>JADMLL010000007.1:16198108-17465909 GCA_016920875.1 Columbicola columbae
TTTTAAACTGCTTTCTCAGTTGAGGCCACTTTGTACATTCAGCTAGTAAGTGCTCAACATTATCAACCTGGTTCATATTACAATTGCGGCAGATATTGTTTTCTACTAATGAAAATTTATTAAGGTACTCAGCAAAGTTACCGCGTCCTGAACAGACTTTGGTAGTAAGATAGTTGATGTCTAGTTTTTTTATCCGAAACCTCTCCCTGACATCGGGGAAAAACATAAAAGTGGTACAACCTTTTGTGGTTTGAGTCCACGGATTCTGCCACTAATCTAGGACATAACAGTTAACTCGATTTACTACGTCAAGGATGGTGAACCTATGGCACGCGTGCCACAAGTGGCACGTTTCAAAATTTTGATGGCACGCACAAAAACAAAATTATTTTTTGATGAAATTAATTAAAAATTATTAATCTGCACTTTTTTGTAATTTGTTATATAAATTTGTAGTACTGAATACCTATCTTAGTACAATAACTACAACCGTCAAACTATATATTTTAGTATTAAAATATTACATGGATTTTCTCGAAGTATATAAAGATGCGCATTAGATAAAATTGTAAAAAAGAATTGCTTTTATTTGTTTATTTACTTATACTTACTTATAGTTTTTACCACGCTAACATTTCGAATGAAATTTTATTGTGGCACGTCACCTATTTAAAAAAGAATGTTTATGACTTTGTGGCACGGACATCAAAAAAGTTCGCCATCCCTGTACTATGTCTTTGAAACTTAAGGGATGTCCAGCGGAGAGATCAACAGTCTGTCCATCTTCGAATTTTATGCCATATTCATGGTCAAATTGCTGGTCCCTTCTTTTATTAAAAGGCAAAGAAAGTTGGAAATCTTAATTCTTTTGTAGAAGAAAAGATCAACTGGTGGAACGCGAGATATGGCGTCAACAGCTTCGAAATACAAAACCTAATAAAACTTTCTTCCCTAATAAAACTTGTTTTATAGTATATATTAATATAGTATATGAATATGTACTTTAATTTGCGTAAATAGAACCACTTATGTTTGGTTAAAATGGTAGAAGTGGGTTCTGATTTCAAAAATGCCTTGACACAAAGGCTGAAAGTTAACAGCTACCTGCTTGTAAGTGCTTTCATTAATTCACTTAAATAATAATTTGGCTCTAATATGCATAATATTATATTTTACCTTTCTCGTTGGTTTTGTATCATTTTTAACCGTATACAATTAACTTTTGGGTGTTTTAAGTCTTGCTTCTACCCCAGTGATGCCAGGAGTAAAAAGTTGGCCAAACGTCTTTAGTGCCATAAGTGCTCATCTTCTTAAAGACCCATTTCTCAGCTAAAATCCCATAAACGTGTGCAGTGTTAACCCAACGAAAAATTTTCGTTCTTTTAAACGTTAACGGTTTTTTACAATAAAAAGGGCTACAACTCGATTGGAATACAGATAAAAGAAATCAAAATTAGATGCATTGTTTATTATTTACTTTCTGTCGTTGTTTCTAAGCTTTTCATTTAAAAAAATGATGAAACATCTGAAAAATATTTATAAAATAAATAGATGATAACATTTAAAAGTAAAAATGGAGGGATCAGACCGGATACAGTTCAATTTGAGCATCGTCGACAGCTTCGAGACGATTTCCGGTTTGTTCAGTTATTTTTGCGTTGGCTTGATAACTCGATCAGTTGAGTTAAAATGGCGGAAGTAGAAACATTTATACGAGTGCTTTTATTATTATTAGGAACCTTTACCGTTTTAAGCGCCGAAGGAAATAATTTTCTAAAAAAATCTATTTATCTTTCTAGTAGTCTTAATGAAAAATTTGAAAGACCTAGTGCAAAAGTGTTTAACGTAGGAAATGATAATCATAATTTAGAGACGTTCTCGGCGGACAGGTCGTTATACTTACAAAAACGAGATGTCGAAAAAAAGGGAAACATTACTACTAAGGTGAGTCACTTCAAAGGAGTAACAAATTTTGAGTTTTAGGAGAATGTCAATCTCTGGTTTGCACCGTTTCGAGTTTTATTTGAAAATCACGATTACAGTTTGTCAAGGTTTGGTTGATTTGTCTTTGAAGGATGACTTTTTGTTTTTCTTTTTTTTGTCTTGAACTGTGTTCTTTCCCATCTCCCCCCATTATATTTATAATTTTTAATACTCAAAAATATAAATACTCACCAAGAGAAACTTGGAATTATAGGATTTAGGAAAAAATCACTATGAAATTTATGAAGTAAACAGGCAGTTATTAAACATCTTAAAACACCTGAAATTCAAAAATGATTAATAAGTTAATGAATGATTTCTCTTCATTATTTGTATTATTAATAATTATTTATAATTTAAATTTAGAAGGTCATGTACTTTGATGCTTGCTGTAAAAAAATTTTGTCAATTTTCCTGTTAGTCAACTCTATCCCAAGGCTCCCCATTTTGTTGTATACATTAAATTTCTTCCTTTTGTGGGGGGATAATCTATGATAGTGAATTTGCATTTAGATACACATAAAGTGTAAAATAATTACAATAGGTCTCTTGAACATATGGTTCGATTCAGATATTTGATGTCATGCAATCATTTTTATGCAAAATAAATTTTTAATTGAATTATTGTACATTGGTGCAATTCAAGTGAAGACTAGGTGTCAGAAGTTTCAAGCAAATCCCCAAAAACTGTATTATCATATTTATTTGTATTCATCAACTTCTTTAGTATAAAAAAAATCTTTATTTTTAATCATTATAATCAGATAAAATTTTCAGATGATCAAAAACAACATTTATCCTTATCAGTTACATCACATTTTGTGCTCCCAGTAAAGTCTTTGAAATTTGTTCACTAAATGTGGATGCAAGCCCCATTTTTGGAAATATTCAGCTCAAGTATTAGTTTGATGATTGTGAAGTGCTGGGAAAGCAGTACGAAAATCATTAAACACTTCAATATTTTATCATTTGGATACAATGAGTTATCCTGAACAAAGGAAATTGTATTATTATGTGTTATTATTAATACACGAACAGGGAAATTAAGTTTTTTCCCCTATTTCGAAAGCTTGTTTACAAACTTTGTGTACCCAATTGGTGGTGGAATTAAAGGCAATGCTGATTTCATCAACTTATATCTTCCTTCATTCAAATTTTGCAAAAAGTTGAAATCTCTGGTTGATTTGTCAGAATGATTTCAGTGAGAAAGATTTGGAAGGACCTCCAGTCAAGAGGAGCATTACAAGAAATTCTAGACTTCCTTCCTTACAGTGGAAATACCCAAATCATTGAGATAACATAGTCAGGAACATAGTTTCCAACCAAAAAGCATAATTTGAAAACCTGGTTTTTAATTTTCATTTGTTAGTCATAAATTTCCTGTCCACTTCAAAACACTTTTCATTATCTTTAGTCGAAGCCTGATATTTATTAATTTTACCTATTTACATTTCACATAATGGGCATCTGTATTTTCCACTGTAGTAACTACTATGTAGATATTAGTCAATATAAATTATGTTTCAAAAAAAAAATATTTATTAATTAAAATAGTTTGGTGGGAAAGGAGGTAAAATAATTTGTTTTGAAACTTTTTTTATTAGTATTATAAGAGGAAAAATTATTTTTAGGGCTTCAACATGGATTTGATAACAAGTTGTGTCCCATTTTAAACCAGAATGCTTTTTATTAAAAAACCAAAAATTGAAAAACAATGTCATTTCATCATGTAAACGTAAGAGTATGTTTTAGAGATGGCTCAAGCAATGACAGCTTGAAAGTTTATTTCTCCTCAGTGTGAAACAACTAGTCTGCAAGTGCAATTATGAAACCTCTTTTAGTGTGTTAGATTTTCATATTAATTAATCTTCATCATCACTGTTGAAATTTTGTTCATTAATGATGGTTTTAATAGTTCATGGGTTCATGCACACTGTGTGGGTTAAAAATTTTTTTCTTGTTTCAAAACCATTGATATTTGTTTTCTTGCTTGCCTCTATCTTTTTGTCATTTTTTCCAAGATACCAAATCATCTGTTTCTTATTCTGAACACAGTTGAAAAGAAGTTCACTATTTTCCTTCTATTCAGGTAGAGGTGACTGAGAGTTGGATATATTGTTTACATGGTCTGATTCTCAGCGGCGGCTTCTCTAAAAATGGCACTCAAAACTTTTGCCCTGAAGTCACCAATTTCCTAAGTACCTTCTAGGCACAACAAGATGTCCGGTTCTTTTCCCTTGCATATTGTGGCCATATAACTGCATAGTGCTATGAATGCAAATTCAATCACCATTATAGCTCTGGAAAAACTTTGTTGTCATCAAAAGGGGACAGTGGGACGAAACGGTATTGGGGTTGTAATGTAGTTCAGCGCTGTCCAACTGGCGGCCCGCGAGTACATTTTACTAAGAATAAATTTTTATTATTAAAGTTTACCCCTATCTTACCCTTAGGGTATTAGGGGGATACTAAGAATAAGTTTATGTTACCAATTATTATTGTTAATATTAAAATTATTTTACAATTATGCCCACGATGTTCTCATTAATATTTTTAAGTTTGCTTTTTAGTCGAAGTAAAATATTTTGTAATCGACATTAACTGACTCTTCATTTATCAACCTTATTGGCCCCTGAAATGTTTGGTGAAGAAAGTATGGCCCGCGGGCTATGATAATTTGGACAGCGCTGATCTGGTAATATCGCGTATAGATTTTTTTGATTTTCTGATTCGTATAGATTTTATGATTTATTCTGGTTTTTCACCTGAAATTATTACTGATGACTTTTTTATAAGCGGTTTCTTGAAAAACGGTTTTGCTTATATATTAAAATTTAGCGAAATGTTACAAATTTTTGAAAAGGCCAAAAATTAAATTTCTGGTGTCATAACTACATGTCTGAACTTGTCTCTGTTCAATTTCTCAATTTAAATCACTCAGTAGTAGAATAAGCGCTTGTCTGCTTTGATCTGATTGGTTGAATGGCTTTTTGCTGAATCAGGTGTAAATTTGGTGAGTTTTGAGATTTTCGCAGGTGTTACCATTAATGTTAGTAAGATTATTTGGTTGGCTCTAGTCAAATTTTTGATAGAATAAGGAAATTTATTCTTACTTCCTTTTGCTTAATTCGAAAGCTTCGATGTAGTGAAGAGCTTACTTCATATATAATGCACACGTGGGGGAAGAGTTTGTTTCATAAAATTTTCGCGGCTCTACTAAGATTTGCCGTCATATTTAACGTATGCTATTGTTAAGAATTAATTCCAAAAGAATGCACAAAGTTGTGCAATACACATTTATGAAAATTACAAAAATTTATGATATATATGAAAAGAATCCTTCAGGAAAGTGTGCAGTATTTATAAAATGATTTTAATTCTATGTGGATACCAAATTCTCTTTAAAAATTTGAATTGAGCTGCAAAATTGTCAACAAGTAAAAATACTAACACAGGTTTAGTTTTATTAGTTTTCTGTTTATTATATATTTAATAGTTTTTTTGTGTTGAATAGTGACATAATCCACACACTTCTGAAGGTTAGTCGCTAAAAGAAATTTCATAAAATGGCGTCTCGAAAAAAATCCTGTTGGTAGTAAAGATTGCCTAAAATCGCATTTCATTTATCACAGTGACTAATTAGCTACTGAGCGTTTGGACCAAACAGAGAGGAATGAAATGTTTCCCTAACCTTGAGAAAGCTCTTTAATTATTTGGCATTGACCTTGAATTTGATTATCGAACGAGACATAAAAAAGAAAGAAACAGTGCGTGAAAGAAAGAAACACCGCTTTTCCTCGTATAAATTGTGTAAAGAAACGGAAAAATGGTCAGAAAAGTCGAGCGATGTCTTCGAGTCTGTAATTAAAGTTTGCACTCGCGACTGACCTAAATTTTTGTTTTCTCTTGTTCAAAGTGGTCTGCTTGTCATGACAAAACAGGTTTTTGTCTTTGTTCTGAACGAACGGTGGGAGTTTCAGAAGACTAAGGCTTTGGGCGTGTTGGGACAGTTTTCAAACAGGAGTTTTTGCGGGAATCGATTAATGGCGATTTTTGGAAATTTCATTTAGCTAGTTCAGCATCGAGTTTTTGTTGAATCGTCCTTACTACTTCCGGAATAGATGGCGTTTTAACTCATCTGGTAACCGTTTTCAAAGGTCGATATCGAGAATAAGTTTTTTATTTTCAATCTTCTTCCCTTATCGTTAAAATTTCTAAACTCCGTCATTCCCAACGTGGGGCGCAGATCCCGGCAATATTTTGTGGGGTATGGGCAGTACGTGCACCCTTCGGCTGACTATACAAAAGACTATGGGGTAATTCGAGACTGAGTTACTAACACTGAATTGTTTTCTGGTGAGTCTGTGGTTATGAGTTTTCGTGTAAATTAATACATAAAAATATTTGTATTTATATGTGTAATACATGTGTAATTGGTACACAAGACATTTCCGTCTTTCTCATTTACGGGGGGAAGGGGATCAAAATTTTAGAAATATGTCTAGAATGCCTAGTCGGGCATGGCCCAAAATCGGTTGGAAAACCCTGGGTTAACTCATAGTTCACTTCTATCTTGTGGCCTTACTCAGTAACAGGAAACAGTATCTCATGATGTGGGACTCTGTATCCTACGAGGTTTGGTGCTTTTCAAATTGGTCAGATACATCACAGTGTCTATCTAATTATTATTATTTGCTTGTTTTTTTGTGTCACAGACTTTGATAAAGAAACGAAAAAATATTTTTTTTTGAAAAGTTTTGAAAAAAATAGTAATAGTAGATCAGTAGTTGTGTATTGTTTATTTGATTAGCTTTTTAATCAGAAAATGGATTCGTTGTTTAAGAGGAATGAAGAAAGGTGGGAGTGGTCTGATAAACGGATTACTAATCCTTCTATCTACTCCTCTCGTCTTCTCTATGAATCGTTGAAACATTGGTCTTTGTTCCTTCCTTTGAGCTTGTTCAGCGGTTTTTTTTTGTTGAATTAGGCAATAAATATCACATACTGCATCGTTCCAGCGTTCTGTTATTTGCTTCTTATCGTTTACTTCTTCATCTCATGCATTCGCCTGTTCTGAATTAGTGGCTAAGTCAGAAATAGCTTACAAGACTTACTGGCGACTTCAGTTGTTTGACTTCTGTCAGAAAAGCGACAGTCAAGCTGTCTCAACACACATTTTTTAAATTTGCCATTATGAGGTGAGGATTTTATAAAGTACCCGGTAAATGCGATAAATATTGAGCAGTTGGTCATATTTACCAGCTACTGTAGTATAAACAGTACAAAAAAAATTTTGTTTTTCCAAAGTGGCTCGTAAGATCATTTGAGTTGGCCACTAGTCTTTAAAGTGCTTAGTTCTATTTTGAAGATTTAAGATTTTTTGAAGAATCAAATCGGAGGGCAACAATTCCGGGAAAAGTTGATTAACTCGAATAAAGAAAAATTATGTCTACTGAAAATTGATAATTTACTCCGAAGCTGAGGATTTCGAAGAAACTAATTTTTAGATCATCACGAGACTGCTTCTTACAATATCCCTATCACCACTAATACTCTGTTTCATGAGTATGGGTAGAAAAACCTAAAAAGAGTAATTGAATTGAGATTTAGTTCGTTTAGTAGCAATGTCCTCTTTTGAAGACAGCAGCTATTTTTGCTCATAAATATTGCACTAGAGAAATTAGGCGACCGAACTAGCTTCCATAGCACTATGTCGTTATCCGGCTCCTACATGTGATTTATTCCTTTCGCACGAAAAGAGGCAAAATGGTGGTTTTTTTTAAATATCATCCTCAGGATGAGATTGGTAGGAATGAGACGATTTGGTACATTCAGTGTATTACAAGGAAGTTCAAAAATTGCAATTTTATTAATAGAATCAGAATTCCTCACAAAATCGGAAAGGTGGTAGATGCAGGAAAGCTGGGTGATGAAGATGAAGAGGAAACTGGATGGGGGGTAATTTACAAGAAAAGGACTAATTCCGATGAACTAATTAGTTTAAAAATTCGCTTGCTATAGTAAATATAGGGAAACAGAGGAAGAAAATGGAAAGTGATTTTAATTAGTGAGCGATCAAGTTCTTTTAACGTTGCGTGAGCAGCTTTCGCTAATAACTGAAATCACTGATGACTAAGCTCGATTAGTAATTCTCATGCTCGGTTCTTTTCTGTAAATGTGATGACTTGGTGATTATGTGGAAGACAGCGTTCGACGATAAAGACATTTTATTTTGGAAATCTTTTGTTCGAAAATAAAAAATAAAAATAATCATTGGGTGGACGTCACGTGACTGGGTTGCGTGTCGTCCGTCGAGCTTTGGTGGCGTTGTTCTCGCTCATCTTTGGCTGATGATTTCTTTTAACAGCATGGCGGGGGATGTTTTGCGTTTTGATGATGTCTTGGTTTTCTTACAAGGTCAAGGTATTTGACCTGATGAAAGAGACAGGAGCAACAGCACCTGGCTAAAGAACAAAGACGAGTCAAAGGGTTTTTGACCTTGTAGATGATAAGCCTCATACGCTGTAGTTATTTTCTGACGTAGTAAGAGAGTTTTCCACACACTATATACAATTTTGCTTTGTGTGCGCAGGCGTTTTTGTTTTTTGTTTTACTAGTGAGGAACCATGACCCGTGGATAAAAGCTGATTTTGTTTTGGGGTGGCTTCATATGTCATAATGAAGATTGAGGGGAGGTTAATTCGGTCCAGATACCAGAGAAACGACGTAAAATGGTTTTACTATATTTTTTACTGTTTGACGTTATCTGTCAGTCACGATAAAGCTCTAATAAGCTGTACATTTTTCAGCTTTCTTGAGAAACGAATAGAAATTTTCATAGCGTGAACCCTGTTCGAATCTGTCAATTCACGACGAACCTAAATTGCTTGCCTGTTCTCTTTCCCCAAGCAACGAAGATTATACTAAACTGCGAATCATTGACATCTGATCTTCAATGATAATTTCTGAATCCACCATCCTCTTCAGGGTGTCATCATCCAAATTTTGTTGCTTACCCCAAGTTTGCAATTCTTTAATTCGAACACTCCCATAAATGTCAGTAATTTTTTTTTCACTTCAGTCCTTGATTAAACACCACTCAATGACCATCATGACGCATTATGATTACTTATCCCGCATTACTCGGTGTCTGTCAGGTCCCTTGTGACTTCTGCATTGGAAGTAGTTTGGATCGGGAAGCGTTGGTCATGGTTACAATGATTAATTTTTTTATTTTTATGTTTGCGTATTGAAGTTTGACACGAAAATTATCGTGACTGCTAGCGTGTCTTGGAAGTGCGTCATCAATCGGAAGAGTTTTACGTCGAACGGTGAGTTTTGGGGACCAAGTTTCATGGTTTTATTGTTTGGCACCGAGACATAGTGAGAGAGAGAGAATTTATTTAAAGAGCGCAGTAATTGTTTTGTGTCATCTTGATCAGAGTCCTTGTTGCTGGAAAATTTTCGGGGAGTGATGATAAGATGGAGTATTTTCTTTTTTGTATTAATTTACCCTACACGATGGTACCATAAATCTATACCAAAGACGATATTTATAATTAGTATTGTTAAAAACTGTATTAGTTTTGTTCACCTAAAGAATTTTTACCCAGTTATTGCAGTCTTTCGGAGAAGAATTAGCTGTAAACAAGATATTTCCGATTTCCTCAGTCATGAGGGGGCATCAGGATTTTAGAAATGCCTAGGTGGGGTATGACCCAAAACTATGGCAAAAAATACCAACCTTATTTTTAGCTCATTTTATATAAAGCCTAAGAAGGACCCCAAGAAAGGTCAACAGTGTCCAGTTCAGACTTGACCCGCATCACATATTTTGCTTAATACTTCATGAAAGCTTTATACGGACCTTGTTTTTGTACCAGTTAACTTTAGAAAAGAGAGGGAGAGAAAGGAAGGTGGTGAAAATGATAGTTGTTGATGATGACCAGGCCAAAGTTGGGCCTATACACAGATAAACTTAGTCAAAGTTCGTGGACCTAAAGTTCAGCTTTGAGCCGTTCGTTCAACTACTCGCTCTAATTGTAGTAGCTTCTTCCTTGTTCCTCATTAAAGAAAGTCTCTGTAGCGGTAGTTGGCAATTGAAACGGTGTTAATTTCATTTTTCAGGACCGAAGCTTCAAAACAATTTTTGATCAGGTCCGTTCAGATTAAGCCTAATTCGATAAACTAAATTCGTATCGATTGATTCGGATGGGAAGAAATTGACTCTTCACCATAGATTACGGCTCCAGAACGTCTGAAGCCAGTTGGTTTGTCTATCCTTGTCCTATTCTTGTATTTCCTAGGTTGTAGTGAAAGATTAGGATGTTGACCTTAAAGGCGTAAGCAGTTCCTTTTACTTTGTCATTTTTTATGTATACTCAGTACTTGCTGCCAGTCAAAAAAAAGGTTTTTAGTTGAAGTCGCGTTTAACGATGTTTTAGGCATAAGACAAATGTGAGAAAATCAAAATATGGAATGTTGACCTGGAAATGAATATTACTTCTATGAGCAAGCCTCCCAAGATGTTTGGTAAGCGGATCAATGTTTGATGAACTGGTGACTTCTTTTGCAGAAGAGGGGTGGTTGGATGATCGGATGTTAAGCGTTGTTAAAATGATTTCTTGTTAAAGATAGTCTTTTGTAAGTGAAAGACATGAAAGAACATTAGTAGGCACGCGGGCTCTTTCTTTGTCAGTGTCTATGGTGGCATCTCACTAAAAGAAATTAGTTGGGTCGTAGAACCGCAAGCATGAATCACTGCCCACATAGTAATTTCCCTTCTGAACGGTCTGGACAATGATTATTCTCGACGGCAAAGGGTGAGCGTCCTATTTGTCACTTGATTAATCGGATGATTATGTCTCTTATTGTGTAATAATTTCCTCTTGCGTGGGAAAGGGGTGGAAAAGAATGAATGGTAAATGGAACAGGAAGACTGAGTTCCTTGTCGAAAATCGGGATTTGTTTTTTCGAAAAGGCTGAGTGTGTCTTGCGACAAACTCGTTGGTTTGGTTTTTGTAGATTACCGATTTGCCCACGCGCTGCCTTTATTCCTTAAGGCGCGGACGAATACCGCGCAATTCGAAATCAAGGGAGTCGGTCAAACGGGATGATGTACTATCATGTGACTGTTGTAGTTGAACCCCACGAAGAATGATGAATCACTTATTTGCTTATTATCATCTGCCTGAGCCAAAAAAAAGTGACTGGGGTAGCTTGAGACTGTTTTGCCACAGCTGCTTCCTCAACAGGATTTTTCATTGCTGATGCAGTTTTGAGGTTGGTGATAATTTCTTTGGAGAGGAGACGTAGCCAGTTTTTTTCTCTAAATTTTTTAAATCTACGTCATTGTTTTTGGCGAATGGCGCATCACGTGTCGTTGATATAAAGATGAACTCTGACAAAAAAGTCAAAAACGAGATACCTCAATTCAAGTACTTAACACCAGTTTACTAAGTAGGAGCTTTTCCTGTTTATAGGGCCTGCCACAAAAGTCCTGGAAACGATTCTTTTGTTCTTCTTTGAAAATCATTCACATATCAGTTTACAGTTGAGACAGACCCTGTATTATTTCATCCTTTGATGTCATCCTTAAATTTGTTCACTCTGTTATCTTCCGCAGTCATATGAAGGGTGGCCATTTGATTGTGAGGTTAAACTTTCCCTTTTCTTCTGCTGGTTTTGGAACATTCGGGGTGTTAATTGACCGCTTCTGAGTAAGGGCTATTTATTATATTAAACTTGTATATTTGTGATTTCAGATAACTCGGATAAATGACACTCATCAACAGCTCATGGTGCATTGGGTCGGCGTTGGCAGTGATGTGATCATCTGTCTCGCTAAAAGCCCACCCGGTAAAATCCCGTCCTCGTTGTACATCTCGTACGACTACGGAGATAGTTTCGAAAACAAAACGGAACATTTCTCACTAGACGACGGAAAGGGAACCTATGCAAGTCTAGACAAATTCTACAATCATCCGAAGTATATCAATCACGTGAGTTTTTCTGGTTTTGTTGAAATGAGCGGAAGTAGTTGGTGGAGTAGTAGCGAAAACTGAATATTTGACACTTTTTTTGTAATTTTCAGATCGTTTTCTCTGATGTGGTGAACAAAGTGATATTCACGACAACAGACAGCGGGAAGACGTTCGAGAGAATCAGGCTTCCTTTCCATCCGTCGGAAATTTCCTTTCATGAAGATGAGCCTTTTACCTTCTTAGCTCATGATAAAGTAGAGTCTTCTCATGAGGTGAGTTATGCGCTAGGAAAATTGGTTCTGTTTGAGAGGAAAGACTTCATCGTACCCAATAATTTCTACCGTTACTATAAAGCAGGAAGAGAGAAGATCCACTTGTGTCGTTCAATATTAATTGTAGTTAATAATTTGGATTGTAGTTGTGGTTGACAAAGGATTTCGGTCAAACATGGCGTCCCATTCAAGAATCGGTGAAAACATTTTTTTGGTCTGGCTCATCGGTTCCGGGCGTTCCTTCGAACGTACCGAACGTTATTCCTATGAAAAGATATCCGTTGGAAAACGATACCAGGTAAGTGAGTAACTGGGAAGTTTGAGTTGTGACTGGCTATTGAGTTGCTTACCGGTGACCGAACTCTCACCTGACTTTTCTTTTATTTCAGTCTGTTGCTGTTCGTTGAAAGAATGGAACCTTCGGGGAAATCAACGGTTCTTTCAAGTTCGTCCATGTTCAAGAACTCCGCCAATACGAAAGTCTGGATGTCCGACGTCGAAGATTTCAAACTCGTTGGAGATTTCATGTTTATTATTAAAG
This sequence comes from Columbicola columbae, assembly GCA_016920875.1. Classification (NCBI taxonomy): domain Eukaryota; kingdom Metazoa; phylum Arthropoda; class Insecta; order Psocodea; family Philopteridae; genus Columbicola; species Columbicola columbae. The sequence continues at coordinate 16,210,888 of JADMLL010000007.1, forward strand.
CAGTCAGCAAAGTTAGTTTCTAAAACTCATGAATGTTTATTATTTAGCGTCTTTAAATTTTCATATGACATGCGGCTATTGGGTATTTTCAGAATAATTTGGATTTGTACGTGTCCTACAAAAGAGGTCCATTCGTCAAAGCCATATTCCAGTCAGAATTGGATCGATTGGACTACCACGTATTGGACGTGTCGGAAGGTCAGATATTCGTGGCCGTGTCGCACACGGAAACCTTATCCAACCTGTATACATCTCAAACCATGGATGACAAGCACATTTTCTTTGCTCTTTCGTTAGAGCGAATCCTCTGCTTCTTTCCAAACACCACTTGGAAGGATTCGTGGTTGACGTGAGTTGATTTTTTCAGTTTGGCAAGGCAACGAATCGGAAAACAGTTTACGTGTGACTGACTTTGTTGTTTGTCGCAGTGACGTCACGAAGGAATCCTTTGCTGACCTTCACAAGGTGGAAGGACTTCGCGGGATTTACATCGCGTCTCAGGTCCAGCCGGGTCCGGACTCGAGCAACATCGGACCGGAGAATCTTCTCACTCTGATAACATTTGATCGGGGAGGCGAATGGAAGCCTTTGACACCTCCTCCAATAGACGACGATGGACTTCCGATCAAATGCAATCCTGTGGGTGACAAAACCGGAAGTGGGTTTTCTTTTTTTAATTATTTTCACTTGACTTCTAGTTTTTCTGGTTATAGAATGAAGGCTGTTCTCTTCATCTGTCCCAAAAATTCAATCAGTTGTATCCTCCAACGAGGTCAGTGCCTATACTGTCGTCAAAATCAGCTCCGGGGATAATAATGGCGACGGGGACCATCGGAAAGTCGTTAAGAGGACATCCACGAGTTTTCCTGAGTCGTGACGGAGGACTCACGTGGCGTCAGGTTGGTAAAAGACAGAATGTAGATGAGTGTTTCTTAGATTAGATAAAGTTACTGTTGAGTGATAGACACTTGAATCCAATTCGTGAATTGTGTGGACATTCCTTTTGACATTCTTGTTCACCAAAGGAAGTTAAATTTGAGAGGAATTGTACTGGCATTATAAATTTCTGTCTCAGGCTCCCATTTTTCTTTACAGATCCTCAAGGATTATTATTATTTCAACTTTGGGGACCACGGTGGAGTTTTGGTCGCCGTCAAGTATTATCGAACTCAAGCGGAAACTCGAGAGTTGTTGTACTCCACGGACGAAGGAGAGAAATTCTTGAGTCACGAATTTCATACAGAAGACTTGAGGATCTACGGCCTAATGACGGAGCCGGGAGGCAACACTACAGTCTTCACCATGTTCGGAAGTGCGATGGGTCATCACCAGTGGTTGATTATCAAAGTCGACTTGAGAAATGCTTTCAGTGAGTATCTGAAAATGTTTTTGTACGGAGAAGAGAGCTTAATTGTTACTGTAGGCAGGGCAAAGCTTTTAAAAAAACTCTGCAGGCACTTAAGATTTGTTTTTTTGTTCCTCTCGTTCCGGAAATAATTGAGTTTGAAAAGTTGGTAAGGAATGGTCCGTCGACGAAAACAATAAAAAGCTCTCGGATGGTAAACAAAAGGATTTTGGGGGAAATGATTTCTCTACAAACGTTTGCTCTGTGTTTAGTAGCGATAATGCCACTATTGATCGGAATGAGCGTTTCGTTTCGGTGTTATCACAAGGCTCCGATGAAACCCGCAGTCATAATCGATTGTTCCGCGATGGGCGGCGAAGAATGTTTATCGTGTATGTGTCCAGCAAAGAACTATCGAAAGAAATTGTTTCTAATAAAGGAATGTTCGAAATCCGAGTATACGGCTGAGAAAGTAAAACGATGTCAGGATTGTTCGACGTGCAAAGGGGATCTTTGTAATGGGGATCCACAGGGAAGGCCGGAAGTGATCACGTGGACCTCTAAAAGGTCTAAAGGGAAACTCACGAAGACGGAAACGTTTTGGAAAAGGAGGAAAGAGAAAGTCAAAACACTTTAAACAAAAGAGAAAACGAGAGAGAGGGAATGTGAATGTAGATAAACTGTATATATGTTTTGGATAAGACTTTGAAACTTTAAACCACTTTTGAACACTTGGTTATGAACTTATTTAGGTTGCGAACTCGTAAGTAAAAATAATCTTTTATTTTGTGGAGGGGGGAGACGGAGTAGCCTGTTGTTCTAAAAACCTTTGTTTCCTCTGAGGCTCTCCTTTTGCCTTTTGATACTTTTTGGTGACTAAGTTTCTCTTCTCTTCTAGTCGTCACTTACTAAAGGTTAGACTTTCCCCGTCACTGTGTGTAATGTGTCAAGTGTTATTCGGCGGTTTCTTTGTACTTCCAGGTTACGATTGTTCTCCAGACGATTATAAATTTTGGTCGCCGAGTAGTAAGTCTGGACCTAAAATGCCTTGTATTCTCGGTAGAAAGGAAACTTTCGAAAGGAGAATAGCCCATTCGAACTGTTACAACGGAAAGGAATATGACAGACCCGTTAAAATGGAAATTTGCGAATGCGACATCGAGGATTTTGAATGGTTGGTATCAAAACACAAAATTTGATGGACAGCCCCTAGGGCCCAGGCTCTACCCATTTCCTAACCAACCAAAGTGTGGGCCATAGTTGTTCTCGTATTATTATAAAGTAACTTGCTACGGTCTCGGTTCGCGAATAATATAATATGATATAATTTTTGTTCGTAAATTTTTTCCTCAGTGACTTCGGCTTTGAGCGAAACATGGCTCTTCAACAGTGTATTCGAAATAAAAATTTGGAGTACAATCCGTACGAAATCCCGTCCACTTGCACTCCCGGAGAGTTTTACAACAGGACAAAAGGATATAAGAAAATCCCAGGAGATGTTTGCGTCGATGGAAACGAAAGAAAGTATCTTCCGGACACGTTGCCTTGTCCTCTGAAGTGAGTAACGATTTTGGTTTGTTAGAAGAGTGATTCTGGTTTTTTTACCAATGGATTATTTGTTTGCTTATTTATTCATTTGTGTATCTAGAGAGAAAAGAGAATTTTTGTTGGTCGCTCAAAGGAATAACATAAGCAGGATTGATTTGAGGGATTCCAGCTTGGAAGTTTTGCCCATTTTAAATCTTAAGAATGTGATTGCTATCGAATTTGACATGAAAAACAATTGCGTTTACTGGGCGGACATCACCCTCGATGTCATCGGCGTAAGTTAGTTGTGGAGTTGCACGTAGAGGCGTTGCACGTGTCGGTTCGATGTTTAAATAAAATCGTTTTGTCTCTTTCAGAGGCAATGTTTTAATAACGGGACTTCGAAACCGGAAATCCTGGTTCAGAGCAACTCTTCGTCCATTGAGGGGAATGGCTCTCGATTGGGTTTCAAACAATTTGTACTTCGTGGACGGAATGAAAGCGGAAATCGAAGTGATTCGAACGGATATCCGAAACCAAGGCCGGATGAGACGTACCATTCTCGGGAAGAAGGACGTGAAGAAGCCGAGGGGAATCGTCGTCCATCCGATGGCTGGCTATTTGTTCTGGACGGACTGGACTGGGCGTTGGACGAACCATCGGTGTCACGAGCCAATCTGGACGGCTCAGACATCCGTAGATTGTTCACGAAACCCATCGTCGAATGGCCGAATGGAATCACTATCGATCATATAGCCGAACGGATTTACTGGGTAGATGCCAGGCAGGATTACATAGCAAGTGCCAATCTGGACGGGAAACAGTTCAAGAAGATCGTGATGAACGACGAAAGAGTTTCTCATCCTTTTGCTGTTGCCGTTTTCAAGGACTTCGTGTACTGGGACGACTGGAAACAGAGTAGCATATTCGTCGCTGATAAAGACCACGGAATCGGCATTCAACCTATACACCAAAGCTTTTTGGGACCAATGGATTTGAAAGTCTTCGCTCACAGTTACCAGGAGGGAACGAATGCTTGCGGTGATCCGAAGAAACACAATTGCACTCACTTGTGCATGGGAGGTCCAGGAAACACGTACTCGTGCCTCTGTCCACAGGACATGGAACTCATCGACGGTCATTGTTATTGTCCGGGTCAAAAGAAACCAGATGAGAATGGAGCTTGTCCAGCTGTCGGTCACACTTGCGCCCCAAATTACTTCTTGTGCGCCAATAAATTATGCATTCCTGAAAGTTGGCGTTGCGATAAGGATGATGATTGCGGAGATGGTTCGGATGAGGTAAGGCTTAGACTTATCTCCGTCACTGTTATCTACAACCTCACACTTGTCATTACTTGACCAACTCGTCATTGAAAGATAGAATGAAGACCACAGCATCATATTTGGTTTTGACGACATTTTGTTCTCTTTCAGTTAAACTGTACAGTATCCAAATGTGCAGCCAACATGTTCACGTGCCCATCTGGAAAGTGCATTCCTAAATCCTGGCGCTGTGATTTTGATCTAGACTGTAAGGATGGAGCCGACGAGAAGAATTGCATTCACACACCTTGCAAAAACGATGAATTCAAGTGAGTTTGTTTTTTTCTGTACAATTACTTAAAACCCGTCGTTAGATCTTTTTGAAGCAAAAAATTGGTTCAAACAGGTGTAGAAACGGTCGTTGCATACACATGCGATACAAATGCGACGGCGAAGATGACTGCAAAGACAACTCAGACGAAGAAAATTGTCCAGTTGTGGCGACAAACGCCACATGCAAACCGGAAGAATTTAAGTGCGGAACCGCATGCATTCCCCATTCGTGGCGATGCGACGGAGACAAGGATTGCATCAACAACGAGGATGAATTCAACTGCACCACTGGAGTTTGTGAGACTTGGCAGTTTCAATGCGCGAACAAGAAGTGCACCTTCGAAAGCTGGGTCTGCGACGGAGAAGACGACTGCGGTGACAAATCCGACGAAATCGACTGCAAGAATGTTAAAAATATGTCGACTTCTACGTCCCGTCCCTATTTGCCTTCAAATTCTTGCAACGAGTGGACTTTCAAATGCAATAACGGAAAATGCATTCCCTACTGGTGGAAATGCGATCAAGTTAATGACTGCGAGGACATGTCTGATGAGATCGGATGCGATCCGAACGAGCCCGTCACGAAACCGACTGTTCCCGTGACTCCCAATCACAACACGATTTCCTTGTGCAAAGCTCATCACTTCAGGTGTTATTCAGGTGGGTTGGTTTGTCAGAGGAAGTGGCCACGGGATGACCACATTGATTTCCAATTTCGCTTTTATTGTTTTTATTTCGCAGGAGAATGCATCCAAGATTCTTGGGTTTGCGACGGAATGAATGATTGCGAGATGGGTGAAGACGAACTGAATTGTAAAGGTGAAGTCAACTGTACTTCTGACCAGTATATGTGCCGAACGGACGGATCCTGCGTGTTCTTGAAACAAGTCTGCGACGGAAAAGTCGATTGTCCCGACGGCTCGGACGAATATTACTGTGACAGTGGCAAGCATCCACCGAGTAAGTTGTTAGGAAAATTTCCTTATTACTCTTCTTTTTTTCCTTTTGACCTCCCATTTTTATTATCATCGATTTCCAGCTCCGGCGAGTCCAAGTTGTGCCCCGGGTTTTTTCCCATGTGACGGATCTCGTTGTATTCCACTCGCCCTCGTCTGTGACAAACACCAAGCCTGCTACGATGGAACAGATGAAAGCAATTGTGACAATACAAAACGTATATATCAAGTCCTGGAAATGGGTGTCGATCAGAAGAGCATAAATTCTTCAAGTCTTCTTTTGTACTGGTGGATTCCTCTTCCCCAGAACGTCACCTTTCAATTTTTGCCTTCGATATCCGAGGTAGTGGTACACTTCTCCCGTTCATCAGTCCAATCAACAGTCCTTTTCCGTTTTCACTCTTCTAAAGCTGAGGGTTTTATTTTTCTAGAGCATCGACGGAGTTTCCGAAGACTGGAAGAACAAAACGTGGGTCGAAGGCTCTGAATATCGGTTCACCAACTTGAAACCGTACACCAATTACAACATGACTGTTTATGTGAGGTTGGCTAATACGACGGAGGCGTTTTTCCCCGCTGAATATATGGAGTCGACGACAACCGCAGGAGGTGAACTAACGTCCATATTAATATGATAAGATCGCGGATTTGGAAAATTTAATGACTAATCATTGTCTTTCAGTTCCCTCGCCGCCTCGGAACGTCACCGTTATTCAGACGTCGTACAAGTCCGTCGAAATATCTTGGTTGCCTCCTAAGACTCCCAATGGTCCCATCACGACCTACGTGGTCGGAATGAGCCCACCCGAACCTGCTATTTTGAAAACCGTTTCCGGTTTCACCAATAAATTGGTCATGAAATCGGAGTTCAAGGAAAATCAGGAATATTCCTTTTGGGTAAAGATTTTAGCTTTGGTTCGGGGAACCAAAATAGAGAAAGGAGAGGAGAAAGTACACTAATCAATCTTACGTTGTAGGTAACGGCGAAAAACGACGCTCTCGAAAGTAATTCGTCAGAAGTAGTCACAATGAAGTCCGATTCGGATGCTTACATAGAATCTATCGGTGAAGTGACTGTACTCGACAGGACTGAGAACAGTGTAAAGCTGTCGTGGAAACCTTTGGTCAACGTGGACGGATATCGGATTCAGCCGGTGATCCCATTCAACTTCTCTTACCCGAAAGTTCCGCCGATGAACACAAGCAACGACACGACGTCGATCACGAGTGAGTTTTGTTGTTTCTCTTAATGATGTATCAACGACTTCCAGTTTGAACTTGTTCTCTGTTACAAAATTTCTTTTTTTTTTTCATTTTCAGTTTCTAATCTGGCACCAAACATTTACTATGAGTTTGAGGTGAGTGCGTATAGAAAGAATTATGTGGGGGCCTTCATCGACAATACCTGCCCATACTCTTGGGGTTGAGTTACCCACTATAACGGGATTGACAGGAGGACTAGTCAAAGATCAAGGTACAACAGTCCATCTAACTTGGAACGAAGCTCAGTATCCGACTAAAGTCAACTGGGTTTACGGCGTCTACCATGCTTTGAGGATGAAAGATCTCTTCGAAGGTAAGATGTAGTGTAGATGTAGTGTAGGAGATTGATGTTAGTTTTCTCTCATTCTCTGAGATCTTTTCTACCGCTGGAAACTATTGCAGGAACTCCCATCCCTGTCACGAATACATCTACAACTATACAGAACCTGGCAGCCTGTGAATCTTATCTCTTTGATGTCGGTCTTATCGGTCCCCTCGGTGTTGGTCCTCTAGAACCTCCGTTCATGGTGACGACGTCTTTTAACACGAACGCACCCCCAAAGAAATTGTTCGTAAGGCAGCATCCAAAGGATGAAAATTCGATGATCGTCGACTGGGAATCAAGTTGCAGGACGATGAACGAGCCGATCGGATATGAGGTAGGAAGACTTCCACTCAGGTAGATTCGTGGGTGGGTTTCAAATTCTCGATGTTACAAAAAAAAACACGAATTTCTAGGTTGTCGTCAGCGAAATCAACTTGAACAAGTCTTCGTCAGTCAGACTTCTACCGACAAAGGATTCAGCACTGAAACATGTTTTCAAAACTCATTACGGAGGTCGCTACAAGATCACAGTATCAACGACCTCCCCGAAGGCCATTCCCTCGACTCCCGTCTACTACGATGCACCGGAAATTCTTCCGCCTCATCAGATTCAAGTTGTAACTGTGTCAAATGGAAGTTTCATCATCAGATGGAGGGACAACAAGTTACCAGAAGAAATACAAAAGTCTCCGTAGGTGTTTCTTCCTCGTGTTTGTCCCGATTTTTTTTTAAATCTCCTTTTAATTGGATGTCTTTTGGTCGAACAGATACAAATACAGAGTTTACGTCTCACAAGGAAGTACATTAGATCCATCTACAGCGCTGCATTTCGACACAGAAGCTTCTCCCTTTGTCTATAGCGACGTAAAAGAAGGCGTCATCTATTCGTTTGCTGTCAGACTCGTGACGGAGGACGGTTACTCGTCCAGGATTTCGGAAATCAATTCGTTTCAAACGCCGTTGGGTGAGTTGCTTTGTCGAATATTTGTTGGTGGGAGGGAAGGCGGTGATGGACACGACGACGGTGATGATGTGTCGTTTACTCTTTCAGGTTCGTTCAGCGATAAGTTGTTCATGTCATCGAGCCACACCAGTATTACAGTTCCTATAGCACTTCCTCTGATAGCTCTGGGAACCATTTTAGGGTTCTTCATATATCGGCACAAGAGACTTAAAAGAAACGTCGGTAATTATGCGAACAGCCATTACGATACCAGAAGCGGATCCACTACGTTTGGTGGAACCGAAGGTTTGGGTGAGTTTGCTGATGACTTGAAAAACTGAATTGTGATTGACTTGTCCCGCTGACGGTTTGTATTCTTTATTTGCTTTTGATAGACGATGAAGACTCTCCTAATATTCGCGGGTTTTCGGATGATGAACCTCTAGTCATGGCGTAAGGGCCAGAACACAGCCAAATTGAAGGTGAGTTTTCAATACAGTGTACCTTAGATAAGAGCTTGAACTAGTTTTGGATTACCTTTGTTATTAATGGGATTTTGTTGTGATCAGGTGATACGACCAAACACAACCTATTTCCTCCCGACATTCCATTCAAGATGCAGGCAGACGTGTGTCAGCTCCATACATGTTCTTTTTGCTTTTTATTTTTAGACAAATTTCTCCTTTTGTTATATTGGAGATTAAAGGATAATCTAAAAGACAAATTGAAATTGTACATATTCGATCAAGGACATCGACGGAAACTACCGTGTGCTTGTTCCTCTGTTTCCTGTTTTCCTTTTAGAACTAGCAACGGCTTAATTACATAGTTTTATGAAATCGACAGAACTGTTTTAGATTATTTGGAATTTTTTTTTAAATGAAACAACGAATAGTCGGTGCAATATAATCGGCTCTTCACAGAAAAAAGGAAATTAAGGAGGAAAATAAGTACTACAGAGAAAGTTTTTAATTTTGTATTATATATTTAATTCTTGTTTATTTTATTTAAACTCTGTGATAGATTAATCCAAAGAGTGTGGTCATGTTACTTTAATGATTTTTTTTTGAGTGAGAACATTTACTAAAAATATAATTTTGTAATAAATTAAGTTTTCATTTTCATTTTCCTTTTTCTCATTTCATTCACTATTACGGACAATAGATTCCAATAGAGATAAATTCGTGAGGGATGACATCTGAATTCACGAGGTCCACTACTCACTGATGTCTGAGCTCGGATCCGGTGAATGTGAATTCACGAGGTCCACTACTCACTGATGTCTGAGCTCGGATCCGGTGAATGTGAATTCACGAGGTCCACTACTCACTGATGTTCTGAGTTTCGGATCCGGTGAATGTGAATTCACGAGGTCCACTACTACTGATGTTCGAGCCGGATCCGGTGAATGTGAATTCACGAGGTCCACTACTGATGTCTGAGCGATCCGGTGAATGAATTCACGAGGGCCTACCACTGACGTCTGAGCTCGGATCCGGTGAATGTGAATTCACGAGGTCCACTACTCACTGATGTCTGAGCTCGGATCCGGTGAATGTGAATTCACGAGGTCCGCTACTCACTGACGTCTGAGCTCGTATCCGGTGAATGTGAATTCACGAGGGTAAATGTGATATGGTGGGACTTAGCCTCATTTACTTTGATTCGGCATTTAGCTATCCAGTAGTTCAGTTCATTCAGGTGCTCCTGAAGGTGCAAAGAAGCAGAATGGGAATCAACGGCAGTAGTCAGTATCGCAATGTCATCGGGAAAAGTTACGGTTATGGTGTGAGGAGTCGTAGTTATGCCGGAACTATATATTTGGTATAGCGTCGGTCCCAGCACGCTTCCCTGAGGGTATGCTAAAATAAATGTTGAGAAACATGGAGGTAAAAACAATGAAAAACCAAAATATTTAAAAATATAAGAAGTTATAATTGCAAGTTATAAATATATTTTGAAATAAAATCCAAAATGACATATTTTAATCTTTTGTAAATTTGCTACTTCTCTAAAAAATTCTAATTTTCTTCGAAAATGGCGATTTTTTACACATAAGACTTTTGCATTTCGAGTTCTATTGGCCTCAATCTTTAGTCACTCCCAGGTTATTTGGTGTATACATCTCGAGTGTACAGGACCATCATCCTATTTCCACACGTGAAACATTTTTTTGGCTAGTTGCAGAGCCTTCGAATCAAATCTGGCCAAAAAAATTAACAACTTACCGCCATTTTGAAAAACTGTGTTCACTCCTTTAAAAGAAAAAACTCATTTCGAAAAATAAATCTAGGTTTTATAAAACCAGGTTTAAAAACAGTCCCCTTAAAGTTTCAAAATTTCTCTTTTTTCCTAAATTTTTTGAACACGAATTCTTCCCTTCATATTTTCTTGTAAAAATCAAGTTTTCAAAACAGAACAGTTTAAGAAGTTTTGAGACAGTTCTGAACTGTTCAAAAGAACAGTTTTCTTTGGCGCTTACACAACTTATACAACGTTAATCCGGATTTGAGGCGACGAAATCAAGTCAAATTAAAGACAAGACGGTACCGAGAGTCGATAGATCTGAACAATGTCGAACTTAAACTCTCCACCCAAATCCTTCCGAAAGTAAGACTCACCTCCTTAGTTCGATTAGAACAGTCAATCCCAAAAGTTTCCGGATTGCAGTTGGCAAACGCTGGCTGACAGGGGCGGAAGGGGTCAGGGGAAGCTTCGAAACGCGACCGATATATAGAGGTTTTAAAATTCTTAAAAAATTTTAAACTGATATTGAATAAATGATCAACAACAAAAATCATTCCGGGAACTTTTGGGAAGTTTACAGGCCCTGTGACAAGCTAGAACAAGAGAAAGCAGCACTTGAGAGAGCGAAAGCACCCTGGCCTGGAAACCAACCGACGTGAGCTCTCACAAACCATTCACCGCGTCTTATCATCCCCTTAACACCCTAATCTGTCTTACTTAATTCTCTTAAAGCCTAATTATTTAAATTTTTGAGCATGTCGAGTCGAACAAGAAATCGTCGGTGTATTTCATGGCCGAGTGGTGCTCCGTTTTGTGAAGGCCACCCCAGCCTCCGGACTGGCAACAAAACAGCCCCGTGATTTGTTTCAGCCTTTTAAAAAACATCCCCAAATGACTCGAATCACCTTTGATCGGGAATAGATTCCTCTCGTAAGAATCGATAAACAAGTCGAGAAGTATCTCACTAGAGACCGAATATGCTGGGTATGTTGCCTGGAAACGCAGGTACAGGTACGGGGATGGGCATAGGAACAGAAATTGGTAAATGAGATTCCGAGAATCGCTCCGCCAGCTCTTGTCTTTGATTTTCGAGGTGGGACTGAAGTAACTGTCTCTCGGTTTCCTGTCGCAAAAGCTCCTCCCTTTCTCTCTCGGTGATTTGCCTCAGTTCTTCGTTTTGTTCTACGAGGTCGTTCTTTAGCCTCTGGACAATGTTCTGTTTCCTCGGGAGAACGTATTCCTCCCCGTGAGTCATCTTGCAATGCTCTTCCATTTTGTTACGACGGAGGAAACACTGACCGCAGACGGGACAACTGTGAGGAGGTTTCTCTCCGGTGTGTATGCGAAGGTGACACTTCATGTTCCATGCATCTGAAGAGAGAAACGAAACGAAATCAGAGTCTGTTAACATCATTGGAGGCCCGAACTCTTCACTGGCCCTGGGTTTCTTCTGGAAACCCAGTATGGGCCGGTGGTTTTTTTAAAGACGGTTTATTGCAAAGAACTCAATTACCTAGGAGTTATTCTGGATAAAGGAGGTGGATGGAAAAAACAGGTGGAACACAATATTGACAAGGCAAGAAAAGCAGCACACCTAGTAAAAAAAGCTTTATTATTACAAAAGAGTGAGAGTAAGCACACTAAAAAGAATTGTTAGTATAATGATACAACCAATTTTAACCTGTGAGGGAGGGGGGATGTGAAACGAAAAAGAGGAACAGAGAATAAGAAAGCGAAGAATATTTTGGGACTAGAGAAAGAAACGGTAGGCGAAGGGGCACTTCTGGAGATCGGAATGTAACCAACAAGGTGTACATTAAACAAGTACCTAACGAGACTCGAAAGAGAAAGGGTTATTGCAGAGAGCTTGTCCAGAAGTAGAAAAGAACCAGGCCAAATATAGAACATGGGCCAAAGAGGTAAACGAGATTGTGAAATTTAAAATCACTGAAATAATGATTGAAGGAGGGAGCGTTGAAGATATCAAGAGGAAAGTGAGAGTGAACATAAATAAAGCATGTAGGACAGAAATGATGAGAAAAATAAGACAAGAAATCAGTACGCCTACTAGAAAATATGGAGCACTCAGAAGACGAAGAAAAATACTTACATACAGTATATTAAAACTGGAAGAAAGAAGAGAAATGGCTAAATTAAGACTCGGGGAATATATTTGGAAGGTGTCCAGGAGAGAGGGTGGGACAAATGATGTGTTCTTTGTGGTGAGGATAAAACAGCAGAATATATATATTATATGATTTTAGGGGTACCTCCATGAAAAGAGAAGAGTATAAATTTGGGGAAAATGAAAAGTGCGACTTTAGAAAGCTGAGCAAATTTTGGGGGCATGTATTTACAGAAAGAGAAAAGAATATATAAAAAATTATATATATATGAGATGGGTCAAAAGTCTATCTGTAGATGAACACCTAACCAAATAATCAGAGAATAAACTGGATTCAACATAAGAGAATCTCACCCGAGAAAGCCTTCCCGCAAAAAGAACAGATATATGGCTTCTCTCCTGAGTGAACTCTGAGATGTTTTTTTAAATGTCCCTTAATCCTAAATGCGACCGCACATATCTCACATATAAAAGGCTTCCTTCCTGTGTGAGTCGACATGTGATCACTTAACCTAGAACTTGATCTGAAACAGAAAACGAAACAATGAGAAGAACAACAATGACACAATTCACATCCGCGTCCACCTCTTTCTCCTCCCCTTTCTCTTCTTTCTTACCTGAACGTTTTCCCACAAATCTTGCACACGCAAGGCCTCTCTCCTGAGTGTACACGTTTATGAGTCTCGAGAGTTTTCTTGTAAAGAAAAGACTTCCCGCAGATATCGCACAGGTGACTTTTGTTACCCACGTGGATCTTCACGTGAATTCCCATGTTCTTACCGAGAACGACTTTGCCGCAGTGAGTGCACGCCCGGAACTTCGACTTAGATCCGTCCTGTTCGATTATGGGATTCGAGTTATTGCTTATGAGATTCTTCTCCCTCGGCGCATATTTCCTCCTCGGTTTCAGCTCGAACAAACTTTCCCAAGTCTCTCCGTTCATGAGACCGTTTTCATCTTTGATTTTGAGATTTTCCGTCTTGACTATTTTGATCTTTGGAGTTTTCTCCTTTTTCAGGACAAAACAAACGGTTAGAAAATCTCTCCATCTCTCGACAACTCAACCTCCCTCTCACCTGAATACAAATCCTCACCTGACTTTTAGACTTTTTCTTCTTATTGTACTCTGTTCCGACGATATAAAACTTTTTGTGAGAATTATAAGTTGGGTCCTTGGTGTATTCGGTGGTTTGAAAGAAACGCCTGCTCGGCTTTGGAGTCTGAAGGATTTCCACTTTGGGCTTGGTCTCGCCTGGAAAACCCACCGAAAACCTCTCATTACAAACACACACCGTCAATCCTTCGTCCTCCCCTCCCCTGACAACACCCGCGCACGTCTCACCTGAACCATCTTCCGTTTCCTCGCTTTTCTGCATATCCGTTCCCAGGTTTCCGCTAACGCTATCACTGTTACCCCTAGAATAATTAATGAGTTCGCTAATTGGTTTGTCGTCTTCTTCGTCGTTATCATGCTCGTTTTCTCCCTTGATCAAGGGCCTTGATCGTACGATGAATCCGGTTCCGTTTTTATGTCTAGCGATTCTTCGTTTTTGATCTGAACGCTTCCCGTCGGCTGTTCCAGAATAGTGATTTGCTCGTCTAGATACTCGAGTGGAATCGCCTCTTGCGTTTCGTTCTAATAAGAACAAAAGAACCATTGTGTTTGTTTAGTGCACATGCATTTAGTCTTCAGACATGGTACTGAACAGGTACAAACCTCGATACTATCCTGCACTTGATTGCTGGAGGGATTATTTAAATTCTTCAACCTATGCAAATATTTCTGAAGTCTTGTATTGGCAGCATCACACTGTTCTCTAAAAGTAAATGCCTGGTTCACATTCCACAAGCACTTGGGACAGATTTTGGAAGGAAGACCATCACCCTGGTACACCTGCATATACAATTAAAATAAAAATTTTTGACTACCTTGTCATGTTCACTATTAGCTTGAAATATTTTATGGCAATGACCTTGAAGATTTATAATTCTTTTGAATGGCATCTAGATGACGTAAAGCAGGCATGTCAAACAAGCAGCTTGCCATTTTTGTTTAGCACAAATACACAAAGGAAATTGAATCAAACAGATTACAAACACAAACCCTCCCTTTGTTCAAAATCTAATTAAACATCCATACCTAGCAACTCTTTCTTTCAATTGGTTTATAGCAACTATTTGACACATCATTCTGACTCTCTGATAATTCCCCATTAACTCCAATCTAGTACCCTCGGAAATTATTATAACACTCTACTCCACAAACTAGATCAAAGAAAATTAAACTGTTACACAATTCTTTGGCATTTCCCAAGAATTCTCACATCAGAAATTTGGGCATTTTAACACAGCATGAGTAAAATAGCTTTAGCTTTCAATTCATTTGCTGCAAAAATTTTGATGTCTTGAACTATAGATAATACAAGCAAGTAAATTTATATTAGCTCCTTGTCCACTGCAATATAATTTATATTTCTAAGCATAAAAACATCTTTACAACACTATGGAGCTTTCTACAATTCATTATCCAAACACAACAAACCTGATTTGAATGAAAACAACAAAGCAAATAATTTCATGTCCCAATCTCAAAGTCAACTTTGGCAAGTTGCAACCAACTTCACTTGACTTACCTCAAGAGAGGCACAACTCATAATTCGGATAGGCAATGGTGTGGTGTTGTTTCTTTTCTTTTTAGCAAAAATCCTCAACATTGATGTTTTCTCCAAAAGGCATAATCTACATATCTTATCAAAATCTAAAACTTCATTTTCTTCTTCTGCTTCTGCAGTCATGTTGGTCGTCATGTTGCTCATATATTTTTGGTTTCTCTCCAATTTTCCAGTAAAATGTTACTCCTATGGCGAACTCTAAGAAAACAAAAATGAGAAAATCATAAATAGATTTAAATTCAAATAAAGTTTGGGGTTCTTCCGCGTGATTTTCGCTGTATTTAACCATTCTTTAAAAAAAGCTCCAATGATAAATTAATCGAAAGGCAGTAGATCACTTGCTTGCAACGTGAAATCAAAGATACTTTAGTGAATTAAAACGAGTAGAATTTGAAATGGAAATTTAAAGGATTATGGTACGAGATTTAAGAGTTCTCACTTATTAGCATACGCATCGTCAGAAATTTTAAAAATCAAAATGGCGTATCTTTTGTTTTTTTCTCTTGTTTCTGTTTCGACGGTGTGATAACAGATAAAATATTAATGTTTCAATGTGAAAATCGTTAAGGAAGTGATACTATAAATTATTTAACAAGCCTATAACTTTTACTACTCTTAAGATTATTAAAAACCTACACTGGTTTTCGTCTTGTTAAAAATTTAAGTTAATAAAGTAGTAGAGTTTTTATTGAACACTCAATAACAAGATTATTTCTATCATCTTAGATATTTAGTATTTAACTCTACAACTTTTTTAAAATTATCCGCGAATGAAATATACAAAATATAAGCTGAGAAAATATTTCACTAGCATCCTACCGAACAATATAAAATAATATCTCTTCCTCTAAAATATTAGTAAACACAATTCGACCATTTTAATTCACGGCTTGTTTTCATTAATTCCTTCAGAACGCAATAATAGTGACGCATTTGACATGCGTTCATCCTAAAAAGATACCCCTCTCATTGTTCTTTCACCAGTCATACCTGATCTTTGTAATCCCAGTATGGAATTACGGTTATGAGGATTCTTAGCCAACGTTTCAAGAAAATAACGTTGTTGATATTTTTGAAATTTGACTCGAAACAGAGGTTTGCTTCTCTTCGTTGAGATAAGACCCACAGAAAGACATGTCCGAAAACAAAATTAAAATGACCCGACATCGACATTGCCTACTTTAAAAATTTCTGAAAATTCAAGGAGGCAGTGCTTGAAACTCTAATCCAAAATGAAAACAGTGACGTCATTGAATATAAGCCTTAATCCTCCCTCCAAAATTAAAACTTTTTTATTTATTTAAATAAAATCAATATTGGATTAAAACATGCTGACTTGATATTTTTTTACTGAAACTCGCCATTTTGAATATATAATTTTAGTAAATAATTTGCCGAAAACTTAAAAATTATTTTCTATCAAGTCATCCAAGTAAACTCCATCTTTAGGGAAAATCCTTTACATAGAATTTAATATTCCGCATTATCTTTTAAGTTTTTTATTATTTTCGTTTCACTTTTATTCGGTGAAAGATTATGTATGTGCACACTTATCAGAAAGTTTTGTCGACAGATTAAATGTTAATAAATACTCCTGTTTTGTTAACTTACTTTCAAATAAAGCAATAACTTAATATGTATGTTTATTGTTTTTCTTTCATTAACAAAATATAAAAAAAACATTGTCGACAACACAATAATTATAATCAATATTAACAACCTTTTGACGTGCTGTTTTTTAAATTTTCAACATCTGACTTGTGGTCTGATTTAGGCCCATGAAAAGGGCTGAGACCAGTGTCTCAGCCGCAGGAGTTGGATAAACGGATGTGACTGAAGGTAGAGTCTGTACGGTAAAATAAGATATAGGGGAGAGAATGAAAAGAGAACATAAAAATAAAAAAATTAAAAAGATCTGAGAGAAAACCGGAGATCAAGATAATGACAGGAAGGGATAGAATAGAAACTGTAGCTGATCCTATGTTAAATATATACCGCATCCAAGAGTACTAAAGGGCAATAATCAGTGTGAGCATGCTTTTCATTAACCAAAAGATTTAGCATCAGTCACATTAGTAAGTAAAACAAATGAAACATACAATTTTTAATAGGTATATTTATAACAACATTTCAGAATAAAGAAATACAATTTTGAAATGGACGAAGCTTGAAAAGAGAGTTGAACAAAAATCCAAAAGAAAAAATTAAACTGATCGTAGGAGAAAAACAGTTATAAACAGACCAATATCATACAGTGAGACTTGGAAAAAATGAAAACAATTAGACGAGAGCCATATTGCCAGTTACTGACATTAGCGAAACAAAAAAAATTAATTTCTCCTCAACAATATTAACCGTAGAATCACAGAAAAATAATGAAAATTTTCACAACACATTTATTATTTTTTTAAATATATTTTCATACTTTACACATATATATTTATTTTTATATATTTTGCTTTTGTTAAACTAAAAACGAACAAATGATAAAGGGACAGTAAAAACTTTTGTTTTTATTTTCTTTTCCTTTTGTTTATACACAAATTATTCAAAATGATTCCATCAAACTACAGGTTACCTAAACAATAAGACACTTAAGTTTTTGCTGTAAAAAAACAGCAAAGGCGAGAAAGGTTTTTTCTAAATCTTTATAAATTACATATTTATACAATTCCTTTTAAAAGGTTTCGTTGGAAGAAGTGATCGCATTCTCCTATATCTTGGTACTGACAAAGAGCAAAAAAAGAAAAATGAATTGTGTTGTCGGTCAGAGAGAGTTAGAACGGTTGATTGTCACATGCAATTTAGTTATATTTATAATAATTAAATGGATATTATATTTTGAGGGTGAAACAAATCTCGAGAGATGAAATGAGACTCCAGTTTTTTTTAAAAGGCTGGTTTGAGGTTCTATAGTTTGAAAATCTGATTTCTGTCGTTATAGAAAGAAGAAGGATTTGTTAGGATGCTGCTAACAATTTGTTGAATTGAGGAAGGAACTTGCTATTCAACTTCTTCATGTTATGTATTCGTACAAATGAATAAAAACAAGAGAATTATTATTATTTAATTGTATACACTAAACTTTTGAAGTTTTTTATTAACACACCGTGTTAAAAAACTTACAAAAAGGTGACACACAACCCTAAACCAATCGCGATTTTAAATATATAACATAAGACGGTGAAATCGCGGTATCGTCAATTCAAGACAACACCTCAACCAGCAGCATCATACAATCGCAACCTTAGAAGTCACAATGGGACCAAGACAAACCTTACTAAGACCACCAAATGTTAAATATATACAAAAGATGAAGAGTGACCGTAAAAAATTAAAACGATACTAAAATGATTGTCATTTAACCTTCGTTTCAATGAACAACAATTAAATGATTATGAATCAAAGTTAAAGGATAACTGTTAGCCGTTGTCACTTTTTTTGTTAAAATTTTGTAGGTGGACCGAATAGAAGAAAAAAATTTCAAAAAAAAAGACTACTGACGAAAAGTATAAAAAAGAAAAAGGTTTGAGAGCCACGTGGCCACTAGTCGGCCGAAGTCAGAAGAAAAAATAATAAGCAATAAAATGAAGCATTTACCACTGACGTAGGGAAATCAGCGGCCTATAACAGTTTACAAAGAAAAAAAACTGTATCAGATGCTGACAAAGAGTTAAAATCAGAAGAAATAACTGAATCCCAAGACATCACCACGCCAGCGAAGGGGGAATAATCGCAGCAAAACCAAAAGAGGATACTGGATGTTCTTCTGAATGCAGTCAAAAATAAAAATTTGAGAACTAAAAAGGTGGTAGAAGAGGGCAGTAATTCAGAAGACACTGTGGGGGCAAGAAGAAGAATGCTGCAGAAGAAACTAACAGAACAGAGAAGAAGACAAAAGAAGTATAAGAAATAGAGAACCGTATGTGTCGGGAGCGATATGAATACTAATCGAACTTGTCGCATTCCAAGTTTAAGTTCACTCGAAGTTTCATGAAGGCTGTAAGAAAAACAGATGTACAATGACCTGTACGTAAAAAACCAAAACAAAACGAAAAACCTCAGATAAGGTTTTCAGCAAATATCGGTCAACGAACCAAAAGTACAAACAAATGAATCCAGTTTTGTATAAACAGACACCACCCGTGCATCGATGCACGTCTTGCAGTCAACAATTGCATTCATTAACCCTAATTGAAACACGGAAAAAATATTTTCATAAGCAAAACACTTGACACCAAGCGAAAAGCGGAAACAAAACTCAGCCACGTGTGTACAGGGAAAGCGATCACTTCCACAAAACGAAAGGTTACACCTTATAAAGATTATAACTTACACCTTAAACCACACGACACGACACGAACTAAAACTTGGGGGAGGGGAAATGATTTTTGAGTATTAATTGCAACATCGATTTTACAAACACGTTAGCAAAATTTTTTTTTTTCTTCATAAAACATTCACATTTATTAACACCAAAAAATAAAATAATTAATAATAATTATTATTATCAGTATATTATTACAATTAATATTGTTACATTAAAGTACTCAAATCGAGTATCCACAATATATTTATGTATATATATATATGTGTGTATATATATTTATAAAAATTTTAGGAAAACACCAATCGAAATAAAAAACAAAACAAAAAAAAAGTAATAAAGATTCCTCCACAGAAATTTTCATTTGAGCTGAAAGTAAGCAAACTCTCCCAGTATAACTGAGTACCTGATAATACCCTACTTTCTCGTAATAACCTAAACTGATTGATGGATCGTCTGATTGGTTGGGAGGAAAAACTTTTGTCAAGAGGAAAACAAAGCCCTTAGATGACTTTTCGGGTTTGCTTCTCCCTTAAACCAGGAGTTCCCAAACTTTCTACACTATCGAGTATATTCGAATTTATTTGTAGAACATAAATAACTTTTGGTTGATAGAGCCGTGATACCCGTGAACACGGATTGGGACCCCTACCTCAAACAATAATTTTTGTTTCAAGATCATTTTGATATTTCACTCTTCTAAAAAATGAAATGTAATTTCTTCTTTTATATATATTTGTTATATATAGTTGTATATATATATAAGAATATATTTTCTTATATATATATGAGAGCAAAAGATTACCCAATCGATTATGAAATAAGTATAAATAATTACATACGATTACAACCACAGTTAGAGAAATACACTTTAAAGACGCATAATATTGCATAAAACAGCATTACTACCATCTTGATACCTCAAGAAGATGGGACAATACCTAAAAGTTCTACTTCAAAAGAATTAGGAAGAAGTAGGAGGTTATACTCCCAGCAAGAAGTTGACTTAACACCGATAGGTGAGAGAGAGAGAACAAGCAAAAGTGAGAAGTCTTTAATACGACACATGGACGCAGTAAGGGTAAGGCAACCTAGGGACATGTCTAGGGCCTGTAATTTTTGAAGCACACTTTAGCCTTAGTCTGCCACTGATACAACAATATACCCAGGTACCACTAGATAGAAATAAGCAATGATAGCAATACCTAAAGAAGTGATTATTCTAATTCACACACTGATACATCGTTATAGGGCTCTGCAAAGCTGAGAAGACTACTCCGGAAGATGCAGTTTAAAGACCCAAAACGTAAATTAAACAATTAGAAAAGAAGAGAGCATCGATACCAACTTTGTATCCAATACCTGAAGCAGCAACTAAAGTGGTACAAACAGCAGAGAAACTAACCGTCATGAAACACATTTAACTTTCGACAGAATCGCCATTTATTGTCCAACCCCACATTTAAATCTTATTCTCTGTCCTGTATCCAGAAGAACACCTTACTCCAGGACAATAGGTGGAAATCGCACCAACTAACATAGTCCTAGGCTTCCAAAACCTGATCTCATGACCCCAACATCGATGACATCGTCATGTTGTTTAGAAAATGTTTAGCGCTGGCTCTACTCTCCTGAAATCTTTATTATCAACAAATTATATCGCTATATATAAATAGCTGACGGGTATAATTTTCAAACAAAAAAAAATATTTTTTGTTTAAACTATAGAGAAACAACAAGAACAAAAACAACGATCAAAATATTTACACTGTCATAAAATAATCATTATTAAACATAAGTCTGCGACAGAAATGTCAGCAGAAAATTTCCAACAGTAATTTTTGAGAAATAAAATAAAATCAAATAAAAATCTCCAAACTTTCTATCTGACTCATCGCAATATGCACTAATACTATGTATATTTTTATGTAGTAATAAAATTATTTTTGTATTTTCTCTATTGTATTAATTTGTTCAAACCATTATAGTAACAGTGATATATTGAAAAACTTATCAATTTCCGTATTTACTGTAATCATGTCCAAGTCAAGTGCCGGTCACCGGTGGCCTTCATGGCAGTCAACATGTTTTAGATTAGAAATAAACAACAATAGTATATTCTACAGAAATGTCATTTTCACACTGAAAAACTGGGATAGGGATAACAGATGTCTTGACTGATAGAACAACAGGAAAAAAAGAACGCAAAAAAAAAAAATTTAACCACTCCTGCGATTAGTTTCTTCTACTATTTGCAGTATCCTTTCATACAGTAACAGTTTCCGAGTCCCTCCTTCCAAAATTGTCCGAAACAAAAATCTAACAAAAGACAGTAGAGAGACACAATACATCCTGGCATACATTGATGAAGGAGTACAGATGGGGAAAGTTCCAAGACAAGACCATCTATCAAGGGTTGTAATACAGTTACAGAGAGAAGAGAGAGAGAGAGAGAGAGATAAGAATCGACAAACCTAAACAAGAATAATTTTCCTGATTAAACCCTCTGAGAATACAAATAGGTATTATTTCTTCTCACTAAAACACATACAGTAAATTTATAGTTTGAAGAAATACTCAGTTCACGGTTTTAAATAAAATCCGGAAAACAATTTTCATACAGTTTCTCACGATCCATGTTCACAATCGTAATGTTCTTCAAACAATGCTTATTAACGTCCTAAAAATTTATTTTACAAAAATCAAAACTATTGTTTATGGTTCCTTCATCCCTTGGGCGTGAAACGAAATCGCTTCCGCACCTAAAAGACTCATTTTCATGACACCGAAACTGTTCCTGTAACACTAAAAGCTCTTTTTATCATTCCAATCCGGTTTTAGAGTTGTTTTCTTGACATGTGGTGGGAGGTGAGGCAAGAGTTAGAGGCGACAGTGGGTATTTTCCTGAGGTAGGCACTTTCAAACCTGAACCTGCTTCGCGAAATGTATAAAAGAAAAACTGAAATGAACCTGGTATCCAGCTTAGTTCTCGGTTTATGGTTTCGTGTCATAATCGAAGCTGTCCCATTCCGAAAGCTTGCTTTCCTGCTTCTGTAGCCTCCTCTTACATTCGTCGATATCGCTGTCTTGAATTCTGTACATTCCTGAATTGGCTTGAAACATAAGCGTTTCCAGGATTAATTCGTTCTTGATGGCTTTACTTGGTAAAACGATCTGAAAAACCAGTTTGGGATTTATGTTGTGAACTTAGACAACATGATGGGATGTTGTTTGAAGATGTACCGACCTTGATGAGATCCTGTGGGGCTATGCGATGAAGTTTCAAATCCCTGGCCAATCTTTCCATTATGCCCTTGAATTCCACCTTGGAATCAATTTTTGACGAAGCTGTCGTTTTGATTTTGTGTTTTGCCCAAGCCAACATGGCTTCGAATTTCCTCACTTCAGGCACTTCGAGATTGCGGCACATCACCATTTGTACCTGTCAAATGTATATACAGTATGTGACATACAGATTTACATTCACGTTCAAAACTTGTAAGCGTCGAGGACAAACAAGAAAAACATCTCACCATTGACTCGCTGAGATTTAGGAAGTCTGGAACTTGAAACAGTTGATGAGCTCGAGTTTCCGCGTATGCCAAAATCATGTTGACTAATTCCGATGCTGAAGTATACCTCCAATAATAGTTTTCAAGTGCTGACAGCATGGAACATACCTACGGAAAAAGACAATGCTATTCGTAAAGGAAAAGAGAAGGAGGAATCAGTTAAAAAAGACTAAGACTCATCACTGTCCTTCCTTATCCTAAAATTCTCACAGTAATAAGTCTAAGAATAGTTTCACGACACAATAATATATACTCTGTACTCACCACGTCGATTCTTAAAAACTGTTTTGCGTGATGAAAGCAAGCTTGCAAGAGTTCGGGCAAATCGTAGTGTTCGGCTGCACAAATGAGTCCTGGAATGTTCATGCACGACAGAGGACACGATCCTGTGTGAAGGTAGTCTAGAAGTGTTCTGAAGGTGTCCGGATCAAATTCTATTATTGAAAACTAAAAACAAACAAACATATACGCATATACTGATCCCTACTCCTTTAATTTTCTACCTTTTTCTACATGAACTCTATAATTGGTTTAAACATAGCATTCGAACGGAATTAAAACAAATAGATAACTTAATTGCCTAGCCAAAGTTGTCTACAAGTTTGAATACAAATTTAGCTACCTCTGTTTGCGCGAGTTTCGTGCGATCCACCTTTTGAGCATCAGCACAAACAGATAATCTGGGCACAGCCAATTGTGGAATACTCTTCTCCTTCTCTTTATCCTTGCTTTCCTTATCTACAAGAATATATGATAAGATAATTATTAAAGTATAGATTATCTATTAGGCGTATGTTAAAGCGTGAGTTTTAATTATATGTTTTATTAAATTTAAAAGTATGCGTAGTATATATATAAAAATCTCAACTGGAGCTACCTCCAATGTGGAATAGAAATTAAGGGGCGTAGGCTAACACACCTAAGATTCTCAGATGACCTGATTTGTTTGCAACAATCAATGCAATGAGAAAATGGAACGACAACTAGTGAGTTTCCATAACAGGACTGAAAATGAATTACAAAGAGGAATAGCCTTGACCGTTAACAATAAAAAAGCGGGAATCAAGAAACGAGGAAAAGTACCAGAAACTTCCATCTTCCCAGTCTAGTTAAAAAATGTTCAGAGATTAGAAAACAAAAATTCATAATTACTAGAGCAATCCTGAGATGAAGACCATTTCTTCTTGTCCTCAGCTGTAAGTAAAGAATGCTGTTTTCGAATCGACCGTCCCCATCCGGCAGTGATTGTTCCCAATCGTGAAAATGCTCTTTTAACCATAGGGGAGCTGGGAACACTTTTCGGTCTGGGAATCAAAAAAAAATTTCAGAATGTCACACGACCAAAAAAATTCAATTAATTAAAGTAAAGTGAGGAGAATAAAGTTTACCTGGGCGATTCAATATCGGGCACTTGTAAGAAGTTGCTGCTTTTTACTTTTTGAGGAGAATGCAAAGTTGGAACAGCACGTGCCAACAGTTCAGCAACCGGGACTTGTGGCGATCCAAACCCAGTCTGGATTCCATACAGCATTTCCTGAAAAACGCTGACACAAAAATTTCCAAATCAATAATATTGTTTAAATTTTCGAGGTCGTTGATGTCGGCTCTGATGATGCCAACAGCCTTAAGTGTTAAAGATCTGCTCACCGACTTCGAACTCCTAAAATTGCTCGCACACCGATACATTTTGTCTTCTGTTTCGAGTGTCCTACCAAGAAGGTGACGTCAAAGAGATTCGCATTGACTGCGATATTGTTCTCATCATTCAAAAATACTCTTGTAAAATCCTTGGCCAGAGAGTCGTAGTCTTCGAAGTTATCCCTCACCGAATCAAGGAGAGGACTGCTTGGACGCATATGGCCAATCGGTCTCCAAGAGCCCCTCCTAAAAACAATAACACATGTTATTATCACAATGTATCACATAGAAACTCAGCCTACAATTCCAAAACGAGCCATCACCTATAAGGCTTTGGGATTTGTCCAGTCTCTGCATGATTGGCTAAATTGGCAACTATATCTTCCAACATTTGGCTTCTTGTTCTCTCTTGCATTCTCGCAAATTTCGGTGCCGAATAGCTTGCTCGCTCCCCGTTGACTATCTTCGTTAACAACCATTCCCTGAACATAGGCCCTTTATCGAAAACGCTCTGCTCCCACAGATAGGGTTTGAAGGCGCCGACTTCGTCGCGGGTGATCACGCTCACTTCGTACCTAGTCGGTTTTCTTTTTATCTTGGGGGAGGCTCGAACCAATATGAACGTGTGAAGGAAATGACTTTTGATGCAGCTGGGCGAAAATGCTGTGTTGTCTGCTTCGAGGAAAACGACACAGACGATGTCGTTGCCGATGTGTCGTTTCCGCTGCAGCTTCTGTGGATCATGTTTCTCGTAGGGGAGGAGAGTCGAGACGTGAAACATGATTTCGATTGATCTCCAATTCGTGTAAACGGAATATAACCCTGTTAAGTCGTGAACCGTATCCAAACCTCCTTTATATTTGTCGAAACCTGAAAAAGAAAAACAGAATATGAAGTCATTCAATTCTTTGCCATCTTTTTAGTGCATTTATCTGATTTCTACCTTTCAATCTGATTCTGTCTCCAAGAATTTGCAAGAACTCTTCGAAAAGTGTACTGCTATCATTGTTGTCCAAAATGACTTCTTCCGAGTACTGGCCTTCTTTTACGAAAAGCACACCGACTTTTAGTTCTGACTTGATAAACACCTGAAATTATAGCAATGCGAAGATGTCAAATTCACAAGTAGATGATGAAAGATAAAGGGAAACAGGTTGACAGTATGAAAAAGCTAAAAGAGTGTAAATCCAAAGCTAGTTCTGTTCACAAAAAAATGATTTTCTTCTTTTGTTATCCGACGACAAAGAGGAATCACGTTTCCTTTTATCTTCTACCTCTTAGCCAAAAAACTCTGAATCAACAATTGTACCTGATCAAGTTTAAGCAATTCCTCAGGAGTATCAGGAAGCTGGCCAAGAGTTAAAGGTGGATTTATATTGACTTCTTTACCCAAAGACCGCACAACTTCTTCTCTGTTGTATCTGTCAGCAAAGACGCACGACGCTGGTATGAGACCATGGATAGTGTAACTTTATGGCTCTCACTAAAATTCTAAAAAAAAAAACAGGAAATAAATATAATTTAATAGCGATAGAAGATGAGGAATCAGCAATCTGTAACCAAAGGCTGTTGTTAGTAATAATCTTGCTCTGTGGTTTAGTACCCACAAGTACCCTGAAAAATGGTCTAATAAAATTTGAAGCAGAAACTTGAACATAATAAAATATTCCGAGGTTAAAATTGAAAAACCAAGAGGTGGTACCAGAAGCTGAACCTACCGGAACTGATCTCTCCCGTTAATCGTTTCCTGTTTGATGCTGAGAATGACCGGACCGAGATCCTCATCATTCGTGAAGTAGTTCCAATGTTCTGTTCCATAAAAATATTTCTCGTATGTTTCCTGTTCTACAGAAGTCAACTCAAAACCCTGGTTCCTTTCCCATTGTTCTTCAATTGTCGTTTTCTTTTTCAGCGGAGCGGTGTCATCTTCCTCGTCATCTTCCAAGAGGCAAAAATCACGATGACGGACTCTGTCGAGAATCGATCCTACTCGCACCCCTGAAAATTATTTAATTTCAGCGACGATTTGGCAAACACCACATTAAACTTCAGACAGGAACTCTGTCCTAACCTCCCTCCCTCCCCCCTTACCTAGATCTTCTCTGTCATCGCTTTTGCTTTTGTCTGGTGGTATACCAGAGTCCGTTTCTTCCTCTTCTTCGTCCTCTTCCTCGTGAACTTGATCCGATTCGCTTTCATCCCATATAGTATCGGTGTTGATTTTTTGCCTCGAACATTCGATCCAGTAGCCCGGAGTTGGTATTAAATGGTGCGGAAATTCTTCGCAGAACTCATCTAAAAAATTAGTTTCGTTGGAAAGTAGTCAACAGGGACGATCTCAATAAACTAACAACACATGGTTACACAGAGAACATCAATTTTTTTTTTTATTTGACACATTCACAATTATGTTTAATGACATGCAACAAAATGAACATAACTTATTTATAGTATAGTGTTATGCTTATAATATATTCACCACGACCAGGATATAAGAAAAAGACAGTTTACCGTTCACAGTGAAAACTCTTGGACAACTATAATAGGGGACTTTGGAGTGAATAAATTTGTTCTGTTTTTGGAACTGGTTAAGAGAAGAAAAAAAGAAAACTAACAGTAAAAATAATAATACTAACAACAACAGGAATGGCAGTCGAAGTAAGGAGGTAAGAAGAACAGAGAGGATTAAGGAGAAAAGAGTTGAGAAAGAAGGAAGTATGAGAGGCAAAGCAAACCCTTAGAAAGACTTCAGCTTAGCACGAGCAGTCCTCATGTCGTGTTTTCTAAAAACCTTCAACTCAAACGAAAGAAAACCTCAAGAGAAAAGTTAGCTAAGTTAATTTCGCACTAAGAAATCTAAAGAGACCTTTATCAAACGGAAACCTTAGGATAACGATAGACTTGTAACAGTGAACCAGACTGAGAAGTTTAAGAAAGTAGTAAAGAAAACTCACGAAATATTTGTCCAAAGGAACGACTCTTAAAGTAGTGAGTTATGTCTGAAATCGTTGTAGTGCTGAAGTGAGAGGCTACATAATTGCTGACAAGATTCCGCTTTTGTGTCTATCGTTCCTCAAATCAGTTTCACCTTCAGGGTACATAATTTCACATACCTCAAACTAGTCACATATCAGTGTGTTTAATTATGTCGGTCCTTCGTACAATTCTTATTAATTTGTGCGAAATCATAGGGAAAACTGTACCATTAGAGAGGAAGAGAGAAAAACCTGGAGATGCGTGATGAGTGTGAGCAGTAAGCAATATCAGCAACAGCGACGACGCTTGACACTAAAAAATTTTTCATGAAAGAGAACGCGACCTTCGAGTGTCGTCAATAATGAATGAAACACCGTCACTGAAGGTGGACACACGTAAGACAATTTAAGAATGGGAACAACAGAAAAAGAAGAAGAAGAGGAGGAGGAGGAAAGCTCTATCGATCATTCACAACTAGTTTCTTTCAAATTTAGTCAATTTTCAAGAATGGAAGGATGAGTGAAAACGGATGTTCATCACATGAATGACAAATCGATTATTTATAAACAATTCATTAGATTCTTACATTAACATGACAGCAAAAAAATGAGCCCTTTCTTGGCCAGGAAGTCAACAATGACGTTATTGCAGACTATTAATAGATAAAAAACATAAGGATTGTAACGCCTCGGAAAGCTTAGTGCAAACAAAAACACTGAGAAACACAATCTAGGCCAGAAATTCAAGCTATATATAAAATCTTGCCTGAATACCCGCATACCACTTATCCAGCGATGTCCTTTCAGAAGAAGATTAACTCCTAACTCCTCACTGTAAGGTAGAACACCAAACAGTTTTAAAAATCGGGTTTGGTGTCCAATCTTATAGTGAGAAGGTAGAAGCACATTCCAGCCAGCACCTTGTCCTGAAAAGAGAAATCTAGGGCGTTCGCAGAGCCGTTCACTCGTATTAGTCTTCCTCCAAGACGATCGAAGGATTCAATTCAATCCGGCGATTCTCTCGCCAAAGTAAACACAATAATTTCTCAATGACTTACGATGTTAGAACAAAGGAAACAAGAGAAAAAATTACCAGAGCAAGCCTGAGGAGGCAGAGGAAATATGAGAGTCGTCGAAGATTTCCTTCTGGCCACGGCACAACCCAAACTTTGAGGTTTGAAAGACCGCAATTGCTGCATGAAGTCCGAACACTCCATAAGAGCCACGTCAGCGAAATGAAGGTCGCAAAGAATGTGATTTTTGAATCGGCGAGCTCGTTTCTGATTGGGGCCCGTCAAATTGAGACCACAGGAATTGCAACGGAGACATTCTTCGTGGTAATGATTGTTATCGTACAACAGCGAGGGCTCTGAAACACAATCAAAACAAAAACAACAAATTATTTGTTGTAGTAAACGTAATAATATTAATAGCAATTTATTTATTTATTGTGTATCTCATCGAGCATTTCAGTATACATGACTACAATACTTCTCTTACGTATAATAATAATAATAATAATAATAATAATAAGGGCGAAGCCCACTCCCAAGGGAAGAGCGAAGGGGGTGGAGACGGCGAAGAGCAGCCGAGTAAAAAATTTGTTTTGGATAATAATAATAACATATTGAGTAATTTTACACCTTTCGGCTTACAAAAAATTACAAAATGAATTAATTACAAATTATAACCTCTCTACAAGACTGTGGCTTCTCCTGTCAGAATATCATCCCACTGCACGTTTTCTCGACTTCCATTTTTAATTTGAATCTTTCAAATAGACAAGAATTCCCAATTCCATCGTACTTTTATACTCTGGCTTGTTCCTGGACTCAATTATTTTAGCTGTCTTTGAACTTTTCTTTCTCTCTCAACTACCAGATTTAGCCTACTAAATCATTCCCGCCTTCTGCTAATCTTTTCACTTCTTTTACTGACAGGCTGTTCGCTTCATAGAACTTTCTTCTTTGTATTTCTCATTTCTTCTCTTTCCCTATTTCTTTTAGGCAGTCTTTCAATATTTCATTTTCACTTTTCCTTATTTTGTCTTCAAATTTAATTGCTTTTTTTTCTGCCTCAACACTAATTTTATCTCTTTTCGTTTCTTCTAACGCAATGTATCCTGGGGAAGCTGGATCTACTCCTAGCGACCATTTCAGGTATTTCTCTTGGATTCTTTCTAACTATTTTTGTACTGTTCAACCCAAAACTTAGGGGCTTTATAGGTCATGCCACTTTCGACAAATGTACCGAATATATAACATCTTTGTTTGAAATTTCCTGCGAACATTCTTTCTGCTATACTCCATGTGGTTTTCATGTAGACTACTGATTTCTGGTAGTGTTTTCTAAGTGACTGTCGAAGTCACCATTTATTTGGAATGTGAAGTTCATGTAATGGGGTATTCCTACTTCCTGTTGGTCGCGCCCAGGTATTTAAAAGTGCTTACCTGCTCCAGTGTTTCTGTATTAGGCTTCAGAAAGTTTGGGCTAATGGATTTTGCAGCGGCCATGTTTTTGGTATTAGATGGGTTAATGATTCGTTTTGTGCGTATTGTGTTAAATAGTGTTTGATCATTAAACTACGTGACTTGCTAAAACCAAGAAATTGTTCAAAGTGTAAATAGCTTATAAATCGGGTATTATGTGCAACTTCCGGCGGGCATTCATAATGACCACTAAATTTGGTAAATGTACCAAATTACTCAATATTTATCACATTTACCGAATAGTTTATGAAATCTTTAACTTGTAATGGGCGATTCAATAAAAGTTTGCTCAGATACTTGACTTCTGTCAAATTTTTGGCAAAAATCAAGCAAGACAAGCATCTATGCTCGTCAGTAACAACCCACGAACCTTCGACATAGGATCGGCGAATAAACGAGAATGAAAAGAAGTTTTCCTAGAGCAGCGGTCGCGGAACTTTTTTAATCATTACCCCAAAATATTTTTGTGTTAGTTGATATTACCCTCTGGCGAAGAGCAAAAAAAAAAAACTTAAACCTAAATCGTCTCTTTTTAGTATCTTTCATATTATAGCTCCCCTCCCCATGATAACTTTGAAAAAAAACAATAACTAAAAATTTAACTTAAACATCATTTACTCAATTTATCAATGTAATACCTAAAAATATATTACTATAATAATAGTAATATAAGTATTTATATATAACAAATTGAAACCCATTGGGGTACGATTTAGGGTGGACAATTTGGGGTACTGTAACATATAACTGTAAGTATAAAAATGAGTTGACGAAAGTGTCGCCAACCATTTGATAATTTTTATTTTTATTTGATCTTATTCCTATTAGCTAAACATCTGGGGCCGGGCGGCCAGTGAGCTTCTTCAATAGAAACTCTGTGTCTGGCCCGTGACCACCCGTCTGGTGGCAGTACCAAAGCAAGGAGCTTTGGTTCTTGTGAGCGGAGCTAACAGGGAGTGAGATGTAAATGCCGCTAAATTGTTTAAGTTAAAAAATATACTAACAGGTTTATAAAATAGCAAATTAAAAATATATCCTTTTTACTCACAAAAGTTTCATTTTTTACCCCATTTGGGGTAATTTACCTCGGTTCCCCGACCGCTGTCCTAGAGTATCCAAATATTTTCTGGGCACAGAGGTGATTTAGCTGCCATTCTTCTTCTTCTCAATTATATATTATACTAAAACCCCCGCTGCGTGGTTCAAATCCCTTCCTTCCAAACACACGACAACGATATCGATACAGACAATTCATAGGTATGCCTGCCAAGAGGGGAGAGACAAAAAACAAAACAAAACAAAATAATAATAATAAGGAAATGAAAATTAAAAAAATAATAATAATAAACATAACACTGATTAAAAAAACACTCAGTTCCTTTTTTCTGATCCCTCCAATTAACCTTCCTGCCCTAAAACACTTCTCTCTTCAATTCTTCGACCTTTTTTTTTCTCTACTATTTCAGACAGGCCTGGCCAGCTAGATACCTCCACGGCTAATAGTCATGATGACTAAATCCAATGGAGGCCACTGGGTAGATACTTCACTAAAGCCCCCTCTACTTCCAGATCCCTATTTTCACTTATTCTTAGGATATCTTTTTCTAACTCAACTATTTGCTTCAAAGAGTAATTTGTCATCTAAAGAGCACTGCATGATCACATGCCTACAATCATTCCCTTCACCACATAACGGACAATTTGTGGTTCTCCCTTTCCAATGTTTGTGCACAGCCAAATTACCCACAGCCTCGAGAACCTCATCATGATCGTCATGATCGTCATCATCATCATTTTACGACCTTGAAATGGGTTTCATTCGCGCCTCTAGTTACAATCCAGAACAATAAAATCCTCTAATAACGTGTCAGAAGGCTTTCCCTTCGAATTTCGACAGTCTTTGATATTTATAAATATTAAAAGAATGAGAAGATGAGAGAAGAAAGACGAAAGAATCTTTCAATAAAGGGAAAGTGGGAGGGAGGGGGGTGGGAAGGAGAGAAAAAAGGAAGAAATAAAGAAACAAACTGACTTGACAGAAAAATAATTTGATTCCGTTCGTGCGAAAAAGGTCTGCTAACATTCCTCTCAGCGGGTCGTCTTATTAAATTTTTTCAAATAAATCCTAAAAAAGAGGAAAATTTGTCAATCGCGTCGGTTTCCCGGGAAAAAACGCTTCTCTGAACCTGATAACAACATCAAAAGGGAAAACAGTGACAAAACAGTCGATGACGTCAATCTGACGAGTTCCTTTGAATGATGACCTGCAATCACAGAATTTTGTCTCCGAATTCTGTATATTGTTGGTCACTATCTATCTGTCTAAGTACATCGTAAGGTCAAAGATAACACAGGGCTAAAAGCTCGGAAGGGAAACATTCCAAGTGCTCATATCAGGCAAAGTCGGTCGATGTTGGTCAACCAAAAACAAAAAAAAACCTTTTATTCGGTAAGCCGCCATCTTGGTCTGTTTTAATAAACGGACACGCCCTTATATTCCGTAAAAAGTTTTCTTAAATAAACTCGCCCATCCTTTTCTGCCCCTGATTTCACTTATAAGTCCCTTCAAGTTTGCTGTTGCTGCTGCTGCGTTATTTGGATGCCCTTCAACGGAACTCAGTTTTAATATGAATCCACAAAACCTGCTCTTTCCCTTTCCATTGTCTCCTCTACCAAGAAAGCTGTTCGTTCCCGGAAAATCCTCCCACATGGTCCTTCGTAGAACCCAGGGTTTCCGGTTTTTATTCCTCCCACGTTTCGTCTTTTTCTCTCTTTCCTCTCCATTTTTTAATGAACACCTTTCTTGGAAAATTTTTTCACCAAACTATTGTCAGATGAAAGGTTCTGCCTTTGCACTTTTCCTAATCGAAACTTGTTCCACCACAATCGCCTTCAACACATGTCTCTCACAATTTCTTTATCTCTTTTCTCACTCCCATAATTACGACACTTGTGTTTCGTCAAACAGTATTATTAACAAAAGATCTTTCGCAACTAAGTTTGAATATGATTTTTAGAAATTTATATTTTTATAAGAAAGAAAATGGCTGTCATAACCGATTTAAATGGATGGATGAGATTTAATAAGGTTCGGGCTATCGTCCCAACACACCGAAATCACAATCTTATAAGAAGATGGAGATACCAAATTTTGGGCAGTATTTGATGTAACTTTAACCTCAAACAAATATTCTGCAAAGGTTCATATATTAAACAACCTTCTCCCTTTAATTAATTAAAATATTTGACGAAGTTACAAATTTCGTTCAGCATAGTGATCGGATATGAATGAATCACCAAAACACACTTCAGTGAATGTTTGGACTTGCAACCAGTGCAACGGCATTAGAATTCAAAATTTGGTGATACTTGAGACAGATAGAAAAGAAAATTCTCAGGAACATCTACGGCCCTGTTCAGAGGAACGATGTTTGGCGTCTCCGAACCACTGCAGAAATTTAGGAGCGGTTTAGAGATCCCCGCTGTCTACGAAGGTGAGAAGAGGTTGAGCCTTTAGGTGGGCTGGACATATAGCCAGGATAAAACCCGAGAATACCGGCCCAGGTATTCAAGAGAACCCGGCATACAGAAAAAGAGATGGGTCAATGAGGTGGAAAAGAACCTGAAAGCACTGGGCATCCGAAGCTGTTGCAGTGGACCGGGCTCGGTGAGCAGCCGTGATTGCTAAGACCAAGGCTCTGAAAGAGCTGTAGTGCCGAATAATAATAATAATAATAATAAGAGAATAAGAAAAGACTTTATAATCTAAATTGTGGTAGTCCTTTGGTTGAGTGCTCAAAGACTGGCCTGGCTAACGAAGTAATAATTAAGAGGTCGAGCCTACTCTCACATCTTGCTACATTGTGGGAAGAGTAGTGTGGTGGTTAAAGTTCTTGACTTGGACGCAAATAATCGTGAGTTCGAATCCTACTCCAGCATCCTGTTTTACCCAAAAAAGGGTGAAAAACGAAATTAAAACCGCCACCACCACACCCTGCTACATTTAAGGGTAGAAAACGGAATTAAAACCTAAATCCAAATCTAAGTAGGTACTTTCAGGTGACCGCCAAAGTTCGACCACAAAAACAACCCTAATGTGAGCCACAAAGAGGTAGTATATGCTTCATTACGATTGAGTTAATTTTAAATAAAATTATATGCGATTATGTTAACACAAGGAACTTTCCAAGAGAAGTCGAAGCCATAATTCAAGTATCAGAAATCATGGGCGGGGTTTTCTTGCAGCCTTAAAGTACAATAGTTTTAATATTATTACTAAAACATAATTAGTGTTCAATTTAGATTGAA
Organism: Columbicola columbae; assembly: GCA_016920875.1. Classification (NCBI taxonomy): domain Eukaryota; kingdom Metazoa; phylum Arthropoda; class Insecta; order Psocodea; family Philopteridae; genus Columbicola; species Columbicola columbae. The sequence goes on from JADMLL010000007.1 coordinate 16,245,198, forward strand.
AAACTTAAGCTTTTAATTTCCATCAGCACACTAACAACAAAATAACAATAAAAAGGGGGATAACTATAGTTATCCTCAATGTATGAATACAAAGGTAATTAATAATAAAATTCAGTGTCACATATGCAGTAAACTTTTGTGGTTTTTAACAAACCCTCTCACAGTTTTCCAAGATGATAAGCCGAAGGCACTTAAAAACTCCACAGATTCGGTGCTCATAGATAAAAATGATACACATCTACCAGGAAAATTTAAGCAGTATAATCCTTTGTATATCATTTTCGGTATAAACTTTTCTGATTAGAATTTGTGGAAAGTTTGATTAAAATTGATTCATGCGTCTTCGAGCTATTCTTCCACATACACACACACAAACAAACATCCCCTTATCTATTTATATGCTCTATATATAAGTGGATGAAATGGTTAGCTCCAAAATTAGTTCAAATAAATCTAGTAGTTAATGACTAAAAATGAGCCAACGAGAACTGCTTCCTTAAAATTTGATTTTTTTTAGGAGACGATCTATGGTGTTGTGGTAAAGTGCCAGACTAAGAAATTATAGTCACGAGTTCAAATCCTACTTACATATTCTGTTATACCCAAAAGGGTGACAAACGGGATTAAAACTCAACTATAACTATAACAATATTGTTTCTCCGGTTTCCTTTGAAAAAATCCTTTTGCCTGTTCTGTTCTCCCTCGCCGGTAACATTTTATCAAAGCAATTTCGCAGCTGCTGGGGAAAGGAGAAATGGGTGAGGATAAAGTAGTGCAGAACAGCTGGAGGAGAGTTAAAGAAAGAAGTAATTAAGAAGAGGATAATAACAATAAATAATAAGATGAATAAGAGTACAGAGAATAGCCAGAAAATGAAAGACTATTAGCAGAACACCCGAGAAACGGTTGAAACTAACACGATGCGAACATAGTCTGAGATTTTTGAAATTCAGACAATAGATACACCAACCCGCTTCGTCTCACTGTCTTCTTTTGAGTATAACAGGTTTTTTTCAGATACTTTTGCCCACAGAAAATGCACCAAAACAATCAGGTGACCAAATTTACATCCATGTTCTGTAGCTACATCAAAAAAAAAAAATTTAATTTGAAATAAGACCAGGGAAAATTTTCTCAAGCTTTCTACGGTACTAAGATTATCTCAACCGTGGTGAGTAATAGCCAAAGAGAATTTCAACACATCCTGCTTTGCATTATACTCCCTACCTAATGTTCAGATACAATCCTTGGGACTAAGACACTGTTCTGTTTCCTAGAGAAAAACCTCCTCAAACCCAGACTAACTACTTGGAGACAAAAGACAGTTAAACAGAAGCTAACCAATTTATACTACTGGCTAACCGCATCATAGATGATTTCGATTCATTTTAATAAACTGGTGACATACAATGGAATAACTCATCCTGCATATAAATCAAATTTGGTTAACAAAAGCTGACCGAATTAAAGATGTCGATGAAACGGCATGATTTCCATTTTGGAATGTCACAACGCCTCTCACAACCAGACCAACGAACACAGGAACAATCACCTAACATTAGAACTACTTTTTCGTCACCTCTTGCAACAGTGGTCATGAGGCGTTCCCAAATAAAGAAAAAAAAAACAAAATCAAAAGAAGGAGTCCCCAAACATATGGGTACGGTGTCAGACACTCCAAACTTACATAAAATGATTTTCCTTCATCACAACGAACCACCAAAGACATATTGACATATGAATGAACAGCGATGACTCGAAAATCACACAAACAAACCCACACCACACCGATAAACGTCTCGAACAAAATCACCAAAAACGATAGATAATTATGCGAACTATTACCACGGGAAATGACACGCACAGAAATTGATTTCATTCACAAAAACCGTGGAGAAGGACATCTCCCCTCGGGGAGAAGGCTCATCTACCGTTCCCATTCACTTAGACATATTGTAAATAACATTTCAAAAACAGAGAATCATTGAAATAGAATCACAAGACAGAAAACCGCTCAAAAAAGGATTTTCCAATTATCTTTGAAAAAGGGAAAACATATAAAAAACACTGGAGGCTGTTTTAAACGAGGTTTCTTTGATCAGGATGATAAGTCTTTCCGGTTTTCCGATAATTATACGAAACGGAAAATCAAAACAATAATAAGGAAAACGTTCCACTAACCCTACCTCGATGAAAATGAAACGTAAAATAAGAGATATTCCTTCACTGCCCGAAACGCCCTCTGTTACTAAAACGAAAAGAATTTTCTCTTTCGAGAGGAGAAAACCGTTCGGTGGGGGCTATCCGTTCGTTCGACTACTTCCGCAACGAACCATTAATAAATCTCGTAAAATATATAACAACTCGTTTACAAAAAACTCGTAATACTTGTTGACTATTCACGGCGCATCGACACAAAAAATGTGAAAAGGTCTCGTTGAACGGTGTCTCTATATCAAGCCACTGGAGGAAATTTCAACTAACGAACGAAAGGGAAAAGCGGGGAAACAGGCTAGGGGTTGGGGTGGAAAAGAGCTTTCTCGGAGTACCCTGGGCTCGTGAATTAAATTCGGATTAGAGCCGTGAGAGCTTTGAAAGATGGGGAAGGAAGTCGGCTCCGACGGGCGGTATGCCTTCACAACGCGCAATAACCTTTCCTTTTTGATATGTAGTCGGGAAATTTTCTCCGGTTTTTTGTCCTGCCCCCCCAATTTCGAAAAATGTTCCCATTCTGGAAAGAAATTTCACTTCATGTGGGCGCTTCTATGAACATACAACAAATTCCAAAGAGAAAGATATGGAAATCGAGAATGGAAGTAGGAGAAAGAGAGATGGAAAACGTGGGGGCGTTATTATCGTCTGTCACATGTGCCGTGGGGACGCAACAAAAAAAAAATTTTCTTTTATGGATTTCATTCATCCTCGTTCTGCTAAAATGATTTTGGGGAAAAAACGTTTTTCACCTCAAAACCCCCCACAGGTAGCAACAGCCATTCAAATTACCATTTTGGCGCGTTTTTTATCCATCTAATAAAATTCTCCTTTCGGAAAAACAAACCACAGTTCAAATTTCCAACTGAAGTCTATGGAAAATGCAAATATCTATGTTTTCAGATTTATTTCCACTTCTCACCACCACCCGCTCTTAAGCCCCCTCTTCTTTAAACTCAAACAGAGTCATTAAAATTAATTGAAAAATGTTTGTGGCTTTTCCTTCGCGTTCTTCCTTGGAAAACCCGGAAAAGAGGAGAAGGGGAGGGGAAGAGGTTGTGGTGGTGGTGGCAAGAAAAGACAAAAAGTAAATGATGCTAAGTAAATTAAAAAATTGACTGTATTCCTGTGTTTCCGGTTCCTGCTGGTCTTTTCCAACGACTTTTGGAGAAAATATAAACTCGTCAGAGATGGAGTTTATGATTGTCGAAACCTCCCTTCTGTACCACCCTCCATCCCCTTGTATCTTTCTTATTCTCTCTTTGCCACTTTCCTTCTTTTTTTTTACACCGGCAAAATGACATTTTCATGTTTTTTTCCGGAAAACATCCTATAAAATAATTTCTTTGATTTTCCTTTTTCGTCAATTTTCACCTCTCTCTCCCTTCCCTTCTCACACGTTCTCATCTTTCCCAGTCAACCATCATTTCTGATCTAGAAAAAATTTTACTTTTTTTTCTTCAAAACTCACATTTTCGTTTTTATGGTTTTGTGCCCGCCCGTCTGTCAATCTTGTTTTGTCTTTTTCTTTCACCTTGTTAAAGTTTTTGTCAAAAAGCCTTCGGTAGGAGAAAAGAGAGCGGTGAAGAAGAAAGGTAGAGGCGGGATGGCGACTATAATTTTGTTTTTTTTTTCTCTAGATCAATGGTCAATATTTTCAAAAAATTAAAATTAAATTTGGGGTCCAATATCTGATGGATCTGCGAAGCCAAGGCGGCATTTGCCTTAGTGCGCTCCATTTGGAGGTCAAACAGCCTTTCTCTGAGGACTAAACTAAGAATCCTTGAGTCGAATGTGAAGTCGTCGGTTCTCCACGGGTGTGAGACGTGAACGTGTCGGGGAACATGTTCCTAAGAGTGATTGTTGGAGGAAGGTGGTCATCTCTAACGAAGAACTATGGCTCCGAACGCACCAGAAAAAACAAGTAAGAGAGAGGAAATGGAGGTGAATTGGGCATACTGGTCGTCGGAGACAGGACCAGATCCTGAAACGAGCCCTAAAACTTGACGTAACATTTCCAACAGAACTTTCCAGTCCATCTTATACTTTAATTTAGTCAAAACAAAAGACAGTTAACCGTGAAAGGTTAAAAATAAAAATTTGAGTGAAAGAATCAAATTGATTTTCTACCACAAACTCTTCCACTTGTGGAATCCCAGAGAGAGGAAAGGAAAACAAGAGAATGAAGGGCTTCTTCCTCTTATGGGATGACAGATAAAAGTGGGTCTCTGTTCCATTTCTTCTTCTAATTCTTTCTTCCTTCCTTTATCCGTTTTTTTAAAGCCGAGTTCAGCTCTGATCATCATACTAAATAGCCACACTGACTCTAGTTCACATATATTTCCGGCGTTAGGAACAAAGTAAAAAAGAAAAGAAATTCCCTCCTGAAAGAGTGAATTTCGTCCTTTCTTCGTTCATTTTAAAACCAGTGAAAACCAAATAAAAGGTAGGATAATCGAATTTGACCCTTGGATCCAATTTTATGTCTTTGTATACAAATATAAATAAGAAAATGAAATGAGATTCGTGTCGATTGGAAATTGAAAACTGGAACTGGACTTCAATTCAAGTGAATTGATGCGAACAAGTTGGATCATAACTCTTACTCTCAAAATGTCTTCACCGACAAAACCTTAAGAAATCTCTTTAAATTAATACTAAGTTCTTATACTAAAATATAGAAAAGGGGGTTTCAAACACCTAAAACCCACCGATACAAGGTTAAAGGGAGCTCTCTATGGGTGTGAGAACTTTGGAGTTCAATCTGCCAAAATTTCCACTGACAGATACCGACAGGTGCCTCGACTACAACCAAAACAATAAAGACGATATCAACCATACGGTATTTGACTGTATAGCCTGGTAGGATCTATGAACTCGATATACATTAGATAGAACCTTTGTAAACATTTGTTACAAAGACAGGCATAGCTCAACCTGCTTTACAACTTTTGTCACAAGAGTCCTGGCACTCAAACAAAATCACTACTGAGTGTAATTCGCTTATGCTATACCTTTTGTACCCTTTAACTAAATTCATGAATGTTCTGAAATATACTGTCATTATATATGTCACTGTTATATGTTACGTTAAAAAAATTTCATCTTATTGTTAGCACAAATGTGACGCAAATACTATTATATTAATATTAAAAATGTTTGTAATTAATATATGCTCATTAACTATGTTACAAAATAAGCATCATATTGTACTTGGAAAATGTGACAAATTACTGAATATTTATCACATTTACCGGATAGCAAATGAAATCTCCAACTCGTAATGGTTCCTGTCTCTTTTCGGATAAAAAAACCAAACAGCTGTGCTCGGCAGTAACAGCCTAGGCACCTCCGAAGTAGAAGTAATAATACTTGAGATGAAGAAATGACAGAAGGCAAGAATCTCAGAAATATTTTATGGAATTTCCCATTCTCTCAGTTCGATCTTTTACAAACTGGCCCGTAAATGTTATAAATGTTAAGGAATTTGCCGAGGAGTAATCGCCGGGAATTATTTTATATTGTATGTGTTCTCCCGATTTATCACTTTTATGTAAGAGGTATATTATTATTAATTTTACAACGTGAACGTAAGATCCTTCTCTTATTTTATAAATAATACACACTTCTACAAAAAATTTTGCTCCAAAGTAATGCACACCCTCATGATACCTTATGTAAAAAATAATGCACAATTTTGTATACTTGAAAATAGTCCACAGCTTTATAAAGATGTAATTTGTCCCCAATTTTAGAGGAAACTGGGCTTAAAAGATGACAACTCAAGGGCTATTTTCTTGTCAAAAGCATAACTTGAACGTATAAGAAGCATCAGTCCACTAATCTGAAAGTTGTAGAACCAAGAGACACCATGTTTGAATGATAAGTCCAACTCAACAAACAATACTGTCAATGATATTGATATGTCTCAAACGCCATCACGACTATTAGCTTTAGCTTTAACCTTTCAACTCATTTTATGCTGAACAGAAAGTCAGACAAATCAAAGGAGAAAGTCTCGTCGGCTTTGATGTCTCTAGAAAAGTACAACAGAGAACTCAAAACAGCCCGGAAGACTTTTACAACTTTTACATCCAAACACCCGTCAAAGTTTTCATTTCAAGTTGGCCAGCGTTCACGCATCAACAATCACGACCAGTTTTACTGACGTGAGCATATTTAAGGACTTTCAGTCAGTCATTTACATTTAATAACCAGACTCCAGCTCTGACAGAAATGCCTGGAGGTGTTAAACCTCGATGAGTTAAAGTTTAAGTTCGAATCTTGCAAACAGTTTTACTTGAGTATATGCCCAGACGAAAGGAGAGCTAAATTACCATCTCCAGGGGTCAAAGGATGACACCTCCAATATGATATTGTGGCCTGCGAGTTTAACTAAAAGTTCTTACCTGTTTGTGTGCTTATATCAAAAAAGGTGCTCGACGTCTCGACGGTCATCGTTGCAAAAGTTCCATCCGTGATTTGTGCGCACGAATCCCTTCTGCCTCTTGATCTTGTGCATTCGTCTGATCGAGATGATTGTCTTCGAAAATTTCGACATCTTGAAAATAGAAACAAAAAACACAAGTTAGCTTTATATTTACATAACTACCCTCTGAGCGATTTTTATTAAAAAATTATTTACTTATTATACAGAAATAAGCAGTATAAAACTGAATTTGTGAGAGTTTCACAGCACGGCTTCGTTCTAACCCGACAATAAAAACTAAAATATATAAAATAAAGCTAATTTGTACGATTTCAATTTAAAAAGAGTCACGCCCAAAGACAAATTGACTCAGCTCACTTTATTCTCATAAAAGACTCTTTGTATTAATTAATAGCTGAATTAATATTTATGGAACTGCCCTTGGTGGCTTTCCGGCTATTTGTCTGTGTGTTTAATTAGTCTCTAGAGATGAGAAAAACCTGAGAATTTGATTCGGAAGGAGTGTGAGTAAGAGGAAGAGGAGGAGAAAGGTGAGGATGGGTCAGGGTTCGTGAATAGCTGGTTTATAGCTGAATACAGGGTGAGTGACATGGTTAGAACAACTCAGTGAAAGAACTTAACAGTGAGTTAGCATTGATAGCGTAAGGTCAAAGTTGGCCAAAGGCTGAACTGTGTTCCTAACTGTTTTTTTTCAGACGACGATTTATTAAATTTTTATTTATTAATGTAAAAGGTCTACCAGAAAGTTCTGTCCATTTTTAGAATAATACTACTGTATAAATGTAGTATATTTTAAATAATATTCATAGAATAATTTAATTGCTACCGTTATAAATGACTAATTTATATCAGCAATGTTCGATGTTTCACTATCTGGGCCAACTTCCCAGATGCCTTTTGAAGGTTCCCTCACTTCCCTCTATCAAAAAGTTCGATGTTTAAGAAAATAAAAATTTGCTCTCACATGATCTTGGCAGTATCGTCGTCGACTAAAATCAGCCGTCCAGAGCCTGACAAAGTTCTGTCAAAAACTGTACCTTCATCCAACACCCTGAACAAATTATCCACTTTTTCTGTATCATTTCTTCCTTATTGGAATTCGTACAAAATACAGTAGATTGAATGAACCTCAGATCTGTCAATGAGCCTGTCTGTGTTTAGTTAGTACTGACATGAATCATTTCCGTTTTAGCTCATTTTCTAGCTCAGCAAGTGATAAATCAAGAGAACCAAAAATAGCGTCAAATGAATATAGTAAACTTGTTCAAACTAGATGAATATTTCAGACAGAATTTTTCGGTAGACTTATAATTTACTGAGGGACCATGAAGACAAATAGTATTTTCAGGATCAGCATAGAGCTTGAGTTCGATTTCTTTGAATCTAAAGGCACATCGCGCAGTCCTCTTCAGGAGTGTTCAACTCTATTCTGGTTGGCACCATGGTATTCACAGATCATCTTACTCGTGCCCGACGTTACTACAATAAGAGTCCATCTCTCTCCTTCAACTACTGTCTTACACACTACATCACCAATCTTATTGTAGTCCATATAAACTTACATAGCTATATTAGATATTAGATAACTTTCATTTATCTATTTATTTAGGTACCAACTATTTTATTATTTATCATCCTTTTCGGGCGGTAATGTATAGCTAATTATAATAATCACCCGTACATTCATTACACAACAAAGTTAAATATGAGTTTTAATTCTGTTTTTCACCTTTGGGTATAACAGGATTCGAGTGGTGTATTTGAACTTGAGACTTTAACTTCTTACTCTGGCACTTAATCACTATACCACAGACTTCCCGTTCAGTACATAATAAAAAGCCTACATTCATTTCCAAGACCGATAAACTAAGAAGGATGGATGTATAATAATAATAAAAAAATTAATTTGCCCGATTTATCATTTTTACCGTACTTATACAGTTAAAAACGAGAGAGAGTTTGGTTTTAAGCACATGGTTTATCTGCTTCCAGCTCAAAGCTGTAGAAGTATTTTCTCTCTAATTTCTGTATCATGATCCAAAAAGAGGAAGAGTTGTTCTTTTTGCGTGGTTACGTCTTCTCGTTTCAGTTTCTTTGGCGTAGGATGGCGGGCTTCGAGGAAAATTAAAAATGTCTACTTGATCTCTCTTGTGCGTTTTTCCCTTTCCTCACCAAATATTTATTACTCTACTCTTGAATTTCTTCGTAAAAGACAACGAATCCGACACTTTCTGTTCTTCTGTTCTGCAGTTCAGCAGGACTAAAAAGAAATTTGTTTCTGGAAACTTCTGACGGATCTGTTGGCACAAATAACTATTAATAGAAGCTGAGATTTAGAATGTGACTAGATAGAAAGAGAATCAATAGATTTAAAGTTTAAATAGATTTGAGTTAAGAATGTGACTTCAATTTAGACCCTAGGTTGAGTGGTAACCATTGCTTTAAGGTCAACCTCACAACAACTGATTGTATTTCCCTACATATAAGCCAAACCTTTTGCCGTTATCACACTCCTCTTGTGTTTTTTGACTTCTTAGAAGACTGATTTATAAAATTTACAAAAAGTTTTATAATCACTTATCCTCGTGAACAGATATTTACATTTACGAGAAAAAGTAATTTGCCTGTCAGATTCAGAGTTCGTGATTGACGCATCTAAATGTCGCTTAGAAAAAAAAACGGCAAACACCAAACCGAGAAAAACTTCCTCCCTCACACTCTCTCGCCCTCCCTTTGCTCTTCTTTACAGTGAATATATTGGAAACAAACATAAATTTTTTAAAAAAAGCTCATGTCTCCGCAATGCGTCAACTTAGGAAGTTCCTCGATGGTAGGAAATTGGTTCCAAGTCTTTTACTTTGATCCCTCTCTTCGTTCTAATTCCAGTTTTTAGATTCACCCCTATGTCAAATATTTACCTAATCATTTCTTCGGTTGTAGATTGTCTCCGAAATCCACGTGCAATGAGAATTTCCTCCGTAGTGCTTTGTCTTCTTATTACTGGGGCGTGAGATGGAGGCGGTGGAGGTACCACTGGAGGCCTCGTGCACGGAGAAGGATCCCTCGAGGAACACGTACTCGAACTCTCGGGAGATCTTGAAGGCTGGGGGCCAGTTCCCGATATTTTATATCCTCCGGTAATTGAAGTTGATTGTCTTCGAAGTTTTCCTAAAAAATTCAGAGGAAGTATTAAAATAAGGGAGAAAGAGAGAGAGAGGTGAAGATAGACGATATAAGACACGAAACAGTAGGTACCTCTTCGAGTTCGACCGACAGGAGATATGTCTCGGTCGGCAGAACGATCGGGCGACAGACGAGCCCTTGATTCTCTGCGACTTCGGCCGCAACTCGCTGAATCTGGAGAAAGGCTGTCGCGACGAGCTTTTCTTCCAGTATTGTCATCAGCTCCGGGGTCCGGAGATAAAGTGGGTTGGGATTCCCTCCTAGTCGTCGAAGGTGGCAATGACTCATCAATGGCTGTACTCTGCCGCGGTAATCTCGGGAATTTTTTAGGATCCCTCGCTCTTCCGTCTGGTGAACGCGAATCCCTTCGGTTCTTGTGATAGACCTGAGTGGTCGAATCTCTTCTTGTCGAAGCCAAAGATATCGGAGATGTTCGAACGGGACTAGTAGCAGCACTAGTCGATTGTTTATCACTCGAGGGAGGTGTGACCGATGGTAAAACCGGAGAAATCGAACATGGTGATGTCGGTGGAGGAGTCACAGAGCTCGTTATTATTGTTGGTGGGGGTAAAGCCTGAGTGCCCATGTCAGAGGACTGAACGTGCACTGGCACGGAATCACTGGCAGTGGAGGAGGAGCTCGGTCTCTGTTCATCTCTGTAGTATTTCGACTCTATCTCAGCTTTAGAAGCTCTTCGTTTATGATGGCGGCACGAATGTTGCTTTTGAAACTTTGTGGGCGCAACAACAGACGACGTTGCGCTGTCCCTTCGACTCCTACCGGATTCTCCGGACCCCCTTCTAGAACTAGAATTCCGTCGGCTTTTCCCCGATTCTCCGCTTCCTCTTCGGATCGAACCAGTTTTCGAAAGGCCTCCACTCCCATTGTCCATCGTAGATTCTCTTCGTGATCCCCATAGCCTCGCTATGTCTGATCGAAAATCAGAAATAGGTGTCGTCGAGGAATCTCTCCTTTTCGTCGAAATACTTTTGATTCCCGAGTCAGCAGAGCTTTCTCTTCGCTTTTTCATAGAATCCGTCGTGGTGCTTTTGCCCCAAGGTAAGCTCTTGGCCAAATCTGCCAAAGTTTCTCTTCGGCATAGTTGAGATTGTTTGCTACCGCGTAAACTCGATCGCGTCGTCGATCCACCCCACTCTCGAAGAATATCTGTCAACTGAGCTAAAGAGCTTCGCCTTCGGCGAACCACCTGAAAATTCAAAATTAATTTTATACCAACAAGATTAGTTTACTCACGAACATTGAAATTAAAAGTTCGGCTTACTTTTAAAATGATACAAGTACATTTTCTTTTGTTTGAGATGTTTAAGAACTTCCATAAACTCACAAATTTTTTGAAGAATTCTTTAAGCATTTACAGATTGCTGTATTGATGTCAGTTCATAACTACCTATACAGAGTGAACCATTTTAACCTCACCAGTCGAATTTCTAGGAAGCTATGGCAGTCAACGAAAAATTTTTTTTGCAAGCCCCCTTGCAACGGAACAAGTTTGTGAAAAAAATTTTTCGCTGACTGCTATAGCTTCCGAGAAATTCGACTGGTGAGGTTAAAATGGTTCACTCTGTATATGTTAACGTAAAATTCATAAATAAGACAAATATACAGTATATAATTCTCGCCGATTGTTCATACCCACAAAAAATTTATTTTCCTGTAAATAAATTTTTAAAGCAAAAAATAAAATATTTTTACCGAAGCAGATTGTGGCGGTGATGTCTCTTGAGTTTCCGTTGGAGGACTTATGCTCGTAATCTGAGCAGCTGAATCCCTTCTTCCGGTGCCCAATCTCTGTCGAAGGGTGCTTTCTTCCATCTGCTCTCGTACGAGATCGTCCCATCCATTTCCACCCTGCCAAACTAAGCCCACTTGATGGGAAAGAATGGGCAAATTGCAGACAAAGCAAATTGCTGTCATTGTTCTGCAAATCAAGAGTCAAAAGAAATAATTTTTTTATTATTATTTCTTCCTCGCAGTCACTTCCTCTCCGGAAAAACGCTACGAAAAAAATATCGGTGTGATAATAAAGTTTTCATTAAAGAAAAATAATATTTCATGTTGTTCCCAAAAATCATGCTTTTATACTGAAGTATTTTATAATTAAATCTGAACAAAATTAGTCAGGAAATTCGAGATCCGCTCACAGAGGAAGGAAGAAAAGATGGGAGTAGTAATAGTAGGAAGAAGAGGAGGAGGAGGATTCATTATGTGGCAGAGAAAACTTATTTAGCCTTACCTTTCCAAAAAAGGAAGAAAAGAGGGAAAAAAAAAGGTTCAAGCCCCCGGGAAACGAACAAGAATTATCAAGAGCGAGTCTATATTTTTGCAAAAAGCCTGAAAAAAAAATTCTCTCTGATTTTCAGAAAAAACTTTGGTAAAAAGGGAATCCTCTCCACCCCACAATTCCTACCTCCCCCGCACACCCGGTTTCCCACTCAGCAGGCAAAATTTTGAACGACGTCACCTTCGTTGATAATTTTAATCGAATCACAACGAAAAATTCTGTTTTTGTTTTTTTATTTAAAAAGAACACATGGTGGATAAAGTACCGCATCCAACAGGAAGAATGCTGGTGGCTCTTTAGACACACAATCCCTGAAATAATAACAATTTAAAAGCTGGCCGCTGGAAGGTGAGGTGAGAAAACTAATGATTCCTCATCTGAGCGGAAAACGTGGGAGAGATCAACACAGCTTTTCGCCCACGGGAAAACCGAAAATTTTCGTCTCCGTCTCTTCGTGTATAAATACACATACATATATTTACAGAGAGGAAGGGAGGTGAAAGTAGAATAAGCCGGAAGGAAAACGTTTTCCAAAACATATGGGAGAACTAAAACAGTTTCCAAAGGCCTTGTGTTCCGTTTGAACCCAGTTTATTGAAAGTTTCACCAGATGGATACTCAATATTCTGACTAACCCAAGCTAAACTTGTTCTCAAATAATCCTCTTGTTTCAACAATAGTTCCATTTCGACCCTGACAGCGCCGTATTTTGAGAAACTTATTAATTAAGCAACTTAAAAAGTGGGCGTACCACCATTTTAGAGAATCCTTTTCTCTCTTTTTTTTTAATTAGTCAAATTTCACTATTAAAGTTAATTCGCGAGTTGACTCTGAAAGGGGGTTCAGACTCATTAAAAACCTTTTTGTGGAAATTCCTGGAAGAAAATTTAGATAAGCATAAAAAGCAAAAAAAGTTCAGCATCAAAACGACAACGGTGAGCGTGGAGTGTGGTGGGAGGGGTAGGGGGGGGATGGTGTGGGATTATTATCCATTGTTCTGACAGTCACATTTCAACATCAAAACTTGTGACAGGAAAGTTACAAAGCATCCCCGGAATCCATCAATAATGACGAAACGACATTAAAAGCAATTCCACTGATCCTTCCATCGAGTCCACCGGAAGGAGGATGCACTTGCAAAATGACAAGCAATGTAACAAAATATTGAAAGGAAATTCGATTTCGATCACGGCAAAATATTTGTTTCTCATCACGCCACCGCCTTCTTTTACTTATAATTAACTTCAAATTTCGAAGTTCCTAACGAATTTATACTGTTCATGTTAAGAAAGGACCTTTCAAAATATTCTTTGAATCCTTGCTTTTAATTAAACCAAGCCTTAGACAGTCTGAAAACAGTCTATTACAGTTTACAGTTATAAACTCGGCTGGTGTTATTATTATTATTAATAAGTAACTTTCCCCTTACTTCATAATTATTAAAAGAAAAAATTAATGAATTATTTATAGCATTAATTATTAAAACAACGAATTATTTAATAATATTCTTTAAAAAGGCGACTTCCAGTTTGAAAATCTAATAAAAATGTGGGGAAAACTGTTTATAGCATTAAAAAAAGGCTGACAGTGGCGCATCAAGGGTGCGGGTAATCAACTACACCTCAGCCTCAAACCAAGAGGTGAATGGTAGTCGCCTCTCGCCGGCAAAAAGTTAAATATTTTTGTTACTATATTTCCATAACAGTATTTGTAGTTCAATATTTTGCTAACATCAATAATTACTTATACACAAAAAGACAAAAATAGCATACACACGTTAATGGGGCATAATCACGACACAAACACGACAAAAATTAGACAAAGGTCGATTCGATCGTGACAAAATCAATAAAGGACGTTGGCAGGATTGAGGGAAGAGATATACAAGACAGGTGGTCAAATTGGAAATTTTTCTAACTTTGTAAGCAAACGACCTCCCATTATGATCATAATTAAAAACTTTGGCACTTCCCTCCCCCTCCACCCCAAAAAAGTGATTCATGTTGGCTCCATAACCAACTTTGCGTTCGTGTCTCCGTTCGGGTTTAATGTTCGCATTACCACCCCTAACCCAACCGACTTTGCTGAAGATCAGTTTTACAAAATTCACTCGGACACAGGTTATTCGGAAGCTAGGGAGTCTCAGGATTTAAAAGGAACAGAACTTCTTTAAAAGGAACAAAAAACAGACTTGAGCACGGGGTTCAGTGGCAATCCGAAGCCGTTAACAATTGGCAAACCATAAAACCTGCCCAAAAGTTTCCGGAATGATTCTTTTTCTTAAATCATTCATTCAAAATTAGCTTACAGTCTTTTCCAAACTTTTCAAACTATTCCTACCCCTTGCTTTAATCCAACGCTTTGACCGGTGAAACAAAAAAGCCCTATCAGTCGACAGCCGGCTTTGCAACCAAACAAAAATTCTTCCGAGAACTTTTGAAACAGTTCCTGTACTCATAATTGTCGTGAAGGTATACACTTCTTTGAAGATGTGTGTTTTATGTAAAAATTTCGAACTAATTAGCGGTTATCAAAGAAAAAAGGTGGAGGAGGGTTTATTTTTAGGCTACATTCGCCACTGATCTCGAATGAATGAACCCATAACTCATTCAAATTAAGATTCTTCGTTTTAACAGTTCTGACTTCTGGGTTTTTTAAACCGATCTCTTTTGAGTACAGCTATTTTGCAATCGGATTATCTACCTAGCATCCATGGCACTTTATAGTTATCTGACTACAATAGCCGGGTACCTTGTTCTGCCTGTCCTCGGAATAGAACACTCAAACAATTTAGTATGTTTAGTGTCTTAAGAAGTAATAAATCTCCATTAAAAAAAACCGGTTGACACAAAACCTGATCGGATAAACGCTCTCGATTAGTATAGTTTGCAAACGTGACACGAGAACCCAGAAGGTAGAACCATTAACCCAAGGTTCGTCAGTGGTGGACTCAGGCTAAAGCGGGCCCTAGACAACACTGTGATTCTGGGCCTATTTTTCAGTCATGAAACAAACTTGAAAAATTCAAAACCTAATTTTCGGGCCCTAAAAATTATGGGCCTAGGTTGCCTAGGACTTAGTCCGCCCATGATCATAAATATATTAAAACGTACAACGTTAGAAAATAACTCGCTCGTTGTGAGTGATATGAATTCAATAGAAAAAATTCAGGCACTGACACATGCTGATCATGTCACCATTCCGTCAGAAATAATAAGAAGAACTCGGCAGTGAACTCTTCCTCAAACTATGCTAAACCCAAATACACGTTGGCAAATGGACGATGGTCGTCGATTTAAGACCCAAAGATAAAAATCAATCAAAAGGAATGTAAACACTCAAACAAGAACAAAAACAAGCTCAGTCATCGGTCGGGAAAGCCTTTCAGCAGGACAGCTCTTCATAGAGAAAGTGAATCAAGCAATTCAAAGCTTCAAGTTTCATCAAGATGAACTGAAAGACGAGTCTTCTGTATCGGAATAAGCCTAATCAAAACTAAGCTTAAAATCTTCAAAGTTTCATTTCTCTCTTCCACTCTACCCTTTCCCCGGCCCATCCTGCCCTCTTCTCTTCTTGACAAAAAGGGATGAAGAGAAGTTGGTGAAATCCAACAAGTCGGTTCAAGAGGGACTTGAAACCTTATACAGGAGAGAAAGAGAATGAAAACAGGTCAGCACAAGAGAGGGGAAATTCAGTGACGGCTCCCAGAAGCGCATTTAAAAGTTTTTGTCCTCCGCCACAGTTTTGACGGTCAGGAAATTAAATCACGGCGGCGTTCACGTCACTTCCTCCTTGCCACCACTATCCTTCCGTTCCCTCGAGCACCGTTCGCCGGAAGAGTTCACTGTTATTGTTACTGTGTTGAATATTATCAAAACATTGGGCAAATATAAAAATTAAAAAACTAAAGTTCTTTCCAAGTCTATAAAAAGTGTTTTTGAAAAACAATCCGTGAATTTGTAACAGTATGTATTCACGTGCAAATCGCATAACCGATTAAAAAGTAATTAAAATGTGCTTTTATACTTAAATAATGCTACTTAATTCTTATCAGTTACTAAGAAAAATTGTTCCATGTGAACAAGTTTTTCTTAGATCTCTGTCTGTAAGAGAAAAAGAAGTTCATACAACTAACTCTTTTGTAACTATTTCTTTGTGCATAATAATTATGATAATCTGAATCCATACGGATCAGAAAGTAGTCACCAACAAATTGGACATTGCAATTAAAGATCTGTGGTGTAAATTGTCAAAGCTCTGCAACTGATCTAAATTTAACGGCGAAGAAAGCGCGTGAATTATACCTGAGCTTTGATATTTTTTTTTACTCCGTGTCAACTGCCACCTGCCTCTAAGAGAGACATCAAGTAGTTGCTCTGGCTTTAAAGGAGCTAAATAACTTGGAAGCAGACCAGTGTTTTAGCCCAAGGACTCAGATAAACGAATGCCACTGGAGGTGCAGTCACTAGGGTGGGGATCAGAAAGCCTGAGAGGCGTAATGGATGTAGAAAGAAATCATGGCTATGATGGTCGGCGATTTAGGCCTAGCACTCCTCAGTCTGTCACAAGAAGACACAAGCTGTACAAGAAATCAATCATGGGAACTGCTCAAATTCTCAAGAAGGTGCAGACATGACACGTGTCCCGAAAATGCTTGTTTTACGTGAAGTGACTTTAAATAGAAATAAAGTTTCACCAGGGCGTCGAAGAAGAACCAAAATTAAGAAACAGGAGGAAGGATGTAAAAGAACATGATGTCTAAGGGTTGAATAACAATTTGGCCCCTAACTGGAAACAAAAAATCAAGTTAGTATAACACGCAGAGAATGCGTATATTGTAGAAGTATGATAAACAAAAAGATGGTTGAAGATGGTTGTTACAAGATGGAAGACTCAAGTTGTCAAGAATCAAGTCAAATAATTGCTTACGAACGAATGGGCCTTTAAAGAATCACGGCTGAAGAAATTGGTAAAATTGAAGAGTTGATTAGGACGGGAGGAGGAGCTTTGGAAAGAGGACAGCACTTTCGGCAAATATGAACACAAATAATGACTTACAAACAAACATAAATTGGGGAAGTCTTTTCCTCCTGGCAAAGAAGGGAAAAAAAACGAGAAATGACGCAATTTTTTCGGTTGACAGGAGTAACAACGTTCCAACCGAAATCAAACCCTGTTCGAGCTGACTCACAAACCTTTTTATTAAACGTAAGGGAATGGAATCATCCCGAAAGCCCAAAATCAGATTATTAACATGTAATGTCGAAAAGAAATAGTTACATAAAGAGCTTACTTAATTATTAGCAGTTCTAGCTGGTGACCTTATAAGAGCGTGGAATTTAACCCATTAGTGCCCAAATTACTTTTTCAGTTTCAAGATTTTGAAAGATCTACAATATGTTGCAATGGTCAAACTGTCTGAAAATAGAAGTTATAGTCGTGAGTTCGAATCTTCTTCCACGTCCTTTTATGCAAAAGGTATTAAATAACACTCAGTATTTGAGTATGCACCCACCTGTACTTAAGTATTATTTTACTCGGAACTTAAAAACAGGTAGGCCTACTATTTTATTTATTTTAATTTTACATAAAAACTTATTCAAACTCTCTAACATTATCCAGGCACCCCAATCAATTTTAATTTTCCATCAGCTTCCTGAATGAAAGTGGTAACCCCTTGGAATCCCTAGGGACCACTGTGAGAAACACTACTCTCTCTCTCTGAACACTGACTCTTAAAAAAAAAATTTTTTTCTTTTAACTGAACAAACTTTAAAAAATTCTGAATGCCCTATAAGTAAGATCTATAATGGGTTAATTAGAGTATTGCAACGTCACGGTACATTCGCTAGAACTGCTGAACAATTTTATATATACAATACCGCCTCAAGTTACAGTAGGAAAGCGCTCAATTAGGAAAATATTTTCCGATTCGAATCCGGGTTGAGGAACGTCCAAAAGTGACATCATCAAGCCACAAATTTTCCCAGACATCTGTTTGGTTTTCGTGTTCCGTTTGAGCGCTCTCGAAAGGCGATAGATAAGCAACAGAACAATGAGCAATACAATTAAATAAAAAAGGAAAAAAGTATGCAAACCACTTATGCAGAATCAATAAAAACAAAGTGAGCATCGAGCAGCACTGTGGGTGCTTTTTAATAATCCAAATCGTGCAGAAAAAAAAATTCTTTTCTTTTCTTTTTTCTTAAAAACAAAATTGAAAACCTGTAACTGCGGAGACGTGTAACAGGCATCTCTACATCTCATTCTGCGGAATCTGAAATGAGAAAAAAAGAAATAAAAAAGTTTACAACATATGGTTAACATAAGTGCGTTAGCTGGGGGCATTAAACCGGTTACTTTTTTATTCCATCTCCCTTTCTCCCAAACGAAATCCGATTTTCATAAGCTTTAAAACTAAATAGTTTACCCGTTTCGATATTTCTCCCTTCATGAGCTTTTGGGGGGCTTTACTTTTTTATTTTTTTAAGGAAAAGGATCTGGGTGTTTTTTTGTGAGAAATATTATAGTTCAAACAGTATTTTACGGTACACTCTCGGGAAAGTAATTGATGGCACACACACACTCCCCGTCACTTTTTGCAAGCTTTGCTCTGTGTTTTGTTGATTAGGTGAGTTACACCAACAAATGGGATTTTTCTGTGTTTATTACAACTCGTTGTGGTAATTTTCCTTGCCTGAAATGATTGCACTTGTTCTGTACGCAACTCTTTGATGTATGACTGTAGCCTTTATTTTAGGTCTATCTGCTTTTAAAAGTTCTATCTGTTTTTAAAATAGTACAAAAGTACAAATTTATCAAATACAAATTTACTCAATAAATAATATTTATTGAATAATATATTAATAACTGCTATTATTTTTGACTTATTTATATGTCAAAATTGATCGATGTTGTCAAGAGGGAATTTCGCTCCATTATAATCTTGACAGTATCGTCTTCAGTTAAAGATGGTCACCCACAGTTAGGCTCAACAGAAAGGTCAAACCCACCTAGAAGAATTTGACCAACGAAAACTATGTCTCCGAAAGCACCAGAAGCCATTGAAAAAACAAATTAGAGCCGGGAAATGAGGGTGGATTATGGCACTCTTCACCGAGAAGAAGACCAGATCCCGAAATAAGCTCTCATCTGGAATCTCCAAGGAAGACGTGGAGGCGAACGGTCGAAGAGGAGCTGACTACAGCAAGAATAACTTGGGCTACAGCAAAGAAAACAATCATCAATCGAGTTGATGGCGGACCTTTGCAAACTTATACACCTCACAGAGGTAAAAGGACTTATTATATATAATATTAATATTATAATTTCAATAATTGTTAAGAATTTCCACGTATAAATTTGTACTGAAAAAAAAATCAATGGCTACTACCAACCAAAGGGTATTATAAAATTTCCTGTTAAGTGCAGAAAAGTTGGCAAACCCTATTTTATAAGATCCATACTGAGGTTATGTTTACGTGAGAAGGTTAAAATCTGCTTTTCGTAAAAAGCTACAATTTAAACTTGCACGAAAACCGATTGGACGGATTTTAATGTACTTAACTTTCCTCACGAGGAAGATCAAATTGTTTATAATGTCTTTAAAGAAGAGAAAAGTCGTCGGAGAAAGCGAGGAAACCATTAAAACCCTCTTCCAAGCACATCATTCTTGTAATTAACGACGTCAACTATGATAATTAGTTATTACGTTGCGATGGAAATGAAGAAAGACCAGATATATGTTAAGATGGTAACTTTGTGGCTAAATTAGACGAATCAGAACATCTTTAATTATTTATTCTGTCTTTCAATCTTCGCGCTCTTCCATTGTCTTGGAAATCTTCACTAAAAAATCAAAGAAAACCGCATCAGTCGTTTTGATATAATCTGGGCTAAAGAGCCTTGTAAATTTTTCTACGTTTTTGACTTTACCAAAGTAACACTAAAAATTAAATATGTCCGAGCATCTTCTAGCGTTGTCACACTTAGGCAGTGGTCATTCTTTTTAATATAGGAAAAAAGAGTCACGTCATTGCCAGCACTGCCCAACTGAAAAAAATACTACGGATCATCAGGACCTAACATGGAGCCGCATAGACCATATAGTGCATCTTAGTTTACCATATGTATATTAGTAACAGTGTATTAATTATTATGACTAAGTTATCTTACGATTAATGTAGATGTTGTATTGTGTGCGTAGTATTATGTATCATGGCTGTATCATTAGTAGTATTAGTACTTGGTATTATAATTGTACTTTTGCTCAAAAGGGAAAACAGAATATAAAATATATATATGGCTTTTCCTCACTTGGAAACATTTTGTTCTCAGCGTTCCATTGTTTGAGTAAATCAGCTTTTCTCATTTCCTGTATAACTCCTCTCGTGTGTGTTCGTATCAGTATATAATAATGGAGAATACAAAAAAAAACTTTCAGTTAATGTGTTATACTGTTTTTAAAGGAAACTTGAGTTTCTGGCTTTTACTTATTCTACGGAGCTTTTACCTCAAATTAGAATTAAAACCCGAATCGGAGGAGGATCTTGAGGAAATCCACCCACGTTCAGTTTACAGAGTTTTTTTTTTAATTTTATGAACCTGAGTGTTTTCCACTAAGTCAAACTCTGCAACTAAGCTTCCTTTTCAGTTTTCCCTTAAAATCTCCGCTTTTCTCTTCTCTTCTTTTCTTTTCCTCCCTTTTTTTTAATATCCGCATTAACTTTATTTTATTTCATAAAGCTTGGAGGCGCTTGTAAAAAGGTATTCAATTTCAAACTTGAAGACTTTCCAAGAGCACAAAATCATTGATTTTTCACTTTTGTAAAATTTCAAAATTTGTATTACGCCGAGCTTTATACTAAAAGAATTTAATATTTACCCCCTCGTACAACCTTTCCCTCCTGCGACCTGCTTCCTACGAGCAAAACAACAAAAGAAAAATAAAAGGCAGAAGAACGGGAAAGATGAGGAGAAGAAGGAGTAGGAAGAAGAGGAGGAGGAATGAAAAAAAGTGTCTTCTTTCTAAAAAGTTCTTTGGATTCGACAAAAGGTTGGAAAATTTAAATATGAGAAGTATAATCGGTGTAGGATTTCTGAAGCAGAAATAACGTTCGTCGCCAATAACGAGAAAAAGAAAATTCGAAATCAGTTTTTAAAAAATTTTTCTTTCTTTTTTTGTGGCGACAAATTCTATTAAAATGTAAGTTTTGAACCTTTTCGCAAGTGCCTTTCTCGGTGGAGATGCTTTTTTGATGAAAAGTTTTTTAACTTTCTTCCATTAGCATTAATTTATGTCGCGGAAAGGATTTCACTAGGACAAACTTTCGGTTTTTCTTAATTGGCCGAACTCACTTAGAATAAATAAGACAACTTTTGAGTGGCGAACGAGTTTGGGTCGCATCACGACTTGAACATTGTATAAATTATCCGGTAAATGTTATACATACTTAGTTATGTGTTGCCTAGTTATGTATGCCAAGATTAGTTGGTGATTATCCATAATTGCCGGATATTTTATATTAGGTCTACCAGAAAGTTCTGTCCGAAAATGTTACGACAAGTTTATCTGTGGCTTTTTTGGGTTTCTCATTTTATCACTTATACAGTATACATATTGACCTAGCAAATGAACTAAAACTAACACGATTTGTGTTGGTATTAAGTGATAACGGATTAGGCGTTCGACAGATTTAAAGTTCATTTAAGCCACTGTATTTTGTATGAATTCCAACGAGAAAGAAATGATACAGGAGAAGTGGATAATTTATCAGAGGTGTTGGATGACGTCATGGTTCTGATGAAACTTACAGAAGATGGTTCGAAAAACTTCAGTTAGGTGATTTTGACCTTTCTGAAGAGACTGGCTCTTCAATCTACAATGATACTGTAATAGAGCCGTCATTACTAAGTGGGGCATAGCAATATTATGTGTGGGTTATTGGCAGGACATGCACCCTTCGGCTGACTACACCAAAGACTATGGGGTAATTTGAAAATGAGTCAGGATATTAGAAATGCTTAATATAGAAAATGGCCTAAAATCAGTTGGCAACCACTTTGTTGGAGTAAAACTTTGTTTGACAAAATCAGAATCGTCGCTACAAGTAAGTCATAAATAATGGTGGAAACTATATAATTCGGACAGGATTTTCCGGTAGGCCTAACATACTCGCTCGATTTATCACTTTCACCATGACATATACAGTCGGTAATTCATCTAAAAATTTTTTTCTGTTGAGGAAATATACAATTCATATTCGCTAATAATTCTTAGGCTTTCACAAATTTACACTTTTTGGTTAACCGAAGATTAAAGTTCTATCTAATCAAAGCGTCAAAATTTAATAAGGGTTCAATCAGATTGATGAACTCCTGGCATTTACAAAGTCAAAAAATTAAAAAGGTTCTTCAGAATTATTACCGCATAACCACATAACTATTTTACTTTATGAGCTGAAAGTTCAGAATCTACAGCACAGATCAGAGTAAAATATTCAAAAGAGCAAAAAACATGAGTTTTGTGTAGGAAAAGGATACACATTCAAACACACTCACAGCCTGAGGAGGAAACTGACGAGAGTTTGTTTAGGATTATAACTGACAACTGGTTGACAGGGCTAGAGCCCGTAGCGCTCAAAAGATAATACAGCTAAACTACAAAGTCAAGAGTTTAAAGTTGTTATCGCAAAACCTTGGTCCTATCGACTAAAACCCTGACTTTGAATTCTATCGGGGGGAGGAAGGGGATTAAATTAAATTAAATTACAACTGATGGTTCTATATTTATTTAGCTTACAACGGAAAGATTTCTAGATGGTAAAGTTAGGTTTTTGAAAGGGAGAAAGCTCGACGAATAATATAAAAGCTTTATTATGTTTATTCAAAAAATATTTTCTTTTCATATAAAAAAGCATCATTGATTGCTGACGGAAATAAATTTAATTCAAAGTCACTTTCTTCAAGATAAATACATAGGCCCATTGTTGTGACTTTATTAAATGTAACAGACAGTTAACACATACCGTAAGTCACAACTTAGCTTTGAATTAGCGCTGATACAGTTAAAACCTTTCGCACATCAGCGGTAGGTTTTTTAAAAATGAAATTGTATTGAACCTTTAGACCCACAGTTAACACAATATGATACTTATTTTGTAACATAGTCAATGAGCATATGACATTTTTAATATAATAGTTTTCGCGTCACATTTGTGCTGACAATTAAATCAAATATTATAACATTACATGTAATAGTCCCGTCAATTCCTGGGGCCTGGGCATTGGTCCGTTCCCCAGCAAACCCCAACCCTTATGTCCTACCAACAACTTATAGTCCTCCTCGGGGACAGGTAGTCGTTTTCTTTGGGGATTAAAAAAAACATATAATAGTAACAGTATATACATCTTGAAGATTCTTGAATTTAGTTACCAGACACTAAAGGTGTACCATAAACGAATTAAACTCAGAATAGTGATTGTGTTTGAGTGCCAGGACTCTCGTGACAATAGTTGCAAAACTAGTTAAGCTGTGCCTGTCTTTGAGACAAATGTTTACAAAGGTTTTAACAACTATATGTCGAATTCGTAGATCCTGCCAAATTATACTGTCAAATGACATGTGATCAATATCATCTCTACAGTTTTGGTTGCAGTCGATTAGTGGTAGGTTAACACTTTATTGACTGATCGTCTACTATATTGATATTAAAATTAATTCTCATATTAATAATAGCACATGCCTTGAAACTACGACTACAACTTCTTTTAGAAATATGCTTGGTTTCGTATAAATTGAGCAAACTATTTAAGATAAATTACAATTTGGAACTGTCCCGCCCATTTAAAAGACAATTCCTGTTGCAAGTTAATTATAGGGTGAGTATATTTCGAGCTTTATTCACCCTTTTTTGTTCGTATTTTTAGCAACCCCAACTTGTGGGCCATTACTTCGCGTCAAATATTTGGAACAATGCTGATATTTACTTTACCTTTAACAAACACATGGATAACTACTCCCATTATTTCAAATCACAGAAATTACAACCGCTAACCATTTTGCATATTTTCCTTTCCTCGCCTTCTCAAAATGAGATTTTGAAACTTGAGCTCAAGTTAACAGTTCACAGGGAAAAGGTCTTCTTAATCATAGATAAATAAGACTTCCCTTGACCCTCATGTTGGCAACACCTCTAAATTTGAGAAATGTCAGTGATATTTTTGAAATATTTTCTTCGGAAGTGTGGTGCTTTATATACGAAACGTCCTTTAGTGAGTTCTAAGCGTCTGTTAAAACCAAGAAATACGTGGAAAGGAACAGTCGAAGAGGAGCTGGTTGCAGCAGAAACAACTTGGACTGCAGCAGGCTGCCCCCGTATATAGCACCACTTACATTGCGTCAAGATTTTACTCAAAAAGCCTAATAACTTGGTAATTATACAATCAAAATGAAAATATAGAAACAAAGATTCAAATGAAGGAAATAGCATTTTCACCAAGACAAACTGTCTTTTGGTATCGAACAGCCTTTTTCGTAGCAAAGCAGTATCGATCATACAAGATTAATATAAATGTAACTCAAATCTCTTCAAAGCCAAGTTATAAACTCATATAAGGGCTGAAACAATCAAAATTCTAAAAAAATTCGCCCATAAAAAGCATTTCGTGGGAATAACATTGCATTAAAAAACTTAAAAGGGAATAAAAACAATTTCAGTCCAATTTTTTCCTTTTTATGGCATTCAACCCATCTCGGAATTCTCTTTTGAATAAAATAAATCTTCCAAAGTGTTTGTAAAATCATAATCATGATCATCACTTCCTTCTTCTCCATAAAGCACACATGTTACGAATTTTTCTAACCCTTTGAAATTGAAACCTTTCTAGGCTTGGGGGGGGGGCCTAAAAAGATCCTAGATTTTAGTTATAAAAAGGACTTTCATTTTAATCTTTATTCATACATTTTTAAGGAGCCTGGGGTACCTGAATTACCACCGAAATGTTATGAGCACGTACCTGAAAGGAATAATGAAAGTGAGGCAGAATATTATTCTATACAACACCCAGATTCATACGTATCGGAAAGTGACTGCACACAAGCCAGACATTGTAATTAAGGACCTAGCAAAGATGTCTTGCCAAAACATAGACGTGATCGTCTCAAATGATCTCAACATAATGAATCGATCGTAATGATCTGCAAAGGAAGCGGAGAAACGCCTAGAGTTTAAGAGCCTAGAGATAGGGGTACAACGGATTTGGGGAGTAAAAACCGAAATCATACCCTTGGTGGTTGGTGCATTAGAACTTCTACCCCTCAATCTCGACTAGTGAAGTAATGATTAAGAGTTCTAGCCTCCTCTCACATTCTGATATATCCGAGGGTAAAAACAAAAATTAAACTCAACTAATAATATCAGTAGGTATTTTCATTGAGACTGTGACCGCCAAGATCCGGCCACAAAAACAACCCGAAAGTGAGCCACCAAAAGGTACTAAATACTTCATTACGACTGAGTTCCGTCGAAAAGGAAGAAAAAACGGAAATCGATTTCCAAGACCTTATTGGCCCAAGTGATCAAAGGAAAACTGAATTAAGAGGGAAAAAAGGAAAGAGAGTAAACATTTTATTGCCACGATTAAAAATCTAATTACTGTTGGGCGAAGGGAACGGAGAGAAGAGATGATGGCCACTTAACTTCCAGAACCCGGCATCTTGTAAATATTTAGAGGTGTCAACATTTACTTTACAAAAGTCAAGCTATGACTTTCCAATGTTTTGTTTTCCTATTAAAAAAAAATAATGTTGACTTCTTCGGTGGTTTGGTAGGCGAGAGGTCAAAGCACTCGCCTACCACTCCAAGGGCTCAGTGGTTCAAATGCCACTCGTGTGCAGAATACCCAGCCTGTTTTCCTTCAATTCATTCACTATCCTTTCACCACCTCCATTCCCTCTAACGCTCACAACCTTGGTAGTAATGTTCAGTCAGTAAGTAAGCCTTCAACGAAAGGTAGCTGACTCAACATCAAACATATTTTGAGCTCATGTAATAACTTGCTCCTACAAATAGGAATGAAAATGAGACGAAAACGTCGTGGTTCATAGTTGGTTGAAAACGAAAAGAAATTGAGTTGTTCCTAAAGAATTTGAGTGAAGATTCAACGGGACGTATTTAAACTTTACTACATACACCTTGAGTTCCAAACAATTTATTATAATAATTTTGATAGAAATCATTTTACTGTCGTGAAATCGTGTGACTGCTATGTTTGTTTTATATATATAATTTAAACAAAATCAACAGGGACATATCTACAGGATGTATTCATTAAATTATCGAAGTAACATTGCGTTTTACGACTTTTCTTCTTAAGATAAAAGGCAACTTGAAATTTTTCCCTCAAAGAGACTCTTCCAACGATCAGGAAATCTGGGGTCGTGAGAAGGACAACATCCTAACTAAGTTTCAGTGTCAGACATTTCCCTGGTGAACGTGATGGCCTTCCTATTCGCATTTCTCGTCGTATTCGCTTATTTCCTGCTCTCAAACTATGTCCGTTAGGATACGTAAACATGTCATTTGTTCTAATAGACTTAGACCTGTCCAAATCTACCCAAAACATTCGGGGAATCATATTCTTTCATCTTCTCTTTTAAACATATGTTTTAGACAAGAGTGTCAAACTCGCAGCCCGAGATGAACGTTATTGCCGCCCAGTGAATATATCCGGTACAAAGTAAAAATAAGAATAAATGTGAATTAAAAACAAAACCAGCGTATAAAATGATAATGTACTATATTTATAAACCATACGGATCATTTTAAAAAATAAATTAATTTTATATTGTATATGTTTATTACAATGTTCTGTCCTGAATAGAAATATTTCTTTCTGGGAACATTGGTTTTTTTTTGCGGCCCACCTAAAGTTAATCATTGTTTATTTGGCTCAAGATAGCTTTTGAGTTTGGCACCCCGGTTTTAGTGTTTTAGAGTTACCTACTAGAACCCAGTACCAAAATTCGTCGGGAAGCAAATGAAAATTGGAAGGGAATGAAGAGAACTTAAGTTGGGTACCTAAACTGTAGAAACGTTCACTTAAATGACAATCTAATGAATATTTTATGCAGAAAACATGTTTGGTAGCGGTCTTTCGGAGCACATTCACTTACTTCCTAACATTTCACCTTTCCAATATCAAGGGAATAGGGAGAAAGAGAAGGACTTACGCCAGGAAGAGTCAAACCCAGTGGACCGGGGTCAAATTGCCTTTGGTTTGCCATTCTAATTAAAAATTCGAGAGAAATTTACAGCTCGTTTTCGACAAATTCCAGTTTCAAAAAAACCCACTACCATCTTTGTCATCCCCCCCCACGCCTCCTTAAATTGATTTTTCGAAATAGAGAGGGAGGAGGAGGTTAAAAAAAACAGTTCCGGCGAAATTTTGAAATGAACAAAAATGACACGTGAATAAAACGAGATAAAGGTTTTTTGAAACTGAAGTAGGTGAAAGAGAAATCTATATATAGCTGCTCCACAGGTAGCTGCAATGCCCGCACTTCATCTCTTCTTCATCCCTGTTCGCTTTCCCTTTCCCCCGTTCTGCCCCGCTCTACGCTACCTCCATTTTCCGCTTCCACTCTCCCTTCTCCCAGTTTGCCCTTTTCCCCTCGACAACCCCTCGAAGATCCCCTTTGGCAAAGCAAACCTTGTAATTCGTGTCGTTATTTTCCAGCTTATATTTTATACAAATAATTATTTTTTTACATCGAATTATTATTATTTAAATTAATTAAAATACGTCAAGGTTTTTCGTTTTTTATTACTTTAAATCGTGCTACCAGCTTTTGTTAGCTTAAACCCTCTTCCGGTAGAATTCTGAGCAAAGTAAAATCGTTCCAATTTAGCTCTGCTCTTGAGGTCATTTTCTACTTGCGTGGGTTTTCCAAAGCGGCCTCAATGCAGCTCGTGGCTCGAGCTTAAAATAATAATGATAATAATAACAACGAAAGCTTCTTCTTACGAACCGGAGGTCGGATACCAAAAAAAAAGAGGAAAAAGAAAAAAAAATTATCTTTTTTTAATTTAGCTTCGCTCTCCGACTCCAGAATTTTAAGAGGAGCGTGGCTTTTTCAGAACCTGGAGAAATGTGACCGACATATTAATTGAAAATACCCAGAGAACCTTTCCGGTCATTCGCTCCCTCACCTCAAATTATGATTTCCGAAAGCTTGACACTTATTTAATAATTTTTGAAATCTAATTTCGGATTTTTTTATTTCTCAAAATTGGAGCCGGGAAATCTGACAAATTTTTGTTTGATCATTTCTTGTACTTCTGTTCAAACTGAATCATATTTTCTTTCCTCACTGCCTTGTCCAAAACAATATCAAATTAGACTGCTTATTCTAATTCGTATAGATATCGTCATTTTTTGATTATATAAATTTTCGCTGATATTATATATTATCTTTAATATATAAGGTTTTCTAGAAAGTTCTGTGCGTTTTTAGAATAATTCAAGAGTATAAATTTACCATACCTTAAATAATCATTATTGAATAATATAATCACTTTCGTTATTTATATCGGTAATGTCACATGTTGTCAAAAAAAGTTTTACTCTAACTTCATACTGGCAGTAGGCCTATCATCGTCGATTAAAGATGGCCGACCAAAGCGAGGCTCATCAGTAAGGCCAAAACCACCTACTTGACATTTCTTGAACCATCTTCTGTATGTTCAGTCGGAATCTGTATCCTCGTCCAACACCTTAGACAGACTATACACTCCTTCTGTATTATTCCTTAAATGAACGTTAAAACTGTCAATCAGCCAATCCGCTCTTAGATAATACTAACAAGAATCACCTTCGTTTTAGTTCATTTACTAGGCCAGTGTATACAGGCTATCGTATAGTTGATAAAACGAGAGGACCAAAAAAGCGTCAAATGAATATAGGCAAATTTGTTCAGACATAATGCAATATTATCGGACAGAACATTTTCTTAAACCTAAAATATATTTTGGTATAAGTGATAAATCGGCAGGGTATATACAATTCCCGGGGGTTATTTACAATCTCCGACCAAGCATGATGAATGTGACGAATTACAGAGTATTTATCAAATACCACAAGCTTAGTTGGTGATTATGAATAACAGCCGATGATTATATACATTCGGTTGATTTATCACTTTTACTGCAATTGTATATTACACTTGTATGTTATATTGAAAAGTGGCATTTTGAAGGATTATTTGTGGCTCTCGATAAATGTACCCGAGTTCTCCTTTCATTTTTGTGCTGCCAGATTAATATTTTAAAAAATCATTATCGCTACGTATTGGTTTGAACGTACTTACAGTATTTAAATAATTTTATTCCACTTTAAAAGTCGTAAAATCCAAACACCGATCAGTATTAACTAAGCAGCCTCTCAAAGGATCACTGACAAGTGCTCTCACCAATTATTCACCAAATTTTTAAAAAAATTATCAAGAGAAGTCAAATAAATGTGGTTAATTTTTAATATGTATTATAAATCCAATACACACATTATACTTTTATTTATGTTTTCAATAACACAGTTTCTACAAAAAAAAAATTTTTTTTTCAATAATTTTTTTCCATACTCTAAAAATACGTATTTAATTGCGGGTCGCGAAAAAATTTTCAAATTTTTAAAAATGGCTCAGACTGTCGGGGAGCGTGGCCTTCTTTGTTATATTGTAGAATATTATTACTTTTGCAGTACCCGAGACTAAATGCAATAAATAAATAAAAATAAAGGCTCAATGAAACTCGCAAACCGTATAAAAGCAAAACGAACTAAGAGGAAGTATAGGCAGTAGATAAGAAAAGCAGATGGGTCGCGGGTGACCTAACAGCCATCTTATTTACATTTTGATGAGGGAAAACATAGAAAGTGGGCCGTAAGAGAGGGAAACGGAAACGTAATGTCATCAACTCTCGAATTCGCAACCATAAAATAATAATAATTCAAAATTTTAATTTTCTTGATGGATTCCAAACCCCTTTCGATCGTGTGTTTCACGGGGAAAAATTGACTTTCAACTCACACAACTAGCATTTTCGAGCCGTATACAACCTAAACTCTTGCAAATGTCACTAATAACATTTATTTAAATAATTAAAACGTAAAATATTGAAGGAAAAGACTTTTAGATAATCTACTTTTTCTGCCCTAACAAGAAAATTGACCTTTTTCATGATTAATCAAAAGCTTTTCCATTAAGACTTTCTTACAATTAGGATTTTTTATATCTATTTCCGGTCGGCTTATCTTAATCCATCCTCTTCTTTTCTCTTTATATCAGAGAAAAAGAAAAAAAGTCGGAGAAGAAGAAAAAAATTTTTTTTCCTCAGTCCCTCATGAGCCTTCATGCTTGCGTTCACAATTTTAATTAATTATTGTTAATGTAATTGGCAATTATCTACAAAAGACTGGAATTCCAGATTCTAAAGTTTCACAAGGTGAAAATCTCACTTTACCCTCTGGGGGGAAAACGGAAAAAGCCCTCCTCGGAAAAGCTGGGTATGTTGGGGGGAAGGGATAAAATAACTACCTACTAAATTATATACCATAAACTAATTAAATTAAAAGCAATTATTTCTTCTTTTTCATGAATTCGAACTCCATTTATTTATTTATTTGTTTGTTTATGTACTCACAGATGGAGAAGGGAAGTCGAAGGAAGGAAGGAAGAGAAGGAAAACAGCATGGATGAGTAAAGGTTGGAGGGAAAATACGAAATTCGATAGGGTGAGGAAAATCGGAAAGGACGAGGGGTTGAGGGCGAAAATTGGGAAAATCCGGTGGAAATTGTTAGCTTTAACTTTTTGTAAAATTTTAATGTTAGATGTGGGCCACGTTGTGGTCCTTTTTCCCTTTTTCCATTAAAAATTACGCAAGTCGGAAAAGTCTTAAATCGAACTTGGAGAACCGTCAATTCCATTCTTCATTTTTAATGATAAATTTTCTTTTCCCTCCCCCCTTCCCCTCTTCATCTATCTCTTTTTCTTCGTATGTTGTTCAGTAAATTTTACATCCTATTCTATATCACTGGTCTGCTTCCTAAAAAAAGCTCCTTTAAAGCCAGACCAACTACTTGGTGTCTCGCACTGGAGACAGTTGTATTACATTCAGACATCGTGAAATTCAATCATTGAGATACATAACAATCAGACTGTGATGGAGTCACTGGATATGGATGGCAGTTAACACTTTGATGACCTGTCACGAGTTAACTCATAATTTATATACACATATAATTTTTTGGGTTTATCACAAACCGCGTCACTGTCCCTGCAAATAAAAACGCGCAGAGCACAGTGTGCTCTATGCTTAATTTTTCTCTTCACTGGTTTTTGTCTTTTTCGCCGAATTCAAAAAAAAAATTATCCAAGGAAATTTATTTATTTCTACCTTCAGAATGCTGCGGGAAAGAACTAAGCAAATGTCATTAAATAGCTCCGATGCACGATCATTTGCAACTATTCAGGGGGAGTTTCTTTTCCACAAAGTGTGGAACTCTCTCCCACATTCTCAAGATCTCTTTTATCTCACGTATAAAGATAACATTTTCCACCCCTGGCTCTTCCTCAAAACCAATTTCTTGCAGAGCCCCCGAATGCTGCTGTGACTATAACTCTTGTAATTCCTCGGTCGCAGCTGGCCGTTCCTCGTGTTTTCAAACAAAACTTGGCTCGCTCAACAGCTCGTATCTTCAACAAATCGTATGTTACGACGCGTGTATCTCGAGGTACCACTGTATCGGTTTGTTGTTCAGATAAAATTCCCAATACCTGAAGTTTTGTAATGGCAATAAGCATCCCGTTTGAAAAAGAAAATCGTTAAAAATTAAAAACTTCAAAACTGTATAACTATAATTTTTCTTTTCATATTAACAATGTTAAAATTAATTTTGACTACACTCATCTCCAGACCATCCCCAAACCATGTCCCCAGTCAATGCTTATGAACCGAAATATTTTGAGTCAACCCTTATCTGAAAATCTAAAAATTAATTACAACAGGTCAACCGTGGCAAAGTTCATTTTAAAACATTCCGTGGAAGCGAAAAGCTGAAAATTGATTTCACGGGAAAACGAGGGAAAGAGAGAAAAAAAAGGGAAGGAAGATGATCTGACCCACAGTGAAACAAAATTTTACCCGATAATTATTTTCAAACAAATAATATAAATGAAAATGGATCAAATTGAAATATTTGACGGGGGTGAGGAGGCATTAAGTGGCTCACCCGCACAACACGGTTCCAAATACTCCCTAAATTCGAATGTATTTCACGACAGCAAATATTTAAGCGAGATCTTCAATAGCCGAAGCCAAATAACCATACCAACAGTGACATCAAATATTATTAGAAACCAATGAATCGATATTAACTAATCTGAATCACGATAGTCTGTCGGCTATCGGTTTTCTCTCGCTGTTTGAATAACAAATATTTGGCACAGGAATTGGGTCGACGTGTTTTCCCATCGACATCCTCTTCCGAATTTGGGAATAATTCCCGATTTGAGTTCTCCACCTCCCTCCTTCTTAAATCAAGTGATTTGGGCACGTGGTCTTTCATTTAAAAAAAAACCAGAGAGGTGAGGGGGGAATAAAACGAAAAAGAATGAGGTGAAAAGAAGGAGAGAGAGGAAGAGGAAAAGAAAAACAGTTAACAACCAGATGAGAATGAGCGACTTTCACTTGTTGCTTCCATATCACCATGGCAACGGCGCTTCCAAGTTCACTTGCCCGGGTAGAAATCACCGCAGCTGGAGAGCTATCTCTGGAGATTTCGGGTCTCTTTATTCACCAAGTTACGAAAGGGAAAAAAGCGGAGGTACGCTTATAAATTTCCGAGCCCTCGATCGTTACCTTTCCACCTTTTTATTTAATTATTTATTTATTTTCATGTCTGCAAAATTTTGTCTTTGAGAAAAGCCTTCGAGCTTTCCAACTAACTCGGATCTTCGTCCCTCAAAACATTATACATTATAAAATTAAAAACTTTTCTAAAAATTTTCACAATTCGTTCTGGACTGAAGTAAAGGATGTGACTTTAACGAGAGGAAAACTCAATTTGTATGAAAAATTAAATTTCTAAAATATTCACGGTATAAATTTTTAGGGTTTTCCTCTCACTTCCTGAACAAAAAGGAGAAAAACCGGTTTAAAACAATTTAAAGCATGAAAAATTTAACAGAGGAACCTTGGCTACCGCCGGAAAGAAAATTTGAAATTTACTCAAAATTCCTCTTTCTCCCCCTTCCCCACCGCCCCTTTTCCATTTTCCATTTCCAGAATTAAAAAGAGCAAACAATGGAAACGGCGCAAACGCGAATAAACTCGGGATAAAAATATACATTTACAATATAGGCCAACTTCTAATATTGGCGGTTAGAGGGGCTCGCCCTAGTCCATGAATTCTCTTTTATTTTGACATATGTATGTCCGGAATTATCCCCTCCCCCCTTCAAAAATATTTTCCCAAGAAAATCGGAACTTTTATCGGAAATATTTCGATTTCCCTCTTGAAAAAAAAAGAAAAAAAGAGACAAAAATGTTTCCTTCAACACCTTTCTCGTCCAACTGACAAGCTTACGAAAGAAGGAAACGATCACCCATTTCCCTCCTACCCCCACCCCAGTATTTTCTCAGTCTCTTCTTCTTCTTCTTCTTCTCCCTTTCTACACTTGGAGTGGAACACCCAGACGGTAAGTTTCGATAATTAACGGTGAGAAAAAGAAAGGATCGGAAAGAAAAATTAGGGAAAAGCAAAATATTGAGAGAAAATCCCGAGGCGAGAGGAGGCCGGGTGGAAAGAACAGGAGCCAGATCGGGAGGCGGTTAACATTTATAAATCAATCGAGATCTTATTGGGAGCTCATTTCTCCCCGTCCCTGAAATTTTCGCAGCTCTCGCTTCCTTTTTTCGGTCACCAGTTACCATTTCCAGACGATTTCCAGCGCTGATACCGATTTTTATTCAAATTTGCAATTGCGGTAGGGGTAAAGAGGTGAACATGATCATTTTATGATCTGTGTACTGTCAGCGTAGTAAAAGTAAAAGTCCAAATATACCGCCCTAAACAGTCTAAAAATCAGATCCTTACCTCTGTTTGAGTATGAAACGAATATACTGTACTAATTAGCGACGGAAATAAGTGGTTGTGTGAGCTTTATACCATCGAATAGTATAAATTAAAGCAAGAAAAACTTTATATCTTCTTTATATTTGACTACACCGTTCTCTCTGTATTTTCTCGTAAACTCAAACCGCAACACAAAAACTGTATATAGTTTTCTCATGATGGTTAACTTCCGGATTTTGTTTTCACGCAATCTGGATAAAATCCCAAGGGAAAACTATATACTTGTGTTGCTGTTTGAGTTTGTAAGAATATACAGAGAGAAGACTCCCGAGCCAAAAATTTTTTTTTGCCTCAAAGCTCGTTACTGTAGACTATTTAAATTTTTATCATCTTGAATTTTTTATTTATAATATTTACAAACCGAAATTCATAAATAATAGTGAAAGATAAAGCTGAATGCTAAAGGAAGACAGAGAGAGATGTCAAAACCAGGGGAAAAATGAATGGAAGCAGAGGGAGAGGAGAATGGAAATGGGATGCTGGTGAGGAAGGGAGGAAAGGGGAATGTTTAGCTGGAAAACTGGAAAACGGTGAGTTCTGGAACCGGCTGGAAGGGTAACCTCACCAATTTCCCGATACCCGAGCTTTTATTTTATTTATTTGTGATTAAAATTTTCCTTTCCTATAATTACTCGTGAATTTGTATCAAAGTCGAATTTAACGATTTTCTTTTGAGAAAAAAAATACAAATAAAAAAAAACTTTTCCTCTCTTTTATAAAAAGGCACGGAAAGGGGAGGTGGAGAAGAGAGGGGAGAAGCGAGGAAAGGATTTAATGAAAAAAGTTTGCAAAATTTCCTCGGAGTTCTTTTAACCGGAAACCTTAGGGATTCATTGGAAAACTTGTTTGGAAA
The DNA here is from genome assembly GCA_016920875.1 of Columbicola columbae. NCBI lineage: Eukaryota > Metazoa > Arthropoda > Insecta > Psocodea > Philopteridae > Columbicola > Columbicola columbae. The sequence goes on from JADMLL010000007.1 coordinate 16,280,389, forward strand.
GTTAATCAAGGGCCTTTTGGAATTTGAAAAACAATTCACTAAAGCACACAAAACACACAGACACGCACACACGCGCGCAAATACTATTACATTCAAACATGTGCTTGTTTGCGTAAAACTTTTGTAAAGTTGTGGACGCCACAACACATGCTTTTAATGTAAACCTATTTAATTCCACCACGAACACATATTTCGAAATCGCTTCAAATTGCTTCCTCCTTTTATTCGCCACCAGGAATTACAGATTGTTTAAAGGCTTTGAACAGTAGACAAGATAAGTATTCAACCCTTCTCTTTGATAATACTTTATATCCTGAGTTTTTACACTATGTCATATTTAAAGTACTTACCAACGTTTCGTCCACTTCGAAAGCTATGGGCATTGTCAGAACGACGATGTCACCCACAGCATTCGAAGTGGACGAAACGAAGGTAAGTAGTATAAATATGACATGGTGTGAAAACTCAGGATATAAAGTATTTAATTTCAAGGTTCCCTTCCTTTTACACTTAAAAAATCGATTTAGGTCCTTTTCAGCACTCAGATTCATTCTAAGTCCTATCTCTTACCAAACCATCACGGGATAACGTTTAGGACGCACGTTTGTTTTAATTTGTATTTTTACAAAGGGTCATCCATGTTGATCAGTTGCACATATTTTGAGCAATTAACAAAGACGAAATCGAGGAGTTTTCCAAACAATCCTACAGGTGTTCTATACGTTCACCTTTTATAACGCTTTCCCAAGAGGTCACACAAAAATGGGCGAATGTTGATCGTTTGAGCGCTGATTTATAGGCTTTTATAGATGACACTTCTCTTGCGAATTTGATTCTGCTCCATTTCATTTGGGTGTCCCAAAAGTTTTTTTTATTCTCATTGCGCTATGAATAACCTCTCTGTGCTCTGATTGTGCTAATATGCTGGCTTGTTTATTAGTCGACTATGTCATTGGTTTCAGTCGTCTCAGAGCTTTTTAAAGTAATAAGTTTCCTTTACGCCACAGTCTCTTCAGTCTGAAAACTGTCATTAACTAGCGACATTTATGGAATTTTATGCTTCATTGTCCCAAAAACAGACAGTGTCCCCTCAACGAGAGTTATGTCGTGTGCGGGTATAGCTCTATAACGATCACATCTGTTTACTATTGGTTTTAAAGATTTACAGAGGGAGGGTTTAATCTAAAAGAAGGAGAGCACATCGGCCGCCCAAAAACGACGAATACTGGCTTCATCAAGTTCCCGATAAAGTATGTGGGAGGTAGTAAATGTCAATAGAATCTTCAAAATAGCAGTGTATCATCACCTAATCTAGACAAAAGTACCTTAAACAGTAAATATTGTTTATTCATCGGAGGTATGTGTAGTACTGGTTAAACGCCAAGCTAAGAAGTTCGAATCCTCCTCCCGCATCCCGTTATACCCAAGAAAGGGTGAAAAAAAGGGAAGATTAAAACTCAAATAAATACTGTGTATTCATTTCATTCTAAAAATAAAAGTAAACCTATGAGACACCCTAGCATGCTTATGCCTCTACATCAAGCTCCAAATCAATCCTCCTGTGACAAAAAACCCATCATGTTCACTCCTGTACACTCAACAAAACTTTGTGTTTAATGGAACCTTCTAATCCAAACCAATGTCCTTTGAATAGAGTCTAATATTCACTTAATAATCCTTCCATTCGACTTTTCTGCTCAAAGACAATAAAAACCACAAAGGGAACCAAAATCGAACTAGTAGGCAACTCAGTAACAGAGAAAATGAGTCGTCTTAGCTCGTCTTCTGTACTAAAAGTTTCATAAAAGAAAATAAAGCAAATTTTCAGGTTTTAGATGCCGCCATGATACATTATAATTACAACAATGGCTAATTATAACAAAAAAGCTTTCAACATTATATATATGCTTTCAAGTTAAGTTGAGTTAAAAAATCTCTCGCAACTTCCTCTTTTCTTTAGAGAGAGAGAAAAAAAATTTAATGTAAAAAAGACGTTATTAAAAAGAATGACCATATCAGTTTCAGCTTCCCGTGGACAGAAAGAAAAAAGAAAATTTTCTCCCTTTTTCCCTTTCTTTACCAGAAGCAAGAAAAATTATCGGGAAAATAAGCCCTCAAGTTTGTTCCTTTCTCGTTCAATGCACAAAAGCGTGAAACCATTCTTATCCTTTCTTAAACTTTTTCCTCCACATCACAAAAAAAGTCAGAAAATTTAAAATATTTATCGCTAAAAGTTTTTGAATACTTTATCATTCAGGGAAGGGTCCCCGATAATATGCGAAAAAAGGTTTTTCGACTCCGAATCCCTTTCCGTCCAACATATAACGTTATCCCTTTTGATGAATCAAGAAAAATGGAAAGAAGACAGGATGACGAAGGAGAAGAGAGTGAGTGAAGAGAAAGCAAACCCAAGTTTCTTTTCCCCATTAAAATTTTAAGAAATCGTTGACAGGTTATACAGAAAGATTATAACAAATTTTCTTCTTCTTCTTTTTTAGGGTACGAGATTATCTTGGATTCCTCATTATACAATATAATGATCTGAAATTCTTTGATTTTCCTTTTGCTTTTGATAGCAAAGGTTTTTTTTTGAATACTTGAAAATTTCTGATTATTAATACATTGGTGACATGAGTCATCAGTATCTCTAAAAGTTTCAATATAATTTTATTTATAAAAAAACACCATTCTGTTTACTACACCTACTACTATTAGACTAACTACTCCACAACGACTAACACTAAATTACATAAACAGCTTACAGGTACACTACGTGTTTCTAAGTACACCTAAAAATTATTATCTGTTTGCAATAGTTCTCCTTAAATTTATTCTGTATCCCCCAAAATCCCACTTGATTTGGCAATTGATTTTTATAAGTATACTAAATATTAAATGTATAATTAAGGATTAAAGATTTCTGTGGTTAGCATAAAACCCATTTTCTCACCCTTCTCAGCAATCCTGATTACCGCAGATTAAAAATTAAACTTGAGGCAATTATTAATCTGCCGTGGAAGGCAACAACAAAAACATAAAATTCAGTTTCAATTATATGATTGCAAAAGTCGTCTACAAAATTAAAAAACAGGCGGTTACCTCGATTAACGCGGATTAACCATTCCTCAGTTAAATCAGAGTGAGAAGAGTCTAGGACGAGAAGAGTCTCCAAGTGGCAAAGGAAATTTTTCAAATGAAAGAGATGTTTATATTAAAAAATTATAAAAGGATTTCGTTCACATGTTTTTAGATTAAAAAAGATTCTTAATTAAAATTCAAAAGCCAAAATTAATTTTATTTCCGTTTTACTAAAACTTATTTTCCTTAATGTTTTGTTTTCCTTTGTTTTTTTTTTCTTTAATTTGAGAACAAGGCTTTCACGCACAAAGACGCTAAAGAGGACAGTCGGCAGTAGTGAAGGAGAAAATGAAAAAAGCAATGTTAGTTGGTATTACATCCGGAAAATTAACCGTGGAAATAAGGACTAAATTACAACCTGATATGCTAAAATTTCTTTGCAGTAAGCACCTGACTAAATGACCTTCTGACTTTAACCAATAAATAATTTGTAACAATGGAAATATGCAACTTCCAAGAGGAAGAATCTTTGGAAAATTTTGGGTGTCAGTTGCTTTTTTATGTTCCCCTCAGAAATTTTTTTCTTAAACCGATTGTAAGTGACAACAGTCATGAAAGTAATATAATTTATCTGATTGGGAAACCAGATAAGTCAAAAATGAAAAACATTTATTTATTTATGAGCCAGGCTTTGAAAATAAGAAGCTTTTTTTGAATGAATAATTTTATGGATTTTAGTTGTAATTATTTATTTATTTCATTAGTTTCAATTGATTTATCTAATTATATACTATCATAATTACGTTTAATTTCTTCACCAGGTGTGCCCTGTGGTGTAGTGGTCAAAGCGCCTGACTATAGAAGTTATGGCTGTGAGTTCGAATCCTTTCCTTCATCCTGTTACAGCGAAGAGTGAAAAACGGGATTAAAACCCAAAATTTTTGAATTTTAATTTCATGATTTTTTGGTCTTGTCCTTTTATCACTGACTGTTTACACGTTGACCTGGCAAATGAACTAGTAGTAATGAGTTAGTATTAAGTGAGCCTCCCTATGCTGTAGCAAAATTTAAGAATGTCTTAGTTGAAGTGTAACGACAAGACAAGATTTGAAAAACGATGAGAAAATTATTTTGGGGTGCATAAAACTTCACATTTTCAGAAAATGCTTCTTCAAAAATTATCTCTTTCTAACATCTATCTATCTGTTGAATGAGAAACTTGGGAAAAAAGAAAATATTTTTCCATGTTTCTAAAAAATTTTAAACAAGCTTCAAAAGTTTCATGAACTCAAATTTTCAACTTTCTACAAATTTAAAATGAATTCATTTCACATGATGAGAGAAAACTCTTAGAATACTCGCGAGAACCGTTTTTCCAATAAATCGAACTAGCAAGAGAGAAAACAGCTTTGAGCCCTCTCAAAGTCCGCCTAAATAGTCACAAAACGAGAAATTTCAATCTAGGCCTCCTTCTTTGTGATAAATTCACAAAACCTTTTGCTAAGCTTTAAAATTTTCAACGGTCAAATTAAAAAATAAGACGGAGAGGGCTATAATTTGGCAAGATAAAAGTTGAAATTTGGAATTTTCGGGGGTTGAAAAGTTAACTGTACGCAAGCGCGCCGGTAGAGTTGCTTTTGCAATTGAAACCCGATGCTTTAAAAATAGGTCCTACAAGAGCAGAGCAAAAGCTTGGGCTTTCATCAGCCTCTTTATCCCTGGTCAAAGAATCCACTTTTACTTTCACACATTCAAACTTCATCCCTTTAAATTACCCTTTCTTTCCACCTGATGCTGACTTCACTGCCTTGGACATCATTCATTATCAACTTGAATTTTTCACAAAAAGCTCTCAAAACACATTTGCATATTTTATTTCAAATTTAAGTCAACTTAATTATTCAGGGTGAGATGAGAAAGATGACATGTGATGACAAAGACATCAGAAGGGTGTTGATGACCGAATATCCAGAATTTTGTTGGCAACCCCCTCCACTCTCTCCTCTTGGTCAATCATCAAAATTTAGGAAATACAACAACCAAAAGTTTATTTCACGAACTCAAGCAAGCTTACAATCCCAATACTATCAAAGAGTGAGTAAAATTTAATTAAAAAAACAGAGGCCTAAACAAATCTCACATGAAGATGAATCTCAGAGATCTCCTTTCAAAAGGAGATTTCAAATTCAAAATAATTAAGTTCAGTTAATAAGAGCCTCTTTGTGCTTACCTCTCCCGGTTTTATTTCCTCTTAACATTTCATTTTCAAGAGTAAAAAAAGTCAAAAGGAAAATATTCATTAATTAATTAAATATAAGAAGGAAGAAAAGAAAACTTAAAAAAAAAATACTCGACCTCGATCTTTATGAACCGATACAAAAGAAATAATTGTTAATTTTCTTAATTGAAAGACTTGAATATTATTAATTAAACAAAAGAAAAGCCACTACGGCTTCAAAAAAAAAAAAATAATTAATTTCCACTTACCTCACATTAAAATATTATATTCTGATGAAATTAAAAAATTTTTTTCTCTTTAAAACGTTGAAACTATGAATTTTGACCGTTACCAGATGCCGTTGGAAGTCCGTTCCATTTTGCAAATCACTTCAACTGTCTGCTCACATTTTTATTTATGTCTAAACAAAAAACAAATAAATAACATAAAATCCACTGATTCACGTTAACATGTTCCAAAATCACTGCTGAGAAAAACTGGTCTCCGATATGGAAAAAAATAACAAATTGACAAAAAATTAAAATTTTATTTTCCACGACTGTTTTTCTTCCGGGTTCAGTTCTCTAATGCTGCAAACAACGTCCACATTCAACAGTTTATGAATTCTCATTGGTCGATTTTGATTTTCCCGGATGGCAAACGCGTGACTCTTTATTGTGCTTATGCAGAGGGCGCTCTTTTCAACTCGACTCCGTTTCTTATGGTTCAAGATTCGGCGTAATGGCAAATTTATATATATAAAAAAAAGGTTCGATTTCTTATTAATCTTTCATTCAAAATTTCAATCTTCCCTCGAAGAAAGATTTCTCTTTTTTAATAATAACAATTTGAGAAACTCCATTTTCAAATCCAAAGAGAAGGAACAAACCAATTAAGATAATTGAAAAATATTTTCTTTTTCTCCAAGTTTCTCATTCAACAGATAGATTGTTACTGAGAGAAATTTTGAGAGGGATATTTTCTGAAAATGTGAACGGTTTCATAGAACCTTAAATAATTTTTATCATCATTTTGTAGCATATGAAAAATTCACTCCTTTGAACATTAGTCTCCATCACTTTTGTTCTAATACTTTTTTTTTGTTGTTATACCGAGGTAAGCCTTTTCTTTTAGTATGTATGCGCCCTCCCTAGATTATGCATAATGCTTGGTATTCAAAAATCAAAATTTTAACTACAGAAACTTGCATGGTGGGGTTCAGGAAACGTTTACCGGAAAGTTCTGTTCCCTTTTAAAATTATACGTTTTGATAATAATAGTATGAATGTATCATTCCTTAAATAATACTTATTGAATAATATAATTGTCATCATTTTTTTAATAATTATTAGTATCGGCAATGACCGATGTTGTCAGAAAATGGTGGTGGTTTTGATCCCCTTTTTCACCCTTAAGCCCTAGAATGGAACTCCACCAGCCAGCGCCGCAGAGGAAGACCCAGGGATTCGTGGAGGTCAACGATAGCTGCTGAGCTATCCAAACTTGAGCCACCGATGACTTATATACATATATATATGTCTATATGTCTATAAGTATATATATATTTAAATATATATTATATATATATATATTTAAATATTTTCACTTAAGTTTATATATATATATATATATATATATAAACTTAAGTGAAAATATTGCTGACACCGAACTCAATGTAAATAAATATTTCGTTAATTTATTATTCTGTGCTCCAATTTCAAATCTTCATTTTACTTTCTGACATTGTTCTTACTAACATATATATACAATATATATATATATTTATTTACATTGAGTTCGGTGTCAGCAATATTTTCACTTAAGTTTGGGAACCTGAAATACATACAGAATACTTACAAAAATAGATTATTAGATTTTTTATTGCCTTAATCACCAGTTGAGATGTTGCAGATCCTCTAAGGATCACTAAGTTTCAGAACCCTTAACTCTGCAAAAGTTTTGTTTTATATCGTATACATATATTACGGGAAAAGTGATAAATCGGGCATTATGTACAATTCCCCACCTTTATTCATGATCACGAAGTGTTTCAGCGAGGAAACTTTCACAGAAGGAACGGAAAATAAGGGATAGACAAGAGTAAAAAAGAAGCACGTTCTAAACTAACTCTTTATTTCCCGAACTCCGATTGTATTACAATGCAGTCGTGTGTACGCAACACGTAACTCGTCTCAAAAACTAGATCACAGAAAAATAGCAGGCTAAGACAGGCCGAGATTCCGAAGGCTCAGTTGACTCCTAGTTGGTAGGATTCTTTTGTAGTTGTCGTTAACACCAAGTAACCTAGGTAAATGTAATAAATTTCTGAATATTAATCACAGTTACCGGTTACTTTATAAACCATTTAACTAATAATGCCGATTTTTAGTAAAAGAATCTAAACTGTCACACGGTTAACTTGAACTGTGGACGAGTCCATTTTTGAATTGGCTCCTGGGACGTGAGCCTCCTTTTTTTAGAAAGCACTAGAGTATATTTAATCATCTCACAAAAATTCTTTTTACAAACTTGTTTTCCTCCCTAAAGTGTCATCCATTTCAACTAGCAGATATAAGACATTAACGAGTGAACCAGAAGAAAAAGAAAGAAGAAAGAAAATTTTGTGTTGGGTTTTAGTTTCCTGTAGAAAATTCTTCAATCATTCCCTGAGAATTGAACTCATAAAATTTTCACATAAAACCATGTTGAAAGATTCAAAGGTTTGAAATAACTCTCATCCTGTTTGAGAGGAAAGGATGTGGGTGAAGGATGTATTAGTCGTTTTGTGGCAGCCACCACTCACACGCACGATAATTGTCAGAGAAATTTTCTTTGCTTCAGTCATTATTTTAATTGGAAAAAGGGAAATTTGAATTTCTAAATTTCATTTTCAAATAAAACAATGAGAATTTTTTTCTCATTCCAAATTTGATTTGGGGTCTTGTCATATTGTACAAATCAGTTGCTTTAAAATTTTCATAGCCATAATTTTGCCCTTTCTCCCTCTCTCTCTCTCGCTTTTCCTTTTCCACTCACTCTTTCTCTCTGTTCTTTCCTTTTTATTTTCAGACAATTTTGAAATGAATATAAAAAGTCCTCTAAATCAAATTTGTTGTAATGATGTAAAGAAACTTCTTTTTTTCTATTTTGCATTTCATATTTTCTTTGTCACAAAAAAAATTTTTTTATTCAAAAATTTGAAAGAACTCCTTGCAAAGAAGACTACTAAAAAGATTTCACACTCTGAAAATCAAACGAAAGGCAACTTCGGCTGTATGAACGCTCTCTCATGTCCTCACCATTTGAGTTTATGGTCTGTTTGCTGATTCGGATATTAAAAAGGAAAAAAAAAGGCGGCAGAGGGGGGAGAAGAAATGGCTTTTTAAGACCCTTGTCCACTCATGCTTCAGGATTTTTTAAAATAGGCATTTGTGTTAAATCAGTTTCGCGCAGGCTTAATCCCCAATTTTCTTGTTCCCAGGGTAAATGGTTTTTTCTCTCACTATTATTGCGACTGTTATTACTGTCAAGGGAGGATTTAAAAAAATCTCAAAGTTTTAATTGTCAGAAGTTGGAAAATAAATCAATACATAAGAACGTAATTTGAGTTTTTAAAAATGTTTTTAACCTTAGCACTATATATGGGTACATTGGGAGTTAATAGCTAACCTCAAAGTTGTCTATCTTCCTTTTTTTCCCTCATTTTGGCCACTTCCTCCAACCACTTCGCCAACACTTCCTCCCGGCTCTACCCATACTCGTTCATCTTTTTACCGTGTTTCCTCTTCCATTCTTCGGACGGCGCTTTCCCTGTCTTCAATGTGCCTTTAATTTGTTCTTCATCTGGTCATACTGTTTAAGGTCTTTTTGGATGATTTCCAGATCTTTTTCGGTTTCTACGAACCACGCCGCTCCTGTCTTTTTCTTCAGGAAATACTGGAAGATCTTATTTGTTAGTCTTCTTGGATAAATTCTGCTCAGATTTCGGTAGAAGGTTGTCCCTCTCTTTCTCAAGACATCAGAGATCCTGGGGAGATTCGCGTATAGCTCAGAGTTATGTCTTCGCCTATACTCCCCGTTTTCCTTTAATTTTTCGAAGTATTTTTCCTTCCTTAGTTTCCAGCATTTTAACGGTGGACATTCAGATGCGTGCGGAGCATTTATCTTCCTTGATGCTAATATTTACAAACTGCCCCTTTATGGAATCTTCAAGAACGTTCATTTACTCAAATTGGCTCCTTCAAACTCCAAAAAATTTTTTTAATCGAGAAAACCTGTACACACATACGGTACCTGAAACACATACGGTATATTGCTTTTAAGTATTTTTAAACCCAGAACTCATTCTTACCGCCCAAACTTGGGTTTTCGATCGAGCCATCATCGGACCGCGTTATGTTCAACCTCTTTTCTTTTTCTTTTCTTTTCCACCAACACTCTCTCATTTTTCGACTGAGTCCTGCTCTTCCTCTTCTGTCCATTCCGACCCTATTCTCAACTTGGGTTTGTCTTCGAAACTGGTGTTTTCTGTTTTTTTCTCCAGAGTGTCTCGCCTTTGTACGTCTTCTTAAGTGACCCCTCCTTCCTTCAGTTCTTCTCCAGTTTCCACGAACCATTTTGGCTTGGTTTTTATGTTGAGGAAATGCTTGAAGACCTGGTTGGTCAGCCTTGCTGAGTCTATTCTGGCCAGGTGTCCGTAAAAGGCGATTCTTCTCTTTCGAAAGCCGCCAGTTATCTTTGGTATATGTTCGTAGAGTTCGTAATTGTGACGTCTCCAATACCTTAGGTGATTTTATTTATATAAATTTAAACACAAAGGGTTTGAGGGTGATTGTGTTGTATATTGCTAAACAAAAATGATGGTTCAAGTTGAAATTAACAGAGAAAGAGATGAGAAAGCTGTTAAATATTAGGTGGAAATGAAGTGGAAACTCAATTCTGGAAAATTATTCAAAAATATTGATAATTAAAACACTATTAACCAAACGGCTTTTCGTAACATTATGTTTACAATTTATTTGCCATGTCATTGACCAAAATATTGAATTAGTAATACAGGGTGAACCATATTTATCTACCCAGCCGAATTTCTTTGAAAACTATAGCAGTCAGCGGAAAATTTTTTTGCAACCGGTTGCAAGGCAACCGAGCAACTAGTCAAAAAAATTTGTCAGAAAAATTTTCCGCTGACTGCCATACTTTCCAAAGGAATTCGCCTTGGGAGATAAATATGGTCCACCCTGTACAATAATATTGTTCTTGACCTTTCCATTTTATCTTGTTCTATTCTTTTACAGGCTTACCACTTAGCACCCACCTTTTGTAATATTTGAAACCTAACCTGTCATGGTCAGCCATCACTCTAAAAAGCTTTGAACACTCTGAAAAAGATTATAACTAAATTTCATTTGAGAATATAGGTAATACTAAGCTGATATAAGACGAAGACACTGTGAGCTAAATAGAAGTAGTGAGTTCAAAGGAAATGAAAATCTAAAGTTTGGGTCAAGGGTAATATCAGGCTCTATTTTTAACGTGATTGATCTGTTCAAAGCTCCAAAAGGTTTCCTATTAATAGTCAAATAAATCAAATTCAAGGGAGCAAACCATTCAAGGGTGAGACTTTGAATGAGTTTTAGCACAAATATTAATATTTAATGTATAAATTCTGAACTGTTTCGCCACTTTGGGGGGCGAAACTGAAGGCCAGAACAACGAGGATACTTCAAACTTAATCGTAATTTATTAGCTCCACTTTGTCGTAAAAGTCGCATGCAGCTTTTAGCTTTTATGCTTGCATCTTTTCGCACTAAAAGCTCCACGAAAATTTTCTTGTAACTGTGGGCGCACAAAATATTGTTATTTTATAGGAATTTATGTACTTTCTCGCATAATAGGTCAGAAATCGACCCAAAATTCTCACTTATTAATTACTAAATAGTAGGTCCTATGAATATCTGTCACTTTTCTGTCGCTCACCTATCTACCTCTGTACTTTCCTGAGATGAAAAAATTTCTCGGTGTTTTTCCCCAAAAGTTTCAGAAACAATTCCCCGTAGATGACAATGCTAGCTAACGGGCAGACAGAAGTAGATGATAGGATCAGTTGAACCTAACCTCCGAAACGCTTAACAGAAATGAGAATACCTTAGAACAATTTTGAAAAGGCTGTAAACTGAGACTGGATAAGTGATTTTTTTACATAAATCATTTCGGGAACTTTTAAAACATAGTCTTCATTAACCCCTTTCCATTTAGGAGTGGCGACCTCACTCGCTGTTTGAACGGACATACGAATTCTAGACTCGGCAATAATTGTTTCTTTACATATAACATTATCTATAGCTACAACTATAATTGATTAGGAATTAATATCTATAACTATGGGCAGCGCTGTACAAGTTATCGCCGTATGGCCACGGGCCATATTTTCTTCACCAAACATTTCGGGGCCCAAGAAGGTGGACCAACTATCATCAGACGTTAAACGAATTGCTGCTGTATTCAGCCAGGTTAACTGAAGTTACGCAAACTTAATAATACCTACTTTAAAATCATATTAATTTTAAATTTCCTCTTACTAAAATAGTTTTAATATTAATAATAATTTAGTAACATAAATTTATTTATAGTAAAATGTATTCATGGGCCGCGAATTGGACAGACCACTATAAGATTTTGTTTTCTGAAGCTGGTCCTCAACCATTATTAATCAAAAGTCGTTGGACTAGAACTAGCTGATTTTTATAAATGTTGCAAATTTTGCCCAGGAATCTTTTTCTTAATCCAAACTTTCATTTGACCTTCCAACTTCACTTTCAGAGAGCTTTTAAATACTGTACTCGTTGGGGAATAAGAAATTAATGAAATCCTTTACTTGGTGTCTAGTTACTGGTTTGTCCGCCCAAAAGGTTTAGGGAGTATTAACCCTTTTTAAGTACCACAAGGCACGTCTGCATTTTTTTCTCACTATACTGACCTTCAACCTTCAGATTTATCAATCATTTAAATCCTTGAACAAGAAACCTTCGAACCCCTCCACCTCCTCTTCCACCTTCACCTACTCCACTAACGTGGTATCATCACGTTACCATCAGAACGTAATTTAATAACACCTCGTTTCATCTTCTGCCAACTAAACACCTAATCAACATTAATTTGTCGAGCCTCATTATTAATCAAATAAAAAGAAAAACCGAAAATCAAACTATTCAATTTCGAGATGAACCATGAGCTCAACTTCTCGGGCGATCTCTCTCTCGCACGGTTCATAACCCAAGCTAGAGAAAGAAAAGAGAGAGAGCGAGACCGAGACCGAGACCGAGACCGCAGGTTTTGATATTAATAACGACATAATAAATTACGATACAGGCGTAATAAATAAGCGATAATGATGGCATAATGCGCGAGTAAACCAAAAAGCTCTGGCAAATTCTGTTAAAGTCAAGCGCTTGAAATATCGCCCAACTTAATTTGCTTCAACTCCCTTCTTCCTCCTCCCCCGGCTAATGAAATGAAACTCGGTTTAAAAGCGCAGTCAAATTTAGACAGAGGAGATGAGGAATGCGAGAGATGGAGGAGAGAAGGATCCTGAGGGAGGCTGAGAAGTAGGAGTAGGAGTGGGAGGAGGAGAGAGGTTGTAGAAACGATTTCACACCAGAACAATGAAATAAACGGAACACGAGTAACAAAGGGAAGTGGGGGGAGACCCCGGAGGGGGGCTGGAGTGGGGGCTCAAAGTGAGGAAATTTAAAATCCCCCTGAAAGTGTTGAAACCGTAACAAAACAGAAAGCTTTCCCCGGCGGAAAATGTAAAGTTTGGAAAAAAAGTATCTCGTGACCTTTTGACCTTGTTCATTGATCGGCAGCAAGGATATTATCCGTTTAATCTATGTATCACAAGAGCCCTTGTCACTTGTACTCATATCTCTCCCGGAACTTCCCTTTTCTCTCCCGCCATTTCTCTCTCTCTTTTTCCATTCTTCATCACTTCCTATTTTCACTTGTTATTACTTCATACAGAAGCGATTTATTCTTGAATGGTCTAACAGGTGGCCGCGAGTAAGCGCAAACTCAGAATTTTCCAATTTTTCTTTTCTATTTTTTTGTTTTTCTTTGGGGAGAAAGAAAACCGTTCTCAAAATCTCCTGAACGTTCGCTTGCTTTCCCTTCAACTTCTTTGTACGGTGCTTAAGTGATTGATTCTTTACTTTCGGCTGGAGGGCTCCCGAGACCAAGTTTTCTCCCAGATAAAGCCCTTCCGGGGGGATTTTCATGAGTTGTAAAAAAAAAACCAAGTCGACGGCCACAGTAAACGTATAAGTAGAACGAACGAACGGAGCTGTAGGTGGGGAGGTGGGCGTTTTGACATTTATGTAAAATCCAAACGATTCAAATATGAAAAAAGAGATGTTTTTTCTCTCTCTCATTTCCTTTCCTTTTTATCCCTGTCTTCTAGATGTGGATTTTCCAAGCTCAAGCTTTCCCAGAAATCAGAGTTAATTTTACTCGGTGACCCGAAATTTCCTTCCCCTTGCCTCCTCCAAGTTCATGCTGACACACAAAGGAAGGAATGAAAAGCAAGCGAGCACTACGCTAAAATGCCTTTGACAAAAAAAATAAAAAAAAGTTTTTGTTGTGTTATAGCGATGCGTTGTATTGTATCTTATTATGAGTATAATATTGTATTATTAAGTTTGCTTCTGACAGTTTTGTATCAAGCTCAAATGGAATCGTCAAAAACGTTTCGCTTTTTCCCTTTCTCATCGATCCACAAATGGAAACAGTTGTCCTCATGCTTTTGGCTCTCATTGCTGTCACAAATATTGAAAGGTTTCGAGACCATGACCACAAATGCTAGCTATTTTTACTTTTTTGGCTGTTGAGCTCCTCAACTCATTTTTTTTTAAACAGTCCGGGTTTTTCGTTTACTTTTACGATTATATTGTCAGACATCGTTGACATCGTCAGTGGAAGGATCATCGGACTCCAAGATTTTAAAAAAAAATGAATTCTTGAAAATATTCCCCAAGAAAGTGAGTGGCTTTGAACTCTAAATCCTGTAAAGAAATTAAATTAATAGGTCTACCGGAAAGCTCTGTCCCTTTTTGAAGAAAAACAAAATTCAAATTTTTTTACCATCAGTAAACTTAACAAAATCATTTAAATGCCATTATTATGAAAGATATTTTGTCGGCATAAGGGCGATTCGTTTATTCCATTTTTGAAAAATGGAACCACTTTTGATGCCTAAAACTGAACCAGTGCTTTTGTGACACCTTCATTTTTCAATTTTCTGCCCTTCAAAAAATTTTATAAGAACAAAAACAAGTGGTAGTAGGAGGGTGCTAAGTCCGGGGAATTCCGGGGAATTTGGTGAGTGTATTCAAAATGTAACAAAATTTTGGTGGTGGTTTTAATCCCGTTTTTCATCCTTAATTTTTGGATATAACAGGATGCGGGAGGAGGATTCGAACTCAGGACCATTTGCGTCCAAATCAGGATGCCATCACTTAACCACTACACTACTCCTCCCACTATTGTAACTAAATTTTTCAGCCTAGTTGTAGAATTTTTGGACGATTCCCAACTCGGCACATTGTTTGGCACTATCATGATGCACTATGATGTTCTTCTTATTGAACATCGCCGGCCAATTGTTGCCATCAAACGATTTAATTGCTGGCAATACTTGTCCAAACTGAGTTTTTGCCTCGGTTTTAAAAGCTCATAATGCATTGGTCCTCGAATGCTCCACTATCTATATTTAACAACCTCTTATCTATACTCAAATTTGCTTCAGATGTAGAAGGGCTAGGTTAACAATATGCCCTTTTCCTACGATGGTTTCCTGCATAATCAACTATTCATTCCCAGTTATCATCCAGTTCAAAAAAGGCTTAATTTTGGCCCGAGCAAGCAGAGATGTGCGTATGAGTACTCAGACATCCAAATTCTTCTGGGTTCATTCATGTACCAGCCATCTTGAATATTTTCACCAATTCTATCTTCCAAATACGGTACAAAATAATTTTCTGAGCTGAATTAAGCATTTCTGCGATATTCGAGATCGTCGGAAAAGAATTTTGCTTCAAAATGTGTCTTACCAGAAACGTCAAAATCACCTGTTTCAAATTTTCCGAACCATATTCTACATGTCTAATCAGCAACTATACCTTCACTCAACGCTTTCGACAAATTTCCACCCCTCCCGTATATGATTCTTCGTTATTAGAAGTCATACAAAATATAATGGCCTATATAGCTATACATTCACTGTTATTCACACATAAGACTAACATGAATCAACTTTGTTTTGGTTAATTAGCTACTTTAGTATGTATACATTAAGAGATAAAAGTAGGGAGGCGACACATATAAGGCAAATAAACATGTCCTTACATGTCGAAAATGGCTGTGACAGAATCGGACAGAACTTTGTAGACCTAATATTAGAATACTGCGTTATAAGACTCTTCCGAAGTTTGAAACATGAAAAAGATTTGTTAAAGTGAAAACCTGTCATTTCAAATGATGGAGTATACATTAAGCTACCCTTAGAGTCACCAGAATGAAGTCGATAGAATATGGTCTGTATGGATTGATGGCGGATTTACGAGGGACAAGTTTTACAATACAGTTCGTTTTTTGTATTGTTTTCCCCTGATAAATCTAGTTTTTGAACCGAATCCGAGATATTCCTCTCCATCTCTCGACTGAAAGGGTCGAAAACAGGAGCTTTACAAAATACGGGAGTCGGAGGAAATGAGAAAAAAGAGAAAACTGTGAGCAATGACATTTTGGTTTCTCTTTTCCTTTGTAGAGTACATGTAGAGATGGGAATATCTCGAGGCAGTTGGATCTCTTGAAGTGACATCAGATATCCAACATCTTTTGTTTTCTTTTTCCTTTGTGTTCGAATGAACAAAGTTATAAATTAATGTAGTTTTGTTTCGTTATATTTTGGGACTCGATATTGATTTTATAAAAAACGCAAGATGGTGGGCGCTGAGCTGTAGTTTTAGAAAACAAACTAAATTACTTTTCTTTTCAAACGCTGTACAGTGAATTACAGCTTCTTTGAGCTTTGAGAAAATGACCTAGTTTTTGTAATTCCATCCCTACAGGTGCTTTCGACTTTCGCAACAAACTTAGATAAATATGACCCCCAATATCATCAGCGTTAGTTCGCAGAACCCCTGATCCCGATTGCATTTCCCCCCCGGTGCCCTCTAAACCTTATAAAATGTCCTTTGCTTTACATTTTCGGCGACCAAGACGCCATAGTTAACATCTTAGAAAGTTTTTTACTGAAAATGACGAATGTTGACCTTTCAAATTTTCTGATTTGTGCCATCCTCACCAATTGGTGTATCCAATCCAATCGTGACAGTAGCACCTTTGGTTCACTTTTCTGCAGCCACCTGTTGAAAAGCTTTTATACAGCTTTTACAATTCCGACAAATTGATTCTGATTCCAGAACACGAACTCAAGATAACGAAATAAGTGTTCCGTCTTTCGGGAGAGGGGAGAAATTGAGACGACGACGGGGGTGCTGACGATCTCTACTTTCTCAGAATAAAACATAATTTTTTTTAATAGTGATTCTGCATTCTAGACCAACATATCGATTCATTGCACGCGATCCTGTCGAGTTTCAAGCTCTACTTACATGTGTCTATCATGTTCACTATATTTCAATCCAGGAAGATAATTTAACAGAGGTGATTTCTGTTCAGAATGAAGGAACCTTTTGTTGAGCGGCCGAACCAGAGGCCAAAAAATCGCAAGGAAGTAAACTGCTGGAAATATTAATACCTTACTTATACTTAAATGATTATACTTTCGCACCTAACTTATAACTACAGGTTCGATTAAGTTAACTTTCATATTGAAATAACAATTATGAAGTAAACTTTCATAATTGAATTCATTATTTTGGTTTAATGTGAAGTATTTGATTCACAAAGAGGTCATATTTGTGTGAACTAAAAAAATAAATAAAAAAAACAAATAATCAAGAAGCTTGGTTTAAAAGGAAAGGATCCTTCCGGAAGGATGAATCATAATCGTTTTAGTTCATTTGCTAGAATGAATCCAAAAGTACCCAGAAACAATCACTATAGGCGCACGTTATCGCACCCAAAAAAGGTTGCGTACACTTGTTCCAAACTGAATTTTCAAACCGTACAAAAACAGGGAGTGAAGAAAAATAGCATAGCTTGACCGTAACTAAATACATAAGAAGCCGACCCCAGAAATACACGACTCTCTATAAGTGTCCATTATTTATGCAATGAAGAATCGATAAAGGTAAATGCAACAATCAGATAACCGGTACCAAACTCAGTACTCAGATTGTTATCACTTCATTTGGGTAAAGCATGACCATAAAAACGAAATACTATTATCTTTTGAAATTATTTTTCACGTGATGACATTTGGCAACAAAATTCGTTGAGGAAAAGCGAGGAAATATTTTCATTGAAAAAGTCTCAAAGATCAAATTACTTGTAACTAGATTCGAAGCTCAAATCTCGAAAAGCACCAACGTCGAAAGGGCCTTCCCACTAGTTGTCCTTTATTCACTTCATTAGAGAGCCCCCCACGCGAATCGCCTTCACATTAACAATATCGCCTTTCAAAGAAATTTGATTACCGAACGAACCAATTATAAAATCAAATAAAAAACTTTTCCAATCAAAGTTTTCCCACGTAATCAAACTTTTCTTATAATTTTACCTTATGAAATTTATATAGATATGAAATTTTGACTACTGGAGGTTAGTCACTTATTTTTCAGCTCTACAGTATTTTATATTCAGTTTTTGTAAAATTATTCCCCAAAATTTAAATACTTATAAATAATACTTTGAATCCAATACCATTCACGTATACTGTAGTATACTTTAAATGGTATTTTTTCTTTTCGACAGGATAAATCGAATTTTTTTATGTAAATTCTGCGGCCTATCTTAACATCTCGTCATGTTTTGTCCTATTTGCCATTAGCACATTTAAATAACAGCATCTTTACACACATAAGTCTCTGTGTTTCTAGACCTCGTAACATTCCGCTTGTTTCAGGTTCTAGTTTATTTCCTTTTCTTACCTGCCTGCACCCTCCAATTTTCTTGTCCTTGTCTCTACTGTTAAAAGGAAATCGACGAGTTCTGCCTTGTTACACGGGAACTATGGGTTTCGTAAGGCTATAGGTCATCTTTTGGTGCAGTTGAAACATGTTTCTGGTGTGCGCCCCTAAAATTTTCTCAACTCATTAAAAATTTCCGATTAAATTCAAAATGAGTTTCTTTTCCTTACACATCATTATCAACACTGAACAACTAATACAGAACTAAAACACTGTAAAACAACTACTCTGGGCTAAAACTAACAAGTAGGAATCATATTCAACCATAAGGTGTAGTGACAATGATTCAAAAATTTATGTTCTCTATCCAAATATCTTCCACGTGTTTAAGTGATGCTGGTGTTATTAAAAACACACCAAAAGGAAAAAATGGTTGAAAACACCGAAAAATCAAAAACCGATGTCGATTCAAATTATAAACTCCAGATATAAAAAAAATTACTTTTATTATGAAAAGAAACTCACGAGACTACAACCAATAAAAACCGTGTGCTCTTTGAAATACTCAATTAATCGATTAGAAATTAGCCTAATTAGAATAAAATGTTCCTAAATTCTATTAACTATTTGCACTAAACAAGACGTGTGTTTATAAAACTGAATTTCATTTACTTGTTCTTCTCACAGTATTGTTGGTCATTTCCCTGGTCAAATTCGTGAGATTCTGCATTAAAAATTCTGTCCATTTCAAACACTATTAATTACCAAAAAATTATTAATCCACCTCTACCTTATGTACAACAAAAAATTTTTTTTATCAAATCGGAGCCTTCATTTTTGAGGAACTAAACCCTAACTTTCATTTTCATTGTACCCTCTCATTATGCAAGTTATAACTGATTTCAAACAGAAATATAAATAACCTGAGATATAACATAAAAGTTTATAAACTCAAAAAGAACTGTTCCGGTATCGTAGACTCACTTTCAGCCCCTAACCCCCATCCCATGAAAAATAATTTTAGCACCAAAGTCACCCATCCTCATCCGGTTTCACTGTTCCTCCGTATGACTTTCGCTCCCTGGTTGAGGGCTGTTTTGCCCGCCGCTTTTGACTATTCGCGCGTAAACCTGTTGTCTTCCTTTCTGAGCTGTGCCTGCAAATGGTATCACCTTAACCCCCGGCAACGATTTCAGGTTTATCGTCCCGCCCTGGAATCCCGCCGGTAGGAGGATTTGTTGAGTTGTTCCTTGCTGAACGAGCGTCACCGTTCCCGGACTGTTTTGAGTCCTGACGTTGCCCTGCGTCAGAACGATTGCTTGATTGTTTCCGCCGCCTTGAGATGTAAGTATCACGTTCTGACAAAAGAAAGAAAACCTTGTTTTCTATTGCTGAACCCTCCGATCGGAATAACACATTTACGCTTCGTGTTTGAGTTCATTGTAAAAATGATAAGTGGTTTGGAAGCTGGCAAAACTCCTTGACAACTAGATAAAATTCAGACGCTGCATAAGAGACAGTAAATCGGAAGTTACCAAAAAATTTTTGTTTTTTAAGATGACTGTACAAAAGAAGAAATTAAGCCTTCCCAAGGGATGAGAGCTCTTCCTAGAAATCAACTCACTCTCTTAGCCTTATTTAAACGCTCACGATCGCCATCCATTTTAAAAACCCTCACGTTTTTGTGAGAATGATAAGGATCAAAGCCTCTCTGTTCACCCCCTCGAACACTTTCAACTCTGAAATAACTCCGCGTATTCTAGTCATTTCAAGCAAACATAATATCCCCTACTTCCAAATTTAATATCTCGGTTACCAATATTCTCACAATATTGTCTTCATCCAAAATACTAATATGTCAATATACAATCACTCAAATAAGTTTGGTTACAGTAATCAAGCTCCATCTTGACTTGAATTCAAATTAGAAATTCAAGAAAATCACTCCAGAAAAATCGTTCACAGAGAAAAATATTTCACAAATACTGTTGCCATACCAGGTTATTAATAAGATTAATGCTTACTTGGTGCTGTGCCTGAGTTTTAGTTCCACTGGCTAAAATCATTGGTTTGCCTGCTATAGTCGCCAAATTGACTGTGTTTCCCACTCGGACTCCAGAACCCGACTGACCACTAGTCCCTTTGTTGGTAATCGTTTTGCTTTGATTCAGAGCATTCGTAGTCGCCAGTGTTGTCTGACTTTGTGACATATTATTCTATAAGATTAAAAACAGTCTTTAAGATACCGCCATGGTAAATCTCGCGCTAAAACTAAAACCATTACACAATGTACTTACTATTTGTTGAGCTTGAATAACGCGAGGCTGTCCCGCTACAGAAATTATATTCCCTTGTGAGACAACTGCAAACTGTGGAACTCCATCACCAGAGGAAGGAATTTGTATCAAACTCGCTGCACCTATAAAGCCATTCACAAAACCATTATTATTAAACCGACTTGGGATCCTCGTTACTTTCCCTACTAGCAAAATCACAATTTTAGTTTTACCTTTTCCAGCAGATGTTACTCTCAATTGACCTGCATTTTGTAATAAACTTTCCATAGATATTATCTGAGTTGGTCGGTTCTGTACTTTGGTGGCACTTCCACTTGACTGGGGTAAAGATGAAGTTATCTTCGAAATATGCGCCGCCGTCTTTGGCGGTTGGATAGCATTTTGCACAACAGTCGAAGATGTTGCCACCATTTTAACTAAAAGAGAAAAAGGATTTTAAGGCTCCCCCTTTGTGTCTACTGCTTTTCCCTTGTTCCTTATACTTACCACCCTGTTGAGTGTTGACAAGTTTCACACCCGTAAGTATAGGCGTGGTGCTTTTGTTAATAAGAGGCTTCGTTATGGCTTGGATTTGACCTTGATTCGTCCTTGGATTTAAAAGCTGGACACTAGACACGTTTAAGAGCTGAGTTCCCAATTTACCCGCAGATTGGGGACCCGGTTTCTGAACCACAATCTTCTGTTCTTTCACATCTTTCTTTTCCGTCGGCGGTTTCTGCTGGCTAGATGTTAGCAGCGACATTGATTTCCCATTGCCATCCGAACTAGGAGACGTACAAGCCACCTAAAACAAACCAATCAAATCAATTCAAAGACGATGGGTCAAAGTTAAACAAGTTTTGATCTCGCTCACCATTTTCACATTTTTGATGCTCTTGTTTGCGGTCGGTTTCGCGATTGTCATCTGTAGCTGTTGACCAGTAATCGCGTTTCTTATAGTCGCCACGCCTCCTCCACCCGAAGAAGTGACTTTTAAACTAGGCGACGTGATTTTGATTCCTTCGCTGTTCTTGTCATCCGAGATGGTTGAGGTGGGCAAAGCTTTTGTTATGATCTGACCCGCTGACGTCAGCAACTGAACTTGCTGAATGTTTCCTATTAGATTAGTGGCTGGACCGGCGATGTTGCTTGCTGCAGTTTGCACATTCGGTGCCAGTATATTTTGACCGGTACCTAGATGAATGCTTTGAATTTGACCTGTAACATTTCACTCAAAATTGTCACAAAACCTGAACTACATCAAGAGCCTCACTGAACCAAGGCTAACAACTGATTCTATTTAGATGAAAGTGAATGACATGATTAAACCAAAATTTACCTAAATTCTGAGGAGAACTGGCAATGATTTGTACTTTTTGTCCCGTAGGCGTTAAAAACTGCGTTCCCGGAGACAAACCTTTGACGTGAGTGGCGACGAGACCAGAGTTTTGAACAATTTGAGCCGCCGGCGTCGTTTTTACCACTCCGTGAATGGTTGCTCCCTCTTGTTGTTGACCTCCCATCGTTCTTACTTGCTGCTGAGGTAAACTTGCTGTGACTTTCGTCAAATTGGGCGTGAGACGTTGAACCTGAGTCGTCGTCGGCTTTGCGGTGATGAGTTTTCTTCCAATTTGATTAGCGTTTGCCGTCACAAATTTCACCGGCGTTCGACCGCCTAAAATGAACAAAAATACCATAATCAAGCGGTAAAACATGAATTCAAAAGTTAAACTGTAATTAAAATATGTATTTTAATGTAAATTTGTCGTACCTGCAAAACTTGTCTGAATTATGATTTTTTTGCCACCAGAGGTCATTATTTCTTGAGACCTGTTGTCAGATTTCAAAACTGGACTGACTATGGCCTGACTGTCACTTTGAGGTAGTCTTTCTCCGGTAGAAACCAAATTCAAAACACCAGATTTAGTTTGTTTTGCTTTTAAAACTCTTAAATTATTAGTTTGAGCCAAAGCGTTTTTGCTCAACAACTCTTGATTGAGTAGAGACTGTCCCGGCATCTTATTTGTGACACCCTTTATCTTCGCCTCAGAGTTCTCCTGTTGTTCGGGATCGGCTCGTTCGGATTTCACGTTTGCCATTGCCAAACCTACATCGTTGACGGTGTTCTTGAAATTGTCACAATTCAGTGTCATGAAATCATCAAGAACCGGATTTCTCATCACCATAAAGTCTTCGACTCGAGACTCTCCTCCCGACTCTAACGCATTTTCTTGCGTATTAGACTCCCCACCAGGAGGGTTTTGAAATATTTGAGAGTCGACGTTCTTCAACATTGGCTGTACGACTATATTTTGCTTTCCTTTTGATTTTCTTTTGCTTTCCCCACTGACTTCTTTAGTTGAGCTTTCCTTTTCTTTGGTCTCGTTTCCTTCTAGTTTTCTAACAGCCTTTTTCCTGGGAGGTTTCTTAATTGTTTTTGCGATTCCTTGATACTGCTGATGAGTTTTTTCTACAACGAATTTTATAAAATTTAAATTAGACAAATTTTCAATAAAAAAGTTTACCTTTTAGTTTAGCCTAGTTGAGCTGAGTGGAGTTTTAATTCGTTTCTCATATTCGGGTGTAACATGATGTGGAAGAGGGCTTAAACCAACTATTACTTTGTTAGCTTCGCGCTTCGACCACTAAACCGTAAACATATTATAAAAATAAAAACGTTACATCTTACCCATTTCCTCCTCGGAACGCCTCCTGTGCAAATAAATCCACAATTTCCTTTTAGTGTCAAATTTAACGCAGGCATCCACTTCATAATGAAGTCTATCTAAAGCACCGGAAACAACGCTCTGCAGTGTGTTTTCTGCAGCTTCGGACAAATCCAAGTATTGACTGTCACGTATAAGAGTGCAAATATCGGCACGCGTTCCTTCACCGTTAGGGAGTCGAGCGGCAGCATCTCGAACTGAAACAAATTTTGATTTTAAGTTGAAAATGTGCAAGTGTCAAATTCTGGCCTCTCAACATCACACCACAGATCGTTAATAGTCCTAAAAATTCTACGTTAGTACAATGAGGCTAATGGTAAGGTGGTGGAGAATTTCGGAGGAGTAAGGTATTAGCGACAGAGATTAAAACCATTTTGAAGTGACCTGGAAGCTGAGAATCATTTAAGAAAGATACCTAAAGCCAATATGGTGACGTAACTAGGCCTGTTGAGTGTCAGCAAGTTATGACCTCTCGGCTTCAAAACGGAGCTGGAAGTCTGTGTGTTATAAATTCCTTTCACTGGTCCGACAACACTTTCGTAACCATGCATTCTGTACGTAAATGCTTTATGTGGATTTTCAAATCGTTCCAACTCTTGTTCCTGGAAGAAAAACAGAACATAAAAACTTTGAAAAAATGTTATTGCTATTCGACATCTGGGTGCCCGAAAAACCACCAAAAGTACCAATTCAAATACCCGTTCCTTTTGCTTAGTTCTTTTCGAACAGCACCCCTACCTTTGAATAGCTTTTAGTTGCATACACGGGAGGGGCCAGACCTGCCCCGTAGTGGGTTCTTTCAGGACTCTTACACGTGACCTTCAGTTGTTTATCATTTCCATTTATGACAAATCCGACTTCGACAATTTGTTTTTTAAATTTTCGAGAAAGTGACCTTGTCACCAAGTGGTCATTATTTGTGCGGACACCCACCAAGTGTCACCTTCTCTGAGATACAACATTTTCGAGGCTAACATGGACGATTTATCTCTTCCACTCCGGAGTATTTTGTTTTTTTTTTCTTTCCTTTCTTTTTTTTTATTTATTCCGGAGTAAAGTTTCGGGATGTGCGCACAACACCACAAATGCTATGAACTTTTTCACGCGGCGTGTAATATACCCATAAAACTTAAACTGATTTATAGCGGATATTATTTCAAACTAAAAAAAACTTGATTCAAACCTGAAAAATTTTACGTTCCTCATCTGTCGACAATCTGACAGTCCAATTTGTTGGACATCTGGGCGGAGGAACATAATCATCCATGGACTCATCTCTGTCATCTATTCCCTCGACGTAGGATCCGCGACGACGCCTTATGCCGTCTAAACCATGCGGATTATAAATATCATCTTTTCTGTCGAGCCAGTGGGAACACAAGGTAAGTAAATGAGAATCCGAATCTCGGCCGGCTCCGATCCACTGATACACTTGCATCTGAGGTTTAAATTCGATGTAGGGTACGAAATCATCTGGTGGCAAGTCTGAAAGTTTTAGCCTTTCTATTAACAAATGCACAACGGTATATTGGAAAGTGTTTATCAAACACGATTTCTAAGTAAAAAAGTAAGAAAAGAAAGGAAATTTACCTTCAGTTTTACCGGGGTAGTCAGCCGACAAAAAACTAAGGGCGGATTCAAGGAGGGAGGTCCAAGGTTCATCTACTAACGTGAACCAATCATTAAGAGGGGAAATAGGATTTGACTCCCAGGCTTTTAAGTGGTTTTCGATTTTCTCTAAACTCATTCTATGATTGGGTGAAGAACATATTATATCTCTTAACAATGAAAAGAAACTGACGTGAGTATCCTGGACGAGTTCTGACGTTCTCCTACAAAACAAACAGCATAGTTACAGATTTGACAAAAAACTTAAAAGCTTTCCAGAAGTCAAACGACGATACACCAACCTGTATTTGAGGTCATTCAGTTTATCTTCCTCCGGAGTAACAGACACGTTTACTGAATCACTCTCTTCCATCTCCATCAGAGAACTAACATCGTTCGCAGAAACGTATCCGCTCTTTTGCTGTTTCTCATATATCTGTTCTAAAGCTTGTTTCTCAATCAATTTTTGATTTTGAGGAATATTTGTCGGACTAGAATACTCTACGTCTATGTTTTTATCCGGTTCGCTCATCATTATAGTGGAAGATACTTCATCGTCAGTGGATTCGTCAGATTTCTTTTCACCCTCTGCTTCCGTTTCTTCTTTTTTCATCTTCTTTACGCTTGGAGGCTGACATAAATCTTGACTGAAACTATCTTGAGCATTTTTGGTTTTCTGACCTTGAGCACTGCTTCCATTGCTTTTCTTCTTCTGTCTGTCGAAGTAGCCGTGGCTCCCAGAACCATTTGCACTTGGCTTTGAAAACAACCGTTTAGTTCCCATTTGAGTCCGAACGGCCACATCGTTTAATGTTATACCAGTCGTATTCAATTCCACGTGTTTCTAAAACGATCAAATTTTAATTTTATATTTCTAAATAATATTTCAATTAAAAGTAAAAGTCTAGAGAATTATATATATTTATTATTAATATATATATAATTATATATAGTCTTTCTTTTCTCCTTCAAAAAATAAATTCATTCAAAAATGAAAAAATTTCAGTTTCATCCTTCCAGTCCCCAAACATTTCTCTTCATCTTATTAACCAACCTCATTGTTCATTCTTCGTCGTTTATGATTCAGTAGCATTTTCTTGAACTGATCTTCGTTTACTTCGTACGGATTCGAAGTTATTGTCACGTTAGATTCCAGATCGAACCCATTCGGTTTGGTCGACATCGTGGAAACGACCATGGTCATGTCTGTGGACATAAGACTGCTTTCTAAAATGCTCAGCTTTTGTTTCTGCTTCTTGCTTAACGTTCTTGGAGCTCCATCTTGATAATTCTCATCCTCCGAACTTTGTGAATACTCTCCGACTTCGCTCCTAACTGCGGCCAATTCTTGAAAATACCTACAATCATTCATTTGACCACGGATTAGTTACATAGTCACGTTTAGCACTAAAATTGAGTGAAGTTCCTGTTGAATGTGATGATTCAGGCTAAAATTTCTAGTCTGCTTAATTTGACGAGACTTTTACTACTTGTTGAGATCATATCACAAAAAAATTTTTTTTCCAAAAAAGAAACCGTTACATATTTAATAAATTAATTTCTGTATGATTTTATTCACTTTTTTCTTACTCCTTTCCTGCAAACATCATCCTTAAAAATACCCTAACTGCCCCGTAGCTCCAGCTTTTTGGCTTCATTATCCCCTAATTAACTGCCAATCGTCTCCAAGACAATAAGTATAAGACAATAAGCCTCACCCCAGGAATTGGATAAAGGACATGACTGAAAGTTCGTTTAGGAGTAGAGGATAAAGTGAAGAAGAAAGGCCCGGGGTAACATTAATAACTATCACTTAAAGCTAACAAATATATTCTATTACCTCTTTTTCACTCTCTGAAGAACTGGATCCACTGCTGGATTATTACTGTAATAGTTCCTTGGAATTTTGATAGGCCCTAACGGTGAATTATAGGCTGCTTCTAATACCTCTCTTCTCCCGACGATAACTTCTTTCAAAAGCTCGAAGCAATGCCTTTTCCGCTGTTCTCTGAAAATTTCGTAACACAAAATAACACCGATTCAACATCCTGGTTAAAATTTCCAGCAAAAAAATTGTCCTATGGCAACTTTAATTTATTACATCTTGAATCTTACTGAAAAAGTCACAAAAAAATAAAAATAGGAATTAAAAATCAGGTCACTTCTTTAAAATACTCACTTATACTGCCTCCTTTCTGCCCTCTTCATAAGGTATCTAAGATGAGCTATATCAGGCCTATAATGTCCATTTTGTAAATGATTATGAAAAGTTACCAGAGGTGACCCAAATTTGAAGTTCTCTCGGTTGAACAAACGCCTAAGCGTTACATTCTTCTCATAGGTGTCATTTTCAGGGAATGTAGGCAAGAATTGCTACACATTCAAAAAAATAAATAAATAAATTTGTTACATAACACTTAAAATAATTTGACTGTTGGGCTAAAATCGTACAACTGGTAATAACAGACCGAGCATTAATATTCAACATGGGGCTCTCTAAAATTTTCTTTTAATGTTTATGAAAAAACGCCTACCATCACTAAACTTTTATTTTCAATCAAATGAGTTTAATTACAATAATTTAACAACAACTAGGTATGCAAACCTGCAAATGGGCACGATCTGATGGGTTTAAACTCTGCCATGTAGCAGCACTAAAAAATTCTTTAAATATCTCTGCATCTTCAGCCAGACCCTGAGGAAGTTCAAACTGTTCTCCCAATATGGTTGCCACTTCTACCCTGGTAGCATCTCCCAAAGAAGACTGAGATGACTGGGATGTCTCAACATCATAATCAGAATCATAATCCATTTCTTATCTGCAACAAAACATTGTCATCACTCATAAACATTAATGAAACCAAGCACGTGCATCAACTTTAAACTCTCAAAAAAAATAATATCCAGTTATATTATTACCTACTTCTAACTATAAGGTTTTTTCAGTCATCAACTCTAAGCAGCAATCTATATCTCCTGAAATATTTACAAATTAATATTTTTATATGATGCTTAAAGGTAATTAAGAGAAAAGTTTACTGTGAAAAAACTCCTAAATGTAACTTTGCACTGAAAGATTTGTAAATTTTAATAAATTCCCACCTATTAATTATTTCTGTCATTTTAAATCTCTTCAAATGTTATTTATAACAAAAAATATATAAATTAGGTGTAGAGCTTTTGAAAAAGTAAATATTAAATGATGAAATTAAAAAATCATATTTAGCTGGGGCACCTTTTTTTAAACATGATTGAAACAAAACCAAAGTGAGCTTATATACAAATAGGCCACAATAGTTAAAAAAAAATATGTCATTTTTTCTCATCATAGTATAAGAGATAAATTTAAAAAATACAGTACAAAAAATGGTAAGAGCAAACTTCTACTTTGACAGACACAAAAATTCTTAATTTCAAAAAACACCTCAAGCCTAAGACACAAAAGCAAAATTCGCATAGCCAAAACCAAACAATTCCATAAGATTTATTGCTATTACCATTAATGTAACTATTACTTTATACTATTATGTTACTATTACTCACTTTAACATACCAAATTTAATTTTGTCAAATAATTAAGTAAAACAATCATTAAAAACAAACCCTGAATTGTTTAAAAAATATATAAACAATTTTTTAGATAACCTCATCAGATGAAAAAAGCAGTTCAAATACTACAATCCAAAGTCAATAACTTCAAAGTCTTTCATTCCAAAATTATATCAAATTTAGTTTTAATAAGAAATTGCAGCTGCAGGAATGAAGGAAGTATTTTGCTGCTTTAAAAAACTCATGATTTTATTCGATCCCTCAATTTGGAACAAATGAAACTACAAATTCTTTTAACTCACATGAGATAATTGACTTCACCAACTGTTCATTCTTTATAATATTTCTCCTGAAAGAGAGGAAAACAAAATTCTCAAGTTTAGTTCTGGATTCAGTGGGAGCAAGAAAATTACATCATAGATAAAGAAAAATTCATAAGTTTATTTTATGAAAAGGCCATTGAAGGCAAAAAAAGCTATGATAGTACTTCACAAACTGAAGATCATTTTTCTAATTTTTTGACAAATTACAGATCCTGAATCAAACCGTATTACATCAATTTTGTCATTTTATTCGTTCAATTTGGTTAACTATGTTGGGTATAAGTGCCCTAAATCAAAGCCTATCTACCCTGAGCACTGACACAAAAAAAATATCAAAAACAAAATTGTCTTACCTAGAATACAAATCACAGTAGACCTAGACTAAAAATTTAAAGCCTTTAGAATATAGTAATTAACTTCAAAAGAAACGATAACCCCGATTTTACCATCGGAATTTTAAAAACCTTTTTCAATCACCTAAAAAAAATGATTATTGTTAACGGTTAATCCCCAGAAATATGAGGAAAAATGGATAAAATAAAATGCAAGTCCATTGCGATACGTAAAACAAATCTAATCTGCTCCTACCAAAGCCTTCGTAAAATTCTAATTGTGTTTCGTTCGCTCTCGTGAAGCCTGGTTGCAATTAAATATCTAAAATTACATTTTTCAATGCTGTTTGTAAACTTCATTTTGCAGTTTAGCCAACCTAAACTTTTTGCGGGAAGTAGTTTATTGGAAGTATCGTTTCACCGGATATTTGTTGCACGATTGTTTTTCTTTTTCTTAATAGTTTTTTTGGCGGGGTCAACTTTGGGATTTTATAAAATACCTTTTACAGCTTTCTTTTTAACATGAACGTTTATAAAAGAAACTTTGAAAGTTTACTATGGTTTGAAAAATTTCGATCCCTACTCAAAATTTCACTTCAAAAATAATTGTTTGCTTGAAGCGTAACGAATATCCTTTAGTAAAAGCTGAGAATCATACGAAGTTTTAAATTTTAATTTAAGTAAGTTGATTAAAAAAAATGGAGTGAAGCGGCTATCAAAAGAAAAAAGGATCTGTAGTCATATCGAATAAGAGGAAACTGCTTAACAAGAAAGGAAATAGGTTATTCGTCTGAATAATTTTGTAAAGCTCGTATTTATTTAATGCATATAAGGAAACGAAATACCAAATTTATATATTACATCAAACAACATAATAAGCTATGTTTGAGACAACACAATCACAAATTGGTCAATATCCATAAAGTGGAGATTTTGTTAGATATCGGCCAACTTGTACACGTACACTTGCACACCAAAATGAGGAGGGGGTGGATTAAAGACTGGCCGATCGCTTCCGTCCTCCACATGATCTGCATATTTTAAAACGTGAATCCTTTCGTATCCCAATCTGTTGACGGCTAGAGCCGAAATGTGACTGGTGCAATCCACTTTGACCATTTGAAAATTTTGGTCTGCAGCAACTTTCCTAAAATAAGAACAAAACCGATCTAATTTACCGTATTTTCAGTCAAAAATCCACACTCATATCATTTTGCTATGCAAATCTATGTTTCTTTCAAAAACTGAAAACTGAGATATGTATTAAAGAAAAAACAATGTAAGGGCTATTGAAAACAACCTATGATAAATAAATAAATAGTGAAATAAAGCCGAATATTTGCCCAATTTACCGTAACTTATAAAACTGACTGAAAAATGGCTATAATTACAACAGTCTGCTTCCAACGAACAAATATCATACAAGTATGAATACAATTTTACGGTGACATTAATGATTTGAGAAAAAAAATTATTATTTTGGTTAAAAATAAAGTAAATAAATAATAATAATAATAATAATTATCAAATGATTACCTTGTGTATTCAAGCATTGCCTTACATATTCCCTGACCTCTCCAGTTACTGTTCACGGAGATGATCTTTACATCTAAGAGTTTGTTTAGTTTGGGATATTTGTTGAAAATGTCTGTTTGCTTTTCTGCAGCGGCTAAGAGATTTAATACTTTTTTGAATTTTTCGTTGGGACATTCATTCTCGGGTTCTGAAATTATTAATGTCATACTCAGTTCATAGTTTTGCAGTTGATAAGCAAATCAAAACAAATGAATTGTGAGTACGGAAATGCGGTATAAGCCAAGAAAACATGTACTAAAAAGAAGCCGTAATTAAGATGTGTTACAGTTGAACCTACATATCAGTTCTAGTTGTTCATTACCTATGAAACGACTGTCAGGAACACTTTAAATAGCTAAAAAAAAGTCGTAATTTGATTGAAATAAGAAATTACTTTGGCCATTCCTGTAGATACCACCATTTATACAAACGCCGACTGGCTCGCCAGAGGGGGAAACTGCTACTACAGAATTACCTTCAGGAATTGAATCAGTGCAGTAGTCTTCCAACTCAGGACATCTTTTTCCTAACCAAAAAAAGACTTATTACACATTCTTATTTTCATAACCATGGAGTCAGATGAAAATAGGATAGTTTACCATTAATGTAGTCTAAATTCATTCCTGTCTCAATGTTGAGGGGTTCGTCTATGAAGAAAAATCTGCTTAAAAAGTCGATAACATCCGGTTTGTCCTTGGGCATTATCACTCTCAAGCTATAGGATGATCCTTCCATATTTTTCCCCTTCTATTTGTTACTGCAATTTTAAATAAAAATGATCTTGTTGTTGCAATTACACATTCTAATACTCTGAATCTGGCTATTTCAGGATTTTTTAAAGCAATATGTGATGAAGTATAAGATACTACGTTTAGTATAAAATACAGTATCTAACTCACTCAAACTCGGTAAACTCAGTATCAAGCTGAGCTCCCAAAGTCTTGACAGCAAATATTGTGCTTAAAAATGCCCCCCTTTGAACTTCTCATTGAAGAGTTGGTTCGATAAGTACGGAAAGTTGACAAAAAAGAAAATTTGCTTATACAGCAACGCACATGTTATTTCAGATGCTCCCTTATTAGGATGGGTTTCAAGCAGAATGTCCCATCTGTTGTATGTGCAGAGATTGCTCCTAGCAAGTTCAACCCTTTTCCTATGACCATTACGCCCACCGATGGAGGTGTGCTCAATTAATTAGACTCCATTAAGTTACAGGAAAAATTAAACGGAAAGTATAAAGTATGTAAAAGATGCGACTTTTAATTCAAAACTCTTTTGGTCCCCAATCAACTGTCACCTGTTCCAAGAGAACAAACAATCCTTAGGGCCTCTAAGAGGGAACAAGTATAACAAAACAAAATTAGAGAAAACACGAGTGAAGCTTGCCTTGATGAAATATTTTATGCAGTTGAAAGATTACGGTTTGAAAAGTAAACTCTGCAGATTGAGATGATACAGTAATTGGTGAAAATTCTTCTTCCTCCAAGGCATGAAGATAAAAAGTTTCATTAAACATAAATATGAAAAAAAAATCATCATAAGTTCTTTCCGGACTCACCCTCAAAGTTTCAGTATTCAAAAAATTTTCGCCTAATTGGGTACAATTTATCAGATATGACAAATTATAGCTTATCTAAGCGGAAACGGGGAAAACTGCTGACATTGGTAAAAGTTGTGTTCCAAGTGCAAAACTGTTTGACACAGCACAGGAGCCCTAAGCATTTCCTACACAAAACTCAGGCACTTACATCTCATCGATTTTAACGGAATTTTATCCAGGCATTGCACGACGCAAAGCATACTCTCACATATAAAACATTCCTAAGATAACTGCTCGACTTATTTATTTTTATTTTTGTTAGCCTGGAATTTTCTGGAAACTTTCACGCAGCTACGAAGCTTTCAGATTCTTCCCCCGGTGATGACGAGAACAGAATACATTTAAGAAAAGCCGAAATTCACGAATATTACTTAATGAAAATTAAAGTAAATGAAGCTAGATTTCTAAAAAACATGAATTATTCCAAAATCAATATTATCTTTGTGCAAAGGTAGTTGTAAAGAGTGGTTTAACTATCGCAAAATAATGTTACTTAGTAGTAATTTGAAAACAAAGAGTTGGAAGTAACAATGCAAAGCCACTCGATTGAAGCTTGAGTACAGTATGTGAGTACAGTGGTGACTCAAACATCTTTAGCTCACTTTTTGACAAACTGCAAGTTTCCTCTTTTTAAGAAATCCCTTTATCTACTGTAATATAGAGATAAAAGCAGCCCTGAGTTTTAAAGAACTTAACAGATACAAAAGCGTTTGAGACCTAATTAACTGGGACTTCATAGACAAGCCCAAGTTATGTCGTAAGACATAATGAAAGGGTGGTCTGAAATGATGACCTGACGACGAGAACCATATTGTAATTAAACCAAGAGCGAACAAATATATATAAAAATAATGTTTAACTCAAATATATAGTCTGAAATACTTCATATCCATAATTTGTCTCATCTGCTTTCTTCAATTCAATAGATCAAGGAATTTCTTGGGAGGAATAAAGTTTACAGTTTGTCAAACAGTATACTAGAGCTGTTCATGTATAGTTTGTCTTTGGGTACTGTATTTTTTATTATAATTAGTGGCTTGAATCATTAAGAATGTTGGAAAACTCATCATTTCGCAAAAATTCAGGACTAAACATTATTACCATGCATACATAGTCAAATAGAACAGATTTTGAGCCCGCACTATAAAGAATCCTTTCAGAAGCCAAATGAAGTGTCACTTGAGTGGAGGTAATGTTTGCTAATTACGTAACAATTTACTGACGCGCCTTTATTTTACGCAAGCAATTTTTTGGGATTTGAATAAATAAAATTTTTGCCTTCAAAGGACTTTACCGAGAGCTATTGTTTTGTCGATTTAAATGTGCTTCATTGAAAACAAATAACGGCCTACTCAAAAAATCATCTTCAATAATCAGTCTCAGTCGATAGAGCTTCTGCATGAGAAAAAAGAACAGCAGAGAGAGAGAGAGCTGGAGAAAGATCTTGCTCAATATTTCCAAACTTCCTTTTTTATAGATGTGCAATATAAATTCCAGAGCGAGGACCGCGATTATGAGGAATTTTCAAAGGCATTTTAATTATAATCGTTTTTCTCCTTTTATGAGTTTTGCATTTTCCTCTCTACGATTTTTACATTTTTCTGTTATCTACAGCTTTAGATAATGTTTTTTTATGAGAGGTTGACGAACTTTTTTTGCCTCATCAACACTCTTTTATAGATACACCTTTAGCCACTGGTTTTTGTAAGAAACTGTACCATTTATATTTTCATGAAGTTTAAAATCCTTATCGACTGTTGGATTACATCTCCTTTTGATTTTAAATACCGCTGCTGTATATTACTTAACTGGTTCTTCTTGACATTAATTCAATTAACAAAATACATCTCCTCTGTGAAATGCAGATTTTATGCCCAACTATAACGAGGCTTTGACTTTGGATGACTATATTTCCAGAACCATTAAGTCAGAAGATATCATTGTAATACCAAAACTAACAAAAGAAACTACCCCTTTTTGTGGTCTTTAAATCCCTATAAAAATGTCTATGTCATTTTGCCCAACCATCATCTTCTATCACACGAAGACCACAACTTTTTTTGACCTATGAACTCCTCTTTTTAGTCAAAACAAGTCAAATTTTTACTGTCGTTTTGTTGTTATTTTAACATAGCTTTCAATTTACACCAACAAAATGACAAATTGTTATAAGGTTAATGTAAATTGAAAGGTTAAAATATAGTTGAGTTTTAATCCCGCTTTTCTCCCCTTTTGAGGTATAACAGGATGCAGGAGGAGGATTTGAACTCGCAACGGTAAGTTCTTAGTCTGGCACTTAACCATCACACCACAAACTTCCTGCAGTTTAAATTTATTGAAGTTTTATCTGAACAATAACTAAGTTTTAGTTTTAACGTTAAAAAAGTTAAACATACCAAAGTTACTAAAAGTCCTATTTCAAATGAAATAAATTTTGTCAATGTTCATTGACAAAAGATATTATATAATTCAGCCCAGTACTTAGCAACATATTGTATTTTAAACATCCATATTTATATTGTACTTAGAATGTAAAAAATCGCTAACATTTAATTTATTTTAATTAATAATTCAATTAAAAATGAATAATAAGAAGTTTACTATTTTGTAATAGCTTGCTTAGACTTTCTGTCATTGTTCAGGGACTCTACAATAAATTAAAACTTTCAAAAAACTCTTTGGGGTCTGTAGGAACAATTTTGGGGGCCATTGGTCTAGAACAGGGATCGGCATGTCAAAATTACAATTTACAAAATATTCCTATATAAGTAGTGTTTTTCACAGCAAATTAGAAAATATATATATATTGTTATTAGATACTTTTTTACTTGATTATTAGTAAAAAATTAAAACAATTAAATATTTACTTACAACACTAATGTGTACTTCAATAACAAACAGGTGAGTAAACAAATTCAACGGGAGCGTTGGCTGTATGGTTTTAGAAAGTTTAGATAAATTTGGCTCATAACTTGTTTGTTTAAATTTCTAACACGACTCTATATTTGATAAAATAATTAATATTTGAGTATGAAACTAAAGAGCCGCAGGTTGCCGAACCCTAGTCGAGCTTATAAAAAAATACGGTGGTCGCAGGGATAATTCTGCTGCAATCTTCTACTATTAAAGACAATATAAATCCTCTTCTCCTGATGGTAGACAGACATACTACTAATATCTAAGTAGTCCGTAAGCACAAGTTCGTAACGGTAGGTTGTGTTGATGAATAGCTTTGGTTAATTTTGTAAAATAGTTTATTTAAATGGCAAACCATTAAAAAAAAAGGTTAGCGTTAACTCCCTTTACAAGAAAACATATATATTTCGCAAAGCCCAACCGCCATTCGCCAAAATTTTGAACTGAATCAGCAATGACAGTAAACCAACGGAAATGTTGAACCCACTAGTCTTTTATAAACTTTTTAATCTACGTAAGTCCTGATTGATATTTATCAAATTATAAAAGGAAAGTTCTTTAAATTAAATTAGTAAACAACCGCTGGCGTCGGGAAACGTAACGTCGGCGTTCGTTTTATAATCAAAGCAAAACACTTGCGGCAACGAAAATTGCTTTTGACCCCAGTTTGTTGAGTTCCCGTCGACAGAAAATTTTAAATCGCATTAAAAAAACTATTTTCCATTATTATTATCTTTGTGTCATTTAGTGTTAATACTTCGGCGGACAATAGTAAAACAACAATTAATGTGTAACGCTACGTGCTCAATAGGTTTTAAGCATTTTCATAAGAACTAGAAAATCAAAATAAAGCGTAATCTGAATACTAATTATAGCATTTAATTATATAAATATTTTTTAAAATATAAATTGCAAGACAAGAAATTATACCAGTGAAATTACCAGAAAATAAAGACAGTGTCCATTGATTTCCGCTTTCTACATAATTTCCAAAACGTTTTGAACTGTTCGATTTCGAACGTGCGACTGTTTGTGAAAACACGTTGTCGGATGACTTTTCGCCCCTGGCGCAAACTCCGATGCCATTTTCATTTCTTTTCTATGTCAACTTTGTTTTTAATTTGGTCAAGACGTTTGAACTTTTGTTGTGGCCATGTCTCTCGAGACGCAACCATTTCTTTGAACACTTTAGCGCTTATAAGTTCTAAGTAAGAAAACATAAAAAAAGCGGTCAAATGACCTGATTATGAATTTGATATATACGTTAGCTTTTTAATTCTAGATTTTAATGACGATATGTTTAAATTATTTGGTTTGGGTTTATTTATTCATGATCTGTAAGCCCAAGCAGATGATGTGGCCGTATATACTTGCAGGATCATTTTTTTTACCCCTTGCTGACTACCATTTGTGTCTAAGCAAAATAATAAGCAGTCGATCTGGTTTAAAACTGACTTAGCATCTAGAGAACATACAGGTGTTTTAAACCCAGAGCTGGGTTAGCTTTATATTTCAAATACGAAACCGAAAAACGAAAAAAAAATTTATTTTCTTTCCATTTTTAGGTATGAGGCTTACATATTCCATACATATACAAAATAGATAGATTTTATAGACTTAGATGATCAAATGTGATGTTCCTATGTTGTGTATCTGTAAACATCAAGTGTTGTTCTCCTGTCGTTCAAGCTGATTAAGACTGTAACTAAGAGTCAAGAATGCAGGAATTTGGTTTGGAGGATCTGCAGACAGTAAGCCAAGGTCTCTGCTATTTGAAAATTGTAAATCCTACACGTTTGCCTTCAGTTCCACACATACAGACAGCCACTGGCCTTTAATTTTACCCCGGTCAGAAAGTGAAAGTTGGGTCACCTGCCTGGTGGTTATGGAAGAATAGACTACCTTTAAGGTAAGAGCTGGCTAGCTCAGATATGCAGAGTTGCTTTTTATTCTCACAGTTTTTAGTCAACAAATTTTTCAGACTAAAATTGATAAACAACTTGATGACTAGTCCAATCTTCCTGCAAAATTTATTTAACAAGGGTTTGTACGGGATAAGTTTTGAACACAAATCTAACCGATAGAAGCAGAATTAGAGATAAAGTTTGAGTTATTATAAATCAAACATGACCGCTTATCTCGGTTTGAAGTTTGATCCATTCGTAATGAAAACCAAATTTTAAACCCTTTCATCTTGGACCATCATTTGTGGTTTTTCTTGGTCTTCCGTGATTTAGATTTTAGTTTTACCTTGGCCTTTCATAACCTTGAGCTCTGCTTTGTTTCCTCCACTTTGTTTTTATTTCTACCCGTCCTTGCAAGGACTCTTCCAAACAAAACACACAGAACAGATAACAGGACATTCCGAACAGAGTTCATGTACATGCTGGTTTCTTCAACTTCAGATTTTTAAAACCATTTCTGGCCAATCCATATATGTACATTAATAATTTTTGTCGCTGCTGATCTGGCAGATTCACCTCACGAAAGTATAAAATATAACACAGCACGTTTGTATTGGTTATCGATAATCACCCTATGGGTACTAATATGTGTTCATGTTTATGCAAATTTGGTGGCAGACTGATTATTACATTACTTAAATGATTTAAAATTTCGACAAGTCCGAAATCTGAGTGGCTAAGCAGTAAACAAGAGCGAATTCCATACAAAATATTAGATCCACCGGAAAGTTCCCTCAGATAATGCTACA
The DNA here is from genome assembly GCA_016920875.1 of Columbicola columbae. Lineage (NCBI taxonomy): Eukaryota > Metazoa > Arthropoda > Insecta > Psocodea > Philopteridae > Columbicola > Columbicola columbae. The sequence continues at coordinate 16,318,394 of JADMLL010000007.1, forward strand.
TCAAGTTAGACACACGTTTGCGTATATTCATTTCACGCTTTTTTTGTTCCCTCGTTTTAGCGCTGACTTATTTACTTGGCATGCACATCTGTGTCTACCGAAACTCCATACAATACTTATTAATACACGTTTCTACACATAATAACATAATAATTTACCACCACCTGTATAACTTAACATCATACCACAAAGCACTTAACTATGCACTTCAATCTTTACACTAGCTTCAAATCCAAGTTACGGGCGGAATCTGGCCTTTTCCTAAATGCCTATAATTAAGTTTTCTTTTGTACCGCCAAAAACCTTTGTGGTCCTTCTACTTCACGGTTTCAGTTTCGAATTTTGAAAGATGGCTGGGACTATCAAAGAACTTGGCCATCCCCGTTCTATACGATAAGGGTGTTCAAATTTGTGGACTTCTGTAATATGATCCATTGGGGCAATATAAGAATTCCATTTTTTAGGCAGGTGTTCGAACAATGGGTTCTATGACCCGTTTGACTCATTCAAAGAATCAGAAATGTGGACCATTTTGAGGGTATCAATATTGCACTACTTTGAAAATAGAAGTTAATACTTTTAGGATCCTTAGAAGTGAAATATTTCTATTTTAACATCTGAACAGTAGAACTGAAAAGAAAGAATCCTCTGTTGGTAAGTATTGAATTTTCACACGTATCACACTGTGACACACATGATCAAATTGTGAGAGTTCGGCCCTCTAAAATAGTTTTTTTTGGCAAAAGGTCCCCGGATCAGAAAAAAAAGGTGCCTATTTCTGATTCATAGGAGCAATGATTTTTGTCAATAATGCAATATCCAAGCAGTTTTTTCCCCTTTCAAGTTCGATCTAAAGATGCTGAAAAGGCATTTAAAAATTCACTCTTTAAAAAGGGTTGGAATAATCTTAAATGTGAAGAAGAATGATTATTTTTAAAGATATATATTCAGCCTTTAAATATTTTTATGTTTTTTGGAGTCGTCATGTCTGGCCTCCGATGCACCATGTCCTAGAATCCGACTACAATTTTTTTTCTTTAACCCTTGCGTTATGTCTCGGTAGTTTTGAACTCAGCCAACTTCAAAATAGTCTATCTCTATTATTGTTCATTTTCATTTTAATTAGTTTCCTTAAATACAAAAATTATTTTTGTAATAGAGAAAATCATTATGAATACATAAATTAAATTGCTTCTATGTAATTCTAGACCCAGAACCCATTTTTATCACCCAATTACTTAATAAAGGCCGCTCCTCGACTGTTCGCCTCCAGGTCTTCATTGGTCTTCCTCTTCTTCGGCTTTCTTGGGGAGTCCAGTCAAATGCATGTTTTAAGATCTGGTTCCAAGAAAATAAAAGAAATTATAAGAAAAAAAAAGAAATTTTAAAAATTAACTTTATTTGTGGGAGAAGTAGAGTAGTGGTTAGAGTTCCTGACTTGGACGGAATGATCGTAAGTTCGAATCCTCCTCCCGCATCCTGTTATACCCAAAAAGGGTGAAAAACCGGATTAAAACCACCACTAAAATTAACTTTATTTTTATAAGACAAATAATACTTTTTAATCATTCCCAAATCGAATCAAAAATGGTTTGAGAGCACCTTGGTCGTCCTCAACATAAAATTGGGGACCCTTGATATAAAGGAAACCTAATATGAGTATGCCCAGCTATTGTACCCAAATTTGATGTGTGCCACAAAATGATGTCTGGCGGTTTGCCTAAAGTCAGCTGAAATTTTGGTGAAAGAAGCAATTTGCTGTGTAGTGCATTTGTAATGTTGCTGCACTTAATGCTTCTAGTTTTAAGTAGTTATTAGATAAAAATAATTCTCGATAAAAGAATGAAAATGAAACTAAAACTAAAGTTTGAAAATTTTTATTAGTTGAAGAAAATACTCGCGTACAACTTGGGATTCAGCTTTTAGACTGGTTATAAACCTGATACTGCAATGAGTCATTAGTCATATTTGGTTTACAAAAAAACACATGTGATGATTTGTTTCTTATGCAGTCGAAAATTCACATACTGAATCACCCTGACAGTTTCTGTATCCAATATCACGACCTCATAGAAAGATCGCTCACATTTTGACTTAAACCAAGGACATTGCGGACTTTTATGTTTCATAAGAAACAAAATTTAAGCCTAAGAAAATCATATTCATAAGGGCTACACTTTTCGAAGGTCATTTGTTGCTAAATATCACTGCTTACACAGATACTGTATATGTAAGATTTTGTACTATTATTTATGTTGAGGCATATGCCTGTCTACGGCTACCAGCCGTCCGTTTGAGCTAATGGGTTTGTTCGCGCCTAATCCGTTTGAATTCCGCGCCCAGGAGTTCAGGCGCGAATTTGCAGATACCGCCTGCTAAAATTAGCAGGTTCTTTGTTGGAATTGAGAAGGAAAAGCTCCGTTCCATCGGTATTATAGTAGATTTCGTTAAAATCATAAAATTAAAAAAGATTAGTAATTATAAATTAAAAAACGGTAGACAACATGTGTTAGATTTAGAGTTAATTAATTCTTCGCGTAGATTTGTATTACGGGTAAGCGTAATATCCAAATTCGGGCTGACGTCGTACTTGGGTAAGTAGGAAATTTTCCGTCTTTAAAACACCCAGGCGTTTACACCTTTAATCAAATATAAATAACACTAAAACTAAAATAAATAAAATTTAGCATCGGATTTATTTATAACCTACTTTTACATTTGTTTTTTAAAATTAATTTTAAATTACTTAAAATTGAAGGAAAAAATTCCCTGAGATCCCCAAAAGGTTTTACGAATTTTTTAAAATAATTATAGTGTTTAGTGGACCACGCAATAATTTCCAAAGGGCCGCGGTTCTGATATATATTTATGAGTCAGGAAAAGTTTTGGTTTATTTTATTTTACAATGAGGAGATTGCATGAGTAATTGTAATATTGTAATAGAAAGGAAAGCAAGAAAAGAAACTCAACTACTGCCGTACATTTCGACATCAGATTTTATTTTATTCTTGAGATACACTGGCGCCAAATTAAAAGCTGGATACAGGAAAATTACTTTTCATGTACATGTATGTGATACACTCCAAGAACTGTGACCGGAGAATGTATAATTATAAGTTATTAAAAGAGTCCTACCAATTTTCATAGAATTCTAATAATAAAACTAGAGTTTATATGTTAATTCAACAAAGAAGCTAAATATACAGTATGTATGAAAAATTGGCTGTTATAAAAAATATTGATTAACTTTAATTATACAATAATTCTACATTTTAAATATAACTGTTCTAAAATTAGAGTGAAATTAATATAGCTCAGCTAAAGGGCAAAAGCTTCTCTTATTTGCATTTTGTTCTTTTAGTTATATAAAATTGAATTTTTTCCTCATCCTTCATTAATTATTATACTGGATCATTTTGATTATTTATATTAGTATAAACTCTACTATTATAGTTCAAAAAATAGAAGTACAATATCTCAACCAGTGGAGAGTTCAATTAATTTCCAATATATCACATGCTTAATAACACATACCAAAATACAAAATGTATTTACTAATTGTGCGTAAATCTTTGATTGACTGTGATAAATTTATCACAGTAACATAGTTAATGTAAAAAAAGTGTTTTTCATTCATATGTTACTATTGTTACAAGACTTAATTACATCAAAACCTAAGTATTGTTGGGTGAATGTGCTTGGGTTACTAAAACCAAAACTAAGGAGAAGTTTGGTTACTTTTGTTCTTACTTGTTTTATGCTTAGCAATTAATCTTAAACGGAACTTTCCTGAAAAATATATTTAAGTAATAGTTGAGTGGGAAGTAAAAATAAGATGATGCAATGCAATTGCATAGTCAATGGACCACCAGGTCTCGTCGATGCACGACGTAAAGATTTTTTCCTCGTGGAATAGAATATTGATGACATGAATCGATTATGAATTTTTTTATAAAGACTTAAAAATATCGTGTAGAATGCGAGGCTTTTGTAAACTTTAGAGTTCAGTAAACGAACCGCATAAAGGTAATCAGGACAAATGAGCGCATGCTCCCGGGGAAAATGTTATGCTGCACACGCTTCTAATGCGATCAAAAGCGAATTTTATTGTGAAAACCCACGCGGTTCTATACCCTTCTACCATATTAACTTTTTTCTCCTTATTGCCTGTTTTTTATACTACTATTTAGATGGCAGTAATTATTTTTAAACATATTTTCCATTCAAAAACAACAAAAACTTCTTGCAGTTTTAAAAAGTACACATACACAATGTGTTGGGAATGATTGTTGTCTGTCAATACATGAAGTTGAACTAAAGACTTTGAAGCAGGGTTTGTCATCTTGTTTTTATGATATTATGTCTTCTGTCTTTCTAAATTCTTATTCCTCCTCCCACTATTAACATTTTTTTAGGCCCTAATAGGTCTAGTTATCCAGATTCTGCACCAATTTTTCAAACCAATAAAGGATATTTTGTGGAAATTAAATTATGAGTATAAAAAGGACCTGATACTACTAGGTAATCGGAGGTTATAGTTATGCATATGTTAGGAATTATGGAAACTGAAATATTAATTTACTGAAATACTTATTTAATGGTTCGAAGAAGGAGCAGGGGATCTTACATAAAAATTAAAATCTTTCAAAACATGATATTTATACAAAACCAAAATTTAAAGCCAATTCAATGCGGTCGATCAATAGTCTAAATTTGTTCCAGACAAAAGAGGAATAACCACTTTGAAGAATAGCTTTGAAGTTTTAAAAACAGTTCAAAAACTGAGCTGTGCTGATCGATGTTCTATAAATTTATTTATATAGTTAAAAAAGTATAATAAAAATATTGTCGTGTGAGCACACGATTTCTTTTTTTAAGTTTCAATAGATAATTAGAGAGACCATTGATGGTATTATGGAAGAATATATGACAGATATGTCGTTTTAGTATTAAAGCCTGGTAGCGCAGTGAAGACTGGTAAGCTTGAATTTCTCCTTGTCCTCACTTTAGTTAGTGAGTTGGTGCGAGGTGGTCCGCCATGTTGGATACTGCGAGGCAGATGGCCGAGCTAAAATTTGAAGCACCTCTGGCACAATTTGAAGAGTCAGAGGATGAATGGGCAATCGGAGGAATTACAATCTCCACCAACGACGTCGTAGACAATTTCAAAAACATCCTCAATTCGAGTCCGATGAAGAAAAATATCAACGAAAATCTTTCGAACAATTTGAAAAATTCCAAGTCGGACATTTTTATCACGAATAACAAAGGAGAAGTGGATAATATGGATATCGGTTATGAAAAGATCAACGGTTACACGAAGGAGGATTTATTGAAGAATCTCGATCAGGGAAACTCCGTGTCTGAAAATTTTACGGAAACATTTTCGGGATCACTCGAAGACTTGGTTAATACCTTCGACGACAGGATAACAAAATGTTTCTGCGATTATGAGGAGAATGTGGAAAAGTTAGCACCGGTTCAGGTTCGGACACAAGAGGAGATTATGAATGAATGCCAGTAAGTTTTGCTTCAAAAAATTTTTTTTTAATCTTAAATTATGAGATTTAATTATACGTGGCCGAGATGTGTTGAAAAGCGCAAGTGCAGAAACATGGTTCAAGTCAAATTATCGATTCTTTTATGACACAATTCTCTTAGCGCCTTTAATTTACTTTTCCTTTCTTTTGATTCCCTTTTTTGGAAATTGTCAACTGACTCAAATACTATTTGAATTAAGAATTACATATTTTTGTTTTGAGGTAAATTAAATGCCGTGCTTGGCGGTTAAGTAAAACATTCGCAAAATAACTGGCAACTTCATTGTTTTTCATTTAACATAAAACGCACAGCCTGTTGTGGATTTTTTTGTTAACCCAAAAGAGGAAAGACAGGCGACAAATTGAACCAGTTTACGTGGGCAGTCAAGTTTTTTTTTGTGTACTGTTAATTAAATTCATAACGGAATTAGTCAAATTCGCCTACAGTGTCCTCCTCCATTGTTACCTCCATCACCTTCCATAATAAATTTACTGAAGTACCTGTTCTTGTGGTTACTCCCTTGTTTATAATTTAATGGTGTAGAAAGCAATGATGAGGCTAATGGAACACTATTCCAACCCCTTAACAAAGTAACTGAAACCAAACTTGTGTGGTCTATTATCCATATTGGATAATACCAAAATAGCTTATAGCACTACTAAGAAAAATTATAAAGAAGTATAAATCAGTCAATAAGGAATTGTTTAACTGTCCGTCTAGGACCTTGTTTACAATAGTTTTCTACCACCAGGGTCGGTTACACTTCTGTTGTCAAACATTGATACTCCAACTCTCTTATACAAACTTTGGTGTTATATACATATTCTGTAGGCATATTTTTCATCTGTGTCGAATCTTTTTTCATTCTTGCTCGCACTTCTGTTGTAATTCTTCTAAATTCTTTCCTAATTCTTTTTATAGGTCTCATCATCTCTAGTTTATTTAGGTTCATATATTATAGAGTGGCTACTAATTTTATTTTAATTTGCTTAACCACCGACAATAAAGCAGGAGGCTCTCCTAAATTGGCAAGAGACTGTTACCTTTGAGTTATTAAATAGAATAAAACACATGTATCAATTTCTTTACTTTTTTTTTATTCAATATATACCAGAAATAGATGTTGTAGTGGTAGTTAAAGCAGTAGAAAGAGTCCAATCAACTCCCATTATACTAATAACAAATTGTTAATATCTGGGAAAATGTGAGTGAAAGAAAAAGAGAAACAATTACTTGTGGCTCAAGAATTTAACGCATCGAATTTTTTCAATTTCTGGTAAAAAGTGAGCTGCGTTTTTGTGGTTAGGTCGGGGTTTTGTGTAAAAAGTATTCCATTCAAAGTTAGCGAATGTTTGAAGGACGATCGTGATGTTTCAATTATAACAGTTGGTGAAAAGGTGCGTAGCTCTGAACGGGCGGTTTTATACTCGAGCAGGTACCTGAATAAGTTCGTCTCTTGAGCCTGTTTCCAAAAGTCGTTGCTGCCCGTCTTTTACTGTTAATATATTATTACAGTTTTTTTGTGTACTTATACGTCTTGTTTGTCTAGACTTTTCTTTGTTTTGCAACAAACGGCTAGTTTATTTAAGTATCTACAAAGTTTTTTGTTGTTAAAAACCGGTGTTCACCATCTCAGCAGTCGAGAAGACAGTAACTATAGTGGTCACAGAGTAGTCGGTAATGAAATGAAGTTTTTCAAACTAGTACAGAATATCGACAGAACTAATTGCGTTTCTTTGATTTTAATGGATTGGTCTAATTTTATAAACTTGAGTTCTATTTCAATCATTTCTGAACTGTTTCTTACTACTACAACTCTTCAAGTGTCACCCTAAACAAGACTGCGTTGGGATTGTTGGTTACATTCAAACTAAGTAATCATAAATAGATTTCTAAGACTTGTTATGACTAAATTTTTTTTCTTAAAACCTGTAAAAAGCCCTAAATTTGAGTCATTACTTAAACTTCCCTTCTCGTTTACTGATTTGGTGATAAGATTTCCTCTTGCGATGTGGTGAGGCAGAAATTTTCATTATCACCTGCTGTTTGAATTACCTTTGATTTTAAATGAATTAAACCTCCGTAGTTAGATGATAAAAAGTAGTTCACTCTTATTTGAGGTCACAGGAAATAGTCTGAAATCGGATTGAATTTTAATTTAACATTCCTGTTTTTTGGTTTTGTTTTGTTTTAACTTATGTACAACAACGTTTAGAAGATATTGCGCTCTTACATCAAATTTCGTTGGAAGCTTGTTTTTACCCAGTTCTTAAAGCATTATACATTTTTTAATTCTGATACTTAATAAATACTTAAAACACGTTTCTGTTGGTCTTGTTTTCGTCTGTAGCGCGATGAATTGGACGGCATTTGGAAATTCTCGTGTTTTTATTTTTAGAAATGACGAATTTGAACGTAATTTCCTTTCGGCTTAAAATTGCAATAATAAGTTTTTGCAAATTGAGATTTGCCCTCATAGTATAGAATGGTGTACATAATTCATTTGCGTCGAAGTCAAAAGAATAATTTTTTTCTAAGGTCTACTGGGTTTTGTGTAAGCAAACTGATAATTACGGATGTAGAGTTAGTTGCAGTTAAATCCTGAATCGTGTTTAAATACTTGTGTAAAATAACATTCTGAGTAAAATTTTAAGTTTTTATATCATTTATCTGGTAGCTCAAGGGTTCTTATTTATGTTTAAAATAAAAGTAGATTTTGGGAAGAAAGGATTTAGTATTCAACAATGCAACAAAGCCTCCAGGAAGTCTCCATTGAAGTGTGCAAAATTTATAAAGTTAAGAAATAATGTCCTTTCTTCTTTACCCCCTCTTTTCATTTCTTTATCTCACTTTTTTCCTCTTCCTTATCATTATTGTCTTTTCTCTCCTTTCCTTTTCTTCTTTTTTCTCTGTTGTCGTCCTATTTCATTCTATTTCTTACTATTCTATTATTATTGTAATTACTCTTTTACTATTACTTATCCCATCCTTTAGACGGCACCTCTTGTCACACCCATTGTCCTATCCACGGAGTTGAGACACTGGTTTTTTCCCTGGATATAAAGCCCCTTTAAAGGCGGGCCAACTACTTATGTCTCGCTTAGAGACAGAGAGAGATTATACAATATATAACCATATCCCCACAAAATGTGTAATCCTTATGAATTGGTTTGGACCAAAATTCATAAATATTGCACACTTTCCTAGATGTTTCATTTTATACATAAATTCTTGGAGTCAGTAACGACCCTCCATCCACTGAAGGTACCCTTAGCTGTAAAAGAAGGCGAAACGTCTGGGGAAACTAAGAGGGAGCTTCTTATCTAACCAAACTTAACTCGAACGGCTTTGTATCCAAAAGACTGACTTGAATCGAATTATTGTATTTTAGGTTTTCTGTGCACTTTAATGACTTTCTTCGACTTGCAGGCCAAAGAAAGCAAACCATAAAAATTTCGTAAGGAATGCGATTGTATTGCTTACCAGTATGTGAACAACATATATTAAATCATTAGACAAATTAATGATGCTCAGCACACTAATTGAAATTCTTAACTAACAAGCAAAATGATAATAAAGAGTTTAAAAATATCTGGACATGATGTGAACTATCGGTCATCCTCCGATTCACAAACATAAAAATCTTAAAATGGCAGAAACGCTAATCTTTTGAAAATAATTTTGTCATCTGGAAACGGTTTAAAAAGGCGATAATTCATCTTAGTATTGTAAAGGTTAGGAATACAATTATGACTCACAAAATCAATACTATGGCGTCTCTAATCGTTTGAGTGTTTTTTTGACGAATAAGAACTCAAATTCACAACACAGTATAGACAGAACATAAAAAAGGTCGTTCAATGATAAGTTTATGTGCTGCAATCTGGGACAAAGGTTCCGGTTCGACGTGAATATACGTCTTATGCGATTAATTAATTATCCAATATTATTTACTGTTCATGAGAAGCCAGTTAATTATAGTTATCATGTATTACTTTGGTTATTCTATTATAACATAACTGAAACTAATTTTACCTTTTCCGACTTCTTAATATGTGCTACCGTTATTTAGTGCGAAAACTCAATCTTACCTAATCTTACCTCTTTTCCTTTTCAGTAAATATACTTTTAAATTTAATAAAAAATTATATTTAAATGTTAAATAAAAATAATAAAACCAAACAAATTTTAAAGTGTAACCTGTTATGAGGCAGTATTTACAAATTTATTAATCTGATTCGCAACTTTGACAAAATGTTGTTACGTGTTTACGACTCACAGAGTTTTTCACCTGAAACGTGTCTGAATCTTCATCTACCATTTATCTTAACTCTTCCTCCGTAAATTTGATTTGTGTCACCATTTCTTTAACCAAATGTACAGTAGGAATGCACTCAAACCTCTTTTTTTGACAAGTAAAAACTAATAAATTTTCCATAAAATTGATGAGGATCGAGAGGAGACTGGACTATTGTTTGAAATTCCATACCCGAATGGTGTTTCATACCGGTTTTTTTTGCTATTGATTATACCGCAATAGCCTAATATTATACCTATAATGGTAAACCATGTGCATAGGCAAAGACATACCTGGGACGTGGCCAGTGTCATGGTAGAAAATGAAAAGAAGTGAATGGCCATCACCAAAATTATAAATGCCATAATAGATATGAAATTCAGTATTTAACGCCACAGGCCGCTGTAAACTTAATATGACTCCGGGCTATATAAATTTTTAAAAAATTTTGCATAGGTATCGATCGGTGTAATTTCTCATCCACCATAAATTATTCTAATATATTGCGAAAATAAAGTTTAATCATTATATTATAAGTTATAACAATATTAAGCTATCTTGGTTATTTAGTTTAAATTAATATTACTTTTTTTTTTTAAGCCAGATCCATCTTGGGCAACCGCTTCTCCCGCGCTTTTCCAATTCATCCTGCTGGCTGGTTTCTTATACCATTGAAGGCCCGCAAAGGCAACTGTGCGGTTTCCCACCTTTTCCTGTGTTGCCCCCATTTCTACGGCCTAGAGACGGAATACGCAGTGTTAATTTTTTGTCCATCTTTTGTCGGTTTTCCTTATTCCATGTCCCGCCTATTTCCATTTTATCAGCTTGATGAATTGGACTACGTCAGCGGTGCCCAATTTTCGTCTAATTCTTTGGCTGTTCATCTTATTGAGAAGCCTTACAGCCCTGATACTCCTCTCCATGGCTCTCTGTGTCGTCGTTGTAATATCTTGAGCCCTCTTAGTCATTGTCCAGGTTTGACATACGTAAAGTAGTACTGTATTGCCTATTTACATTTCACATAATGGGCATCTGTATTTTTCCACTGTAGTAACTGTTATGTATATATTAGTCAATATAAATTATATGTTTCAAAAAAAAGTAGTACTGGGAACATACAGCTCTGTTGCCCCGGTTTTTAATCCTAAGATGACGGTTTTTAAGATGTATTTTACCGCCAAGTACTTATTTCATTCTAACAACGCTCTTCTGTGCAAAAAATATAAATATACACTTGGATTTATATAAATAAAACCATTTAAGTTTGGTTAATTGAGTGGTAAAAGTGGGTTCTGGGTTGAAAAGTACTCAGAAATAACGTAAAGGCTAATGTTTTCGTTTAAACATTGCTGACTTGGTGTTTTTAAATAATTGTTTATTATTTTTTAATTTTTCTTGTTGTTTTGAGAGAGTATATCAAAGGCCGGATATGCGATAGTAATTGCGTCGATTTGAAAGATTGTTTCTTCTCATTGGAACCAAATTGTATAGTATAGGCTGTTTTTAATTCATAAGAAAAAGCCGTTTACTTAAAACATAATTTGTTAGAGCTGCTTCGTGAATAATTAAATACTTTTAATTTCTTGGTCATTATCTTCATCAACTTTGGAGAGTGTTGGGTGTTGGTTTTATTTCGCATGTAGCAAAAGGTTGCTCCAAGAATAGGAAAAAATGAGTTATAGAATGCATTATTAGGTTAAGAATCTGGTAGAATGGTTTGCTTTGTGACCGCGATGGTTGGTCTGAGGTATACAGGTCTAAAATAAATATTTATATCTAAAAATGATAAAATGGCGGTGGCGATATATACTAGGTTGTTGAATTTATTTATCTGGGAAAAGAAGCGTTTGGATGTATCAGAGTAGTGACTTAAGGGTAGTGAAGACTTAATTTTCACGCCAAAAATTTCTGCTGGTCAGTCACGACCCATTTCATCATGTTTATTAATTTTTTAAATTAATACCATACTGTTCTGTTCTACTTTTTATTTGGGCCTTTTATAAACTCAGCATAATTTTATTTCCATTTTTTGGTGTTGTTTTAAAACTTTTTAATTGACTTGACTTGGTCAGCTTTGGTACTAGCTTTCTGGATCTTAATGGCCAACAATTTTTGTAATTGACTTCGTATTAAAATCTGCCGAACGTCTAAAAGTATAAAAGTCTCCAAACATGAATATCATTGATATTGAATGGTTGTGCGGAGTACAAAGATAGTTTTTAGACTGTGTTATTCCGTATCATAGTAAGAGAAAGGTTGATCCATCTCAATGCAGCATCACTCTGGTATCATATAGCATGGTCGTGGTCAAATGTCAAATGCGGAAATTACGAATTTTGGTGCCTGTTTTTGAGCTTAGAACAGTGTCTTGAATGTGTATGTCCTCAAAAGGCTCGTTTTTGCTTTGATAAAAGTCTTCAGTTTATTTTTAGTAAAATGGTGATGGAACGAAACGCATACATATTGAAAAATTTATAAGAAATGAATGACTGTTGGCACACATATGCTGCTGTCGAATAACACGCTGCAGTTTGTCGTTCTGACAAGGTTCGACAAAAATTCTTGACTTTCTATGAACGAGCCAAAGTGAAAGTGTTTTAAGACACTACTGAACCTTTCTCGTTTTTAGAACAATTACAGAATTGAATCTAATGCAGACCCACCTTTTGTTGTAGAGTCGGGTGATTTTGTCGAAGTCATTCTCAGATTATCTTTCTGCTGTAATTAATACTGATACGATATTTGTGTGCAATTTTAATTCGAAATTTCAAGGCCGGTTTGTTTTTTCTTTGAAAATTATGCTTTTGCAGGAGTTAAAGCCATTTCATAAAAAACGTTACATGCTTACGGTCTCAGAGCAATTTCCTGAGCATGGAAATCGCTGTGGAAATAACATTTTAACGAAAAAAACATGGCTAAAAAAAAGACATTTTTTAAAGGGCGAAGGTATTGATCGAAGAGGATTTTACATTTGGAATGACTCATTTCATGGTGAAGCGCAGGCTTTGCCGCGGCGTCGAATACTGTGGCCATGGCCTAGGGGATAAAAAAAGCGAGGAAAAAGCAACTTTTGCATACTTTTCACTTTCCTTTCCTTTCCTTCTCCCCCCAGCCCTCTACCGAACTCATTCAAAAAGCTTTTTTGATTTCAAAAAATATTTTTATTAATTTGGACGAAAGCTGCAAGATGGGAAATTGGCACAATGACCCGTTAAATGTAAACCGCGGGCCGAACCGGAAACAATTTGCGACGTTTTTTTACATGTTAGCCCATTATGGCCGGGCTTTGTCCTTTTAGTAAGGCACCGAGAATTTTATTTTATATTTTTGTTAACCCTTAAATTTTGTTTACATCAAAATAATAATAATTCCTCGCGTTGATGGGTGAACATATTTCTCTTGTATTTTGTTAAAGAACATTCTGGAATTGTGTTAAATGGCTCGAGCGTAAGCTGTTTAATTTGCATTTTTTTCTTAACTAGCGTGGGTAGCAACAACAGCTTCGGTTTTGTAGTTGGACCCCGGAAATTTAATAGATGTAATTAATTCATTCCGTTTTTGGGTGGGTTGGTTTGTGTCTTCGTTTTCCTCGAAGCATTTTTCTTTTGAATCTGAGTCCTCACGTTCAGTCAGCTTCTTGATGTAGAATTTTTCTCGTTTGTATAAGAGAGTGACTATAACGCGGAAAGGTCGAAGTAATGCGTTGACAAGACGCCTTGCGTAATTTCCATTTATCTCTTCATATTTCTTGTGTCCTAAGGCAACACTTTCTATTAGGAAGCCTAATTTAATTAAAATAAAAAGAAAGAAATTATCTTAGGAATGGGGACTGGAATCTAGTTAATGAAACTAATCAATAAAAAATGTTTTTTAGAATGTGGTGGACCATCACCGGAAATTTCGGAAACATTCTTCCCATCGACTGGTCGAAATCATACGCGAGAAAGCACCACGTGCCAGCTCTCAATTTAAAAGAAAATAAAAATAGTACGTCAAATTCGAACGAGGAAATCCTTAATCTGTCAGACGAAGACGAGCAAGTGGCCAGCGATCTCGACATGCATTCTCTCATACTAAACGGACTTCATCAGGATTGCGAACCTGTAAAAACTGCCGAAGAAGTAATCAGGTAGGTCGCGTTTGTGTTTTTTTTGTGGATCAAGGAGCTCGAGTTGTTCGATTAAATAATGGAAATTATTTAAAAGGAAAGAATCTGTGGTGAGGTAGATGTTTATTTGACTGTTTCTAAATGACGTAGAAGGTTGACGATTTCCTGTGGGATAAAGATCCTGAGGTGTTGGTTGTGTTCGTCCTAAAACTTTTGCGTTGTAGATAAATGTCACACCAATTTTTTTGGGGTACTTTTGATTCTAGGATTTATTTAACGTCGTATAATATAGAGTAGTATACAGCTATACATCCGGAACACACCGAAACCCCAGCTTCACCGAAGCTTTCGCGGCAGCTAAACTTCAAACTAAAAACATTATACACTAGGTTTTTCACCTTGTCATGTTTAAAGAAGACACCAACCTCGGTTGGTTGGGGGGTGGCATTGTCACCCCCACCATGTCCTTAGTTCTCGAAGTGCACGAAAGGTTGGTTTCTTCTTTAAACATGACACGGTGAAAAACCCAGTGTATAATGTTTTTTTGTTACAAATAAGTACCCAAAAATAAGGGAAAGGTTAAACCGGAACTAAGAAATCTATCACCTCGGTCTTCGCCACAACCTAGACTTGAGGTATTTGACACCAATTGCCCTGGATTTGCCTTTTTAGCATTTGTAACAGTTTTAAACAAATAAAACAATCAATTTACACACGGATACACTTGCCTGACCGCGAACTTGTTGTAGACTCCTATACCCCTGCTTTTGACTAAGTCTACAATCGTATAAGGTTGAGTCCACTAAATATTTTGTTTAGCGATACTGTAAATGATATTTAGGCGGTTATGGTTGCTTGGTTGGCTTACCACACCTAAGAACACTAACTCAATTCCTGTTGTCTCAACTTAGTCTTTGTATTTCTTCACCGGAGAATGGACAATCCAAGCGAAACATTGTGAAAAAGTAATGTGTGAGTCAGGCACTTCCTTTCCGTTCTTCTGATAGGCGAGAAATGAAGAGTAAAAATGGAGACGGCGAATCCGTCTTTTAATTAATTAACTACTAGGTTTGTTAAATAATAATGATTAGTCATTTTGAGTACAGTGATAGCACGACAGGGATGTACTATAATTCCTGGTGTCCTTTTCTATATGTTGTGTTGTGGCACGTGAGCATCAAAATCTTTTTCTTAAATCTAAAAGACTTTTACGTAGGTGATCTTCACCTTTTGATGAGCCTCTCTCTGGACGGACATCTTTGATCAGCGACTATACTATCAAGAGTATGTTAGAGCAAAATCTCTTTTTGACAATTTGGAGCGATATAAATAAATGATAATGGCAATAAAAAAATATTGTATTATTATTAAGATTGCTTCGAGTGTGATTAATCTATACTTCTGTATTTTTCTAAAAAAAGGACAGAACTTTCCGGTAGACCTAAAATTATTACAAAACCTTAGTCATTGTTAGATTTACATCACTTAATTAAGCTTTCGATTTCCATCAAGGGTCCATCTTTGACTGAGACAAGTTTTGACTAGAAAAGGGTGTCTATGGGTTAAAAGAGTTAAGAACGCACAGCCTTATCAACCAGCTTGAAGATGTTTACACAAAAAAAATATTTCCTGTCGCTTTGAACAGAGGAAATAATGTTCGAGTTATGTTAACGAAATAATAATAATAATAATAATAATAAAGTGTGTTTAAATAATAACGTTTCTCTTGACTCCCTATAAAGTGGGTGAAAAGCCATTAAGCCACCCTTCTCCAATTTTTGACGTACATCCATTAGACTCTGAAAGATGTTATTAGAACATATTGAAACACTTGATATAGCTTTATATTCATCTCTTGAAGGCGTTTTTTAGTGTTTAATTGGTGCTAAATTTTTTTTCATTCTTTGTGAATAGGGAAATCGATGACATGATTCAAGAAGATTACACACCCGATTCGGAAGGATCTCTTCTGGACGAGACAGAGTGTGGGAGACCCAAGAAAATGCTGCATTCTCCTCTTTACGAAGAAAGTATGTTGTGTGGTTTTTGTTTTCTTTTTTTGTTCGTTTGGATAGTGTTCGTTTTTATTGTTGATGGTGTTTTGGAAGTCAGTCGAGCCTAATTAGAGTTTGAGGTTGTTTGCTTGAAGAACGTAAAAACAACCAGAGTAACCTGAAAGTGGTTCGTTGCAGCGAACTGCGAAGTCCTCCATATTTTTATTGTTTGTTTCTCTAATCGCTCTTCGTTCACATTGTTAGAGTAACATAAAAAAGGAAAATAAAAGATTGACCTTATATGCGGTCTTGAATAAATCCTTCTGACTCTTAATGCTCGCATAAATTATGTACCACGTTAATTGTCTAGGTGACAGCTTTTCTTTTAGAATCGTGAGCGCGCATGTCATCTTGTGGAGGATTGGTTTCATTGTGCATTTCCAGTACTACTTCCGTTTTGTTGTATTTTTTTCTTGCTTTGACTATTCTTCTAGATACTTTTTTGGAACTCTAGAGTTGCCAGACTACAGTTATGGTATTTAAAGTCTGTATGCCAAGCAAAGGTGGTTGTGGTTTTGCCACAGGTTCAAGTCAGAAATACTCTGCTATTGAATTATATATTTATTTATTTTTTGTTATGTTTCAGAGTTAAAGCAGTTAAATCTCTCTCAGTTGAACGAAGTCTATCTAGAAGTAGAAGTTTTAATCCAAGAATACTCAGAGACATTGATTTCGGAGCTGGCTTTAAGGGACGAGTTGGAGTACGAGAAGGAATTGAAGAACACTTTCATTGATTTGCTGGTTTCGGTTCAAAACAGACGTCGGCAATATCACGCAGAAAGGAAGCGAGGTAGCCGAAACGGGAACAGTCCTAGAAGCAACTTGGCAGCGGAGTCGAAGTATCTCACGACGGTCATTCCATATCACAAAGATTCGGGACCACCAAACAATCAAGCTCTTCAAGTCCTCATAAAAAGTAGGAAAACATTGTTTTAGAATACTTTTGGAAATTTATTTTTTCACTAGAGAAAATCATATTTAATCAAATTGTTTCATAGCCTCAACCATTTCTCGGTTTTTCCTGGAAAACATTAACATACACACAGTATATTGTATATAGTGCCAGATAAGCAGAACACAGGAAAATAAGAGCACAACTCTTTTCTTTATGGCTAAATTTCTCCAATGAGTCGTAATCTTTCACCCTTTGACTACATGTTTCTATTCTCAAAATTCAAATTTTAATATCAAGTTTCATCCCCCAACCTGTGGCAATGTCCTATAATATGCCAGTACTCATTTCCTGTTTGTACAAGAACGAAAATTCAAGGGTGTATTCCTCCTCTCTCTTTCTGGCTTTGAGATCTCCAACCTCCCAGCATAAACCAAGCTAGCCTTGTCCTTTATACTCTTCTCGCATTCCGTATATAAAACTTCTGTTCTGCACATCCTGGAGTTAAGACACTGGTCTGTTCCTTAGTTATTTGCCCCTTGGAGCCAGACTTATTGTCTCGCTTTGAGACAAGTGGCAGTTAAGAAGGGGGTTTCAGAAATCATTCTTACAACTCATGGAGCATGTATGTAAAAGTTGTTTAGTTGAAGGGGTTCTCCTGCCTCACATCAATGTGTTGGCTCCGATATGAGAGGCAAATTTTTCTTTTCAAGAAACTTATGTTTGAACTCATTTTATACTATTTTAAACTTGTTAACTCTAAAACAATTTATGTTATACTTGTATAAATCGAGTTTTATTTTATTTAACACGCTGACAACCGTGTGTAGGGGTTAAATAATTTACAACGGGAAAACTGCCAGTCTCGACGAGTAACATACCATTTTCGGTGCGGTCATCAACGTGTTATATGATGACGTCTGAGATGATATAAAGTATAATAATAATAATAATAATAATTTTTTTCTGTTTGTTTCAGTTTTAAAAGCAATCAAGGAGGACAACCCCATGGTTCCTACGCTTTTAACGGACTACATCCTTAAAGTCTTGTGTCCAACATAAACTGACAGTATTTAATAATTTCTTTTCAAAAGAGGGAGAAAAGAATTTTTCAACAAAGTACTCATTTAGCATTACTTTAAATAACGCAGTAGCTTGCTAAGATCGACAACTAGAATAAATTATTTCGAGACGACCCTCAAGTAGTGGATTTTTTTTTTTTGAAAAGGTGGAGTGAGACACCGAGGGTTGAGACATGCGTGCGTTCGCTCGCATATTACTAAGCTTAGTCCGCTTTAGAGCTATATATTTTTAATTTAGGGGAGAAACTGGTATTTGAAGCTAGTAGGCTGTTCGTGGAATTGATACAAAGGTAGCCTTTGAAGGAAGTAAAGAAAAGTTTGATTTATTGAGGGAGGAGGAAGAGGACTGCGGTTCAGTGATCTAAAAACTTGTTACAGTTTGAGTTCCCTCTTGTTATACCCAAAGATGCATAACAGTATTACAGCTCAAATCCTTGTCAATTTTCTTTACTGGTTCGCTTAATAATTAGCTGAGGATTTTAACAGTTGTCGACTCTTAGAAATCTAATTATTAAAAGCTTTACAATTGGTGTTTTTGTGAATGTATTGTAAAAGTGTAAATTCTGTAGACTAACGAAGTAGAAAGGGAAAACCTTTCAGATGATTTAATTGTAAATTAAGTAAGCTATTTCGCTTAGTTTTTTCGTTAAAACATGTCATATTTAATAATTTTTGGGCAAAAATATTCTATAAATGTTCGTAACTTGAAGTGAAAAGCTCTCCATGAATAAGAAGGTGATGGTAAAGGGCAAACAAAATTTTTAAACCGGCTGTTTGGAGTTTGCCTAAAATGCCGCTTCTTAGGCCAAGATAAACACTGGACATTCCTTTGGTTAGAGAGGGGTTGATGGTCGTAACATCACCCATAGCTCAAAAGCTTTAGTGGGTAGAGTTAATATTTATAATAAATATTCTTGTCTCATTGGGATTTGCTTTCACACACTTAGTTTGTTTGAAGAGATTGAGGGATTTAGAAGTGTTCGAATATAGTTTTTATTTTTTAAAGATATGGATAATTGTAGGAGGAGAAGAGCTCCTGTGATTTTGAATCAAATATTGGAATTTGTAGTTTTGAGAGAAGAGTGTAGCACAGTTTTGAAGAAAATATTTTGGTAAATTTTTTGTGTGCGGATTTTGATCGAATGGGCACTGAATTCTTGTAGAATTTGTTGAAAATGGAAAAGGTAAATGTTAATTGAAATTATTTAGTAAAACCTAGGACTCCCAACGAAGAAGTTATCTCTCTCTCTGAATGTGTGTAACTTTAGTGGAGTTGATATTCTATAGACTTTTTTGTTTTATTTAAAGTTTTTCAAATTTTATAATTTTATTGCCAGCTGATTGCCATAAATACTGTCTTTTTGCTTTTATTCTTCTTTATTTCTGTTTTTCTATGTAAAAGAATTTCTGATATTAAAACTTTTATTCAAATTGGATACGTCTCTGACAACAATCTGATTCTTTCTCATCAATTCGGGTTCAGAAATCACCACTTCACCATCGAACAGTTCATCGTCTTGTGCGAAGTATCCTAGGGCACACAAAATCGTCAGTGGCTCATGTGGCCTCAGTGGCACGAACAAAAGGTTTGGAATCTGATGTGCAGTTTTTTAAGAAGTATTAGTCCGAATAGTAATCACACTGTTTAGTTTCACAACATCCACACTTGGAACATGATTTTGTTTTTCAGTTTCGTTTGCCTTCTTCCCTTAATCATATCCAATCAGCAAAGAGCCAGCAATCAGCATCCAGAGCAAAAAGCTTCTTCTATTGTTGACTTTGATATCTCTCTGTGACAGAATGAAAACTTTAACCGAAAAATAAATAAAAACAATAAAATAGGTATTTTGTTATTAAGGTCTAGGATTCTACGCTGTAGCATTGGGATGTAGACAGATGAGAAGACACTCGCCTGCTGACTTCTTTGTTGGATATGAACTCCCTGTTAATTGCTCGATAAAGCTTTCTAGTGGACGGAACTCTTTTATTTAATTCGGCATCCATTTGAGAATCTTGACTAATGTTGCGCCCAGATATTTGAAAGTGCTAAATGCTCTAGCGTTTCTGTATAACTTTTTGTATGAACTGGTCGAAAAATTTTTGACTACTTTAAGTATAATGTAACACTTTATAGTTTATTTAAGTCACTTTATTTTTTATGTGTTCCAATGAGGAATAAATGATAAGGAAGGAGTGGATGATTTGTCGAAGGTACTGGATGAAGGTACAGTTTCTTACAAAACATGCAGAAGATGGTTCTTGAAGTTTGGCCTCTCTCTGGGCGGCCATCTTTAATCAACAACGATACTGCCAAGATCATGTTAGACCAAAACCGGCAACTCTAACATGGCCGATACAAATAAGTCATAATTAATGATGTCAATTCTATTATTTGATAAATATCAATTAACGTGTGATTCATTTATACTTTAATATTGATATTATTTCAAAAATGAATAGAACTTTCCGGAAGACCTAATGTATAATTGGCTAGTATTAGATGGATTGTCATTCCTCCTTTTCACGAAGCTCTTTCAGCAAATCTCAGATATATACCTCCTTTGTGACCAATCATTAAATAGTTCGGATCAAACTGAATTTTCTGAGGAGTTTTGCTGGTTGGTAGAACTTCAAAATTTGCAACAACTTCAAATACTGCTAATTTAACCATGGTCGTGGCGATTCTTATACCTGGAATCAGTTTAAATAGCAACGTTAAATTTTATAGCCTTGTTGATCCTTTTTGACGCAGATTCTTTCCTATCCTCGTAAACCCACCTGGACACATTCTGGGTCCATCTCCAAAGGGTAAGAACACCCCTTTTGTTTTGGCATTGGCTTCTTCTTTGTTGGCAAACCTTTCAGGTTTAAACAGATGAGGCTCTTCCCAGTACAAGGGATCATTATGAATGGGGTAAGTGGGAATTATTATGGGGAGTACCCTTTTCGATTACTAACGGTTTCTCTTTCCCAATGTCCATTTCATAATTTTCAGTACATATTTTGCTCATATTGAATGCTGCCGGTAACATTCGATTTGATTCTGTAAATGTGTAATGCCAGTTATAACAAAACAAATTAGGATCGCGATGGCAGTATAGATGAAATATAGGTGAGATAGTTACCCAAAAACACGCTGTTCAAGTAAGGCATCTCGTGTAACTTTTCAAAAGTTAGTTCTCCCTCTTGGAGAGTGGCGTCGATTTCATTTCGAAGGTTTTCTTGAACGTCTTTATTGAGAGCCAAATTATACAGAATATTATTAATGTTGAGTGCAGACGTTTCGTAACCTTCTACGAAGAACATAGCACAGCCCGACAAAACGTCGTTATCTGTATAAACTGGAAACAGGAATTGTTTTTAGTGAGAACACTGGTTATTTGAATATTTATTCAACCTTTTGCGCCAGGAACCCACTTAACCAACCAAACTTAGATGATTTTATTTACGTGAATTCATGTAAATATTTTATTAATATAGTTAGATATGATTATAGAGCAGAAATGGCGAACCACAAAGTCTTAAAAATTCTTTTTTTTTCAAATCGGTGACGTGCCACAATAAAATTTCATTCGAAATGTTACGTGGTGAAAACTATACGCAAGTATAATTAAATAAACAAATACAGTAAAGCAATTCTTCTTTAAACAGTTTTATCTAATACGAATTTTTATATACTTTGAGAGAATCCATGCAATATTTTAATACTAAAATATATAATTTGACGGTTATAGTTAAGGCACTAAGATATGTATTCAGTACTACAAATTTATATAATACATTATAAATCAAGTGTAGATTAATAATTTTTAATGTATTTCTATCAAAAAAGATAACTTACTAAATAAAATGATTTTGTTTTTGTGCGTGCCATCAAAACTTTCAAACGTGCCACAAGTGGCATGTTCCCGTGTGGGTGCCATAGGTTTGCCATCGCTGATAGTTTTAATGCCGTTTACCACCGTTTTCTGGGTGTAACAGGATACGGGAGGAGGATCTGAACTTGCGACTATAACTTTTTAGCTTGGCACTTAACCAGTACATCACAGATTTCCCTTATATTAATATATATTATAATACGCTGATTAGACTTGGTTTTCCAAGATGGTGTGCTCCACAGGAATTGAAGGCCCACTTTAGTTCGCAAACTTTTCTAATGTAGTGGTATTAGTGAATAGACGAATCCAAAATAATGTGTAACAGTATATTTTCTTTGATATATATACTTTATGGGGTAAAATATTCGAATAATTTTCGGGAGGTCTGTGTTGGAGTGATTAAGTGCCAGTCTAAGAAGTATCCTCCTCCGAGTATCACGTTACTCCCAAAAAGGGTGAAAAATGCGATTAAAACTCAAATAACTATATTAAAATAATCTATGGCTTAATTAAGTCTTTGTAGAGAACTAAATATAAAAAGAAATCTTACCTTTGTCTATGAGGTCACTCTCTATATTTCCTTTTGCAATTTCAATTGACTTTTTTTTAATTTCGATCAAATATTGGACTAAGTCATTTCTTTCTACGTTATTTTCCTGGCGGTAGACAATCACATCCCGTAACAAGTCGCTGAAGAATGTAGCGACTTTATTAGAAGCCAAACTGAAAATAGTAGTATATGGAGACATAATATTATATTACTGATAAATCGCTTTTCATAGCATATATTTCAGGGGCTCCAGTCTTCTTGTACTTAAGAATACATTCTATATATAACACCTGCCTAAGAGCAAGATCTAGAAAGACGTGGAGGCAAACGGTCGAAGAGGAGCTGTCTGCAGCAAACAAAACAGACCTCAACCGAGGCCGATGGTGGACCCTTGTAGACGTATGCGCCCCAGAAATGTAAAAGAAACTAATTTACAGGACGGACCATCATAATCTCTCCAGTCGAATTTGTCGGAAAGTATGGCAGTTAGAGAAAAGTCTTTTTGGCATAGTTGCTCTCACTCGAGCCACTGTGCCAAAAAGATTTTTCTCTAACTGCCATACTCATTTCGACAAATGAATGGTCCGCCCTGTATAATGTTGTATACATGTATTTTAACTTCTCCTGGTTCACGTGCAGTCTTAAGAATTCAAGACGTCACATAAGTCCCTAATGGTGATTCTGAACTTTACAACAGTGTAGGCTGACTTGAAGAATTGAGTTTTTAGTTCATCGCAATAACTGTTCGCCTTGAGAGCGTTCCAACTTTGCTTATTTCTGTCAATATGGGTTCTTGAGAGTGATGAACAACAGTATCTCTCAAAAGCTTAATTAAAAATCTGTTTTTAGATGTCCATCAGCTTCTTCCACTAGTTTTTTCTCTTTGATTTTCCAATCATGTTAAATGCTTTGCTAAACCAACAAAAGCGGCAGGAAAATATTCGTGAACTTTAGTACTGAAATTTAACGGACCGGTCAACTGACCGTTCATGCTGACCGTAGTTTATGGGTTCGTCACAGAATAATCTGGAAAAACTATATTTTGGGAATATAAAACAGTCTTAATTTACTTATTTTGACCGTTCTCATCGACTAGTACACACGAACGTCATTTACTCAGCAACTGAAAACATTCCTGACTTCTGCAAGACGTGCAATATTTATGAAATAAATAGTCAATGGACAATATTTAAGCAGTTGGAATGATTCTCTTCAAACTTCAGTATAGTATTGGAAATAAGACAAAGAGCTGAGACCTATCACTGCGTTTTATAATTAGAAGTGGACTATGACACTGCTAGTGTGGCATTTAACCACAAATCTCTGTTTCCTTTGTATTTTACATTTAAAATTTTTTCTTACTCACTAGCTTTGTCCAGAATAAAAAAAAATGTCTCCATCGTTAAGTAAATAAAGAAGTTTTGAATAATGCCAAGGCCAACTAACACTCCTACAACCCAAGTATTTTCTCTGTTTTCAGCTCGCCCACATTTTCGACTCTTCTCGACATTGACGGCCTGGAAATCATCAGCCAATGAGAAGCTCCCGCTCATGAAAGCCACCCAAACGCTCTTGTTTACATGTCACTTGATGAATCATGAGCGTGAAATTTACGTATCATGTCCATTGTCAAAAGCTCGTTCAACCAAGGTCAAGCACGAATTTGTTCCAATCCCGCGATATTATCCTCAAATACAAATTTTGAAATTTTTACACAATTATTTCATCTAATGTTACTCTTTCTCTCTGACTTCTTGTTTTCTATGCTCCTCCTCGTCTCTTTTTCTCTTCTAAGTTTACTGTGGAAGTAGTAGCACGCCGTAAAAATCAAAGAGCAGAATTGCGGGACTGAGGATTTCAGTCTGGTGGCTTTGCTTCACGGCATCAAAGAAACACCACATCACTTCTTTGATTTCATTAGCAGTCCATTTCCCGTGTACGTTTCGTCAGCGGGTTGTTCTACATTGGATGAGATACTGAACGTTAGATTGATACTTGAGCTTGAAAACATTGGTCGAGAAAGACACGTTACAGTTATCTTCTATTCCTGTCCTGACCATTGTTTGATTTCCGCCAGTCTACCATTTCTGCAACAGCGGCATACCTCCCATAGAATTCAGCAAGCGTACTTCCATTATTGAGTCATATGAGATTTTCACTGAATGCCAGAAGTAGTCGCGCTGGTTGTTGCACGATTCGGGCCTCCATTTTATTCAGAGGCTTGGCGTGCCAGTTCAGTTTCTCTCTTTTACGCTCTCTGGGCCGTCAACAGGGCCATTCACTTCGCTTTATCTCAGCTGCTTCTAACATGAAGGCAGACGCTGTTTTTGGCCGTCCGACCGTATCTGGGGCACGCACCAAAGCTACCTGTTGGTCCTTGGATGATGTTTCATTTTCCTCCTACAACTCATAAGACGTGTACTCCTATCCGGTACGTGGGAGACGCGCCATATAGGGGCTACAAGGGTAGTCAACAAAAGCCTAATATTAACAATAATATTTAAAATTTACCTCATCTTCAGCAATTTATTTAATTGAGGCATGAGTGTAAAGATCAACATGGCAAAGTGGTTTTTCATGTTGGGCTCGAACATAAGCTTTCCAACTTCATACATCTCCGGTTTGGATTCTTTGAAATTGTTTCCTTCGATTCCGAAAGCACATTGTGCGACGACTTCGGCAGTAAATCTCGACATCAAACATTTCACCTGGAAAGTTAAAAAGTTGTTTGACTGCCTACTCGTGTGAATGAGAAAAATCTGTTGAAGATGACTTACGTGATGTTCTTCAGGATGCTGTTTTATGTAGGAAACTAAGTTCTTTGCGACCTCTTTCATGGCTGGAAATATTGCTTTGATTTTTCCCGC
This sequence comes from Columbicola columbae, assembly GCA_016920875.1. NCBI lineage: Eukaryota > Metazoa > Arthropoda > Insecta > Psocodea > Philopteridae > Columbicola > Columbicola columbae. The sequence continues at coordinate 16,343,663 of JADMLL010000007.1, forward strand.
AGTGAATGCAGGTGTGATCAAAGCTCTGCTTTTCTTCCACCTGACCATAACAGAGTAAATTAATCCTATCCTTTCACCACCATCAATTGAAAAACCAAATTTCTATGATGTACTCACGTCTCATCCTTTAATACAAATATATTTCTCCCAAAAATGGGGTCGTCACTCTCTTCCATATGGACATCGTTGTTCCTGAAGGAATTGAAATCAGTGACAAGGACGCGATGAACGAGTTCAGGATCACGGATGAGTAAACCTGGAGTTCGAAATTTATACCAACCGACGACTTTCTCTCCCGGGTGTTTCCTGTACTCCGAAACAAATCATCAATTTTAGATAATTTATCTACAGGTGCACGCAGCCTGAACTGACTCTTTCAATACTGACCGGTATATTTCGACGAAAACTTCGCCAACTCCTTTCTTACCAAGAATCGCATCTTTTGTGCTTCCGAAAATGAGTAGAGCGTCATCGCTTTTAATTCCACGCTTTTTCCAGTAACTGAAGTTCCATGTTAAATACAAATACAGGGCCAATAAAGCAGGAGCACACAAAAATAAGACGTCGAAAAGAGAAATCATGGTTGTTAAAACTTGAATACTTTTTCTACAAAGGTTGGGAAGAGTATATGTTCTGAAAAAAGTAGATAAATATTAGGTCTACCCGAAAGATCTGTCTGAAAACGTCACATCAAGTTTGACACACGTTTTCGTATATTCATTTGACGCTTTTTTTGGTTCTCTCGTTTCATCACAGACTGTATGTATCTACTGACCTAGAAAACAAATTAAAACGATCATGATTCATGTTTGTATCACCCAAAAACGAATTGGCTGATTGACAGCTTAGTTGACAGTTCATTTAAGCCTCTGTATTTTAAATGAATTCTATTGTACTATGAAAGAAATGGTACAAAAGAAGTGACAAATCTGTTCAAGGTGTTGGATGAAAGTACAGTTTCTGATATGACTTGTAGGATATAATTCCAATAATGATGACAATTATATTATTCGATGGAAATTATTTCAAGTTTAATACATTTTTACTTTCGTATTATTCCAAAAACGGACAGAACTTTTCCGTAGACCTAGTAGATAATCCGTAATGACCTTTTGCAGATCCATCCGGACAAGGGACCACGAGGAGCATTGAGAACAAACCATCCAAAAAAATTTACACAAACAGAAAGTAAAATATTAACAATTAAAAAGAAAAATTAATTGCGATTTGACCTTGAATTTAAATTTGAAAAGACGAATGAAAATGACCTCGAAAACATAAGAGATAATGCGTATAATAATGTGTGTTTCTGTTGTAGTCATCTATTGCATCCCAGATTATGCAAGTCTGCTTTGTCGCGACGCAAAACGGGACAGCGGTGACCCAATGCCCTCCACCTACTCATCATCCCGGTTCATTCAGATCTTCGTATAGTTGAGCTTTATTCCCGTTTTTCACCCCTTTTTCCAATAAACCAGGATACGGTAGGAGAATTTGAACTCGCGACTGTAAATTTTTAGTCTGGGATTTAACTACTACACTACAGAACTTCCGCATCTTCTTCTAGTACCTGATGGTTTTTTAATTAACTCTTTCGACACTCAAGTCTTGAATTCATTTGTGGGTGTATAGTGAGAAAGATCGGACACATGCGGCCGTTATGCCCACACCGAAAATTAAAATTACTTCTGAACAAAAAGCATTTTATGATATTTATTCACCGTAGACTAATATAGTATGGAGCGTGGGATCATTTACTACGCCTTAATGATTTAGTTTTGAATGTCCCAAGTCAAAAAGAAGTTTTTTAAAATGCCTAAGTCATTTACAAGTTCAAAATACTGATGTCTGACTTTCTTAAAATATTCGTGACTCTTAATGTAGATTTCAGGAGACACACGAAACTTAAGATAAATGATAAATCATCCTTAACCTTTCCTTTACTTCTGGCTACTTCTAGACCCAGGACCCAAGAACTCATTTGGTGATTAAATTTGATTTTCGGAAAATGGTGTAATTATGAGATATTTTAAGCTCACTTTAATCAGTGACTTTTTTAGTGTGGTGATGTTGATGATTGAACGAACCCAAAATGATATATTATGTCACAGTATATGTTTTCTTGAATACGTGGAATAAGTTCGAGTCCCTCAAATTAATTTTTTAACAGTGAAAAAATTCTCGGGAAAAAGAAAGGGAAAATTTGAGATACCTGCATTTTATCGTGCCTCACGTGCGGATGTCCGACGTAGGCTTTGACAAACTAAACAAAAATTAAAAAACTAAAGACAGCCTAGCGAACACTCGAGATGAGTATGCTAGGAGTAAAACTTATGGACAAATTAGCACTACAGAGATCAGAAGCAGAATTGCTGGTGACAGACTGTGAAGTTATTAAAATGAAAATTGGCCGGACACCTGATAGCGGACACCAAGACAGCGACCTTACGACGTGGACACCGAACCCGAAGTAGAGGAAGAAAGGAAAGCCGTATTTACAATGGGAAGACAAAATAAAAAAGGAAGCAGGCCGAAGTTGGCCCAAAACTGCTACGGATAAAGCCAATCGAAAGAAAATGGGAGACGCTTTTGCCCAAACTGAACCGGCTTAAATCTGAGTTGTATATTTTGTTGTACGCTTTTTGAATTCAACGGTTTTTGTAAAGATTTAACTATTTATACTTGAAAACAATAATATATTTTCTTAAATATACTGTTTAGGGTTGGGTATTAAAACAATTTACCAATTAACTACCAGGAAGAAATATTTGGGTATGAAATAAAAGTCAGACTGGATTTCCAACAAGAGATGGGGTTGTTTTCATTATTCTGTCTGTAATTTTTGGCTGTATCCCGTACCGCTTGTCAAAATTATCTAAACATTTATTGTCTTATCTTAAAATCAATACCTTGTTTAGTTTTAACAAAGCTTACAGTCTCATCATTGTGTGCCTAACAGGAAAGAAAAAAAAACTGATTCATATTCAGAGCACTAATATTTCGATGTGACCTTCGGCCAGGGAGCTAAATTAGAAAATTCTTTGTTCCGTAGTTTTCTTACACATTGGCGTCGCAATTCATTTGAATTTCGAAGTGGTGCAAAGAACAGGGAGGACGTTTTTTATATCTAGTACTCTGCAAACTTACTAGATCACGAATACGTGGACTTAGTGGTCACTGAATTGCGACCTTTCGTAAGACAGTTTTTTTGTCAATGATGATCCGCAAGCCAGACATCCCTACATTCTATCCGCAGTGACAAAGGTGATATAACGCACAAGAAAAAACTTTGAATAGAGTTTTTTTGTGATACAAGTTATGACACAAATGTATAAAATAAGGATTTCAATTTGAGAGGGGTGAGAGAAAAGGCATTATAGAGTCTTAAAAGGGAGGTGGTAACAAAAAAGGTCCATAAATTCTTTTCTGGTACAAATGGATTAAATAAAAGCCTAAAAATAGTTCTCTAGTCAAAGGAAGGCTGTCGTTTCTATGTGAAGTTCAGCAAGTTTTCAAAAAACTTTCTCGAAACTTTCAGGTGATTCCTCGAGAGGTCTGTGGCGAAGTCGTCAAATCGTCTGATTCGAGCTCCCTCTTAAATCCTGTTGCACCCAAGGTTCGGTTAAATTTATTAATAATCCTTATTTCAGTTATTTCAAATTCTTGAGTTCAAAGGGCAACAATGTGAAAGTTTCTCCCACTATTCCGTTGGTAGGTGATCCACGTGATCAGTAAAACAGATTTCATAATAAGTCTTAATCAGTTATAGTTGTGCGTAGACTATCTTCAGTCGATTTAACAAATCTGATGTAAAAACTGTTACAACAGGAATAGCCACCATTGCGAAGATAACTAACCACTTAATAACCTAACCACTCCATTAATTATTAAAAATTGAAAAAAGTTTTCATTTGTACAGCAGTGGCTCAATCGACAGGAAATTGGGGAAATGACAACTGTACTGAAGCAGCACTAGATCGATTAGTCATTACATAAAAATTGGTTGGAATAAATTCAATAATGAAGATGAAGTGCGTGAAAAAGTTTTACATGGTGGGTTCAACACCTTCAAGTACACCATATATTACTGAATTACCAGATTTAGTCTTATCAACACCAGCCTTCTGGTATTAGTCATCTTAAATTTAAATTAACCTTTTTTATATGATAAATAATTTTTTTTTTATTTCAAATTTGAAATGGACCAAAATGAACTAGACTCAAAATTTAAACTAACATATAAATCCGGTAAACATTATCCAACTATACTTCTTTTTAGAAATATTTATTATTTGGTTTGGTATTTTTAAGTTAAAGACACACTGAATATTTATTATAAATGAAAATTGTGATTTCTTACCCTTTTTCGGGGTCCTTAGTGGAAACAGGTCCGATTTCGTGTAAAGCCTCCGATCTGCTGTTCAATCTACATTAATTATAAATTTATTGTTGTCTGAGAGACGTAGATAAAGAACTGAAGAAGACAGTTGGGTTTGAAATTTGGTCTAAAGATGACGCCAGGAGGCTGTGAGGCCTGGCGTTGTGAGACTTCTCGTCGCGCGCGTTCGAAAAGTATTCTTGTCTTGGTCACTGATTTCATGTCTCACCCATTTCGTTCAATTGTTAGATACTTAGCGCCTGGATGAACCCAATTTATGTATAGAAAAGTGATTGTAACCCCAAAGGTCCCCAGGGTTATTTAGGTGGTTTGTGAAAAATTACAATTTATTATATTGTATAATTTTCCCATAGTTTCGCTCGAAGGGCATTGAGGGTGGTACACATATGTGTTTACATGCGATAATCTTAAATGAAAACGGTTAAGCCTCAGAGGTTAAAAATGAAATTCAGTCCAAGATTGAATATAATATATGTAGAGTATAAGAGTTAGCAAGAAGGGAGGAGTTGGGAATCTTAAAGTTCTATAGCATTAAAATCACTGTTAAAGAAGCTTAAACTGTTTTCCGTGTAGGAGTATAGATAATATTTATTTTTCATACTATACAATCGCTTCATACGTAAACACATTCTTAGTTATGATGAATGAGTCGACTATAATAAACAAACTCATAATAATTGACTTTGAGATTTATATTTGAGAAATTGATTTCTAATTGAGAAACATATTTCGTATAAATATAAAATATTCAAATAAGGGAAGAGGTTTATAATATTGTTTAAAATTTCATAACCGTTATTTATCATTATATGGGTCATTCCACGTCAAACGGACCAGGGGTCCCAGGTCGACCATCTCCGATTTTGTTTAAATTTTACAGGAATGTTACCTCATGTCTTGGATGAAAATCCCCAAAATTTCAATTCGAAATCTATTCAGGTTCGTCTTCTATCAGCGTCTAAAGAGAATGGGGCAGCTCCGATTTCGGGCGGAGCTATCAAAAATCACCAACTTTAATCGCTCGCTGTACTTCTGTACACAGAGAGTTGCGATGAACGCATGCTGATATTGCTTAATATGCTCTTTGAAATGGAATAAGTTCGAGTCCTCAACTTGTTTAAGTGCTGATGTTATAGACGCTGGAATAGTGACAAAAATTTGTCTTGCCGACAATTTTCTGAGTTGCGCCGCTAAAACTTTTTCTAGGGCAACAGATCCTCGAGAAAAAGCTGCGAAGAGTGAGTTATTAATATAAAATCCTGTGCGGATTTGACTACCTAGATCTTTTAGGAGATATGGGTATGCGAAGACTGGATGGTATTTCTAAAATTGCGGACAAATATCTCAACAGTGACCGAAGTTATTCCCCGAACCAGGATAAAGGAAAGAAATATCTTCGACGCTTTCAAACCCACCGAATTTAATTTTAGAGCGGCAACTATTAGTGGGTCGAATTTGACTCTAAGATTGCCTATTTGAAAGAATTTAGAGACTTTTTCAATCAACCCTTTTTGTAAATAACTGTTGTAGGTAAGATTAAAAATTTTTCCATAGAAATATGTCTAAGGGAATAAAACATTCATACCATAATTTAAACAATTACTTGGGTAGGACCAAAATTACTATGAAATATATGCTTATGTATTTACTAAAGCAAATTTACAAATTTCATTAATTGTTACTTATCAAAATTGCAAAATAGTTTCTTTTTAACAAAGCTTACAGTATCATTGTGTGCAACACAAAGAAAAACTGATGCATATTCAAGAACTAATATTTCGATGTAACCTTGGAAGCTAAATTGAAAATTCTTCTTCCGTAGTTTTCTACATTGGCGTCGCAATTCATTTGAATTTCGAAGTGGTGCAAGAACAGGAGGACGTTTTTATATCTAGTACTCTGCAAACTTACTAGATCACGAATGTGGAATTAGTGGTCACTGAATTGCGACCTTTCGTAAGACAGTTTTTTTGTCAATGATGATCCGCAAGCCAGACATCCCTACATTCTATCCGCAGTGACAAAGGTGATATAACGCACAGAAAAACTTTGAATAGAGTTTTTGTGATAAGTTAAAATCAAATGTATGATTTCAATTTGAGAGGTGAGAGAAAAGGCATTATAGAAGTCTTAAAAGGGAGGTGGTAACAAAAAAGGTCCATAAATTCTTTTCTGGTACAAATGGATTAAATAAAAGCCTAAAAATAGTTCTCTAGTCAAAGGAAGGCTGTCGTTTATAAGTGAAGCAGCAAGTTTTCAAAAACTTTTAAACTTTCAGGTGATCCTCGAATTCTGTGGCGAACTCGTCAAATCTGATTGTCCCTCTTAAATCCTGTTGCACCCAAGGTTCGGTTAAATTTATTAATAATCCTTAGTTATTTCAAATTCTTGAGTTCAAAGGGCAACAATGTGAAATTCTTCTCACTATTCCGTTGGTAGGTGATCCACGTGATCAGTAAAACAGATTTCATAATAAGTCTTAATCAGTTATAGTTGTGCGTAGACTATCTTCAGTCGATTTAACAAATCTGATGTAAAAACTGTTACAACAGGAATAGCCACCATTGCGAAGATAACTAACAAATAACTAACCACTCCATTAATTATTAAAAAGAAATTTAACATTTTGACAGCAGTGGCTCAATCGAAGGAAATTGAAATGACAACTGTACTGAAGCAGCACGCGGAGAAGCATAAATTGGTTGGAATAAATTCAATTGAAGATGAATGCGTGAAAGTTTCTGTGGGTTTATGTATTGTAACTGTTTAAGCAAGAAACTACTAGTTCAAATTTAAAGTAACCAATGAAAATAATTCAAATTTGCTTTGAAAATAATAGGGCAATATGTCCCATATATATTTTGGGTCCTATGCAAGTAATTGTTTAAATTATGGTATGAATGTGTTCTATTGCTTCCCTTAGACATATTTCTATGGAAAAAAATTTTTAATCCTTACCTCCAACCCTTATGTACGGCAAAGGGTTGAGTGAGGTAAGTCTCTAAATTCTTTCAAATAGGCAATCTTTAGAGTCAAATTTGACCCACTAATAGTTGCCGCTCTAAAATTAAATTAGGTGGGTTTGAAAGCTGAAGATATGCTCTTTCCAATGATACTGGTTAGAAAAGAATAAAAAAGGACACAGTTGAGATATTTGGCCGCAAACTTAGACCAAAACCAGTTTCTCGCCTTCTTCGCATACCCATATCTCCTAAAGTAATGGGGATAGGAAAGTCAAATAAAAACAGGATTATAGTATTAATAACGCACTATTAGCATACAAAATCTCGAAAGGATCTGTTGCCCTAGAAAAAAAGTTATAGCGGCGCAAAAACAGGAAAATTGTCGAGCGCGACAAATTTTTTGTCACTATTCCAGCGTCTATAGCTCAGCACTCAAACAAGGTAGACGACTGGCGGTTGTACCATTTGAAAGAGCATATTAAGCAATATCAGCATGCGAAATCGCAACTCTCTAAGTTGTACAGATAGTCTACAGCGAGCGATTAAAGTTGGTGATTTTTGATAGCTCCGCCCGAAATCGGAGCTGCCCCATTCTCTTTAGACGCTGATAGAAGACGAACCTGAATAGATTTCGAATTGAAATTTTGGGGATTTTCATCCAAGACATGAGGTAACATTCCTGTAAAATTTAAACAAAATCGGAGATGGTCGACCTGGAACTTTTTCAAAATCTGGTCCGTTTGATATGGAATGACCCATATATATTTGGTGGTGGTGGTGGTGGTGGTGGCTGTGGTTTTAATCCCGTTTTTCACCCTTAATTTTTGGGTATAACACAATGCGGGAGGAGGATTCGAACTCATGACCATTTATATATATATAAACACACAACATGTCAACGGGTTTAAGGTACCAAAAGCTCTTTTTAGTGTTTCTTTCGGAAGAGTGGTACTATATACTAGGGCCTACTGCAAAATTCTGTCCGATAATGTTACATCAAGTTTGACACGTTCGCGTATATTCAGTTGCTGCTTTTTTGGTTCTCTTGCTTTATCATTTATATAGTATATATACTGACCTAGCCATTGAACTAAAATGATCATGATTCATGTTAATATCAACAAAGAACGGATAGACTGATTAATATATTTGAAGTTCATTAGGGCCTCGGTGTTTTTAATTCCAATAAGGAAGAAATGATACTGAAGGAGTGGGTAATTTATCGGAGGTGTTGGATAAAGGTACAAGTAAAAATTGTACAAGATGGCTTGAAAAATTTCAATTAGGTGGTTTTGACCTTTCTGATGAGCCTCGGTTTGGATGGTCATCATTAATCAGCAATTATAGTATCAACATCGTGTTAGAACAATATCTTTTTTTGACGGCATTGTACATTACTAATGTAAATAAGTCATAAATAATAACGATAATAATATTATTATAATGTTATAAAGATTGGACAGTTTTTGATAACGTTAAATTTAGTTCACGCGTTGTGAATTAAAATATTGCAAGTGCTCAGATACACAGAGTACTCGTTTCAATCAGTGATCAACCAAACTTCAACAAGCTCGGTAAGTCATTTGACGAATAACGAATCATCCAAAGATTTTTTAAGGTATCATACATTTATATTAATATTTTCGTACAATTCTAAAAAATAAGGCGAGAGATTTATTTTACACATTTTTCATTTTTTCCTTTACTTATTACGTATCATTTGGCCCTTTCAGAGAATTTCAAATATATTCCTCCTTTGTTAGCCAGCAGAAAGTAAAAAGGGTCAAACTGAAATTTTTTAGGAGTTCTACTGGTTGGCAGTACTTCAAAATTTGAAAGGATATGAACCAATGCCGTCTTAATTACAGTAATCGCCATTCTCATACCTAAAACAAGTCAAAGTAAAAAAGCATAATTAAGTCATTCTTTTCTATTTCCCGAAATTCTTTTCTATACTCATTCCCAACAAAGGGTCAACCAACCTGGACACATTCTGGGTCCATCTCCAAAGGGTAAGTAAATCCCTTTTGTTTTGGCATTGGCTTCTTCTTTGTTGGCAAACCTTTCAGGTTTAAACAGATGAGGTTCTTCCCAATATAATGGATCGTTCTGAACTGCATAAAGAGGAAGAATAATAGAAGTTCCTTTTTCAATCACAAGCGGCTTCTCCTTGCCAATTTCCATTCTGTAAGTCTCGGTGCATAATTTTTGCAGGTGATACAGACTCGGTAAAATTCGATTAGATTCTAGAAGGGAATTCTCAAAATTAACAAAACAAATTAGGATCGCGATGGCAGTATAGATGAGATATAGATGAGATAGTTACCCAAAAACACGCTGTTCAAGTAAGGCATCTCGTGTAACTTTTCAAAAGTTAGTTCTCCCTCTTGGAGAGTGGCGTCGATTTCATTTCGAAGGTTTTCTTGAACGTCTTTATTGAGAGCCAAATTATACAGAATATTATTTAAAATGACTGAAGATGTTTCAAAACCATCGATGAAAAATGTAGTACAGCCCATTAATATATCATCATCTGTATAAACTGCAAGGAAACATAAGTTACGTGCGAAGTCTGAGAACTTGTTAACAGAGAAGAGAATCCCTGAGATAATATACAATAAACACTAGGCTGTGATAAAAAAAAATTCTAACAACTCCAACAGAAAACAGGGATGTTATTATTAAAATCACTGTTTCCCTGCCCCCTCCTCTCCATAAGCGGCTAGCTAAATATTATATTCCCTTACAGTTACCCAACTCTTTTGCTAGTTTCTTTATATTTGGTTGTAGCGGACTTAATAGTCTGTATGGTTAAGGTTTCATTCATTGTCAGTTTGCGAATACTACTTCTCAAAAAAAGAAAATAACAATGAAGTGTCTTACTTTTGTTAATAATCTCACTTTCAATGTTTCCTTTTGCAACTTCTAAAGATTTCCTTTTGACTTCTATCAAATACTGAACGATATCACTTCTTTCTACGTTATTTTCCTGGCGATAGATAATAACGTCACGTAGGACTGCTTTGAAGAAATTTAGAACTTTCGTGGGTACAACTCTGAAAATGACGAAAACTAAGTAGAGCGATCATATTTAATGAAAATTAAAATGAAGTTCTAGAAAAGGATTTACTCGTTCCTTATTTTATAGAAGATCCATCTTACTTTACTCTCAATAATTTGCCCAGTGTTGGAGCCATGAAAAAGAGGAAGAACTTCATGTTCGATATCGCATTTGGTTCAAACATCATTTTTCCAACTTCGTACATTTCCGGTTTCGGTTCTATGAAGCTCCTTCCGTCGATTCCTAAAGCACATCGTGCAGTAATCTCTGCCGTGTATCTCGACGCCAAAGATTTTATCTACGGAAATTTACAGCGATATTGAGAAATCGAAGACAATATCTAAGTCATGTACTACCCTCAGGCCTGTGACACAGTATGAGGAAATGGAAGAAGATTAGTGCTGAACCACACAATTTGGACACGATTACACTGATAGGTTTATCTGAAAGTTCTGTCCGTTTTTAGAATAAGAGTAAAATATAAGCGTATCATACCTTAAATAATTTTTATTGACTGTTACGAATTGAACGGGGAAAAATGTATGGTTATCAGGTGCAAGCGCGCCTGAGGTTGCGATCCTGACCACGGTCACGGACAGGATCCAACAGGGCGAAAGAGTGACCGAAATAATGAAAATGAGCAGGGTGGTTCGCAGGCTCATAGTTCGTCTTTAAATAAGTCAATCTTAAGTTTTGCGGTGTCTTTCGTCCTGTCCACGCGGTCTTTAAAAAATTGCATTGGTAGAAAAGTCCTAGTTATCAGAACATATGTTTTTAAGTTTTTTCAAGGTGTTGGCTGATTTTGTAAATAGTTAGTGAGAAAAATGTAAAGTAATTTAAGATTATTGAGTGACTCCTAATTATTTGAACTGGAACGCATCCTTCATTGGCTTTGGCGGTGTTAATCTACGGCAATCCGTAACATTGACTAATATAATTACCATCAGTATTCATGACTTATTTGTATCGGCAATGTTCCGTATCGTAAAAAAAAAAAGATTTTATATTAACATGATCTTGGCAGTATCGTCTTGGATTAAAGATTTCTGCCCAGAGTGAGGCTCATCAGAAAGGTCAAAGTATCATCTTTTACCGGTTGTTACGAGAAACTGTACCTTCATCCAACACCTTGAACAGATTATCTACTCCTTCTGTACCATTTCTTCCTAATTGGAATTCATACAGCCAATCCGTTCTTAGTTAATACTGACATGAATCATGATCGTTTTAGTTCATTTTCCAGGTCAGTATTTACATACAGTCGTGAAAAAAACGAGAGAACCAAACAAAGCGTTAAAGGAATATACGCAAACGTGTTCAAACTTGGAATAACATTTTCGGATAGAACTTTTTGGTGGACCTAATACATGAATCTAAGTGGTATTAGGAAACAATCATAGGTATAATGTAGAAGAAAAGGGACACAAAAGAAAAAAGGACAAGTTTGGGAAACACTGTTTTAGACTGTCTTATCGCTTTTGGTCTTATGGTAATTGTCCAAAAGACGGCAACACTTAAAAAAATTGCGAAAGCATCTTACATGATGTTCTCCAGGATGCTTTCTGATGTAATCGACGAATTCCATGGCAACATTTTTCATAAACGGATACGTCGCTTTGATTTTCCCAGCAGTGAATGCAGGTGTTAATAAAGCTCTGCCATTCTTCCATCTAAAATAACAAGAAACGAATTCTTATCATCCCTTTTTTGTCATACAGCGATGTTATGGTGGTGGAAGGGGCACACTCTTCACTGAGGATAGGGCCAGATCCTAAAACAAGCCCTCGACTGGAATCCGCAAAGAAGTCAAAGAAGAGTAAGACCTAGGAAGACGTGGAGGCGAACAGTTGAAGAGGAGCTGGCTGCAGCACAGCCGTCAACCAAGTTCGATGTCAGAGCTTTGTAGATACCCTGTGCGCACCAGAGGCGTAAAAGGACTTATTATTTTTATCAAGCAAAAGAACTAATACAAGTCTTAGTCAAAGAAGTAAGCAGTTCATGAGAAAAATGGAAAGACTTCATCATTAGTCTGCTGGGAACCCAAACTCCATGTTACTCACTTTTCATCTCTCAACACGAATATATTTCTTCCAAGTATGGGATCTACGTTTTCGTCCACATGATTATCATTATTCCTGAAGGAATGGAAATCTGTGACAAGAATTCGGTGGATGAGTTCCGGATCTCTGATCACCAGGCCAGGCGTTCGAAATTTAAACCAACCGACCACTTTTTCCTCGGAAAATTTCCTACAATCAAAAATCATTTCTTTAATATTGAATATTAAAAAAAAAAAAACTCACATTTAGAGGTGACATTGAAATACTCACGAGTAAATATCTATAAAAATTTCGCCCATTGTTTTCTTTCCCAGGATACTGTCGGTAAGGCTGCCGAACAGTAGTGAAGGCTTGTCGCTTGAAACTCCCAACTGCTTCCAATAATTGTGGTTCCATGTTAAATACAAATACAAGACGAACAAGGCGAGAGCGGCCAAAAACAAAGTGTCGAAAAAGGCAAGCATGATCAAAGTCAGTCAGCCTATAAATGTGGGAGGTATTAAATTAGGTTATTCCGCGTTTTTTTGTTAGCGTAGTGTTTACTCGAAACTAAACTTTCTTCCCTATTCCAGGTGTCGGCAATCTGTGACTTTAGCTTCAACTGCGATTATTATTTATTTCATCACATTTAGAGTCGTGTTTGAAACTTGAAACAAGTTATGAGCCAAATTTATTCACACTATAAAAAATCCTATGTCCTGTCAAAGACAACAACGAATACCGGAGGCGTCACAATTGGGAGCTCTAAGAACATGTACCAAAGATAACTGACGTCATCCGAAAAAAGAAGAATCACCTTCTACGGACACCTGGGAAGAACGGACTCAGGAAGGTTGACAAATTAGGTCTTCAAGTACTTCCTCAACAGAAAAACTAAACCGGAATGGTTCGTGAAAACTGAAAAGACCTAAGAGAAGCAGAGGTCACAACAAAGGCGGGACACCCAGAAAAAAAAATAGAAACCACCAATTTCCAGACCAAACCTGAAAACAGGGTCGGAATGGACTGAAAAAAGAAGCTACCAACACAGTCAAAAATGAGAGTGTTAGCGGAAAAGAAAGGAAAAGAAAGAAAATCAGAAGAAAAAGAAGAGGGGTTGAAACTAATGTGGTCGGAAGATGGCCCGATTGAAAAAAAAATGAAGCTTAAACTTGATCTAAAACTTGGGTATTTGTGGGATCGTTTCTCTGGAAATGATTGAATGAGCTTATCTGATTGTGAATGAGACTATCAAAAAAATTTTGATTACTTTTTGGTTCACCCAATATATCATAAATACTTGCCAAGGAAGAATAACAATAACACAAACAGAATACAAAAGTGAGAAATGGTTAAAAAATCAAATGCGATTTGACCCTGCTTTAACCGTGCTCGAAACAGACGCAAATAAATATAGCCTTGATAAGAAGAGCTTTTAAGGACGAAATAATCGCTATTTTGCGAGGTTATCATACCTCTATAACTAGAAATTCGTTTAAAAAGTTACTTCTTTATTTTAATATTTAACTTGCTATTCTAATTATTTCTGCGTGTGTCTTGCAATGCCTGTCCTTGTAGTCATTTATTACATAATAAGCACAAGATTTTAGAGCTTCAAACATAAGGATGTGCTTAAGATAAGTCGAAGCCGAGATTTTCGGCTTTTCGGCAAAGTTGTTGGCATTGACAGCAAAAGTTGGTGCTCATCACCCAAGACTCACTTTTATACTTCTTTAGGTTTTTACAATAAATATAATTCAAATGAGCATGAGAATGTTCCAAAAAAAGGGCCTTCGTTAGCGTCCATCTTTCGCAGCCATACAGAAGAGCTGGGAGAACGTAACATAGGAGAATCCGCGTTCTCATTTTGATGTAAAGGTCTCGATGGCTGAGTAACTCCTTCATTCTAATGGACACGCTTCTGGCCTTCTCAATTCGGGCTTTGATTTCTTGCCTGACATCCCACCTTTCGTTTAGGCAATAGCTTAAGTACTTTACGTATGGGACACTGTACACCTCTCTCCTGTTGATGAGAAGGGTTGCCTGAACCTCACTCTTACTTATTACCATGAGTTTGGTTTTCCTTGCACTTATTGTTAATCCGTACTCGTTGCTGACTCTGTTCCTTTGGTGCAGCAGCTGTTGCAAGTCTTCAGCAGATCGAGCAATCAAGGTCGTATCATTCGCGGATCGCAGGTTATTGATAATTTGTCGTTCACTATCAGGCCCTCTGTCCGTTCCTCCAGCGCTTCAGCCATGAGTACCTCAGAGTAGAGATTAAACAGCATCGAAGACAGCACGCAGCCCTGCCTAACTCCGCGTCGGATCTCCACCTCCGCCGATCTTGCATCGCCTAAGCTTATTGTTGCCTTTTGATTCCACCATAAGTTGACAATGATACCGATGTCTCGACTATCAAGGCCTGCTTGTTGTAATATATGAATTATTTTGTCATGCTGCACTTTTGCCGAATGCTTTTTCATAATCGATGAAACAGAGAAAGACATCCTTATTCATATCCAGGCATCTCTGTACCAAGACCTGCATTACGAACAAGGCATATCTGGTTCCCAGACTCTTTCGAAAACCTAATCGTGTGTCTTAGAATTAAATACTGAACACCACTATATCATTAACCTTAATTGATTTTGTCCCAGTGAATAATAAATATGACAAAAAGGAAGCCTTCTCTTAAATCATATCATCACTCTCTCAAATTTTGTCTTGTTCATTTATCACAAGCTAATTTTGTTATTAGTTTCCTAAACCCTTAAACTATCATCTGCACGGTTAAATATGCATATTTATGGGAGGAGAGCTTCTCTTGGAATTGGAGACGTCCAAGCCCCAAAATCATTGACTAGAATACTTTACATTAAACTAAATAACCAGATTTAGTCTTATCAACACCAGTCTTCTGGAATTAGTCCTCTTAAATTTAAATTAACCTTTTTTTTTTTATGGTAAATAATTTTTTTTTTTTTTCAAATTTGAAATGGACCAGAATTTGAACTAACGTGTAAAGACGGTAAATATTATCAAAGTATACTTCTTTTTAGAAAATTTTATTATTTGGTTTAGTATTTTTAAGTTAAAGATACACTGAACATTTACTAAAAATGGAAATTGGGGTTTCTTACCCTTTTTTCGGTGTCCTTAGTGGAGACAGGTCCGCTCCGATCTGCTGTTCAACATACATTAATTATAAATTTAATGTTGCCTGAGAGACGTAGATGAAGAGCTAAGAATAGAGTTGGGTTCGAAAATTTGTCAAAAGATGGAGTAAATTATTCAGCTACGGACATGGTGCGTCAAAAAGTTGCCTGTCTATTTTATTATAAATAATTGTATGCAAATTTTGGCTTCATGATATTCTCAAGGGCATTCAGTAATCAAGAACTTCCAACCGGCACGATCTTCCGCTGTCGAGTTCAGAGAATCCGAGGTTATCAGACGGGATTCGGCCAAGGCCTTCACCCCCCCTGAGCCACCCCTGCTGCGGACGGCCACGGGGCCCCTTTCCTCCCGGGTGCTCCGACAGGACCCGACGAACCAGACGTTCTGGGGGGAGCCTCTGTACGTGCCCAAACCATCGCAGGATGGATCTCTCGATCCGGGAGAAGAAGCGGCTCGACCTGAAGCCCCTCGCGAATGGCTATGTTACGACACCTATCCAGCCTCGACACACCGGCCACCGCTCGGAGATACCTTATTTCGGCCGCTTGTACCCGGGATCTGATCCTTTCGGTCATCACCCACACCTCATGACCATAAGTGAGGACAGGAACATAAACGGATCGGAAGATGCTGAGCTTCGCCTGGCTGCTCAACCCAGCCCTCCTCACTAAGGTAAGGTGTAAGGTGATATTTACCAGAAAAATTCAATTAAGTCTAATGCCGGTCTATGAGTCTTTTCACTTTTCTTTGCTGCGGCACAAGTTGTTCCTGCTGTAGACAGTTCCCCTTCGACTGCTTGCCTCCACGTCTTCCTTGGTCTTCCTCTTCTTGAAACTTGAGGTTGACCGACCTATTAGAAACATTCAAGATTGTTACTTAAATTTCTTTCATTAGTCTTATTGTTGATTTTAATGATATTTGTGTATGATTTAAAAAAATCCTACATCACAAGACAAATCCGCTCAACTTATGAATATTTTTTTATTTATGCCAAATAGACCGCTGATCAAAGAATAAGTATCCGACCCTAATCCAACATTTATATGTTCAAAAAAATAAATAATTTATTGATTCTTTTGTTGAGAAGTTTAGAATGAGGTCTAATGAATAAGATAATGGAACTATCTCTCAAAGTTCATCACCCAGGGTTTCCATGGTTGAAGTGATTCGCTGCAGATCAGCTGTTTTTTAAAATAAGTATTGGATTCTAATTTATTTTTGCTTTTTTTCCTTTTTTAAATATTAAAAACTTTACTTTTTTTTTAATATTTCCTTTTGTCTAATGAATTATAAAGCCACTGATGATGACTTTTCAAGTTTTTCTTGCTTTTCTTTTACTATTGAAATTATATTATCTACTTATCGTAAACATTGGGTCTACCTGAAAGCTCTGTCCGTTTTTCGAATGATACTAAAGTATAAATGTATCAGATTTGAAATAATCTCCATTGAATAATATAGTTGTCATCATTATTTATGACTTATTTGTATCGGTAACGTCCGATGTTGTCAAAAAAGGATTTTACAACAACATGATCTTAACAGACGGGTTCGACGCCGCATGTGTCGAGGCCGGTATGAGGTCAGCGTGACCAAGTCGGAGGTGATGGTGATCTCGAGGAAGCCCGTTAAGTGCGACATCCGCCTTCGGGGGTTGCGCTGGGGCAGGTGGAGAACTTCAAGTACCTTGGGGTCTGGTTCACGAGTGATGGCAGCACAGACCCAGAGATCGCGTCGCGGATCACTCAGGCTGGGGCAGTAATGCAACAGTTGAGGCGGTCCGCAGTGAGGAGGGCTGGGTTGAGCAGCCAGGCGAAGCTCAGCATCTTCCGATCCGTTTATGTTCCTGTCCTCACTTATGGTCATGAGGTGTGGGTGATGACCGAAAGGATCAGATCCCGGGTACAAGCGGCCGAAATAAGGTATCTCCGAGCGGTGGCCGGTGTGTCGAGGCTGGATAGGTGTCGTAACATAGCCATTCGCGAGGGGCTTCAGGTCGAGCCGCTTCTTCTCCGGATCGAGAGATCCATCCTGCGATGGTTTGGGCACGTACAGAGGCTCCCCCCAGAACGTCTGGTTCGTCGGGTCCTGTCGGAGCACCCGGGGAAAGGGCCCCGTGGCCGTCCGCAGCAGGGGTGGCTCAGGGGGGTGAAGGCCTTGGCCGAATCCCGTCTGATAACCTCGGATTCTCTGAACTCGACAGCGGAAGATCGTGCCGGTTGGAAGTCCTTGACTGCTTCCCTCACCCCGCGACCCTAACGGAGGAGCGGGTCCATGAAAAGTAAAATATGATCTTAACAGTATCATTTTCGATTAAAGATAGTTACCCTGAGTGAGACTCATCAGAACGGTCAAAACTATCTAGTTCACATTTCTCGAACTATTGTATTTTCTGTAAGTTCTATTATAAACTGTACAACAGTTTAATTAAATATCCACTTCTTTTGCATCATTTTTTCCTTACTAGAATTCATACAAAGTAAAGCGGCTTAAATGAACTCCAAACCTGTCAATCAACCAATTTGTTCTTAGTTAATACTAACACGAATCATCTTCAATTTTAGTTCATTTGATAGGTCAGTATGTATACAGTCAGTGATAAAACAAGAGAATCACAAAAAGACGTTAAATGAATATACGCAAAATGGATTAAAGCTTGTAATATTATAGGACAGAGCTTTCCGTTAGATCCGGGAGATTTTTGGGTTAGTTACCATTAGTTAGTAATGTTAAATTCATAACTATTAATGAGCTCGAGTCAAAATTTTCCTCTTAATTTGATCAGAAATTTCGCATTGGTTTCCATTAGGGACTGAATTTTTTCCCTCTGAAGATGCCTTTGACTGTGTAAGAAGCAAGATAAGAGAAAAATTTCTTATCGAAACAAAAATGCTGACTTAAACGAATTAATAGTCAGAAGACTATACTAACATTTTTTTTCTACTTTTTTTTTCTAAAAGGAGCTACAAATCATCCTCCCATCTTTCATATTACTTTCTTGCGTGTAGCAAAGAATTTAAGATAAAAATACATTAATAATTTTTTACAGAAGTCATGTGGACTTAATAATGTTTGTTTTCTGAATATGTCCATAATCATATTTTACATACTGTATGTACAACTATTTACAGGTCCTCCTATACTACGTATTGAAACAGTATTGATCGATATCATCCCTACCGATAACTTAGAAATGAATTAGCTAAAAAAAGAAATGGAACGTTTTTCTTTTCAAGCTAGTTTATTTTAGACAATAGATAAAAGTTGAAAAGTCGTTAAAAATTTTGTCGCATATTAATACGCATTTAGCATTTCCGACATGTTTAATTGTGAAATTAGTTGGGAAATTATCCGAATTCGGTGAATACTCGGGTGAGGAGGTGTTAGATTTCACATTATCTAATATGTTTTTAAAATTTAATGAGAAAATGTATAAAAGTCGTGTTTAATGGTTCACCGAACTGAAGTTCATAAAAATCAGTGATTTGTGGCGTAAACATCCAGGAGGCAGCGTTTAAATAGTTGTGTTGCCTTCCGTTCAAGTTAGTCGCAGTTTGCCTTGTCTATCTTATTGTAATTTTTCTTCTGTGGAATGAACTTGTAATTTTTTTTAATTTAATTATTTATGTGTTTGTAATCAGAATTCAGTTAAACATGAAAGGGATTGAATTAAGTTTGGTTTTATTACTTTCACTCGTATCTGGCATTCATGGAGTGATACCTGGTGGTGAGGCAGAAGTGCCTATTGATAGTCCAGAGATTGTTCGATTAAGTCAAGTTGCTCTGGTAAAACTTAACGAGGGAAGACTCAAAGAAGAAGACAATCCCAGGAGCTTAGTAGAAATTGTTAAAGCTTCAGTGCAAGTAGTTTCAGGAACTCTGACGAAGCTCACCCTTAAAGTTACAGAGGGGGATGCCAAAAAACTCTGCGTAGTAAAAATTTGGGAACAATCTTGGTTGAACAGAACTGAAGTGACTCATTCAGAGTGTGTGGATTATAATGAAGAAAGAAGAAAACGGTCTGGAACCGTAGAAGACGATGATTTTGTTTTGAACACTTTTAATGATTTCATGAAAAAGCATAACAAAGTCTACTCTGATAAAAAGGAGTTCAAGAAACGTTATCACATTTTTCGTGCCAACTTAAAGAAAATACAATTATTGACTGAAACTGAGCAGGGAACTGGTAAATATGGCATAACCAAATTTGCAGATCTTACATCCAAGGAGTTTTCTACATACCTTGGTTTAAAAATACCTCAAGAGATTGAAGAGCTTCCAAGAGCTGAAATCCCCAACATTAAATTACCAGATAACTTTGATTGGAGACATTATAATATTGTTACTCCTGTAAAAAATCAGGAACAGTGCGGATCATGTTGGGCTTTTTCTACAATTGCTAATATCGAAGGGCAATGGGCTCTAAAGAAAGGCTCTTTATTATCTTTGTCAGAGCAAGAACTGGTTGACTGTGATAAATTAGATGATGGATGTTCTGGAGGTTACATGACTTCTGCATATAAATCAATAATGAAACTTGGGGGGTTAGAAACTGAACAAGATTATCCTTACGAAGGTGAAAATGAGTCCTGCCATTTTAACAAGACAGAAGTCAAAGTTAAAATCAATGGGGCTGTTAATGTAAGCAGAGATGAAAGGGAAATTGCTCAATGGGTGCTTAAAAATGGACCTGTCTCAGTTGCTTTGAATGCAAATGCAATGCAGTTTTATTTTGGAGGTGTTTCGCATCCTCTCAAGGTCCTTTGTAATCCTGAAGTTTTGGATCATGGAGTGGCTATAGTAGGATTTGGAACTCATACTTCTAGATTTAGGAAGAAGGAAATGCCATATTGGATCATAAAGAACAGTTGGGGAGAAAGCTGGGGAGAGAAAGGGTATTACAAACTGTATAGAGGGGATGGAAGTTGTGGGGTAAACACAATGGTTTCATCAGCTATTGTGAACTAATGTTGTGAGCTGACAAGTCTAATCAGTTAATAAAACTACAATTATAGCATGGTGATTTATTATAAGCAGGATAATTCAGACAGTTAAGAAAATAACAATTGCCTTTTTTTTAATAAAAAGTTATTATAAAAGCAATTTTGTTAATAAATAAAATTAATTTCACTTTATTCATTTCCTTTTCAAAAATTTATTTCATATGGAAGCATTCATTGAATGAAAAAATTTGGTTTGTCAACAAATGTGGCACATTATTAGCAAGACCTTTATTTGTTCTACATTTTTATCATTTTGTATGCAGTATTTATAATTTATTTGTAAACTGTGTGTTATGGTTTTTTTAAAAGTTAACCTTAGTACAAGAATAACAAACCACTCGCATTTCAGTGACCCACTTTTATTTTAGCTGCATTTTAAAATATGTTTTTGTATCGGGAATTTTTTCGACTGAATACACTTCTTCATACCAAAAAATGTGAAGAATCATAAGGTGAGGGAACACAAGAATAACAATTATGGTATTAATAGGTAGGATAAGGAGTCAGATAGCTATAGAGTAAGAAATGAGGGAGTGAATTAGAGAAAGGGAAAAAAAGAACCAACAAGAAGACAGGGTAATATGAAGGAATAGAAAGGTGTTGCTATTATTACTTTCAGTTGACTACCATTTCTCTTCAGATTCAGTTGGATAACCGTTTCAGTTTAATTCTGTTGTTAGTTACCTCTAATTTTGTACGTTTTTGTCATTCGGTACTGTATTTAGTGTCGTATAAATTATATCAAGTGGAAGCAAAACTGTTGGACTCAATTTTAACGCCGAATCCTGTTACTGAGCTCAACAGCACCCGGTATTGGCTTGACTATTCATTTTTTTTTCAATAACGCAAAGGATAATACCAAAAAGGAAAAAGTTGAAAAGTTTTCTGGTGATTCTATCTTTTTTGGTGACATCTCGTCCATCTATCTTGTATTGTTAAAGCTCCACCTGACACCAGATTGGATGGTCGTAGATCAGCCCCTCCCAACTGATTTTGGGCTATGCCTCACCTAGCCAGTCCTAATGCCTTCCTCGACACGCAACTGGGGAAACCGAAAATATCGTGTGCACCAATTACACATGAAAATACTAATATTTCTGTATGAAGTATGCATGAACATGAACACACATCCACAGACTCACTAGAAAACAATTCATTATTAATAACTCATTCTCGAATTACCCCATAGTCTTTGGTATAGACAACCGAAGGGTGCACGTCCTGCTCATGATCCACCAGAATACAACCATGCCCCATCGGTGGGGACGATCTCAGGTCAATCTAGGTTTCACACTGGAATAATACATTTTATGTACTGTTTCGATTGCAGTCAAGACATTTCCCACTGTCTTATCAGCAAAAATCTTTACAGATAATACGGAAACTTCTCACGTGCAGGAAAAACTTTAGTTGTAAAGTTATCTTTTTGCTTTTTATCCTTTATTCAATGGGTAGAAAGAGCGTGCGTGTGCTTTTAGTGAAATAGATAAATAAAAGCTCTATCACTATAAACAAATTATAACCCTCGTAAAATTAGGAACCGACAAATTTTTGATTTTACGCGAGATCCAGTTATCAAAAAACTGGACTGCAGCTGGATTCGAGTCAAATTTTACCATGTTTTATGGCGATGGGAAAAATATGCGTTTCATTTCAGGAAAAAAGCATAGCGATTTCAGCGAAAGATGGATGTGAATTTATCCAGCTTACATCAACAGCAAAAAGACCAAAGTTGAAAAAAGAATAGTTTCAATGACAAATGTGTTGATAATCCAAAATCTCAGGAGATAATTGGAGTGTTAGCTCCTAACAACATGAAATTCGAATTACTAAATAAATTACACTGTCGAGAGAAAATTAGAGTTCATTTCCAGAATGATGGTGGGACTCCTTTGAATCCAGATTACGCTACAAGAGAATCAATTTTGGTTTTGTTAGGTGAAAAAATTCCCAAAGTAAAAACTAGGAATGGGAAACACAGCAGCGGTGATCAGAGCCAGTAGGGAAACATTAGAAACGTGAAGAAAGATAAAGGAAGGAGAAAAAAAAGATCGAGATTCTCGTGTAGATGTTTGAAATCAGAACAAAGTGCAGGAGTTCGATTTATGCGTGTTTTTAATAATGGATAAAACAGGACACTATTAATGTTTATTTTAGATTAAATAAATATATAGATGGATAAATTAAAAACTGGGTTTTTATTGTTTTTGTTGGTTTAAGGAAATCGCCCGCGAAAATTTAAAATCCAAAGCTCTATTAAGTTGTGAAAAATCAAAATGAGCGACAAGAAACAATTTTCTCCAACACGGTAACAAAGTCGACTTCTTTTTGATTACCATTGATTTTCAAAAACTTTAAACCATTTTTATTTTTTTGGTTTTGCTCTTCAACCTTTTTCAAAGTTATTGATGTAAAAACCTGAAAATTTATGACCGTAACATTTATGGTGTACACATTATAAACTTTTACATTTTTATTAGTTTCTGGTGGTAAAAAGCTTTAACCAGGATATTCAAGGCTGGTCATTAATTGCCTAGAATTCATAAGCGCGGGCAGATCAGCAAGCGATTTCTGTAACGCAAGCATAGTCTAAAATGCTTCACGCTTTCGCCTGGAAAATGGGATTGAACGATATATTAAAAGGATTCGTGCGCGCATCTGTTTCATTGAGCTGTAAACGATTTTCGTACATACTTAAGCCAAGGCTGACATTTCTAAATTGCGTCAAGTAATGATCGATAATTTTTTTCCCCTTGTCAACTACCACCTGTCTCTAAGCGAGACATTTTGTAGTTGGTTTTGTAGTTGGTGGGCTTTTTATTCAGGAAGTAGACCAGTGTCTCAGGCCCAGGGATGGGATAAAAGGATGCGACTGGAAGAGCAGTCTAGAGGATGGGATAAGAGAAAGAAAGAGGAATAGTATAGTGATAAGAATAAGAAGAAATAATTGGAAAGTAGAAAAGGATAGAAGGGAATCAGTGAAATGAAAGGGAAAGGAAAGGAAGGAAGAACAGCATGATGATAAAAGGGTAGAAGAAATAAGAGGAAATATAGTAATAGACAGAAAAGGAAAAGATTAAAGTAAGACGATAATAGAAGAAGAGGAGGTAAAGAGGAAAGGTGGAAGGGAGTAGAAGGGTGACGCTATGGGAAGCGTGTTGTGGAGTCTAGGGGTTTGTGCCTCTTGAGGCGTCGTTGGTCGTGTGGTTCGTCAAGAAGGGATGAGGCTGAAGGATTGGGATACACCGCTAGTCGAGATTAGTATTTGCGAGTAAACCATTCGGTTTCCTTCTTTACGGAGGAAACTCAGGTCATCGCGGATGATGGAGTTAGGAGCGAACCATGGAGCATTTACCATGATTCGCAAGGTTTTGTACTGGAAACGTTCCACGATTTCCAGGTTGGATTTGGCAGAGGAGCCCCATAACTGGATCTCGTAGGTCCAGATGAGTTTCAGGATGGTTTTGTAAATGAGGAGCTTCTTACCAGTGTTGAGTTCTGAATGTCTTCCCATGAGCCAGAGAACTTTATTGCGAACCAACGGGGCTTGAATTCGTTTTGTTTTAAGGTGAGTGTTCCACGTCAATCTACGGTCAAGATGAATCCCGAGATGTTTGACTTCAGTAGACTGAATAATGGGGGTAACATTAAGGAAGACCGAGGGACAATCCCCCTTACGGAGGGTAAAGGTGATAAGATGGGATTTCGTCTCGTTTACTTTTATTCTCCAGGTGGTCAACCAGTCTTCTAACTTGTCCAAGTGGAGTTGTAGTCGTCGCGAGGCGGTTTGCAGATCGGTGTCGGAAGTCAAGATCGCGGTATCGTCAGCCAAAGTCGCGGTTGTGGTAAAGTCTGTGGTCGGAATGTCGGACGTGTATATTAGGTACAGTGTCGGGCCTAACACGCTTCCCTGAGGGACTCCGGCACAGATGGGGAAGAGGCTGGTGTGCTCCCCTAGATGTTTAATATAGAAATACCTGTTCTTCGGCGTATTCTTCTTTAACTTACATCTGGCCGAGTTTCTCTATTTCCTCCCTATCTTTTTCTTTATTACTTCTGTTTTCTGTGGCGTTCGCCACATTCCGCATTCCGGAATGGGCACAGTAAAATGAAGCAGACGAAAACCGAAGCCAAATTCATTCAATCCCGGAGCTCCGCATAATCAGGATCCTTGCATTTTCCATTCTTATTTTAAATTATAGTTATTTTAACATATTATAAACCAATATAAAAATACGTTCGGTATTAGTGTTGTCCATCATTCGTTCATCTACAACGACACAACCTGGTCCCGACATTTTCTATTCGGTTTTTTTTCCGAATCGCCGAACTAGGAACCACGCAGACTCAACTTGGTAAATTTCGGGTCGCTGCTTTCCCTTTGTCCAATAGGCCTTCATCCTCACACTGTGGATGATCTTCGTTAATTCCCCCGTCTACATTGTTCCCGTCTTTTGTATCAAATCCTGTTTAAAGATTTTCAGTTATTTGAGGTTCTTTTGAGCCTCTCAGAACCAGGCTCCTTTCGTTCTTTTGTCCTGGAAGAAGGATAAGATTCTATTGGTCAGTCTCTTGATGTCCATGTGAGCTAGGTGGCTGGTTCATTTCTTTCTCATAAACTCTGACAGTTTTGAGACATGCTAGTAGACTTGGAGGTTATGTTGCCTCCTCTACTCGCCTCCCTCTTTGACTGGACCAAAGGTTCTTGTCAGAATCTTGTGTTGCTTTCTTTTTTGTTTTATTATTTTTCATTTTCTTACTTTACATCCCCAAATTTTTACTCTACATTATCTCACTTCTACTCTCCTTTCACTGTTTTACACTACCTAAACATAACCTTCATCCGATTCCTAGAGTCCTTTTTGCCTCCAAACTAAAGTATGATTCTTAGACTTGTCAAAGCCATAGCAACAGGAGAATAAATCCTTTCCTCACTCCTCTTTATTATTTTTTCCATCTAGTTAAGCCTAAAACTTTTAAACAGCTCTATTAGCTCTATTCTAATTCCGATATCTGATAAAACGTTTGACTTTGGTCTTTACGAGAATTTAAAACACCAACAATCTAGAATAATCTTCCATTAAATTTGATTTATTAAGGCGTTTATTGCTTACTGATGTGACCTTTGATGCGAGGCCTGTTGTATGGTAGTTAAATTGCACACAACTATGAGTTTTTTGATGGTTTTTAAACTGACGTCATGCTTTTTGACCACTGTCTGATTCAACAACAATACGGAAGAGAAAAAAAAAGTGAACTGGTGTTTAAAATCACTTGTTGGACAGCTAAACATTTATTTTTTAATGTATCAGTTGACATAAAAGTGGGAATTGGAAGTAGAGAAAGGGAAACATAAAACCGATTGTTAGTTGCTATAGATGAGAATTACAATATTCGAGTGGTCTAAGTCGTTGGTGTCGTGGCTGTTGATAAGGGAAGCTGCAGAAGGATTGAGATGGACCGCCAATCGAGAGCAGTATTTAAGAGAAAAACCTTCTTCACAATGAAAACAGAGATATCATTGCGGATAACATAGTTAGAAACGGGTCAAGAAGCACTGACCATGATTTTTGGGATTTTGGGTAGAAAACAGTCCAGGATTTCTATGATGGTAGAGGAGCTTCTTAATGGTATCCCTTAAGTTTAAATACGCTTTCAGGGTTGCTTTATGTGTCAGCCAAGATGAAGCTTGACTTAAGATTTTTTAGCAGCAAGCATAAAACTAAATGTCCGCCTGAACTAAAATAAAAACAGTTACAACTAATATAGAAAAACATTTCTGTAGTCTGTTTTTGTGTACTGTTCTTTCCTGAAAATTTCCTTTGTTTTGTTTAAAGAAGGATGTCGTCTAGATACAGAAACCTGTTTTCATTTTGATTTGATCTAATTTTTCTTCTCCTTTTACCAATTCCTGCGGTATGGCAAAGGTTTTTTCCCCTAAAGTCAAACAAACTACTTATTGTCTCGCTTAGACACAAGTGGTAGTTAACAAAAAGATTAATAAAAAAGTTTTATTCGTAAACATTTATTTATTGTATGCGATCAATATCAATTCACTCTCTGTTTATTGATACACCTTTATGTAGGCCTTTCAACGAATTTAAGGTAAATTCCTCCTTTGTGACCAATCATGAAATAATTAGGATCAAACTGAATTTTTTTAGGAGTTCTACTGGTTGGCAGCACTTCAAAATTTGAGACGATTTCAACCAATGCCAATTTAATCAAAGTTGTGGCTAACCTCATGCCTGAAATCAGTCAAAGTAAAATAGTAAAATTAAATCACTGTCTCTTATACATTCATCACCACTGTAACTCGGGAGATTTCATACACTGTATATTACAGTAACTGGAGTTTTACGAGAGAGATACAAAACGGATGAAAAGTCTTACAATCTTTAGTCTTTAGTCTTTCTAAAGTCTTACAAAGTAGGGAAAAGTCACTTCACTATTTTCCCGTGCTTTTTTTTTTTGGGACCATTCGTGGAACGCTCATGCTCCCCCATGGGCCCGTACCCATGGGGAGTGTGGGACTCGTCCTGGGGTGTGCAAGGGGACGCCTACCCACCAAAAAACCTGCCGGAAAACGAAATTGCGCTTTACCCTTGCGGGACAGAGAACAGAATCTTCGCTTCGCTACGCCCCGCAGGGTAATTTCCCCGTGCCTAAGAGCAACGTAGGGTCGCAACAAAGGATTTCCACTTTTCCCTGTTATACGCCAGGCACTTTGTTTGGGACCGCCTCATAAGTGACTCTGATCTAGAGGTGTGTTCTCCACGAACCCCTGGGTCTTTCCATACGGTGTTTGCTGGGGGGAGTTCCATTCCAGGGCCTGGCGACAGATTTCGTTTGCGTCTTTCCTCAAGGTATGCCTGATCCGTTCGCGAATCTCCAACGTCAAACATTTGTGGCTGCGTTTTATGAGAATAGAGGCAGTTGTCAGGCAATCGAGTCCTCTTTATATTTTGCAAGCAGCGGCTGACAAACACTTGTAGTATGAGGGTGATCTCCGAGGACATCGGCCAAGTTTCACAGAACGTAGAGGAGCACAAATTTTAAAATTCTAATCTTTATCTTCAGAGAGATTTTAGATGAACGGCAAACAGTTCTCAGGCCAACAAATGCACCCTTTACTCTATTTATCCTCGCACTGACTTCAATTCGAGCTTCACCATCGTCAGTTATTTGGCTCCAAAGTAGTGAAAAGAGAACTTTTTCTATTTTTTCATGGTTAACTCTAAAAGTTGGATTTGTCGAATTATGTTAATAGATATTGTTTTTGGCGACATTGATGTGACGGCTCATTACAGTAGAGTGGTAAGCTAGGTCATCTGACTTGCTTTGAATGTCTTTTTGACAACTCATGAGGCTTGAATCATCGGTTTGGAAAAGTCATAATGAACTCAAGAAATTTTTAAACTTTTATGCTAGTGTGGACCCTAACTATAGGTATTCTTGTCAATATTAACTTAATAAATTAATAAATTAGTAAATTAAATAGTATTCATGTGTTATTTAACAAAAGGAACACCTCTGTAAATAGTATTCTTGTTATTGTTATCATTATTGTTGTTGTTTTCAGTTTGTAATAAGTAAATACTCATCATCAGGAAAGGGTGAACCTACCTGGACACATTCTGGGTCCATCTCCAAAGGGTAAGTAAATCCCTTTTGTTTTAGCGTTGGCTTCTTCTTTGTTGGCAAACCTTTCAGGTTTGAACAAATGAGGCTCGTCCCAGTACAACGGATCATTATGAATGGGGTAGGTCGGAAGTACAATGGAAGTTCCTTTTTCAATTACAAGAGGTTTCTCTTTGCCAATATCCATTTTATAAGTATCGGTGCATAATTTTAGAGAGAAATATAAAGCCGGTAAAATCCGATTCGATTCTGAAATAATAATAATAATAACAGTCGGTGATTAAAAAATTAGAAGTTGACTCATAATTAAAAGACAAACACCTACCCAAAAACACGCTGTTCAAGTAAGGCATCTCGTGTAACTTTTCAAAAGTTAGTTCTCCCTCTTGGAGGGTGGCGTCGATTTCATTTCGAAGGTTTTCTTGAACGTTTTTATTGAGAGCCAAATTATACAAAATATTATTTGCGACGAGAGAAGTCGTTTCAAAACTTTCTAAGAAAAACATTATACAGCCGGATAAAACATCGTCATTTGTGAAACCTACAAAAAAAACATAGATTACGTTGTTTAATATGTGTTTGAAAGTCCTAACAGCTGGATGGGGACCTTATGTACTCGTTGTTTCTGGTTTTACAATTGTTCTGTTGCCCTCGTCCGATCAAAATTGTATTTCCAGGACCCAATAATCAAAAACAAGACTTATAGACCTGTTATTTCCCGTTTTACGATAGTCCAATTAGCCTCGACTGGCTCAAAATGGGATTTTGAAGTGGTAACAAAAAAGCTCCTTCACTTCCTGTTTTGCAACCTTTTATTACCTCGAAATGGTATTTCAGAGTACAAATAATAGGAAATGAAACTTACAGAGCATTTATTTTCACTCTGTAGTATTTAACTCGTGGGTAACATTTCAAGGCTAACTTAATGGAATAGCAGAGTGATAAATCCCTACCATTTTTAATAATATCACTTTCAATGTTTCCTTTAGCAACTTCTAAAGATTTTTTTTTGGCTTCTAACATATGGTGAACGAAATCATTTCTTTCTATATTGTTGTCCTGGCGATATATAATGATGTCACGAAGTACGACTTCGAAAAAGTCCAATACTCTCTGGGACACAACTCTGAAAAGATAAAATCTCTTGAGAAAATCTATCCGCCGTCGTCAAAATGACTTTATTTATTTAACTGAGTTATAGTCGCATTTTTTACCCTTGGGTGTAACAGAATACAAAAGAGTATTCCGGGTCACAGGCACAATTTATGCAGTCAACCGTTTTACACCTTGAACCACACAACAGACCTTCCGCCTGTCGTAAAAATTACACTTTTCATGGTTCCCTACTTACTTTAGCCTTAACAATTTACTAATTTGAGGAGCCATGAAGAAGGACAACATTTTTAAGTTGACCAAGAGACTTGATTGGAATATCGTTTTGCCAACTTCGTGAATTTCTGGTTTCGATTCCTTGAAATTGAGTCCTTCGAATCCAAAAGCGCATTGTGCAGTGATCTCGGCAGTGTATCTCGACATCAAAGGCTTTACCTGTAATAGTTTTAGTCTGTTTATGATTCAGTCATCGTGTAAGAAGGAAATGTTGCAAGGGCCCCATTTTACTTTTTTTAAGTCTTCCTCCGTTTCTTTACTTTATTTTTTTCTTTCCCGGCCACTTTCGGATTTGTTATTGACATTTTTATTTAGGGAAATCAAACTCTGGTATTTATTAATTTTATCTCATTTGTCGTTATTGCTATAGTTTCTTTCTTCTCCCTCGAATTCCTTTTTTATTTATGCTTCAATGTGTTCCCGCCTGGAATACAAGGACTACTGCCCAAAGGATGTCCGCTGCTATAGATTACAATTAAAATACTCAACCACACACACCAACAGGCACTGTCTAATCCTTGTTTGCTTCTTTTTTGTTTTCATTTGACCAACTCTATACATTATCTTTCACCTTTCATTGTTTTGTGACAATCACTCAAAGCAGAATACGGTCGTATACACCTTGACTGGTCAAATATAAGGACTATAGGAAGAATTCTCGACTTTGGAACTCGAGAACATCATGGCTGACCTGCTAGAAATGGAGGTGAAAAAGTTGAATAAGTTTTAAAATTTCTGCAAGAGTGTGCTGCAGACCAAAGAAAACAGCCGAGCAAGATAGAAACACAGCAGCAAGACTTTGGGAAGTTGTGCCCAAAAACGGTATTACGGAATCCTCAAAAATCAGCTACACAAAAGAAACAATAAAGGTTGAGGGCCCAATGGACAGAATATAAAAAGAAAGTTACCTCGATATCTTCAGGATGCTGTCTTATATAGGAAACCAAGTCCTTCGAGACCTCTTTCATGACTGGAAATATTGCTTTGATTTTTCCCGCAGTGAATGCAGGTGTGATCAGTGCTCTACGTCTCTTCCATCTGAAAACGTAAAAGGAGGATTAAGGACAGAAACACATACAGTATTTCGATGTGACTGACATTTCATAAATAACTTGTTCAAAATCAATTTCCTGAACTGTTAAAACTAGGTGAGTAACACCGGTCTCGTTTTGAAGCCCTACCATCCTGTGTTGTTCACTACAGATATCATTCCGAGAACAATTTAAACAATCCAAGAGACTGAGACTTAAAAGGGAAAATGGTTGGCGTAGGGCCTGAGATTGATGCGATACACGAGAGGAGGATCCACTCGAAGTTTAGATGTACAGGAAAAGTTCCTAAAAAACGGGAACTTTGGAAAATTGTCAAAGTATGACCCCCTTGTTTCGATTAGTAAATTCTTTTATTCCGTCAGCCAGCATTGCCGATTGTCTGAAAACCATCTCCGGCAAGTTTTGGGACAACTCCTTGTACTTATCGACTCACTATGACTAAACAAGTCTCTTGTTAAGAGGAAAGTTAAAAAAACTTCCGTCGTTCCCTCGAACTTCATTCAATGGCGTTAGAAGTCTCGAAACTCTTACATGTACTCACTTATCATCTTTCAACACAAATAAATTATTTCCGACTATAGGATCTAAGTTCTCATCTATGTGAGCGTCATTATTCCTGAAGGAATTGAAATCTGTGACGAGAATTCGATGAATGAGTTCCGGATCTCTGATTAACAAACCAGGTGTTCGAAACTTAAACCAACCGACCACTTTTTCACCTGGATATTTCCTGTAATCAAGAAAAATTAGTTAGAGCTGTGCGAATTGTATCGACAGATGAAAAACTTAACATAAGAAAATTTGATAATCACTGATAAATGTCGTAAAAAATGGCGCCGAGAGGCCTTTTGCCTAGGACGTTGTCAGCGATGGTGCCGAACAGTAGCGAAGGTTTGTCGCTTCGAACTCCCAACTTTTTCCAGTAATTGTAGTTCCATGTCACGTACAAATACAAGACAATCAAGGCCAGAGCGGCCAAAAACAAGGCATCGAAAAGGGACATCATCATTTATTAGTTTCTGGAAAGAGTTGAAGTGTCCAATAACTTAACATTGAAAGGATTCAGAGTTGAAGATTTTAGCTGAAAAAGTAAATTATTGAACGATACTTTCAAGATCAAACTCATGTAATTAAAATCTTTCCCCCTTGCAACCGAGCAACTTTGAAACATTTTTCGCTAACTGCCATAGTTTTCAAGAAATTCGACTGGAGAGATTAAAATGATCCATTATGTACATAGTAATACAATACAGTGGTACCTTGAGATACGAATTTAATTCGTTCCGTGATCATCGTTGTATGTCAAAAAAGTCGTAACTCAAAGCGGCGGGAGGAGAGCTGAGCGAACATTTTGCCATTTAGGGATCACCTTTGCAATTATTGCACATCCCAAATTGGTATTTCAAAAAATTCGTATGTCAGGACTGTCGTATCTCAAGGTACCATTGTACAGAAATATATATTTGAATTTGTATAAGTAAATTCTGGAATTATAGAATTAAAACTTCAACTTTTATCAAGGATTACGTCAAAAGTGTGCGTGCAAATAATTGCTGAGGATCTCAGAAAACGTAATTTATTACGGTTCTGTGATTTTGCGTCCATTTCATACATTAATCCAAAGTTTGAAAAAGCTGAAGTATAAGATCCAAAAAATACTTCACTGACAAAGCATGACCTCAAACAGGAGGAAGTGAACAGTGAGTGCAAGTCTTTGTATTGAGAAGTAACAGAGGCTATGAAAATTCCGGGTGGAGTTATAGTCAAAGGAGATTTTTAAGGGCTTTTAAATTCAAGCACGAACCACTTCAAAAGCCACAGTTTTTTGGGTTCTGATGGAAAAGCTATTCACTCAATACAAAATTGGCAGGCGAGGTCTAAAGTGATTAAAATCTGATAAACGAAGACTGAGTCACGGGTTTCTGGAGCTTTTTTTACAAGACAAAGAAATACGTAAATTTCTTGAAAATTTAAGAGGCGAAATCAGAAGTTGGGGTTATGCTTCTAAACGAGTACGGGTCAACTTGCAGTATTGTTAAAGAGCCAGTAGACGACGGAAAATGTAGACAAAAATCGATTACAGTATTTCAATCATAGACCTTGATTCAATTTTTTTTTTTTTGCAAATCATTTATCGGTCCCGCGACCCTAACGGATAAGCGGGTCCATGAAAAGAAAGAAAGAAGAAAGAATCATTTATCGGTTCCTTTTATAAGTCTAGGCCTACGAAAATCGCACGTCTATCCTTTAATTATTTACTTTTAAGTACTTTTTATAGATAAGGTCGTTCAAATTTTCTTGAACATTGTTTCGTCTGCGTCTGAGTTTTTTTTTCTCCAAAATATTTTGTAATAGAGAAATTTCCTAAACAACGAGTTAGCCCCGTTTCATATTTTGTTCCTTTATGCTAATAAGTACTATTTGATCCTCCAAATGAAATCACTCTGCATCATTTTTTTGTCATCCTTTCCCGAAAACATTTCCTTGAACTTGTACAGATCTGAAGGGAATGAAGATGGTCTTTCACATGTACATTTTGACTAAAATTGTTTAATTGACGTCATAATACATTACTTTTTAATATTCATCTGATATTGACTTTTGATCGCTCTTGCGAAGAAGACTACCAAGTCAGGGCCAAGAAATTGAGGAAACATTTCAAAAGTTTAAACAATAGCAAAATCAAATATACTAATCGTGGCGATCAAATCAAACAAAAAAATAAATGAATAAAAATAAAACCAGTAGACACCAGCGTGAAGACACGTTAAGATTTGTAGATACGAGTCTACAGGAAGTGGACGCCTGGAAGTGAGCAAAGATTCTCAGTCTTTCTTTTATGTTTAATTTATGGAACGTAAAAGTATATTCTAGCAAAATATAAAACAATAAAAAGAATCGAGAATGTTCTTCACTTATGAACGAAGCATATAGTATAAACTTCTGAACTACCAACGGTTATAGGGGAACGCAAAATTCAAATCCGGACTGTAAATAATGTTGTGAACGTAATTCAACTTTTTAATAAATTATTTTTTCGTCTAATAAAATACAAATTTGAATTGGTTTTTTTTAAAGTAAGAAAAAGAAAATGGTCCCAACACAAAGGTTGGGGACACTTTTAACAAATTAACTTTGTTGAAATCTATAAAATGTTGAATGTAAAGTATACAATCATTTTAGACCCGTGTTAGTTCCACCGGTGGCTTCACCTGACAATGAAATCAGGGATGTGGGTCATTTAATTTTTTCCCCAGTAGGCCTACTGATGGAGACTAAAACCTTAAGTGTATTAAAGTAACCTAAACAATAACTAAGTTTTAGTAATAACATTAAAAGAAGTGATTCACACCACAATGTTACTACAATTGGAACTTCACTGGAAATAAGTTTTGTCCAATCCACAAAATGTATAACATAACTTTCAGTACTTCAGTCACATACTGTATTTATATTGTACGTTATTTATTTATTACTATTTTGTTTATCGTTACCGACTTTAATTTGCGTATTAATAAAAATGAATGATCACAATTTTTATAAATTTATATTAAACCTTGCGCGGATGCGCCAAGTTAGTTTTATTATAATTTTCCACAAACCTCTTAATTGATATGAGAGACTCCGGGGGGGTCCATAGGAATCACATTGAAAACCAATTTGAAAGTCTTTGAAAGATTTAAATAAAATAAAAAAAGTTAAAATTGCTGTTCTTCATTTATGGCTTCAAAAAAATGTTTTCTTAGGTCATAGTTAAATCAATGAGATTTTAAAAAAGCACACAATTGCTTACCGTTTCGTTTGTCTGGTTAAAAAAAGTCTATATTCGATCTTCGATCAGCTGTCCAAATTTAAATGTTTTTTCTTTAGTCGTAGATAAAGGACACTTGAGTCGAAGGAAATGAGTTAGTTTCGAGACCTGACTCAAGATGGCGCCACTTCTTCACCATAAACGGCCGTTAAATTTTTTTGAATCCGTTTCGCCAATTCATTCGCTTATTTTTGGCGCATTCCCATCCTAACATCCTATCTCAATACAGACATTTCTATGTAAAATACCGTGGTGTGCAGACAGGTATTTTCCCCATCAACTCTGGTGTCCCTCAGGGAAGCGTGCTGGGACCAACTATGAATCTTATCTATACTTCGGACATACCTACGACTCCTCACATCATAACCGCAACTTTTGCGGATGATACCGCCATATTAACTACCCATGCGATCCCCAAATTACTTCCTTACACCTTCAGGAACACTTAAACGAACTAAACCACTGGTTAACAAAATGGCGAATTAAAGTAAACGAGACAAAGTCCATCTGTATCACCTTTACCCTTCGAAAAGGGGAGTGTTCACCAGTTTTCCTAAACCGTATCCCCATTCCCTAGTCTTCTGAAGTCAAATCTTCCAACTCAATCTAAGGTCAAGATTGAGTTGGAAGATTAACATTAAAACCAAACGAGTCCAAACCCAGTTAGTTCTCAATAAACTTCTCTGACCTATGGGAAGGCAGTCTGAACTCAACACTGATAACAAGCTTCTTATAAACAAAAACCATTCTCAAACCCATCTGGACCTACCGAATCCAGCTTTGGGGATCCTCTGTCCATTCCAACCTCGAGATCCTCGAAAGACTGTAAGAAAATCTATCCGAGGTAATGATCAGAGGCAAACAATTAAGAAATACTAAACTTATTAAAAACGTAATTTGTTGACCGTCTTTCTTACATGCTCTACAAATTATTTGAGTCGTGTCCGACTGCTCTAAACCTGTACAGAGCTTTCCTGGATGAGAACTCCGACTGACTGAGTTCCCGAGAACTCCACAAACCCAAATAAAAAAACCCGCAAACTTATTTCTAAAAATAGCCTGATTTGCAGACATCCGCCTTATTGTCACCACCGGCTCGCCGCCCGAGCTCCGCCAACAAAGCGCGGGTGTCTGCTCATCAGGCTTGTTGTTCGACTTCAACCAACCAGACCCCAATCCAAAATTCTACGAGCCATGGTTAATGCTCCACGGTTTGTTCCTAACCATATCATCCGCGATGACCTGGGGGTTTCCTCTGTAAAGAAGGAAATGGAAACGTTCACTTGCAAATACTCCTCCCGACCGGCGAACCACCCAAATCCTTCTGCGTCCTCACTCCTCACTGAACTCCATGACCAAAGAGGTCTTAAAAGACACCAACCACTCGACTCCCAAACACGCTTCTCTTAGTCAAACCTTCCTATTCCTCTCCTGCCTCTGAACCAGACCCTTTATATACCTTTAGCCCTCCTTTGGCTTTCTTTCAAACCATTCCTGGTATAAGACGCTGGTCTGCTTCCCAGACATAACCCCTCAAATATAGTCCAAACAACTACATAGTGTCTCCTGCTTGGAGACAGGTACCAAGGGAAGTTAAAAAAAATGTTGGCGCATTCAATTGAAAATTCTCAACACTATAATTAATGTATCCTGGTTTTTTTCAGTTATATTATTCGAAAAGATTTGACAATTCCCAGGGCCTGAAACAAAATCAGAATTTTTTTCAGCTGGAAATTCTGTCTGAAATGTTACAGTAAGTTTAAACACGTTGTCGAAAATCTGGCTCTTTTTAGTATTGTATAGCTGCTACAATGGTTGGTACTGTAGTTTAATATACTTCCATACCTATATATACTGTTTTAGGAAATGAACTAAAACCAAGATGAGTCATTTAAGTTCTCAACAATGCCAAATGGGCCAATTTATTGTAAGATAACTAGATGCTGTTGGATGCAGTGGAGAAAAAAATATACTGATTTAACTAACAACGTGAGTATTGTAAAGATAGTAAATTTGAAGAGTAACAGAACATTACTATCTCTAAATGTCTTTTGCTACATTATTCTACTTTAATTGAGTGCTATACACTCCCACCCCGGATTAACTTGGACGGGTTTCCAGGAAAAAGCGTTTGCGGAGAAGCAGTCTGGTGATTGGACCAACTCCACTTGAGTGGAGAGATTAGACTGTGTAAAGTCATCGCCGGGCGAGGTAAGATTGCGGAAGAGTTTTCGCGGATTCCAGAAACTCTTACCGTCCGAGCCTAATTGGAGTCCACCCAGGGGTTTTGGTGGGTGCAAATGCCACATACTCTCTCCTGCCTCCTCAAAGGCACGACGGACAACTTCGAAGAGGTCTTCCCTGGCTTAAAAAAAAGAGTGGTACACACTAGCGCTCTCCATTAATGTACTAACTTTTGGTCCAACTTTTAATGCTCTAAATTTCTAATGTTCTCATTTTTGTGAGACCTAATTTCAAATAAATTGACAAAATTTATATTAAAACATAAGGAAATATTTTATTTTTGTTTTAATATACAAAGCAAAGATTAAGAGCACAATGCAAGAACCAGTTGTTATCACTATATGCAAAATTAGGACTAAACTTCAAACAATATTAAACTTCAATGACTTGACATTTTTTAAAAGATTGTGAAATCAATATTTACTTGTGACCGATACTGATAAGAAGACCAGACACATGGATGAAAACAATGTCCTTGACCAGAAAAAAAACGTTGACCAAGCCAAATAACCTTTATGTTAGTTTGACTCTTAAACTAAGATAACAATGTAATTTTGTTTTCCTGGCTTTCATAAAATAAGCTGTGGCAACATATTTAACTGAATCCAGTTTGAAATAAGCTGTAAATCTTATTAGCTACAAATGTATAGGAGTGACTGTAGAAAACATTTTCCTATATTTAAATATCCTTCAATAGAAACTGGGGTTTTAAGGAAGCCCAAAACCTTAAAAACCTTAAAAACCTTAAAACCCAAGTTTTAAGCACATATAGGCTAAAAGTGAAAGTTCAAATCTGGGGATGAGTTTAGAAAATTTTATCCATCACAGCAGTATTTCATCAGAGCCATCAATTCAATGTACAACAAGATCATATGTACACTCATGTAGCATTTGGTTGTTACAAGCAAGAACTTATTGATGCATTTTAGACATCTCTAATAAATATGTAAAAATGGGTTGAGAAGAAAGTGAAAGATTCACAGAAGTTAAAATTACTTATTTAGATGTTGACAGCTGATTATTTCTAATTGTCTTATGTTGTAAGAGTCATTGTACAATAAATTTATCAACTATAAAGGTTATGATACAAAGTAATTTTTGGGATGACATTCAATGGTGAGATATTTATTATTCACAGAAAGTAGAAATTTAAATGAAAAACAAAGATCACGGTTTTTTACAATTGCAGAAGGAACGACCGACAGTATCAATCAATCATGTATCGATAAACTAACAATATTTTTAGCAATATTTTTTCAAAACATTTCTTTCAAGTTTCATTGAAGTCATGAAATAATGGGGAAATCACTTTCTTCCTTATAATTGACACATTTTATTATGAAAATGTGTTTTAAAGTCTAAAAAAAAATTAAATCACAACTAGCTTTGTATATTTTAAAAGATTCGTTTTTGCAAGAATGACAAAATCAAAACGCAGAGTATAAAAACTCAATGAAAATGTAGACACTTAAACGTAACGTCTGAATGAAAAGTAAATTGTGAATGACAACGTGCAGGGGGGCCAACTTCATGTAAAGGGAAAAATAATTTTTACGAAGTTGGTATTATTTGTATACTCCATTTTTCATATTATGCTTAATTTTTGGACATGATTGGGGGGAAAATAATTAGAAGTAGATATGTCTTTAGTTAAAGCACGAATAAAAGCAACATAGTCGAAGAGGTCTCGAAGTTGGCGTGGACATCGTCTTTAATTACATACGGGTAACTCGTTTAAACCGAAGGAAAATGGAGGGAGGTAATACGTTAAGTGACGCTGAAATGAGGCTCATCACAGTCAACGGACAAACAATAATGTTAGAAGGGGATTTCCAAAACCTAAATATGACAAACGAATTTTTGAATGAAATGTTAATGGTTAGTACTTCAAAGGTTGATATTACTAACGACTGTAATGTAGAAGTAAACGAAAATTCTTGTAACAATTGTGTAAAAGAAGAGGATGAGGCCACGAAGCTTGAGATAAGTGTTCAGGATGAAAATGAACTTCAAACAATTCAAATTGGAGTAGAAGAAGCTAAAGCTTTGGGTTTATATTTTTACGGTGTTAAAGCTGAAGATGACGTCAATGTGTGGGATCAGTGCTCAATTAATGGTGCTGGGGAAGAAGTGAAAAGTGATGAAACTAAGGTTAATGGGAATGAGGAGACTGAGACTTGTAAAGTTAAGTTTCATTCTGTGCCTGTTTTGAGTGTTAGCTGTTTAGATAGGGAACAGGGTAATTTAATTACTTTGAATGACATAAAAAAGGTAGATAATGTATTAGAAACTTCTACAGAAACTTATTCAATAAGTGAGTCATCAAAATTAGATGAATTGATTAAATCAGTACAAGAAGATAATCCAGAAAGTCTTCCAGCAATCGGACATTTAGAAGGTTTTCAAATTCCAACATCAGAAGATGGAGTTTTATTACCAGCCACAGTTAATGCCAAAATGGCTGATGGCAGTTACCAAACAATAACTCTTATTCCTCAGGTTGTTAATGGAACTGTAACATATACAGTTCATTTTTCTAATGTAGTTAAAGATTTTTTAGAAGAAAACATTAGCAGTCCATTGGAGGGACAGGACAATATCTCAGAATGCTACAATGGGGTGAATCCAGTTAAGGAAGAAGTTACAGAGAATGACATTAATTCAGTTAACAGTTTCTTGAGTTCAATTAATTCAGTTAGAAATAATTGTGTTAAAAATGCTGTCGAGGAAAATCTAAGTTTACAAAAACCTAGTGCTAATAAAACTGTATTAAGTGGATTAATCAACTCATTGCCAGATGAGAGTTTTTTTAAGATAAATAAAAACAGTGTGACAGGGACAAGTAATGTGTTGTCCC
Organism: Columbicola columbae; assembly: GCA_016920875.1. Lineage (NCBI taxonomy): Eukaryota > Metazoa > Arthropoda > Insecta > Psocodea > Philopteridae > Columbicola > Columbicola columbae. The sequence goes on from JADMLL010000007.1 coordinate 16,383,299, forward strand.
TCAATTATGTGATTCAAGATCAATTGCCCATTGAAACAAAAATAGATAATTTAATATCAGAGAATGAAAGTGTTATTTCAAAATGTAAGAAAGTGAAATATGGTAAAAAAGTAAAGGCAGATGAAACAGAACAATCAGTTCATAATTTGAACAAAATTAGCAAAAGTAATATAACAAAAGCAAAGAAAGTAAAAATAAAAAACAAGGGAGGTAAATTATCGAATGAAGAGTTAGACAAAAAAAAATTAAAATTGAGTTTATTAAAGCCAAATAATAATCAGAGACTGAATTCTGCAAGTGGGAAGGGAGTTGAAGCCAAGAAACCTTCAAATTCAGTGCCTCACATGAATTTGAATGGCCGATTGGAGTATCCCAACCTTAAAGCAATTGATGAAACTGCCTCCAGTTTACCTTACTTAAAAGTGAAAAGTTCAAATGTGACCAAACAGCCTTATTTTAATGTTTTACCCTATCCTAAAGACAAAATCATTCCAGCTCAGAAACAAATTTTACCTCTAAACTGTGACCTTCAACAAGCAAAAAATTTAATAAGCCTGCAGAAATTCCTTGAAACTCAAAAACTTCAGTTAAAAATTCAACCGTTGGTGTCGAACGGTAATAAAATAATAAACATTCGACCCAAACCGAGCCAAAATGACGATGGGAAAGTGCAACAAGTGAGTGCAAATCCAAATTCGACTCAGATCAATGGGAAACCGAAAGAGAAAACATTTACGCGAGATTTGATTCAGGAGGCTGATCATAAAACTCAGGAAGATGAAACCAAGAAGAAGGGATTCCAGGACACTTTGAATGTTAGTGATGTTCTCTTGAATGAGGGGAAATTAAATTGTTTAAAGTTCCTAAAACCGACCAAGTCAGAGTCTGGAGGCGGCGATGGCGGTGAAATCGAGAAGGAAACCAATTCAAATTGTTCGAATAAGGCTAACGGAATATTTATAAAAAACAATCCGGAATATTTTAGTCAGAAAGTCAAAGATGGGAAAGCGGATGAGCATCCGTTGGGGTCAAGCGAAAATCCGATTCAGTTGGTTCAAACGGGGCATACTTTCCATAGGTAAGTTGTCAACAGCCTTAAAGCAAAAAATTAATTTTTACCTGTCATTCCATTGATCGATAATTTTTTTTATTTTAGTCGACAGCCGCTGTCGGAGACACAACTTAGGCAAATAGCTTCGATATTGCAAAAGCAAAAATTCGATTCGCCGAATATAAAAAAGAATTCTATATTCGATCCGAAGACGAACACAAGGATCGTGTATAGAGTTGTTTATCCAGAGGACGTCGATCTGAACGATGTTGATAGGACTTCTCTCGAAGGGATAACAAGAAGTAATTTATTGTCATTCTTTCTCAGTGCGATTTCTGTAAAACGACCACGAGTAACTCTAACAATCTTTTGACTTGTTTACTAATTTTTTTATTGATTTTTTTAGGAAAGAGGGGTCGAAACAGGGGGAAATCCATCGTGGACGATGAAAAGTCACCAAATCTTACAAGGGGGCCAGGAAGACCCAAAAAAAATTCGATGTTTGAAGACGATATGGATGAAGAAGAAATCGAAGATACGATACCAAAGGTACATGTCTTTACGTATGTGTGCTAGGTTGAGTGGAATTGAGCTGGATTTACTATGTTAGCAGGATCGGTGGGAATGGGCTTAGGACAGTGGTCGACAAACTCGTCACCCAAAAGAGCCAAGTATAAACCATAAACACCTAGGTTTTGCTCAAAGAGTCATTTTTTAAGCTTTTCTGTAGTCAAAAGCCTTGATGAGACATTCTTAACGAGATAATTAGCGCTAAAAGTATAATCTCGAGCTTGCCTTAGCTAAATGTTTTATGTTATAGCTTAAAGTATTAATTAAATGAATTGTACATCAAAGTTTTGTACAAAAATTTTCGTAAATAATATAAATTTTTAGTTTCTAAGGTAGTATATGATATAAAAGTATAATTGATATCAAAAATTGTGCAAACTTTCATGAACGATTAAATCTCATAAATGTTGCTCAGTAGCCTATATGTCTCCTTAAATCTTTTAGAAGTACATTAAATAAAACTTGGTATCATACTTATTAATATTTGCTTAATGAATAATACTTTGGGCTTACAGAAAAAATTTCTCGAAGAGCCACAGCCAAGGAGAAAAGGTGTCGCACTTTGTTGACCTCTGGCTTAGGTCTAGTCTGGGCTCCCACTGTTAGTCGTAAGACCTCTTTCTTTCTATACCTATAAATTATACAAAAAAAAAATATTGTTTTCAGAAAAAAATCCCTCGAACCCGATCCGGAAGACTGTCGAGACCTCCCAGATATATGTACAAGGACTACAAACGATTGCAGAATTCGGAGGCTCCTACGGGAAAAGCTCCAAACTCCAAATCTGAGGCCAGTGAAACTTACACCGCTTATCAGAACGGGAAAAAGTTTTCGCTTAATAAAACGGACAAAGCAAAAGACAAGAAGAACTTATTGGCAGGAACGAAGGAGGTCAAGGAAAGGTGTGCTGGACCAGGTAAGCTACAACCGGTATATCAGACCAAGGGGAAAAATCAAAAGAAACCGCCAACCTATTGTTTTAGAACGGCTCTGTTTGGTGCCCGGCATACTTCTCTCTACCATGATTGCTATATATATATATATATATAGTATAGCGTATTTCGTAAGACCTTGTCCGTATCATAGGCCTATCACTTTCGGGTACATTGAATATCCGTTAGAACTTAAACACAACAGGTGATTGATGAAGAAGTTTTCAGAATTTTTAATTTTTATCTTCAGGCTCGCGAAATCAAGCGAGAACCAAAAGAAACTTCAAACCTGAAAACAGGTGTCCTACGTGTCATAAAATCTATTTGGGACCCACGAGAATGATGTGGCATTTAAACAAATTCCCCGACCACTGGAACTTGGAAAAGTACAAGGAGAACTACTACAGGAAAAGAAACGAGGCAAAAGTGAGGCGAGCGGCCAGAAGGTGGAATCTGTGCGACGTCACTAATAAAATCAAACAGGTTTGATATCGGCCCTGTTTCAATGAAAGTCATTTTAAGAACCAAATAGTATTAAAAAAAAGAATTTGTCCTCATTTATTTTCAGATTTTGGTTTCGATGCCTAGAGAGGAGTTGATTAGCCTCTGTGGACCCATTTTGGCGGAAGCCTTAACCATTTGGGATTTCCTCCTCTTTCGAATAAATCTACTAAAAGAGAGTCGGAAGGACGAAGTCGATGCCATGCTTCACGAATTGGTCACTTTGTTGGAAAAGTTAACGAAAATAGCTGAAGATATATTTTTGCCCGTTTTCACAAAGGAAGCGGAGAAAGATGAAGATTGCGTCGAGGTAGTGTAAAATACTTCAGTATTTTCATTTAATTTTTGTTTTCTTCCAATACATGATTTGAACATTAGTTTTTAAATTTCCTTTTACGATTTCAGTCTTCATACGTGTTTGACGCCACACTGTTGCTTGAAATCGTTAGAAACCGTTTGTAGTGCTTTCTTATTGTTATGGGTTCGTGTCAAGACGGATCTGTCTCATTTTTAATTGGTCTAGGGTGAATTAACGTTCCTTAGTTCGGATAGGTCCTCTTTCCTGATGTAGATCTGGAGATTGTCTTTGTTGCTCCTCTTGGTCTCTTGCTCAGAGGGTTGTTGAATGTTACTAGATGGGCGAGGCTGTTCTTTCCCCTCGGAATGCTGCCAATTCACGCCATTGCACTACTTTAATCAAGCTTACTGCGTTTGGGCGCCACTCAAATTTTATCTTCTAATTCATTACTTAACTGTTTTCAGATCGGTAGAATGGAAGTGGCCATAGCTTTGGGCCTTCCAGTCGGCTTCTACAAGATAAACAACGACAATCTGAGCCTCTTGAGAGTACCTTTTATAACGAAGTCTTTGATAGAAGACGAAAACGAAGAGGCGTTGAAAGTAGAAGGAATGTTCTTGGAGAATGATCTCGAAGACAGCAAAGGGGAATTATTCGAAGAGAAATCTTCGGATTCGTGGGAAAAGGAGAAAAGCGAAAGGAAGTTGGAGGAGGAGCCGTATTGGCTAGAAAGCAAGGCAGAGGATGGAGATAGTTGGCACCAGCCGGAGGAGGACGAGGATTCCTCGATGAAAACGTTGTCGACGAAGTTTGAGCCGAATCTGTCTACGAAAATCCTGGATTCGTCCAACGACAGCATCGACGATGGCAAATACGAAGAACCCGTTCAACTCATCGATCTCGATTCCAACTCAAAGGATGTCGAGCAAAGTAATTCCTCGGGGAATATGGACGAGTCTCCAGACATAAACATGGTCAAGGATCGTACCAATAGGTCAGAAAAAGAAGACGAGAGCGAAGTGAGTCAAGAAAAACCTTCTCCGGAATTATGGAACGAAAACTCGACGGACAAGGTGTCGGCTGAACTGTGGAACGAGAATTCCGGAAGGGAAAAATGGGACGAGACAGCGGACATGGTGCCGGCGAAGTCTTCCACCGAACTCTGGACGAGCGGAAATTCAGAAATGGGCAGAAGTCGAGACAAACCTCCTCCTCCACATCTGTGGAACGAAAACTCGAACCTGACTCCGAGCGAAAAAGTAGACGAAACTAATTCGGTTTTTCTAGAGAGCCTCTTATCGGTGCAAAATTCGAACGAGTTTCTATCCAATTCCGGTGAAGGTTTCCTGGCGGAAAACATCGGGTTAATGAATGAGAAAGAGGAAAGAATGAAAACGAACGAATCGGATGAAAGTGGGTCGAAAGAGAAGAGTGAATGGAGGAGTGATGATGCAGACGAAGGGGGTTATATGAGGGTTTGGAACACAGGAAAGAATCCATCCTGGCAGAAGGAAGAAGCCATTCTGTCAGGAAGCCTTCAGGAGCGGATGCCGGGAGTGCGAACGACCGGAAGATTGACGTCGACTCCGGAAAGCAACGGAACTATGTCATTCAGTATTCCTAATCGACGGAATTCCATTTCCGATTTTACCAACATTAACTTAGAGTCTACAAATTTGGACATCGTTTTGCCTCCGGCCAAGAGTTTGATCAAAGACTGTTTGAAGGATGAAGGGAGGAAGTACGAGATGAAAGGTGATGATGGCGTTTCCGGTTCTTTCTTAGAAACCTCCGGTAATTTTAAGGTGAAAACGTGGGAAACGGACGCGGCCAAGCCGAACGATTTTGTTTCTGGGAACGTCAATTCTGAAGATTTGATGAAAATGGCGTTGGAAAGTCTGACTTCACAACACGACGTCATCAGCGTTCCCCCGTCGAGTTTCGATTCCGCGATGGGCATACTCAACCAGAGTCAAGAACAAGGAAATTTGAATTTGTTCACGTCGAGTGAAACGGACGCGTTGGATTTCAACCTCCCGCTTCCGGATCACCTCCTCCGAAGCAATTTTAATCCAGGTACCTTTCAAACGACGTGCGCTTCCAACTTCCAGGCATCGGAATCCCCAACGTTCCTTTCACAGACGAACAGCATATTCGGCACGACGTCCACCCTTTCAAATTCGATGAAATTCGACCAGTTCGAGACGAATTATTCGGACAAGAAGTCGAAATTCCTCGACGAAGTCATGGACTTCTTTGAGGAGAAAAACTCATTTAACGGGTACGAAACCTGCACCGCAAACGGAGGAAGTAACTTTTCATTTTCTTCAGGATCCAATGTAGAGAATCGGTATCCGGTCGTAGACGGACACGGAGGGGGATCAGAAGGGGCAGAAGATAGAGTGGTGGGAAAGGGAGGCGGCGTGGTGAGGAAGAACCTCGGCTCCGATGAACGGAAGAAAAAGACTACGACAGCTAAAGTCCGGGGAGTGAAAAAGCAAAATCAGAAGAGCTGGGAAAAAAGCAAAATCAGAGGTGGGAAGGTATTGGGCAAGAAGGCGGGGAAAGTCAAGAAAGCCGTCGACTATCCCAAGACAAAGACCATCGAGAGCATCATCAACGAAGCGCTGTTCGACAGCTGCGGCTCGAACGGGAAGACTCTCCAGATAGAAAATTCTAGTCCGAATTCTAGTTCGAGCCTGCCCAATGGTAGCGAGAACTATTCTCTTCCAATAATTCCAGAATCGTTGGACGAAGTGGAGAATTTGGATTTTCTAAATCAGGATTAATTATTTATTTTCGGGTTTTCCTTTGGCTCCGACAATTCCTTTAATTGTGTAAAGGTCAATTTTTAATCCAAGCGGATAACGTACGCGGCGTACTAAGGAAACTGTAATGAAGTAATGAATCATTTTTGTAGTTTTGTATTGATTTCGAAAGAATTTTTGTATGTTTTTACCATTTCAGGTTTTGTAAATCTAAACACAGAAATAATAAAATGAAAAAGACAAAGTCGCACGAAGAGTATAATAGAATTTTGTTTTTTAAAATTCTTTTGTTTTGCCTCTTCCTCTTCTATTTACCCATTGACTACGGTTTGACTCACCTGTGGGTCAAGTTTGGTCAGGACGAGAAGACCGCGAGGAACACCATTTTCGGTGCAGTCGTGAACGTGTTAAACTCCATCACGATCCCTTCTTCATTTGTTTGGGATGCTTTATGACGAAGAGGATAATCAAAGGGAAGAAAATTGATGGAGCTTAGGTGTTACGAAATCGTCATGGAGAATATTACCGACAGTTTATTTATTTAAAAACAGTTTTAATTTCTTAATTGGCGAATTTACAATTAAACAGTTAAAAAAACCATAAAAATCTGATCACAGATTGAAAAATACAGGAATTCAAAAAAGGCTCAACAATTCGTATTAAAATCTAAATTGCAGCTTTAATCTGTCAAAATAAAGACACAATTTTATTTCTTTGACAAATTATTCAAATTAGATAGGAAGGATTTAAAGTACAAATTTTTCCGGTTTTCTTCAGTCACAACACAACCGGAATAGAAATTCGAAATGAGGATAAACCGCCAACGGACTAATATAAAAAGAATTCAAATGCATCAAGTTTCAAAACCCTTCATTGTTTTTAAGGACAGAAACTTAAACCTTTCCAAAAAAGAAAAATTTGTGAAAGTTTGCAATATTCTCTAAAAAATCACTTAACAGAAATCGGAAACTAAGGGCATTTGTATTGATCACTAAGACGCAAGGTTTGACCACGATATCAAACCTCTCTGACACATCTACTTCGTTTTTGCTTATTGACGGAGGGCGAAAACCTGAAATAAGTATTCAGTTTTAATTTAGTGTTTACTAGGTATCATATGAAATGAGGAAACTCAATTGACTTTAACCATTAGACGAAACTGAACCCGTTTGCATCATAAGCGCATATCTGCCAAGGGTCTTTGGGGAAATGTACAAGCACAACCTCTTTCATTCATCTAATACAGTCATTCCCAACGTGGGGCGCAGGCCTCACCGGTGAAGCATGGTAGTATTTTGGTGGGTCAAGGGTGAATAACCGTAAAGTTTGGAATCACAAAATTGAGATATCACGAGGGAAGCGTCAGGATTTTAGAATTGCCTAGGTAGAGCATGGCTCAAAATCGGTTGGAAACCAATGATCTAAGGGAGCAAAACAACGGAGCCCGGTTCAAAATATAACACTACGTGCTATGCGATTTGAAAACAAAGTAGACGCATAATTTTAGGCTTTATTTAAGAAAGGATAAATGTAAAAAGAGACTGGCAAGTACGAAAATTGCCCTGAACATGATGAAAGAACATGTTGGAAAAGTGCCGTTACAATAAAGTTAATTTGCTGATAAGAACGAATTTCCTACTTTCTGTATGATGCGAACGGGGTAACAATTCCCTGATTAACAGTGGTAATATCCCTACTAGCATTTAGGTTGATAAGTAAAACAATCACTATCTCGCCACCAACCTAATTCAATATTACATAATTTTACTTCAAACCGTTTCCCAAAGCAAAAATGTCTTCCATTTCACTGTAACACAACATCTACAAACGAAACCTGTACTTTTCTAAAAATTTCACCCTCAATTTATACTCGGTAGACCAACAAAAATATGCTACGTCCAGCTTGTAACCAGACACACACCACGCATTAAAAGTACACTAACCAACCAAAATACCCTAATCAAATGTTATTGAATTCAACAATCATTTTAAAATTATAATAAACAAAAAATGAATGAAAAAAAAACAAAACAAAAATAACAAGAAATGCTTTTGACCCGGAGTCAAATACCATCAACCAATTACTCATTTGGGTGGCAACACTGAACTATCAGAGTATCGTAGTTTAAATTTTAAATTTTCGTGGTCCAAAAACAAAATCCTAGTCCAACCCCCTGTTACTTCTCGTCCAAGTCATCATCTACCAAGATAAAAATTGGCACTAAAAAAGTTTTTAAAAAACTAACTATAACTGGAAGCTCTTTGAGAAACTTTTCAATATACAAAAAAATATAAAAATTATACAATATCTACAGGAAAACTGTAAGATAAAATAGATCATAAACCTGTTATTTAAAGATTTTTAAAAATATTTAAAAACATCACATTCAACCAAAAGGTGATTTAAAATAAGAACTATAAAAAGTATAACCTAGAATCAGTCGCGGTTTTAAATAATAATTATAATAAATTGCTGGTACCGTCAGCAATCAAACGTAATTCTCGACAGTGCGCACGGTTGCCCCGTCGCACCTTCGCCAATTATCGCTTTCCAAACCACAGCTTTGTATGACGACATCGTTCGTCTCGCAGAAATCCTCGCTCGACGAATAATCTTCCTCGTAAATCTTGCTCACCCTCTGGTTTATTTCGATTTTCCTGTTGGTCGTTCCCTGCTTCTTAGGATTCGTCATTTCTGATTTACTACCTCGGTGGCACCGTGACAGACTATTGAACTGACTCGTTGTCGTTGTCGTCGTTGTCGATGTCCTTGTTATGAACGAGATTTCCATTATATTTTGATTCTGAAACAGTGAAAGAGAAACTGGGTCATCGATTGGGTAGATTGGGCTTGAAGACTATAAGGAAACAGGTCACGAACCTTGTCCTCATCCGTGTCCGCCAAAGGATTGTTGGTTATGTTCATTTTCGAATTCAAGTATCCGTTGCCTTTAGGAACGTGGCCGTTGCTCCTGTTTATGTGACCGTTCATGTTGATCGGTTCCAGCTGTATGTGCCTTGACTTGTCCGGACTATCACCGTCTAACAGAAAACAATGACACCATCTTGAAACTACATACATTGAACACTGGGCGTTTACAACGTCATGTTTAAAGAAGAAACCAACCTTTCGTACACTTCGATACTGAAGACATGGTGGCATTGTCACCCTCACCCAGCTATCGAAGTGTACGAAAGGTTGGTTTCTTCTTTAAACATGACATTGTAAACGCCCAGTGTTTAATGTATATAGTTTCAATTTTGACTACTGCGGAAGCTTAACTTCAACAAAGACACCATCTTACAACAATTCCTCAAACGGACAAGCAAAGGGATTTGCATCAAGTCGATATACTTACCCTGAGACTCCCCTGTCGTGTGTCTGTGTTTATTGCAAAAGAAGATTCCTAAGCAAAGCATGAGAAGCAAGGCGAGACCTCCCAAAACGGCGCCAAGGGTGATGTAGAGTTGGTTGCTGCTTTTCGATGTCTCGTTTCTCTCGATTTCCGCCTTCGTCGTAGGAGGTTCTTCAGGAGGTGGACTCACCGTTGGACCCTCTGAAAAATTAAGTTTCCGATATTACCAATTCTCTGTTTCAAACGTTTCGGCGACCACCACGCTTTCGAATACTCACTTTCCGTTTTCTGAGAGAGGATTTCGCTGAATTCACTCGCCGCATTCACCGTGAAACTCTGGAGCTTGATGTCGTACGCAGTATCCTGATTTAAATGCGTGATAACGTATGACCTCGTCCATTCTCCTTCGACAGTTGCTTTTATGTAATCTCCTGCGCTTGAAGTTGACCTGTAATACACGTAGAATCCCTCGATGGGAAGTTTGCTGTTGTTTCGATACTGCAAAATGAAACGAACTTAATTAAACACCTAAATCCAAAGAACCCTTGGCGTAAGATCTGGAAATAACATTGTGTCTACTTGCCTCCCACACAATCCTAATCGATTCCGGTCCAGCTGCGCTCGTGTGAATCAATTTAGGAGCTGCGGGAGTTTGCTTAACAGTCCCTGCGTGCAAGTGAAACCTCGCAGAATTCGGACTCAATTTGTTGTCCATGTTCGAATAAACAGCTGCTATTCGAAACCTGAAAAGGAAAAATGAAATCGATATTTGGAGTGATCGACTTGGAAAAGGCCTACGACCGGGTTCCTCGCGGGAGACTGGGAGGTCCTCCAGACATATGGCATCGTTGGTCCCCTCTTGAGGGCCATCGGGTCATTGTACGGGGGATGCAGGAGCTGCGTTAGGGTAAATAGCGTCACGTCGGAGCCTTTCGACGTGTCCGTTGGACACCGCCAAGGGTACATGCTGTCGCCTCTCCTTTTCATAATTTATATGGATTGGATGCTACAGTGCAGCCGAGGAAGTGAGAGTTTCAGATATAGGGACCTGGAGGTGGGGCATCTTGCTTATGCGGATGACCTCGTCCTTCTGGGATCCACCCAGTCTGAACTCCAGCGGGCACTCGACGGTTTCGATGCTGCATGTGCCGAGGCCGGGATGAGGATCAGCGTGACCAAGTCGGAGGTGATGGTGATCTCGAGGAAGCCCGTTAAGTGCGACATCCGCCTTCGGGGGTTGCGCTGGGGCAGGTGGAGAACTTCAAGTACCTTGGGGTCTGGTTCACAAGTAATGGCAGGACAGACGCAGAGATCGCGTCTCGGATCGCCCAGGCTGGCGCAGTGATGCAACAGTTGGGGGGGTCCGTAGTGAGGAGGGCTGGGCTGAGCATCCAGGCGAAGCTCAGCATCTTCCGATCCGTTTATGTTCCTGTCCTCACTTATGGTCATGAGGTGTGAGTGATGACCGAAAGGATCAGATCCCGGGTACAAGCGGCCGAAATGAGGTATCTCCGAGCGGTGGCTGGTGTGTCGAGGCTGGATAGGTATCGTAACACAGCCATTCGCGAGGGGCTCCAGGTCGAGCCGCTTCTTCTCCGGATCGAGAGATCCATACTCCGATGGTTTGGGCACGTTCAAAGGCTCCCCCCAGAACGTCTGGTTCGTCGGGTCCTGTCGGAGCACCCGGGAGGAAAGGGGCCGTCCGCAGCAGGGGTGGCTCAGGGGGGTGAAGGCCTTGGTCGAATCCCGCCTGATAACCCCGGGTTCTCTGACTTCAATAGCGGAAGGTCGTGACAGTTGGAAGTCCTTGATTGCTTCCCTCACCCCGCGACCCTAACGGATAAGCGGGTCCATAAAAAGAAAAGATTTGGAGTGATCCTTAGCCCCCTTCTCACCACATATCCAAATGAAAACATACCTGTAAAACCTATCTGGAGTTAAATTGCCAACTTCGTAGCTGCCTACATGAGGGGGAATATCCTCATTGTTGGTCATCCATCTGCATCCCTTCCCCTTTGTCAACTCCCTGTGTTGAACTTTGAAGAACAAGATAGGAAGACCTTTGTTAGGCGTCACGTGCCACCTAACCATGACCGAACGGTCCGTTAAACGAGTAACGTTAGGACGAGTGGGCGGAATCATTTCACCTGAAAGAAACCAAATTCGTTAAAGTTTGGTCAACAGTTAATTAATCCCAACCTCTCTAAATCTTGAATTTTTTAAAACTCTACATGTTGCAGTAATCTGGTAAATGTGGTAAATATTGAGTAATTTGTCAAATTTACCAAGTTTAGTTGGCGATAATGAATGAGATTATATATATTTATCATACGATTATCACGGGATATCATCCCGATTTACCACTTTTATAGTGACAATTACACTAAATTTTTAGGCTTTTAACAAACCAAGTCAGAGGCTTCCAATCACAACGCTAGAAAATGCCAAAAATCATGATTTTGGTAACTTATATACAAAATAACATATCGACGTATCGACAACTCTGGCCTGTTGGCATCATCAAGGTAAAAGCAAGACGATTTCTTAAAACATCCCAAAGGTTCAAACTTAGGTTTAGGTGCAAGTAATACAACACCTTTTGACTTGTTAAATTTTTTGTGTTTGCTGTTCTCAGATTGTCTCAACGCCGTCCGACCCTCGTTTCCATGATGAGAACCTTGAGGAAAGCCTCTTACTCCCAACGGATCCTTGGCAGTCACTTGGCGAGGTTCCACTTGAAGGGTAGACGACCCGAAGGATGATCCTAAAACGTTTTCTGCCATGCACTGGTACATTCCCGCATGGCGTTTCTCCACTTCCCAGATATGAATTGTACTACCTGCAATGGAACCCAGACAAAGACAAATCAAACCATTCACTACAGCAAAAAACATGAGAGAAAGAGCAAGAGAGAGGTGTTACCATTGACAACTATATGAGAATCGTTTCTCACTGATTCACCATTAAGTAACCACGTAATTTTAGGCGGAGGTTTACCCCTAACTAAACATTCCAGTCGAGCTTTACCTCCTTCTTTAACTAAGAGATTTGAAGGACCTTTTTCTACGTAAGCAGTCTCTGCAAGAGATAAAGCGCAATAATTTACAAAACTACAACCCAAACAACAATGGCTTTGATTCTGAGTGAGAAACAGTTCTGCACCTTGCAACACGATTTCGAATTCTTGTACGAGACTAGGAGGAACTCCATTATTTACTTCACATATATAAACACCCCCGTCAGATGAGCTCACATTCGTCAGTCGAAGTCCCGCATCCGTTATACTGTACCTATCTTTCGGCAGAGAACCATTTCGCCTATACCAAGTGCGGGTGGGAATGGGTTCTCCGTAGCCTACGCACTCCAACGTCACGTTCGCCCCTGAAACAGAGATAAAAACAACAGATTCGCTGGGATGTTCCATCGGATTCGTCACGACTATTTCACTTCCTCTTACTACTCACCCGTCTGAACGTTGTAACGACTCTGAGGAGTGAACGAAAACTGAGGAGACTTTTTCTCCATCTTTTTGAGGACTACTAATGTGTCGTGACTTGGTAAAAATATGGCATCTTCTTGGACGTAGGGATTGGTAACGGAACATGAATACACTCCTCTGTCGTTCGACGTCACGTTGGTGAGGAGCAAAATCCCTGATTTGAGTATTTGAGAACCTGAGCAAAAATAAGAAATTCATTTTAAATTCATTTTTTCATCCCAACAGATAAGACACCATCGAAACGTTCTAAAACGAAATAGAGATGGAAACAGTAAATTATGATTGACAATTATAGTGAGAAAAGTAAGCAAGTACATTGTCCGTGACTATTCTGAGAAGCAAACAGTCGAGAATTATCACAGTTATACCAGTGAGAAACGACACGACCTTCCATCGGACCAATAAAAACTTTTATTTTAACGATTCTTTTATCAGGAAGCCCAGGTTTCCAGACAGAACCGCCCATTTGCTTAATTGAATGCTTGAGCAGTTCCTTGATAAGGTGGGTCGGGCGTGGTGACGACCACGTCATCCCCCACCCCGTAGACACTGTTAAACAATTCAAGACAAATGACACGAAAACTCTTCTTAGCTTTACCTTCTATTGCTTCCATATTCTTATAATACTGAATCACAGCAGCAGGTTTGCTGTAGGGCATCCTACAGCTGATTCCGACATCGTTTCCTTCGGAAACTTCTATTGTCCTGAACGACGGGGGCGGCATGGGTCCCAGTTCCGCGAGGCTCAGACGGGCTGGATTTGAGGCTATGGCACTTGCTCCGTACCATGCGATGCACTGATAATCTCCGATTTGTGATTCATTGTCCATCTAAATAAACAAGACGCAAACTGTGTTAAGAAACTGTAAAGCTACATTCAGTGTACTGTACACACCTATTACACTGTGCTCTACTTACCTTAAATATCAACTGACTTTTAGCCGTGTCGTTGAAAATATAAGGAAGAAGTCTTCCGTTGTGCTTCCACCGAACGTGATCCGCTCGTATGTCCAGAGAACAATCAAATTCCACTTCGTCTCCAAGGGGGGACACGATGGGCTCTGGATTATTGATGAACTTGGGCCCGACATCTGCATCAACAAACAAAAACGAAATCATTTCTTCCGATAACAAATCCGATCAGCCTTCCACGTCACCCCCTTTTCCCAGACTCACCTGCATCCAGACTGGCTAACAAAGAACCGACAACGAACAATGTGAAGTATGGACTATCCCCCATGATAACATTCTAACTCTGTAGAAAGATGAAGCATTCCTGAAAGCAAACAGACGAATTAAAAAACCCGTACACGGAGGGGCGTTCGTCAATTTCCATCAAATTCTTTAAAACTTACATTTGTCAAAGTCCTTCTTCCAAAGTGAACGCGTTCGAAGTTTGACAACATCGCACGCGTTATTCTCTCCTCCCAAAACCTGTTCTCATATCACAACTAGACAAAGGCAATGCCATCTCTCCGGCTAGTTGGGGGGCGTCAGAGCCTCTCTGAGAATCCCAGACAAGCAAACAAAACAAAGTCTTACCCCCAAAAACACGCTCAAGGCAAAAAAGGACAATTTCTCATCTAAAAATAAAATAAAATAAATAAAAATGTGGTTTGACAAGTATTTCGGTTTCTTTCTTCCTTTCTTCTTCGTCTTAAAGACGTTAAAAGTCTCACCTTTGAGGAGTCTTGTAAAACCATAGGAAGGATGAGTAACAAATGGGTGCAACGATGTCGAACAAAGCGACCGAGAATGTCAGTTTTGTTATAATAGAAAATGCTAAGTCACTTATTAATTTATAATAGTATTGCTCCATGGAATAACAGACTTATCTCATTATCGTAACATTTTCGACCTTCATTCTGTTCTGTTTGGAGAGAGATGTGAAACATTTAGTTTAACCGACCGCAGCATCAGGCATTCAAGGCACACATTTTGAAAAAAAAAAAAAAATTACACTGGCATCCTCGTTTTATCACGCTGGCACTAGTGTGGTTGTGTGACCAATGATGATTATTGGTAGCCGGCATCATTATAATGATTAATACGCGAGTTAACATCTCATAACCTCGACTCCTTGGATATAAAAACGATTTGTGAGGATAAAAATGAGCGAGTTGAATTATTTTTATTCCCCGAGTTAAGACTCACATTAAGGCAAACGTGTCCAATCCCATTTGATTCTGAACAAACTTCTCTGGTTCACGAGAAAATTTTTTCAACTCTTAACTTCGAACAAATTCCTTCTATTAAATTGTACCTTCAAACTTGAAGCAAATTTGGGGCCGTCTTCCGGGTCCAATCTGGAGACCCTGGAACGCTTCTAGTTTAAAAGGTGATCACCAAATCCTGGTTCGTTCCTAACTTAATGCTCTCCTCAACTAAATCCAGATTTTCCCTTAAGCACTCCTCTTGACAACGCACCAGAAGCCCTTGAAAACACAAGTGAGAGCGAGGAAATGGAGGTGAGTTGGGCACACTCTTCACCGAGGACAGGACCAAACCCCAAAGCAAGCCCTAGACTGGAATCCCCGAGGAAGCCAAAGGAGAGGAAGGCTAAGGAAGAAGTGGAGGCGAACAGTCGAAGAGGAGCTGGCTGCAGCAAAGAAAACAGTCCCCACCGAGGCCGATGGCGGACTCTTGTAGATCTTCTGTGCGCTCTGAGGCGTAAAAGGACTTATATATACTCCTGTTGACTGGCAATTCACCACATGACGGAAGACGTCTTCGGGCTCACCTTTACTCTTTTCTTAGTCAAACCTTTTTTCTTCAACTATCTATACTTATCTATTTATACTTATCAATCCTGTCATATTTCTTTTCTTTATCTGATTCTGGGATAAGAATTATTTTCCTCAACGCCAGATAGAATACAGCCTCGAACTTGGAGACAGGCGGCAGTTAACTGCCAACTGAACTTAACTGGCAGTTAACTGGGGATTAGAAGAAAAAAAAATCTCAAAGTTCAAATTCCTACCCCTGACGTGGTGTAGGCTGGATAGGTTTTTGTTTAACCCAAGACACCCCCCCCCACACTCCGGCCTAAACGTCGAACCGTAAAAAGAAATTATTTTCGACTCGGAAAGAATTTTTTTGTTTTTGTTCTTGCCTTTGATTAATATTTATTACTTTTATTTAAAATGTAATTTGTTATGAATTATGAGCGCGACCGCCGATTAATTTTATTGCAACCCATTTCATTCACTGTTAATGTGAAAACCCGTTTGAAGGAAGCGCGAATGCGTTCGAGAGATCGTGAGAAAGCGTCGTCTCACCACCCAAATCGGACTTCCATGACAATCTCAGGATTTCCTTCACAATTAACGGGAAACGCTGGTATCCCCCCATCGCACCATAACTTCTTGGTGTTCTGAGAAAATACAGACTAACTGTAATAATCATGCCCACGGGGAGCTTTCGAATCCTTAAAATAATTATTTCCATCGTATTTAAACACGCTCCGTAACAGTTTATTAATTGTCTTTAGGGTAAAAACCACCATACTACAAGACCATAATTTGCCTTCGTTGATATGACACATGGTTGAGTTGGTCGAAATCGACATAAATTTGCGATTGTAGATTTATTGTCATCAGATACGCTTTGTAAAGACCTCTACAGCAAAATATTTGAACTCTTTAACTTTCAGCCACACAAAAACGGAAACAGTTTGCTGTATTCCTCAATTAGAAGATCACAGGAGCTGTCCCATCAACACTTGGATCTTATGGACTGTTAGTCTTCCATAGTCATGTTCCATCCATCTTTTTAAACGTTATCTTTTTTTTCTCTGTGAATCCTGTGTTTTTAAGCACCTTACCGTACTCTGGTGGGGTTTCTGCGAAGATCATTCCTTCCACTGCTGACGTTATTTTGTACGAGATGCTATTTGTAGAGATAGATTTTTTCTTCTTCTACACAGCTCCTACAGAAACCGAACTCTGTTGCTAGTTGCCTTTTTATGTTTGGTCTACTAACAACACTCTGCTTCCAGAAATAACCTCAAAGAAAGAAAAAAACCTCAACAACCCACATAAGAATAAACAAACAAAAGTAAGAGACAGAAGAACTGTACAAAAAATCGTTATTGGGCACTTGTTACAAAAATTGGAATGTTAAAAAGAGAAAAAAACCACAAAAGCACTTCAATATACATCCTTGTTAAAACCCATTTAAGTAAGGTGCCGATGTGAGAACCCAAACTATTTGCGCTCTTTTCGTTACATCGATGACTAACCTCCTAAACGATACTTCCAATGACCATCTTGGAGTAAACAGCCATCAACGGCTACGGGAAAACTTTCAACTTTAAATTTCCTAAAGTGAAACCATCTATTAAATCCACGACAATAAAAAAACCAAAACGAAAAACAAGTATACGCAAATGGATTGTCACAATAAAAAAAGAAAGAAAGAGAAAAAACTCGGAGGAACAAAGAACGGACAGGTATACGAGAGTCTGGGCAAAGCGCTTTAAGGCATTCCTTCAAGATTGTAATCACATTTAAATTAAGGGTAAATTCAACACCATTCAAGAACACTTTAAAAAAACTTGATTCGATGCATTTTTATTTTTTTTAAATACCCCCACGAATTAAATATCTTTCCTCTTTCCTCCTCTTATTTCACATCATCATCTCCTTCTCCTCTTTCTTCTTCTTCTTTTCCAACCCATTTTCAACACAGACGGAAATCAAAAGGTAAACCGGTGTCTTGTCAAAATCCTTAAAGCCACGCATTCCTTTTTGCCCGACAAGAGCTACCGGTGTCGAAACTCACTTTAATGAGTTTCGCCCTGAAACCTCATACATGTGATACCATCACATATGGACCGTCTCTTCCCTCCTTCCTCCTCTTTTACGATAAAAAACCGACCGTGTCTAAAGTCATTTAGCACTTTAAAATATCTCTTTTAACAACGGACAACGATCATTTCATTTCTCTGGCTAATAAATTATTTTTCTTTCTTGTTTTTCAATAGATGGATGGGGTGGTAACCTTCCTTAAGACCGGAGACATCATCTCAAAACCAACCAAAGTAGTCTTCATTTAATTTTTGTCATTAGCCTGTTTATCTCCAATTTTCGGTATTTACGTGTTAACGCCACCGCGGCCACAGATTTCGCATTCGGTTGAGAGAATGTGGAGAAGAGCTAAATGAAGAAATTTTAGACATAGGAGGACAGCGAAACATCATTAGGGACCTTATTTATCAGAACTCATATGGCAAGAGCATCAGGTGAAAGAAATAGAGACTGTTTTGAATCTAGATTACTCTATTGGCCCATTTTCCACTGAAATCCGATTGACTCAACTTTTAGGTCTTTCTCCGACGCACCTGACATTTTTTGGAGAAAGGGGCCAATTTCCAAACTCACCCTTTCCCGCCAACTTATACACACAGTTGAATAAAAAATACTGACGAGGATGCCCTGGTTAACCTTCAGAATTGGAAAAAAAAGGGAAAAATTGGGTGGTTCTGCTGAAGATTTAAAAGTGCAAAATTTTACACGGTTCAATGGCCATTCACACGGGAGTGCGACGTTTTTCAATTTTACGCTGATAATTTTCCTTTCCATTACCCTCGAAATTGATTTTTGTTATCCCGTCACGGCGCTGGTTTTGACATTTGCCCATGCACCCACTTAATGCAAAACACTTCTAAATAAAGAATCCACGTTTAGGAGAGGAGGTCTTTAAAATCCATTATTTCATCATAAATTAAAAAAAAGGTAAACAACCGAGACCCCCGCCTTCCTTTCTAGACGGTTTAATTGTACCAGAAATTTGGCTCTGACGATGTAGTAGCCAAAAGATTAACATTGCTAACACTAAAAGTAACAACCCCGAAAGTATCAAACCTCAACTGGGCTGTATCCAAGGAATGGAACAGTGATTTAGCCCCAAGAGCAAAACCAAAGGTTTTGGTTGTGAATTCAGTTCAGCGGAGAGGAGTAAAAAAGAAAAGAAAAGAAAATAGGATTTGGATAGGTTATAGGAAGTAAGAGATAACTCAATTCAGCGAGCCTTTCCACTTCTCAACATGGACAGTATCATATAGGGCCTGCTGGACTCATGAAAAAAGTGGCAGATCTTCCAAACTTATGCCGACGAGTCGTAGGAGCCAGAGAAAACGACGAACGCGCCCGACAGGAAAAACCAAGGAAAAAGAGAATGTACAACAGAGAAACAAAACTAGGGGAAGAATCAGAAGGACACAAAACCGAGGATTGTGTGATTGTATTGCTTTCACCAGTGGGTCTTCCAGAACATCGATGACAACATTAAAAAGATTATTAAAAAAAGGTAAAAGAAAGAAAAAAAATACTAAAGAAGAAACACAGAGAAGGATTAGAAGGGCGAGGCAAAGAGAAGTAGGTTAGGAAGTCTAGAAGTTGGTGTCATGAGAAGCTAAGATCCACGAAGGGCCTCCAGTTCCGCGACCTCAAGGCAACAGCAATAAAAGAGCAATGACGAATGAACGAAAAAGATATCTTACAAAGAGAATCACAATGGCAACACGTAAGCCAAGCTTCAAGATCAAATGGGAAAATACTAGACAAGGAATTGAAAACCTTTACTCTTCAAAACCGACACACCATTTCAAAACCAGTTGGAAGAAGAAAAAAAGAAAACGAGCTATAAGATTAAAAATGCGACAGAACCGAGGCTCTACCTGAGCATGTAACAAATTAAATAAAGCACAAAACAAAGAAAAGAAAAAAAATCGACAGATTCGGATAATAACATTCATACTTTCGTTTGAGTTTTCAATAAGAAACGTAAGAAAGCGGAGTGACTGGGGCGAGAGGCAACAACTTATTGTTTTTAATAAAAATCTAGATCCCAACATTCTTAGCTGGACCATTCACATTTTGATGCTGCTCCGAGGGATTTATTATATCCCACGTAAATTTTATTACAAGCCTTGCCTCTCGACGCCTTCTATCTTTAATTTTTTTCTAATATTTATATTTCCAACCATTTTTAAATAATGAAACACACACTAAAAAAAATCACGCGCGTTTCGTTCCCACTACACAAATCTCATTCTTTAAACGTTAAACAAACCTATACGATATTTAACGGATTTAATTTCTACCACGAATAAAAATTATTTGGATATTTGAGACACCCAGTGTTAATGGGTTCAAGCCCAGAGTCATTACCTTTACTTCTGTACCGTGAAAACATGGCAACCTGGCTTAACTCCCCGATTTTGACGCGCCTAAAGAGCCCACGCGGGACCACACTCGCGATTAATCAAAGAACACTGCAAAAAAACACGTGGAATTTTTAACACGTGAAAACTCTAAATATGGTTTCACTCTAATATGTAACGAGTGATTCCTGCTACGTGTTTTCCCAACACTGGAGTTCTACACATATAATTACATTATAGAAGTGGATTCAAAGTACACATTTCGAGGACCAATCGTTTAAGTGCTTTATACTTTCAAGCACACTACTGCACTTAGCACAGAGCCCACCTACAGTACCACGTTATGGGAAGGCTATGTGTATCAAAGCCTTTAAAATGTATTCAGTTGAGGTGGTAACTACCTTTTAAACAAGAGCCTCTTCGTTTGATAGATAATTTATGAGAGGTCACCAAACTTTACGAGAGCTTCCTAAGTTAAAAAGAACGCCAATTATATTAAATTAATTTTAACAGTTACCTCAGATACCCTGAAGCCAAGGTTTAATGATCATCACGAATATTCGCTTCACTGGAAACGAGACAAAAAAAATTTCCTTTTTTAATTTAATTAATTAATCTATGTAAATTAATAGAACAATGTAATGTTTTGTAATTCTCATTACTTGAACAATAATGCCATTACCGGCAATTAATTATCAGGAGCAAATTTGTATAGAAGCTTTAAACTGATATCAATGAAAGCTCCTGTGCCAGACCTGTCTCTAGTGTAAGACATCAAGTAGTTGGTTTGGATTTAAAGGGCCTTTTTATCTAGAGAACAGAACAGTGCCTTAACCTTGGAAAATGGATTATGAATATTACAACAAATTGGTCTAGGAGTGAGGAAAAGATAAGACAGAGTAGCGAGAACAGAATGAAATAAAAAGTAGTTAGAAAGAACAAGAAAAATAAGAAGTAATATGGACATTGAGAAAAGGAACTGAAATGGAAGAAAGAGAAAAGAAGTGAAGCTAGGAGAAGCTTGTTAAGGAATTGAGTGGTTTATGTCTCTTGAGGTGTCATTGTCTCATAGTTCACCAAGAAGGGATGTAGAAGGATTGGAATGAACTGCCAATTTCATTCATAAAAAATTTTTTTGAGGTTTTCAAACTTTTAAATATAAAAATTCCATGGTAATGTCCTAATGCATTATTACATCTTTGCCAACAAAAACAATCAGTTTTAAACAGACTTTCTCAAATTTTGGAGTTATACTCTTCTCATACAACTAATAAAGAAGAGAGATTGTTTCTATTAAAATTAAAAACTATCTACAAGACATAAAGTTGGAACTAAGACAAAAAGTTTTGGATTCCCATTGTCAAGATTTTAAAAGGTTTTGAGCATTGTTTTCTCAACCACCAGCTTGCTTCCTTTTAAACAATCACAACAAGTTTCAGCTTTGAGTCAACCTTTGCACTTAAAAAAGCAATAATTAATAAAAATGAAACAAACCATAAAAAGTCATTTAATTAAATTACTTAAAAGTCATCATGGTGTGGAGGCTTAAAAAATAAATAACAGTCAATGTTAATAGAAAAATTTTTATCTCTTTCTCTCCAAACAAACACAACATGACCATAGTAAAATTCCAGGTACCTCACATTATGATTAATCCATGGCATCACTAATAAAATAAAATAAGTTTCAGATGGTGAAACACCTACTTAATAAAACAAAATACTAGGATTTCAACTTTCAGTAACTCAGCACAAAAACTGAATATTTTCCAAACGATTAGTTTTAATTTGCATAAATAATCCACACATTACTCACTGGATTTTTATAGAAAAATGAAAAAAAATGTTTCGACGAGATAAAACTAGCACTGCCGAATTAAATTATTTTTCATATTCAATGAGATTAAATTGAAATTTTAAAATACTCATTATTCTTATCGTTTAACTTAATATAAACAAAATAATAAGGGTCGATAAGATTCCGGCGGTTCGTGGGTTCCTTTGAAAACAAAAGAGAAAACTCTCAGGTGTTACCATAAACTTTATGGGAAATATCGATATTCTCAGATAAATGTTTTATTTTACCAACTTTGAAACATCACACAATCTTTTATTTTTCAAGAACTTAAGTCGGACACCGAAACATTCCAGACAGAGGAATAAACACAATGGCATGCGCAACTTGATATATGCCCTTGAAGAGTAACAAAAATGCACATGCAGGCTCCAGTACATTATTTTTGTGTCAAAGACCTTAAAGATGAGAAAAATCATTCAGATTAACTTACCCAAATAAAATGATACTTCTCCAAATCGATTAATATCATCACTCTCGACGGGTCTAGATATTATTATTAAATCCGGATCAAGCGTAAATTTCACTAAAAACTAAAAAACAAATGAACGAAAAACGAAATAAACAAAAAAAAAATACAACAACTCAACGTAAAGACGCCATGTTATGTATGAACTGAAGTTTGAGTCTGCGCATTGACCACGTTCCTGTACTCGCCGTTTCATCAAACTCGCAGCAAATGCCGGTTACCCGACCTGAGTTGGCGCCCTGAATTTTTTAACGGTTTTTTTGAAAGCCATGAGCGTACGACGATTGTCGCTCCTTTACCCTAGGAGTTGGCAACCCTTTTCCGACGGCGGATCATTTTTTAAATAAAATTTTTATGCGGGCCGTACATTCAAATATAATTTTAATAATGCTTTTACATCATTTACGAGTACAAATATGGTTAAAAATAAATTCTTTGAATACGCTTATAGATTCTTTGCAAATTAAGCATAGTTATTATTATACATAATTATATTATTACCTTTATTGTTATTATCATTATTAATAAAGAGATGATGAAAATGTACTTTTCATTAAATTTGCGTGTTTTCCTCATTATATTTTTATTCTCTTCGGTATTTTATTCATTTTTCCTACCATAAAATATGAATTATTTCACCAATAAATGAATAAATTGCATGTAATTCTCATTACCTATTACAGTGAAACGACATGCGGCTGTCAATATGAACGTGCTTATGTGCAAAATGTACGTATAAGCATGAAGTAGCAAACTAGCGAAGTTGTGCTGATTTTTTTCCTAAAACTATATTGGTGCTTTGGCGGGTCGCACAAAAAGTTGCAAAAGGCTGCAGGTTGCCGATTCCTGCTTTACTCGAATTCTTCTACTTAAGTTTAGATGGTACTATTATTAATAGGTTATAGGCAATTTAAGTAACCAAATGGTCATTGATATGAAACAAAATGACTTATTTATTGTATATAGGGTTGTTAACGTGACATATGGTTTTTCTTCAATAAATAAATTTTAAAAAACTCGAAATATTGATGTATGACTTTAAACTTGCAGATATTGAATGTTTTCAATGAGAATCAGCACCAAATGTTTTGTAAAATCTGCGAATTCAAATCCAAATTTTAAATTTGAAGCTGTATTATTGGCATTTTAAACTTTTTGAATAAGCAAAAGCGACTTTATTTAAAAATTAACTCCATGGTCTTTTAAAAATATGGCAGAATTTTTGGAATCGAATAACGACAATTTCTTTCTTTGAATGTGTATCAGTTAAAATCATGCTTCCGTAATGTGAATTTAACTTTAACTTAATTGATTAAAATGTACTGAACTAGTTTAGAAATGAAAAACCGTCAAATCTGTGGTTGCAGTTGCGTTACGTAGTATCAAAAATTGTTTCAAATTAATTGATTTGTAAATGCTGTCTACAATAAGTTAGAAGTGTTATTTTTATTTAACATCTAAATACATTGTACGATTAATTAATTTAAAAGTATATTTAGTATTGTATCCATAAAATGGAAGGAAAGTAAAACCATTAAATCCAGTTTTAACGCTGAATTCTATATACAATAAATGAATACTGGGTCCAAAAGTAGCCAAAATCAATAGGTGCGAGTTATTTTTACAACGGAAATGTTAAAAAAAAAAATTTTTTTAATCATAATAATAGTCAATTTATTTAGTAAATATTTTACGAAAATAATATTTGAAATTAAGGAAATAAATTTTAATTTTTGTCAAGGCCACAAAACAAAAGAACAATTGATCTTTAGTACAAAATCACAGCTGAACGTATTTAAAAGAATAAACGAAGAAAAACAAAATTCTAACTATTTCATCTACATTTTTTCTTTGTTCAAATTTGAAAATGGAAATACAAAAAAAAGCAATGCCCTCGTTTATTTTTAAAAGCTCAGTCTTTTTCAAATGAAAAGCAAACTTTTTAAAAAAAAAATTTACTTTTCTAAAATTTACCAAACCGTTGAATTCACAAACAACCTAACTTTAAATAAATACAACAAGAAATAGATTTTATATAACATATATACTGAGAGTTGAGTGAACCATTTCTACCACTTAAAACTCTATTTAAAAGCAGGGCATCTATAGCAGAATGATAGACCTAATCTAGCTTGCCAGGAGACCTTAGATAGATACTGTGTGGCATGTTTTCAAGAAAGAAACTGTTTAGATATAAATTTAACTCATCCCTAAGTCAACCATCCAGGAGCTTCCATGTTTCTAGAACCTTCAATACTATCTATCAAAAGTCTGAAAGTCTTTAGAGTTTAGCGAATTTTTGAATACTGCTTGAGAGATACCGATTGATTCATTGATAATGACTCTCTAACTTCTGTGAGTAAGTCTCGTACTGGGGTGGCTTCTGCATAACTGTTCAGACAATGGAAAGAAAGAATAGTAGTAAAGGTATTTCGACTGCGACTACTCTTGAAGGCTCTAAAAATACAAAATACAATGTAAATATCTCCTCCTTCTGATGGCGCCTTGTCTTAGAGTCAGTCTAAAGTCTGTGAGCCAGAATTAAAACAATACCTTCTCGTTATACTTTGTTAAGTAGAATTTGTGTTGCATAGAGTTTTAATTTCCACTCGTGAGTAATACAGGACATCCGATTAACTCCCAGTACAGTAATTATATATCACTAACGATACTAACAAGTAATGAAATTTTTCAAAAAAAGACAAATAAAGCGGTTTAATGATTGCCGTGAGGGTATCGAATAAGAGAATTTTAAATCCAGACAAAAATTTACTTAGAGTAACGATTTTACAACAAATTTTAGGCAACATCAAGGTGAGCTAAAAAACAGTGATTCCCAAATTTTTAAAAACCCTTTTTATGGTCAATACATGTTTCACTCAAGAGTGGATTCCTTTTTTAATTGCTATTTTGTTATTATTTTGTTGTTAACTTGACATATTTAATGGAAATAAGTCTTGTCAATGTTTACTGTCAAAAGGCATTACACATTTTAGCCCAGTATTTAAGCAACATATTGTATTTTAAGCATCAAGTTATGTTTTTATTTAATTCAGGACGCAAAAATCACTAACATTTTATTTATTGGCATTTATTTTAATTTCCAAAAACATAAATTGAATGATAATAGTTTTGTTATTTTACATTAAATCTTGTTCAGACCTCCTGATGGTATTCAAGGATCTCCAAACCAATTTCAAGTTTCCACGGATTCTCTAAGCGGTACCGGAGGAGGGTCTGGGGGTCCTTAGAAACCATTTTGGGAACCACCGATATCGAATATATAACAAGAAAAAGGAAGAAAACTTAAATTACTATATACAAATGCAAACACAAAATACAAATTAAAATCTTAACAGATAAAACAGAGCAGAGTAGTGTAGTAAGAAGAGAATAATAATAATAATAATGACAATAACAACAAACAACATATAAAGCGTAAAGTGTCAAAAGAAGAGAAAGAATATAAAACACATCAGAAAGTCACGTCATACGATAGCAAAGTGCACAACAATTGATGTAAATATACAAGAGCCAGTTCACGAAAACTGACTTTAGTGGTCCTTTTAAGAAAGAATCACTCTATTTTTATGCTTAAAGTTTAATTTTTGAGCAAACTCTATTAAAAATAAAATCCCTTTTGTTGTTTGTTATAACTCTACGTCTTAAAAATTAAACTCATAAAAAAATTAATGAAATCTACACAGCTGTTGGGAAAACAGCATAACTTCACCTTCCTTCGCTTTGAAATATTATTTATTTATTTTTTAAATTCAAAAGAAAAGTTGAAAGCAAGATAAAAGGTGAATTGGAAACAATAAACTATGTTAAGATGTTTTTTCCTTTTGACTCCTCTCTTACTAAAATAAATCATTGTTTTGTTGGTTTGAGCTTTAAACTCGTGACGTTAATTGGCAATGGCCGGTGGTGACGTTGATTGCCGAGTCGGCTCTTCCATCTTCTTTTCTTTCGCCCAAACAAATCCTCTCGAAAACAAAAATAAAATTTGTTTATTACACTGAACGATGACAAACTAGTTCCGACCCCATATTGTTTACATTTAGTTCGCAGATTCTTGTGTTTTCACAGAAAGCTCTTGAGAATTTTCATAATTTTTGTTTGACAAGTGATAAAGAGGTAAAGTGAAAAACCATAATTAATTTAGATTTAAACAGTTATTCTTTGCTATCGGTCAGCGATTATTCTGGGTACAATAAAACGTCCCCTCCTTCAATACCTTGTATATACAAACATTTTCCCAACCTAAATTTTTCTACCTAAATTCTGGCCTCGAATCCTCTGCCTGTCTGATGCATTCTGCAGCCTCGACCTCAGTTTTCCATACACTAACGAATGATACAGCCAGTCTGACTTCTAGAATCTATGCGGACTTTTATACTCGCCAGAGAAGTGGCAGAACTTCCAAAACATCTGTCGGCTAGTTCTAGAAAGAAAAAAGAATGACGAAAGAAAGCGTCAGGGGCAACCGAGGAAGAAGAAGATATGATTAAACCTTCTTTTCCTCACAGACGAAAGACGACAAATCTGAAGATATTGGAAACTTGTGGCAGACTGGCGGGCCTTCTGACCCCTCAATAGCTACGCAGGACAGGGGCGGACTAAAGCTAAAGCGGACCTTGGATAACATTGTAATTCCAGGCCTAATTTTCAGTTATGACACATACTTTGGGTTTTATAGTTGGGTTTTAAAGTATATAGTTTATAGTTCTATTTAGGAAGTCCAGAAAATCTTAACTATGAATCGAAACAATCTATTTGCAATCAAGTGTAGGTACTTAAGTCTTAATTGCACAATTTTCAACCATAACTCACATAAAATGCAATAAGTTGAGGAGACATTTATTTTAAATAGCTATGTCTGACTTTTAAAATACGTGCTTAGTAGAGGCTCAATAGACGCGAGGAACGCTCGTCCACACTTGTCAACTTTATCAATCAACGATTCCGCAAAATCTGCTTACGTTTCACAATAATTATGAACATAATTTGTTTGTTAACTAAAAATTAAAATTAAAATTAAAAACCTAATTGCCACCTTCAATGGTGGACTAAGGCCTACTGCCCGAAAAATTAAGTGTAGTAGGCCTTGCTGCAGAAGGATGTTAAAAAAGGGCACAGTTTCAGCTCGCCACTAAAGATGCCAACGACTGTATTTTAGATAAACATTTGGCTCGATTTTGGATGTCTTGAACTATGTTTTAGATGGCAAAATTCGTAACCCTTCTGAGATTTTTTTTAATGTGGTTTGTTATTCACCGAAGAAAACTATAAGTTTTTGTTATAATAACATAAGGCGTAACAAGTTTTGGTATTCATACAGTTTCTAATTATTAATAGAATTGTTAGGAATGACAAATTAGACTTAACCTCTAGTAAAGTGTTAAAATTCTCTTTAGCGTGACACTCATCTCATATAAATAACCGAACACCTAAAATGCCCTTAATTATATGTATTTTAGTTGCATTTATACCATATCAAGAAAGGCCTTTGGTTGCCTGTATATACAGGCTGACGCAACGTAACAAACTATAGGGGAGTACTATAATGAGCATATTTGCGTTGACGAACCAACATCAGTATATATTGAATAGTAGTGAATTTTTTAATTAACAAGGTTATTATAAGTGGTTTTGATTTTAGTGAACAGAATTTTTCAAGGTTCGCCATGATTACTATGTCGGTTTTTTAAGAATCCGTTTCAAGTCACATAATTGGTTAAGAACATAGCTTTTGCCGTGTCTTAAATTACTTAAATTGTGGAATTTAATTTTAATTCAATCTCCATGAGCCCTGAAAATACCTATGAGTTAGTCATCCAGACCTAACTTTCGATAAGTTTCCTTAATGATATTGGCGCCATAGTTTGAGCAATCTAGTTCGATGCAGTGAAGCTTGGATCCCCACTCGCAGTGAGCTATGTCGCTCTGCTTGTACACCTTCACTTGAATTCTGGTAGACAGTTCACCGGAACCTTGGACCTTGAACGCAAAAAGGAGATAATCGTATTGATATTTGAAAAGTTTAATTCGTTTAATTGGTTTAAACCATTAAAAGAAAAAATTGTTCACCTTCATGGTTATGGTCATAATCTGTCTAGTTCCCCTCTTGTTCGGGATAAGACCCTTGGTCGAATAATAGGTGGAGTATGCATTAGCAGTGGAATCCCTTGCTCGTTCTCTGGCTACTATTTCCTTTCCATCTATCGTTAGAAATCTGAAATAAGACAACGGTTTAGGTGAAGAATTAACCTTTGTCAGTCACAAGATTATACTGTATGGCTTAACTATATCAACTCTTGACTAGATTCGATGAGAATCATCAGGCTAGATTTTTTCTTCTCTTTTCTTTTCTTTTTATAGACCCGCTCATCCGTTAGGGTCGCGGGGGGAGGGAAGCAACTAAGGACTTCCAACTGGCACGATCCTCCGCTAATCAGACTAGATTATTGATATAAATTGGACACATGGGGATAGAAAGGTTGAAATGACACTGCTTATGAAATCAGTCAAGAGGAGATGAGGTAGGCGTACAGAGAAGCATAACAGCCAACTATCATTCATAAACTAAGACCGACGCAGTTGACCAAGCCACCATTAAGTCCCCAAAGATTTCATTCAATGAATGTGCCACGAAAAAACAGAACACAGTAGAAAACTCGATCAAATCGAGGTCATAAACAATATGGAAGCGACTAGTATGATCCAAGATAAACAAATAATTTTTTTGGGATACTTTAATGCACAATAATAAAAAGAATGACCATAAACATTTGTATGTATGGTATAGATTTATTATCCTCACTGTGTTGATGTCTGTCAGTAATCAAGCACATCTGTAAAATCGAAGACCATCGACAATTGGTGCTTCTATAAATTTACTCTCCTATTAATTTACAGCTTGTGGCGCTTCCCCTAAAGCTAAGCTTGCTAAGAAAGAAATAGTCATCCTCAAAAGAAAGCTCAAAGACAGGAGGAGACTACCCTTAAAGTATAATGAAATGCAACGAAATGTTTTATATACACAGGTTCAAGAAGTTGAAGAAACAAATATTTATCAAAACAATAACACAGTATCCTCACTCTAAATCTCTCGGCGGCATAAAGCTCACATCCATCCTGTAGGTGCTTTCCGCGTGAAGCTTCACCGTTTTAGGTTGCGTGAACCTGTCGCTTTTCTCCATTTTGCAATAAACGGGAGTTCCTTCAGGTGCCTTCCGCATCGACAGAGTTATTCTGAAAGTCCCTTTCTGTGGATTTTGCATGGCACATTTTCACTCTCCTTTCCGATAATTCTGGTTTATGCCACGGGTTTATTTCCTGCTTCCTTTGGTCCTACGAAAAAGAGAAACAAAAAACAGTGAATATAACCATAAGCATGATAAACATTTATTAAACAAGTAGTACAAGTATTTAACCAAATTTTTTAGGAACGTGATAGAGATCTGCAATTTTTAGTTCACCTCTTTTTGTTTTTATTCAATCAATATCTAAGTTTATAATATTATAAAAATAAGTTGATCATTAAAAGTTGAGGAAAAATGACTGCGATGGAAAGTAAAGTGAGAAAAATGAGAAAATTTGACAATTACGAGGGTAAATTGAAAGTTGACTAACGTCATCATAGTATCCTTGACCTAAAATCTTTGAGCATTGCGTGTCTCTGACTCCTTATGGCATACAGGTGACTTTCCCTATCTCCCCACCACCTCACACCCAGAGCCTTTCACCAGGCGACTCCTTTTCGTTTATTTCGCCAACAAGTCAGTCCCTAATGCGGTTCATTCAACCAAATTAAAGACTTTTTTTCCTTCATTGAAGAACTAATTTTACTGGTTTTGATCCCAACAAATTACCTTCTGCGAAAAAGTCAGCAATTTTTCTTTTTTTCCGTTTTTTTGACTCGCAATTGCTTGGATTAAAAAATGACCGGTTAGCTGACTTCCTTCTTTCTCTTTGCATGCCGCACTGACCTAAACCTTTCAAACTTTCGTTTCACGTTTCTTTCAGTCATTAAAAATGTTGTTAGAAAAGTGGAAACTAAGTGGAAAAGCGTAACTGCCACCCAAATCGTTGCTTACAATGAGAACCAGACGATGTGAATAAACGTACACATAACCTACCTAAGACCGGTGCTCACATATGCGGCCAAAACATGGACAAAAACAAAAGAAGACCGCAACAAGCTACTAAGAACAGCCCCTCCCCATTTAGTAACGTTCAAAAACCCTTCATGAAAGAGACCAAGATGAACACAAAATGAAAAATATCTGAATAATGTCAGGAAAAACCTTCAGATGGTGGAACCAAAGTCAAGAAAAGAAGAAACAGAAGTAGAACCAAATCCAGTGGTAGGACACTATTGGGAAGAAGACGAGGATCCGCGACGGGCAGCCAAGCCCCCTTGATTGATTGATGCACCCCCAACAGCACCAAAGAAGTCAAAATTTCTCGCAAAAAACTGCGAATAAATGAGTTGATTGCATACTTCGTGCAGATTATTCTCAGTCTACTCTGTCTCTACAGTATCATCTTATCTTCTACACTCATTACCATAAAAAATGGATGCAGTTATACTTCAGTTTATAAGCTAATACTTCATTTTAAACTTTCCTCCCAAATAAAATATTTCAAGTTTTGAATAAACCATAACTTCGTATCTTTTAAATTTTCACGCTCGTTCTGTTTCATATTTACTGTATGCACTAAAGTTGTAGGGTTTTTAAGTCTTGTATCTACCCCGGCGATGCTAAGAACTAAATTTTTTATTTTTCTTTTTACTTGTAAAATGATTTTCTTCGGACGGTGTGTTATACTCTAATCGTGATTCTCCTGATCCAATTTAGTTTAGTTAATCTGAAAAATGTATTAAAAAAATATTTTAAGGGGGTGGAGTCACCACAACATATTATATTATATTAATAACAATTTTCTGAAAACAGAAACAACGTAACATTTTATGAAATGAATGAACTCTTTAACTCAAGCTTTTGTTTTTTGGATACTATAAAAGAAAATAAAATCTTCTATAAATTGACGCTTTCAAAAATTGGCAAGTTAAGGTGACATAAGTGGACCAGGCGTAAAAGAAATAATAAAACTTTTGGGTTTCTCTCACCGTTGCGATACCAAGCCACAATGAGATGGTGTTTTAAAAACTAACTGGACCAAATCCAAATTTTTGTCAGTTTTTGTCTGATGTATTCCCCCCTGAAATGATGTCATTACAATTTTGTTAGCTCTTCTGTCGGCTCCTTTCAAAAATATTTTAATATTTAATTCTTATTTTTGCGTGAGAGAATATACGGGAATCTGTATGCTGTCTAAGTTTACTTAACAATTAGAACAAATTTAGTATTATTGTAATAGAATTTCGATCATTTTGGACTATTGAGCTCAAAACTCTGGCACCATTGGCCATTAGTGCCGTCGTCTTGGGACTGGTGGCCATTGGGTGATATAGTATCAGAATTTTTCTAACAGTGGAAGAAGTGATTGAATTTCGAGACAACCACCTTTTTAAGTGCAACTTTCCTAGTAAAATGGTTGGTATCTTGGTGAAAGCTCTGGCAAGCCCTGGATGTTAATTTAAAGAGTTGTATTCCTTACGTATATTACGACAAATATCAGATCGAGATTGAGAAAAGCGCCTCAGCGAAAGAATAGAAGTTTTGTACCAGTGCCTGCACTCCTTTTGTGTTGCCATTAGATATTACCAGAGCTTGTAAATTGAGAATCAAACTTTTAGCCATATCTAAAGTGTTTCTATTACTTCCTTTTTCAGTTGCAACACCCAGGTAAAGAAAAAAATCCGCTGAAAACTACCGTACAGAAAGTGTAGTCTACGTGCAGAGGTTTAGAATTATCCTAGATAATTTCAAAGCGAGATCAAAACGTTTATTGAAAGCGAAATACACCTGAAGCGAACATATCTTTTGTAAATAAATAGTCAATAAACTTTGCTTTGATTCTCTGAAAACATCCGATTTACTGGTGCCGCGGGTCACATCAGAATATCAAAGAAGGCTGAAATCAGCATTGGGACGGAACCCAAACCAAATTAACTTCCACTTTCGTCTTCAATGGAGATTAGACGAAATTTGAAATGTAGCGGCTATTATATTGATATCTACCTTTATGATGTTATGTCTAGTGTATACAGCTAGCAGAAACTTATACACTCTGTTTTGTTAGTATTACATATGAATACTCACCATTGAGCATATCATACCATTTTAATATGCCAAGAGCTCAAAGTTGAAGTAATCAGGGACTTTTTTTATGAGGTTTATTTCCCATATACTAACAAATTAAATTTTAATCCCGTTTTTCACCCTTAACCATTACACCACAGACCCCTACATACTAAAATCATACCTCAAATATTACAGTAGAACAAAAGAAAGTGAAAAAGTGACTAAAACCAAACATTTACTAAATTTTTCATTACAAGTTAGAGAATTTAGAAAATAACCGGTAAACCTGATAAATATTTGATAATTTTTCGTATTACCCAATCTTAGTTGGGGATTATGAATTATTGACGAAAATAATATATAATAACCCAATTTGTCACTTTTACCGTAACATCTACATTATGATACACACATGATGTACATATAATATATACATTTACATATCATAATGAACAGTACGTAAAGTAAAAGCATAATGGGGGGTCTGTGGTGTAGTGGTTAAGTGTCAGACTAAGCAGTTATAGTTGCGAGTGTCAACTATAACTATAACAATAATAAAAGCATAGCTCCTCTGACGTAAAAAACTAAACTACTCCAATCAAAATCAACCAAAATAGAGTTTTCACCTGATTTGAGCCTCTTGAATCCTAAAGCTTAATCGACAGACGGACAACCGGTCCTCAAACTATTAAGCTATTAATTCTTCACTCACGAAATCTGTGCGCTTTGCCCCTTTTTGTTTATTGATTGAATTAATGTAAAAAGTAATTTGTTTTGAGTTATGTCTAGAATTTTGAGTCCAGGGGTAAGGGAACTGGAGGGAGACCCGTAATTATGTACTTCAAGTAATCAATAATAAAAAAAAAATACTTGTTCTAATATATGTGAAATAATGCCCAACAAAAATTTATCAGAATCGTATGTTAACATCAACATTTAAAAAATGATTAGTTCAGATTTTAAAATTAAAGTATAGGACTAGCTAGAAAATGTTTTTCAAATTTTGCAATAATATTGTATTTACCAATTACGAAACCATACTGAATGCCGTGATTATACGAATTTTTCTCGTTGAAAAATTATAAGTTTTTTTAAATGTAACGAATGTAACAAATAATTCTTAACGTTCAAATAGTTAATTAACATTAAAAGTAATAACTGAATTCTGATTAACAATGCCCGAGACAACACAATGCGAGAAGGAAGTAAAGTGCAAAACTGAAGAAAACGGTCGTCGTTAACCATTTACTAAAGCTAGTTATTGCTTCATTGCGAAACCAGAATTTTGTTGAGAAAACACGCGTGCTCTCTTCTACTTTTGTACCAATTACAACCGCCATTTTTCTACATGAAACTCACGCTTTTTGAGATTTTTTTTAATAATTATTTTTGGTTTCTTATTAAAATATTGATTTAAAAGCAGAGACTATCAGAATATTTGCCTGATTTCTCGTGAAATTTATTTTTCAGGTGGTTCCTACTTATTTCTTGTAAGCTTACTAAGTCGTTTTCTGATGTTTCCTTCCTCCGCCCCTCATTTTTGGTGATTTGCACAGTATGACACCAGCAAACTCTGTTCAATGTATATTTTTATTGAAATAAAGTTAGAAAAACACTTTTTCAAAATTTTCAACATGTATTAACTTGTTCCTTTCACGGACAGGTGAAAACAAATTTTCTAGCCAAGCCTACTGCTGAAAAAAATTTAAGAAAGAAATTTCATTTTTATCTAATATTTTCAATCCCTAACCAGGTTTTTATACACATCTTTGTGTTAATATACTAGCCCACTATTAATGTAGCACATAGTGCACTTAATTTATATTATCGCATATTATTAATATTCTGAAATTAGTCCCAATTAATACTTGTTTCCCACCAGAAGTGCCAGTTTCGTACATTTATACCTGGTCAGTTTAGATTTTGATCCTTCAACGTGTGACTTTCAAATTAATGACTTCCTTCCTCTGCTGCGAGATTAGTTTAGTCCTTAAAGTTCCTGAGAACTTTATTTAAAACTATATCGGGAAAACTGCAATTGTGTAATTTTTAATGAGGAGAAAACTACAGAATCTATCTCTCGCGGGAAGTGTATAATTTCTCCCTTCCCACTTTTCTTAGAAATTTAATCAAAAGTCACAACACGGCCACCACCTGTCCCTGTGGAATGTGGGTTAGAGTATTTTTCTGTTTCAGATTTCCATTCCAACTCTTTAAAAGTATAATCATATATAATATAAAGTCCAAAAATGGTGACCGTGACTTATGGTCAACTCAGTGGGGGCAGGCTTTCCTCTTTCTACAAACAAAAAATATGAGCAACTTATATAGGACTTATAGAACTATGATCGGAACAATATAGTTTTAAATTGTTAAAAAAAAAAAACATTTCAGACATCAACCCATCATTATAGGATGTAATCACATTTAAGTATCATAATTTGTACGGATAAAGTATAAGGATATTTTTTACAGCGTTATACTGTATATTAATGACTATTCCATGGACGATATAATGATCTGAAAATGTAATCAAAAAAATTATGCTGAAATGACTTTTGTAACTTAGTGAGCTAACTGATTCGACTTTCAATGTTTGGTTCAGGAAGTTATAATATTGTAAAGTTTATGGCTTTTACGGGTTTTGTTATTAGTAAAATAATTTCGTCCTTGAGGATTATAACTAGTTGAACACAATCACCATTATGTTTCTCAAGTTTCTTTTGTTTTGTTGATTAAGAAAAATATTTCTGTATGTAAAAAATTAAATTTTTCGTGGGACGAGTAATGTAGTGGTTAAGTTCCTGACTTGGACGCAAATCGTCATGTGTTCGAATCCTCCTCCCGCATTCTGTTATACTCAAAAAATTAAGGGTGAAAAACGGGATTAAAACCAAAAAAAAAAATTAAATTTTTCAATTTGAGAAAACAAACCCATCTTTAAATAAAATAAATCAAGAAAGAAAGAAAATTACAAAATAGATTCAAAAAAGTTGGCTCTTAAAGGAATTATGATGGGATTGCCAAATTTCACACGCAATGATTGTGTAAAATAATTGCAGATCTTCTACAGACCTTTTGGTCTGACAGAGCAGTTATGCATTTTGAAATTCACGGTATATACTACAATGTATGTACGGTATGGGTACTACAATGCACTTTCCTAAACTAGCTAACAGTTTATTGTTCTTTATCTTTTCAGACAGGTGACAGTTTAGCAGAGGATAATAAAAAATAATGAAAATAAATTGATATTTGAAAAATATGCATTCTGCACAAGTGCGTTACGATTTCACAATATAAGAATTGAGGTAAAAATCACTTCCGCCAAAGTCGACATGTTGCTATCTGCCATCCTAAGGGTAGAAACTAACTTACACCTCAAAATTCGGTAACTCAAAATAAAATTCGACTAAACATTATGTAAAAGAACGTCGGAAATTAAAAAGGCAAAAACGGTTTCAGATTCAAAAGGAAAATTGCGTGTCAACTTTTTTCTTACAAAAATCAAAATCGATTTACACTATTGAGTAAGAGAGTCATAATGAAACTAAAAATGTCCAACATTAAATTTTTCCTTCGTTGTTAAAAAGAAGCCAGACCAGTTTGTTTATTTTCTCCTTTTTATTCGGCTTGAACGTCATCTATTGCTTACTTTTTGTATTTTCAGTTGTTGCGTGTCAGTTCAATGCATTTTTCTGATCGCGTTTATAATCAAAATCTAAAATCTATTTCTGTTTTTTTCGGCTTTCAAATAAATCTACAGCACGGGAACTTTGAAACGAAAATATCGTTATTGAATAATAATTCATTATTCAAATTATTGGTGGCAATGTAAAGATTTGTGAGGTGCTTAAATTACGTTTTCAACTCTACTGCTAGTCACCTCATCATTTTTAAAATAATTTTCTCTTACCTTGGTTTGAAGTTTCGCTTTCTATTCCAGCTAAAGACATCTTCAGTGGAAGGCGGTTTGATTTCGACTGAACGGTAAAGAAATTGTTAAAGCTAACGAAGTAGGATAAATGGACGACAGAGGATGGAGTGAGGGTTAAGAAGACAAAATGTTAATAAACCCTTCCTAAATCATTCAGCAGACCGTAATTACATTAATTGGAGAATGTAATTAAAAAGTAATTTTTAATTAACGATCAGACTTCCGTTATTGTTTTGAGTGTGGCGGTCTTATTGAACAAACATCACGCAGTTGGTAGCCCTGTCGTTTTTATAAACAATCATGAGAGTTACTTTCTTTTCGCGTTAAGTTGAATGTTTCTAAGCTAAATAAAAAACAAATAGAGTAAATTTTCAAAGAAATAGTTATGTGACTAGATAATAATATTATGAGTTAAGATATGACATCTGTAATTTTCGGCGTGGGAGTGGGTTTGGTTATTTTAATAACTGTTTGGTTGGTCGCAATCTGTACTGGATTGATATCCTTGCGAACGAAACGTAATCTTGGAAATATCACGATATTTGTAGCAGCAGTGTTTACTATAATTCTTTTGTTAATACCGCTCGATTCAAGAACACCGTCCCCTCAGGTTTATCGAGTAAGTGACGTTTAATAAAATATTTACATTAAATCAACTAATTGTGCTATGAATAATTTTTTTCGCCAAAAGTCTTGAAAGTTTTTAACTCTGCAGTAACCTTGGACGAATGAATCTGCGTATTGTACACCGAAAGCCGAAAATAAAAGAAAGAGAATTTAATGTCGATCGATTTACGAGTTGTAATATAGCTTCAAATTGAAATTTCTTGTTTTTTGTCTCAATTATAGTGCAATTAGGAGTTTGTTTTTATAACAATCACACCTAGTAAGTAATTTTTCATTGTATTTTTAATTCAGGTCATGATAACATAAACAAATCCTGATAACCAAACTTGAATATTGATATTGTACCATTAACACCAATTATGTTTATTCATCTATTACCAAAATCATTGTTTTGCTATAATTTTGTTGATTCATCTACTAAATGTTCAGTTTTAGTATTGAACAAAATTCAAGGTCAATTCCTGAACTGTTAAGATTTGGAAAATCTTATTCGATACCTTTCTACCATTTTCAAATGTATTAAAATGGTGTTCCTCAATGTTTTTGGTACACAAGAACTTGAATGATTGGTCTTAGAAAGGAAATACTGGTATATTATTAAGCAGGGACAATAAGGAAATTTCAAGTAGTTTCAATTCTGTTTTTTTCCCTTTGATGTAACAGGATGTGCAAGATTCCAAACTCAACCACTACTGGCTAGTTAAGTGCTTTGACTACTCACTACTGTTTTTTCACAATAAAGAAATCTTAGCAAATTTTATGCAGAACTTGAATTTAAATACAGAACAAAAAATTAATTTTTATATTTTAATTATATTATTATTATTATTATTATTATTTAGTGGAAGGCCTATGGTTGAGTAATAAAACCCCTCCAATATCCTGTTATACCTAAGGGTGAAAATGAGATTATAATTTTAAAAAAAATTAATTTAAATCTAGTGAAACCCTTGCACATGATGCTTGCTGCAAAGAGATTTGGTGTCAGATTTCAATTTAGCCCACTTTGGTCAAGCCTCCAAATAAAAGAGTTGTAGTGTAGTGGTCTGAGTTTAGAATTTTTGGTCTTCAGTTTGAATCATCTGCCACATTCTTTAATATGCAAGGGTGAGAAACAGGATTAAAACTTAAACTAACTAATTTTAAAACATGTGTACATTGCATTGTTTACATTTATTTGAGTAATTATTGTTTTAAAATAAAGGAGTATTTATGTATAATTTCCTTAAGAGAATTTTTAATCAAAATGGAACTTCTTATGCTTTCTTATCAAACCTCTGTAATTCAGGAAGTCATCAACAGATAACTCAGGGACTGAAAATTTTGTAATCAGTCAAATACAGGTGTTATCATGTAACAGTGTATTAGTGAATTCTTAAAAACCTCATTTCTTGTACTTTTTTCAGATTTATGACGACATATTTATCTGGCGTTCTTCTCTTCTCGTCTTGCTGGCCATATCCTTCTCGTTGGGATTTTTGACGTTTGTCGTCAAGCATTTAATGGAACCTCAACTCGAGCCTACTATCAAAGAAAAAAGATTGTAAACAAAAGCTCAAGATGTTAAGAAATTTTTTTTCGGTTAGAAACATTATGGTAAGCGCGGCGATTAGGCGAAAACCCCGCGAGATAGCTAATAACGAAGATTTCGTGAAATTCGTTATCAATTCCGAATATCCAGTGGTGGTAAATTTTCACGCCGAGTGGTGCGATCCTTGCAAAAAGCTGACTCCTAAATTAAAAGAAATGATCGAACCTCTAACAGACATTGACTTAGCCATCGTGGACGTTGAAAAGAATCCAGAACTGGTGGAAAGTTTCGAAGTGAAAGCAGTGCCTGCCGTTGTTGCTCTCAGGAACGGACACGTCGTTGATAAATTTATTGGCTTAGTGGAAGAAGACATGATATCTAAACTGATGGAAAAACTAGGTTCTGGAGCGAGAGAAAAGAAAAGTGAAAGTAGCAACGATTAAATTTTTGTTTTCAGCACAGTATTTTCAGCATAATTGCATTTGGTTTTTTTGCTTACCAAGAGAACTTTCTGCTTTTTCATTTTTTTTACCAAATACTAAGAATGCAGTACAAAGAGCTCAGCCATTTCTAGTCCTGATCCTAACTTTTAACCATCATGAACCATTACCATGGAAAAATTTTTTACGGCATTTAAGTGTGATCATGTCTATTTCTTTACTGTAATATGTAAGAGAATATATATACATCGTTGAATAATGTAAAATGTGGGGTTCTGTTCTATGATTTGGAATTATTGTTGAACGACTTATTTTACCTGCTGTTCCTTTTTGAAAGTCCATCCAAAGTCTAGTTTTTAAGATTTAGGGACTAGGTATTACGTTGTTGCCTTTACTTCAAAGAGAGTTCTCAAACTTCATTCGCCGTAACAAGTAAATTTGTTAAAGCTCATTTTATGTTCAATTATTGTGTCATTTCCCACTGGTTTGGGATCATAAGATTACTCTTCTCATTGTTCGCAATAAAGATTTAAAGCTTTGTGCTCCAAGTTCTAAAGTGTGATTGAGCTGTTTCCCTACCCACATAATGGCTACATCTAGTGGTCTGCCTAAATTTTTAAGATCTTTACGCCTCCCCCCACTCAGAATTTTATTATCTCTCTTATACCTTTGCTTTGCAAACTTTTGTTCTATGGCGTAAAATGTTTTAACGTTATTTCCGACAAAAATCTCACAGTATAGTTCAGTTTCTTGTTTTTGTATTAAACATTTTTAAAGCATAAAAATGAATAGCGTAAGAAAAATAATTAAATAGCACGAC
The DNA here is from genome assembly GCA_016920875.1 of Columbicola columbae. NCBI lineage: Eukaryota > Metazoa > Arthropoda > Insecta > Psocodea > Philopteridae > Columbicola > Columbicola columbae. The sequence continues at coordinate 16,423,331 of JADMLL010000007.1, forward strand.
AGATTTGAAATGTGAAATTTATCACGTATTAAAAATAAACAATTTTTATCAATGGTTTACCTTTTTATCAAATAATAAATAAATTAAATAAATAATTAAAGATTAATTTTTTTGAACTTATAAAAGAGTTCGAAGGATTTGCGTAAGTTCATTGCATGGTTCTTAACCCAGAACTCGACGGAACATACGCTTGACTCAGCTTTTAGTTAATAACAGCTTCTAAGTGAAAGACTTTTAGTTAAAGAAATGTCTATGGAAGTTTCTACTTCACAAAACTGTGTTTTAAAGGAGCTTAACGAAGCCTGTCTAATACTTAGGTTCTGTACCAAGCATCAAATATTGCTTTTGTGAAGCGTAAGGCCTTTCAAAAGGCCTTACAACAATATCTTCACCATTTTGAGCCAGAATAAATTTTCTTTGGAGTGATAATTTATCCAGAATTCTCAACAAAGTTAACAAATTTGTTACTCCCCTTTCTTCTGTAAAAGTCAACAGTTGGTGGACGGTTATTGATTTGTCGGTATCCTGGATTTCACACATTTTCCAAAATTCATCGAGCCGTTCTTCAACAAATCTGAATTCCCTGAGTTTCGAGCTAAAATCACAACAATTAGTAACCTGTCGGGATTGTGTCTCTAGATTGACAATTAGACTTAAATCTTACCTCGGAGGATTATATCTGATAGAGAAAAACCAAGGAAGACTTCTTTTCGATTTAACCGTTTGTCCTTGAAACTGTTGCACCGTAGAATGCTGAAAAGAATTCGGAAGACTGATTTTATCAGTCTCAGGCTCTTGTACAGCTTGAATGATTCTTGATGGAGACTCGTTGACACTTTTCTTGTTTAGAGTCTCGCTCTCACTTCTCTTGTTTTCTTTTAGAATCTCGCCAACTAAAAGATCTGTTAAACAATTGGTCTAGTTATTTACTCGATTATAAAAAAAGTATTTTGGACTCTGAAATAGTCAATTTGTTTAAATCAGTACAATTAAGAACATTATGAAGTCATCATTTTTAAATATTAATACAAAAAGAGATGAAAGCCTTTGAAGTTGGCTACTGGGTCCAAAAGTACCCAGGAATAACGCAAAGGTTTGTTAAGTTTAAAAGAAACTCACCTTGATCATTAGGTCGAATCGATTCTTTTACTATTAAAACTTCTCTTCCTCGTGAGAGTGATGACATTGTCATTTTTGACCTGTATTCTTCTTCAACATCTGTTAAAAAAAGTCGTATCATAAGAAAATCAAGAAGGAAGATATTAGAGATGAAAAAAAAGCTGAAGTGACGAATATTTTTTCATGTAAATGAAAGAAAACAAATTAATAGCAAATGTTTCGACCTAATCAAGCAAAATGAAAAAGTGGAAACCAGCATGAAGGAACGTTCATACTTGTTGGAACGAGTCTACAGGAAGTGAAGGATCTTGGTAGATCCGTCAACTTGTGGAACGTCAAAGTACATTCTAGAAAGATCTAAAACAATTAGCAGAATCAAGAATATTCTTCAGTTATGACTTAAGTTTATAAAGACTGTCGTAAGGAACCAACTCAGCAAGGAAGTCAGCAAGACAGTAAATGGGTACGATTCAACCATAGTGGGGAACCCAACCGGTGAATTAAGTGCAAATAGTTTAGTTAACATATTTTTAGTTATGAACAAATTAAAGTTTAGTTCGGGTTTTGTATTAGACCCATCCCGACATAATCCAAGCATAATCTTTGTGAAACCAAAAATGAGAAATTCTTAATGATAAAAACTCACCGTCAATTGCCACTCTTGGTAAAGTAGGTTCTTCTTGTAATTGTTCTACATCCGTTCTGTCAACTGATCTTAGAATACCAAAAAACAAAAAAAAATAGTGCTGAAGTTAGAAGTTGTGTGGGTTTTAGGGATATTTACCATTTCGCAGTTATTTATTCATTTATCTATTAATTACAGAAATTTTTTTTCCAAAAACTATTTACCTTTTGGCTTTAAAAATGCTGAAAGGTTCATAAGGTCTCTGAAATGGGAGAAAAAATTAGTTAACTTCGTCTTTTTACAAACCATTCACTTTGCATAAAATTGTGTATAATTACTTACTTTTTCTGAATGCACATGTCTTGTGTACAAGTTATTTATCCCTGAAATAAAGAGTTTCATCATTAAGCTATAGATATCACTAATAAGTCTGTTTTAATTTTTTTCCCAGTCAGAGAAAAAATTGGATTTTTCAAACTGTGTATAATCACACTGGTTATAAAACTAAACAAAAGTCTCTCGCTGTTTCTTACTCTCTATACAGTTACCCACCAAAATTTCTCTGGTCTTGAAGAATGGAAGAATTAAAAGCGGGTGTTCTCATCAAGTACTCTATAGATAATGACTGTATAATTCTGGGGGGACCTTGATATACCTGCAAAATAATTATTGAATTTATTACAAAAAACATTCAGGAGCCCAAACGTAGTAAGCTTTAAGAGGAGTAGAGCCATAGTCGAAAGACTTCCAAATAGTCGAACCAAAATCAATAATAGAAGAAGCAAAAGAGAGAGAATGGTACAAAACTACTGTTGAGCCACCCATGATTGATTTTGTATTGATTACAAAGAACAAGTAACTAAAAGTAGATAAAAATTTTTTTTAAAAATGAATGAAAAGCATAAAAATTATATCTAGTATTTGAGAACCAGTTTAAAGTGATCCCAAATAGTACCTGTACTCTTTCTACATTGATATTCCTGTTCAAATCCCTGGCTCTTCTGGCGTAGTCGACAATTTTCGTTTGTTTATCAATGATTAAATTTTTCTTCTTGTTCGTTTCAGTTGGTTCTAAACATGGAAGACTCCAATCATCATCCGCCTAAAGAAGGAAAAAATTAGTAAATATAGAAAAATTAGGGCTTAACTCCAAATGTATTGCCTATTTACATTTTACAAAATGGGCATTTGTATTTTCACTGTAGTGTCTATTATGTAAATATTAGCCAATATAAATTATATTTTTCAAAAACTCCAAATATAAGGAAGAAGAGTTTGAGCGTGATAAATACCGTGTCTTATTTACCACAAATGATATTATTAATGAAATTTAATTTTGGGTGTTCTACTTTAAACTAAATTTTTGACATTTGAAGGGGAAAATTGTGTTCTTATTATTAAAAGGGTTCTAAAAACCTTTAATTACCTCTAATTCATGAGCATCCTTTTCTGAAAAAGTTTTAAATAATTTAATATTCACTGTTAAAACAGTAAAAAACTGTTAAAACGACATAAAATGGAAAAGAAAATTCAATGCTGTGCTTACCAGTGATTTCATCAAATATTCTACTTTGTGGAGGTTCAGGAATTTCATTTTGAATATTTAAAAGAGATTCAGGTTGATTGATTTCAGGTATTTCTTTATTCAGAATACCATCATTTAAAATTTGAAAAATTTGATTCATGTCTTGTCTTGTGTGCTCTTCAATATTGGTTTCTCTAATGGAAGTCTCCATTATTTGCTCATTTTCTTGAATATTTTCTTCTGAAATATTTAGGCAGTGAATTTGTAATCTAGTAATTTCAGCAGAGGTGCATGCCCTCAAGTCTGTCAGATTTGCAGAAGTTCTGTCAAATGCTTCCATTTGAAATGAGGTTTCTGTCAACTGATCAATGTTGTCTGATCTCATTTCTGTCAAGCTTTCAGATCTCTCAAGGTCTTGAATGAAAGTTTTGGATGGTTCTTGCCTAAAAGAAGTGGTAACATTATCTAAAATTCTTCTTTTGTATAATTGACTATTTAAATATTTGTATAAAACAATTTATCAAGTGTTATATTTATAAAATTTAAATGGTTTTTATATAAAGTATGATAACTTATCATTTAGCTTACATAATGACAGTAGTAATTTCTTCAGAGATTTGGTGTTCCTCATCTCTGGGTTTTTGGCCTTGATTTAAAGTTCTTTCCTGTTCTTTTTCTCCTCTTTTAAAATCTTTCTTCTCTGTGAAAAATTAACTTTGAATTATAAGTACATTATTGACTTCAAACTATTTCTAAATATAGAGTTTGTACTCATTTACTTAAAGATGAACCTTGAACAGAATATATGAGCTGTTTGATTCTCATTTAATCAGAAGTTACTTTTTGCACTCTTACCTTCTGAAAATCTCATAATTTTGGCCTTTGCTTCCTCTTTAATGTCTTTTTCCCATTTTAACTCTAAGTTTTGGTTGTAAATTAGTTGTCTGGAAATACTCCTATATTTCTTCACATGCAAAACATCACACACTGAAAGAATTTTAAAGAAGTATCATTGCCAATAAAATAGCAAAATAATCAATTCATTATGGTGATATTTATATACCTATTTTCATGAACTCAAAATCAACTTTTTCCCTGTGACAATAACAAATTCCAATCAGTAACTCAGAGGCAATTTGAATTCTTCTGTGATTGTTCTGAACTTTCGTCAACTGCAATTCGTCTTCTTGATTCAATATCCGATCTTTAACATTTTCACTGGAAAATTACAGTAAGTCGATGATCGAAGTTCAAAAATTTTACAATACAGCAAAATATTGTCTTTTCAAAGTTAAGTCAAGAGAAAAAGTACCATATAGAAGCAGCTTCTTCGATTGGAATATCAGAAATTTTTCCTTTTAAACACTTCACTTGTTTAAGTAAATCAGACTGGATTGAACGAATAAAGGGTTGTGGAAGAGTAAGATCAGTTGATAACGAGTCGCTTGATGAATATGCCATTGTACTCATCGCCTTATATTAAGCTATATTAAGCTCACCCCAAGAATTGTTTTTAAAACGGGAATTCTTTCAAATAATTTTATCCAGAAAACCACAACTGGTTCAAAATGCGTTTTAAAGGAAATGAGTATAACTGATTCAAGAAAAAGATTAAAACTGTAGAATCGTAGAAGAATTTAAATTTGCGGCTCTTCAAAAGAAATAAGATTGTAGACAGAATTCCAAAGTGAAAATTCTTCCGATCTTGGCGGCTTCTCCAAAAAAGGCCCAAACGCGGCGGAGTTGAGGCCCTGACAAGAGTTCAAATATTATCCATCATGGCTGACTCCTAATTCCTATTCGTTAGTACTAACACATCACTCTCTGCTTATTACGGGGAAGAAATATAATCATTTGTAAAAAATGTCAGCAGCTGGGCTCCCGGCTGAAGTTGATGCAGATCAGATTAAGTCTGTAAGTTTGCATTTTCATTCATAACATTAATTTTTTATTCTATTTATAGGAAACAAGACGAATAACTTATCGCACTAATTTTCATCAATCTGATGATAAACTTTGGTTTTTGGGTAAAAAGGTTACTTTTTTATTTTTATAAACGACATTATTATCTTGGTAAAATTCAGGTTGGCCATGTTGTTGAGCTTTATTTCTAGAACTTATGATGATTTGTCTATTTGTTGTGTAATGCACATGTAATGAGGAGAGGTTTTCGGAGAGGCCGGTTAATTAAAAGTTTTGCTAAGTAGTAAAAAAAACTACTCATCAGTAAACTGAAATGTAAAATATAGTAGTTAGTTGCAATTAATTTTTGCCCTCTTTGTAAACTCCAGAAGGTGACAAGTTGAATTTTTATTTTTGAAGGCAAACACCAGCCCCAAGTACCTAAGTGATTTAGTTTCATTCCTTTTATCAAAATTGACTATTTCTTGCTATTTCAGTTTCGTGATTTCCTGACATCATACAACAAACTTTCAGAGCTCTGTTTTGTTGACTGTGTATGGGACTTTACAACAAGATCTGTTAAGTCACAGGAAGAGAGATGTGCTCTAAACTGTATGGAAAAATTCTTAAAAATGAACCAAAGAATATCTAGAAGGTTTCAAGAGTTCCAAGTCACTGCCAATGAAAGTGCATTAGCTGAAGCTAAGAAATCAGGAGCTATTCCTCGATGATAATGAGTTTCTTGTTACCAGTGAATGTGGATTAATTGTAGAGTGTTAGTAAATGAAATGAATTATAGTCATTCATTTTTGTTAATTTTTAACATGCTCAGCTCTAAACCAAGTTGAATATTACCTGCGATTGTTAAGTAAAATTTTAGTTACTTTCAAACTATAGTCTTTGACTAAAATTGAGTTAATGAGTAGTAAAATTTGTGAAGGTTAGATCTTTATAAAGTAAACATTTTATTTAAAAAATCAATTGATTTTATTCTTCACTGAAACCAAAGCCAGTCTGTTTAAAGATTCGAAGTCTTCACTGCTGCAACATGTTTAAACATAATTGTTGATTAGTTTATAATACATATTCTTCATCAACTATTCTGCCATTAACTTTTGAAAATCATTTAGAATTTTACTTTACAATGTACTTATGAAATATTTGTATGTACTAAAATTTATGTTACTTTAAAATACCCAGCAAAAGGTTAAATATTCATTGGTTTGAAATGAAAAGTTCTGGCTAAAAACTTCTGTTGTAAATATTTTATACTTAAAAAAAAATTACAAACAAGATAAATATCTTAATGACAGTTTTCAAATTAATTATCACAACAGTTAAACATATCCATTCCTTCAAAAGAAAACATCCATGCAATTTACCTTGTCATCCACAGCAGTTGTTTTCTTCTACACTTGATCGATTTTTATGCAAAACTATGCTTTCATTTTCTTGTGACCCTTCTCGTAATTTGTTTTTGATTGAGATTGATACCAAATTCATCATGGCTTCATCTGAAATCAAAAGAATTTTCCCTTATGTCTATATCAAGTCCATAATAATTTTTTTGATTTTATGATTAGGTAATATAGTTTGGACTTATCACAAGCAGTCTTGTCTCAAATCTCATGACGCTAACAATTTTAAGCTAAAGAAACGTCGATGTTGCTTTTTAAGTGTTTCTTTGAGATGAGTGGTTTTTTAGACACAAAATTCGTGTTTTTCGCGTTTTTAAGGGTTGTCGGTGTTAACGCTTGCTAAACATTTTGCTGTGTAAAGTGATAAACCAAAAAACTTTGTGTATTAGAAAATGGTCTAGTTTTTTGGTTTGATAGTGTTTATATAACATGTTAAGCAAATTTCAATTGTCACGAAAAAATTTTGGTGATAATTAAAAAATGATTTAAAGAATCATAATACAATACAAAATACAGTATTTTCATGTTGCAGGTCAATGAACATTGCTGATTACTTATTTGTACTAGTTGGCTCTAATGTCGAAAACAAAAACTGAATGGTTCTCTGTTTCAACAGAGGTTTTTAGTGGTAAGGTGCATCATGTGTCATTTACATACCCAGACAAAATCCCTTATAAAGTATAATATCAATACCTATATTTACATTATTTTTTGCACTCGTTTTGTACCATTTAATTATTCCATACTGCTTACACAGCCTGTTGAGAGCATCTAGTGGCATTGACACTTCTGATATGTCACACTTATTTGCTAATATAATTATGGGAATAGGAGACCCATCAGAAAGTGAAATTTTTTCTCGAACATCATTCAACCACTGAAAATAAAGTTTTCAATTAAATTTTAATTTAACTATTGCCATTTCACTTTGTATTGTAAAATGTGTAAAACATCAACAAATGTTGAAATCTTACTTTTGTGATGGAGTGAAATGTAGATATTCTGGATATGTCAAAAACTATAATTGCTGCAGCCCTGAAAAATTGCTTTTTTTAAATACAAAATGTCTTAAAACTTATGCACAATTATTTGAACTTATTCAAACTATCTCTATCAACATAAAGAATGGTAATGAGAGAATTTTATTTTCCTTACGCATATTTATAATAAACCCTTGTCATGAATCCTAATTTCTCATGCCCAGCTATATCCCTGTGAACAAAGTCTCATGAAAATTCTTCATTTCTTATCTCAACCAAGTGATTAATTCAAGCATAACAGTATACCATTATTCTTGCTCTTTAAATATTACCATAATTGAATGTTAACCTGTGTAGTACTATTCCAAATAATTGTTTTTATTGAGAAGTCTGCTCCAATGGTTATTTTATAATTTGAAGAAAATTTACCTGGAAGGAAACACAAAAACAAGTACAAATGGCTTCAGAATAATTTATCGCAAGATATGTTAAATTCTAAGTGTATGAAATTATAATTTTAAAAGCACAATAAACCTACCTTCTGTATATCTCCTAATAACAGCAGTTTTCCCTAAATTAGAAGTCATAAAATATTCTGTTATTAAAAAGTAGCAGTTCAAATGATCCAAATCGAGATAATTTTTAATTCAGGTCAAAAAGTACCAAAAATAAATTTTAGTCATATAATAAGAGTTTAGTCATTTATTTAACATTTATTTTGATTGTTTCAGCAAGAGTCACTTCTTCCTGATGATAAATCTGAACTTTAAATTTACATACCCACTCCATAATCCCCGATAATCAAAAATTTTAACATTATTTCTTTTAAAACAGTGCTCGAGCGTCGGGAGCGAACATTATCAACGTTGCTAAATCCCTTATTGTGATTCATGTCAGCGATCGAAGAAAATGCTGAAGCAGAGAACTTCGTAACACACTAAAAGAAGTTTAGCAACTTTGAAAAGTACGTTATCTTGTTTCCATAGGCGTAAAACATGATCAAAGTTCGAATTGACGAGCCCTCCTTAATTGTTGTACAGGAGGAATCGGTGGGGCCCCAAAACTTTTTTACCCGCCAATTTTCAAAAAAAGTTATCTTCTTAATTTAAGGACGAATCAACAAAGTTATTTACATTAAAACCAAACGCTACACTTCATATTCATCAAAACTAATTGATTTAAAAAAAAAAATATTGGAATTTATGGGTCATGTATTTTGAATGGATGAATTTAGTTCACGACCGAATTTCAATTATAGCTGCAGACATATGCGATCCCAAACAATAAAATGAAATTTAACAAAAAAACTGTAAATATAAAATTTATTTTTATTTTGTAGAGATGATAACTGTAGCTTACTGCAGCTTAGATAAAAGACAAATCCTCATGTGAAAAAGAAGAAAATAAGGATCACATAAGAACCAGTGTTAATTGTAAACTTAAGATTCAAAAGATGGCTGCATTGGAAAGTTAAAAATTTAGTTACTTAGAACACTAAAAAGTAAAAGGAGTTTAGTTTCTATTTTTGCCCAATTTGTAACCTTCGAAATAAGTTACTAAGAAAAAGTTACAAAAATTTTTAAAAATATTTATTAAAAATTCACAAGACTCATTGAGAAATTTTTGAAATTAGCAGACAACTAAAATTTCAAATCACCTGTTTTTACTGGGAGTAAAGTGTTTACCATGACTTAGAAAGTGAACGTAGAAGTTTAATGTCTACTATTTTATTAAACGATGAATTTGAAATTGTTGTTTTGATCAAATCTAAGTTTTTAGGTAATCTATTTTGAATCCATAGCAGTAAGCATAATGTCAAAGTATTTATTTAACGACGTGAAGGGTACCTGTCGTGGCCTCCAACTTGTCCTTATGGAATCTGTTAAGTATCAGAAAGGCATTCTTGAAAACATTTGGGATAATTCTAGCGTAAGAGTTATTTTTGATGAAAAAACTCGAGACTGTCAACGAAAACTGAAAAATGTCTCGCAAGAAGACATTGCCAATGCAGCTAAAGAAACGTTTGAAAGAGCCTCAATGGTAGTGCATGGAGTAAAAGCTTTTGCTTCTTCCTCCTCTTCTTGTAACTATATTTTTGTTTTATATATATTTTTAAGATAACAGCATTATCATTGCCTAATTATTTTAATTTCCTGAAATGGATGTTGTAGTAGAAGGAAAACCAAAAACTGAGGAACTAAATAAGAAATATTCAATGCTTCAAGAAACTCTTCCTTTAAATAATTTACCTAAAGGAATTTCTCCTGAAGACTTGCAAGTTTCTGAATTGCATCACAAAGACAAAGAACTGATTGAAAAACTTGAAAGAGAACATGAAAGAAAACTCAAACTAGAAGCTAAGCTAAGAAAAGATAATGGAGTAAAACAGGAAGAGACTATATCTGCAGACTCAGATTATTCAGAAGTGAATGAAATTAAAGAGAAAACAAATACCGTCAATAGTAAAACAGGAGTTCAAGCAAATGTTGCACAACCAACTGTTAAAAAGTTTATTCCTAGAAAGCAACAGGTAAATATTATATTTCAAAGCTTTAAAATTGAAAATAAGTTTAATATGTAGGTAACAGTATTTGAAATTTAGTACATTCATGGGGAATCACATGGCTATAAAAGTCATGGTTGTGACTGTATCCTCTCCTGCATCTTGTTGTATGCAAGAATGAAAAGCAAGAGTTTTAAGCTCAAAACTCAATTCACTACATTCAAAAAGTTAAGTTTTGAAGTTAAAAATTGTGAAGAGATTTTGGTTAATAGTGGTTCCTAGATGCATTTTTGATTTTTTTTAAGTTGGGTCCTGAAGCAAAACAGCGTAAAGTACCATCTAGTAGAATTGGAAGGATGATATCATTTGGAAACTTAGCTGCTGGATTGGGAGTTGGTGCTTTAGCAGAAGCTGCTAGACGAACTATAGGTATGGGATAAGTTATTGATGTTGAGAAGAATTAAATTAAAGACTTTATTTACATAAAAATAGTGGCTATTGATGATGAATAAGTTCTGATACCAAGAAATTTTATCACGAATTTCACTGGGAGACCAGAATTATTTTTGAACTGCCCATAGTTGCTTTTAAACCTTTCAGGTATTTCTCCGGCAAGAGAGGAAAATAATGGAACACTGGATCAGTTGTTTTTAACTGAAGCTAATGCAGAAAGGATTGTGAACACATTGTGTAGAGTACGAGGTGCTGCCCTTAAAATAGGCCAGATTTTAAGTATTCAAGACAACACTGTTATTAGTCCTGTATTACAAAAAGCATTTGAGAGAGTGCGTCAGAGTGCTGACTTTATGCCTACATGGCAAGTTCATGTTAGTATATTGAAAAATTTATATTCTGTCTTGACATAATTGCAACTTGTCAAAACCTCAATTAACCACCCATCAACATTGGGTTCTTTTATTTGCTTTTCCTTGATGCAGTTTTGTGGAGATGTTTTTACATTCCCAGTAAAAGGAGTTCAGGCTACTGATAAATACTTCTTCAATGTAAAAAGTATTAATGTAATTAAAAATTAAATTTATTTTATATACTAATTTTTGTTGTATCATGTCAAGATCAAGTTTTAGGTTCAGTTACCTTAACTACTATTACATTTATAATGATTTGGTGTAGTTAATAGATGCATTTCAAAGTTTTTGGGAAGTAACAATAAATTTAACTATAGAAAGTCTTAGTACAAGAACTTGGTCCGAATTGGCGGGACAAATTGAATGAATTTGAAGAAAAACCCTTTGCTGCTGCTTCGATTGGTCAGGTTCATCATGTTCAATTGAAAGATGGTCAGGAATGTGCTATGAAGATACAGTATCCAGGAGTTGCTCAGGGAATTGAGAGTGACATAAACAATTTAGTTGGGGTTTTAAAAATTTGGAACGTTTTCCCTAAAGGTAAAACCTTATTGATTTGAAATATGTTTCATAATAAATTTTTACAAATGATAGCATGTGTTAATGGTTTAACTAATTTAGGTCTTTTCATTGACAATTTGGTGGAAGTTGCCAAGAGAGAATTAAGTTGGGAAGTGGATTATGAAAGAGAAGCACGATGTACTAAGCAGTTTAAAAAACTGTTGTCACCTTATCCTGACTTTGTTGTTCCTGAGGTTATAGGTAAAAAAGGATTGAAGTTTCCACAAAGTAGAACCTATTTTCAAGTTAAACAGTTCTCATGTTAGTTGAATCGAATGATTTTAGATGAACTGTCAACGAAAAAAATCTTTACAAGTACCCTAGTAGATGGAGTGCCAGTGGATAAATGTGTCGACCTCGAGGAAGAACACAGAGAACATATCGGGAAGTTAGTAATGCAACTTTGTCTTAGAGAAATATTTGAGTTTCGTTGTATGCAGACTGATCCCAATTGGTCTAACTTCTTTTACGATCTAACCACAAAAAAGGTAAAAATTCACATGAGAAAAAGTCGAATAAATAAATAATTACTCTTTGGTACACCAAGAGAATACGAGTCAAGTTTTTGTTTGAATTTCAGTTATCTCTGTTAGATTTTGGAGCAACACGCTCATACGAAAAATCATTCGTAAAAAAGTATATAGAGGTGATAAAAGCAGCTGCTGATGGAGATAGAGAAAAAGTTCTCAAGATTTCACAAGAAATGGGATTCTTGACTGGCTATGAATCCAAGGTATGCCCTTTAGCTGAATTCTGCAGAGGTTTTCGGGTCGAAAGATTGGTTTTCTGAAAGAAAGATTTTAGGGATATTCGCCTTTGGTTTTTTTCTGCCCTTTTATTCTTTACGTGAAATTTTAACAGTAACATTTAGAATTGCTTCTTATTTATTAATTATTAAATAGTGGTATGACTTGATCTCTTTATTCTGTCAATAAAGTTCTTTGTGTAAATTCAGAGCAGGATAATAGTTGAATCAAGCCTTTTTAAGGCGTATAGTCCTTCTATTCAACTTTTCTTGGTCATCACGACCACGGTTTGTACTGTATGGAAGAGATTTTACTCTGGTCGAGATTTGTCTCTGATACGAAATCATGACCCACCCAGGTTGCTTTTTGTTGAGTCAAGCCTTTACCCTTTCTTTAGAAAGCGATATTAATTCTTAATATGCTTGAACCATTTAGTAGTTTTCCAAGTGGTAAACTAGTTAGGGCTTACTCATCACTATATAAACTTCATTTTGAGGAAATGCAATTTATTTATATCGTGTTTATTTTATTCAGAATATGGAAAATGCTCACGTAAATGCTGTAATGATTCTGGCAGAAGTATTTTCGTCGGAAAAAGCGTTCGATTTCGGCAGGCAGGACACGACAGTCCGAATACAAAAATTAGTTCCAACTATAGTTACTGAAAGACTTTGTCCACCGCCCGAAGAAATTTATTCATTACACAGGAAATTGTCTGGCGTGTTTTTATTGTGTGCCAAGCTGAAAGTGAAAATCAGTTGCCGAGAAATGTTTCTCCAAGTTTATACCAAGTTTAAAGAAACGGTGAATTGATCAGTGTTACCTTGTAGTTATTTAATTAAATAATTGTTTTGTTATTGGATGTGACTAAATAGAGAGTTTAAATTAAAACTCCTTTGTTTATGAAACCTGGGCCCTGGTTCATTGCCGACATTATCCTTTCTAAATATTTAAATATCCTCCCATGGGGATCAGCGTTTTCAAAATATATTCTACTTCAGGGCTTATATTTGGCGAACGTTGATTGGCCGGCTTCTATCACGCTTAGTTGATAATTATGAATAATCGTTGGGAATTACTTATATTCGCCCGATTTATCCCTTTTGCCGTAATATATATATCTTTCTAATTTTTTAAATGAGTTCACTTGTTATTGTTATCTTTGATGTTCTCGAAAATGTTAATTAAAAAGTGAAGAGTTACGGATTTGTAGGGGAAAGCATTCAGCCTTACGTGTTTTGCGAATCTTCAACTTCACTTTATACTCCACCCACTCGCCAAAGTACTTTGCACTCCTGTCGTATAATTATAAAAGTACTTGAAGTAGTTAGGTGTGGTTCTTAGTTTATAAGATTCAGAAGATCGAATAAATGGATGCAAAAGCAAGGACGAATCCGTTGCGTGCAGTTTCTCAACCTCGAGGGGGATAAATTTTTATCTAGTAATTTGTATTCTACTGACAAAGTGGATTACAAAGTTTAAGGTTGTTGTAGTTGTAACCTTTTGTTCAAATCTGAATCTTGCTTTTCGTAAGTTCTCAGAAAACAGTTTTCGCCTTTGGACAAGCTCAATCGGAGTTTAGTTTTCTGAGATGAAAGTGCGAGTTCTTAGAGGGCCTTCCTAATGCTTGGGTACTTCTGCAGCGAGCACGAGTTTAGTAACACTCTATGAGCAAAGCCCTTAAATTTCTTCAAAATATTGTAAAAGGTTTTATCAGTATCTCTTGCAAATTCGTAGAATTTATTGAGATAGCCACAAGCGCCTTTTTTTCGCTTTTTGTTCTCTCGGAATGTCATTTACACTACTAGAGGCATTCTTGAGGGACTCAACGAGGCCGAAAAGTCTGTAGAAATAAATAACATTTCGTTAGGAAGGCTGGGATTTGGCCCAGAAGTCTTCTCTGGACGATCCGTCCAAAAAGAAAAGAAACGTGGTTCTTTCTGACACGACTGCGGAAAAACAGCATAAGGTACAGATTTAACATTCGTTGTAAAAACAGCTACATCAGGTATACCAGAAGTAGAAGGAGCTTCCTTACGACAAAAACTGAAAAGCTGTTTAAGCTAATTCTATCTTCGTTGAAAATATTTTGTTTAAATTGTGTTGCGTCCTAAGGTCCTGCCATGTTGCGCACTCAAATAACTTATGATCGACATGGTCCGGACAGTTTGGGTTACAATCGAGGAACTTGTCGTTACATTTTCGTGTGTGCAGAAAAGGCGTGACAAGTCCAAGCTTCCGACTAGCAGAGTAATAGTTTAGTTTTAGACCAAAAACGGGATTTTTTCCCAAAACGGGATTAAAGGTCAACTTTGGGACTTTTCATTCATCCATATTCAGTGCAAAAAAGTTCTTGTAGGCATCAACCTGAAACTGATTGAGTTGTTGATGAATTGATTCAAATTGATAGCTCTGGTGAGGCGGGTAAACGCCCATCTTAACATGTCATCATCATATTCAAATGAAGTTAAATCAAAATTTTAACAAATTGACATTCCAATCATTTTTTTTCATCTGTTCATCGATCACGTACGATTAGTCATCTATCAGACGCAAATCAAAAATTTAAACCATTCAGAAGAAAGTTTTGAAACCTTGACGCAAAGTGAAGGCGGAAAAATTTGAAGATTGGTATCATGGCGATGTTATTTGTTCCCAAGTCAAGGAATGTTTTCCTAATTAAAGGGAGGAAAAAGATAACCGTTAAAATGATTTATCTATAACGTGGTTCGCGAATATCTATCCGTGGTAAAATAATTGTGTGGATTTCACGTTTAAGGCCATAACTTTTTTTGTTGATTGTAAATGGGAGAGCGGGAGGGGGAAGTGGATGTGAAGATCAAGGTTGTTTTTCAGTTGAGAATTCCTTTCTCCAGCAAGTGCTAGAGACAATTACTATTCTTTTCTCACGACTCGAATCAACATTTAAGATCATGTACAATAGTTTTTGGTAGAAAGTGACTTTTAATGATGAAAACATTTTAAAATTTGTCTAAAGTTTAAACAATCATGGTAGCTGAAATTATTTGTTACCAGTTTTTATTTGGTGATAGTAAAATTTGATGTCTTAGATCAGTGGTGCGCAAACTTTTGGAGAGAAAAATTTTGACGACCCCTTGAGGTACATGTTGATAAATACAATGTTTAGTTCGCGCATTTCTTTTATTTCATCGAATAAAAGGTAATTTATCCTCAACCATTCTTTACAGGCTCGGGAGGGGGGAAGGAGAGCCTAAAAAGATGGTTCAACTAAAGCTCTTTTTTAATCAATTTTAATTAGTAATTAGTTAATAATTAAAAAGATAGTGAGTCTCTTTAAGAAAGTGAGAAAAAACACGAAAAAAGGAGTGGTAGTTTTTTCCACTAACGATAAAATACTCTAAGGGAAAACTAGGAAAAAAAATCTAGGGTAGTTTCCCCAAATTTAGTCTAACTAAAAAACTAGTCTAACAGGATTTTCTAGTTTTTTAGGTTGACCATTTTTCTCTTCATAGTATTTTCAAATTAAGTCATTAAAACATCATCAAATATTATACATATTAATTTTATTTGAACTCTTAAGAAAATACTTTCTGTACAACATAAAAATCAGTCGAATTCCCCTTTAATGAGATGTATGAAGGTGCATGTTTCTACTTATATCATCCATGTTCGGCGATGAATTCGACCCCTGGTTTGCGCACCTCTCTCTTAAATGCGTTTCCGATACATATTCGCGACGTTTCTGGAATCGGAGGATATAAATACCTTTTGATGGTGATCAAACGAGTCAGAGGATCAACTTTCTAAACTTTATATTGTGATGAGTTAAAACCATAATGTGTTGTCAAAAAGCTATCAAAATCACCTAGCACCACACTGCTTTCGCATCAGTTGCATGGTTGCTTGAAGTCACTTCTTTACCCAAAAAGTGCTCTAAACGGTATCTCATGCTCTTGTCTTAATATTCTGATAAAGTTTCAAGCAAAGTTTTATGTAAAGGAAAAGAGAAAAAGTTGAACGACATAAAAGGGCAGTTGGGATACAAGCCGAAAAAGACGTTACCTCAAACACAAACTTGTTTTAATTGTAGACTTCCTACCGAAAACTAGACAGAGGAAGGTCACTTTCGGACAAACTTCTCGTGAAAGGTACAATGAAAAGTTAGAAAAAGAGTCCACACCAGGGAACGTGGAAAAATATCGTCCAACACCCTTCCAGACCTTGGAGTTTTAGTTCAATTGACTCAAGGCTCGTTCGAAGACACTTCCTTACTACTTCTCTCCTTGTCGCCTGTCATTTACAGAACAAAGCTTACTTTTTGATGATTGACTTTGGAAAACAGTAAGTGGAACCTGAGGTATTTCTATCCGTTGACCTTGGCTTTGAGGAGGAACTTGGGAGAGAAAAAAACAAACAAAACAACCGTTTAAACATTTGTCCAGTTGACCATTCCCTTCGCCATATGAAAACCGCCGAAGTTCCTCTAAATTACGCTTCAATTTCCATTGTCTAAGCCAAGGTATCATTTATTAGCCTACCGTCTTATTAGCGATGTGGTTAAAGAGAGGCTTACGAATGAATCGCAGCTGAAACTTTTAAAAAAGCGAAAGACTCCACTCTCAAGGATCAAATCATTAATGGTTAATAATGGTCCATGTAGCGAATTAAGAGATATCTCTTTTAAATAAAATTGGCCATGCTATCCACGTGTGGGCACTCTTCGAGCCCAGAACCGAAAAAGCACAAATTAAGAGCCATTTGAATTAATTTAAATCATTGGCGAATGACGTCCACGCTTTTTCCTTCCATTCAGCAAGCTTCGTTCTCACTTGTTTCCCTCTAATACTGACTGCTTGTTCATCAAGTCGTTTGTCTCCTCCTTCAAATGTTAAACTAAGTTTTGCTCTCCAGTCTCCTCTTTGTTTAAAAAATGATGTCAAACCTTTATGAAGTCTTAGATAGTAGTTTAGATCACTGTGTTTTAATTTGCTTTAAAGTTGAAGAAAGTTTATGTATTAATATAATAGATAATATAATAGATATGGCGTGACGATGAAAAGGATTTGTCTCTGTCAATATGGGACAACTTTTTAAAATTACATTACGTATCGGTGATTCCTTTGCGTTATGAAAATAGTCGCGGCATTATTTCAGTTGGACCACCTGCATTCAGTTATGGGAATCCTCCACCAACTCCAATTTGGAGATCCTCGCCTGGTTTATTTCAACTTATTGGCCTGAAAGAAAGCGATAATAATAATAAGATACAACTAATGTATACGCGTATCTCCATGGACCTCAGATGTCAGGAGGAAGAGAAGGATAACCTTCAACGGACATCTGAGCAGAATAGATTCAGGAAGACTAACAAATAACATCTTCCAGTACTTCCTGAAGAAAAAGATGAGGCCGACGTGGTTTCTATAAACAGAAACATATCTTGTGGAAGTAGGAATCACGCAGCAAGACCTCAAGCGGCGGGACGATATACGAAACAAACCAGAACCTAAGGGGTTTCTCCCTAGAGCCGAATTGAGGACAGGGAAAGCGTGGTCCGAGGAAAGGAAGACGTATTGGAAGAGAAGAAAAGAAAAAGCTGACAACGTGGTCCGAGAGAGTGGCCGAAACGAGGAAAAAAGAGACCACTAGTGCTAGTGACTGTGTTATTGATAAAGGTCTGAAAGAGACCATTCTTCCTAGGGCAGGAGACTACTATAATGTCGTTGCCTACTAGGTAGACAAAAGGGATTCCTATTTACTAGTAGTAGAGTATATAGCTAAAATATTTTTAAAAAAAGGGAGGACCTACCGAGGCCTGTGTAGTTGGTACCGAGACGGCTTTTCTTGCGATTTTTGTGCTTCTTTGAATGAAGATCAATTGTTTCACAGATCATGGTAACCAGACAGCTTTTTGGAGTATAGCGTTCGTGATATATATATATTTTTTTTGAAATAGAAATTCTTTTATCTAAAGATATATAATAAATAGGTTTTTATTAATTAGAGAATTCTTTTGGAAATTGTAGGCTTCTCCACTGCACATTTCCGGAAAACTTACTTTTTACATTTTAGGCAGAATTCGTTTGTCTTATTGCCTTGGCCACATCTAATTTGGCTTGTTTTTCCATCATTTTTTGTGGGAATTATTCTTCTGGCTTTTCCTTGTCTGGCCGTTGCTCTTGTTGATATTGACGTGCAGGTCCTTCTTCCAATTGTAATAAAACTTTTGCCTTGAAATTAAACTTCCGGAAGTTTTTTTTTTCATCCCGGCTGACAAAGATAGGAGACAGTCCAAGCAAGCGAGTTTAGATCATTGTTTAGTCTCGTATAATTCAAAGATTTGGATAATTTGCTTTTTCTTTAAATATTAAAGTACATTTCCACCTCCAAGAATTAAGTACCGAACCAGATTTGGTTTTTTCTTTCCCCAAATTCTACACCTTACACTCCTACTCCAGTAAGTGGTCTCACAAATTTCAAAGGGACAGATTCCTCAAGCGGATCTTAAGCGTCTCATCTTTTCCCAAATACGAAAACTCGTTCTACTATATTTGCTGCTTACATTAAGCGCTACCCAGAATTCGGTACCAAATTAGTTCGATTTGTTTGGCATTTACTGACTAAATCTGCAAGTTGACTTTGTTGGGAAGAATTCTTCATCGAGAGTGAATTGGTTTCAAACCCTTTCAAAGAGAAGTGATTGGTTTTTAACCTTTTGAACCCAGTAATCAACTTCAAAATCGTCTATTTCCATCATTATAAATATTTAGGAATTTTGTTCCAGGACGATAATTTACATAAATTGACTCCTTCAAAGTCAGAATATAATTTTTTATGATCGAGAAAATCAAGATAGACAGATCCAGTTTATGTTTCTGTGTGCTTTTGGATACAAAACTCACTTTTCCACTATTGCCTTGACGGTAAATTAGTCAAGATGCTTAGCAATCTGTATGTAAATAGAATGATTTAGTAAGAGAATTTTGAGGGTATAATCGACAGAAAGAAAGTTTTCAGGGTACGAAATACAAACATTCGAAATCACAAACAATAGATAGGGCTTTTTTTACGACTCTGTTTGTAGTTTCGGGTTAATTCTCATCAGTTTGATAAATTTTTTTAAACTTCAGTTGCTAACTACCACCTGTCTCCAAGCACGAGACACTGTATGTTTGTTTGGACTAGTTTCAAGGGGTTAAGTCTGGGGAGCTGACCAGCGTCTTCGTTCCAGGAACGATTCAGAAGAGTCCCAAAGAAGGCTGGAGGTATATGAGAAGTGGTAGGAAAGAAAATCCTCGGAGGAGAGGAATAAGGAGGTTTAATTAAAAGTCGCGTGTTTGGGAGTCGAGTGGTCTATGTTGTTTCACATGTCTTTGGTCGAGAGGTTCGACGAGGATAGAAGGATTTGGATGGTTCGCCGGTCAGGAGGAGATATTTGCGAGTGAACCTTTCAACTTCCTTCTTCATGAGGGAATCGCCCGGTCATCGCGGATGATTGGGTTAGGGGTCTCAAAAACCTTAAAACTCACCCGAGCAACGTTTGGCATGAATTGTTAACACAACAGAGTGCAGTTCCTACGCTTGTTCATCAAATTTCAAATTTAAATGAGAGGGTGTTTTATTTATTAATTAATTATAGAAAGAATGGATAGTCCTTGAGGACCGATGCTTAGACGGAGATCCAGACGAGCTGAAAGAGAGAGATCTCACTACCAAATGAGCGGAATGTGGAAGGGCGTGGTGCGATTGTTAAGCCGTTATTCCATAATTGCCGTTCCAGGATTTCGCGGAGCATGAGACAAACAATGAATTTGAGGAGGTATAAAAAGGGAAGGCTTCTCTGCTTTATCCATAGTCAACTACTTACCAGAGCTATAAAGCACTGAAAAACCAGCAAACTTCAAAATGAAATTCTTGGTAAGTCTTTCAAATTTATCGGACAATGAAAAAATCTTAAAGGACCAATTCCTTCTTGTACTGTTGAAAAAGGAAAGAGGGCAGCAAATGCCAGCGATATAAAGTTTAAAGCTTAAAAAAAAAGTGTTTTTATATGCTTAATTTGTTTCTGCTAATTTGTCATCATTTTGAATGGTAGTTTTAGCAAAATAGTCGGCCATATCTATGTACGGCTTCTAAATAGTGTATGGTCGAACGGACGAACGCGACAAGCTACTACTACAGTCAAAGTTACTATTGTTATAACCACTGCTTGAGCTTTATTTTTTACTGAAATAAGTTTTACTGCAGTTCTCTCTATTTTTTTTATTGACTCAAAAATTTCTTATCTCTGACACTGATCTGTCAATCCTGAAAACGTTCATTCGGAGAGTAAAAATCTACTTCCCGTGTTCGATTTATATATTTTGGTGATATCATATGTAACAGATTAATTCAATTCTTGTAATTTTCACAAATGAAAACCTGCCATTTTCTTTTTAGGTCGTCATTGCCGCCCTCATCGCCGTCTCTGCTGCTTTCCCATCCGAAAGCAGAACCAAGAGAGGTGTTTTCGGTTACGGAGGATACGGTTATGGAGGGTATGGTGCTGTCGTCAGAGGTGGACATGCTGTAGTCTCTGGACCATCTGGTAACAAATGTTTTAAAGTAACAAGCCATCATTGTTTGGGAGATTAAGGTTACATCAAAGTTCTAAATCCTTTTCGAATTGTTTTTAGGAGTCATTTCCGCTGATACTGGATCTATTGCCGGCCCAGCTGCCCATGCCGCTGTTGTTGGTCCAGCTGCTCATGCCGCCATCGTTGCTCCCGCCGCTGCTGTCGTTGCCCCAGCCCACGCTACTCCAGCCATTGTTGCTCCAGTCCAAACTGCCGGAGTCATCTACTCTCCTAGTGCCACCGTCGTAGGACCATCCACCGACGGACACCCAGGAGTCATTGCCCCTAAGGGATATTACGGTGGACTCTACGGTGGATATGGTGCTGGATTCCACGGTCTTGGCTACCATGGAGGTATCTGGGGTTAAGCAGTCTTAAGTTATTAGAGAAGTTGAAAAGCGCCGTCAAGCCGAAGCTTGAACATCAAGACCTCATTCAATTCAGAACTTCTAACAGTGTCGGATCTTGGACTTTGGGTTTTCGACATTTGGGCTGGCGAATCTTATGATTCCTGCTGTTGACGGGAACCCAGAAACCAACAATGTGATGTTTTCTTCTTAAACTTTCTTCTCTCTTTCTTTTGTAAAAATATCTGTTTAAAAGAATGTAAAAAAAACAGTCTTGAAAAAATATAGGCAATTTATTTTGTATACTCAAGTCTTTTTGTCTTCAAGTCGAATTCTTAACCTGAAATGACACCTCGACATCCTTCCTGCTTCCAGTAATATTTTTCCTAATATTTTTCGTCATAATATCTTCTTATATAAACACCTTTTTATTTCTCTTCTTCTTATTTTTCTTTTTAATTTATACATCTTTCTGTTTAGTTCTTGAGAAGTCAGAAGACTCTCCGGCCTCCCATAACTGTCCTCACTTTATTTTTATACAAATACGACAAGAAGCAGAAAAAAAATATTTTATTATTATCACGACTCAAAGCTGCAGGACATCAACAGAAATAACTTTGATCTTACAGTTATAAGTAAGTTTTCGGTTTTTTGAAATAAACAAAAAACAACAAATGAAAAGCAGTTTTCGGTAACGTTCATGAATATTTTTCTGAATTCTTATTCTATTGTATAACAGCGCTGTCCAGCTTGTCATAACCCGCGAGCCATATTTTCTTCACCAAACATTTCAGAGGCCAACAAGGTTGATAAATGAAGAGTCAGTTTATGTTAATTAAAAAATATTTTACTTAGACTAAAAAGAAAACTTAAAAATATTAATGAGAACATCGTGGGCATAATTGTAAAATAATTTTAATATTAACAATATTAATTTAGTAACAGAAATTTATTCTTAGTAAAATGTACTCGAGGCCCTTAAAAATAATTTGGAGGGGCCGCCAGTTGGAAAGCGCTGTTCTGCAATAATATACGTATATTCTTCATTTGGCCGGAGGCACTAAAGGGTTGACAAAAGTCTAACAGAATAAAATAGAAAATTACAGGATTATAACCACAAAATAAAAGTTCTTATTTTGATGCCCCGAGACATGAGGTGGAATGTATTCTTCAAGTCCCCCTTGTTTGCTGATGAGAGAAGTAGCACCAATTGGTCTTCATGAATCCCTCATTTTTTATGGCAATTAACAACATCTGACATGATTATAAATCGGGCACTCCAGGATAAAATATGCCGAGAATTCAACAGATGTCAGGTTACAAATCTGACAGGTCTCTGACTGGGTCCACGAGAAAGCTGAACCGTCCACCCTCTTCCTGCCACTCGTAGTTGATTAAAAAGGCAAGCACAAATAAAAGGATTGGAATCCTGTAGATAGCTTTAAGTGTTCACTTTCTTTCGAAAAAAGGGTCTCTGGGCATATTTTTTCTAAATTCTTATTCTAAACTTCAAACCAGATTTTTTTTGGCCAACTAGGCAACCGAAATACATGTTAACGTTTTACAGTTTGCAGCATTCAAAAATTTAAGGTGCGCTCTACATTGAAGTTTTCATTGAGCGAATTACACACATTTAACTGTTTCTCACTTTAAATATTATTAGAGAAATCTGATTTTGTTTTTAAATTAACAAGAAATTAAAATTAATCACTTTCACAAAAGAGTGAGACTGAAAAACAAAACAAAAAAATCGTGAATGAACAAAATGATCAAGAAATATTTGGATCAAACAAGAAATTCCCTTCCTCTCACTATCTCACCTCTTTTGCGGTAGAAGAGGATGCATAAACATTTGTAAAGGCAGGTTGTACCTTTTGCTTCGTTTACTCGCTCCTTGTTAGTGTTATAAAAAAATTTTAGGTTCTAACGTAGCTCTGAACTTGCAGAACACGTTTACAGTCCTATAAAGCCGTTCGCTGTTCCAATTCGCTGTTGGCTAGCTCCAGCGTGATAAATCTCTAATAAAAAAAAATTTATTTGACTGTACTTCTTATGAAAATGCGACTGGTATAACCGGTCTAACCATGGCAAGAAAACTGTTTTTCCCCAAGGAGTCTGAAAGGTGATTTTCTGCTTTTTAGCAAAACTGCTTTGAAGACATCGTAAATAACTTGTTGGACGGTTTTGGGTTAAAAACAAATCGTTAAAAACTCATTTTTACGTTAAAGCTATTTATAATTTCTTGGATTTATTAAAAATAGCTCAGACAACGTTTATAGAATATCAGTGTAAAAACAGTACGAAAGGCGAGAAGGCGAGAGAATGTCTCGCCAAGACAAGAGTCCCACTTAAAGCTAGACTAGCTACTTATTGGAAGGTTGGAAATCTAAATTTTTTTGAAGAAGAACAGACCAATTGGTAGAATATGAGCCATAACGTCAACAGCGTCAAAAGATAAACTGAAATGTTTTTTCATTGTTCTTAGTGAAAACTTTATTTTAAGACATCTCAGATAAAAACAATCAAAGGATCACAAACTTACTAGGCCCAATTAGTAGGGAAGCATTGGCGGTAGAGATCCAGAGGGTATATTTTATAAAATAGAAATGTTATCGTCGTATGGACAAAGAAGAAACGGCTCGGCTTCCATGAAAATTAATCCGTAAGTCTAGAAAGTAAACAGCGTTGAGTGAAGACGGTCAACTGTGCCTGGAATAATTACAAAGTGAAGGTCGACGCATTAACCGAGGAAGAGGCGAATGGTCTTCCTAATTATCTACCAACTAAATCAGACAAACGAGATTAAATAATCATTTTGTCGAGAGGAGCTCTGTGAATTCCGGAAGTGTATTGTTTTCGTTATAACGCGGCACATTCAAAAAAAGCGCACGCATTGTCAACAACTGTTTTCTTTCATTCTTTTTCTTTATTCAAATAACCTGAAGGGAAGGCACTTAGATTTCTAACGAGGGAAGGCCGGAACAATCAACCATACATTTATTATTCAACCGAAACAATTAAAAATAAACTAGAAAGTTAATCCGATAAAGGTGTGAAGTTTTTGTAGCCCGCAAATTGATCGTTTCCCACGTGAAGGCCTCATCTAAATAAAGACAGGGAACAAATTTACGTACAATCCTTGTTGGCATAATCACACCTGGTGGACCTGCCATTTTCAGTTATTTTTTGTTTTATTTAGCAATTGTTTTGTTCGTGAACACAAAAAGGGCATGAATGTTCTCTTATCTTACAGCTGAGAGAGGATCACCTAGAGTACTGTCGCTGAACACAACCCACTGGAATCATGTTCAGATTCTTCCGTGAAGTAAATCCAACATTAAATGAATAATATAAAATGAAATTAATGGTTGAATGTTCTGTTAAACAAATACTTTGCTCAAAAGTATCCCGAAACAATGGTGTGGACTTTATTAACAATGCAAAAAGTTAAAAACAATTTTGGAGAATTAAAATCGTATACAGTATACACTGGGTTGTTACACCGGACCATATTTTTAAAGACAACCGACGTTTCGTCAGCTTCATCGACATTGTCAGGGCTCAAGCCCTCAATATTTTCCATCGAAATCGTTTTTAAATATGCCATTCACAAAATCAATTTTCATCCATCAAAATTCATTTCTTTCAAACGGTCATCTTGAGCTAAATACGAAAACAATTAAATTTAAAAGTTTGAAAACCCAAGGAAAAGGAATTTAATTTAAGCGTGAAATTGCAATTTTCATCAATTTAACAATAGCATCTTCCATTAAAACTATCCAGTTAACACATCGTTCCGCTTTAACAAAATCAGACGTATTCAAATCTAAAATTATTTTGCAATGTTACGACACTTTTTCTGGTGTTACTCCTTTAGTCGTCTAGTTTGAAGTAATTGAGGAAAAAATTTATATTTTTGAAGCTCGGGGGGAAGCTCCGGGCTCTAGTTGGGAAAAGGTAAATCTGCGGTAGAATGTCGTGTTTGTGAGTCATTTTTTGATTGCCCTAGAATATTAGAAAGCATTTCCTTTTAAAGTCATGACATCACCGAATGTACCTTCTTATGTAAGTTAAAATGTATCTTAGCAAAGGAACAAAATGACGAACTCTACAGCCTACTGTTCAATATAGTCTGTACCAATGTTACTCTGGTTATGTTCACCCGATGAGACAAAATGGAAAAATTTGCATCTTGAAGCTATTGCACACTCCCCCTCCATGTCTTCCTAGGTCTTCTTTTTTGGTGTCTTTGGAGATTGCAGTCGAGGGCTCCTGACATGCTCTATTCTCCCTCCGTGTAAGGTGAGCGGTCTATTCATCTTCTTGTTGACACACAGCTCCTTGGTCTTTTTAGTGTTGATATTCAGAGCAAACTTCCCGACTTCACAGCTCAGCGTTGCTAGCTTCTCCTTTATGTCTGCGTGTTTTTGTGTCAAGAGAAAGACGTCGTCTACAAAGGCCTTCAAGCCTTCGTGACAGACCCCATTGGATTTCTCTACAATGCTGCGTGGGTCGTCGCATGACTGGATACAGGACTTTTAGAAACAAGATCGAAGATAGTAGGTATTCCAAAGTGATGGCGAATGTTTTCGACAATTTTCTTAGAGGCCTTTTTGAAGTCGACAGAGGTGAGGTACAAAGATGCTTGGTACTCCATTGTCTGTTCTATTATGATCCTACTGACTCCAAAAGTACCCCTCCCCCAAAATAATGACGCCAAGGCTAACACTTGTAATAACAGAACGATAAAAGAAAAGAAGAAAAATGATAAAAATTTTACCAGCGAGCAACAATGAAGACAAATTAAAGAAGAAAAACGTTTTTTTTTGCTTTCATTTTTTGATTTATTTTATGTATAATTATTCTTGAATTAATTAATTTTTAATTTAAAATAATTAAAAAACACATAAAAAGTTTTTTATTGTGAATTCGTCCTACATAGTAATATAAAAAACGGAAGGAGACGTGATTAAGTGAAAGGAGGAATGCGAAAAATCCCAATATCACCAATTCTGAATTATGTCAGACGAAAAGAAAGGGCCTCCGATCGACTTGTAGTCTGTTTCTGCAACAAACATCATACTGTCAGCACTAAGGCGAACTAAGTCCTAGGCAGCTTAGGTACGCGCCTAGGATCCGTAATTTTTGGGGACCGTAAGTTAGGTTTTTAATAATTTAGTTTTTCTACGTGTTTTTTATTTTTACCTTTTTTTTGTGGGAGGAGTAGTGTAGTGGTTAAGTTACTGACTTGGGCGCAAATAGTCTTGAGTTCGAATCCTCCTCCCGCATCCTGTTATACCCAAAAATTAAGGGTGAAAAACGGGATTAAAACCACCATCACATTTTTACCTTTTTTTGGAATCAGATAATTAAATAAAACTGCATAGAGTACGCTTTAAAACCAAACTACCAAATGCAAAGTATGTGTCACGACTGAAAAATAGTCCTGAAATTACAATGTTGCCTAGGGTCCACTTTAGCTTTAGTTTGTCACTGACTGTAGATGATCTGGAAAATTTCTCACTTTCTGTTTATGAAAAGGTTTTTCGACAGCACGACTGCTACTGAAGAAAGTAATAACTATTGTTATCGTTTACTCCATAATGTTTACTGAATACAGTTAACAGCAAAACACATCGGCGTTTTAGCCACCAATGGAAAGGAAAACTTCTAAACCACTTCTGGAGTGACGGCATCCGTGTTCAAAACATAAAAAATTTCGCGATGAAAGCAGAAAAAAATTTACATGCTAACGGTAGACTTCCAGTAGGTAGAAGGTTTTTGAAATGAGTAATAATTATGTCAGAGGAAACGTTTTTCCCTCCAAAACAAAAGTCAAAGATATTATGATAAATCAAAATGGCCGTTTCACATCAGGCAAACTCCAATCAATTGCTTTTCGAATCAATTAAAATTTTTTTGATCCCGATGAGTTTTTTAATTTTTATTTAAATTTTTAATCAACAAAAGAGGTGTTTCCTTCTCCATTGTCTTTTTTCGGTCGTTTTGCGAGTTCAGAAAGAAATATGAAATTAGAAACAGGGAAGTTAAGATGATCTCGTATTATTTATAAAACAGGTTTTACTGGAATTTTGGTTAACCGACAACGAAATTCTCCGGATCACATTCGCGAGGAATTTTATTCGGCTATGATGAGTCCTGCTCTAGAAGTTGGAAGTGAAATTTCACTTTTTTCTTTCTTTTCTTCCGTCAACGAAACCTTGTTTTGATTGTCTCCTTTGTTTCTCATTGTCCTTTAATATCCGATATACCATGATCTAGGAAATTAAAGAGGAAGTATAACTAGAACAAATGTGTTTTAGGATTTCTTTAGGCGCGGCAGGGGTATGGTGTATAGCTTAAAGTTTGAACCTCTTCTGTATCCTGTTATACCCAAGTGTGAAAAGCGGAATTAAAACCCAAATGAATAAGTCGACACGAAAACAAAATACGTGTATAATATCAGGAAAGATCTTCAGATGGTCGAAGCAAAGTCAACAACAGGAAAAACCTCGACGGGGTCAACTCGAGAAGGGTCCTCGACAGACCCTCAAGCCACTCTTGACTGATTGATTGATTACTGTCCTCCGAATTATTGATAGATTGATTTCCGTTGAGAAGACATCCTCGAGGTGGAAAAGTTAACCAAAAGTTACCATCTGAACTTTCTTCCTATACTTCACTGAAGAAGATTCCTTTCAAAGTATTAGAAGTCATGTCTTAATGAAGAATTTTTTTAACTGTAGGCTGTAAATGAAACTGAGTTGTATTTGGTGTATGAAGATTACAACAGTTCTCAAATCAACACCTGTAAAAGTTTACAACTATGAATCAGACTGCATTTTCAACATTATTTTCAACTCAAAAATCGTGGCAGAAGAACTGCTTGGTTTTCATCCAGTACATATTCTGACAATAAATTTATTTCATAATTATATTTATGGTTGTATTTGAGTTTTAATCCCTTCTTCACCCTTCTTGGATGTAACAAGATACGGAAGGAGGATAGTTGAACTTGCAACTATAACTTCCCAGTCTGGCACTTTAACCACTATACCACAGACCTCCCGCTTATTTCATAAGTATTGCACACTTTTTCTAGGCATTTGTTTCAAAAATTATGCACATTTTTATTAAAAGTTCATGTCATATAAATTTACAAGCTTTCATTTGTTGAGTTTTAGCACAAATTGATAAGACGGGCCTGAAACCAACTTTTCTTCGACTCCAAGCCTGAATTAGTTGGAATTATGTCTTTTGACGACAATATTCCGGTTTATTGGGTCTAGCAGCACGATTTGCTCATACAGTTAATGGTGTGGTCAATCGTTGCCACACGTTTCCGCATGTTTTATTCAGCCCGGTTCGGGTGTTACGAGTTCAGATCATCTAAATTAAAACAGGTGGACACGGAGTGTTGTTGTTGTTGTTTTTGTTTGTCCTTCATTGTCAAGGTCCACCATTCTTGATTCGGGGCTAGGCTTCTAGTTTTAAGTTGTGTCCTTGAGTCTTCTGATCTTGAAATATTTAAAACCTTTTCATTTTTTATTTGTTTTTACCTTTGTATCAATGAGTTAATCAGGTAAGATTCAGTCATCTTTTTTAGTTCACTACCCTTACCTGATACTTGTTTCTTTCTTCCTAAACCTTTAAAATGGTAATGGCAGAACCGCTTCATCAAAACTGCTCTCTTTTCTTGACTTCCCGTGTCATGCTATTTGTCCGAGTCATACACACCATGCAAAACATTATGACAAAGCAATTTCGTTTCATTATTTAAGAAATTATTCCTTAGTCTTTGTGTATCAGAATAAGTGTGCCTTTTCTTAACACTAATCATCAATTTACGTCGGCTGAGTAAGATGTAATAATACCAATATAAAGCCTGGTACCTCCTTTTGCCCTCTAATTTCATAAAGTCATTACAGACAGATCGCCAAGTACCTATGACTATTACGGTAGGTTTTACCAGAACGTTTTTTGTTAAGGAAAGGGAAGTCGAAGTAATTAAGTAATAATTTAGTGGTAATTGTGCAAGATGGGACAAGTTCAATGTTCAGACGAAAGTGAAACTTTAATCTTGTGGCCATTCGGAACAGGTTAGACGTGTCCCGGAGACATCCAGTTTGCCATTTGCTTTTTAATAAAAGTGAAATCTTGCGCCGCTCACATTCACATAATTTCGAGTGGAAGCTCTGAATCACGCCCTGATCCGGTTTCAGTTTTTTTTTCTTTACTCTTTTATACTTTTTCGAGGGAGGGGATCTTTCACTTTTTTTCACCTTTGATCATCCGTGTCAAAGATTAATTAGAGTGCTTAAGTAGAGTCTGTTACATGTGATGGTCACTATCAAGTTCCGCATTTCCTATCTATCTCTGGACAAAAAGAAAAATCCGTTTTTCCTGAGATGAATAAACACCCTCAGAGTAGTTTTCGCACATGGTTACCTTTGGATTTTGATTCTCACTCTTTCTCATTTCGTTCGAGTAGGAAAGTGGCGGAGAGCATTAGTGGTGAAGTGAGATTTCTGAACAAGAACCTGCCGCAGTGCGCTCACCCAAGACTTGGTTTTACATGGGAACTCATGAATTTGTGAATTTTTAAGACTTGCCAAATGGAACTGTTTATAAATGTAATACAGATTACAATACAGAAGTAACAAAAGAGTATATAAATGAAGAAACTAAACACAACACCGAGAAACTTGTAAACATCTCCATTTTTGCCAAAAATATTCTCAAAAACTTTTCAGACTGCTGGTAAATGAGGCTTAATATACGATTTCTCATCAAGTAAGCTCTTTAGCTTTTGGAAGTAGCTCCTCTCTTCCTTCTCTCACCATTGGGAGTTTAACAACATACGATTTGTTCAGGCTCATTTGACACAAGACACGATAGTGCCCCCCGACCTCTTTGCTTTATACAGATAGAGACCGAAACGGAAGAAGGCTATACATGTTCTTTGCTTCCTCCCTAGTGTGCTGGAACATATATATAGCCTCACTCACATTGTGGTTGAGGGTTCTGACGAAAGGTAAGGGAGGATATTTCTATTTCCTCAATGAAACAAAATTTCGAACATTGTTTTCTTGTCAAAAGTTCTTACCAACATGTAGTTCAACTTTAATTGACTCATTATAGTGTCAGTCAATTTTTTTTTTTTTCGTTTTTATCCTTTGGTATCGATTTATCTCTAAGAGGAAAAGAATGAAAGTAAAAATAAAAAAAAATAGAAATTGAGTGTAAAGGAAGCCTGTCTTAACGAGGCACGTAATAAGGGAAAGACGACTTTGAAGTTAGCTACCGGGTCCCCAGAAATAGCCCAAAGGTTATAAAAGCAACACCTGAAACAACCCAAGAAACACAGCTGTCCAAATCATAATCACTTATATTACATTATTCATTAAGGACAGAGCTTATTTTTGGGCTTTATTATCTTCCGACCTGAGAGGTCGGAAAAGGTTTTCTCACTGCGCTGTAAATAGGGTAAAGAAAACAAAACGTGCCAGTGTTTCCCTTTCCTGCAGGTTAGGTTTTTAGTGGCGTCCATCTATACTGCCCCATTCCTTTTCACTTATCTTCATTGGAGAAAACCAGGTTTTTAGTCTCAAGCTCAAACTTTGCTGGAAGCTTAACTTCAATAAACCATGTTCTCATGGCGAAATTGATGGTCTTCTTCTGTCGGTACAGTACAGTAGTAAGTAGTGTACAGTAGTAAGTGATAGATTGGAAATAGGGTATTAATAGTTACTCGTTTTCCAGAGATCTTCCATATTTATGGTATTTCTGTTGCTGATCCTTTTGAATTTCGCTGCAGAGCAGTAAATAGAAAACAGACTAAAATGAGCGAATGACGTTGTTCTAGGGTCATTTTTACCAGTTGACTAGACCAATGATTTATTTGAAATGGCCTGAAATTTTTTTCTCAACTAGACCGATTGCCAGTGGCAGGATTCCGGTCCATTCATACTAAGGAACCTGGTAATTTTAATAGTTCTCTAACAGCCAGACATAATGGAAGAGAAAGATGATGTGCTTTGGTGTAATCCAGCGGGCGTTTCTATTGCAAGGGTGTAACAGTTACTCTTCAACAAGTAAAAATACAGGCTTCTTTCTTTGCGTACAAACAAAAGACTACACACCCGACTCCGTAAACTAGAAGCTCCATTGTTATCAACTCTTAATATACAGCCTGTTATGATTGAAAGATTTCTCTTTGATTGGATTTCGTATAAGATTTGATACATTAAAACGTGGAGGAAGAAGTACACATATGATCTGGCTTCAGACATCATGACGTGCCTCACATAGAATGAATGATACTTAAAGTTAAAAAAAGCATTGGAGCTGGATTATTTCACACAAGACTTATCCTTCATATGAAACTTTTTTTCTCACGCAAAAGTGAGAAAGGAAAAACTGTCATTAATTTATTGATAATTATTATTATGGACCATGTGGATCAGTGCGACATGACCAAGCTGTTTTCTCACACAAACATATCCTACCACTCAAAAAATTTTCAAAATTTTACCGTTTTTTTTCTTAACAAACCCTTAACCATTGCATTCTTCCTGGATAATTTTGAACCCCACTTCAAAGTCGTCTATCAATATTTACAAATTTATGGATTCATCATTTCCTCAACGACACCCACAAACTTCCCGTTTGTACTTTTATATATATGTTTTCAATAGTGTGGGAGGAATAGTGTAGTGGTTAAGTTACTGACTTGGACGCAAATGGTCGTGAGTTCGAATCCTCCTCCCGCATCCTGTTATACCCAAAAATTAAGGGTGAAAAACGGGATTAAAAAAAAAATATATATGTTTTCAATAAATATAATTTCTATAATACAACAAAAAAATATTCGCAAACCCTTTAAATACGTATTTAATTGCGCCTCGCGAAGAATTTTAAATTAAAAAAAAAAGGCACTGATCTTAGGAGCTTGGCCACCCCTAATAAACTGTATTAATATATGTTATTATACAGTGATTAGACTAGGTTTTTGGAAAATGGTGTCCCTCAGAAGAGTTATAGGCCCACTTTAGTAATTGTACTTTTCTAGTGAGTTGGTGTGTTGGTGACCAACACCAACTAATCTAATATAACAGTCTAATATGATGTAAAATGGTACATTTTCTTTAATATATTTATGAAGTGAGATATTATAATACTTTATTTATCAAAATATTCGGTCAAAAAACAACGGCCGAACCAAACTCACTGAGGAAGAGTCAGACAAAAGTAATTGGTTAATTTGTAAATACTGCCTCAAAAATTTTGCATTTTATTAGAGAATTTAGTTTCTAACATGGGTTCACCAAAATTCTTTAAAAAAAACAAATAAAAAGAAAGAAAGAAAGATGTATAAAATATTAAATAAAGCTTCGGTGGAAACTTAGTTCTTTAATCACAGAAGGCGGTGCAGGAACTGAACGGTTGAATAAATCCGCTGCGTCTGATACCCATTTCTCAAAAATTAAAAGTATTAAAAAATTTTTATCCAAGATCAAGATCCGAGACTGACAAGTGAGTGGTGTTTCGATCAAAAAAAAAAAAAAAAATCAGTCGTAAAGATTTTATTGAATTCAGAGAAATGTCATCGAGTCCAGAGTGAGCTCACAATGGAAAAGTAAAGAAAAGTCAAATATGGTGGTGAATGTTAACGCGTAATGGAAATCGGTGACCCGAGTTTTACGTAATAACGAGAAAAAGAAAAAGAAAGAAATGTTCCGTCCAATCCCTTCAAAATCACCATCCTCTTGTATATTCCCCAGCCCGTGAAATTCCGTGTATAAACTGTCCATTCACATTTCGAGCAACCATGTTCGAACATTTATGTTTAGATTATGAAAGTAGTCGAAGAGCGAGCACCCGGAGAGATGAGAGTAGGGTTTCATATATATTTGTAACATGTTCAAATGGTGGTTACTTTTACAACATTTACCTATGGTCACAGACCAAATTTTGGAAAATATGAAAGTTTTGGTAAGAAATGTGGATTAAAAAAAATACAAAAAAAGTTTTAAGTGTTTAGTGGTGATATTAACTGATAAAATGTCGCTAAATGATTAACATTAAAAATTTAATTTTTTCAAAAACTGTGATTATAAGCTTAAGTTTGTTTGTTTTAAAGTTTTATTTTAATTAAAGTCAGCAAAAATGAATTTTAGGTTTTAGCAGTTTTGGTGGTGGCGTGTCTTGCCGAGCCCCCAAAGCCAGAAATCGAAAAAGGAAAGAGAGGAACATCAAGCTACGAATCTGGGTCCTACGGAGGCGGCAGTTCCTACGAAAGCGGTGGTTCTTCTTACTCGGGGGGCAGTTCTTCCTACTCTAGTGGCGGTTCTTCCTATTCGGGTGGTGGCTCCTATTCAAGTGGAGGTTCCTACTCAAGTGGTGGTTCTTACTCCGGAGGAAGCTCCTACGGAGGAAGCAGCTCCCTTGGAGGAGGTCACATTGCTCTAAGTTTGCCATCTTCTTCCTACGGACTCGGAGGAGGTTATGGAGGATTGAGCGGAGGTCAGGTTCTTTTTATTTGACGTTGTACCTGATTTTTCTATAAAACCAGTTTGGATTAAATGTAATTTTCCTTGGTCTAGGACTTGGTCATTCCTCACTTTTGCTCTCCGGAGGCGGACTCGGCTTACTGGGACATTCTTACGGTGCTAGTCCTCTAAGCTTTGGAGGTCATGGTTTGTCTTTAGCTTCTCAGCCTCTTATCTTGTCAGGAGGACATGGACTTAGTGCTGGACATGGTTTTGGTGGTTTAGGTAAGTTAAATTTACACCGAAAACGCTAATTTCTGAAGTAAAAAAAAGGAGCCGTAGTCAAACTTTAGTCTTGTTTCAGGTCTGGGAGGTTTAGGAGGAGTCAGTTTTGGAATTCCAGCAACCGGAGTTAAGCTTGCTCCCATTCTCATTGGACACGCAGCTCCATCCTTCTCTATTCCACAATCTTTCTCCATCCCAAGTGTTTCACTTCCATCCAAGACCTACGCTTCCTCTTCTTCGTCTTCCGGTTCCTACTCATCTGGTTTCCAACCTTCAATCTCTTATTCTAGCAGCTATTCCAGCCCAAGCTCGTACTCCTCAGATTCTAGTTATTCCAGTGGTGGTAGCAGCTCCTACTCCAGTCCATCCTCCTACTCTTCTTCTTCCTCATATTCGTCGCCATCTTCTTACTCGTCATATTCTTCTCCATCATCGTCCTATGGAGCGCCATCTTCCTCCTATGGACCACCTTCATCTTCTTACGGGCCACCTTCTTCTTCGTATGGCGTCCCATCCGGTTCTTATGGTACTCCAAGTTCTTCCTACTCGAGTGACTATTCCAGCGGCGGCAGTCATTCTTCCAGAGATTACAGAAAGGTCTAAAATATTTATTTTTTAATTTAGAATTTTTTTTAATTATTAGGATAGTTTAAACTGTTTGAGTTCAGGTACTAGTTCCCTTTTTCTTTTATTATTGACCAAGAAATGTTTTTACGATTCTCATACTGTAAGACTGAACCAATCGCATGCAAATTGAACCTGAAACCACAGGAAAGAAAGAAAAAGACAGTTTAATTTAAAAAGGAAAACTCAAAACTTCTTATTTATTTGACTATATTATACACTTGTATAACTTGTATAACTTTTATTTCTTATTAATCGCATGTTTTCGTCTGTCTTTGAGATGCAAATGTCATCTCCTTTTTGTCGTTCTATAGTGTTCGTTGATCTTTTGTCTTATTATTATTGTTGTTGTTGTTTTATGTAAATAATAAAAAAAATTTAGCTCTTGCTAAAACCGATGTTAATATTTTATTTTTCAATTCCCTGATGAACTTTGAACTTAAAACGGTTAGTATTGTTAACGATAAAACGAGCGCGCGAGTTTATAGAGAGGACCATTATGGTCGTGGCAGAATAACGTAGCAGTTAGTCATCACGAAGTCAGTTATTATAGTGACGGTTTTTAGTTTTGTCGATATACATGTTTTAATATATTAAATTCGACAATGTGTAGTTCACTCCGGTGACAGTATTCAGTATAGCTTCGAAATCGGTTTAGTACTGATGATTTCAGTACAATTATTTTAAGATAAGAAACTATCTACTGGTAGTATAGTTGATTTGTGGTGGTCGCTAGAATATTTAACTGAGTTTAAATCCCCTTTTCCAGGGAGAGATGTGTTGTAATGGTCAATGGACATGATTATAGAAGTTATGGTTCTGACTTTAATTCCTCTTCCACATCCTGTTATAGCTGAGAGTAAAGGGAACTCAAACACTTTTCAGACATGTATAACAGAATGTGGGAGGGTGCTCGATGGACCACACACGACATGTCTACCTTCGTATGAACTATAAAATACTTTAATCAAAATCGAAAAGTGAAGATGTGAGTTTAGATGAGGCGGGAGTTCGATTCGTCAGTCCCCAGGCTAGAGAGAAACTGACTCATTTCATTGGAAAGTTTAACAACAAAAGAAGATGAGAAGAAATGGTCAGATGAAAGTAAGTTGGTTGATTAAAGAGATTTCTCTAGAAAGGGATGAATTGAGATGATGTTGGTTACGCGTGTTACCTAGGGCAAAAGGGTGGGGGCGAAAGGAGATTTTTTTGATTCAATGCATCTTCTATGTGAGTCAGCATTGAATAATTCAGGGTGAGTTTCCGGTTCACATTTAATTGCGTGCGGGGAGATATTCTGTAAAAGTCCACTGCACAAAAAAGTTTTGGTTTGTTTAAATTAAATTTTGCAAAAATCTGAGAAACTATAGAAGCACTTCTACTTAGAGTAGAACTTCAAGACAAACTTTGTCAAGAGATGGTATTGGCACGTTGCTGAATAGTGAGCACCACGAACGGGATAACGTGGAAAATGGATTTTGCCAAAACGGTAACGGTAAAGAAGAAAGTAGGAGGGACTGGTTTATCATGTAATACAGATTACACTGTCGCCTTGTTGACCACTTCCGGTGAAAAATTCGGCACCTCCAGAGTGCTGCTTAAAGGGGTCCCCAAGTGATTCGCACTCGACTGCTCCGGCACGTTCACCGTAAATTTCTTTTCATGGCAAGTGATTAAGGTTCCCAAGTCAATATGTTTGGGTGTGGAAAAGTAGAAGAAGGATGCAGAAAGAAGGTTACTCACTCTTTTATCAGGATTGAAGCCAAAGCTTTCCCCGTTCCTCAAAATCATTGGTTCCTTTTCTTCTTGAGTTGTGCAGAACGTATGAATCTGGCATTGATAAATTGGAGCTAAAACTTTGCCTAAGAAGAAGAATATGGTGAAGTGCAAGGTCTCACAGTCTCATAAACCTGAAAACGGATGCTAGGGATACCATAAATTTTATTTTTTTGCGCTTTAAGACCCAGATATCATCTTTTTTATCCTTCCCACTTTCACCAGATTCTTTGTTTCATCCGCCATAGCAACACTTCACCAATAAATGGCAGTGAAACGGAAAGGAATTTAGGACGTAAGAATCGTATGCAAACTGCGGAAACAACCTTCCAGGTATTTTGTATATTATAAAAAGAGACGAAAAATTGAAAAACTGAAGGAAGTGAGAACATGATTGAACATCGTCGGTTGAGGAAATACCCGAGGTGGCGGTGGGAGCGCTTGAATCCACTTTCTCGAGACAGTTTCTGAGAAGACATATACCATCCTACCCATGTTGTTGTGATTCAACTGTCCTGAGACAACTCTCACCTTTGGAGGGAAGTAGGAAATTGCAAAGTCGAAATCTGTTATCGTAATGATAACAGAAATAAGCGGGGAAATATTTAAATTATGGTAATTACAACTGCTAATTAATTTTTCTCCCTTTTCATCGGACTTTTTAAACAATAAAACATTTTTTGTCATTTCGGCGCCACCATTACTAATATTTTTTGAACGGGTGACTCTTCAATATGGCAAAACAAGTTCTTCATCACACAGTATTTGGCTGTGTTTTGTTTCTTTAAAGCTTTCTCCTCCTTTGAGGTCAGATGAACTTCGGGATTTGATGTTTTTCCGTTTAAAAAAAATCTCTTCTTTTTGGTCTTAGTACGACAATGGCGGGAATTCCTTACTCACCTTTCTTGAGTGATTCTACTATCTTTTGAAAACTATGATTTTTCAATTCTTTTGCCGTTAAAACTTCTGATTAATTTTGAGATCTTTGCGGCTGTCACTATTAAAGTCAGTGTACACCAGTACCTTAGTTATTATGCCAATAAAATCAAATTTCAGGTCTGTGGTATGTCAGGAGTCAAAAAATAAGACTAAGATACATAACTTTATTTTAATTTCGACCGCCTAAAACCCTAATTTCAATGCCCAAAAACCAACTGTCTGTCTCGTCCCAGGCGCCACAGCGTTGGACCAGGATGACTCATCGTCACCTCTCGCTCGTGACCATTTGTCTCTATGCCAAAGCGGCATATCTACTACAGGTCAAATAAAAGAATTTTCTCTTAGCTTAACCTTGTTTGAATGACCTTAACCTTAAGAAATCTTAACCGCTTATTCGAGACCAAACCTCTTTCTCCCGAGGATTTCTTTAGCAGCCAAAAAGGCGAATCTTCTGATCAAATTAACCTTTTGAAGAACTTTTTGGTTTAAAACCGTCAGCGACGTGTAAACCAGCGACAATATCGACGTGTCCGCCACGTCAGCTAACAGTTTGTGAGGGATAAACATCAGGCAATGTGGTAGCCTGTAAGGGGGATCGGATAAAAATCGGATAGTCTAATATTGGGTTGGAAGCTATGAAACTGGCGTTTTCTGTTTAGTCTGTATTCAGCTGCGAATGAGAAAGACACCTTGTAACGTGGGCTCGAAATTTTTATTTATAAAGCTTAAAGGTATTCTCCTTACACATTTTGTACAATTTTTTTTCGTGTTTATACCCTATATTTATTTTATTTTTATCCAAAACTAGATGGAAACAAAACGCGATTTACATCTACTTTTCTTGTACGAGGTTAAATTAAATCATACCGCAGCTCAAGCTTCAAGAAATATTAATGAGACATTCGAAGATGGATCCACCAACGAGAAAAGTGCTCGAAATTGGTTCAAAAAATTTTGTTCTGGCAATTTGAGTCTCGTCAATGAGCCTCGAGGAAGACCACCTATCCGTATTGATTACGAGGAATTAAGGATGATTCTGGAGTCCGATCCACGCACAGCTAGTCGAGCACTTGGATCTAAACTAGGAACCAGTCATACAGCTGTGTTAAAACATTTGAGTGTCAAAAAATTGGACTCTTATGTGCCGTACGAATTGACGCACCTCCAGATGAA
This sequence comes from Columbicola columbae, assembly GCA_016920875.1. Lineage (NCBI taxonomy): Eukaryota > Metazoa > Arthropoda > Insecta > Psocodea > Philopteridae > Columbicola > Columbicola columbae. The sequence continues at coordinate 16,461,808 of JADMLL010000007.1, forward strand.
GCAAATGCGCTTAAATTCAGCTTCAACTACTGTTGACAAATCAATTTGTCTAAAATATGAAATTCTACCATATCCTCTGTATTCACCCGATATTTTATCAACCGATTACTACCTTTTCCGTAACTACAAATTATTTTTAAGAGAAAAAAAATACAATAATCCAAATTATATAATAAACGACTTTGAGTACTTTATAAGCTCCAAAAATAAACAGTTTTTTCACAGAGGCATGTATGATTTACCCAATTGTTGGCAAAAAGTCATAGATGCCAATGGAAATTATTTCGATTAAATATAATAAATAATGTGGAAAATTGAGCGTTTTGTTTTTTACCTTCATTCAACGCCCGTTTCATAGCTTCCAACCCAATATATGAATGTATCAATATTAGATTATCTGACACGCTAGGCCACTGTTTAAGTCGTAGCACAAGTGGTTAAGCTTAAATTCTCTTATTTATTCTATAATTTGACTTGGCATACAATTAAAAATGAATTTGATTTGTCTGAAAAAGAATAACGAAAAATAAAAACATAGCATTCATTTTGAAATTTGCGTAGCTACATAATATCCAATCAGGTTGTTACAACTGTTAATAAACAATAACTTATTGTAACGTTATATGTATATATTATAAAATAACAATTCTCTTTGCACTCGAGGCCTTTTTTGCACGAACAAACCAACAACTAGAGACTTTGTGTAGCATACCCGTGACTTACAACAATAGTTCATTACATTATTATTCAAAAGATCGAACAGTTTGGGATGTGGCTCTACCTCTGAATGCTCAAGATTTTTTGGCAACGACAAAGTCAAGAAAGGCAAAGTTCTAGGCAGAGTGGACAAGGAATGCAGAGGTACTCAATAGTATCACACTTCTTCGATTGATTATGAAGAGTAAAATCGAAGGAAGATTGATTACAATAATCACACTAAGCATGTCGCATCCGTGATGCATCAACTCTTGCAAAAAAGCTGTACGTTCGTAAAAGTGAAAAAAACCGAGGAGAACATAAACGAATTTCAACGGCCAAGCCAACGGGTTATCACGTGAATAACGTTCCAAGTTCAATAACTCGACCTGTTAACGTCTTCAAATTTCATTGTACCGGTTCCATCGGATTGCAAAATAATATCATTTGAAAAGGAAGAAAGTTGAACGCCCGTGGCTTACTTAATCCAGATAATACAGAAAATAAAAGTGAAATTGATCGACAAAGTTCAAATTTATTGAACTTTACGCAATGTTGTTACCGAACTTGTTTTACTGCAAAACAGCCTATGGAACTGGTACAATGGCCGACCATCGACAAAAATTCATGGCCAAGGGCTCTTTCCCAGGTTTTTTGCGTCTTACGGTTTGAACGAAAAGTCTCGGATAGCCAAACAGATAGTACACACCAGAAATTCCCATGAAGCTTAACGCATTTTATGGGCTATTATAAACCGCGTAAAAAAAGTCATAAAAGAAGCTATAAGGAAGAAAGAAGAGCAGATTCTCGAGCAAGGGCCAATGAAAAGAATTGGCTGAGTATAGTTTGAGATAGAAGATCACACTCGTGAACCCTCAGGTTAGAAACCACGGTAACAGCCAAATAACCTGGAAGTTCATGAGGTTAATTTGTTAAAACCATTCTCCAAAGAGAATCTTACTCCTAATTATCTTTACTTATACAACCGCTAAACATGGGCTTATCACTAAAAATAGTCAATAAACCGAAATTGAAAGTGGGTTTTACCCCGAACTCAGTGGTATTGATAGATAGTAATTTACAAATTATTCGACATAATTTAGTCACAAATTTACCAAAAACTTATTTGAGAATAAGTGAAAAAAATCCATGAGAATTCTAAGAAAAGAAATTATTACAACCACTTCCAAGAAGAGCCAGCCATTCTTCCGACTTGTGAATGGCTTCAGTCGGTGATTATGCACGTGTTTGTTGCTACAGTGATGACATCTTACTGGCCTCCATCCTGCTTTCGGTTTAATAATGTTAACAAATAATAAATCCTTTTTACGACTCTGGGGCGCATATAGTGTCTACAAGGGCTTGCCAAGTTGTTCCTGCTGCAGCCAGCTCCCTTTCGACTGTTCCCCTTCACGTCTTCTTAGGTGTTGTGGCGTCCACAATCAACGGGTTGGCCCCGCTTAGGAAGATTTATGCAAAATAAAATAAAAAAAAAAACAAAGAAAACTTACCGGTTTTCGTGTGGTTTTTTAAGCGTGGTGAGGATGGGGTTTTGGGAAAGGTTCACAGGAATACCCACATTACTCACCACTTTCATGTTTAACGCAACCTAAAAGTGACAAATTTTAAATTTAAATTTTCAATCCGTAGTTAATAAAGGCTAAAAGCCTCTGCGTTATTAAAAGTAGTGAGAGCAATAAAAGACACTTCAAACTTCGATAAAGCGAGAAAATGAAACTGACTCTTGGCCAGGAGAAAGGCTCGCAGGTTTCAACTCGAACCCCCCGGCCCTCTCGAACGTTCGTTTGATCAAACGCAATTTAAGGTTCGGTGTTGAAATGACGCGAACACTCAGTCTTCCGCTTCCAGTGGAGGCCTTACTTTGGAATCTGGTTCTGTTCTCTGTGATCCACTTCCATTTCCTCGGTCTGACTTTTGTTTTATAGGGATTCTGGTGCTTTCGGAGCCATAGTTCTTCGTTGGAAATGACACTGAGCCACCTTACTTTCAGGACCACTATTAGGAACCTGTTCTCTGTAGACTGCATCCTGCGGGTTATGTGTCTCACACTTGTAAAGAAGCCACGGCTTGACATTCGACTTCAGGATCCATAGTTTGTTCGTCAGTAAAAGGTTCTTTGATCTCCAAACGGCTTTGCACATTCTGTCGGAGCCTCTGCCCTCAGAGATAATACTTCCTAATTCTTAAGTAGCAGAAACATTGTTAATAAATCCTACCTTCCGCTTCTTTTTCCTAACCTCCCGATCCCTGTCCTCCTCCTCTCCATTTCAATGGGCTAATCGCGCCTCCGTTTTAATCCTTTCTGGTCACGGACCATTCCTGTCCTACCTCCACCGTTTCCGCCGATCCCTGACGCCAAACTGTCCTTGCGACAATTCCTCTCCCCAAACCTCCATCCACATCCTGACGGCCTGTTCTCTCTTCCTACAGTACACTGTCCCCATTTCCCAGGAGCTCCGACTTCCTTCCCCCTTCCCTTTTACGATCCCTCCTTTGCTTCCCGTTTCAACTCCGTGTCCCAGACCATCATCACCCACCTGCCCCTTATAAATGTGCGTCTCACCTTGTAGCTATCCCTTCCTCCCTTCTTCAGCCTCAAAAAAAGAATTTTTCCTTTTCTCTTCACTTCTCTCTTTTTCTGTCTTTTCTTGTCTGTCCTCCGTCCGTCTGCCTGGCCAGGACAGGCCGGGCTTCTGTCTGTCTGTCTGTTCTCTATGTGTCAAGAGGAGTGTGGATTTAGTGGGTAAAAATCCCACACTATCTGGGCCAACTCTGGGCCTTTTGAAGGTTCCCTCACTTCCCTCTATCAAAAACATTGTTAATAAAGGTTAAGTTTTATTTACTTTATTTATTTAATACTGAATACAGCTCTCGAGTTTTGCAGAAAACCTTAATGTCTATATACACAGATGGGAGGGGTGTTGTAATGGTCAAAGCGCCTGGTTAGAGAAGTTACAACAAACTCAAACATGCACATACATACGACAGAAGCGCTTAATTGGAAAGCTGTAGTAGAAGTGGGCTATAGTGCAGATGCAATAACCCCACTGGCTATAACGATTGGTCTAAGTGTTCGGTAACGTAGTATTAGATCTTTAAACGGGTGACAGACTACAAGGGATATCAAATAAATTTTTCCCAGAATGTAACAACAGACTAACAAAAAACTCATAATAATAATATTGAGAGTGAGTAGCGAATAAGGTGCTAATGAATTAATTAAATATTAATATAATTCACTAATTTATTGATGTAGGGGAAGCTTGGGAGGATTTATAATATATAGTATACTTTTAAAAAAATTTCCGACCATGAATTGGGTCTTGAATGTTGTGAATTTCTAAATAAAATTAAGTCATAAAAATTTATTAAAAAATAGATATTAAGTTATTAAAGAATATGATTTATCTACTGTATAATTTTGGAAAAAGAAAAATGTATTTATACACGAAGATACGGTGAACATAAAACTAATAAGAGTGAGTTTATGGAATTACTTTGACACCTTTTAACCGCACGGAATCGTTTTATACTACAATCAAGATCATAAAATGAAAAAGCCTGCGGTGGGCAGAACACACTTTGTGAGTATGAGTGAATGTGAGGATGGTAAAAGATGAAAGAGGTCACAAAATGGGAGGACAACCTCTCAGAAGATGATAAAAAAGGACTATAATGAGTGTATAGGTCGGAGATCCTCAACCTTTTTTGAACTTAACTTCTGAAATACCAGCCAGGTTTCGATCACCATTTATGGGCGCTCATAGGCATACAGTTAGAAACTCTGGTTTTTTTCCTTTTTATACTTTTCTTGTAGGCTGGTGAACATGACTTTCGGGAACCCTCAGTTGTTACTCATAATCTCTGTATGATTTTTTTTATTCGTCTTTTATGTTAATACTATGACGCCCGGTGACACCACATTCATATTATGCGCATGGTATCACCCGGAGTCCGGCGATTGTCGTCTTTTGTGGAATTTTTTTGCGTTCTTCTGGTGATCTGTAAATAAAATCGACAAACTTTTGATCAGCTTAAACAACACCAGTTGATACTCATTTCCGGGGGTAACAAACAAACAGCCGACGACAAGCGAAGGCATTTATGTGAGGTTCAGATTCTTCAGGACAGATTCTTTTTTTGGTCTTTGACAAGTCTATTCTTCGTCCTCTAAAACGAGCTACCTCAGTGGCGAGTGTGCTTCTAAGAAGTTGTCGAGTACCCGCACAATTTTCTGCTGATACTAGAATTCTGACAAACTTTTTGTGGAGTTGTTCGCGCCAATGGGTCATGTATCGCTTGAGTGTATTGTCGGCTGTTCTCTTCTTAATTAAAGTAGTCCCGTTATATACTAAAGTGTATTATGAGGGACCTGATGGGGGAGAGGTGGCGCACTCAACTGCCAATCCTAAGGCCGTGAGTTTGATCTCCACTTGGCTAATTGTGTTTTCTTCCGCCTTTTGTACCACACCTTTCAAATTTCCTTCAACTTTCCCAAAATTATCGTACCCAAAAACCTCCCTCCAACGTTCACAACGTTGCAGTATTTCTGGTCGGTGAGTTCAGAAACTACAAATAACTGGATGGTCACACAGAACAAAGATTTCATTCAACCAAAACTCGACAGCATGAAGGAAAATTAGGAAAAAACTACCCCAGGAGGCCAGGAGGTAACCAATCCCAGGCGTCGCAAAAAGCAACCTTAAACGCTAACTCTCCGGAAAGAACACAGCCAGAAAGATGAGAGAGTATTGGCAGAGCAACAGAGAAACTGTTGAAACTAACGTGGTCCAAATGTGGCCTAATCGAGAAAGTAGTGTATCATAAGCTGGAAGATATGTCCTGTAGTAGGCATGACGCTTAAATGTATAAGTTGTCGTCGTGAGTTTGAACCTTTTACCTCATCCGGTTACACCCAAAAATTAAAACTCAAAACTAACTAACTAAAACTAAAGCGTACATAAGCTTATACTTTAATGCTAAACATAGTTTGATCAACTTTTATAAATTAGGAGGCTCGAGGACAAATAAATAAAAATTGGCCATTGAAGATGTACAGGCAGTCCATCAAGAGGCCATCAGAATTTTATTTTTGTTTTATTGATTAGCTATTTTGAGAGAGGTGGGAGACAATGGAGGGGCAGAAGAAAAAGAGAGAGAGATTTTTAAGTAAAAGCGTTGGAATGTCATCGATTATGAATTTCGCAATCCAGAGGAAAAAAAACGTGACACTAACGAATTAGAAAACATGTTACATCAAATCATCTTGCCAAATGCAAGCTACGCTAATGTATTTCAAGGGAGATTCGAACTCTGCGGAAGTCAGTCAAGAATGGTGGGGCGGAACTCAAATTAATTGTTGAAACTCGTATATATAAATTTGAGAGTGTTACTTTCAAGGCCATTCACATATAGTTACTGAGCCGCGCACTTTCTTTCCTTTTTTCTTTGTCCTGGTGGTGGATGACAGCGAATATGAACCAAGGAATTATTTGTTTTGTGGTGAGTCTTAATGGTGTTTTTGTCTTCTTCATTGATAGTCTTCTTGATTGGATTATATATATAATTCGTTTGAACTGTTGCTTTCCAGATCTTAGGGTTCTCGTGTGTTTTACACGCAGCGGACGTCAATTACGACAATGTCGCGTCCGACACTAAAGACATTTCTAAGATTTCACCCTACCATAATACTGTAGACAAACGAGGAGCTGTGAAACTTTCCAACACAGACAGTCCTTCTTTTAACCATTTGGCTTCATCAAACATTGGAGGAAGTACGGCCACCACTGCCGGTGTTAGTAGCACAGTAGGCTACAAAGTGGCTTCGACTTCAACTGCTAATCAGACCCCCTACAAATATCTATACAACCAATATTATCACGCCAATCCTCACTTCACCTACGTTCAGATGCCTCAAGCCGCAGCTCAAATAGCTTCTCAATATGCATTCCAGTCAAATCCAGTCGCTCACTATCTTCAGACTCCAACCCAGATTCAATACGTTTCGGCGCCTACCTTTTCTCACGTGGCTCCTGTCAAATATCAAACTTCTTCTAGCGAATATTCAAACGCTGGTTCAGAAACAAGTTCTGCCAGCGCAGCCACCGCCCAGTATACTTCGCCGTCTCATCAGAATTTAATCTCTTCTCCTCAATCTTATACTCCCTCCGGTTCTTCGGCAACCCAAGCATCAACCTCATCCACGTCTGCGACATTACAGTCCAAACCAATTCAAGTTCCTCTCTACTCAGGCTACCAAACCGCACAACCTGTTTATTATACCCAGCAACCTCTTTTGACTTTCTATGTTCAGCCACAAGCAAATCCGACAAACTATATCTACCAGCAGCCAACAGTAGCAGCCAATTATTTATTTAGACAACAGCAGCAACCTCTATTGAACTTTTACGGCGCTAACAGATTTGGTTTCTACTCGCCCGTTCAAACTAGTCAGGTAAGTCTCACTCAATTAATTCCCTTCACCAACAGATATTTTTGCGAATCAGGCTCAATTCAATTTGTGTCAATTTGAATTACAATCTGTCACTTTTAAGATAGCACAGTCCCAACTATTTCAAAGACTTCGTACTAGTCGATCACGCTCAAGGTTTAAATTTAATGTAAACAGCTCATCGTTGTCTGCCAAAGTCAATCTTGTCCTCGGACTTTTTTACGCTTCTGTTTAGCGTGACAGTTCGGTGAGAGAGAAGCATAAGTGCTGTTCTTAAGTTTACAAAAACTTCGGCCAAGAAATAGAAGGTTCATTGGTCGTAGAGGTCGAGGGGTCGTAGAAGGTGCTACATGTTCTCTCGAACATGTTCGAAGAACTTTCGGTTCATTTGTGCAGTAGAAGATGGAAGTTTTAGACTACCAATTGCACTAATTAATAGGTTTCTTGAGGAGAAAGTTGAACGGTTCGACACCAGACTAGCGTACAGTATATATTTAGAAAGTTGGACTTCCGCTTTGGAAAACAATTAGCTAGATTATTGACTAGTGACCACACAAAAGAATCCGTTGAAAATCAGTAAGAAATCTATTTTGACTGTCACTTACTATTTTCATCTCACAATTACTTTGACTTCTGTTTGATTGACACCAAGGTCAGAAATAGTTTTAAAGGGTCAGAAATTTATCCCCTCTTCTCCATTCTTCAATAATGGCCAACAACCAGACTATCTGAGAATAAAAATGAATCAAATTAACAAGCGGGTTGAGGGCGTTAGGGTTGAACGGACTTGTGAAAGTTGTTTTGGAATTTCCCAGGAGTCACAAGAATTCGAAATAAATACTCTTCCTCCGTCAAGTATTGTTTTGAGTGTGGTCATTCTTTGATTAATATTAGCAGTTACTGGTCCTCTAGCACAGGGATCAGAACTGGTTTGATGAGTGATTTGCTCGAGTTATAGTTTTACAAACCACATCTTAGGTAGAGAAATTTTTCCCCCTCTCTCTCGAAACTCAATGTCCCGTATTCTCTGTCTCATTAAACGCGGTGTATGAAAGCTCTAAAGTATCCAGAGGAACCAACTCAAAAAGTTGACTTTTAACTCTTTCAGGTTAACTACTTAGGGCCTCAAGTTGAAACGACAGCTGTCCAAGATACAAAAGCTACGAGCACAGATCTGAAATCGTCCGACAAGACTTTAGCAACCACTCAACATTCGTCTGGATCGAGCGGTTCTTACCTTTACACAACCAAAGCTTAAATTATTTTTGTTATTTAATTGAAATTTTAGTATCAAAAAGATGACATGAGGTGTTGCCAAAAAATGAGACAAGAAGGTGAGAAAATAATTTTGGCTGTACATGAATCATGTTTTGTAAATAATGTATTTATTTAGAAAGAAAATTTTTATACTGATAAGAGTAATTTCTCCATTAAAATAAAATGTAATTTAAAATTGAGGTTTGACACTTTATTTTTGGTAGTTGTTTTAATTTTGGCATGATTAACTACAACGTGAAAATTAAAATGAAATGAACAATACAAAAAAAGGAAGGCTGAAGTTGTATACGCTGGACCACGGTTTGTTCTTGTCTTGTTGAAGTTTCGTGAAATGTTTCTAATGAAAAATTACTTCCGTTTGGAGAGGATTCGAAGTAGATCTTATCAATGCTGACAATAAAATCGAAAGTGAAAGGAGGTCGATAAAAGAGACAATGTGGGACAGGGGAAAGGGTGAATATGCTGTTGGCATTACATTGTAGTGTATCTGATTTTTGTTTTTGGAAATACTGATTTGAGGTTTTGAACCTAACATCTGACCTGAAACGGAAACAGATACTAGACACCCTCTGGGCTGAAGAGAAGACCCAGGGACATGTTAGGAATCCTCTGCAGTCATTCCAGTCCGGTGACTTTTAGTAGTTAAAATCCCATTCTCCTACTACTTCATAGTCCACATATATGAAGTGAAATTTTTCCGGTTAAATATCCAAATTAGTTTGAGGGCGACACCAGGAGGGCTCTCTTTTCTATAATACGTTCCTCCTCTTCTTTCTGTGATATCACCACTGTTCAGATCTGCGGCCACAAAATGTAAATGTTATTTAATTCAGTGTAAAGTGATTCATTCGGCTCAAGACCAAGAGGCTGAGAAAGAAAAGGAAAGTGTCACAAAAGGCAGCCCGAATGAATCACTTCTTATACCTGTAAATATTCACAAATTGTAAAATGACCCATCCGGACAAAGGCCCAGGTATGTCAAGGAAATGTTTCATTGTTTTAATGGGCCTCCCGGATGGGTCATTCAATGAATGTCTTTGTTTGTCAACTCCTTTTGGGGTATAAATACTGCTCCAATTCGTTTAATAAATTATTCCGAATTCAGGAATCAGTGGTCTCGTTATTTAACCTTACCACACTTCAATCACCACAGGGGTGATCTTAAGGCAGAGGAGTTGTCCATTGACATACTTCCTCATTTCATCACCGGCGACAGACACAGGAAGAATCAACCCTGAATCGTCAGGGTTTTCTTCGTTCGAAATTTCTTACAACCACCGCGTAGAATGAGAAGAACTCACTCCATTTATGCTCCTTGTCGAAAATCTTCACATGGGAGATCCCTGATCTAGATGATATTATATTAGAATGTTCCAACTGATTCATTAAATGTCTTTCGATAGACTCCTATCCCAAAGTTGTAGACAGAAGATCTCGAATTCAAAGGGCGTCCACACCCGACTAAGAAGACATTCAAGACATCCGTCTTAATCTTCTTTATGAGAAAGTGATGTTATATTATTGTATAATAATAAGCCATCTCTGAGCCCTGCCGTAAAAGTATTTTTAATTGTGTCATAAGTTCATATTTTGGTCGGGAACGTTCTCCAATGAATTCCAATACTGCCAATGATCATGGCCGTTCTTGAACGTTCAACTCCGTATTAAAACGCAATATGAATTATCTCAGATTGTGAAATCATCTTCAGATTTCCGTATCAAGGTAATCCCAGTGTTGAATTTTCGATTTTGTTCAATTAATGCAAATTACCCGCCCGAAATTCCCAAACTTTCATTTCGCCTAATAAAAAGATCAGTAATAACACTTTCCATGTAAACAAAGAAACCGTTATTTGCCAACTTGTGCCAACTTCTTCCTCTTCTTTCTACAAACAATCCCCAAAATTCAATTCAATAGTAAGTTCCGTTAAACAGTTTCAACAAAACCTTAAAAATATTACCAGAAAAATTTTTCGAAAGGATTTCAGAGGCAAATCTTCAGAATCAATTCGTCTTTCTTGAATTCTAACAAGACTTCAGTCTTTATTTATTTATTAATTTAATTTTTTTACACTGATGGAAAAAATCTTTCTTAGGAAGAATTTCTTCGTTTCCGCCAACTCATATTTCTAATTTAGTTATCAGGTTTTCTTCTTGCTTTAAAATGCGGACACCAAAAAAATCAGATGTTTATTGATGCTGATGTTTATTGATCTCTTTCGAGGTTCCTTTAGAGAAATCTGCCAAAAAAACTTCAATCCTTCAAGTTATGCCAAACGTCAAAAGGACAGTAATGATGTTCATTATGAATATGAATGATTGATTATACAGATAACAGAGTTGATTGATATACAGAATCCAACAAATCAGAGAAAGGTATTGCAGAATTTAGGAGCTTGAGTCTAAGGGGACGAAAGTTGTTTTGTCTGCATCATCGGGAGGGATCCTGCAGGGGTATCTGACTATCTTCACAGTCAAAGATGGAGTTCTTTCAATTAATATAATTGAAAGTAAATATATACAGTAAGCAGAAATTTAATATTAGAATTTTAAGTAAAAATTGTTCTCTTTATAAAGTTTATATTAATTCAGTATACTGTCCTTGCCTCTAAAAAATATATATTAGGCCTAGTTATACAGCTAAAATAAATTGGTCGTGTGGCTACCAATATTGAATTGGATTAGACTGGTTTGACCTCTCCAAAAGCGTTAAAGTGCCAAAGATGATCCGAAGGGCAAGGTCAGAGGTCACAAAAGTTGATAAATGTGGTGAGGACACGCATAGCGATACGCCCTGTGAGTATACCTCCACAGTAGTTCTGCGCATTATGACACATTACTATCGGTTCATTCATCAGCATCATTAGTGCTACACCCCTTTGCGGACCTTCTGTCCTCCAGAAGGTTGTCCAAGAGCTTGTCTTTGGTTCTTATGACGTGGCCTGCCCATTCCAACCTCCTAATGATGGAGGTGACGATATCTTTCCCTCGAAGAGCTCGTACACCTCGTGGTTGGTCTTTCTTCTTTTGGAGTCACCTTCGGCCCAATTAGTCGGCCCAAAGATTTCTCAGAGAATTTTCTTCTCAAAAATTCCCAGATGTCTTTCGTCGGACTTCGTAAATGTTCAGGTCTCTCCGAAGCAAACATTAAAACTGGCCCCACCAGAACTTTGTACATAGGGGTCTTGGCTTTCGTGAGCAGCAGTTTATATGTTTAAATGTTTGCTGAGTCCACGGTAACACTTATTTGCCGACATTATTTGTTTGTGGATTTCTGAGCTTCCACTGTTGCTGTTGTTGTTAATTTTCGAACCCCGGTATATGAAGCTTCTCACAATTTTGACTACCGGTTACTATCGGGTGGCTTTTTTTTCGACAGCTCCTAGACAGTGTTAAAGTTGAAAATACTTGGACAACGCCTAGTAAACCAAAGCCGGAAAGACAACAAAATTTAGATGTGAGTTATAAAATGAAAGCGCTTACTGAAAAAGACATGAATCATGGGGCACTAGACTTAACGCCTTATGGTTCCCATCTATCCACGCCTCAACTGTTACGTTTCTTCATTAAGTAACAATAGTAGAAACAAAAAGGAAAAACCCTCCTACTACTACTATTAGTATCATGGTGTAGTAATCTCTTTTACGAGAAATTCAAAACTGAAAATTTCCTTTTTAGAAGTAAGTACATTCCGATAAACCTTTACCAGTTTAGAAGAATGATTATCAAGTGTTGTTTATGGAAAAGTAAAAATGTTAACCAGATCTGAAGGATCAGAGACAAGTTCGATAGACCAGCCGTCGGGCAAATGTTGTAACATCTGAGAAAGGCTTAAACTTGTTTTGCTTTTCTAGATATTCTCCTGAAACTCATGTAACCTTGCACGGTTATAACAGCCTTTAAATCCAGAATTACAGTTTGGCACAAGCCAACGACTCGATCCCTGTCTTTCTTGAAACGTACTCTCTCAGCACGTATAAGGCAAATAACTAGGTGCACTAATCTCATAAAACCATTGGAAGCTAAGGACATAATGAGCCCCCATTAAATTTTTAATTTTTTCTGGTTTTTCTGGGTTTTTATTAAATCCAATCCCATTCCTCGCCCCGTGTCCTTCATTTCTTCATTAATGTGTGACCGACGAAAGTATTTTTTAATTTCGGTCATTCCGGACCTGAAACAAAAGCCAAAGACCCAACTTGCGACATGAATTGGAAGCGAAAAGTCGGCTGAACAAGGGAGCCATGACCTTTGAACACCACGCTTCTCGGCTGTTGTTATCAAAATCAATTCATCTTTTAATTCCTGGGTTCTTGGACCCAGGTAGTGCCATTGTTTTCCAACGAAACCGGAGTTTTCTCAGTGATCCGATCATTATTAAATATAATCTTTCTTTATTAATTATCTATTGTCTTCTTCTTTGTAGAACAATAATCAATTTGTTTATAATTTGGCTCTTTTGTAAAGAGTACGCTTGAACGAAACGTTTATCTGCATGACCAATCATTTTAATGAAAGGATTCATTCATCAAATTTCATTGTTAAACACATAACTAACATCTAAATTAACTTAGAGGTGGGTCTTTTATTTAGACCGGGTGAGTTTGACTGACTAAATAGCTGTCTATCTGTCTCATTTGAGGAAAACAAAATGGGAAATGACTTCTGCTTCATGAAGAGCAGTGGTTTCCATGTTCCCCTTATTATAGCCAAGAGTGAAAACTTTTTAAAATGTTTTTCAATGTCCGATATTAATTATTATTAAAGATTATTCGTCAATAAAATGTTATTGTTTTTGTTAATATTTATTCATATATGTGTAAAATTTAAGAGTTAAACGCTAAAACACTGCTTAATGCTTTGAGCTCGTAAAAGTGGCGCGCCGTTAGATGGACGACTCCCAAGAATTAAATGATAACGCAACTGCCGCATAATCAAGATTGCCTGGATGGGACGAATGACAAATGCGGAAGTGCTGATTCCTACGGACAAAGAGAAAACGTTGCTGTTCAAAGTCCAGCGCCAAAAATGCGAACTGTGAAATGTCACCAGGTCATCATGGAGAAAAAAATAGAGGGAAAGCTTCATGGCTCCAAAACTTAGGGGAATGGTTCGGTATGACATCCGCCGCTCTATTTCGAGCAGCAGCGTCCAAGGTAATCTTAGCCTTGTTGATTACCAATCTTCGACGCGGACATGGCACATGGTGATGAGTAATAACATCAAAACAAGTAACACACACACCGATGTTACTACAAGAACCGTTTCGAACGCGGCTGTTCTTGTCTTGTCCTTTTTGGTTCATTACCTTTTTACTGAACATTTCATACGTCCACCAGTTTGCGAACGAATATAAGATGCATTTTATGATGATGTTGAAAAATAGGTCTGGAAGATATCCTGTTCTCGGACCAACGTTGTGCAGTTTTGGACCATGTCGTGAAATCCCAACCAACGTTATCATCATTAACTTCTATCTTGCAATATTCTGGGTGTAGTTCACTACGAATTTCCATTTCTTCTTATTCAGATATACCGTCATTTCCTGATTTGCTCCGAAGTATCATCCTCACGATGACAGCTTCATCACAGTTTCAAACTATTTCAGTCTTGAAATAGGATTGATGACTTCTAAAAAGAAAGATTTTAAATTTGATTTTCATAGGAGATTACTGTACCATACTGTTTTCCATTTTATCTTTTTGTTTTCCTTTTCACCTGATTATTCAATCATATTATTTTAATCACAAAAGTTCGCCCTTCTCCTTACTGAAGGTGTATAGTCAGAGGGAAGAGGCGTTTATTAACATAAAATACGATTATCGAAGAAGAAACTGGTGAGTGAATGCAGAAGAAAGGACATGTTAGCCTAGTTGCAATCGTTATCAGAACAACGCAAAGATTTATCACTCACGAGAGAGGAACGCACCTTCCTTTGGCTCATTTCCGCCTTTTCAGTCATCACTCAAGTGATGACAGTAAAATTTCAGACGCATTAAATTGTTTCTCTTCAAACTGTATTTATAAAAGGCATAAAATAAAAATTGATTGCTCGGAAATGAAAAGTACATAAAAGAATCCACCATTATTGTGCGTAATGTGTTTCATCCTTGAAAGAACTTTTACTTCCCCCGTTCGAGCCCTTTCGAAATTCATATTGGCACTATCTCCCGATTTCCGAATTGTTTCCACCTTTCCCTCGATGACTCATATTATTCTGTTGTTATTAGACAATCGCCTAACGAAATTAATTGTAGTGAAGCTATTAATATAAAAGTGACCCCCCGTTCATGATGTAACAATACATGTAGTTTAAAAAGAGTTCTCAATAATATTTGCCAAGAAGACGAAGTGAGGAGAATGTTGTGAACAAACATGACGAAGATCACAATTAACAATTCTATAATAGTTTTTATTAAACTCGAAAATAGAAAGGAAGTGAAGAAGGAAAAACTTCTTTCACTTTCCAAGTTTACTTTTACATTTCTTTCGCCATTTACTTTTGTCGGGTTCTTCTTTTCATTCATTTTTGAAGAGGGAAAATTGAAAATTACGCACCCACGTACCACAGAGAGTGTGCTTGTGTAAAAAACTCAAGAATAGTGTTACAGGTGGACAAAGGTTTCAATTAACTGCAAGATATTCGTTTGCAGTGTTACCTGTACTTTCATCCGCAATCGATTAATCCTTTTCAAGAGTTATCTCACTAAAATTTTAAATCGATGTTTAATTATTTTAATTTAACGAAGCAATGAATTCGATTCTTTGCCGTCATTAATTAAAAAGCAATCTGATGACTATTGAAGCGGCCGATCAGAGGAAAAGGGCGTCCTGGGTTCTTCTTTCATTGACTTTTCCTCTTTGGAAATCATTCGATTCGTGCACTTCACTCAATTCAGTTCATTTAAAAAAATTTTTTTTTCTTCTAATAATAAACTTAATTCCAGTGTAGCCTTACAAGAAAGTTCGGACTGGAGTAATACCCTGGATCAGTGGTGGCGAACCAATTATTTGGTTGTTCCTCTCAGGCGTCCCGTAAAATCCCAACTAGCGTCATCATCATTAAGTTCTGTCTTGCGATATTCTGGATGTGAATCTCCGTTTCTTCTTATTGAGATATACCCTCATTCCCTGATTTGCTTGCGTTCTTCTCCTAAGTCACAACTTAAGCGTGGAACAACAAGTTGCGTTCTTGTTACCTATGACTCCTGGTTTGTTCCAACATTTTATATATGTTCCTTATTGAAAATATTTCAGTTTCATTTTCTGCTTTCAATCTAGTTTTAAAAAATGTGTGCATTGTAGGAGCAAGAACAAATTTTGCGTCAAGGAGTATCAACTACATACAGGATCTGATAATTCTCCAGAAAAAAATTTTTAAGGTGAGGCTTTGGCTTGGATACGAAGAGCTTTTGTAAAAAATGTTGAGTTGATCAGGACACTAAATTGTCTCTCTTTCGTGACGTGAGAAATCCCATTCAAGGGCGTCCATGTCAAAAAGTTTCTGATCTCTGGGCATAGACCATCTTTGGGCTTCGACCATTCGTCTAATGATTAGGCCAAAACAAACAGATGCAACATCGAAGAATCCCAGAGACGAGTAAACTAAAACACCCTTTGACAAGAACGCTATTCAAAGACACTAATAGGGAAGAAAGGAGAGGAACAAATTTAAGCGAAAGAAAGCTTTTTTTCTGTTTTTCATAATATAAACAGATAATCAGTTCATTAACTATTGCTTTTATACGCAATTTATCTGCTAAAATAAAATCACTGTTCTTCACCAACCCCACACAAGTTGTCTCCACGCTTATTCGTACTTCTATGTACCAAAATCAATTTTATTTCTTTATTTTTTGTATTAAAGCTTCTTTTTGCAATCAAACGACAAAAATTGAGAAACAAAGGTTAGAAAGTTTCAAAAATTTGCTGACAATGAACTCATTTCATTAACCTTTTGATACTTTCGCAAAAGATAATTTTCAGTTCGTGTTAGTGAGCAATTACAAAACCTCGTTATTTTACATTTAGTTTGCTTTCTTTTTTCTTTTTTTAACGCGAGCTTGGTCGCCTAACCATTTGCTCTCTGTACTAATTTGAATGCTATGAAAGCTTTCATTTTGTATATACAACAAAATCCCGACGCTACTGATCTAAAAAAATTTTTTTTCATTCATTATTGGTAGTACCCTCAAAATCCTATTATCACACCTCTAAACCATTGTAGATAGATATCGATCGAACACCAGCCATAAATTATTCTAATATTTCACTTCATACAGTATATCATTTTAAATATATAACATTATTTCATGTGGTCTATTCTGCGATACTACCACTAAAAGGAAGATCAAAATTTTTCTACACACTGAAAACCAAGTGTAATCTTGTATTATAATATAGATTAATAGTGGGAGGAGTAGTGTAGTGGTTAAGTGATGGCATCCTGATTTGGACGCAAATGGTCGTGAGTTCGAATCCTCCTCCCGCATCCTGTTATATCCAAAAATTAAGGATGAAAAACGGGGATTAAAACCACCACCAAATAGTATAGATTAATATAATATGTAAATATATACAATTCGATTTGAAGCCAAATAAAGGAAAATACTATAAAAAATCCTGGGTTCTGTAAGAGACAACAACGAATATCGGGGACGTCACAATCGCGAGTTTACGAACATATCCCAAAGATAACTGATGTGATTTGAAAGAGTAAAATTGTCTTCTACGCACACCTGTTTGGTTACAATGTTACAATGATAAAAGTACAATAGGTTCCTGGTCCAGAGTACCCAGAAACAATACACTGTATGTGTTCATGTTGATTTTATCGACTATAAAAAAAGTGCGGCGGGCATTGGACAGCAGGAAGGAAGGAAGACAGATAAAAAACAATAAAATCATAAAAATATAATTATATGATATTCAGAATGTTTATACGTTCTCGCGATTGTGCGACGTTCCGCTTGTTAGCAAATCTCATTTTAGTTAAACATCCATCAATCAAAGACCATGCAAAAAGAGAAATCTGTCTGCTAAATATTAATTAAATTATTTTCATAGGAGTAGAATATCATTCAGGCTGAAGGAAGGCCAGACCCAGACCCCCCTTTCCCCCTCCTCACTCGTCATCTCCATTCTCTCTCTCTCTCTTCCCAGAACAAAAAATGATAATTTTGTTAACAACATTTTTTTTTAAATTCATCGTCCGTTCCCAAGTTCCAGCCAATTGTTGAATAATAAGAGAAAGAAAGCTTTCTTTAATTAGCGACATCCCGTTATCTGTTTAAAATTATGGCATTCTGGTAGAAAACAAATTTCCTTGGTTTGTTTGTAATTGGTAAGTCGTCGTGCCTGTTGTTTCTTCATGTTGTAATCGAAGTCCAATCAATGCAAAATGAGCAACATGTATTTATCTATCTCCCAATAGGTGGAATTGGAAATTCGATTGATAATTTCAAAAATGGAAAGCGATTGTTAAATCGTTTGCCCGATTCATCGAGTTAATTAGATTTTCCGTTTCTGTCAATTCGACTGCTCGATCTCTTTCCTGAGTCTGGTCATTTGCCCGGTCATGATTGCTATTGATTCTTACCTTGGGCGACCATCTTATCTATTATCTAATCCATGAGCTTCTGCAACAGTCTCTTTCTCAGTTGTTACTGAAGAAGAGTTTGTGAAGTTTTTACCGACTTTTACGTCATTTCCTTGGATATTGAAAAGACTGAACTCGAGAGACAAGAAGTTTTAAAGAACTGGGAAATGATGAAACTGAGAGGACGACGAAAGCTTCGTAGAACAATAAGATTCACCGTCTTGGGTTTCTTGGGTTCTGTAGAAGATTTCCGGTAAAACTTATTCTTTTCTCTAATTAACTACTAATTGATAATTTTAATCCTCGTAAATATATCGACGTAATTTAAAAAGTTACTTAACTACATTTATTTTAGAATAATTAGATGAGACATTTTTTTTACAGAACCTGTAACGCGATCCGGACCATTGAGAAATGATGGCATATCTTCCGGTTCAGGTTTCTCTAAGAAAACTTGTTTCAGAAGCGAGGAGGAGTAGAGAGAGAAAGGTCCTTGCCAAAAGGCGGATTTCATTGACCACATCACAGTTGACCAGGTTTTATCAATCGCATCCGTTATATGTATCCGTTGTATGTATTGTTACATTGTCTATATGCAACTGACTCAAAATTCATTTACACGAATGGCCTCCTTCAAAGTTCATAATCATCATTAGCTCTACAGCCATGTGTGGGCCTTGGCCTTGTACAAGAGTGTCCCCCATTCCGCCCTATTCATCTCCTCCAGTTTTCGATTCGAAGTGCTCCCATCTTAAGTTGGGGCGACCTACCCGTATGGTTCCCTCGGGCTTCCCATTCAAGATCGTATAGATGAGCTTTTCTTTGACTGTTATGACGTGGCCTACCAATTCCAACCTCCTGAGTTTGATCGAGGTGACGATATCTTATTCCACGAAGGGCCCGTACACCTTATAGTTGGTCTTTCTTCTCTAAAAGTCACCTTCCTTAGTCGGCCCAAAGATTTGCCAGAGAATATTCTTCTTGATAATTCATTCAGTATGAAGGCATCCATCATTGCCTGCTGTTTCCGGCCCGTTATTACAGTAGCATCCGCATTTACTAAAACCAGTACCGCCTTTGTCAATATGGTTCCTCATATGTTGATGCCCGTATCCTTCATTACCTTCTCCAGTGTCATGTTAATCAGGCGGCATGAGAGCGGATCGCTTTGCCTTACCCCGTTTTAGTTGTTATTGGTTAGACCTTCAAAGTTCAAGAAAAATTAATTATAATCGAGAAAATACACATTGAAATTTACTGCATATCGTATGTAGGTACTTTTGGATAGAGGTTCCATTTCCTTATTTCTATTTGTTTATTTTGGTCTATACAGATCATCACATTGGTTGTTCATCCCTTTAGTTGATGTAACACAAGTTGACTTATGTTTATTGTTTACTTACTTATGTTTACATATAATGTTAACATTTTATTGTAATAAATCGTTCCCTTTGCACAATAAATAAATGTTCTAAATTAATTTGTTATTGTATTTGGTTTTACGAAGCACACCCAAAAAACGATAATGTCAACTGACTTTCTTACCGACAAGTGGAGGGAAAAAGAAAAGCGTGGGCATAAAAGAACCAAAAGTCCGATAAACAACAGAAGAAAAGAAAGCAGACACTAAGGTGAGTCCCGGAAATATATTATTGCTCTAACCAATTTACTAATAATAATAGTGATTAAGTTAGTATGGAGGTAGTAAACTTTGTGGTTGCAAATAAATCCTTTCCACATTAAAACGTCCAACTACTTTTATGCATGTCAGCGAGCAAACGATGAATGTGCTAGTAGTAGTAATAATAGTGACTTGTTGGCCCTCGGGTAGTCAGTGTTCCTTGGTACGTCAGAAACGACAACCTGCACCAAGATCTGTAGATGGAAATGGTGTAGAAGGAAATCTATGCGATGGCTAGTGGATACCTGAAGCGCCTGCCTTCTCACCAAAACGGTGAGCTATGGAACTCGGCTTTATCTCCTGAAGCGAGGAGACTACGATGAAGAAAATTCACCGACTTGTTACGTGTCTGAGGTTTAGAACCGCAAAGCAGTTCAAATTCCTCCCACTTCGTTCAATCACATTACATTCTATCAATAAATTGGAAATGGATAAGCTGGATGAACAAGCCGTTCAGTTAGTTATATTAATACATAAACATACACAGTTCCAAGATAGAAGAAATCCAATTAGAGGTTAGAACATTGGTAGAATTTCAAAATATCGAAGGGTCAGCCAAAAAACGAACTTTTCCAAACTCATACGTCACAGATAAAAGAAATTTTAATAATCGTATGATAATCGTCAAGGGTTACACAAAGAAAACAAATGGAAACAAAAGAAAATGACACGTGAGGGTGGGGGATGTCCAAAATCACAGTTTTCCCTTCGGCTTGGGCCGATCAAGAGGACGCGGTAATCAAACCAAAACAAATGACAGACTTTCTTTCCGACAATCTTCTTAAGGTTACTCACGCGAAAGTGTAACATAAAGTTAAAAGAGAGACTTGAACACGGTTAAGTGAATGACGAATCGATTCCTTTTAGGTTCAGGTTCTCGTGCCTGTCACAAGTTTATAAATACCTCCCGATTTAAAAATCATGGCAGAACTCATACCGGTGGTCTTTCAGTGAACGCAATTTTTGATTTTGGTTTTGTAGGATTAGACATGTTCGACCTCAGGGTAAGTTTTTATTTAAACGAATCAAATATACAAATTATACTTTTATAAGCTTATCTTTTAGGTTCGGATCGTCTTGATGAACAATTTGTTAATGGGAGACTGTTGAGTTGAAAGTCTGAGCTTTTATTTTTTTTCTTGATTTTCTGATGAATTTGCAAATCAATTCCAATTAAAAATCAATTTATAAATAATTAATTGTACAATTATCAAATTACAATAATTTGCATACCAGCTACCAGATTTAAATTTTAAATTGTAGAAAAAAACTTTTCTTTTTAGCGAAACCACCATCAGAAGCTTAATAATTCAATCTGAAACAGAACGGGCAAACCGGGGAGAGTGAGTGAGGGGAGGGGGTAAGAGAGCAACAGTCGAAAACTGATTGAAGGAAATGGCAATAAATCCAGCTATGAATTTTAGATGTGCGGAAGTAGGTTTCTAACAGGAAACCCAGCACATCATTTAATTTTTCATTTCTCCGCAACCCAAAACCCAATTTTTCAATTCCACAGATAATAAATGTTGATCTTTCACTTTTACCCTTCTTCTCCCTCTGCTCGCTTCTCCAAATTTCATCCTCCTCTTCTTTCTTTTACCGATTTATCAAGTGTCTTATCTGTTTTAGACCCCGACCTGGCGAAAGTCTAAAAAAATAATTTTTTCGGCGGTTAACCATAAATCAGGTGACCTCCCAAGAGGAAGTTCAAGCCAAACTGTTCTTTTCTTGACTTATTAATGACATTTTTTCTTGGTGTATATACTTATACATTACTATAAATGTGATAAATCGGGTGAATATATATATAATTCCCGGCGATTATTCACAATCTCCAACTTAGCTTGGCAATCATGTGATTGATACTCGGCTTCTGTCACTTCTCCTCATGTATTTGCCACTTTGAACACTTATAAAGTCTATAAATTGTTACTGGCGACCACAGGTGCATAGCTTTTGTTCGAAAAGTGGCAAAAGCCAAGACTTTGAACACACTTTATATAAAATTGCTCATTATTAGTTGGCTATTTTATAAAATAGTCGATATCTAGTAATTTGTCATATTAACCCAGCTTAGTTGGTGATGATGAATAAACCCTACCATACCACCAATCGAGAATTATAAACGTATTCGCTCCATTTTATCACTTTTACCGTAACATATGTATATATAAAAAGAATTGCGGGAGGTCTGTCGTGTAGTGGGTTAAGTGCCAGACTAAGAAGTTATAGTCCGAGTTCAAATCTTCCTTCCGTATCCTGTTGTACCCTATAAAGGGTGGAAAACGGGATTCAGACCTTACTATAGTTATAACTATAGCTATAATGATCCTGTGTCAAGTCTCGAATAATTTTTTTGCAGTTTTCTATATTCACAGCTTTCTTGTTTCCTCCTTCTGATGGTAGCAAATGAAAATAAAAACTGTGTACTAAGAATACCCCATCACTGTCAACAAAATGACCAAATCTGGTATTGCAAAACGTATCTTTTGAAATATACCTTGAAACAATTGTGTCGGGTGCTTTTGGCAAGGGTGGATGTCAGCCATTACGGGAAATGAAAGAAATATATTTGGTTAGAATGTTGAGACAATTGGAGTTTCTCAGACAATTAGACAGAAGTCAAAACGATTGATGCACCGTCACGTTTACTTCTCCTTTCGATTGAATTAAATTTTATTCGTACCTGATTCAGGTGGCAAATAGAAAGTTAAAACCTGGATAATGATAGACTATGCTTTCTTACGAGTAATTTGAGCTGTTTTACACAAGATTAATAGGTGTGAACGGTTTTTCTTCTTTTTTCTTTTGTTTACTTACTATAAACAAGGAAGATTTTTGAAAAGGTTGGAGGCTTGGTCTATCCCCTAGTTAACATCCACCTTCCTGATACAATAAATAAGGGACGTAGCTGGTGCAGACTATAATAAGTGTGTGTGAGAGAGAGAGTATAGAGCATTTCTAACATCGTCTCTCGCACTTATGACACTGATTATGACCACACTACAAACGATGCCATTGGCAAGTAATTTGGCCGTGAGCTTTATATTCTTACCGGTCGAACGACTCGAACGTTGAACACTCCGCCATTAATCTACAAATTAGAGATATAACAACAATAGAATTAATTTTTAGAAATCGAGATTATAGATGAATGTGAAAGATAACAATGAATTTAATTAGTATCATTAAGAACTGTAATTGAGATGAGAAGAGCTATAAAGCAGGTTTCTTGTGTGTGATACTATTGAATAGTATTCATAAGAACATCACTACTTTGTGTAATCAATTCCTCTCTTGTTTTATTTAATAAATTATTCGCACAACTGCAAATTTTTTTCTGATTTTCTTAGTTTAAATTATAAAGGGAAGTGCAAAAGAGAAAATTTCCATTTGCAATAAATATACCAAGCCCAACGGTTAAAATTTATTTAGATTCGTTTCGATTTTTCTGTGAGTCAAAATGCCTCGGTTTAATAAAAGTGGGTGTTCAGCCCCTAAGAAGGGACCAAGAAGGTCTTTTCATTCCTCTATTCGCGCATAGCACGTCTTCAAGGCTGCGCCATCGAACTCAGATGAGGGCTGTGTCCTTTGTTGCAGTCCACTTCGATTGTTTACCTCCATGTCTTTCTTTTCTCCGGCTTCCTGGCAGATTCCAGACGAGGGCGAGCTTGGGATCTGGTTCTGTCCCCAGCTAAGGGTGTGCCCAATTCACCTCCATTTTCTTGCTCTCACGTGTGTTTTTAAGGGTTTTGGTGCGTTCGGAGCCATAGTTCTTCGTTATAGATGACACTGGATCACCTTACACCCACGATAGCTCTTAGGAACCTGTTCACTGCAGCCTAGATCCTGCGAGCTATGTCCCCCGTCACCTTCTACGTCTCACACAGAGAGCAACGACTTGACATTGTTATTTTAATTGGCCCAACACAAAAGGTCTCACGTTCAGAGTCTGAGTGGTGTCAGCACACCACCTCTTGTGCTATCTTTCTGTTGCACATCGTTTTAAGAATCCCACTCAAAGTTTCTTCAAGGGTATCATCTTGAAGGGATGAACCGTGTTACAAGGAACAGACATGAAGTGTGTCAAAGATTCGGGTACCAAAAAGATGGAAAATGCAAAAAATTATAAGAGGAATTATTAGACAATAACAATCTCTACATCTCAAGGAAAGCTTTAGAACCGTTTATAGTGGGAAATCAAAGTTTCCATGAATGTATACCACGCCACTGACGCCACTTCAGCCTTACCCAAAAAGAGAAATTCCTATAACACTTGACTGAGTACCTTTAAATATCACCGAAGATTTTCCTTTTTTTAACCCATAGTGTTATCTAAAACAAACTCATTATCTCATTGCAAACTCTGTAGACTGTAATAAGACACAACCTAAAACGGAAAACCTGGGAAAAGAAACAAAGGGCTTGAGATGTTGAAAATTAAATATTTGAGGCCATCACGAGCACAATCAAGAGCTGGCAAGCCAGAACTCGTCCTTTCTCTTGAAAAACAGAAAGCAGGAAAGCAGTCTGTCAGGACCTGTCTCTAATTTGGCCTGAACATGACAGACCGCACCTCAACTAAAAGAATCGAAATGGCGTCACTGTGAATTAATTTTTATTTATTATTTTGAAATAGAAAAAAAGTAAAAACGGGGTAAAATGAGAAAGAGAATGTGGAGCCATTATAATGTTAACCGGTAGGCGATTTCTTTCTACTTTTACTCTTCCCTTTTAAGTGACCGTCGAGTGGCTTTTGGAAATGACGATATCGGCAATGACCCATTCAAACCAGATTATTCACTACCGGGAGCGAGGTAGGCCTCCAGTGATAGTAGTTTCACACTCTATATTTATATCGGCGCTATCCATCATCTCTTTTCTCTCTCTTTCTCTCTTCCCCCTCGAATTTCGCGTTTTATGTAGGAAAGTCGGTGTAATAATTCAAAAAAAAAAATTAAAAAGTCACGTCGACTGAAGTTAGTCATTAAATAACTGGAATCACGCCTTTCGATTATCTCCAGCTATTGTCTTCTAAAACTGGAATTGTTGGAAATTTCCGGTTTTCCTTTCTTTCGATTAGGGTTCCAGATATAACAACCCAACTCTTGTACCAATTTTCTCCTTCTTTTGTTTCCGGAACACTAGGGACATTTCCTTTTGGACTGCTCTTACTTTATACTGCTAGCATCCTTTGTTCTATCCTTTCTATGTGATTTCTTCTTTTCTTCAGTCTACTTCCCATTGGTTTTAGTAATGTTAAAGTTTTGGCTCTTACGGTCCTCAAGTAAAATTTTCTCTTATCTTGTCAGGACGCACTTGACCCACCCATGACTATGCCAATGTGAAGTCAAGAAGGTCGTTAGTTTTCATTTTTTAAAATTAGTTCTAGATTTTGAATTTATTCTAAGAACTTGTTTAAAAGCTTTTGAGTGATGTTTGTCGTTTGCAGCTAATTAGTTGTTGCGTGGCGGCAACACTATGTCTTGCGATTGCTTCGGCAACTTCTGAGAAGCAAATCAAACTAGAAGACATAGAGAAAGACACTTTGAAAGCAGCCCAACAAGCGAAATACGAGAAGCAGATCCAACAGCAGCAGCAGCAGCAGCAACAACAACAACTTCAACAAACTTCGGTTCAATACGAGCCTCAGGTTTACACTCATCAGGAGATCGCCTACCAAACTCCAACTTCTTATTCTCGCTACCTAATCCCCCAACAGTATATCACCCAAGCCGTTCTGCCAGGTAAAGACCAGTGACGCATTCATAGTGAGGAAAGTGATAGAGTGTGTGACACAAGGAATGAAACGACATAATCGGCTTCGTGTTCTAGGGTACGGACATCTAACGGGGAACAGTTTGGGAACCGGATATGCCGCACCTTCCGCGAATGCGTTCCAAGCATACTTTAGCCCTCAGATAGCCACAAGTAAGTTTCACGAGTGATTTTTTCCGTTTGATGGGTGGGAGAAGAGAAATTATGTCATGCGAGATCAGTTTGTAAACTGGATTCGAAAGTGCGACAAAAGCAGAACCGAGTCCTCCAAGTATTTGAATGGTTCAACAACTTTCCATGGTAAACAAATGGTTGAATGTGAAAGTGACCGCCAAAATGACAAGTGTATCAGTCTGTTTGAGAGAATTTTATGGAGTGTGGAGGCGAAATATATTTTTATACTTTTTTTTCAGCCGCGTCCGTCCTTAGGCGGTTCATTTTTAACGATTCGAAAGTTTCCGTTTTATTTCCTCAAGATTTTAACTCTCAATTTCACCCGGCGACAATTATACTGTTACATTATCTACTTCCGTCGCTCGATTAGATAATTATTACTCCTTTACACCATCATTCTAATTACACATTTGCTCTGAGCTCATGTAATAGTTCTAATATATATTATTTGTTTGCAGTTCCCTCTGTATCAGGTTACCACGGTGGTCAATCGCTCTCTGCTGCTACCCAAACTCAACCTATTATAATGGCATTTACCACTCCAAGCCTTGCTGCTCTTCATCATCAACCATACTATCAAAGTAAGGAAGGTTTTTAAAGAGATTCCCTCTCCTCCTACAGGCATGTTTTAAAAGAAATCATCTCCTGTTCTCAGGTGCTCTTCAGTACTATCCAAGTCAAACAGGACAAACCGCACAGTTCTATTACACTCCTCAAGCCACCGAACAAGCTTCAGCTTCTCATGTATCTTCAGGTCTCGTGTATCCATCGTCCAGTCAACAGTTCATAACGTCGTACCAACCAATAACCGCGACGAAAACCGCTTCTGGTTATACTCAACAACATGTATCCACGGCTCCTCAAACTTTCCCGTTGCAGAGTTACACGACTCAACAAGATTATTCTCAACTGTATTCACCTCAGTCTTATTCGTCCAATTCGGTAGGTTGAAGTGATCTGTTTGTCCACGGCCTGGGCTTGCCTTGGTATTTTGGTCGAAGTTGGACTGAGGAATAAAGACGAAGAGAAGTCTGACTTCTGTTATCTATCTATCCTGCTGGATTCTAAAAATTATTTAAGAGCAAAACTTTTTTTTTGGTAGCAAAAAATGAAAGCAAGTCCACAGATCGAATCATCTTTAAAAATGAAATTGCAAAACTAACCTTTCAAATTTGGTCGAGGAATAACAATCGACAGCCGGAAATCAGGTACGAAGTCGTGGACAGTGATACACAGTCCGATAAACGGTGCCGGAGGTTTTGTTAATATTTCACTTGAAGCAACTGTATATAGGACTCCACAAGGACACTCATTCTTCAAATTATATAGTAATTTATAGAAAAGCACTCAGAACACTTACCCACTTTACTCACAGTGCACTTCTGTGAACAATGATTGAGGATATCTATTTGGCCAATTTGGGTACCATAACCATGCTGTTCGTCACACAATTAAACTTCAAGAGGGATTTTACTCGACACTGGGCTGTTTCAACGGGTTTTTAGCTTTTCTAGCCCAGCAATGCCACTAATACCTATAACGACATCAGTGTCAACTAAAAGAAATGTGTCTGGGGAAGGTAAAGACTAATGAGACATTAGACAGCAGATATTAGGGTTGATGATCACGCTTACATTGACCACAACTCTGCAACAATGTTTTACACTAATGTTGACACTGTCATAGTACCAATGATTCAGAAAGTAACATCGTTAATTCAGTTGAGTCACTCTTAATTAAATTAAGTTTAAACAATCCAGTTATTAAGGATGCAATTAGGTTGTCATGGACTAGCCTCCCCCTGGACTGAATCACCTTCTTCTTCAGCTGTTTGTCAGTCAAGACAAAATCGTATCTTTTTCCTATCAAATAATTAATTTAATTGAGAAGCCGGTTAGAACGCGACTCATCAACCCTCGGTAGCAATGTTAAGGTTCGTTTTGACTGTTACGCTTAGTCAAATTGTTGGAAGCATAAAAGCATGGAAAATTTAGGCTTAGTTTGACCAGACGGTTTGGCTTCACTTTACCACCTCAAGGCATTCTCAATAGAAGAAACTTCGGTTTCGAGTTGAAATTATTTCACACGTAATGTGAAACACCTTGTAGGAACAAACTAATTTAAAAGACACTGCCAATTGTCATAAAAGGTTCATTTCATAAATATCGCACAATCTTTTCGACCATTTATTTCATCGAGGATTCATCTCGCAAATAGTCTCTTACCAGCTTTGTTCCACTGAAGTTGTGAAAAAAGACAACACTTCTACACGATGCTCGAGGAAATTCCTTTGTTTACAAAATGTCGACTCCAGCAGGCTAACAGATCTGTCGGGGACCCTGGCCTGGTTCACAATAATTTTCGTTCTTCTGCTGTGGATTTTGGTTTGAATATCTGGAGCTCTTTCCTGACATTATCCAGGTATCTTGCTCTCGATGTGAGGCTGTCCTTCTTGGCTCTACTTTTGATGAACGTTACTAGGCTTGGGCATCTGAATACCTGATTTAATTCTCCATATTGGAAAGTATAAAAGAAAAATTTTTCCTGATTGACAGCGAGTACCTTCGTTCGTTCGGGCTTATTTTGTTATGATTCGATAAAACTTTTTCTGAGATGCTGAAATGGCATCATAAAAAATACAAAATGAGGTCATTTGCTGGCTTTGTGAAATTTGGATTCTTACAAAATGGAATTTTCCTTCGATATATGTGACGTCACATTTTCCCAGAATCTGTTGTTTTAAGTGATTTAGCAGTCTCAAAAATTTTTGTTGGTAGAAGAAAGAAGAGTTAGGAGTGAGACAGAAAGTAAATATTTCTCCCACTTAAGAACCATTATCGTAGGCTCAAGTTTCGTTCTATAGTCATTTTTCTCTCTCATTTTTTTAAAGGTTTACACAAACACGGAAACACCGACTTTCGTCACCGTGAAAGCTCCTCAACATCTCGTCGCATCTCAAGGTCAACAACAGCAATTCTTTCAAGCACATCCCACGACTATGAGCCCGTTACAAGTGAAATACCTCAACTCTCCCCAATACCTAGCCCAGAATTATAACACGATCCAAAGTAGTCAGCTGTATCCAAAAGGTTTCCTGTCCTCTGGAGTCAAATCAACGCCAAGTCCTCCAGCGAAAGCATCACCCAGTAGTTCCTACCTTTCCAACAGCTTCGGATCGGCCTCAAGCAGCCTCACCTCTTACCAGCCCTACAGGAATGTGCCGTCAAAAAGTTTTTAAATAAAAATTAAAATAGAAAACTGTCGTTTCAGGTTTATTCTTTCAAATTTCGGACTTTCTAAATTTTTCATTAGGAAAGCTCAAATTGTGAGTTTTAAAAGCTTGAAAACTAATAAGATATTGAAAATTTCAAACTTTATCTGATTTTAATAGCTGTGAAATATTTTGTTGTGATTTTTGTGTTATTTAATATTATCTAATATATATTTTTAATTTATATAATATAATTATTTTAATCTATTGTGTGTTAAATGTTTTTATTTGGAGATAAGACACCTTCAACTCCCGCTATTTATGTACATTTTCTATGGTCTTTTCCAAGTCCAAAAAATGTACAGTCGTACCTTGAGATACGAACGTCCTAACATCCGAATTTTTTGAGATACGACATGAAATACTATAAAATTTACACGTCGACATACGACGAAAAATTTGAGATACGAATTGGTGATGGGCTATAATTGTATAGATGATCCTTTAATGGCAAAATGTTCGCTCAGCTCTCCTCCCGCCGCTTTGAGTTACGACTTTTAACGAATTAAATTCGTATCTCAAGGTACCACTGTATTAGTATTTGTCGGATTTAGGTGGGTATTTGTTGAACGAAATACTCTCGAATTCCGAAAAAGAAATAAAATATACTGAAATAAACATATTTACAAAAATGAAACTAAAAACGTTGAACGATGGGTTTGTACACTGCGTCATATTAGAACTGAAAAACAACGTTTTGTCCACTTCGACAGCTGTAGACACCATCAGGGTGACGATGAGTTTTCTAGTGGACGAAACGTTGTTTTTCAGTTCTAATATGACCCAATGTACAAACCCAGTGCTCAACGTTTTTAGTTTCAAGTTTGACTGCCGCGAAAGGCTAACTTCAGTAATATTTACAAAAACATTAAAATTTGCGTTCTATTTATATGGTCCTATTTTCTCCTTTCCTCTATCCCCCCAATACCCTCCATTCCATACCCTTCCCTCTTAAACCACTCCACTCTACTATACCTACCTCCTGTCCATCCAAATTTCCTCTCCCTACCCACTACTACCCATCTTTCAGTCCTTTCTCCCTTCCCCCCGCCAACTCCTGTGGCCTGGACATTGGTCCACTCCCCAGCTAACCCCTAACCCTCATTTCCTACCAACAACTTATAGTCCCTTCCTTGGGGACAGGTAGTCGTTTTCATAGGGGATAAAAATAAAAAAATAAAAAAAAAATTATATGGTCGCTCTTACTGGAACATTCGAATGACAACGGACAGGATTCAGTGAGCCTTGCAGCCTGTTGGAAGCAAGTTGAATTGTGTTGGATTCACTATCCAAAAGCGGCGCCTGGGACGCGAGAATAAAAATAAAAATAAAAACTCACCCACGCCTCTGAAAAGAGGATGATTTTGGTTGGGAGCACAGGATGGTAGAAAATCGGGATTGGAAAATAGGAGCTCACCAATTCTTGTCTCAGCCGTGGATGGTTTAACATTCGCGAAACTTTGCACTAGTGAAACTTTACTCTACACTCTCCAAGAGTTGTCACGTAAGTGCCGGTCCGAGCCCTCTACACCATCGGTCTCGCACGCACTTCCCGCCGAAACCTTTGGCATAGAGGACTCAAACCCCAAAAGCGCGCGGGCGCGAACATGTGTCTCAACTTGTCCGCTTCCAAACTCTTGTTTCGTTCGGGTTTTACTTGTTATTTTTGGTCGCTACAGTAATGAATTTGATTAGTGCCATTAGCCTTTAGTGAACAGATTTGTAGTCATTAGTAGTGCTTCGAATCCTAGCTTTGAAAATGTATGAGAAAGACAAAGAAAATTTTTATGCTATTATAAACAGGTTTAAACCTCTCGCACAAGGTACCATTTTAACTGAGAGGTAAAA
This sequence comes from Columbicola columbae, assembly GCA_016920875.1. NCBI lineage: Eukaryota > Metazoa > Arthropoda > Insecta > Psocodea > Philopteridae > Columbicola > Columbicola columbae. Next base: position 16,492,604 of record JADMLL010000007.1, read on the forward strand.
TTTTGATATGTGACAAATGCCAAGACGACAAAGAATGTCAAGTGAGATAGGCCAACATTGATCGAAGTTAATCCATTATAGAAATCGAGTTCTCTCCGAAAAAAAACTTCACGGAGATCTAGTCACCTCGATTTTAATAGCTATAAAAACAAAAGATATTCTACCCAGTAATAATATTTTTGTTACTCAAAATGTTACGTAAGAGGCTCTGGTAGGCCTTAAATCTGTGAGCTACTAAACTATTCAAACGTTCAATGTTTTTAGGTTTTGTATAAAAAAAAAGGCATTTTCATCCCTTTCATGGGTACACTGCCTTGGGTCACTCGACAGATACCTATTCCTAGGTATTTTTGGTTGGGTCACGTCTTCTGCTTGTCCTCTAGTGTTTTTCGCATTTTTTTCAATGGTTAAGACTTCAGAGTGTCGGGACCAAATTGCGTCGTTGTTGATGAAAGAATGATGGACAACACTAATTCCGAACGTACATGTACATTGATATATAAAATGTTATTATAACTATAATTTAGAATAAGAATGGAAAATGCAAAGATCCTGATTGTGCAGAGCTCCGGGACTGAATGAATTTGGCTTCGGTTTTCGTCTGCTTCATTTTACTGTGCCCATTCCGGAATGCGGAATGTGGCGAACGCCACAAGAGCATTTCAAATACTTTACTGTACTTTTCATGGGCCCGCTTATGCGTTAGGGTCGCGGGGTGAGGAAAACGACTAAGGATTTCCAGCTGAACGATCCTCCGCTATCGAGGTTAGAGAACCCGAGGTTATCAGACAGGATTCGGACAAAGCTTTCACCCTCCTGAGACACCCCTGCCGCGGACGGCCTCGGGGTCGCTTTGCTCCCAGGCGCTCCGACAGGACCCGACGAACCAGGTGTTCTGGGGGGAGCCTCTGCACGTGCCCAAACCATCGGAAGATGGATCTCTAGATCCGAAGAAGAAGGGCCTCGACCTGAAGTCCCTCACGAATGGCCGTGTTGAGACACCTATCCAGCCTCGACTCACCGGCCACCGCTCGGAGATACCTCATTTCGGCCTCCTGTACCCGGGATCTGATCCTTTCGGTCATCACCCACACCTCATGATCATAGGTGAGGACAGAAACATAAATGGACCGAAAGATGGATCCATCCCATGATGGATCCAGACCAACATGGAACTTTGCCTGGCTGCTCAGCACAGCCCTCCTCACAACGGACCGCCCCAACTGTTGCATCACTGCCCCAGCCTGAGCGACCCGCGACGCGATCTCTGCGTCTGTCCTGCCATCACTCGTGAACCAGACCCCAAGGTACTTGAACTTCTCCACCTGCCCCAGCACGACCCGGCGAAGGCGGATGTTTCTCGCGGGCTTTCTCGAGATCACTACAACCTCCGTCTTGGTCACGCTGATCCTCATCCCGGACGCGGGACATATGACGTCGAACCCGTCCACTGCCTGCTGGAGTTCAGGCTGGTTGGATCCCAGAAGGACGAGGTCATCCGCGTAAGCAAGATGCCTCACCTTCGGGTCCCCACATCTGAAACTCTCACTTCCTCGGTTGCACTGTAGCATCCAACCCATATAAATTATGTTAAGGAGAGGCGACGGCTTGCACCCTTGGCAGAGTCCAACGGACACGTCAAAGAGCTCTTACGTGACGCCGTTTACTTTAACGCAGCTCCTGCATCTCCCGTACAATGACTCGATGGCCCTCAAGAGGGTACCACCGATGCCATATATCTGGAGATCCTCCCAGAGTCTCCCGCGAGGAACCCGGTCGTAGGCCTTTTCCAAGTCGATGAAACACGCAAAAACTGGTCGGGCGGACTCCCAGGACCCCTCGGGGATGAGCTTCAGGGTCAGGAGCTGGTCGGTCATGCTTCTTCTGGGACGGAATCCACGCTGATCCTCCACCAGCCTGTCCTCGACCACGGATCTGCAACGAGCCTCCAGCACTTTCTCGAAGACTTTCCCGGGGAGACTTAGCAAGGTGATACCCCTATAACTAGAACAATCACTCCTGCTTCCTTTCTTAAAGATCGGGACAATCATCCCGAACTCCCGCCAAGCCCGCTCCTTGGCTGCTTTCACAACCAACTTGGAAGTCCTTCGCGCTTCAACGTACCGGCCTCGAGAGAGTTCGTCCTTCCGGTGTAACCACACCTTGAAGGCTTCCTTCTTCTCTTTAATGGCTCGCCGGACCTCCGAGTCTCCCCACCACGGAGTCCGCCTGCAGCCACCGGCCACCACGCCAAGTCGCTTCACCCCACAAGCTGCCGGATTCGGTGACGGCTGTTTTAAACAGACGCCATTCCTCCTCCACTTCAGTCAAGAAAAATTTGCTCGAATCTATCCCTTATGTGGTGCGCAAACGATTCCCTAACCTCTTCGTTCTGGAGCTTCTCCCACATCACGTGAGTTGGTACTTCGACCGCGCACTTCTGTGGCTTCGGCCCGTTCCGTCCAGATTGAGCGTGGACACCACCACATGGTGGTCGGTTGACAGCTCAGCCCCTCTCATAACCCTCACGTCGCAGACGATCCTCCTCGCACACATTTGCACCACGACAAAGTCTATGATAGACTTCTGCAAAGTGTTTCACGGCACCAAGTGTAATTGTGGACGTCCCTGTGCTGGAAGGTGTTCATGATCGCCAGGCCATGGGCACAACCGAAATTTAACAACCTCTCCCCGTTCGGATTAGAGTCGGGGTCCCGTTCCTTCCCACCACGCCCCTCCACGTCTCAGCGTCGTTCCCCACATGGGCGTTGAAGTCCCCCATCAGGATAAAATTGTCCTCTTTATTTTCATAGCGGCTTACACGTCCAACAGGAAGGCGGTATACTCTGACTGGTCGTTAGGTGCGTACACCTGCAGAACAGCCAGAGTTGATGTCTTCAACTGAAGCGTCAGTACCGCCATCCTTCCCCCCAACGGGGTCCATTCAATCACCCGCTCCGACAGCCGGGGGCTCGTGAGTATCCCCACACCCACCTGCGGCACCATTGCAGCGTCGACTCCGGAGCAGAAGAGCTTCCATCCGTCGGGAAGATCCACGGTCTCCGAGCCCCTATTCTTGGTGGAGGAGACACCCAAGAGGTCCAAACGATACCTTTTGGCCTCCTCCACCAGTTCCAGGCACTTCTCTACCGTCAGCGAGAAAACATTCCAAGTTCCGGTCCTAAGTCGCCGTCGTCGTCCAGTCATCCGTCCTATGTTTCCCCCCCTCGGGCATTGCGCCTTACCCCCGCGATCCCCAAAACGGATGGCGAGTCCATTGTTGTCCATTGTTGGGTTGGAAGGCTGATTGCAGTGTGAAACCACTGGGTAGTGGGGTCGCCACATCCCTACGCCAAGAATAATAACAATAATAATATAAAAAAAATTAAAATCAACCATTACTGATATAATATTATATTATATACGGAGTAAACTTGTTAATGGCTATGAAATAGGCAAAGAAGCCGCGGAAAAGAAACATTTTGTACATTTCATTTGAGGAAAATGATATTTTCAGATTACTTAACATCATTTTTAATTATTATCATTATTATTATAACTGTTATATCAGATAATCTGAAATAAATCAGATTATCATAATTCATCATTTTATTTATTTTTTTTGTTTAGTCATTTTCGTATTTTATTCCCCTTCGTTTCACAATTGGGACTTGTACACAGTTGTCAGAATCATCATTTCTCTGTAAGATAAGGTTTTCCTTTGAACCCTTCCTTTACTTTCTTTCCATCCCTGTTTCAAATAATATTAGCTAGTTCTTGCCCTTATTGAGGCATTTTATACTGTATACACCATTCAATAAAATGCACAAGTCAGAATTCGTTGATGCCGTTGAGAATCGGAACATGAATACCTTTCAAGCGACTGCTGTTCCATATATCAAATAGAAGAAAAGCACAGCAAACACTTGCGCCAGTCACCTGGCATCACAAATGTTTTCTTGTTTATTCTATATAAAATAATTAATTGATTAACCGTGAAAATGATGCAATTGGCATGTTATCAGGTCTTCAACCGCATTACGAGGTGATAGTTTTTGACTAGAATGACAAATCACCGCCCAGAAAGTTTCGTGAAGCATGAATCGGAGACCAAATGCCAGTTTTCTTCTTATTTTGCGAGTTCTTCGTGCGCGACAGTAAAAACCATTTTTGTGTCTCCTCCTCCTCCTCTTCTTCTTGCTTCCTGCTTTCGTCTTCGATGTCTTAGTTCACACGAAGTTACATCTCCAGACGATACGCTTTAGAATTCTGATTCGTTTCTGGATGATTCGGTTGACTGTTTAGTTGTTCATTTGGCTTCTAATTAATGTCCGCTCAACACGGCGAAAGAGTTAACGGTTTTCTTTCGAGGCATTGTTGCTCAGTGACACAGTGATTCCTTAGTGATTTACTAGTTTAGAATTTTTTTAGTTTCGCCGATTACTGTTTAAAATGAAGAAAAATTTTCAGGTGAGAAAAACCAAAAATTTATTTTTATATTTTGATCGTCTTTCATTTTTTTCTCTTCGGTTTGGCTTTCATTGCAGTCGACAATACCTGTGTTCCACGTGACAGTGGACAATGCTCAGGTTCTCTGTTGTTTATCTTCACTTATTAATAATATATATTTCTAATTGCACACCCATTTTGGGTGTTACAGTATCCTTTTGCACACATATTTTCTTTCTAGAAAAGTAATCATACCATAGCTAGCTATGTGATATATACTCAATCAATTGTCAGAGTCTAATACATGATTTTGACTTTAATTCTCCTTTTTTTCTTCTCTCCTTTTTCTCATGGTGATACACTTTTTTATCTTTCCTCTCAATATTTCGTCCCAAGGCACATTTTATTGTCGCTTATTACCTTACGATAAGTTAGTGGACAATTATCATTAAGTTCACACATTGTGAATTTTAAATAGTGCGAGTGATCAGGTTGGGTCAAGAGTTGTCGCACGACCTGACGAGCAGTCTATCACTATCAATCATCGACTCAAGAGTAAGTTTACGATCATTTTTCAATAACAACTATCACCAGTTAGACTTTAGAATTTATTCCGTTGATGGGGTTTAACTTCTACAGTACTTTTCATATTTATAATAAAACTATATACATTTTAGACTGGATTGTTAGGAAAACTGCTGTTGTCTGTACATTGGTTGCAAGGAAAACCGAGCGCCGTTGAGATGGTTAGGGCACGTCTGTGCGCCTTTTGTGCCTGGTTTTCCTTGCAAGCAATATACAGACAGCATCAGTTTTCGCAACAACCCAGTCTAAAATCTATATATATAGTTTTCAATTATTTCTCTCATTCTATAAAGCAAAGATTAAGAATAGATGGTGAAATTTCTCTTGTATAGTTTGTGATTGGACTTCAAGGACGTGAACCTGGTATCGTTTATAAACTTTATAATTGATGTTATTTAAACTTTCACGGCCGTTATTCATTGTAAAATTAATAATTTAAAATTAGTGAAAAACATTTACAGTTTTATTTGGTACACTAAATCCGCGTAAAAAAAATCCAGAATATTTGTAGAGTAAAACTGAAGAGACAGTATAATAGTTCTAACTTCTCAGCGAAAAGTCTTTTTTTGAAAAGTTTGCACGTGAACTGGGAAGAAGGGATTAGAAGACGGGTGAAAATAGTAAAGTCACTAATGGAAAATATTTTTTATCTTTCACATTTCAGGCTGAAATCTTTGTGATGATGATGTTTGGCGCCGTGGTCTTGGCTTCCGAAAGCTTCTTAGGTTCAGATCAATTGGCTGTTAATTTGTCCTCTAAAGGAGAAGGCAATCGATTGCTGCAACCGATTGTTATACCAAATTTAACAGGGTTTTCTGAAGACTTCTTTACTACTAAATCAGAATTTGACAGTAAAGACGATAAAAAGTTGCCGGAAGTGTTTCGTGAAAAAGCATCAAAAGTCACGGACCGAAACAAGGAATCCTCGCAGGAATCTGTAGTTAGAGTTCCCCTAACAAAGGAAACTTTGAAGCCTAAAGAAAACGTTTCAAAATTTTCCTCCAGGTATTCGTCTAAACCAGAAGTTTACGGAGCCAGTTTACAGGATACCAAAGAAGCAGTGCACACGCGCGAAATAAAAGGAGAGAAAGAAACAAAAGACGAAAAGGTAACAAAAGGTTCAGAAGTTGCCAGTTTGCTCGAAGTAGCTAAAAACGAAAGCGACATCATTCCGGATAACACTGTGTATCCCGGAAATAAAAAAAACGCGCCTTTTTTGGGGGAAGAAGAGGACAAACAAGAGCAGACATCTGACACTGATGATTATACAGACACTAAAGAAACGGAAGGGGAGACGGAGTCGGTGCCAACGAGTAGCGAACCGCATCTTGAATTACAAATCTCGCCTTCTGTGAATCCCTTGGTCAACCGCTATTCAGATGAAGAAGAACAGGAAGATCGTGTAGCCGTGGAGCACAATGATATAGCTACTAAAGAGCACAAAGAGGAAGAGAAAAGACGTGCAGATGACCACGGGGATGCCAAGAATTATCATTCCATCCAAACACCACTTCACAAAATCAAATTCATGGGTCCGCACGATTTCAAGGATGATTTCGAATCCAATGGAATGAGAACGAGGCCGACAAATCCCATCGTACGAGACCACGCCAAGTATGAATGGCCTTATTTCAAAAGCCAGGTGAAAGTAGAAGCGGATAAATACAATGAAATTTCGACTGATGAAAACGCAAGCCACGAAAAAGAAGACTCAGAGGAATGGCAGAATGATAAAACCAGAGTTGCCTCAAAGGTTTTAGACTCGGACTTAGACAGAGCGGTGGAGAAAGACGAGGCTAGATTCGGTCCTTTGTCAAATCCAAATCAGAAATATAATGTCATTCGAGAAAAAAATCGACATTCGGAAAACCAAAAAGCTCTAATCGCGGAAGAAGAAAAAGACCACGGAAGACCACTTTTTATGATCTTAAGTCATAATTCTGAGAATCAGTCAGAACTAAATTTTGGAGACAAGATGGTAGAAAAAAGTAAGAAACAAGAGAGAGAAAGGTGGACATCTAGATTAACATCAACCGAAAGCTTATTAAAGCCCTTTAAAAACGACGTAAAGTCAAATAACCTAGAACCAACCAATTTCAACATCTCTAAAGAGCTTGAGCCCGAATTTCAAGGTCTTAAATTCCTAAATTCTGCCATTTTTAATAAAAAGAACCAACAGAAACAACCCCAAAACATCGAAAGCTCTCGAAAGCTTTCTAAAAACATTTTTATACAAGAGTTAGAAAACAAGGAAATGATCGATCAGAAGAACCTGAATGAGAGGAAAAGCAAAGAACTGGCGAGTGGCACAGAAACTGCCTCTCAAAGCTTCAATCACCTAGAAGAAAGTGACGAAATGTACAATCAGATCCTCGCAAACATTCAGTCCGTTTTTGGCCTGAGAACGCAGCCTCTTAAGTCGAGTTTGGGCTCGAAGGGCAAGAAGGATCTAGAACTTAAACAGGAGGAGAACAAGTCCTTAACATGGTCTACAACCTTACTGCGAAGAACAAAAGCTGATCACAATAGTCCGGAAAGCTCGGCCGTGAAAGCAACTGAGACAAAGTGAAAAAAGGAAGTGAATTAGCGAATATGTTACCTGCGTCAGCTGTCCACCTCCTTTCAGGACCTGTCTGAAACTCTAAAAATCCTCTCCAACTAACTTTACTACCTCATTTGAACCCACGACTGTTACTACCTTGGTCTCTTAAATCTGCGGACATCTTCACTCCGCCATCACCCAAATTAAGGAGTAATTACTCTGACGAATTTCGCCTACTGACCGAAAACTTCATCGTGTGCGACTCAGATTACCTTTTTTTATGCGACATAATTCCGAATTTAATAATGAGTAATCTCGAGGATAATGCGGTACCCAATTACCAAAATCTGTTCTGCATCATTAGTGACGTCATGTCAACCATAACCCTCGGGTTTTCTGCTAAGTAGAAGACAAAATCAGTGAAGAGTTAAGGACGCTAGGCAAGTTGGATTACGCTCTCAAGGGGGTTGCCCTTCCGCCATCTTCTCAACCACCTTCACGGGATGTTCTTCGACTGATCAATGTGAAATACAAGGCTGAAAATATTTCCGACATGTATACCCTAACCTGAGAAAACATTTTGTTATATATTTATATTATAGTTTAAGTTTCAGAGTCAATAAAATAAATTATTTTTATCTATTTTAAATTTGTTTATAAAATACAAATGTATTATATAATAATTTTTTTCCCTCCCGTTTACTCTGTCGGAACCAGGTGGTGTCGTTGATGATTATGAGCTCCGGACTGAATCATGAATTTGGCTTCAGTTGTCGGCTGCTTTATTGCACTGTGGTCATTCCGGAATGAGAAATGTGGCGAACGCCACAACTCCAACGGGGTGGTTGCAATAATAATAATCGTTTAATAAATATTATTAATATCTCTTATCTTGGTAAATGTTATTCTCTATTGTGCATCCTTCCTAGGCGTTACATTATTTACTTTCAGAAACATTATTTTAGTAATAATAAATACATATTGGCGCCTTTGGACATTAAAATATTGTAGTTTACAATTTTTACAAAGATTTTGTTCGTGATGTGCTATTTTCCTCTTCTTTCCTTCCTTCTTTTTCTTCTTCAATCATTGGGTTCTTTGCATCTTTGTCGAGCTTCTTTTCTCAGGCATTTTGTCTTCTCACAGTTGAACAGATATGGAGGAAAAAAATGGATACCATAAGTTTCTGTATTTTTAGCTTCTACTAGATCTCTCCTTTTTCATTAAGTTGTTCTGCCTTTGGTTATCTCCGTCTCTTTTCACCAGCTGTTTTGTATTTAACTACAACTTAACTTTAACTTAGTACTAACTTATCCTCCAACGTTTCTTTCAAAGTATTATGCTAGGAAATATTTCCGACATAACAGTAACGTAGTCGAGGAAGAATCTCAGAATTAATTAAGGATAGTCTCTACTATTAACAACTTTGTATTTTCTCGCTCTAAATACTACACTATTCTCCCCTCCGACTGCTCCCACTTTAGCTTTACGACTTCTGGACTTATAATGTTGATAGCCCAGCCGCCTTGGTCTATTTATATGAGTGTCCCATCTAGGTCTCTTCGTCCATTTGATTTGAGACTCCCCTCCGTTTGATATTCAGATTTGATTTAATGCCCTTCTAATGTCTTCTCAGCTTATGGGTTTCGGGTTTATTCGATTTCCTGAGGATTCATCTGGTTTCATTCCCAAACCCTGAATCTGAGTTTGGTCGAGGGTCTGCTCAATGGTTTTGTAAGCTCATAAATTACAATGTGCTGTAGTTGGTGTCCTAGGTGATTCTCTAACTTCACTCTGGCGTGTTTGTCGATAGCTTCCACATGTTAGCATAACAAAGGTATTTATATTTGTCTTCCATTCAATTTTTAGTTTTCCTAAGTCTAACTCACCGATGAATTGTTTGAGAATTTCGTTCTTGCTCGTATTTTTTGTTCTCATTTGTATTTGGCAGCCTCCTGCCATTCATTATTTTAGTATAAAGACCTAAATCTATCTCCAATACAGGCGAACTAGTCGGCGAAGGTATATCATAAAGAAAAAGGTCACTAAAAAGATTATTCCGAATGACTAAAAATAAATACCTTACGGCGTCTTCGAAAAGAATAAATAAGCAAAAGAAAATAAATAGCAAATAGTGATATTATTATGAGGCGAATCTTCGAGGCCACAACAAAAACCTTTTCGACATTTTATAATTTTTAGTAAATTCTTCCTTTTTCTATAATAAATATTGTTAGGGGGTTGTTCAAATAAACTATAACCTATTACTCAGCCACAACACTATTTATTTCTTCAAATTCATACTCACGACTACCCGCTATCATTCACACATTCTTTCCTACCCTGTGAGTCATCCATTGACGTTACCATACTCACCACCACTTGGTGCGCCAACTTTCATCCATTTGCGCACATTTGCCACTAACACATTTGTCTGCCTTTGTTTCTACGACTCGTGGACAGAAGTTTTGGAAGATCTACCACTTTTTAGTTGAGTCCAGTGCCCTGTATGATGCTATCCATGTCGAGAAGTGGAAGGGTTTGTTGAAGTTCTAGCCCTTCTAAAGCTCATGCTGGATATTGCACTGAAGGGTGTTCTGCGGAATCTTTTCGTATGTGACAGTAGCCGCAGATTGAACACGTCCTTTTTAAGCCAGGAAACCTCTCGAAGGTTGTCCGTCCTGCCTTTGGGGAGGCAGGAGGGAGTATGTGGGATTTGCACCCACTAAAACCCTGAATGGACACCATGTAGGCTCGGACGGTAAGACCCGGGAACCGATGAAAACTCTACCGCAATCCTACCTCGCCCGGCGATGACTTTATATAGTCTAATCCCACCCCTCAGTTGGTCCACTCACCTGACTGCTCCTCCGCAAACGCTTTATTCCGGAAACCCATCCAAGTTAATCCGGGGTGCGATCCCGGAGGGTACCGCGACCCTCCCTTTCCCGAGCACGCTCGGCCTCCTCCTTCTGTCACATCACCTCCTCGCAGAAGGAGGAGAATGCAGCCAGTTCCCTCGCTCTCGAGGATCCCCGAAAGATCGCCGAGAGGAGAGATCATTACTCTACAGAGGCGTCCCCTCTGCCCTACCCACGCCGGGCATACGGCCAGCGTATGGTCCGCCGTGTCCTCCAAACACGGACAGTGGTGGCAACGCATCGTCGACTCTTTCCGGATGCGGCACAGATACCGCCCGAAACAACCATGTCCGGACAGCACCTGCGTCATCCGATAGGTCAGGCTTCCCCATTTCCGATCCAGCCAGGGACCAAGCACCGGCTGGATCGCTCTCAGGGTTCTCTGACCAGGACCGAAGTCCTGGGCCAGCCGATCTCGCCATCTCCTGATCAGAACCCTTCGAGCTTGTTTCTTCGCCATCCGAAAGATCTCTCCGGTTGCCGTCCCGCTGGCGAAGCTCCCGTCGCATGTCGTGCATGGATCTGTAGGACTCCGCCAGGAGGTCGATCGGAGGGACCACCCCCAGTACGCCCGCCGCCGCACCGGAGATGGTCCTGTACCCCCGCGAGAGCCTGAGACCCACCAGGCGTCGGACCCCCTCGACGAGTCGAAGAGAAGCCCTAGACCCAGCAAGTGCACCGGCCCACACGGGAGCCCCATACATGAGTTTAGACAGAACCACCCCCGAATACAGACGGCGAACCCTGCCTCCCGCGCCACCAAGGTTCGGTAGGAGTGACCCAATCGCTTGAGCCATCCTCCTAGCTTGGGGCGCTACCGTTCTGAAGTGGGATTCGAAGTTCCACCTGCTGTCGAGGTGAAGTCCCAGATAATTCATCTGAGACTTGACCTCGACTCTAGCCCACCTGCAAGTGGGACTGCGGGGGACGTCGCCTCGGTCTGTGAAACCACATGCATTCAGTCTTGTGCGGCGCCGCCCGCAGCCCCAACTCGTGGATCCTTTCGACGACTCGCTCCGTGGACGCCTCTGCGAGTGCCAAAACCCTGGGCCAGCCCGCCCCGGTCGCCACCACCAGCGTGTCATCTGCGTAACACGTGATGGAGACTCCCGGGAGAAGCTGGGTCCTCAAAACTGTGTCGTAGGCGATGTTCCACAGGAGTGGTCCTAGAACCGACCCCTGAGGAACACCGCACGTCACAGTCCGACGCATCAATCGGCCGCACCGACCCTCTGCGACGATCCACCGATCCCGGAGATAATCACCAATCACTCGCCGGAGATAGGGGGGGACTCTGTGTCGTACCAGGCCCCTGTAGATACTTTCCCAGGGGAGGGAGTTGAACGCGTTGACAATGTCGAGGCTGACGGCCAGCCCGACTCCGCCCCCCTGGACTGCCACGTCAACGGTGTTCTTGACGTGCGACACAGCGTCGATCGTGGAACGTCCCCCGCGAAATCCGTATTGCGAGTCGCTCAATCCGAGACCAGCACCCGCCATGTGTTCGACGAGACGGGACGCAATGACCCTCTCGAAAAGTTTGCCCGTCTCGTCCAACAGACAGATCGGCCGATAGGCCGACGGTGCGTCGGGTGGCTTGCCTGGTTTTTGGAGGAGAACCAGGTTCGCCTCCTTCCATAGAGATGGGAAGGTGCCTGTCCGAAGACAAGAAGAGAATAGGGACTGGAGATCCCCCCCGAGAAAAGATTGCACCCTCACCAAGACGCGGGCTTGCACTCCATCGGGGCCTGGAGCAGTGTTTCTCTTACCGGAGAGCTTGCAGGTGCGAGTCCGAGCTCATCGGCGGATACCTCCAATTCCTGTTCCCCCGCGAGCAAGTCCTCCGGGGCATCAGGGAAGTAGAACGGCTCCACTCGGGGAAACAAAGTATCGAGGACTCGCTCCAGGAAAGGAGGATCCAACTTCGTGGTGACGGGGGGTCCGGGGGGCCTCAGTTTCGCTGTAACTACCCGGTATGGTCGCCCCCACGGATCTTCGTCAATGGTGCCAATGAGCTCGTCCCAAGCCCGGGCCTTGGCCCGGCGAATCTCCAATCGGAGAAGGTCTCGGGACGCCCGGTAGGCAGCGTAGAATTCCTGCCCCTGGGCTTCGGCGTCGTGGCCTCGCCATATGCCGGCGCGGGTATATCGACGACGGTCGCGAACGCACTGCCGACGGAGGTCGGTTATTGTGTCCGACCACCAGTAGACGGACCGCTTTGGGCCGGGACGGCCCGCCCTCGGCATCGATGCGTCGCACACCTGAGTGAGGACGTCGCGGATCTTGGACGCCTTATCATTGACGTCTCGCCGCCACCGATTTCTCCTGCCCAGGTTGCAGCTAGCCCTGCAGCCTCGAGGAGATCTTCGTTCAGTCCGCGGATCTTCCATCTGGGGGAGCGTCCAGGGCGACGAACTCCCCTCTCCTGCTGCGGGTAAGTCGAGACTTTCATCCGGATGTAGAGATGATCCGAAAGGGTCTCGACCCCCGCGAGGAGCTTCCATCCGGAGACGAGACGGACGGCATTGGGGGAGGCAAAACCTAGATCGATAATGGAGCCGCCCGTCTGCCGAACGCACGTGTTCTGAGCGCCTCGGTTGAGGAGTCTCAGGTCGTGCTCGGCCGTCCAGTCGCCTAAGGACTCGCCTCGAGCCGTAGTCCGGGGGCCCCCAAGCCTGAGACTTGGCGTTGAAGTCCCCGAACACCATCGTGGGTCGAGGCCGGAAACGCTGGATTGCGTCACCGATCTCACCCAGGAAGGCATCGAACTCTGCGAGTTGCCTGTTGGGGAAAAAAAGGCACCCACAACGACGACTGCGCCCACTCTACCACGACGAATCCCCCACCCTTGTGTAGTGATGTGGTAGGAGGAGCGTCCGGTTCCGCGGACCCAATGATGGCCACGACGCCATCTGTGTCCCCGAACCAGAGGGGGTGGTCGGGGACACAGTAGGGTTCTCCCACTACAGCCAACCCCACTTTCCACTGTCTGAGGCTTGCGATCAGCAGGTCCTGAGCCCCACGACAGTGGTTAATGTTGGCTTGCAGTAGGGAGCTATCCATTAGGGGGTCGTTTCCATGGCCCCCTCCTGGGCGACTGCCGTTGTGCACTCTGCGGTGGCACTGGGAACGCCTGGTGAAGATTGAGGGCCCTTTTTGGCCTTGCTATTCTTCTTCTTGGGAGGCGGCGCACACGCCTTTCCTCCGATCCGGTGGTCACTCTTGCGTCCCAGAGCCGCACACACCGGACAGTGTGGAGACTCAGAACACCCACTGGCTTTGTGCCCCGGCTTACCACAGCGGTAGCACAGTGAGCTCCTGTCCACGGCAGAGGAGCAGGAGGCCTGGACGTGCCCCTTCTGGAGACATCGGTGGCACTGGAGAGGACGATTCTCCAACATTTTGACGCTGGCCGAGATCCAGCCAAGCGCCAGTTTACCCTCCCCGACTAACTTCCGGGCGGCCGTTAGGGGTAGCCGCGCCCAAACTGACCCGAGACGGTGCGGGAGGAACCGAAGGTTCCCCACCTTCACGTCTTCAGTTCTACATTCACCCTTGGCGGTAAGGGCAGCTAAAATCTCTGCGGCAGTGACGGAGGTGTCGAATCCCCTAACGACGACCTCCGCCATCTTGATCGGGCGGAAATTTTCCCGCCCTTGTCGGCCAGGACCTCCGACATCTTTGCCGCGAGAGCGTCCGCTTTCTGGGCGCTCTCGGTGCCACCGATCTCCAGCACCAAAGCCCCAGTTTGACCCACCCGTGGACGTATATCCCCGGGACGCAACCCCAGCGCTCCAGCGGTGTCGGGAGACACCGACAGCACGATTGCTGCGCCCCGGGGAGGCCGCGGAAGTTTATTGGACTTCTGGACAGGCTGGGCCTGTTTTGGAGTCCCCTTCCCGGGCTTCTGCGGAGCAGGAGTCGGTCGGGGAAGATTGAACACGTCCTCATCTAACTAGAATCAAACAACGCTTACTGTTGGAGAAAAATTAGCTTGTTTTTGGTTTAAGCTAGAGTGTCCTTTGTAAAAAAACTAACTTTTCTCTCCTTGGAAGTGAAACTCATTTTTTCTGAAGCTTAGATCGACCATCGTCTTTTCTTGTTTAATAACTACAAAAAAAGGTTATTCCGAGAGTTTTTGAGACCGACCCAGTCGTTTCCCACACCTGGCCACATTAATGGGTCATGGGATTCAGTCCCAAAGGTGGTGAATAAGGACCAAATATCTACATCCTCTGATCAATGTTGGAAAGAATCACAGACAAGAAAGTAAGGCTACGGGCCTGAAACTTGGAATTATTGTATTTAGGGTAAATAAAAGGTGAAAAACGAATCAAATTTGATCGTCTCATGTAATTAATTGTCATAAACGGTTTTTTTTCATTTTGAAAATAAATACAAGTAAAGTTGGCAGCCATGTGCGACGACGTGTGCCACTAATAACGGATTTAACAATAACCTAATATTAAAGCGAGAAAAAAATTTATCGACGAAAAAAATGATTTTTAAAGAAACGAAAGCGGTTTCAATGGATCTATGAATATCACCCAAAAAATCGATTCCAATCCAAATTATTTTGCCTATTGATCACAACTCTTTTCTACTTCCTGGTTAGATTTTATTTAGTATAAGTCACCTCAGGGGATCAAGAGGACCAATTCTATCTGCAGAAATGGGAAAGTTTTCAAGTTTACAAGGTCCACTGTTGGTAGTAACACAACCATGTTTCGAAAAACATCCACCGTCTTCTTAATTTAGCGCAGGTAGCGAGAAGAGGTTGAAGAGGTTGTACAAGGCGGTGTCGTTTTCATGACTCGACTCGCCTTCTTTGAGACTTTCTGTTGACACTTTGTAAAGTTTACGAAACCTTTTTTTTTACTATTGAGCTCACCCCTGGAGAAGTTTGGAGTTAATTTCAGGCACTTCGAACAACTGCAGAGAAAGTTCCTCAGATGGACGTCAGAATTACCGTGGTACACCCCGAATTGTATAATAGTGAAGGAAACCAAAAGAATTCCAATCGTAATTAAGAGCGTTGGAAAGCAGTAAATTTGAAACAAAAATAATGGTAGAAGGAAAAATGCCTTCGACTGAATAACAAAAGCAAAATAGAAGACAAGCAGCGGACTTAGAGAAGATAAGCTTCAGCCTAGAATAAGAGAGGAGAAAAAGAAACTCTACCTAAAAATAGTTAAAAGAAGTAAAGAGGTACAAAGAAGTTAGCATCAGATCAGAATAGACAACTCCAAAATCTGAAGAAAATAGCAAAGGTTCGTGCCTCCAAAACTCCCTTTTTACCTAAAAAGACCAGGTGAACGACAAAAAGGCACCGGCACAGAAGCGTCTGGTCGATCCCTACATCCAGGAAGACTAAATTTTAGTTTATACATATTTAGTTATATATTACACCTCTTTTTTGTGTTTTGTTTGTTTGTTTTTTTTTTCTGCTATTTTATTGCACTTTTGCTGACGATACCGCGGACAACGATCTACATACTGCCTCGCGACGTCTACAACTTCAGTTGGACAAGCTAAAAGACTGGTTGACCACCTGGAGAATAAAAGTAAACGAGACGAAATCCCAACACATCACTTTCACCCTCCGTAAAGGGAAATGTCCCCCGGTCCTCCTTAATGGTAACCCTATTCCTCAGTCATCTGAAGTCAAATATCTCGGGATTCACCTTGACCGTAGATTGACTTGGAAGACTCACATTAAAACAAAACGAGTCCAAGCCCAGTTGGTTCTCAATAAACTTCTCTGGCTCATGGGAAGGCATTCTAAACTTAACACTGGTAACAAGCTCCTCATTTACAAAACCATCCTGAAACCCATCTGAACCTACGGGATCCAGTTATGGGGCTCCTCCGCCAACTCCAACCTGGAAATTCTGGAACGTTTCCAGGCCAAAACTTTGCGAATCACGGTAAATGCTCCATGGTTCGTTCCCCACTCCATCATCCGCAAGGATGTAAAGGAGTTCATCCAGATTCTCTGTACAGGAGGAAGTATCCAGATTCTCCCTCAAATACCCCTCCCGACTGGCGGTGTATCCCAATCCTTACGCCGCATCCTTTCTTGACGAACTTCACGAACAACGATGCCTCAAGAGGCACAAACCTCTAAACTTTACAACACATTTCCCATAGTGTCACCTCTCTACTCCCTTCCACCTTTCTTCTTTACTTCCTTTTCTTCTTCTTCTATCATCTTCTTACTTTATTTCTACTTCTTTCTTCTATCCTGTCATCATTAAAGTTGTTTTCTTTTCATTCCTTCCCCTCTCATTTCACGGTTTCTCTTCTATTCTATTCTATTTCTCATTATTTATCTTCTTCTTATTAACTTACTATATCATTTTTCATCCCCTTCTCTTATCCCATCCTTTAGACTGCTTTTCCAGTCGCATCCTTTTATCCTCTTCCTGGGGTTGAGACACTGGTCTGCTCCCTGGATATATATATATATATATATATTGTTTCGAATTTTCTGCTGGTTTGTTCATTGAGCTCTTTTATTGAATTTAATCTTTGTGTTATATGTGGGTACTTTACGACCCTATATACTTTGGGAGGCAGGTGGAAAGGCATTGGGAGAGCTGAAAGTCGGCGCCTAAGGCAGGGTACGTTGGCGAAGCTTAGTAGGGGCCCTATGCCCTGAGAAAGGGCGGAGAACATTTAGCAAGAAAGTAAGACGGAAGTTTGTTCGACAGGAAGGAAGTCAGAGTTTTTCCCATGGAAAACCCCCGTGAGGTCCTTGAAAACTGAACAGAAAATCAGTGTTGGGTAATAAAATTGTTCTTGACCTCCAATTACGTGATGTTACTCTTCGTCTGAACGATTTTAAAAAGTTGAGGGAAGAAAGTGAATCGTTAGTATTTAGCTAAGGGGAAGTCATTTGGGTGGAACGTTCGCAAGTGTGTTTGGCGTTCCATGTGGAAGATTCACGGTGTGCCAAGTGGGAGGCATATAAATAACAAACTTCGGAGGCCAAGGTATCTTTTTCATCTTGTGATGACGTGATCTTGTGGTTTTTGAGTGACTTTTTTGTTTTGTTCTGTGGACTTTTCTTCTATTTCGTTTTGGATATTTGAAACAACCGAAAAAGGAAAGGAAATGGCGCCAATGGTAAGGATAGTTATTCACTTTTTGACTTGTCCTGGAAGAGGTATCGGTGGAGTGGTACAAGGGAGAAACGTGGCTTCTTGCACGGGAGAAAGAAAAACTTGCTCTTTGGCTAGTAGACCGAAACCAGACTTTTTTTTAAAGTGAAATCGTTAATTGAGGAAGCAACACATTTTGATTCTCTCTTTTTTGGTATAAGGAGTCAGTCAAAAGAAGAAAATTAGAAGAGGGAAAGGGGATAGAGACAGAGGGATGTCAGCTATTTGGATGTTTGCTGTCTAAAAATATCAAACTCAAGTGCCGCCCCAAAGTAATTTTTGGGTCTTAAAATCTCATTCAGAGGACTATAGGAAAAATGAGGAGAACTTGGGTTTAATTCTACTGCTTGATTTTCTTTGCACTTCTTCTCCGGCATAAGATTCTCACCTTCATGTCATATGTAATCCATTTTTTCAATCCATTTAATGATACAAGCTTTCCAGTTGCCACTTTTAGGGCTTCATCCACGTATTTAATTTTGAATTTTTCATTTTGGGAAACGAATAATTTTTGAGTTTTCTCACCAAAAAAGTATACGTTTGCTGTTAACCCTATTGAAAAGGAGAAGATGGGTATAAGATTATGTTTTTGTGGTCTCTGCTTGATATCTTTGATCTTGGAAAGAGTACAGGGTGAAAATGCTTTTAAAAAGGGATCCTCAATCCTTTTGAAAATATAATTTTAAGGTTGTGCATTAGAATCCCTTAGACGTTGGTAGTTGCTTTTGAGATAACTTTCGTTTTAAAAGTAAGTAATTAGAAGTTCTCACATTTACTCTTCTTGACTAGCGGTTCACCCAACTGTTCTGGATCATTCTTTTTCACTGAACGACAAGGCCAACAACGTCTTAAGAGACAAACCATTATACTAGGTAGCGCACTTCTCTTAGCATGTCTGTCCTCTGACTTCTCTCGTACTTTAAGGGTGCAAACCTTTTCCTATTGTTCTTTTCTACGATTTCAGCGGACTGAAATGAAAACCACAGTTAAGCAAAACTTTTCTCTATTAATACTTTTTCCTAAAAATTTTGGAGGCCACAGCTAGATTTAGCAGTACATAATTCTCTTGTCTTCACCTCTCACCATGAAACATTCAAAACCATGAAACAATTCTTTTAAAAGTAAATTCGGC
Organism: Columbicola columbae; assembly: GCA_016920875.1. Lineage (NCBI taxonomy): Eukaryota > Metazoa > Arthropoda > Insecta > Psocodea > Philopteridae > Columbicola > Columbicola columbae. The sequence goes on from JADMLL010000007.1 coordinate 16,511,396, forward strand.
TACCAGTTAAATAGTTCTGAGAAAGGTGAAACTGTCCGACTTATTCACTCCGTTCATTTAATTAAATTGATGGCAATTACGTTCTTATCACCTGATTGGCTGTGAAAATTCCCAAAATTATGTTCGTTTCATTTGAAAAACGTTTTAATGGTTTTCCTTGTTGCAGATTGTCATCTTATTTATTATGAGCATGGGTCTCGTCCGTAGCGATGACAATGTGGCTATGGAAAGTAACGTCCATTACCGAACAGCCTACAAAGTTCATCCTGACGAAAGTGACGGTCAGGGTTTTGAAAAAAATATTCGAGATTCCCAACCGTCCAGTCAAAATCACTACCATACGATTCCTCAAAGTGTTCACTATTCTAACCACCTTTTGAAAAATGGCGGTGATCTCAGATCCGGTGGTGTCGAAGCTCAACATAACCAGCGTGACTTATATCTGCATTCTGTGCCGGAAAATTCAGGGTATGATGACCGTGAGAATACCATTCTTCAAAACGCGAGGCTTTCAAAGTTGTAACTGATGATCTATCTGTTTTACTTTGAAGGCATGTGACAGTTACGTCCAACCAGGATTCTCAAAGCCTTCATGGTAATCACATACATCAAGAATACGCAAATGTTCCACAAGCACTCTATCTTCATCAGTACCCCGTTCAACAAGATCAAATTTACGGATCCCAACCTTCGCATCTTTATCAAGTTGAGAAAGATGGACACGAAGGAAAGATTGTAGGTAAGCAAGATCAGAACCAGTAGATCGTCTTTTAATGGTCAGAGATAGAAATCTTGTCACCCCTGACTCCTGACTTTGTCTGAAAAGCTCATATATAGTTGCCACCACACCTAAATTACCATTTATTAACAATCACAGAACTGGATTTGTTGTAATTTATCTGTTCCAATTTGAATGGCAGGGTTTTCAAGTTTTGTCGAACATTTCACGCCAAAAGATGACGACGAAGAATTGCAGTCCGCACTGAAGGAGGGGTCCGTAAAAGACATCAAGAGACTTGTCCCAAAAAGTGGAATCTCCTTCAAAATCTATCAAGATGGTAAAAACTGGGAGTCAAATTCCGAAAATCAGAAAACGGAAATTCGAACTCAGTTTCAAAATTATGTGACGCAAAACCATGTAAAATCTGAGCCAATTTTCAAGGACCATAGAGGTCAGAGCAAGTTCAGAATAGAAGTCCCCACGACACACATCAAAAGTCACGACTTAAGACAAAGCCAGACGCACTTGGAAGAACCGAAGCAAATTTATTTGAGTCAGACAAGTGAGTCTACCCCCCAACAACATCAGGTTCAAACACTCGAGAAGTTCTCACACGAGCCACAACAAGCACACCTCGCCCAGGAATATCATTATACAAAACCGGAAGAAAATTCTCAGAGACAGTCACTGGATATAACAGCGAAAGGCTCCTCTGGCTTGGAATCTGGTTTCCGAATTCGGGTAAAAGAAGACGATTTCAATCACGGACAATACGGAGCCAATTGGAATTCACCTCCGGCCAAAGTTGAAGTTCTTCACTCTAAAGCACATTATCAAAATAACTGGAAGTCGGCCGAAGGATTGAACAAACCAGAGGGTTTATCTGATTCTGTAAAGCAATCGAACGTTGAGCCGACAGCGCACGAACAGTTTCAACAACTCCGGTCATATGCTGATATTGTCGTTGGAAAAACTATCCAAAACAATTTCGACCATCAAAAAGCTCTCGAAGGAAGCACATCATTTGACATAAAGAACGCAATCGGAAGTACAAATTCGCTAGATCATGAAACGCACCAAACCTCGACGGAAATTCTCAATAAAGGCGTTTCCCAAGTAAATCCAAATGAGTTCCACAGCAATTTGGGAAAACAATCGCTGACCTACGTAGTACCAAACATCCAAGTTCAACCAACTGCCAGTCTTCTAATTGGGAACAACGCTCACGGGGCTTCTGTTCAAGGAGAATATCATACCAAGTACCTAAAAGATGCGATATCTTCGACGTCCGAGTTGCCTCGCCCCGTTGTTTCATCGCCAACAATTCACGATATTAACGGGAAATATTTCAGTCAACCTCAGACTGTCCAAATTTGGAATTCTGGTCACTACGGACAAGGAAATACGTTAACCTCAAACCATTTACACCAACCTCTTGTCGCATTTCCCGGTGTAAAAGACCAAGAAATCTTCCAACACTTAAAATCCTCAAACCCTCAAGCTGCGGTCACCGTCTTATCCACATCTCTGCACCCCCAGCAACACCAACAACGTGCCATCGGATTTTATCGCGACGTATCTCTCACCAAATTCCCTCAAGACATTCAATTTCAGTATAAAAAAACTCCTAACTTTCAGGTGCCACACATTCGACCCATACAGTTAGTTTCAACAACAAATCCCGAATTGAATCTGTACAAAACAAAAGTGCCCAACATAAATCTAAACACGGTCGTTATGAAACCCGACTTGTCACAGTTATTCAAGGAGTCCTCAGGTAAAAAGATCATTCCAATTTTGGTGAAGAAGAGAAAAAACCGAAGCAACAAAGAAGTCACAGGAGTTGTTTACGGCCAAACAACCTCAAACCGCGCAGCTGTTAAGCCGAAAATTCGCCATGATAAAACGATCCGTGTGAACTTCCTTCCGGAATCGAGCCAAAATATCAATCACTACCTCCCAAAAAACGGAGACAGCAATGAATTTTCAGTTTCAGCATCTTACAAAGTTGACAGAAGTCTACAAACCCAAAGAGATTAGAACTCAAAACAGCCAGGGACGGCGCGACTTTTAAAATTATGTGATTTTCAACACAAAACGACGTTGAAATTGTATAAATAAGAATTTCCCTGCTGGATATAGCACAAAACGGTTAATCGATTCTTTGGATCTTCGAATATGGAACATCTATCGAAGAGTTCCACAAAACAAAAGTTAATGGCGTCCGTCCCGGAGTTTTATTATTAGTTTTTCTTTTGTTTTTGTTTTCGAGTTTTTATGAGAAGAGTGTAAGGAACTTTACTCAAATTTCTACTTATGGAAATGTCATCATCTTCCAAGACGTAATTATTAATTAATCAAAACTCTCACAGAAAAACATACAGCACTCACATTTATTTATTTATGTAATTTTTGTAACACTCTACTCCGAGGAACGAAAGTTTAACATGATGTCGGTGAGGATTGTTTCAATTATCACACGCTGTATAATTGAATAGACTTTATTATATGTTTTATTTATTTCTTTGACAATTAATACTCAGTTACAATTTTAAAAAATTTGTTTTATTTTTCAACCAAAACTTTTATTCCGATAAAATATTGAAATCACGTAAAACAAATATTTGGTCATTAAAAAAAAATTACTTGCTAAATTTATTTTTGGGTAAAGTAAGTTGGTTTGATTAGGAGTGTTAATACATGATGGTCAGACAACGAAGGGGAGGCCTTTGTACTTGTGAGAATGATTATGTTCTGTATCGAAATAAAAAGAGAAGACTAAACAAAAAATTACTCAAAAAACTGGAAGAAAGATATAATAAAAGAAATTGAATGGTTCATTTTAGAAAATTTTTGAAATTCGTGAAATACAGGAAAGTGGTTTAAGTGGTGGTTTTAATCCCGTTTTTCGCCTTATTTTTGGGTATAACAGGATGCGAGAGGAGGATTCGAAACCCATTGCTTCCAAGTCAGGAACTTTAACCACTACACTACTCCTCCCACTAAAAATGTAGAACGCTTCACGATTTTGCGTGTCATCCTTGCGCCGGGGCCATGCAAATCTTCTCTGTATCGTTCAAATTTTAGTATGTGTACCGCCGAAGCGATTACAGACAACTGTAATTAAAGAAACAAGAGACAGAGAATTTTCTCTCACCTCATCCAGACATATTGCTCTCGCTTACAGCCGAAAGTATCGTTAATGAAATAAAGGTTGAATTTGAACCGAAGAAAAGAATTTGTTTCCGAAATAAACCCTCCATGAAAACTTGCAACTTTTATGAAATGAATATTTAAGAAAGTGTGGAATACTTATTGAATGGTTCAACTCGAGGTCAAATTTCCTTCCGCTTGCCCTCGGCTCTAAACTGAGACGAAATATCTGAAAAACGCTCTCAAGTTCTGGGTTTATCGGCTTCGACCAGAAAATCAGACATCAGTTACGTAACTGCCTAAACGTTAATTTTACTAACAAAATTTTACAACTTCTTTTGAACCGAATTTTGTATAAAAAAAAGTGGCACCCCTTCCCCCTCTCTAAAAAATGTAAGAAATTTTTCTTTATTTGGTGTTTATTGAGGAAGCTTAAGGGGAGTACAGTGTACTCAATTGCAATATAGTAGTAGATGCAAGTATTTTGCCTCGTTCAAAATAATTAGGGCTCTCAATGTGAAGAAGATAGGTTTTATATTTCATAAAAAATGTTTATCTCTCGTTACAACCTCCTGTAATCACTTGGCTGATATTAGCTTCTGACAGGTTAACAACTAGACACGCTGCGCAAGTTATCCAGAAGGAGAAGAAGGAGAAGGAAGGAGGGAGCCTTGGAAAATCAAACGCCTCATTATCCGACAATATATAATATTAAAATTGACGGAATCGCGGATCGTTTTCACATGGGTCGTTGAACAGAAGCGTCGTCATTTTTTCTATTTTTTACTTTCCTCTTTTGTCCATTCACTTTCTTCTCCTTCAACCACCGGTCGAATGAGAGAGAAAGAAGGGAAACGTGATAAAAGATGAAAGTCTCGGATTAGGAGCCACCTATGTAAAGAATAAATTTCCCTAAAGTGATTTCACAGAGGTTGGAAGTCCAACAACGAACACAAAATAAAAGTCTCAAAATAAATGGGTAAACAGTGGAAAAGTGGGTTTAATTTTTTGTTTATTAAAAAATAACGGTCGGGCCGATTGTTTACAAAATGGTGGATGTGAGGTCATTATTGCTAATTTTCTTCGGGCAAGCTCCCACTTTGTTGTCTTTTCACACTTCTACTCTCCAGTAATTTTCCTTCTTCTTCTATATTGCTTGAATATTTATGTTTATTCTGTTTCTATACTTTTCTACTTCGTTCTATACAGATAATATGAATTTTGTTAGAATTGGAATTTAGCTCAATTTCTTCCTATAATTTTATAATCAGTCGTATTGCCTTCGGTAATCATGTTAAATTCTTGGCAATCTGGTGGCTCATGTCGGATTTCTGGTTGAATGAGAGAGATCTTTCACTTAGTTCGCTGAAATGTTCCCTATAATTTCGGAGCTGAAGCCAAGTGAAATAAAGTTCGATCGAGTCCAAACTATCCATAAATTCTGCACACTTTCGCGGAGTATTCGTTTCATAATTCTAGCACATTTTCATGAAAAGTTTGTTTCACAGAGCCGAAACCAACCTTCCTTTCACTTAGACATCTTCCACCTTCAGGTGTAAACTAGAGGACGAATTCTGGAGAAGGGAAGAAAATTTTCATTCCAGTCATTATCAAAAATAAAATAATCCAATGAGATAAACTGAAAAAGTGAAATTATTGTAAAATGGGACATTTTTAGGAGCCAAATAGCTTAAGGCTTTGTGAAATGGCTGCAACCATTGTGACTCGATGAGTTTTTAAGTCTACTTTGTAAAAATTATTTTCTACCATATTTTTTTATTTATTCCAGACTCTTCTCAAATTTTTGCAAAGAACAATAACGTTAGAACGTTCAGTGCAACATAAACAACAATTTGTTTTCACCAAAATAAAATTGGTCTTTTTTTTAAGTTTTAATAATTAATGAAGTTGAAAACGTTAAACACTGGGTTTTTACACCGCGTCATGTTTGTAAACAAAGCCAACGTTTCGTCCACTTCGACAGCTGTGGACATCGTCAGGGCGAACACTGAACTGAAAGAGAAGTAGAGAGAGGAAACGACTACTTGGAAGTAGGTAGGAAAGGGATGGGGTCAACGGACGAGGAAGGTTGACTGGAGATAGGACAGATACAGAAGGGAAGAGGAAAACAAAGGAGAAGGAATGTACGAAGTTTCCACTGACAATACGCGTATTATCAGTAGAAACTTCTGTTCCTTCTCTCCTTCCCTTCATGTTTACAAACATGACGCGGTGTAAAAACCCAGTGTTTAACGTTTTCAACTTGCAAGTTCGACTGCCGCGGAAACCTAACTTCAATAATTTAATAGTTAATGTTGCCATAGAGGTTCTGTAAGACCCTCCATGAAGAAAATACTTTCCAGGGATCCTCGGCTCTGCGCCATTGTGACTCTTCCCGTAGTTTTGTTTCTCTATTTTACAGTCTCTTCTTTTTTGGTTTTCCCTGTCGGGAAAACCGTTCGTTCGTCGTCTTCTTTGATCTCTAGCACTCGTCGGAAGAAGTTTTAAAATAGACATCGTCTGGTAGAATTTCTATTCAATTCTTCCCGAGGGGCTATGACATCTTATTCCCTCTCCTTTCCACCGTCTTTGTTCTTATTTTGGTCAAGAGGGTGTACTGGATTCTCTGTCACATTTATTGTGTAGTCGATAGCCTCAGAGCTTTTGTTTGGACCATTGGACAGGTCCATTGACTAACCTTTCTTTCACCTTACTGAAGTTAGCCAGCCAAACTTGAAACTAAAAGCGTTATATGCTGGGTTTTTACACCGCGTCATTTTTGAAGAAGAAATAGCTGTGGACATGGTGAGGGTGACAGTGTCACTCTCTATATAACGTTTTTAGTCTCCTCCACCTTGTGCTCATCTTAATTTTTTGAGGTGCGGCACGACTTTGTGAGGCTTAATTTATCTAATCCTCCTTTCTTATTACTCAATACCCATTCACCGAAACTATCATGGTTGCATTTTTTTTCATCATATTCGTCCGAGTAATTTAGTCGGTCGTGAGACCATTTCCTCTGACTAATTAACTAAAACAATCGAATTCCAAAAGCATAGTTTGTTGGTTCAAAATGGAAATATGTGCGAAAACTCAGTCATTGCAATTTTTCTTGGTGTCAATTCGAACTCGAGTTTTTTACTTCTCCTAAAAGCTCCCGCTTTCTAGCGGAAAACAAACTGGACCAGCACATCGGAAGAACCTCAACATTGTCAAAAGCGTTCCTCGAGTAAATTTTGTTTTGTTTTCGATATAGTTTTGAATTTGTCTCCCTTTTTCATCTTAACTGGAATTGTCCACGTGTCTTCAATTCCTCAAGACGTTCACCAAGATGTAACAGTTCCGAATCAATTTAACAATTATCTTTTGACAAGAAATATAAAAAACGAGGAAGATGAGTTCGAGGACTTCAGTTTACTGTTTTTCTTGGATTCTGACAATTCAAAATGGTTTCAAAAGCGGTGAGTTGCTCTTTGTTTGATCAACTTTTTGCTTCTATCCATAGTGTCTTAGACGAATTTTTAATGAAGACATTGAGTAGAAGTTCACGTCCACTTTAATCTCGATCGTCAATTCCAAGAAGTTTTGCCATATTCATGTGAGTTATAATTTGTGTCTTTGTTTCAGCTTCTGATGGGTTTGTTTGCGTTTTCGTTTGCTTCTCAAGACAATAAAAGCTTCAAAAGAAGCATCGCCACCCTAGGTTACCCCTCCTGGAATGCTGTTCTAGGAGAACCGTGGAGTTCTCACCATATTTTTCCATGGAGCCCCAGTTCCCATTCCCAAGGTAAGGCGCTACAATAACTCTACTTCTCCCTAGTGAACTAAACGTGGACTAAACAGGAACTATTCCACAGGATCATTTCATCCATTCACAGCTTCTTATCACGAAAAACCGCCACACTTTTCACTAACAGGCTCAACAGAGTCTGATGTCGCAGCAGCTGTTACTGCTGCTAAAGAAGCAACTGCAGCTGCCGCATTAGCCAAACAAAGAGTACAGGCAGCTCGGGAACAAGTCGTCGTAAGTATATGCTTATAACAAAGCCATTGTTTACTTAATTGTGGCAGAAATGGAATTTGAACCTTTTTCAGATTCAGGAAAGGGTGGCTGCTGCTAAGGAAGCGGCTGCTCATGCGGCTATTCAAAGATCAGAAGCTGCGGCACACGTAGCAGCAGCCATTAAACGGTCTGAAGCTCTTGCGGCTGCTGCTGCCGCCGTTCACAAGTCCGCGGCTGCCAGTGCAGCCTCAGCGGAAGCTGCTCACGCTGCTGGACATTTTACATCCGCACCTTGGACTCATTCTAAACATGTTTTCAATCACTGGGGCTGAAGAAAATTTTGTCGGGTTGATTTGTTGGTTCTTTTTTACCTCTTATGTTTATAGATTAATAAATAAATAACTTTCGAAATTGTTTCAATTGTCGTTATTTGTCCGAGCAAAGAAACTTGACGTGATATCTCAAGAGAAACCAATTTTTGTCGCCAAACGGAAACGCCATTGGATCCTGGGGCCTCCTCAATTTCCGGATTTTTCGAAAAAACCGGATGAGATCTACAAACATGGTGATTAAGCTACGCCCACGTCGCTTTTCCCTTCCTTTCAAAGTTCCGCAACTAATTTCTTCTTCTTTTCTTCCTTTACCAGTGTCGAAACCATAAGTGGGCCTACCAGAAAGAATTTTAATAGTAGTATCCGGTTGGTTTTCATCATATCTGAACATGCGGTGCCATTAATATCCTGATTTCCTGACCTGTCACGCGGCTAAAATCGTCGCAATCTCGTTTTCATTTGCGTTATCAAAGCCAATGGAAATGGTTTTCAGGTGTCGGTCTCTCGTTTTTATGGCCGTTTCTAGACTTGTTGAGTAAACTCTAAACTATTTTCTCATCCATCTTAATCCAGTGTACCAGAACTCAAGCAAACCGATTCCAATTCTCACTAAACACCGATGTGAGCCCCTAACGAGTGAATAGTTAGCTCGTAGGGACCCCCTCAAACTTCACAACCCTTATTTGTAAAGACGTTAAAAATGGTTCAGCTTGACTCCCGAGGGTTCTGTCTTCGTTGTTGCATCGTTGGACCTTGCAGATACCAACCAATGGTATGAGAGGATGGTCTGAGAGAAAATCCTCTCATTATCAATATATGAAATTCCCGCTTCATGATATCTTCAACAGCGTTTATTTATACAGACTGGGTTTTTTAAAGTCCAAATATTGTGTCCAGAAGTACGGAGAAACAACCGCTATGGGTTGGCAAAGGTTCCGTTTGGAGTCACAATCAGACAAGAAGACTCCTGCCATGAAAAAGTCCGCTCGGTTTCTTTCTCTCTTTCACCGCATTCAAACAGATCTAGCATGTAATAGAGCTACGTGTTGGCAAGCTACCTGGCCCTGCCATTTAAAGGCAATTCCCCTTTCTTCTTGATTGAGACCCGTCTGGACGACATTCGTGTGCACTCCTTTCAAATCCAACCCGGCCCTATCTCACAGTCTAATTTCAACTTTTACTTGGTGAATCTAACCTTGCGAACATTGTCCTTCCGTCTCGTCGGTTTTGACTTTAAGGGTCAAACCTCATCATCAAACAACGAAAACATGTTTGAAAGGAAAGCTTCAATACCGTGACACGCCACCTTCTATCCAATCTAACTACTCTATGTTGTTGGTTCCTGACAGTTTCCGCCATAATTTTTTTTAACCACTGAGCTCGCTCCTGAGTTTATTTTCATAGTTGAAAATTTCAGTGTGTAGATTAGGGGGAGCTGTCTAGGGGTCCACCTTCTACCACTTTTCTGGTCTCCAAGATTCATCCAGACGACATCTTTTCAATCACTAAGTGAAAGAGTGGAGAAGCAAATTTGGCACTGATAAAATAAATAATTGTAATAATTTCTTTTTATTAATATTTATACGTATATATTGTTTATATTTCATTCGTAGCGTTGTATATTTCTTATCTTGTGTATGTGTAAGCAAAATAATAATAATAAAGTCAAGCATGTGGACTAACCAGAGAGAAAAACACTGTTATAGAACTTAAAATTAATTTAAAGACTACCTTTGGCCAGAATGAACACAAAAAATTCTTCAAAATTTATCATTGTTACTTGTTTCATCGGTTCCTCACATTTCTCAAACGAAAAGCCCCCCGAAGCGGATGAAATGTGCTCCCAAAAAACCCACTCAGAGTGGATAAAATACATAAATGAGATTATGTCAGTGCACATTTTGGTATTTCCTAAACACAGATGCACTGGCCTGCCCCGCGGTTGCCGGTTACAGGAGGTTACAAAAAAGTGTGAAAGTTATTTCTTGACTCATGCACTTTCTTCCGGAGTTTAGTTCGACCAGAATGAAAGGTGCTTTCCCCAAATGTCACTTTTTCATTTTTTCTTCGTAATCTTTTGTTTAGTGCGAAATTATTTTTATTTATTTTATCGAAGTATGATTTTCGGATTAACTATAAATCCTACTTATTTCCTTCTTTTCGCCCTTGTTCTTCCTTCTGCTTTCAAACCTCTGTCTACCTTTTCTTTCTCTCTTTTGGTGACTTTTTTGTTTGGATAATATAATTGTTTTAGAACTGAATGGGGAATGATGGAACATGAGATATGTCTTTTTCCAAATTTTCAGCATTTGAGCTGTTGTTCGCATAATATGGCAAAGTATTACCGTGGACTCAGCAAACATTTAAAAATATAAACTGCTGCTCTCGAAAACCAAGATCCTCCTGTATAAAGTACTGGTGAGACCAATTTTAATGTTTGCTTCGGAGACAGTTGCGAGCTCCGACGAAAGTCACTTCGGCAGTTTCGACAAGAAAATTCTCCGATAAATCTTTGTTTCAAGCAAGGTGACTCCTGAAGAAGAAGAACCAACCACGAGATGTACGAGCTCTTCGAGGAGAAAGATATCGTCACCGCCATCAAGGTCAAAAGGTTGGAATGGGCAGGCCGCGTCATAAGAGCCAAGGACAGGCTCATCCACAAGATGCGCATGCCTACATCAAGGCCAACACAGGCATGTAACGCTATTGATGATGTTGATTAAATCTGTCTCATTGGTTCTGATTCGCCAACTTCAGCACATACAAGTGAGAAGCAGGTTGTCTTAATTGTGATGACAACCTATCTGTGTTCCACCTAGACTACCAAAATCATTTCATGATTTCTTGCCATGAGGTCTGAGTGTGGTTCACCAAAATTACGTCTTCAGGCCTATTAACATTGTTTCAAAAACAAATTATGGATAGACAAAACTATGAAATCGACGCCACTGCAGAAGGTACGAATAAAGAAAGTGTTTAAGCTCTTAAACAACTTGAGACACTCATTTTGACCAAAAAATTTTCGGAGGGACAAGACGACGGCAACTTGATGTAAAGTTCAAAAGCAACAGTCTGTCACACTCACAATGATTCCCTTCTTCTTTCCTTTCATCATCCAACTCCTATTTCTGTTTGCGTACCATTACGAAAATAAGAAATATGGAGGAAAAACTGTTTGTGTCCTCCGGTGTTCTGGATACGTGTTTAATTACCTACGTGATACCAATTCCGATCACGGTCTTTAAGACTGGCCATATTTCCTCCGGCGTTCCTCCTCTCTAAGCCTTTTATTTCCAGGTTTAAACTGCTTTTAACTTGTCAATAACACAATTTCCTCTTTTTTTGATTTTTAATTCAATAAAAAAAAGTTCGATCGAAGACCAGAAATAAATGAAAGTCGTAGGGAAACAAAATGTTTGGCAGGCCTGCGACATTTCTCGAGATAACAACAAGGATATCAAATAAGTAGTCGTCGATAAAAAAAAATTGCAAACATACAATATAATTGATATGAAAGTGATACGATTTTTTATACGAGTTATCACACATGGTAATGGACACCGTAAAAAAAAATGAGAGAATGAAAAAAAGTTGGAAAGTTGGTAGTAAAAGCAAAATTCCTGTTGAAAGTCAACTTGCGCAAATTTATTCGTTTTGAAATGAAAGAAACTTCCTCTCTAAACGTCAACTTTAACTTTGATTTTGCTTTTCATTTGGCTCGAGTGAACCCTTGCCCAAAGGGAGAAAGGCAAAATTTGATGTCAATTTGGAGTCTGATTCCGTCGAATCTTCACCTCGTTGTGGTTGTCTGTCGACTTGTAAGCTGATCAGCTCACCTCAATATTTGTCTTTCTACAAGAATTTGTAGTGTAAATCAAGGAATGGTCACCTTCGCCTTGTTTAAGTTTTAGTACTTGTAGTAATAGTTTTCGAGCACCAGATTCGTTCTTCTGCTCCTTTTGTGGATGAGTTTCATTCGACTATCTAAAGGTCTTTTCTGTGTATCGGTATTTCTTTTTCATTCTATGGCCCTACTCCTGACAGGCCTTACTACGTTTGGGCGCCTGAGTGCCTGTTTTAATTCTCGTTTGATTACCTTCAGTAAGTACCACCTACTATTGTCTCAAGAATATTTGTTAAGGCTTTTCTTTTAAATATTCTTCTAGCGATCTTGTTATTGAAGTTCAGCTTCAGCAGCAATCAAAGTTGGAATCAAAAACATAGTAGACTGGGTTTTTACACCGCGTCATGTTTAACGAACTATCCAACGTTTCGTCTACTTCAATAGCCATGAAAATTTAAATAACAATAAAAACAAAACTTGAAACCGATCTGTATAAATTGAAGTCTGAGCTCTGTACAAGAAGTCTCTCGTCCATTATAAAACGGAATTATTTTGTCATGGTGACTCAAATACGAGTGTACACGGAAATGAGGACCTGCCCTTTAGAAAAACTCTAATTAATTGTAGTTGATATAAAAGAGTGAAGCGAAGAACTCACTGTTACGTTTACTATTATTAGATCTTAATCAGCAAATCCACAATAATGCATGGTATGTATTAATAAAATAGTTGAGATAGTGTCGGCTACGATTTTTCAGCTGAAAGAAGTCATTTATTACGCCTAACGTCAATTCACGACTTCTTAACTGTTTATAAGTCTTAAATTCGGATACGAATAAACATCATAAAAACGACTGAATATTATAATTTTTGTTCTGGCGATTTGTTGACCCCACAATTTGAAATTGTACCTGTTTCATTGAGACACTATTGCCTGTTTATCTCTTACTCTGAGTTTAACCTCACGTAGTCATTATAGGTTAACCCCGGTTTACCAATTGAGTTATGTATAATCACAAACTATCATCGAAATAGTAATAATTCTATGTTAGCCCTACAAGATCACTTGTGACTAGTCTCAAACCACAAGTCACCTTTATTGCTTTTGCATTTCATTCATTCCACTGTCAACAATCTTAACCTCGCCCTTGTTAATGTTGTATCTTAAGGAATCAGGTAAGAGATGAAACGAAACTAAAAAAATAAGATGTCCTTACTTACTTAATGTCCTGCCTACCCTTTTCAGGGCATAGGATCTCTACGAAGCTTCGCCAACGTACCCTGTGTTGAGCGAGGACTTTCACCTCTTCCCATAACTTTTCACCTGACTTCTGCTCTACAGACCTTCTCCACGATGCCTTAGTCTGCCCCTTTTGCCCTTGCCCTTGCTTCCGTAGGGCTTCCAGACAAGCGCTTGTTTTTTCTCGATGCCGTTTGCTGCTTTCTTAGCCTGTGACCGATCCATCTTCACCTTTGACTCCGTATGTGGATGTCTATTGGTTCTTCCTTCGCTACCTTCCAAAGGTCTTCGTTGTATATTACCTTAGATTGCCAAAATATTTTCATTATTCGTGTAAGGTACTGAATTAAGGTCTGTAGGCTTTTCGTAATGTCCAGGGTTACTTTCCACGTCTCGAATTCTTAGAGAACGACTGACTTGACATTAATTCTGAGTATTCGGAACTTCGTTGTTCTTGAGATCTGCCGTGTTTTCCAAAGGAGTGATAGCTGGACGAACGCCTCATTTGCCCTCCAAAAAATGCCCGTAACATTTATGTTATACGTTGAAATCGAACGTAATCGAACCGAACTAGAGGTCATAGTCCATGGGGTCGAGACTTAACTGGATGTTGTGTCCACACCGACAAATAAGGCAAAGGTTAAACTCTCTTCGGAAAATGACAAAAAGATAATAGATTAAAAAGAAAGGATTGAGCAACATTAAAACAAGACTCGGTGGCAACTCCTGTTTTGATCAGTTTTCAAAATTTTCGGTTTTACTTTTCCATTCTGAATACCGCGTTCCACTAGTGAGAATAATTTTTTTACAAACAGAAACTGCATCTGTTTTCTACCGAAAAGGTTCAATTAAATAAATTATAGCACGAGCCTTACGTCAGTTCTCTAACACCATCATCAAGTACAAGCTCGATCTTTCAAAGCCAGATTCGAAGTAAAAGTGTTTTTTTTAAAAGAAAGTAAAAGTCAATAAATTCAGTTTGGGGTCAAAAAATTAAAACGACAAATACGAGAGCACGAAAATGGTATTCACCATAATTAACGGCGTTAATAATTTATAAAAAGAAGAGCGAAGATTTGGGCACTTAATTGGCCCGAAAATACAAAAAAATTTCGCTAGAAAATTGATTTTTAGAATGAAAGTTACACCTCAAGTAATCCGCCCGCTTCTCTGCGTCGGGCCAATTATACGGCCAAATCCTTGCTCTTCTGTTCAAATTCTAACATTTCGAAACCAAAGGTATCTGACTAATCCTGAACTACACAACCTGTTTTAATTCCTTAAGATTTCTACGTTGTCTTGTTACCTCAACTTTATTTGTTTTGTCGTGTTTTAGGGTTTCGTAAATAATTTATTGTTGTCATTAAATTGAATGAATTCTCATGTGAACAAATTTTCCCCAACATCCACAAAATCTATTTGATAACTGTTGATGTTCTTCTTTCCATCCGGTTTTATCGCTTCTTTCGCTGCTTTTATAATCATCGTTGACATTAATTTTTATGTTTACGTTTATTTTAATTTCCCTTTTTTTAATTACTCAATCGGCTTTGTCACTTATGTATCCTAAATCATTGGTGACATCTTCCTGATTTACTGTTTCTAATAGTATGACTAGGTCTATTTTATTTCGATTTCATGCTCCTATTAAAAATGGTCTGACTCTTTGGATGGAAAAAAAGTTCGATGACTTTTTAATTATACACTCATTTATTCAATTATTGGATCAGATATTTATGTCTTGGTACTCAAGGGCATCTGCAAGTATTGACTTGTTAAATTTCCACTTTATTACTTCTTAATTCATCTGGACCTACGGGATCCAGTTATGGGGTTAATCCTCTAGGCCCATACTACATAAGGATCTCCTGATTCTCTCTGTTAAAGACAAAATTGGGAGATTTTCCATCAAATACTCCTCCAGATTAGTATACTATCCTCGGGGACAGGTAGTCGTTTTGTTGGAGATAAAAAAAAAATTCAACACTTGGATGTCCATCACTTTTATCAAGTGTTTACAGTCTCAGATGGTGAGAATTCAAATCAAAAAGATTTAACAGCAGACGCCCAAACGTTTGATTTTCCTCCTCAATTACGTAAAATTCGAATAAAAGGAAATAGGATTTTGATCTGTCAAAAACTTAATTCTGTGACTTGAACCTAAAAGTGGTAAAGACACTTTCGGTCAGGCCTCGCTCTCAACTGTCCCATACACCTTCTGGCAAACGCTCTCAGGTCTTGTGTCGCTCTTATCAAATAATGACAACAAACTAATCGCGGTCTTTACTCCAGTTCCGTTAAAATATTGAACCTGTCAGGTAAGTAAAGAATTAGAAAAAAATCTGTCGAAAGGGAAAGCGAAAGGTAATGCCCGTATTTGTCTAGCTCAAAGAAAAATGGTGAATTGTCTTTTAGCATAGGTAGGAAGGGAAGTTTTTAAAAGGCGTAAACACTCAATTACCCGCTTTTTATGGTTTCTGCTACGCATTTTGTGTACGAGCAATGCCAACGGTGGATAATTTTTTATTCCTCCGATGACAAAAACTGTTTCATTTATCTGGTTGCCCTTTGGCGTAGAGCACCTCAAATTCTTACATAACAGTAAACAGGGTAGAAATAGGTGGCAAAATACCGGACTTGAAAATGGCTCGAAGACGCGGAATTTGATCGGACGAGTGAAGAGTCATTCAGGTTACTCTCTCATCTTTTATTCAGTGTTAATAATTAAACGAAGCAACAAAAGAAAAACTCTTATGTAAATAACTTTGGCTTTTACTTCTACTGTTAATTAACAAAACGTCAAGTATATCATCGAACATCGAGTTTCGTGTACCTGTGTACAGATTTTAATCAAAGTTATCGACATCTTAAAGTTATTAGTCGTCCTGCTCACTTCTCTCTTTTTTTTACTTCTGACTCACGTGCAGAGTAAAATTTTAGAAGATATTTTGAAAAAATGTTTTCAACATTTCAAAAAACATTCTAATTTTTATTTTACCGTCCATAATTTTTGAGTTCGAAAGTGGGAATAGAACAAAAGGATAAGCAGAGGCAGGCTTGATTTCTATCAGTTAGAAATGACTGACTATAAGGGACTAGGAGGAGTGGCATGAGCATAACTTTAAATTTTTGTTCAAGGTATGTTAACACCAGTTTGATTCTGACTTGGAGGGTGAACAGAGTTTTGCTCCAAGGCACCACCTCGAGAAAGAAAAAACTCATTAAACCCAGTTCTGTGAAAATTGTATCCGCCTTCACTTTCGGTTATTTTCATTAATTAATAATTTTTTTAATAGCAATATTGTAACTAATTTTGTTACTAATTACTCAAAATGAGTATTGAAAACAAAAAACGCAAATTTGTCTGTCTTATCTTTCTCTCTCTCTCTCTATTAATTCCTCTTCCGAAAAGATGCACTTGGTTATGCCGAGGGTGTAACGGAAGAACATCCTAAAAAATAGTAGGATTTTTAGAAAGGAAGTCAGGTTCGTACCTGAGCAATTTCATCCTTGGGAATAAGAGGATGTGGGAGGGAACTCAACCTTTCAACTCAGGTGAGATTTTCGCGGCTGTCAATTAAAGTTTACTCAGATGATTGGCTTCTCATGTACTTGCCTCTCCTAGTCTGGAGGTTTATAGACTATTACTCTCTGCGAGCGCATACGCTTGGCTTCCTTGGCTTTTGTCAGAAAAGTGACAGAAGAAAATCATCTGAGTAAACTTTCATTAAATCATCCACTGGGTTTCCTCGATGAATAAAGAAATCGAAAGGTTCTCTCGCAATTGCTCCTCCCGACTGATGAACCAATCCCTCTGTGACCTCATTTCTTAACGAACCTCTCGACCAAAAACGTCTCAAAAGACCACTTGGCTCTAAAACACACATTCACTTAGTCAACCTCCTTATTCTCTCTTACTTTCCTTTTCTTTACCATACATCTTCTCGCATAACTCCAGCATCACTTGGACTTCTTCCAAACTGTTCCTGGGGTCAAGAAGCTGATCTGCTTCCCAGATATAACCCCTCAAGCCTAGTGTACCAAAATTACATGGTGTCTCATGTCTGGAGACTGGTGGTGGTTAACAAGAGGAGTAAAAAAAAATATCCATTACGAGTTGGAGATTTTCTAAAAACTAACCAGTAAATGTGATAATTATTCAATAATTTGTCACATTTACCAAGCATAATTGGTGATTATGAATAATCGCCCGAAAATTATGTCACTTTCACCGTAAAATATATTTATTTAAAAAGGAGTCAGTGCACTGTCGTTTCCGTCTGAAAGCCAAGACGCTTTAACTGTTCTCACAGCTAAGAGTCAAGGGCGATGTTTGCGACCATAACCTAGGAGTTGGTCATTGCCAATGTCAATAAAATACGTGCAGGGCTAAGGAAACCAGTTATTTTTACCAAAAGACTTCTTCTTCAAATTCCAACTACTAGCAAATTACATCACGAAATAACCCGGTAATGATAACAGAAACAAAATAGTTAACTTAGTGGAGAGGTGGGCAGGCGAAATGAAGGCTTTAAATTTAATTTGAATACACCCAGATTTAACTAAAAAAGCCATGGATCCAAATTATCAGAAGACCTGAAATGTAAAGTGAAATAAGTGACCTTGAAAGGAACGAGAGAGTGTTTCAAGATCAATGTATAGTAAATGCTGTTGACCTGCTAAGACAATCAACCTCTTTATTCTTGAAAAATTCAGATTCATGAAAGTTTTCGCGTGGAAATCATAAACTAAGTTAATTACGACAGTGAAACTATTTCAATTAGCAACTTTTACGAAGTTCGAAAGTGACAAAAAAATTAAAAATTTAATTCTTGGCAAGTTTCGAAAGAAAAAAAACTGAAACCATTTCTAAAATTTCCAATCATTATGTCATTCAACTGCAATAAAGAAAAACGAGTTTCCTAGACTATACACACGTTTGCACAAGTTGTCCGGTCTGGACAGTCAAGGCCTACCTTCCTTCCTTCTTTCCATTCGCATTTCAGATTTTCAGTGTGATTAACATCCGACCAGAGAGGGAGAGAAGAAAGGAGGAGGAAGATGAAAAACTTAATTTTCTTTGCTGCAGAAGTGTGTTTCTAAATGATAAACACAGGAGAGCACTGTTATGCTACTTTCGCAACAGGGAAAAAATGGAAATGAACAGCTCATACTGTTCACTCACCCAGTCAACAAATCGCACACAGCAGTCACAGAAGATGACACCCTGCAGAGCACGAAAATGGAAACCCCAGAGCTCAAAGCCTCCCAAACTTCCCAGCCTACATTATGGACTTCATTCACAGTAACTGTTCAACTAGAAGGAAGTTTTCGAATTTTGATTCTATCATTTAAGTCCACCGACGTCTGATTAAAATCTTGAAGACCTTATCTAATCCTATTAAATTAATCTCAAAAATGAAACAAAATGGGCCCCCTCGAGGAAAACGGTCGATGAGAAACAAAAGATTTTATTTATCTCGACGAAGGAGGAAAAGAGCTCTTCTTCACCCGGAACTGTCTGTCTATTTGCATCTTTTAGCTATTTATTTTTAATTGGAAATAAAAATAAATTAAATGTCGACGGCTTGCCATTTGTTTAACGACAAATTATTAAGATGGTGGAAACTTGACTTTGATAAACGAAGATTATGAAAGTCTCCCTCGAATTTCGCGTTACTTTTTTTTCTGTAACATTCCCGAAGTTTTTAATTAATTAAATTAATTCAGAGTCAAGGAAGTTATAAGCGTGGGTGTGGTCTATTTAAGATAATTAATTTCTTGATCGACATCCAATTAACGCTTCTGCTTTACTGCGTTCAATTATGATAATTTCAAGATGGACTAACGCAAGCAGTTGGAGAGACGACTATTGCGGAGGTTGTTGCTTGATCGGTGTAAGAAAAATAAGTGAAATTACAATAGGGTTAGCAAAATAGAAAATTTTGTTTTTCTTCTCTGAATACTTTGTCTGACTCTATGAATGTTGGAAGACTAGAAAAGAGCATTCAGTCTGTCAATCAATCTATCAAGGGTGGCTTAACACGTTGACGACAAGACAGATTCTGCTGTCGCTCTCCCGGACGGCAGTAAAAATCGTACTATGCCTTATCTATAACTTACCATATCTACACTTACTTTATTTATAATTTTACAAGTAGACTATAGTAGACTTATAGTCCTCCCTAAGCTAATACTAAGCTAGATAATAAGCTTTTCAATTTTTCAATAAAAATGTTATTTTTAATCACATTAAATTTTTTTCATCCAACAAAACTGTTTTACAAAACTATATCAGATGTGAGCCACCGGTGTTTAATAATCGGTCTAAGACCCTTGTCTTTTTCAATAGTTTTTCCTATATTATTGACTTTGGTTCGACTACCCGACATTATTCAGATATGTAGTTCTCGATGTTCTTGTCCCTTAAATTTGACCTATCCACGCCATGACTCTACTCCTAAAGAAGGTTACCACGTTTGGGTGCCTAAATACCCGGTACCAGAAAACAGAGTATTGAATATAAATTTTACTTTTTTTTTGTATTTTTCTTCCCTCCATGCTATACAAGTTCTTTCTTATAGATCATAGAATATCTAGATTTAAATCTAGATCATAGAAGATCTAGATTTTTCATCCCACATTTAAAACGATCGGGATGCTGTTCAACACCCTTGCCAATATCTGATTGAAATCCTTGCCAGCAGGCCTTAAAAGTTGGTGCAACATTTGGCAAAGGTGCCCGGATGCCATGAGCAACGTTCCAGATGTTTGACTATTAAGTCCTGAAATTTGGGTTCATTTGGTAAAATAAAAAATTTTTTAATTTTTATTCCTGCAAGAAAGGGAAGAAAGGAAGAGAATCTAAAGCAATGATTATCCGGTGAAAGGAGAAAAACAGGAAATTTTTCAATTTTTTTCCTTTTCTAAAGAACAAATAGAAAAGTTGGAAATCATATTTTGCACATATACTTGGCACCATATATATCAGTCAAACCTACGTCTACCTGATTTCACTCAAATCTATTCATCTACGTCCAATCTACTATATAAAATTTTATATATCTCTGCCCGTATTTCCTAACTACTTTTTCTTTTACTCTCTTCTTACTACTATGTCCTACTATATCCTCTTCCAAAAACCGAATTTTCAGAAATATCCTTTATCAGATCTCTGGGGTTAGGACACGGGTCGTTTCTTAGATGAAAAGTCTCTTTAAACATTTTTTTTTAGGTTCCGCCTAGATCAAGGGTCTTCAACCGCTGATATGTTTTCTGCGACCCGCCAACAGCACTCTCAATAACGACTACAAAAAATGAATTTTAGAAAAAAATATAAAACGACTGCAAAAAAATGGCCATAGTGGGCCAACTAATTAAAAATAAATAAATAAATTAATAATAACTCAAAAATCAAATAAAATTCACTAAAAGGTGTAAGATAATTATCTTATTTAGTTACAAAAATACCTATTGTCCGACCCGCTTTGCAGCAAAAAAATTTTTTTGGTCCTTGATTTGTAAAACGTTGAAGACCCTTGGCCTAGATGGATACTATACTAATTAGTGTGTTGACACAATATACATATTCTGATGTTAGGTTCTTCTATGTTTGGCAGTAGAGCCTTTTAAAGGTCAACTAACGACATATTATTGTGAACTTGGAGACAGATTGAAGTTTACTAGACAGGTAGAAATGGGAGTGGGGGGCAGAATTATCTATAAATTTTTTTTTTTTTTTTTATTTATCTTCTACCCAACTTTCATGATATGTTTGTACATTTTTCGTGTCAGTGTTTGTTGATTTTGATCTCTTTTGTCACTTTACTGTCTAATTTGTGTCTATTTCCACCTTATTACTAGGTACTTAATTGTATTGTGTGTCTTCTAACTTGTAGTGTAACTGAGATCAAGTTTTGTAGATCATCATGATGTTGATTTTCGTGCCGTCATTTCTCACATAGGTGTTCAAGATAAAAATCGTCTTTCCCCCGGAAAGAAAGGGAAGCCGATATAGAAGAGTAGAAGGGAGTAATAAATCACGACTGATTTTTAATAAGACGGTTAAAACGGAAGTCGATTAAACAATGGTGAAATAAAAGAAAGAAAAAGGTAAAAAGAGTTTTGTGGTGACAGATATAATTTCGGTCGCTGGGCGTTCTGGTCGTGATCCATGTTTGAGGAAGTTCCAACTCTATAATTAATTAAACCGCAAAAAACTTGACTGACTAACCAGCGTCAGTTTGACCTTTGAAGACTCTCCCTGGTCTCGAGCTCCTAAAACCGGTCACGTCTCCGGACCAGCAAGACATCGATCTCTTGTTTCAAGCATCTTAGAGCTCCACCTCAAAATTTTAAAACAATGAAAAACTTTTGCTTCAGCTTTCTGTTGGCCTCCTTCTGTAAACACATTTTGCTTCTTATTAATTAGAGCTTGGACTTTATTCATTTTTCAGGTTGCTTTCTAAATCCCAGTGCAAAAGGAATCAAAACCACAACGTATGGAGTCAGTTGGAGAGGGTACACTTGACCTCTGTGGTCGTTTTTTGTAAATGAATCAATGTCGTGTTCCCCAGTTTAAACTCCCACTACAACTTGGATATTTTATTAACTACTTATTTTTACCGTAACGTGTATACTGTCTTCTATGTAGGCCTTGAGGAGTCAGAAGAGCCGCTGGTCTGCCATAATTTTTCCACGCCCTCAGCCATTTGCTGTCTTTGACTGAGTCAATTTGTTTATCTAAGTTTCCGTGTGGGTGTTTCACCTGTGAGAAAAAAAGGTTGAGTCATTTCTTCTTCTTTCTTGGTTGCCTTGACGCTGTCTTTCGTCGTCATATTTTCTTTCTAGGACTCGCCGACAGAAGTTTTGGAAGTCCTCCATCGATTCTAGAAGCCCGTCTATGATGTTATCTATGCTTAAAATCTGGAAAGTTTCCTGTGGTTTGTGCTAGACAGTTAACCATGCAGAACATGTTCTTAGGGTGGGTTTTGCCATGTTTTCTTTTATTTCGCAGTGACTTATTGCTGTGATGCACGGTTAAACACGGCTTTGAAGCAGCAATGTCTTGTCAGCGTTTGAATCATGTGAAATGTGAGGTTTGGAAGCCCCTGGTCTAAATGACAAAGCAACACCACAGTATAAACCATGGAAATTCTCAGGAAGATCTATGGTCTTGTACAGAGGAACGATGTTTGGTGCGTCCTAACTAGTGCAAAAATTCAGGATCCGTTTAAAGATCCTCCGCTGAGGTAAGGAGGTGGGCTGGACACCTAGCCAGGATGGAACCCGAAAAAAACTCAGGTTCAGGCACTCACGAAAAAAACCTAAGAAAAAATGCCAACCCGGCAAAACAAAAAGAGATGGCTCAAAGAGGAGGAGGAGGTCCTGAAAGCACTGGGAATGGGTAGCTAGAGCACTGTTGCAGTGGACCGGGCTCGGTGGGCACCCATGATCGCTAAGGGTTCGTTATTACTCTCCGACAATCTTCTCCAACGAGTTTACAAACCCTTGGACACCCCTGGTTTAAAATATTTACAACTGCTTGAGGTTTTACCGACCGTTTTTACCAATTTACGTTGATTTTTATAATTTGCCAGAACCATCGGTTAAAAATATTTCAATATTGTCTTTCTAGAATTTTATACTTTATTAAAAATAATTTTTGACTTAAAACAGGGTAAAAAAATTACGATAGAAAAACTTACTCGAAAAATAAATATAAATTTGAAGAAATTTTTTTAATAAGAAAGAAAAAAAGATGTTGATAGCGGTTTTAGTTTTGTTTAGAAAGATAGAAAGAAAGAAAAAACGTGGAAGAGGAGAAATGGAAAAAAAAAGTTTCGGGTGGGGATAAGAAAGAAAGGTCCAGCCTGACCATCTGAGTGCATACTCAAAGCAATGTTATTAATAATAATAATGATAATAACATATAGATCGCGATATACTTTCACAGAACCAGTCGGAAATGGCAATGTGAATGTCTTCAATGGGATCTACAGGTATATTAACTCACAATCAAACTTTATTTCCTCATAACAGTTCAGGTTGCGTGTGTTAAAGGACCTTAAACGAAGTGCTATGGCTTCCAAGGTAAGAATTTCACGTATACCGTAACTCAAAAAAAATTTTTTTTTGGTTTTGGGCTTTTTCTAAGTGCGACTTCAGATTTTCGGGTTTTGGATTTTTTCTTCACTTCAGCCACAAATTTGGATTAACAGTTTATGTTGTTCAGTCAAGTGTTGACAAATTTTATTGTTTTTTTTTTCAAAATTTCGAGTTTTATGGTTGTGCTTGAGTTTTGTTAAAAAGTTTTTCCAAATTTTGGATTTATTTTTGGAAATATTCCTTTCAGATTGTCTTAATCACCCTCTCTCTAGCCATTGCTGGCTATTGCGATGACTCTGTGGAAACGAGAAACCACGCCAAACGAGGGGTTGATGCTTACGAATCATCTGACTACGGTTATGGAGGCGGCTACGGCGGTGGTTACGGTGGCGGATACGGAGGCGATTACGGCGGAGGTCACGTTGCCATTCCAATCGCTCAACACGTGGAAGTCAGCAAACCCGTCGGTGTGCCCATCATCAAACACGTAGGAATCCCTCTCCCTCACCCCGTCCCGGTCGCCGTACCACATCCAGTGCCTGTCGCTGTGCCACAACCTTTCCCCGTACACGTACCTGTACCCCAACCGGTACCCGTTCCAGTGTACAAGACTGTGAAAGTTCCAGTAGAAAAACCAGTGCCTTATCCAGTGGAGAAACCATACCCAGTGACCGTTGAAAAACACATTCCCGTACCTGTGCCTAAGCCATACCCAGTCAAAGTTCCAGTTCCAGTTTACAAACACATTTACCATAAAATCCACCATTAAAGCCTGAGTATTATCAGCTTTAATTAAAATACCTGACTGAAATGAAAGCAAAAACACAGACACGGGCAAGACAACAAGATCAAACTCCACGTGTCTCGCACGGAGTCTCGCACACCAAATCTCAATGGAACTTTTGTTCTTTGTTTTTATTCTTTAGGAAAACAGTAGCACCACTCAGGTCCGGACTGCAATTTGTTAATTCATTATATTAATGTACTAGTCTGTTATTTTTAGTGTTAAGTAGAATAATTTCTCTTTTGCCAAACTTTTGTCTTCCTTTTAGAACAATCTTCTAAATTCAAAATTTATTCAAATGTTATTAGTTACTAAAATATTTGTTGATGTTTTTTTTAAATATATTGTTCCATGTTACACCAAAACAGATATATATTTTATTCTTACAAATTTTCTTTTCCTCATTTCCCTAAATTTGATTAAAAGGAAACGATGGATGAATTACAACTAAATGGTTGAAGTCTTTTTTGTCAAGATGATAGTTTGAAAGATTACACAAAGAGAAACAAAATTTAGTGGATGTTGTGTTCTTAATAGATTTATTCGCAAAATGACGGAATAAACCGTATTAATGATCGCTTGTTTGGATGTTATTTTTGAAAACTGGAGCCTTCGGATTTAATTGTCTCCGCTTTTGAATATCGCTACTTTATCGAGAAAAATTGCATCCAGTCGGATAATCTTTACGTTACGTTTGTAGGAGTTAGTCGGGATCTTTCGAAAGTTTGGAGGCAAAGAAACCAAGTCAGTGCCACATATACCGAAAAGCAGTTGTTGGAATTTAGGAAAACTCAATGTCTGAACCCGTCATGGGTTCGAAAGGACATGTTTTGCTTTGCAAAATACACGGCCGACAATTACTACCGCCTTTTTTACTTACTCATTTTTACTGGGTAATTGTTTCGTCGAATATGGAAACAAATACATTATCAACATATCAAATATTAGGATTCAAGAATGACGCGAGGGTGATGTCTTGGAGAAAATGGTCGAGCAAGCTGAAGAATATTATTTGGCGAAGGATGTAGCTCAGGTCAGAGGTTGGATGAAGGAGATCGTAAGCGAAATTCAACGTGATATTTGTTGTGATGACATTGTTTCCAGAATCGTGGACCAGGTGGGTATCAAAAAGTTCTAAAAATGCAGTTTCACAATCATAGTTTTGTGATTTTTTAATAATCGATCTTGTCACGTTGCAGTCTTGTGTCAAGGGAACCAAATCAGAATAGCATCTTAAAGGACATGGTTGATT
Organism: Columbicola columbae; assembly: GCA_016920875.1. NCBI lineage: Eukaryota > Metazoa > Arthropoda > Insecta > Psocodea > Philopteridae > Columbicola > Columbicola columbae. The sequence goes on from JADMLL010000007.1 coordinate 16,536,832, forward strand.
TAAATTAAATTAGACAAAGAGAAATTGACAAATCTTGACTAATTTGGTTGAATTATGGTTTTTGTAATATTACTATCAATAAATTTATCTATTAGGGTTGTGTAGAGTTTTAGTATTCATCCCAATGACTAATATTAACTTTTGTGTGTTTTCTGAATAGTCTTAAATTCAGTAGGTCACCTCACAATGTCATCTATTTTCCTTATTATCAATGATTTGAAATTTCTTAACACCTTCAAGGATGTTTATTTATTATGTTACAAATTGGCTCCTTTAAAGCTCAAAAATAATTTTTATAATCAAATAAATTATCTCGAAGTACTTTTTAACGCAGTACTTAACACAGAGTTTACTTTTACCATTATAACGTAGGCGGTTTTATCTTTAAAAATTCAAGTATATATCATAATATATTGTTATATATTAATAATACAATGAATGCATTGTTTGTTGAAAAATGGTGTGCTTTAGAGGAATTTTAAGCTGACTTCAGTCTTGTGTGGTGGTGTTGAATAAACAAAGTGATAAATGGACAAAGCTGCTTGAGGTCTTGCTGCCTGATTCCAGGTTCCTCAAGATGTTTTTCGATTTCAAACATTTAGTTAAAGTTGTGCTGTGTTTTAATTTGCTGTCTTAAAAAAAATTAAGTGCACCGTATCTCCCAAATTGAGTCCTACAAAATAGCCCAGTTTTCTGGTATCATTCAGGGGGTACGTGCAAAGTTTAATATATTACAAAATATATGGGTCATTCCATACCAAACGGACCAGATTTTGAAAAAGTTCCAGGTCGACCATCTCCGATTTTGTTTAAATTTTACAGGAATGTTACCTCAGGTCTTGGATGAAAATCCCCAAAATTTCAATTCGAAATCTATTCAGGTTCGTCTTCTATCAGCGTCTAAAGAGAATGGGGCAGCTCCGATTTCGGGCGGAGCTGCCAAAAATCGCCAACTTTAATCGCTCACTGTAGACTAACTGGTCAACTTAGAGAGTTGCGCTTTCGCATCCTGATATTGCTTAATATGCCCTTTCAAATGGTACAACCGTCAGTCGTCTACCTTGTTTGAGTGCTGAGCTATGGACGCTGGAATAGTGACAAAAAATTTGTCGCGCTCGACAAATTTCCTGTTTTTGCGCCGCCATAACTTTTTTCTGGGGCAACGGATCCTTTCGAGATTTTGTATGTCAATAGTGTGTTATTAGAGCTATGATCCTGTTTTTATTCGGCATTCTTACCCCCATTTCTTTCGGAGGTATGGGTGTGCGAAGAGGGCGAGAAACTGATTTTGGCCTAAGTTTGCGGCCAAATATCTCAACTGTGTCCTTTTTTATTCTTTTCTAACCAGTATCATTGGAAAGAGCATATCTTCAGCTTTCAAACCCACCTAATTTAATTTTAGAGCGGCGACTATTAGTGGGTCAAATTTGACTCTAAAGATTGCCTATTTGAAAGAATTTAGAAACTTACCTCACTCAACCCTTTGACTACATAAGGGTTGAAGGTAAGGGTTAAAAATTTTTTTCTATAGAAATATGTCTAAGGGAAGCATTAGAACACATTCATACCATAATTTGAACAATTACTTGCATAGGACCCAAAATACACTATAGTCTACAGTGAGCGATTAAAGTTGGCGATTTTTGGCAGCTCCGCCCGAAATCGGAGCTGCCCCATTCTCTTTAGACGCTGATAGAAGACGAACCTGAATAGATTTCGAATTGAAATTTTGGGGATTTTCATCCAAGACCTGAGGTAACATTCCTGTAAAATTTAAACAAAATCGGAGATGGTCGACCTGGGACCCCTGGTCCGTTTGACGTGGAATGACCCATATAAATTTATGTTATATATAATATATTATATAATATATGTTTATATTATATATAATTTATATATAAATATATATTTATATAATTTTATGCGAAATGGCCGACTATGAACCTCATAGATTCAACTCCGTGAATTTGGGGTTGACACTACTCTTCAGTCAGTAGGCCTTCATCCTCTCACTGTGGATCTTCTTCCTTTCCTCCGCCTACCTTGTTCCTGTCCTTTGCTTCGGCTTCTCTTGGAAAGTTTTTCTGTAGACTTTCTCCCAAAGAACATCCCGTCGCAACAGATCCTTGATTCCCAGTTCTTTGAGGTTTTTTCAGCCTCACAGAACCAGGCTCGTTTGGTCTTCTTATCCCGGAAGAAGAAAAAGGAGCCTATTGCCTACATTATATATATTAATATAAAATGATCCATTTTAATTATATACTTTATAAGAATAAATAGAAGTAAATAAATTATTAGAGATTTTTACGTTCAGAGTAAAATATGAATATAGGTGGGTAGGGTGTCCCAAAAAAATCAAAAATTTTACTAATTTTGGTAAGTTTGCTACTAATTTTTCTGTTCGTACTACTGTTTCGTTTCATTCAGAAGACCAATCGCTTTGTGACGGTTTGGAGGATGGGGTCATAGGAGTTGATGCAAAAAAATATTTACTGTAGCTCTTTGTTTTTCTTCCTCGGTAGCTTTGACGCGCACTCTTTCCCCTGTATCAGTCAACTTTTTGTCCACTCCAGCTAAATGACCAAATCGACCAGGCTGTCTCTGACGCTGCAAGATGATTGTGTCTTCATATACTTTTATTAACTGAAGCGTATAGATATGTGCAATACCAAACAAATTATTTAAATTGTTGACAAACTCTTGTCGACGCTGCTCAAATTCGTGTTGTTTTTTGAGCATCTTTTTATACGTTCCCCCAAACTTGGTACACATTTTTGACTTTTTCTCCACACAACTAGGTAAAAATCGGTCGGAGGGTAGTTTCTAGCTCATTATTTGATGTTTGGCGTCTCCAACTAAAAATATACTTTGTGTAGAACTGCGTAACTACGCTGACATGCTGACTATTCAAAAACAATGCGTCTACTAACAATATAACAACCAGAACAACATGTAAGCTTACGTTCGCTCAAGCCCTTAAGTAGTAATATGTTTCGGTGAAAGTCGGCACGGGTTCCTGTCGTCCTAAGTAATTGAAATTTCACCTGCGATTGTTTTAACATCATTGTAAGAAATTAAGAGAGTGTGCGTCTGTAAACGGATGAGCGTGTCTATGAAAAGAAAGAAAGATGCGTCTTTAAATAAAAATTTTTTTATTTTTTTGGGACACCCTAATAGGTGGGTGCTTAAAATACTGTATCTTATATAAGTACTGAATTGTAATGAAAGACAACACAAACAACGTCTCAAGATAAATAAGACACTACAATTTATAACACTCTTCTATAAGCCTCTCTAACTTCTGTCTTCTCCTCTATTCTATTATTTTTCTCCTAGATTTTATTCTTCTTTATCCATCTCTGGGACGGAGATCATCATGGCCATACCTACTTTTGAGGGGGCTGCTGAAACAATGAGGCAGAGTTCATGCGAAATTATTTGCGTAGATCTATACTTTACTCTAGTAGTCCTATACTATACTATTTCTTAATTCTTTCGTCCTTAACCTTCTCTCTTATTCTTTCTTCCTTACTACCGCTATTCCTATTATTGTTGCTATTCTTCTCCTCCTTTAACCAGTGCTTGGGATTATGACAAAGGTTGTTCCCTATACAAAAATATTGCTTAAAGCCAGACCAAATACTTAGTGTCTCACTTAGAAACAGGTAAAAACAAAGGCAAAGGCAAAGGTAAAAACAATTTCCAAAAGTAGTAGAGCATCTCTGGTGTTGAGGTTTCCTTTCTTCCTTTTATTTTAAATGGCTGTTAAACTGCTAAACAAGTCTGAAACAACAAAGTTGTAAAGAAAACCTTTTTGACTTCTCTCAGAATTCAGAATAAAACAGGCCTATCATTAAATTTACTGAATACTATTTCCCTGAAAAAATTGGTTACTGTTACCAGTAGTACACTGCAACATTATAAATTATTTAATAAAACAAAGGCGTTTTTATAATAATTGTCCAGTCGCAATGACCCCAAAAAATTTCAAAACAATAAGGAGTAAGTACTTAAAGACTCAAGGGTTTTTGACCAGAACTATCTTTTTTCCTTTTGCTATTAATTTCAAGCTGGAGACATTTTGCTTGACCAATCGAAAAGGCATTACGACACGAAAACAAAACGAAGACCTCAGAGGTCAACAATTCCTAAACATTGGTCGCAAGAAATCATAAAGTCCTTCATCAAATCACAATCATTGCCTTTCTCCTCTGTATATTTGTGTTGTACAATTCCCTGGGTGAATTTCAAGAAAACGGTTTGATGACCAAAGGAAAAATATGGCCAAAACCACCACTACCAAGGTTTTTAATTAATTTTTTCTTTCCTCAAAAATCTATTTACATGGTATAGTAAAGCAACCATTTTCTTTAAATTTCCCTTTCACCACAATTTTTTAAAAATAGTAATAGGCGTGAGAAAAGAAATAATGTTAAATCAAAACTTTGCTCCCAAAAGTTCCCCATGAAAAGTTGAGCTTTCCTTAATGTCCACGCTCTCTCTTTTTCTGTTCTTCTATTCTTGTTAATATTCATTAAGTAACAACTAAAAGGCTCTTAATTTTCATTTTTTGTTAAAATTAAGGTTTTTGTTTGTTTTACCAAAAATAAAAGATGTCAAAGCCAACGACAGGAAATGCACACTTAAAATGGTTGGTGTGTTGATTTTGTCTGACCAAGGGATGGAAAAAAACGAAACTGAAAAAAAATACCGACATTCGCGCTAGTATATTCGCGCTACTACTTAACATGTGTCACAGAAGATTGCCAAAATTTAGTGGTAGTGGTTTTAATCTTGTTTTCACCCTTTTCTTTGGGTATAACAGGATGCGAGGAGGGTTCGAACTCACGACCATTTGCGTCCAAGTCAGGACCTTTAACTACTACACTACTCCTCTGCAGATTGCCAAAGACTGATAACTGAAATCTCAAGAATGGCTCACGCACTAAAATTAAGATTTTGATATTGTGAAGGGGTGATGGATTCATATCCTGGTCAAACAAGTGAGGAATTCTCATTGAAGATCGACTGTTCATGGTCAACAGTTTGGGATTCTTAATTAATAATTAGAAGCAGTTTTCAATTACATTTTTTTTTCTTTTCTTAGGAACAAAAATTTGCCAATTGAGAAAATAAGTTGTTTTTAAATCAGGAATCCCTTAACTTAATGGGAAGTTGAGTTTTTAATTTTGGCTAAACTTTGGGGGGAAAATTTTTTGAGAACTTGAGGCGAAAGATTTTTTTAATTTCATTTCACTTAAATTTGCTTAATTTTTAAAAAAATTTACTACCTTGTATGTTAGAAGGCCGGAAAATAACCACATTTTTGGTTGTAGGCCAAAAATATATATTAATAAAATAAATCATAAATACCAGGCAACGAAATTATTTCCATCATATTCTAAGACTTTATACCAGGGTGTAGACCAATGGTTACCAACCGATTTGGGCCATGCCCCACCTAGGCAGTTCTAAAATCCTGATGCCCCCTATTTTGATATTCAAAATTTTACTGTTATTCACGAGAAGGAAGCTTAAAGGGCCATAACGTGGTATATAAATAAGCTTCCAAAGAAAAGTCACATCCACATACTTCCTAGAAAACAATTCAATGTTAATAACTCATTCTCATAGTCTTTGGTATAGTCAGCCGAAGGGTGCACGTCCTGCCCATGACCCACCAAAATATTGCCATGCCCCACTTTGGGAATTACGGGTGTGTAGGAACTTGCTCGATTCCGTCTTCCTTCCAAAGTTCTTCAATATTTTATTGGAAAACTTTTCCGTGTGCGTTTTCACTTGTGCAGCTTATTTACAGCTTCTACCTCTTAAATAGGCTCTAAAGTTCTGAAAAGATGGTCATCCAACGAAGTAAGATTTGTTCAATAGACTGGGTGAGGTAAAAGTACCCATGCGATTTCACTTATTTTTCTTCCTGTGTGATATTTATAGCGTGAAGTCTACATCTTATCGCGTTTTGTCCCCGTCAATCCTTGAGAAACTCAATTCCTTGCCTGTACACTTTCCCATGCTACGAAGTCGATTCTGAATCGCAAGCCATGGACAGTTATCTTCAGTGATAATTGCTCATCTGTTTGACGAGGATCTGAATCCCCCATCCCCTTGAAACTGGTTTTAAAATTACCCAGAAATAACGCAAAAGCTAAATCGTCACATATTGTTCACAGCTAAGTTCACATATACCTTTTAAATAAATATGTACTGTATTTTTATAATCATCGCAACTCATGAATTTGATGCTCACAATGAGGTCATCAAAATTGTCTAACAGAGAAACTTTTTTTTTTGCTGATTTGGAGGTGGAAATGGTCCGCCTAAAAAATTAATAAAAGTTTAAGAGTTTCAAATGTGTCGAAATTTTTACATAACTTCATTTCCAAATACAAGTGACACAGTTTAAGGAATGGGTTCTTGGGCATCTTCTGTTATTGAAGTTTCTTTTCGAATTGTTGACCAAGAAACTATTACCGACTACACTTGTCTCACAACAAACACAAGTTGACAGTTTATGAGCCAACACAAAGAGTTACCGATTTTTACGTAGTGTCACATTATAAGAATTAACAAAAAAGAAAAGTTTTTTGACGTAAATTCTTGGCTTTTGGTAATTTCGATACCAATTGAATTAAGTGGATACAAAATATTTCGGGGTAATTTTATAAAAAAGGAAAGATTTATCTCGGTTTTATTTGTGGAAGTTAGAAAATAGTGCCTAGACTGGGTCATCTGAATGTTTACGTTGAACGCTAAACTAAGAAGATGGGTGTGTGACATGGAAGGTGACGGGAAACATAACCAGCAGAATCCAGTGTACAGGAAACAGGTTCCTAAGAGTTGTCGCTCAATGTCATCTCCAACGAAGAACTATGGCTCCGAGCGCACCAGAAGTCCTTGAAAACACAATTGAAGCGAGGCAATGGAGATGGATTGGGCACACTCTTTGCCGAGAACAAGACCAGGTGCCAAAACTAGCCCTCGAGTGGAATATATAAAGAAGCCGAAGGGGAAGAAAACCAAAGAAGACGTGGAGGCGAACTGTTGAAGATGAGCTGGCTGTAACAAAGAAAACAAGCCTCACCCGAGTCCGATGGCAGATCCTGTAGACGCCCCATTGCCCCAGAGGCGTAAAAGGACTTTAAGAGAAGAAAAGTTGTTTCATAGTAATAATGTAATAAAATTAATAAGTCTGAAGAATAATAACAAGTCCTTTCGAACCTAAAAACCTTAAGCTCAGTCTTGACCCAAAAATTCCGACATTGTATCCTTTAGACCTCAAACTACTTGGTTTGTCTTTCCGAAATTTTTATGAATGAGTCTCATCACTTATGATTACCAGCAGCTTTAGGTTAGTGAAACGTCTGATAGTATAGTTTGGGCTGTGTTCAAGGTGTGTTCATGCTCAGGTTCAAAACAAACCCCAGACAAAATTTAAATGGAAAACCGGCTCAACTTTTGTTTATATCAGCTTTGAATAGTCAGATTAGCATATATAATTTAAATAAACGTAATTACACCGAACTATTTTAAAAGATATTTAATAGCGACGGGGGTTAAAGTTGAAGATAAAAGTACGTGATATATTACACTTTATTGTATGCAAGTTAATGGGTTATGACACTATGTTATGACACAGTTCTAAAGCAAATAAAATAGAAATATTCTCCTGATAACAGTAGACAGTGTTTACAATTTTAAGCAAAAATTGAACAATCGTAACTGATGTCTAGAAAACTTTAAACTCTAAAAGGGGGATAATTTAAAAATTTACTGACCTGAGTCTTTCTTTCCTACAATGTATCATTCATATATATAGATGTCAAATTTCTTTGGTCATTTTATCATGTAATCTATTTTGAAAGAAACAGACAAGCTCCCAGGCTTTTTGGTAGGACACAAAGCGAAGCCTGATGGTTGGAAGAAGTATATCTGGCTTTTAGAGATCTAGTCTGTACCAGGGGAGGGAGCATATGACTCTGTCGTCAACCCACTCGCTGTCTTTTTTTTCGACTGATTCACCCGGAACCTTTAAAAAAACATCCAGAACAAATGCACAGCAGGGAAACTGTCAACCAATAGCAAGAACTTGCTCAACAATTCCAACTTCCCTCCACTGCTCTGCAGACCAAAAACAATTTTGACAACAAAACTTTTTAATTAATTGTTTTTATTTAACTTAAATTTGAATTGTAAATTATGGTAATTTTGCAATAAGCACAATGGTTTTATAGTTTTTGCGTTGAATTGCAAAAAAAAAAATAATTCACAGGATATAGAGAAATAGGTGGAAGGTGTGGCGGGGAGGAAAACGTCATGTCTTCATTAATTTTCCAAACCAAAGCAATTACGGGCGCAAAAGCCATTACTCCCCGTCTATTTACCGCACTATAAAAAGATGAACCGAAAGTAGAGAGCCAGTAAACTTGACTGGGAGAACAGTAGAAGTGGCCACAATGGTGTCTTGGATTGTAACTATTTTCGCCATCTCCTTCTTGGTGAGTTTTTACTTTTGTTCCTTTTACCGATTTTGTACCTGAACTTTTTTTTTGTTTTGGGAATGAATCACACCAACAACCCTTTCTTATTTTGAAAACCGTCAAACTAAAGCTTTTAAAAATTTCAGAATCTACATAAAAATTCCTAATCAGTAAGTCATCTTTCCTAAGGCTTGCTTTCGTGAAAAATTTTGAGGCCTGACACTTATAATGTTCGAGATAAGAAACCGATAGCTTTCAATAGTGACAGAACTTTTTCTCCTCTTCTCAAAAAATTTAGAAAGTTAAAGTTTGAGAATTCGACTAGTAAGTGCTCGACATTATCAACCTGGTTCATATTACAATTGCGGCAAATATTGCTTTCTACCAGAGAAAATTTATTTAGGTACTCAGCAAAGTTACCGTGTCCCGAAAAGACTTGTGTAGTGAGATAATTGACGTCTAGCTTTTTAATCCGTAGTCTCTCTCTGACATCGGGGAAGAACATAAAAGTGGTACGGCCTTTTGTGGTTTGAGTCCACCGATTCTGCCACTGGTCTAGGACATGACGATTAACTCTATTTACAATGTCTTTGAAACTTAAGGAATGCCCAGTGGAGAGATCAACTATCTGTCCACCTTCGAATTTTATACCATATTCATGGTCAATTTTGCTGTTTCCTCCCTTTAACAAAAGGCAAAAGTTGGAGATTTTAATTCTTTTGTAGAAAAAAAGATCAACTGGTGGAATGCGAGCTATGACGTCAACAGCTTCAAACGATAAACTAAAGTATCCCTTAATTGTTCTGAGCAAAAACTTCCTCTGAAGACATTTCAGCAAAAAGTTTGAGAATAGCAAATACGGCTTACAAATCTTGTTGAAAGTGAATAAATTTTTTTTAAATAAGTCAGTTGACGAAAACGATTTTCCACCATTTTGTTCCAGGTTTCCGGTGGCTATTCCTTTCCAGGACTCTTAGAACACCAAGAACTCGAAATCGGCCTCCCAGAATCCGGTAAGTGTTTTCTTTTTAATTTTTCAGCAAAGAATTCGTATAGTTCTTTTGCTGTACCTTTGTTTAGTGCCTACAAAGTTACCTGGTTATCAAAAATCATTTTTTCGTTTTTAGTGGGTCATGAGGAAGTCTTCGATCACAGCATAGGCCTTTCTGAAGAGCTTCACGAGCCTAAACACGCCACTTCTTACCAGTCTTTTCATTTAGAGAGCAAAAATCCTGTTCCAGTACTCATCAAGAAAGAATTTGAAAGTCCTTTGTCGCATTTTTCTGAAATCGGTGAGTTTTTCTTCTTACTTTTTTTTTTAATTTTTCTGTCAAAAATTTCAGAAAGAACTAGGTCATAAAAATCAACAAGAAATTAGTTATGCCATTTAGTTAATTGCAAACTATTAGGAGAACTGGCAGGAAGCTTGTTTAGAATAGTCATTTCCGTTACGATTCATTCCGCCGATTCTTTGGAATTTCGAATTTGATTTTGTAATAGTAAAAATATTTCAAGACTTTTTTTTGTTTATTTTCTTTTCGTTATATTTAAAACTGTGAAGCTTAGATTTTAGCAAAAAAAAAGAAATTATTATACTTTAGTGTTTTTAGCTATAGCGAAGAAATAACTTTTGACAGCTTTTGACTATAACACTCAATCACTGGAGTGAATACACAAACGATAAAATTCATAAACAGATTAAGTTGGATTTAGATCAAATCACAGGTTTTTGATAGAGATAAAAATGGAAATGGAACTAAAAACTAAGAAAAAGGGAAAGGTTAGGTTTATGGGGCTTAGAATGTGATCTTAGTAGTGATATAGTCATGGTCAATGATCAACGGTCATTGCGGTCGAAAAAGAAATTTATCAAAAGTTAAATTTCTCATTTGATTATTATCAGAAAGTTAAAGCAATTTACATTTATCAAATTTAACTTTGCCCACAAAATAAATAAAAAAAATTCACGTATTACAAAATATGAAAAATTTTTATTTTCTGTTTTTATTTGCCTATTTAAAATTTTTCAGCTTCGCATGAGACCTTCACTCATCACATCCCCGAAGTTAAGTCCATTGATTTCCACGGAATATAAAATTCGAAGACTTCTTAAGACTGACTTAATTACTAAATGAGGACATGTAAAAACAATTAAAAAAAATAATTAAAGAACTTTCAAGTTTAAAAAAAAGTCAATTAATTAATTAGATTCTGATTCCACACCTCGTAATCCTTCCACCAATTAATACACGTGATGGAAATTTTTTTATTAATAATATATAAAGGTAAATTCGAAATTATAATGAAATGCCTGACACGCCTGTATTATTGAGTTTTGCTCCGGCTAAGTGGCAGGTTCACTTAGAAAGACGTAGAGATCAGCAGTCAAAGACGCGCTGGCTACAGCGAAGAAAACAGACCTCAACTCACCAGAGACATGAAAGAACTTGGGTATAAGTGGTAGGTTCGACCCTTTATGAAATATTTTACCCGATGAGTTATTTTTAAGAAATTAAAGCACACCATGAAATCAAAAAACAAAAGGTCTAACTCTAATATATGTTTATTTGTATTACTTTTTATTTTATATATTATTACAAAACCCCATTCAAAGTTAAGAAAAAAAACCAAATTTTATAACTTATGCACTATTAATCATGATTCCTAAATCTTTTAAATAAAAGTTTGAATTTAAAACGCCTTAAATTTTCAATGTATGCAATTTCTAAACCTTTAAACTATCAAATAAGCTTCTGAAGTTGAAGGATCAATTTCGTTTGAATTCCTGCTACTACTTTTACAGTGTTTTCAGCGATTATTGGAATTTTATTGTCAATTAAAAAAAATGAAGTCAGAGTTACTTACTCCTTTTGTACACGAGAAAACCCTCCTCCAGAAAGAAGGCTCAGAGTTCCTTCTAGTTTATTTAGACTTTCTACAATATTTTTCTCTTTAGAAAATTAAAAAGAACAACAGAAATTAAAAGTTAAAAAAATGACGTAGCTTGGTTAGTCGTTAAAATGTTTTATAGGTAGGTTTCTCTGAATGTTTTTTTAATTAATAAGCAAATGATACTATAATTAAGGTTAATTCAAACTGAGAACCTAAAACCAGAATGAGAATTGTAGTGCAGTTCTGAAGGAATATTAATAGATGAAGTGTAGTGACCATGGCCGTGGCCTTCCTCAAGCTTAACGATTTTTGCATTCTTGAGTTGTTTCATCAAAAGAAAAAATCAATTGATAGACATGCGCCTCTGAAGATAGACGTTGAGAAAACATGAAGTGAAAAATGAATTATTCGAGAAATACGTGCATTTTGGTTCGTCATCGGCGCGCAAGTTTGAATTGACCAATCACGAGTGAGGAAACGTTGTCGCCCTGCGTACTAAAACTTCAATATGGTTTCTCTTTTCTACGATGGCACTTTCGTAAGTTAAACATTAGAACCCCTTATTTTTTTATCGATAATTGACATTCTATTAAAAGAAGCTAGCAGTTTACGGGTGTGTTTCATTGAATTCAGTTTGTCTCTGTTGTCACAGTTGTTGATTATTTTTTTTCTGATTATTGTACTATAAAGTGTGCATTTTTTTTCGACAGTAAACAGAAGGAAATACATTAGCTGTTATCAAAAGCGACTTTAACGTTGAAATACAGGAATTATCTACAATCTGAAAGTGATTATTCTAGAAATTTCGACAGCCTAAATTGGTACCGGTCGCATTCAAGACAACTTCCATACTTTTCAAGAGGAAAAGATTCTCGACTGTGTTTTTGTTTATACTTTTTTGTTATCGGGGTCAAAGATGGCGTTCATGATGCCCGTTGTTAAAAACGATTGGGATATTTACAAATCCAATCGGTCAAGAAGAAACTCAGAATGTTCAAATGGTCAGACGTGTCGTAGCAGAAAAGTGTCTGAATGCAAGTCTGAATGCCCGAGTCTGTCCACTTCGCCTGGGAGTGATTTTATGGTGGGTTCGCCAGCCCATCGTTCTGTTCCAGTGAATATGGGATACAGTGGTCGTGGTTTTTCACGAACTTCGTCGAGGACAAGTCAAAGCAGTTTGCAGTCTCCGAGCAAATCGGTTGGATCTAGCCCTCCAAAAAGCGGCTCGACGAATTCCCTAAATAAATTTCACACAAGGTTAGTGGATAAGTTAAAAAAATCATTAACCAAGTCAGACTCTTCGGGAAGTGTGAGTAACAGTCGGAGTGCATCATGAGGATGTCGATTCGTGGCAGAGAACATTTCGCCTCTTCAATCAACATCAACACCGATTAAAATCCCGTGACACAAGCAATTCAATCTAATCCAAAACATCATCTTCCTATCCAAGCTCAGGTGCATGGTCAAGATCGTGATGAAAAATATGGCTTTAAAATGTGCTTAAAATTGAAATTAAAAGCTTTACATGTCTAGTTTTTTTTTTTTTTTGTCATTAATAATGTGAAAACGTGTTTTTTCTGTGGTTTTGATTAATTATTACAAAAATGAAAGAGAGAAGAAAAAGAATTTTTGTGAGTCGAAGTCACAGAAATTAATTTTTATTGCAGGAGGAAAAGAACGAGACACCTATCTCTGCAGAGAGATTGATAATGAAAATGTTTGACTTCAATAAGTCACCCTGGCTGTATGTATACATTTTATTTTGTTGCAAAAAGAAAATATTTATATTTTAAATGACTCTGTGGCCTAGTTTTTAGTCAGTATTCACTTGACCATAATTTATGCATAGTAACATATGATCAACAATCCCTGAATATTCACATTATGTATCACAACATAATTTCAACTATAAATTACTGTATGCTGACACTGGTCCTTGATTTTGAAGTTTAGAATTTTTTAGTGAATTATTGTTACAAGTAGGGTATTTCCTGTAAGTTTATTTCTTAGAATGTTGTTAATGATTTAGCAAACCTGTAAAAGTGATTAATATGTTTTAATTGATGGGTTTTTGGAAAAATCCAGGTTTTTGGGTTTTTTGTCTTTCAGGCACTTTAATAACAGTGTTTGGCTAACATTTCTTTTAGGTGAATGTGAATGGGGAGGGAAGAATGAGGGAATGGACAATACTTTATACATGCCCTCGGTTTTGAGTATGATTGTAGCCTAAGTTTTTCAGTGATGTTTGTAATGCCAGTTTTCCTCTTACCAACATTGAGGAAGTAAAGTCTTTTGATGAGGTGTCTGAATCATTAATGACATAACCTCAAGAGATTTCAGAGCACATTAATCACATGAATGTAATTCAAAAAGAAGGTTTAAATAACTCTAGTAAAAATCTCTTGAGGCACTTATTTCTGTATCTCAATTGCATCATATGTGTAAATTACATCAGATTTTTTTTATCCGTTTGATACATAAAGTATTTTAGTTGAGTGTTGTATGTTGACAATGTCATTGACCTAATCTTCAGTATCAAGTGGCCAAATAATCTCAGGATATTTTTATTTCAGTTATTTATTCAGGGAAAATATTCATTTAAAGTGGTTTTCAAAAATTTTTTTTTGTTTTTAATGATTGAAATTTAATTATGTTTTTTTGAATCAGATTAATTTATTTACCAGTATATGGCAAAGTAGACTTGAAGGCTTAAGATTTAAACCCAACAATGCTCCTAAAAGCAAAAAAACTTCAAACAAACAGTTTAACTGTTCTAATAGTTTGATTCAAGATTATGATGAGCATTATGTATGTTCTATTTTATAATAGTCAGACAAACTTGATTTCTGATTGGTTGTGCAATGGATTCAAGCAGATTATTTCACTCTAAAGTGGGATAGTAATAATGAAGGGGTTTTCTTTGCTTTTGGGCTCATGAATTTGTGAATCCAGGTTTTATTCCAAATGTTAAACAAAGTTGTTGGTCATATGTTATTCAGAGGGTCAGATTTATTTTGTTGACTATGTCAACTCTGTAAATATGATTATGTCATTAGACGTGGACAAAAAGGTTTTATTTCAAATTTTTTTAAATTTGGGGAAATTTTTTGTGATTTTCCTAATAAGAAAAATAAAATTTTAAAGAGGGGAAAAGGCAACTGTGTATATGGTCTTTTATAAATCTTTATGATAAATTTTTGGGGGATTTTTCTATGTTAATATGCAAGGCGGTGATAACATTATCCTTTCTCGGATTTATGAAAAGAAAAAAAATCAAAAACACCAAATTTGGCAGGCGATAATGCGTTTGTTTTTTCGTATAATTTTTGCTCTCCTTATCTCCTTTTCTTTCTTTTTTTTTTAAATAATCGGAGGACGTGAGTGCAAGAGTTTTCTGCCATTCGTCCCACCCTGTAGATGAAAATGTAGGTTTATCAGTAAAAGACAAAAATGCTCGATTTTTGCAAGCGGAAGAAATGTCGACGATTTTTTTTTACTAATATTTTGCTTTCGATAAGAGCCGTCCTATATAGATAGGGTATGTTGTTTGTGCCTCTGTTTTGTTTTTTGCTTTTTTTGATTTGTTTGTTTACTGTTCCGTTTTTCAAAGTGGAGTTAAAAGACTATATAGGAGTTGCCTTTAATCCGAATGGAAAACATTTTGTTGCCTATTTTTTTATTTTATGAATTGTAATATACTGTTGACTTTGGAATTTGATAAAAGAAAAATTAAAGAAAGCAAAAATGGCTTTTCTATGGGTACCTTTTCTTAGTGTTAAGATGTTTTATAATAATTATTTGTAAGCGAACTTTTTTTTTTAAATTGTGTTACTCTGTAAGGCCTAAAACTTTTCTGTTCAAATCGTCTGAAATGCGGAATTGGGTTTTTGTCGATTGGTCAAAGAGTGTTGTCAAGGAATTTCGTTGCCTCCTTAGATTAGGAATAAAAATGAAAGAACTGAATTTGAAGCTAATGATTAACTGATTGCTTAATAGATTTGTTTATTAAAATATGAAGTTAAGAACACCAATTATATGGAAATTCCTGAACTTGGAAACAGTCTTATTAATATCTTATGTGCAATCAGCTATAAAGTGAGCACATTAGTGAGAATGTTAGCAGATCCAGAGCATAGAATCATTACTATATATGTAGAAAGCTACAAATAATCTTAGTGTAGAATTGTAGCATTCCTCTGTTGTTAATGATTACTGTCTTTCTTGGAGAGGAAAGTTGATTTGATTAATTTTGTTGCCTTTGTAGTTTGAAGAAGTCCCAGTTTTTTATTCCAATTTTTGCTGTTTTTGGTTCTGAGGTCATTACGTGCATTTCAGATAGTTCCTAATGTGGATGAACACCTTTTTCAACTGTGAAAGGCCTATCCTAACTTTGTTGACCTCTTACTGGGACAATTCGACTACTTCTTGCTCCGTCAGAACTCGATGGTAGTTAATCTCCACACGAGGGTTTATGTCACTAAAGTCAAGAAGTCCAAATAAAAACATATTTTGAAAAGAAGAGCAAATTTTAAGATAACAGTTTTCAAGTTAAAATGTGTCTAGTGAACAGGTGCCTTAAAATTTTGTCAGGTTTCCCAACTGGGAATCAAATTAATGGGAGGTGGGAGGAAAATGGTTTTGTGGTTATTGGCTTTGACCAATCCCTTCCCAAGGATTCGTTCTAGACAAATTTAATTTTTTTTTTTATTGCTGACGAAAGACTAAAGTTAGGCTGTTTGAAAAACAATCGAACTGCTTTTGTTTTAAAATAATTCTTAGAAAGTTTTGAACTTTCAACTAAATACTGAAAATTTTTAGTTGTGCAGTTCGGTCGGCCTTCCGTATAAAATCAGAAATTAAAATTTTTAATGATCAATTTGTAAAAGGTTCAGTTTTTAAAATTTTTTATTGAATTTTTTTTGATAATAAATAAAATTATCCAAAAAGTGCAAAGAATATATTTTTTCTGTATAAAATCTTTGTTCCCAGACTAGAAAAACTTTCTAACTGTCAAACGGATCAAATACATTTTGAAACTGTCCACCTTCGTTCCTAGTTCCATTCTATAAAAAATTTCTTGTGTTTCGTTTGGTAGGACTAAACACTCAAAAAATTTGAGATAGTGAGAGTTTGAGAATGCGAATTGAAAGAGAGACAAATCCAATGGAGTAAAGTAGTAAAGTATCTGCCCAGGTGGAAGCTTCCGTTAGACTTAGTCACCCAGACTATTAGTCGTTGGGGCATCTAACTGGTCAGGTCTGTCTGGAATAGTAGAGAGAAGGAAGTGCGAAGATATCCTCTCTCTCTCTCTTTCGAAAGAGGCTTCTTCAGGCTCTTCATGTCTTCCAGTCTTCCAGGGTTCACCTAAAGCACCCGTTCATGAGCAAAGTTGGCAGCCTTTGGTCATCGAAGGAACTTGTTTAAGTGCCTTCAGTCAAACTTAGGAATTCTACGATATCCAATGGAGTGTCTACATACAAGAAGAAAAATAAAAATTCTTGAGGAAATGAGACAAATTTATTTATTTTATTTCCATTTTTCCCCTGATAATTGCTACTAGTCTGTAAACGATACAGTAAGTAGTTAGTTCAGCTTAAGGGGAGCAGCCAAATAGTTTGGAATAACATAGTTATGAATGAACCAAGAAACATTCACCATGATTCTTGGGATTTTGGATTGAAAATATTCCAGAATTTCTATTTAGGAGTTTTTGGAGGAGCCCTATAATTAAATTCCGTAGGTTCGAATTGAAGATGAAATTTTCAGTTCCATGCATGTTTGAAAAAAAAGAAACCAAAATCACGTAAAAGTAAAACGACAGAAAAGGTTTAAACTGAATGTTCGCATTCGCATTCCGATTTCACACCTGATAAATACATAAAAAATGGGGAAAATGGCGCCGGGAAAGAGTGAGAAGGCGAGAAAAAACTGGAAACAATCCCTCTTATCGGATTATGTTCAATCTTGTGTTGAATAGCATTGATTGAAGCGGATTTGCGCGTGCTAATATTGTGGCTATTAATTGTGGCGCCGTCTCAATTCTTGATAATTGCGAAAAGACCTCTGAATCACCCCGACTCACCCCAACTGTCAATCTCTTCTTGAAAACTTATATCTTGAAACCTAGTTTTATTCTCGTCCAAGAGAAAAGTAACCCAAGTCAAACGAAACTGTTACTATTCTTCCACCGGTGATTTATTACCTAGGTGTAACTGTTAATTGATGTTTGCCCAGCAGACTGGAAAGTGTCAGGCGACTAACGTTCTGGGAGAGGTTGCACTTATGAAGGATAATAAAAGCGACATTCATTTGTCAATTGACTTGGATTAAAATTAACTGCCGACTCTATTTGATGAGGCTGAAGTGCAATAAAAAATGAGCGCGCAGATTCATCTGAATTTGCGCCGAATTCGAAAGAATATCTTATTTTCCATCCAGACACAACATCAGCAAATAAAGCTAGTTAAAGAATTGACGGACGAGGCTGAAACCCAAATGACGTAGTATATAAATGCAACTAATGTAATTTACATCCAGTTTCTATTAATATCACATGTGGGAGATGAAAGTTTGCTGATTCGAAGAAAGATTCATTGTCAGTTGGTAATCGTAAACAATCCAAGGAATTTAGTGAATTATTTTATGAGCTTGTATGTTTGGCCTATTTGAGGAAACCAAGAACCGGATAATATGACAGATAACTCTGAACCGAAATGACCGATCAATTAATTCCTCGTATCAATTAAAACGGACTAAAGTATGATGATGTTCGTGCACAGAAATTTAGCGCTGTCGAAAGAAAGCCCGTTTAGTAAATTGGTTCATCTTTGTTAAATTTTATTTTCAACCTTTGCGTTATAGACAAAAACTCGCGTCAGTTGTTTGTGGATACTTATAAACAGCTTTCTGCCCATCTGTGTGCTCTTCCTACTATTTCTCTCCTCTGTTCCTTCTGTTTGTTCTACTTCACCCTCTTTTTCAGAATCTTTCATAAACCAAGTCCAATCATTGTATTACAATATATATTGGACTTGGTTTATGGAAGATACTGAAGAAGGGAGTTTTATATATAAATAAAACTACCCAAGTTTTGTTATATTGATGGAAAAAGGTTCTGAGTGTAAATACCCAGAATCACCCAGAATCAATATACTGCAATATACAGGCTGACAAATGGGAGAAAAAAACCTGGAAAACTTGCATAAATTACCTTCAAGGGAATACATGAAATTGAGGAGTGAGGTTCATCGAGGACATTTGCCGTACAAAATTACAATATTGATTAAATAAACCTAAAATCTAATCAAATTTAGACGAAGCATTTGTCATAATTCCGTGTTTGGATGAAATTTGATCTTAAACAAAAACAAAAAACTTGACATATTTAAAAATGGCTGACGTCAGTCAATGCACGATAAGAAAAAGCTCATTCGAAAGTTAGTTGCACCAGAAAACTTTATCACGTCACCGACAAAAATAAAATTGTCTATATTTGATAAAATTCGCAGGTAATATCTATAATGATTCATGGTTGGAGAGGTTCTCGCAAAGTTGTGCAACATTTCAACACAATCAAGGTACGGAGCCTCATTGAAGGTGGCGAAAGTTTTACGTGTTTCGTTCCGTCATATTTGATTCCAGTTTTTCTATTTTTCATCAGAAAGTGCGAACGGGAACGGGAACGGATCGAAGAAATCTATTTAGTATGAGAGTAAGACTAACTCAAGGATTAAATATTTAGAGTGGAAAAAACCAGACGTTAAGCAAACAGTTTACGAGAAGCAGTGCGTTTAGACGGAAATGAGATGTATCCATTCACTTTCCTTAAGTTAAACATGTAACTAGTTTGGAATGCCGCTTGGGCTCGCCTACGAAATTTCTGTTAAAATCGCTCAGGAAGCAAAACCGCTCGTTCAACACTCAAAACTCGATTGCATTTCCTAAAGTTCACTACCGAAATAACAAGGAAAACGTTTAAAGGCTATTCAAGGTCGTTCTCGACTGGAAATCGACCTTCCAGCCTCCGTTTCATGTTTATGTCGTCTCCGGGCTGAATTATTTTGTAACGGTTTCTGCCACGTCTGGCCATGTGAGTGCGGTAGTGCTTAATACTACCCACCCCCACCACCCTGTTGCTATTTGTTGCTTGGTGGCTCCTTTTTGCCCACAAAGAATAGTTGAAATTGCTGGCTGGCTGTTTGATTTCAACAAATTCCGACAATCAGATCATCTAATCACTCGATAATCAGTCATAACAGTTCCATCACTGAGAGCAAACGTCACCTCGTATGTCAAAATAATGAGATAACATTTTACGAGGTTTCGATTTCCTTACCCTCCCGCCATCTTTGCTTCCGCGTAAAGAATCCAGTGCCTGAATATTTTGAGGAAATAGTCGAGCATTTCACGAAGGAAAACTACCAGACCGTGACTGCTTAAGTGTGAGTAACGTGAACGAGTATCTCGCAACCGTGAGCAAGAACCGTTAACAGACGCTTTCCGGTTCGTTAGGCACTCAAAATGGTAAACTTTTAAGTCTGGTTTGTTGCACTCCAGCTTTAATAACAATGAGGACACTAAAATCCCGAATCTCTTAAAATCGTTAACTAGTTCGGCAGCCATGTTACTAATATATAACAATAGCGATAACCTTGAATTCGATAGTAATTAATGAAAGAAAAACTTTAGGAAATATTTATTCGTAGCAGACGACATTTAATGCTAGAAAGTCCTCGGAAGTGTTGCATTAGTTTACTTAGCATATGTGCCTTTAATTAGTAACACTAGTCTCGTACTAATTAAAACATCGGTACGTTAATTGGCTGAGATGCGTCATTTCATTTCACGTTCAGACAGGTGCATAATTAATACAATTTGGAATAACTGCTAGATTTTCGAATGAAAAACTAGCTCTAAAACCAAATGAAAATGGGAAAATGTTGTCACTATGTTGATGGCTCATGTTCGAGTTCTCAGTTCTTCTAATCGGATGAGGAACCTAATTGAGGACAGGAAAGAGTAAGAAGATTTAAAAACACCGTTTACTGTCTCATACACTCAAGATAGCAGTATTTGAACCCGTTTCGTCCCGGTGAAATTATGCTATTGGGGATGTCTGCCACTTCTGTCCTGAAAAGAAGACATGGCACGAATCGAAGTAAAGATAAATTTATGCTGAGACGTCGTTTTATACTAGCAAAAACGACGACTTGACTTTGCCTAATTTTCAAACTCCTCACCAGAATACTAGTGTTGAGGTCATGAGTTTGAATCTTGGAAGTTCCAGTTCCCAAGTGTCATAGAATCAAGAAGAGCCTTTTTGCTCCCCTCCCTCCCAATTTCTTATTTATCACCTCTTTCAATCAATTGATCAATCTTCTGGTGACTGCTGCCACCACTGTCTCTTACCTTTTAATCTCCAAATTTTTCTAACATCATACAGTATTTCCAATTCGACTAGTCATGAGTCTGCAAAATGTTCACAATTCAATGAATAATTGACTTTTCTTTATTATAGATAAAAAAAAATCTAAAAATAAATTTTTTTTTTAATAAAAGGAAACAATCAGACTAATTTGTAAAAAGATAATAATTCTATTAAAAAGAAAAAAAATAATTACAAGGTCTTACTAGCTTCCTGTTTTTTAACTAGTCAAAAAAATCATTTTAACACCTTTTTAAGGTGAAGAAAAACTGTGGAGGACAGTTTAGTAAATTGTAAAAGAAAAATATGAAAAATACTGCTGTCAAATGAGGTTTTAAAAACTCGTATATAAATTATACCTAGTCTAGCCATAAATACTGGCCCAAAATTTTCCCCGCAAGCAGAAAACCTTGTCTAGGGAGATGAAAATTCCACCGAGAACCATTTCTCGCATAATTAAACACGACCTTAGACTTGCCGCTTATCGACGAAGTACAGGACATCGCTTGACAGCAGCTTTACGAAACTTGAGAGCGACAAGAGCGAAAAAGCCGTTTCAACAGCACGCTAAAGGCGTATACCGGAGAATCCTGTTTTCCGATGAGAAAATTTTTACGGTACAAGAGAAAAACAACCGTCAATATGACAGGGTCTATGCTCACAGCTGTCAGGAGGTTTTGGAGAAGGTTACGAAGGTGGAAAGAGGCCATCACCCGGCATCAGTCATGGTTTGGTGAGGCGTGTCGTAGGAAAGGGATGCTCCACTTTTGCCAAAATGGCGTGAAAACGAAGACGGCAAACTACCAGAATGTCATTTTGGTGCCTGTTGTGAAGCCACTCACTCAAACAATGTTTTCCAATGAGCGTTGGGATATTTAAACAGGATTCGGCCCCGGCACATAAAGCACGAACCACTCAACAGTGGCTAAAGGACAATTTGCCAGGTTTTATCGCCGTGAAGATTGGCCCTCGGGACGTCCAGATCCCAACCCTCTGGATTATCGACTGTGGACAAAAGGAGAAGGCCTGCTCGAAACCTCACCGCAATATCGAGCTGTTGAAAAGGGATTTGGTGGCAGCAGCGGCTTCGATACCTCTGGAAACGGTGTGTGCGGCGACAGACGAGTGACCGGATCGATTGAAGATGTGTGTGAAGGCAAAAGGGGATCATTTTGAGTAAATTCGTTATTTGTTCCTTTAAATAGTTAATAAAGATTAACCGTGTTGTATTTCATTACTTTTTGTTAATTTATTTTTGAGATAGACATATTTTATGTAGGGACAGAATATATGGCAAGACTGTGTAACTATCAAGGTTTTCTTATAGAGGAAAAACGATTCAACATAAAATTTATTTCTAAGGACTATCTGACACAATGGTTCCTAAGAATTTCGGGTCATACCTCATCAAGGCATTAATAAAATCCTGATGCCCCCCTCGTGATATTTAAATTTTACATTATTATTGAGTTCAATTGACATAGTGTATATAAGTAAATAAAAAAAATAATATACTCCTTTTCTTTAGTTTTCCAAATTTAGTGTTAATAATTCATTCTCGAATTATCCTGTAGTGTTTGGTATAGTCAGCCGAAGGGCATTCTGCCCATGACCCACCAAAATATTGCCATGCCCCACAGGTAGAGCCTGTGCACTATGTTGTGATTGGCGGATCTAACATCAGGATTTTAACTCTGGTCTTAAAAAAGGGGTAAAATTTGAGGAATCTTCCCAAAAATTATAGGTCTTATAGACCTCAGGGTCTTATTCATAGGAAACTGAGAATTTTACAATATTTTAGACTGAGACCTTGCTTTGTTCCAAATTACGTCATCCGAAAGGGTCTGGCGACTCCCACCGTAAAGACGAAAATCTGCAGATTCTTTCTCAAATACACCTCCCGAGTGATGGTCTATCTGCAACATTCTTCAGCAACATCCCTTCATGACAAACCACAAAACTACAACTAATTCCCCAAAAGATTCGAGTTCCTACCGGACCGGAAATTCAGATTTTCCAATTTTCCGATTCCTTTGTCTGGTCGGAGAGGTTCCCTGAGGACAGGCAACAAGTGGACAGAAGGACGGTAGAACGAAGGTTGTTGGTGATTTTCGGTCGATCGGGTCGACGGTTAATTGACCCGTTTGAAATTCCAATTCGATGTTCTTTTAACATGTTAAGGACGGAGGGTCATTGTCCTTCCTTGCCCCAGCCCCGTAATTCCATTTTAGAACCTGATTAAGTCCGATGGAAAAGTCGACGACGTTCTACACGTCTGCGTCCTTTGACAGAAATAAAAATCGAAACTTGAAAGGCTGACTGGTTTCGCTCTCGGAAGTCTCATTTTCTTTTTTAAGTTTAAGGAATGTCGCTTCCCACCTGCACCTTCCCCGCACAAAAAAAAATGAAAATTCATGCTCGTACCTAAACACGCACCCACACATTCTCAAGTAAGAGACAATGACCCGTAGCAAACAACGCGAGTCAGTAATCTCCGAAAATGAAAAAAAAACTTATAATCTGCTTCTTGGGCACTTTTATTTTCGTGTTTGACACGTGAAACAGTCGAAACCCATTTCAGGTTTGCCAGAAACGAACCTGAAAGCAGATTAATGCGAAGCGAAAACAAGCTCCACTTCGGCTGAGATAACGATTTCAATTTGGAGTTAAATACTCGGTTAAAAATAGACGACTTTGAAGTAACCTTGTTATAAAAATAGGTATAAACTCGTTATTGCGCATGCGCATTGTGCTTCGGCCAATAAGACTATTATAAATTATTTATATTGCGTCTTACTTTCTCTCTTTCCCGTGGCCATTTTGTCTTTTTGTTTTTGTTTTCCTTTGGAAATTCTCTTTTCCCTTTTCTCTCGGACCTGAACACTTGATTAAGGTCCATGTACCTGATTTAGGAGAGGAAATAACTGAAGGAATATTTTGTTAATTAATAACTATCACATTTCTGTGTAATTAATTTAATTCATTTCTTTTCAGCATGTTTGCTGGTACACGAATACCTGTAACACGGTGTGTTTCTTCCATCCTCCTAAGAACAAATTGTTTATCGGTTTCAATTAAAAATGGCAACTCGAACAATTGTTTTCGTGTTGTCTGTGAAATAAAGGAAGCTTCCTCCTATACTGTATATATGAAATTGGCTCATCCTGATTTGGGAGAGAGTACAATTCGAAATTTAATAGAAAAATCTGACGAACCTTGACTAGAGAGTTAGATGGTATAGAAGGGTTCCCTTGTTTGGGCAAAACAAAAATATTTTAATTATTAAAACGAATACCCACAAATCTTGTGCACTATCTTTAGTAAAATATAAAATGTTAATGAACACCATAATAGCATAGTCTTGGCGTTCACAAGCGTCTGAAGTTATGGACGCTCGAACCTCACCTAAAATTTTTGAATTATTTTCTTGTTCCTCTCCGACGAATTTCGGTTCTGAAGTTTAGTCGCGCAGTCCACAGCACTGGACAAATCATGGAAAACGAAAGATTTTGGAAAGCATTTGAAATATTCTGAGTTTTCCAGCAAATCATAGACCCCAGGCAAGCAACTGCATATTAGAAGGTTGAACTGAAATGACTTTGACTCTTTGTAAATTGTGGCCAGGATTTTAATAGCTGAAGGATCCACGTGTGGCACAGAGGAAAAATCCAAGATGAGAGACGAGAAGTGAGACTGCTTTTCCGCGTTTTCCAAAACAGCGGGGAGGTCTCTCTTAAATTTCAGTAGTAAGCTCACAATTTTCTTTCTAACTGCAGCGGCATTGGCAAAATGAAGGTATCCCACTATCTGAAGTATTAGCACATTGGAAATACTCTGAGCCTTTCTGTAACGGTTCACGTCGACGAAAGTTTGAGTGTTAGGTATTTGACCTAGAATGAGCACTTGTGAGTTTTGGTTATGCAAAAGAAGAGACGTAACGGATGCAACAAGACCTAAACCTAAACCGATGTCGATATCCAGAACGACAACAGAAAAAAAGGAAGTTACCCAAACTAAACCATCCAATCTGCTGTTCCTGAAAATTTCCGGGACTTGGAGAATTTGTTTAAACATTCCTTTCAAAGCGACTACGATTATGGTCGATAGAATGCAAAATGGCAAAGGTTCGAAGAAAGGACCAACGAAGAGTAAGACGATCACTAAGGAAAGTGAGCTAACAGCACTCGTAATTTGGGTCTTACCTCCGACAGATTCTTGTAACAGACTCCTTGATAGAGATGCGGCAAAGGGCATACAGGAGAAGAAAGCTGAGAATATGTTACCCATCCCAGAAGCCAGAATTTCTTGATTACCGTCTATTTCATAGCCCAGTCTTTGAGCAAATATTGTTGCCATAGAGATGTTTATGCTGACGGCAACAATGGCTATGACCAGACCATCCACCACGAGATTTGGTAAGAGATGAAGAGGTGGAATGCTTGGGTTTGGCAAACCCGTGGGCACAGAATCTACTACTGCCACTCCATACAGCTCTTTCATTTCAAAGGCACTAGATATCAATGTGCCTGTTATCACGGCAAAAAGTTCTACCGGAATTGGTACCGTTTTTTTCAGTTTTTTCTGAATGTACGGCTTTATAACTTCGTTACAAAAGACTAAAACCACGATGAAAGAGGCGGATAAGATGACGGAATGAACATTGGAATCGCCTATATTCTGAAAGATGTCGATGTAGGTGTAGATAACTTTCATGGGCCCAGAATATCGTTTTACTTTGATGCCCAATAAATTTTTTATTTGAGATGTGAGAACGTGAATTGCTGCTCCCGTTGTGAAACCCGACACCAACGTCTGCGACAACAGAACAGAGAGACATCCGAGCCTGAAAATACCTAAAACCACTTGCCAGATACCCACAATGAGACACACGGCTGTTGCCACTTCGACAGGCGTCAATGGCAAGCTTGCGGGTTCGTCACTTGACAATGCCGTCGAATTCATCCACGGCGGATGGCTGTACCTATCAACACTCTTTCCGACCATCATGCACACCACTGCAAAAGTTCCCATCGAGACATGTGGAGAGGTCCCCATAATAACATAAACTAGCACTGGAAAGAAGGCCATGTAAATTCCGATGACAGGTGGAACGCCACCTAAGAGGGCGTAGGCCATACCTTGAGGAATATGCATTATGGCGACTGTCAGTCCGGCCACCACATCGCTAACTATATATTCCTTGGTGTATCTCGGAAGCCATTTTAAAATAGGAAAAATGCTGAGAAGACATCCTCTGGAGCATCGAATGCTTCCATTCACTTTGTCCATTAACGACCTCTCTGGAGGCGGTTCGTAGACGTAAAGCTGACGGAAACACTCTTCGTCTAACGGCGGCTGATCCCTCTCGCTTTCACCTGAGTTATACATCCCGTAAAATCTCGTTCCTACCTCGTCCATCCTCACCCTTTCTTGTTAACCTGAAATGCAGAACCACTGTGAACGGCATACAGTGACACGGGCGAGATCGTGATCTTGATGGCAGCAAAAGTTAGTTCAAGTCAGAATGAGGTTGATTGAAGACATGAACAACTCCTAACTCTCGATTGAGGTCAGGAACTCAAGAAAGTTCTATATCTACCAGAGGATTGGTTATAAGTCTGCGTTCGTCAGTGCGTGGCGGCCATGTTAATTTTATAATGCAATAATAAAAGAAACTATTACGTAAAACCATGTGACTTTTGATTAGCTATAAATCCGTTAATGTTGACAGCGAAAACTCATTGCGACATAAAAGGAAAAAATTTTAGTTACGATGACGTTAAATGGTGAACAAAAAGATTTGCTAACTTTACCTGTCTATCAGTAAGACCTCGATCTTCCTTGGTTGACACTTAAACTACAAAAACTGTTTAGTTTTTGAAAATGCGTCCGAAATTGGATATTTTAGTCCAAAAAGAAGCTATATTCTGACTCGAAACAGAGACGAAACAGAGGGAATTAAAACAATGGATCATAAAATACTTTCTAGTGATGCTAACACAGGAATTACCCAACAGGTAGGTACACGTGTGACAATTAGGCGGGAAAACGTCATCTTTCACCCAATTCCCTGTTGCTAACTTGGTTATGTAATTTCTCTGGGTTCAACTTTCCCGGTAGCAGGTGGCAATGGGGAGGAGGATGGTGTGCCGGAAGGAGAGGAAGAGAGAGAGTCGAATTTTTGGAAGCTAAATTACCGATATTTGCGATTTAACTTCTTACCAAAACTCACAGTTTACATGCATCACTTATCACCACGAAATTCAAAACCTAAAAGACTTTACCACTTGGACAGTCCGTCAACTTATAGTCGAAAGGAGTTAGATAAACCGTTCACTGCCCACCAAAACAAATTTCCTTAGGCAGCACCCACCACCTAAAACAAATTGTTTGTATTTGTAAAAGTCACACAAGTTTGGCAAATGCCATTTTGGTGACGTATTTCGTTTCTTTAATTATTTGTTTGTTGTACACAAAGGCATGGTGGTGGGTTTCCACGAACAGGAACTTGATATTCATTGATGTGAGAGCCTTACCAAAGAAGACAAACTGTTTAATGGGTTGACCCAGAGCTTTATAACTTATTAAAAGTGAAGAAAGCCAAAAAGACACCAGTTTTCTTCGGTTCGTGTCACCCTCTGGCAAATTTCAAAATTATTTTTGGAACAATATTTGTTTTAAAAAAGCCTTATCAAATTTTCCAAACAAAATGATAAGTACTGTGTGGGCATGTGCAAACATTAATAATTCAAGTTAGTAACGTTAAATTTTTTGCTATTAATGGTGATTTAAAATAATTCTGCTGAGAAGAGGTATAGTGCTTACGATAAAGAATTTCTAGCAGTTTATCCGGCCGTTACTTGGTTCCACGTCGCAATAGGAAACCACATTAGAAAGCAGCAACCATCACTAAAACTTTCATCAGTAAATTGATCTCAAACTTTGGTTCACCAGCGCAAGTTACCAGGGTTCGGAAGCGTTCATTCGAATCTACTTTCTTTGGTAAACATGCCCGAATGACAAGTGTCAAGCATTTGAAAATGATCGCATCAACCCATCTTCCAACGAAATAGTAAAGGGTTTCCACCGATAACTAAAAGCTGTCGATCGCTGCAACGGTGGCGGTGGCCGCCTATGTTAACATTACTAATACTAATGGTAACAACCGAGAGAATTTCCAATCTCATTAAGAATTCATGCTGCCCATAACAATAGACCTAATTAGGGTAATTGTCCTTCGCCAACTTCCAGGTTCCGAGAAGGAGGAAACATGGGTGTACACTGGTGTTACAAATGAAGAATTTCTGGTCTCGAATATGTCAACTCTCTTCATGTAGTCATATGCCTAAAATTATTTTTCACTTTGTGTTCATATGTACGTCGAGCCCTGTAAACATTAATGAGCTTATCAACGCCAACATTCAGCCAGTGGGGATCAAACGGTTGGGAGGGAATATCGTCAATCGTTGTGAGGTCTTTGATGACAAATTATTCTACAGCGTCGCAGACAACACTGAGGTCATTTTAAAAAAGAAGGAAGATATTAAACATTGAAAAGCGATTTCCCGAAACTCCTTTCTGGCAACCAACGGAAAAAGAGGAGGAGTAACGAGGTGCGAAATTTCAGGCTTTAAATAAACAGGACATGCCTAAGGCCGCTAAAGATTTTGAGAAATAAGGTCACCACCGCCCTTTCTACTTCTTCCCTCTTCCCCTTCGCTAAAAATTTAAATACTTTACAACATTCCTGTCGACTGTCGTAAAAACGAAAAGAAGAAGGAAAGAGAAAGAAAGACTAAAACTCGTCGGCTGATGACATTTATAGAAGGAGTCAATTAATCGAAAATCCGTGACATATTTTTGAATTTTCAAGATGGACGTTCCCAAAAAACTCCAAGGTTTACTATTTTGATATAAGAGGAGAATAAGAGGAGGCTTTTTTTCACGATTCTGCGACTCGAATTGATAATAAACTCATTTTCTTTCCATATCTTATGAACTTTTTATTCTCTCTCTCAGTTGTTCTCTACTTCGTCACTCTATGTTCCGTCATTTATCGTTTTGGTTGGCTGCACTGCAGATGAGAAAACCCCTTTATTTCAATATGTCCTTTTTTTTACACCTTCTTTTTTCCTTTTTCCCATGTTTATGCATTTGAACTATCATGACTATTTTTGCTTTGATAAAATCTCAATGACATCACACTTCTCGAGATATTTTGTTTAATAATAAAGAAGTATAAAGTTTGCTTTTACAAATTTCTTCCTCCTACGTTTTCCTCTTTTTTCCGCCTCCATTTCGTTGCAAAAGATTTTTTGTTATCTGGTTTTAAAACTCACAAATGTTACAACGATCAGCCAAATTTCATTCTTCCCCCTCCTTCTCCTTTTCCGTAGAAAAAGAAACAAACGGGAAAAATCTAACTTCCACTACCAACTGATAATAAAAATGACAAAATAATATACAATAAGAGTCATATATAACAGCACTTATGACGTTTCATGGACACTCATAAGCTGTCATTCCGGCCGTGACTCAAATTTTGTTTTCTTCAACTCTTCCCCATTCTCATTCCTATTCGGAGGAATAAGAGGGATGTAGTGCTTGAAATGGCCTAGAGAAAGGTAGAAGAGGTAAAAAAGAGGAAAGGCATAAGAGAAAAGCAGTGGGAAATTAGGATAGAAAAATCAGCCAATGTTGAGCTTAAAGGAGGAAGACTAATTTTGCGAAAATTTTCTTGAGGACGTTTGTGTACGTTCTTGAATGCTGACGCTGACCTTGACCTCGAAAATATTAAAAATAAAAACGAAGGAAAGCCTTCACGTCTGTGTGTTATTAATATCAATTAATATCGAACAAGCTAGGAGGGGAGCGGCAAACCGTAGGTAGAAGCTCAAGGACAGACTTATGTACAGGTAAAGTTAGAAAATCCTTTTCTTCACCATTCAGCCGATGAATCAACGTCGACATAAATTAAATTTTCTTTCCAATCAATGTAGCAATGACTTTTGCTGTCAACATTAACGGATTTATAGTTCTAATCACGAGTCACGTGGTTTTATAAAATACTTTCTTTTATTACAATATAAAGATGGTCTCCATTGATTATAAACCTAGACTTGTATCATGGTGGCTTCAAAAAAGAGTTTTAGCATTCCAATCTTACACTAATCAAACTTACATCCTGTGGTTATCAGCCATAGAAGACGTAACATTTGAAAAAAGTAAATATGGAGTATGCACCCGGAACAGAAATATCAGCTCAATGAGAAATGATACCAT
Source organism: Columbicola columbae (assembly GCA_016920875.1). Classification (NCBI taxonomy): domain Eukaryota; kingdom Metazoa; phylum Arthropoda; class Insecta; order Psocodea; family Philopteridae; genus Columbicola; species Columbicola columbae. Next base: position 16,566,925 of record JADMLL010000007.1, read on the forward strand.
GGCTGAAGGCTTCAATAAGGTATATCAAGGTGAAAGAGTCAATAGTTCGTAATTTTTATTTTTCTTTCTTCTGAGTAAATTCGCCCTTGATAATAGCCTAAAGGCCTAATGAATTTCAGGATATAGTGGCCCAAAGACCAAAGTCTAGATGATGAGGTCGCAGAATTAGGACTTGGTGCTTTACGAATCACCAATGTGTGACTTTCCCACATTCCTTCCTGCCTGAAAGTTCTCTTGTGTTGAGTTGATGATAATCCTCCTTGTCCAAATGAGCACCAAAAATCAAAAGTCGTTGACAACGAAGGGAAGATGCTGTGCAGTGAACAACTAACTTAACAAAATTCCGTTCGCAGTCATCGGAAACGTTTTCGACAGGTTAACGCAAATTAATGAAAACAATATCAATTTAAAAAAAAAAAACAAAAAGCTCGTTCGATAACGATAAAGATGTATTGTATACATAGTAAAACGCAACCATTTTTGCAATTTGACAGAAATGAAATAAAAGTATATTTACTAACGTTCGACCAATGAATGTAAAGATGATGAGCCACGAGTACTTACAAGCGAACATGGCGACAGAGAAGGAATTCTAGTTACATCTAAAGGTAGTACTCAAAGGTACTAAATAGCCTGAAAGGCTGAGACCAACAGACAGTGATTTAAAAAAGTTTGAGAATTAAAACCTCTAACTAAGGAGGGATGAGAATTAGAAAGAAAGTGAGAGGTGTCCGTAAGTTGTCAGACAACATTTGAAATTATTTGAAGTGGCTGATGGATAAACACTAAACGACGACAGAAAGCTGCCTAAATTCATTACATCACTCATCTCACCTTTAGTTGATATATATTAATATATATAACGAGGACCACCACTTTAAATAATGCAGAGAAATAATTTGTCAGAGAGATGTGACGTCAAAGAGACCTAAACCAGGTCAATAGTTGCACAAGAAAGACAGAAACTCGCACAAAAAACACTATGGTGGCGTTACCTATAATGTGTTTGAGATGCAGGATTTTCAGCCACTGACAACATTTACTAACGCAAGTGCTGATGTTGAAAAGTCTGGTATAGAATCCACCAAGTGTAAGACACCATCGTAGGATAAGATGTAAGGAAAACAATACGCGTTGTTCACCTCTAGCAAAAAAAGAATTAGTAAAGCAGTAAGAGGTTGAAGACCCAGGGAAAAATTTCATCATAGTAAAAAAAAAAGAAAAAAAGAAAACGAAGCCCAAATTGCTTCCGAAAAAAAAGAATTAAACGGCGTAAACAAATTTATATCATGAAGATTGGTATTTGGCGAACGGCCATTGCATCAGAAATATAAACTAAGAAAAAAAGAATTCAGATAAACGTGAAAAGAAAATGTCGACGATGACGAGTATGGAAAGAAAGACAAGGAGAATTTAAAGGATGGAATGAAGTGTTTAAGCGGTCGTGAGCGATTCTCAAGACGAAAAATTGGGAATTACTTCGGGGTCGATTAGTAGAAGTTCCACGTGTCAGGAGCCCCGAAGGCCGTTCACAATCCATGCAACCACGTGTAATGTAACTAGGTCAAGTCTTTGAGGTTACACTATTCTCATTCCAGCGAATTTTTTTTTTTTTGTTTCTTTTGTGTTTTCCTTTGGATATGAAAGAAAAAAGGAATCGTTACAAAGATGGCGTCTCACCTTTTGTACTGCGCATTTTCTTGTGAAAAAACTTTTTTTTTGTTATCGAATTTTTCTCTTATAATTTTTAATCCCTGAGCTTTAACTTTTAAAAAGCTCGTCCTATCGGCCTCCCATTCTCCTTTGTCGCCTTCTGTCTTTTCTTACATCATAAAAATGAATGCAATGGCTGGTGGCTTTTCTCATGTCTAGTGTTCATTACTCGTCCTTTCGTAAGGTTCTCTTGAGCTTGGATAGCTTGAGTGGAACGCTTGCAATATGATGCAACTTTGGGGTCTTTCTATGCCTCGGGATTCTTCGCTTTCTGTTACGAAAAAAATAAAAAAATAAATGAGCCTATGGAAGTAACTGTATTGGAAAACAAAATAAAAGGTACATTTCACAATAATTTTACTTCTATGTCATCATACTGTAACTGAAACTTTACCTTCTTCCAAAAGAGACTGGGCAATGAGCTTTAGTATCTACCCAATGCCCCAAAAGCCAGCTACCAAAATTACTTTGAATGTGTTTTGTTGATGTAATAAGCAGATTTTCATTTAATTTCAGGATCACCCCCGTAAATTCCAAGTGAGATTTAAATCCGTTATCGACAAGAATCAAGCAAAAACTATTGGAAACCGGCAGGATGGTCATCAAGGGGTTTGTTGAGTAATCACGTGAACATTTGGTAAATTCGCCTAAGACAAAATTTTTGGCAACAACGCCAAATTGAAAGCATTTAGTAAGAAAATTGAAAACAAAACATTTTCGGTTATTTCTGTAATTCATGAGGCTAAAAAAAGACTCAAAGATAAATTTTGCTGTCAGCCGAATGGGCGTTGGGTCCGTGCTGATCGTTTTTTTCATTGCGTTTGATTTTTCTTGCACTGGCGCCGAGGAAATGTTTTATTCACCAATGATTCAAGCAACGCCTCTTCCTTTTTAAAAAGGGGCAATTGTGGTTTGCTTGTCTCCTAGCCTACCCGTCTGACCGTCAAACTGACGAGAAGGACTAAAAAGGAAGATTGCTTCTGTTACGAAAAAAATAAATAAATGAGCCTCTGAAAGTAACTGTATTGAAAAACAAAATGGGAGGTTCATTTTACAATAATTTTGTTTACAATGACTTATGAAGCAGTTGAGGAAGTGTGCAAGACAACTTGAAGGTTGATGTGAATAACATTCTGCCGATTTTTATTCGAATAAAGCTCAAGTATGTCAATGACAGAGCCAGACAGACGGACGTGCGAATACCAAACGGTCGAAAGAATAATTGAACGGAAGACCACTGATTTTCACTGAAGGAATCGAATGGCCGAGGACATAATTATCGATTTTACCGTGTCCTAGCAACGAGAATGCATTGTTACGTCATAGTTAGGTGCTTGAACCGAATGAGATCTGTTTGTTTGTTTTTTCTTTTTGTGTTCTGTTTTTAATCTGAGAAATGATTTGAAACAGGTGAAATGGCAGGGGGTCCTTTGGGTCTTAAGTACAATTTTGCCGCTCCTTGGAAATCAATGAGTTGGGAAAAGAAATTAAAACCTGAAAAACTCTGTCTCCTTTTCTGATTTTTTTTAGTAGGAGAGAGACAGAAAGGAGATAGTTTTCCTTCCTACGCCCTTTTCCAGAAAAAAAAAGATTAAATGAACGAGTTTTCCCAATTCCCAATTCATGGCTAAAATCGAATTATTGTTTGAGTGAATCGGCGGCGTGACTTCTAGCACGTAGATCATGCTTTTCCCTCTCTCTTTCTTTCTTTTTTTACACTTTCTTTTAAGTCTATCTTTTTTCAACTAAATTCACCAAAAATTTTTATTGTATGATGAATATTTTTTCTATGACAAGATTCCTTGCTCTTTGTGAAAAAGAAAAAATTGAAGATCTGAAAACATTTTTTGCTGTTTTTTAATTTTGAACGATTTTAATATCTTATGCTTTTACATAGTTTTAATAGTATCCGCTTTTGTCTTACTACAATATCTATAAATGTAATGTTTTACTTCAACCTTCATTCTCCAGTTAATTTCCATTTGTCTCCAAGTTTCAGATAACAAGTAGTTTCCTAGTGTGGCCGTAGGAAGTTGGACTGGAAAGAAAAAATGATTGTGTCGTGTTTGAGAATTCTTAATGAAACTTACAGTGTAACAGACCCCTCTCAAAATTTTTACGGGGGGGCAGATGTGTTTGTTCCTGTACCGTATATTGTGTCACGACCTTCAGTATTGTCCGTAATTTTCATTAATACAAAAATATTAATTTATCCAATCTTTAGCATCATCAGAGTCGAACCTACCTTTACCCCCAACAATGTTATTATCAATCTCAACGTCTACAGTTGGGTCTTTAGAGCTGGATCAATCATCGCATATGAATTTTAATTCAGTTAGAATGACTTCATTTACTGTGTAATAATTTTATTGAAATAGAAAAGAAAAATAAGAAGGTAAAAGAGAGCTGCATCAAAAATATAAAAACAAAGAGGGGAGGAATCAAGAGAACTAACAGGAGAAGGAAAAAAGCGGTAAGGAAGAGAATACTAAAAAAAATTAAAGAAAGTGCGATGTAAGAGATAAGGAAAACGACAAAACTAACAGAAAATAAGTAAAAGGGTGAATCTAAGAGAAGAGTGTTGTGGAGTCTAGGAGTCTGTCTATTGAGACATCAGGGATGCTGCGGAAGGATTGGGATGGGAATATTTGTCCTCATTTTATTTTTTGCCTAATTCTTGGTGACTATCGAAGTATTGGGCTCCAAGGTAGGCATTCAAAATCAAATTAATTGTCGTTTTGATGTCTTTTTCTTAAGTTTAATTTTAACCTCCATAAGTCAAGGAGAAATTTGGCATTAACGAGTTTAGTGCAGTACCCTCTAGCCTTAGGTTTATGCACTAATAAACGTATTTTCCACCAGATGTCGTTAAAGTAAATAACAAAACTTGGTTAGGACGATAATGGTCTTTTTAAGACTTTAAAAAAGAGTTATTCCAGTTTTACTTGTTTTTGTATGTAAAAATTTGTATTGAGAAACTAGAAATTGTTACGAAAACAAAGAAACATTCGAAAGTGAAGTGAGAAATCTGGGTAGTCATGAATTTTCAATTTTCGTTCGTTACAATCTCGAGAGATGCCGCAAAGAACCATTTCAATTTCCCCTGTTCCTCTCTTCACGTGGTCAGGTTAGGTTTTTAAAAAACCCTCATAAATTTTCCCTTGATTACCGGTTGAATTAAGGTATAATATTAAAAAATAAAAAAAACCACTCGAGTGTAATGGGGGAGTATTCCAGAAGCCAAGAATTTAGAAAAAAAAATCTGATTTTCAGTCTAATAAGGTAGATTTCCTTGGAACTCTGTTATATAATTTTCAAATGTTTGAACAATCTTTTCATTAATCAAGAATGGTAATGTTTAGGAGCATCGTAGAGGACCAGCCGTGTTACTGTCAAAATCAGACAAGGATTATGTTAGAGATCAAGGGTCAAAGAAAACGTTATTGTCCTCAAGTACAAAGGAAGAAAAGCAACATCCAACAATCCTTATCAAAACCAGAGATGGAGAAAGAGCCTTGTCACCCAGTTCAAAGGGAAATCCATCTGCTCAAACCCCCAAGTAACCTATATTATATGTTTTTCAAATTTTTTTTATGTCAGTATTTACTGAAATTTACATATAATACATTTTTTTAAGGAAAGAAGAAAATACTCAACCAGTGTATCAACTGCATTCAAAGCTGTCAACCACCGAAAGTAAGTAAAAGTAAAATTTGTATGAACCAAGTCATTAAGTGTACAGTTATTTAAATCAGATATTATTTTCTTACAGCAGTTGCCCCACCTGAAATGTGTGGTCCAGTCAAATTATTGGATTTGGAGAATGGCCTTCTAGTTGATGGTTGCTTGGAACATTTATCTGACCAAAGTGATTTCCTTGTAGTTGGGGTTATTGGTTACCAGGGAGTTGGCAAATCTACAATTATGTCTCTCTTAGCTGAACCAAAACTTCTGAGCAGCAAAGGGCAAGTAAAATTAATTCAATTGTAATTTTATTTTGTTTTGCAGACAGTTTATGAGCAATTTTTAATAATTTATAGTGATTTTTATACAGCATTTGTGTATATCCTTTCTTGGGAGTCAATTTTTTAAAGTTTTGAGTATACTGTAATTTTTTTTCACAAATTAGTTGATGTGTTTTTTTCACCTACAGGAAACTTATATTTGGAGTTGAAAAAACAGGTGATATTGAAATTGCAATTCATAAAACTGATGGGGTTGATATTTATGTCTCCAATAACAGAACAATATTCCTTGACACCCAACCTATATTATCTCCTTCAAACTATGTGAAATTGCTACAGCAACAAGATATGATGTCAGCTAAAAAATTTCAACATTCTGATTATTGCATTGAGGCCAATGATGTGGAAATACAGAGCCTTCAACTCATCACATTCCTTTTCAGCATCTGCCATGTTGTTCTCATTGTTCAAGATTATTGGTTTGATCCTGACTTGATCAGGTATGTGGTATTTTTTTATAACTAGTGTAGAGTCAACAATATTTTTCTCACTGTTTATGGATTTTAGGTTTGTACAAACTGCAGAAATGTTAAAGCCATCAACTCCAACAGCAGTTGATGAGTCTATGGTAGAATATTTTCCTCATGTTTTGTTTTTGCATAATAAGGCTCCAGATTCTGGTTTTCAACCAAGAAGAATCAAAGAAATGCAGGTAAGTTTCTTTAATTTAAATTTACAAAGTTTTCTTTATTGTTCCTGTTGTTTCTTTATTGTCTATTGTTCCTGTTTTAATTAGTTTTTAAATGGCTAAAAATGTATAAGAAGTATAACCTTTTTTATTCACTAGTAATCTTATGATTCCTATTTGCTGAAACTTGAATTCTTTTTAAAGGATATATACTGCAAAATGTTTTTGCATTCTCGTCTACAATTTCAAACTGGATTTGGCATTGCCAATGGGGAAGTTAACCCTGCCTTGAACACAGATTCTTGTGGTGAACTCATCAACTTATTTTTACTACCTGAAATAGATCAAGGTTGGTTAATTTTTGTTGTGTTAAAGTTTCATTTCTTGCCATTCAAATTCCTAATATATAGTTTTTATATTTAACCCATCAAGAACCCACCAATTATAGGGGCCATTCAGGATTTTCAAATCTCATTATACAAATTCGAAGGCAAATTTTGTCAACGCCACGGACGCCTTTAACTCATTCTGCGCTCACCGAAAAAAATTGGTAAGATTTATATCTTTTTTAGTAATGCCTAAAAACTGAAGGCTGTCCAAGTTGTTCATTGTGATCTCTTAAAATTCAAAAAAGGCTCAGAAAATATGTATGAGAATAAAATTTTTAGGTTTTGTTTCAATTTCTCTCATGTAATTACGTCTCGTGATATATTGATGCGAATATCAAATTGGCAAAATGAATTTCTGCCGACGTTTTTGTTTTATTTTCTCAGTAATGCTGACATATTAGTTTTTAGAATAATGAGGAAACATTTCATGTGTTTTCATTTTCGTTTTTAGGGCATTTAAAAAACCTGGGACCTAATACTGTAAACAGAGTATGAAAGTAAACAATTTAAACACGTGAAATCTTTCCTCGTGACTTTAAAAACTAACTTGTCAGCACTAATGTTGTAATGTTAATTTTTGGGCTATTTTGCCACTCAAATCAAGTGTAACAGCTGGAGACATCCTGGGGGGAAGAACGTTCGGCTTTGACTTTTTCAGTATGAGCGAAACGAATGGACGAGGTAAAAGAAAATTCCGTTACACTTCCAAGCATTTGACTTGTGTAGTTAGTAGAGTAACATTACTCAGGTTAATCGTAACTGTCATAACTCACTGTCAGTGAGAGCAACCTTTACACTTGTTTTTTTATATCCTCATTTTGACAATATCCTCCAGATAGAGGTCCGATATCCGAGAAGTTAAGTTTCCGTATGTCAAATGGTCAACAGCCTGCAGTGATTAATGTATATAATCCTTATTTTCTTTGACTCATTGTGTTTAGTATGATTATTATTTTTTTCTTTATTCTTGTCTTTTATCTTTGTGGATGTGTTTTGTTTTAGGTTTCACTACGCAACCAAAGTGTGGGACGGAATAAAAAAATGTACATTTTTCAATGAATATCATCGATTGCTTAATAACGTGTGATTAATTTTGGTAAACAATCATCTCACAGGTGGTTCAGTCAGACGGTTGATATTGAATACAACAGTAAAGAAGGTAGAAGGAAAACATAGAAGGTAATTTTTAGTAGTTAGAATGAAAATGATTGTTACTTGAAAGTGTTACTGTTTTAAGAAGGAGGAAGTCAATTTGTGGAACCATTCTAAGCAGAATCCCTATATATTAATATATGTTATCACAATACTTGTTATCAGCATTGTTGTACAATCTAAAAGCCGGTTACTCACTGATAAACGCCGGCGAGTAGTGGCCTCTTTCTGGAGTTAATCGGCTTGTACGAATGCTGGTATACACTTGCTAGTCTCCAGTGTTCCGGATAATCTTGTCCGTTGTTCTCAGGCCAAAAAGAAAATGGAGGTATCAAAGTGCCGATGGAGTAACTTTTTTTCGCATAAGGAAGACGCATCTTGGGTACCTTGTAGGATTTGGTGGATGATGAGGGTCCGGAATTGGAGATTTCGCTTTTCGGAACGCCAGCTTTAAATGCGGCCTTGAATTCAGTTTTATCACGATTCTCGTAGATGTCCAAGTTGGGGTTTTCGCAGGCAGAACAATGTCTCGTCTTTTTGTCCTTTTCCTTCTGAGATTTCGTGCCGTCAGCAGTTTTCCTCTCCGTTTTGGTGGATGTCGTTTTGGCACTTCCACAGTTGCGAGGGGAATATTTCAGTTTGGAGAATGATTCCGGACTATTTTTCTCCGTTCCGCAATGACTTCCGTTGCAAGCTGTCGCCAAATTTGGTGTGCTGTGATGATGGTTTTTCTTCCCCGATTGAGTTTGATCACATTGACAATTGCCGATGGATTTCTTCCTAGTGCTTGTCTCTCGACTTTCTTTCACTAAGTTTTCCGATTCCTTTTGCAAATTGGTTAGCCTGTCCGACAGCGCTTTGCTTGTGTCTTCGTTCGACCAAGCTGTTTTCGGATTTCGGCGTGCGTACTCTGCCGCATTTGTCGAAATAGAATTAATGCTTTCGGGGGTGTTGGATTTGTGCGAGCGAGTTGTCTCTGGAGATTGTTTTACACAAGACATGATGGCTTGTTTATTTTGGGTCATAGAAGTCAGACTACGGCTACTTTTCCCGTTTATTTGTGACGGTAACGTGGCAACATTGTTTTCATCGATTCCTTGTGAGATCCTTTCGACGACGGCCTGAGATGAACCAAGGACATTCGGCTCGTCCATGGTTTCCGTGGGGCGAATCATTGTGAATACAGCTGGAGCTGCACTTCTGTTACTTCCATCTATGTGAGGGCTTCTTTTGGGCTCGTCAGAAGGATCTTCTGGTTTCAAGTCCCAACAAATGGCCAGATCGATAGGCAGAAAGCGTTTTTTTATGGTGCTTCCCTCCAAAGCTCCTGTTTTCGGTCTTGTCTCTTTCTGCGCTTTTACTTTGTCGGTTGCAGTTTTCGGACGGTAAACTCTTAATTTGGAACATTCGGTCGGTCCTGGTGTCGTGTAGCACTTCCAACCGATAGCAGAAGGTCCTGCCTGGACCGAGAGTGCTTCGCCAGGGTTTGGGTGCCTTCCACTCGCCAAAGCCTTATATACAGGGTCATTGATTACATCTGGTAAAGGTTTGTGTCTTAAATTTTCATCATGGTACCTTTTTGCTATTTGATAACCCACATACTCGTTTTTGGCGCAGTCTGAGGATTTCTTGTCATCTTCTTTCATTTTTGGGGATTCAGTAACGTCTTCAGGGTTTTCAAGTTCTACCGTTGGATATTTTTCATAGTTCACTTCATCGGAACTGACCAACTCTTCGTGGGGCGTTTTCCCACCGTTCTGATTCGCGTTCGTGTCACCGGAGTCAAGTGTGTCCTTTGGTCCACGTGGAAATACTTTTATCTCGGGACAGATGTCTTCCCCGGGCAGAGGTGGTTGTTGCTTTTCTTCCACCGAATCGAGAATTCGTTTAATTTTTTCATCCAAAGTTCCGGGTCGTATGTTGTAAGTATCGTCTTGTTCTTCTTGCAGGCTGTTCAAAGGCTCTAACTTAGTGGGCCGAGGTCGGAGGTCTAAGGCTGAGCAAGACTTGTTGCGACGCTGGAAGCTCTTTTGCGCCGATGAAGTGGAATTCTCGTTTACCCTTGGTAAATACTGAAAATAAATAAATTAATTTTTAAGTCTTTCTTGATGAGTGTATTTTATTAGAAGGATTACTTGCCTTTGAAATAATTTCGAAAGGGGTTGAACCGATTAATCAAAGTTTTGTAATGCGCAGAGAATTTTTAATGGCTTCCGAGTGAAGTTTGAAATTAGGGAGTCATAAGAGAGTTCTTTCGGGAATTTTTTTAGGTATTATCGGTTGGTTAGTGATTGAACTAATGAGAACTTACCATGTAAAGAGTATTGGTATCTGCTTCGTTACTCACTGACCTCGTTGAGAGAAAGTCTCCATGAGCAGTTTTACGTATCAAATGCCATGCAAATGAAGAGGTGCATTTTGTAGTGGTCCTTTGGCCATATTTAGGACAAAGTAGACTGTGGAACTTTCATGCGTTGTAAATTAATAAATAAAAATACTTTGAGTGCTGACGTGTTAATTTTTTTTATTGAAAAGGCATTTATCTCAAAAAAAGAGGAGGCTAGACGTTTTATAAATATCAACAACTTCTGACTTCACAGAAACAAACTAAATGGTTGCGTTCGGCTTAGTACGAGGTTCCCCGTGGGTTTCTTTGCCTTCTTCGGACGAGTCTGTGGGTCTTGTTTTAGACTCTGTGCGACAAGTGCATTCGGCTAATAATTTTTGGCAAATTTGGCATTTATTCGTCTGGAACGTCATTCAAGTGTTGTGTAAGAAGTACGAAATTTAAAAGAATGTGAAAAGAAAGTGCTTTTATGCTTTTATGCCTTACGTAAACGGTGAAGAATGTTTACCGCTTGTCTTTCTTGTTGGTCCACTGGTGGTTCCTCTTTTGATGTCGCTTCCGGTGGAGCTTTTTTCTTATTTCCCCAAAGATTGACTAACCGCTCGGGAGGTGCGACAAGTTTTTTAACTGAAAAAGTAAGTTAAACTCCTCAGGTTGCATCTTATGTCCTTTCAAATTATTTTCAAAATGTTAACAACATTTATATTGACATCGTTACCATATTCTCTGGTGATGCGCCTCGGCAAGTCCCAGGTGCCAACGTGATTACCCCACGGATTTTCTCTTTTGATTCCCTCTAGTAAGCGGCCATTTTCGTCTGCTATCGGTTTTGTACATTTAAACCTTTGCCTGGGTCTTTCCGGATACCATTTGGGATATTCCCAATTTCCCAGCTTTGTGGGATTGTATTGGTCTTCGAACTGAATACAATGAAAAATCTTTTTTTAATTTGCTGAACGACAGCAGAGTGTGTCCTGAGATGTCGATGGGAAAAGAAACAATATAATTAGTCGAAATGGTTATCTGCAGGGGTGTGTGATATGACACGTGTCCGTTGCATAATTGTGGTTCGCCTGGTCACGTGATCGTGTTCCGTCAAATTAACACGTGACTGAATACGGCGAAAAGTTGACGAGTGTTGGTGTACAACTCTGGGGAATAATGAAACTGTTCATAAAAAGACTTTAATCTTTCAGCATCTTTCTCTCCTCCTTAATTTGGTCTTGAAGATACTAAAGATCAAATTATCAACCGGTCATTTCGTCAAAGTGACTTGTTTGCTCTTTGGATTTTAATTCTTTCTAAAATGTTCTGTTTCCGAGTGACTTTTCACTTTTCATTTTCTTTTGAAGGACAGAAATAATTCCTACATCAGGATCACAGTGGGACAGACTAATGAGAATGACAAAGTACTGTGCACCTGGGCAACCACTTGAAAAAAATTACAAAGACAGTAATAAGAAGATATAGAAAGTAGAAAGGAGTGGAGAGTGAAAAACGCGACAATTTAAAAAGAATTGATTTGTGGGTCCTGTGGGAAAAGATCGAATTGAGCTAAACATGATTTGGAGATTCGAGAACACGAAGGGGATGGAACACGAGCATAGTCAGGGTGGCGAACACGAATGCTTTTCAGTTTCTAGTTAACCGATCGGCAAGCGCCAGATGGTCTGACTTGTTGAAGGGAATTCTCGGATCGTATTTAATGAGTAAATGAGATTTCGAATGTTAATCAAAAGAGGATAAGGAGTTTCCACCTTTCGGGTCAATGGCAAGAGAGGGAGAGAGAGAGAGAACGTTCAAATACAATACAATAAAATTTCACTTCCAAGAACTTTATTTTCATTTACGTTTCAAAATAATAGTGTAACTGTCATACTAAACCGGAAATATATCTTACAAAACCCTTTTTATTAAATTATTAATAAATATTTTGTCTTAAGAAATTTGTTGAGAGTTAATACTCTCCTTGTTTCAATCAGTTGCTTGGTTTGGTTCCAAAATTTTGTTCTTGATACGTTCCCTCCTTTTGTTTGAGGTAGAAGTGCTGTTTGGTTTGCATAGCTTTTGTCAGAAAAGTGGCAGAAGTCAAGCATCTGAGCAAACTCTTATTATCCATTACATGTTAGGCATTTTATAAACTGACCGAGAACGGTGATAAATATTCAGTACTTTGTCACATTTACCTAGCTTAGTTGGTGATTATGAAAAATCATCGGAAGTCGTATATAATCTCAGATTTTTACTTTTACCGTAACATGTATTGTATATACAGTAAGAGAATACCAAACTTCATTTCTCAATATATGATTCCGATATAATTGAAGAAGGTACAGAAGATAAGTGAAATTTTTAACTGCAATGTCAGCTCTCAAATAGTCTGGACTCAAATATATCTCGGGTTTTTTCTTTCACGCGATTATGTAAGTGCAGTATATGACGAACTGCAGACAACATTGACGAAGTAAGTGATGTAGTTATAGTCACCTTTCAAAGTATTTTTTTCTGCAATACACTACACTACCTTATTGTATTTGCTACCGTGGTTAAAATATTACAACAATTATAGTAAAATTTTCCTAATTGGTAAAATATTTGATTTAGAACAAAGGTTTGGTTTTGAGGAGATAGAGAGACTTTTGTTTAAAAAAGAGGGAAAGAAACGCCACTGAACTGCCGCCCCCATGTGATGGTTGCACGTGTGTTGGGCGTCGCACTTGATGTAATTATTGGCCTCGCGTAATTGAAATACTCGGAGGATAGCGTCCGAATGTTGGAATCATTCGAGCGGTTATATTGAAAATTGTCAAAGGACATTTTTCCATCTTTTTTATAGGGATCTTCTTCAATTTGAGGTGGAGGAAGGGTTGGTGAGAATGAGGATAAGACGGACATTACTCGACTATAATTTTGTTTTTGTTTTGTTTTCATGGTAATCTACCTCGATAAAGAGAATTGCTTTTTTAAAAACTGATTTTTTTCTCGAAAGCTCTAGATAAAAATGTTGGGAGCGGATTTTCCTTTAAAAGAAAGATCCTCGAGACTTCTTTCCATTAGTTTTCACCAAATTTTTTTAATATTTATTATATGTTCTATAACAGTGGTTCCCAAAATGGTTTCTACGTACCCCCAGAGGCCACCGGTATCATTCTGGGGGTCCGCTCAAGCTCCAATAATAAAGTTGTGATCCGTTTTGTTATTACGGAAATTCAAATAAATAAAAATAATATATAAATCAGAAGCGATTTTTACGTTCTCAGAATTTTATTAAACTTAAAGGAATTTTTGGTGTAAATAAAATGAAACTAAAATGTAATAAAACCATTAACACGTTGACGACCACACCACAATGGTGTGTTACTTGTGGAGACCGACAGTTTTTTCGTTGTAAATTTTTTAACCCTAACATAAATTTTCAAAAACTTAAGGGTGGCTCCTTGGTCCTAAAGTGAATTTACCCTCGTACTCTTCGGTGAGTCAATGTTTCCTTTGCAATTACACAATATTTTTTGACTGCCACGAATCGTGGCATAGTATTAAACCCAATTGTTCAGATGAAGTGACGCTTGAACTGATGGCGGGAAATTTATCGTCAGATTGATTCCCACAGAAGCACTTTAGGTGACTATGAGAAGCGGTAAAAAGTTGTCCCACAAATACTAAATAAAATCACAATGAATTCACATACAAGTGCCCAGTGAATCAGTTATTCTCATTTTACCTTAAAAATATCATAATATTTTCGAATTTCTTTAAATTAGAAGAAAATCGTTTTAAAATCAATTTATGTCTCTGCCAAAGTAACTGATTCAGACATATACAATATCTCCCCGAGGGACAGAAGAACTCAACACTGTACAAAAATTGCATTAAAATTATGTCCACAGGTGTAAAATCAGACCCAAAGAAAAACATGTTACTCGACTTATTGGTGGGTCAAGCGATCTTCTTGTACCGATCACACGTGACCCACGGGTAAGTCGAGTTATCGGCAAGGTGTTAAATCCCAGATGAACGCTGATTTCTAAAGATTGTGAAATCCGAAATATTATGTCCGAAAATAATTGGACACAATCGGTGAGTTTTTTTTATAACACAAAGGTTAAGGTATAGGCGAAAGATTGATTTGAGTGCATGCAATGATCTAATCAGCTTCCTCTTTCCTACCCATCCCCGGGACACAAGTTAAAAGATTTAATTACCTCCCTTAACCTGGATGGGACAAGAAATAAAAATTTTCTTTCCTTTTGACGACAGAACTTCCGAACCACCACGACTTAAGTAATAAACTGAAAAGTTTTTCCAGATGCTGAAAAAAAGGGAAAAGAAAATGAAAAGTTGACGACGAGTGAAGGGAAGATGGTACGAGAAGGAGAAGGAGGAGGAAAAATCGGAAATAATAAATTTCCAACCCAAGGTTCGTTTGCACTGTTGTCATCGAGTTTCCTCAGTTTCGTTTTTGTTTATGATATTTAAGAAGTGTTGCCAAGTATTTTGTATCCATAGCACAGGACACAGCACATAGGACGTAGGACAGGAGAATTTTCATCATCACTGATTTTTTCAGTTTAATGACAATTTTTCTAGTTGGGGATCTAATAGACATGAAGTCGTGAGCATAGAATGTTTTTTCGGTAAATCTTTGCTTAATATTTCACTCGCACAGTTTACCTGTTTAGTTGACTAGCGAATTTGCTCCGATAATTGGGAGTAACCTACTTCAAAGGAAAACCCCGAAACGTATATGAGTGGCAAACAGGGAAAAAAGAGAGAGAGGTAGAGGAGAAGGAAACTTTGTGGATTCGTGCAACTTCCTCTGCGCGCCAAAAAAAGCTTTAAAATGTTTTCATGTCAAAAAGAGTTTTGTTCGTTGGGGTAAATAAATGAGACAACCAACGAAACTGACTTAAAAAAAAATTCATCGTTTTACAAAAATGTTGGCCCATTACCCCCAAAAGGTTAGTTCTCATCCTCTTTCTTCTTTCCTTCGCCTCCCTTCTTCTTCAAATTTTTTAATATCTGTTTTGAGTTAGAACGTCAATGTCAACGGGATGATGTCCTTGCAAAAATAAATTGAAAAATCATGAGTGATTTGGAAAATAAAGGGGTTTCGTGGTGAGAAAGACTCAATTATGCTCTTCCCTCTCTGTTCCAAGTTTGTGGTATTTTTAAGGCGGAATGAGGATAGAACATCACCGACACCGTATATGTATTTTATTTAGTATTTGTGGTTCAACTTTTCACCTTGTATTATTCTCATAATCAGCTAAGATGCTTTACAGTGGGATCAATCTGACGATAGGTTTTCCCCCAAAAGTTCAGACGACATCTTTATCTGAACAACTGGCTTTATATACTAATAAACGATTCATCATAGCCATAGAAATTTATAAAAATGCAGAAGAAACATTGACCCACCGATAATCATGAGAGTAAATTTACATCCTGGGACCGCTTGACCAATCCATGACCAAGTTTTTCAAAATTTACAGGGATAGTTAATGCGTACCTATAATAATTAGTACAAAAAATTAAAATATGGGTGATTTACAACGAAAAAGCTATAGGCCCCCACGAGTAGCACACCATTTTCGGTGCTGTCGTCAACGTGTTAACTAAATATGCCGATAAATGGCTCTTTTAACTTTCACGATACAAAACTAAAAAGTTCACCAACTGACTGTAACTCGAGGATATTTTTTAAGAAGTTTTTTGCTCAAACCGAAACCGTTCAATACACAAACAACGTATATCGAAATATTGTAATTATAAATTCCTGCCAATATATTTAAAGTTAACCTCTCTGAGAAGGCTGGAAGGTTGTACCACTTGTACATCGTCAATTATTAACAAAAATGCTGATTAATTCAAAACCAGAAGCTTTCATTTAGCTGTGCCTCGAAAGTGAAGAAATGGGGGAAAGGAGAGCAAGAGAAGTAAGTAGAACTGCTTCGAAGTTAATTAAAAAGAAAAGAAAAAAGAAAAAAACCAAACAAATAAATAATAAAACGTAATGGTGGCAGTCGCAATGTAGTTTTGCTTTCAAATGAAAAGACTCATGATAAATAGAAATGAAGATTTTCCTGTGAAAGGCATAAAAATCGGGAACAAGCGAAAGGTCAAAGTTTTTCAGTCCAAATTCGTGACTTGTTAGCTATTTTTCTCCCTGTTGTTCCTGTTGTTGTTGTTGACAAATCAATAAATCAAAAATAGAAAATAAATTGACTGTTAGACCTGTGACTGGAACATTGTCAATATCCTACCTGAATCGCCAGATGTTTTACCTGGTTTGCGCTGAAATGGTAAGCCATTTGGATGATACAGCATCACACGTCATAAATAATCCATTTCCTCGTTCGCCACGAAATTCCTGTTTGTCGTTTCGCAACCATCAACAGTCTGACAGTCTGTTGTCCTCGGATAACATTACCTCGTTGCCCTGCCAACTGATCCCTTCTACAGTACGAATAAAAACACGTGTTTTCCTCTTTTCTTCCTCAGTTTCCGGTTTCTGGAATAAAAACAAGTCGAAAAGTTAAACGCGGACAGAATTTTTCAGTGGACCTAATATACACCTCTTTTTATGTCTCAGAGCGAGAACAGAGTATTGAATAAAGTACAAAAGGCCCGGATCCGTATGCCTAACCTACCTACAAAAAGCCTAACGTATGCCTGGAAATTTGTAACGGAAGCAACAGCTCAGACATTTTGATTCGTATTTCATGTACGTTTTCTCGTACGAGTTGCTTCTGATAATATTATTTTAAAAAAACTTTGACAAACCTTTTTATAGCGTCCGATTTTTGGCCGTTTTGGAACACCAACCGAACACACTTCTATATTTATTTATTCTGTGGAAAACTCAGATGTCAACAAATCCTTCTTGTTTCTATAGAAACACCGGCGAAGAGATTTTGGATTACGAATTCCCCCCTCCCAGACCATTTTGCTCTCACAATTCCCTCCGGGTGAGAAAGCTTTTGGAAAATCTTCCCGATTCAACCCTTTTTGTTTTGCAATTTGTTGTATGTTTTGGTGGTGGTGGTGGTGGTGGGTGGAAGAAAGTCGGAACAAAAAATAATTTTTTGTTTTCGATAAAAATCAAAAACTACATTCTGTCGGTATTTACGTGTAAACATGTTGTCCCAGGAGACACGTTCTTCCCTTCTTGAGGAGGGTTGGTGACATCACTGACTAGCACATGATTGATTTAATTCTTCCAGTTGAATGTAATCACGTGTTAATAAAACAAAGAAAAGAAAGAAGCGAAACGCGACTTTTTGTTTTAATTTTTTTTAATTGAATAAAAAAATTAGTAGAAGGAAAGAGAGAGAGAAGTGGCAGAGCCTATTTACAATATTTCCAATCATTTCCCTTCCGGGCTACCCCATACTTTCGTTTCCTATATAATACGTGTTAAAGGCAGACCTTCAAATTACTAGTTGGGCGGTAATGAGGACGGATCGCCATTAACAAAGAAATGAAACGCTAAAGGACACGTTCTTGAAGGATATAGTCAAAAAATTAATTTGGATTAGGTGAGTGGGGCAGTTATCTCTTACTTAATATGCTACCGCCCTTTCTCATGGACATATGCATAGGGCGTCTACGAAGCTTTGCCAACGTACCCTGTTTTGAGCGAGGACTTTCACCTTTCCCCATGACCTTTCACCTGCCTCCTGCTCAACAGATCTTCTCCACAACGCTATAGTCTGCCTCTCTCTTCTCCAAGGTCGTTTGTTGCTTTCTTAGCGTGGGACCGATCCATCTCCAATTTCTCTACTCTCGCATTCGAATGTGAATTTAAGAAGGTCTGTAGTCTTTTCGTGATATCAGGGGTTACTTTCCACGTCTCGTCGTCAGGTAACTCCGATATGTAAAACACACTTTAGTTCTGCGGGTGTATTGTATTAAAAACCGAAGGCATTCACCAATTTTCAATGAAAATACAGTCCAAAAACGGAACCAAATATTTCGCCTCTGAAAATACCAACAGCTGAATGTTTTTCACTAAATTATCAGTGGAAAATTCCTAAACATTCAGTTACCTTTCTTACGCGGTTTGTACACCCGTACAACAGAAAAGTGTTTTGTTACAAATCGCTGCCATTTGACAAGCGAACAAGGAAACAAAACGAACACACTTTGCTCATGTTTGCTTGTCATTGCCATAAATCAAAAAGCTAAGAAGAAAAAAGTAGATAATCCCTTATTTACGTTTAAAAACAAAGATAATCCCTCCAAGTGTTTCATTCTTAGGGGCGAATTCCACCCTGAGATGGGGCAATTGGGCCAACTACTCTAATCCCCTAAAACCCTTTTGATAAATGGTGTTTGTTCGGGAAGCAAGAAAAAAAATGTTATTATTTTGTGTAGGATTTACTCGGACAAAGCCCAGCTCTTTAATTTGGCGACCAGCTGCACCGGAAACAGAAAAAAACACGTTTTCGGATTTGATTAGGTTTCCTTAAATAACTATTGTGCTTGGAAGTAAACTGGACAAACTTTCCTTTCGAATGGATTTTAATGTTTCCGGGAGGAAGAAGAAGGTAATAGTGGTGTTGGTAGAATTACACGGAAGGTAAGAAAGGACGAAAAATTCGCATGCATGATCTGATAAACGGCATTTCACGAATAAATAAAATGGAAAAAAGAAAAGCGAGGTGGGTTCCACGTTTCGGGGACAATTTTGTTAAAAAGTTTTGACATTTTGTGAGGGAACTGTGACTCAGGTGGCTTTTCAAAAGGATTCTTGCATCTTGGATAATGAGTTTTAAGACTTTTACTTTCGTCGGCAACGGAGCGTTTTCGTTTTATTTCAAATAGTTTTTGAATCTAAATCGTTTGGTGTAAATCCGGAATATTCTCTTAGATTTTACTCTGACATTTTTTTATTTGTTACACTGCTGTGCGTCGTTGAGTGGGAGTACAAAATTTAACTTCAATGTAAATTAACTAAAAAATTAAGTTTTGAATGAATTGTATTAGGTCTGCCGGAAAGTTCTATCCGCTTTTAGAATTATACAAGAATATAAATTTATTGTACCTTAAATAATTTCTATAATTTATTTGTATCGGCCTTGTCCGATGTTGTCAAAAAGTATTTTGCACTAACATGATCTTGTCTGTATGGTCGTCGATTAAAGACGGCCGCCCAGAGCGAGGCTCATCAGAAAGTTCAAAATCACCCACATGAAATTTCTCGAACCATCTTCTACAAGTTTCATCAGAAACTGTACCTTCATCCAGCACCTTGTATAAATTATCTATTCCTTCTGTATCATCCCTTTCTTATTGGAATTCATACAAATTAGTGGCTTTTTGAAAAATATAATTTTTATTTTTACATAATAGATACTACAGTGAAAATACAAATGCCCACTATGTAAAATGTAAATAGGCAAAATTAGAGTGGCTTAAATAAACTTTAAATCTGTCAATCTTTTCTGTATCCGTTCTCACTTAATGCTCACATGAATCATTTTCGTTTTAGTTCATTTGCTAGTTCAGTATGTATACTGTACAGGTGATAAAACGAGAAAACCAAAAAAGTGTCATATAAATATAAGCAAACGTGTGCCAAATTTGATGTATTCATTATCGGACAGATTTAATAACTCACTAAAACTGACAAAAGCTAAATATTCTGCCGGCCAAAAGTTTGAGATCACTTTATCGAGTTCTTTCAATAAAGCTCGATTGGGTTGAAAAGAGGGCTATGAAGAGACTTTTTAGAACACCTAAATAGCTTTAATATAATTTAGACGATCGGAGTCAAATTAAAAGCTAACTTGGACCAATACACAATGTTTAACTTTAAGTGGACCGCAAAAAATCATTGTTGCTAGAAACAAATATTTTTATTGTAGACAGAACATATATAAAGTTAATTTTTTGTTTAAAATGATCTGTATAGTTTATAAATTAAGGATATTATAATTTTATAGATTGGTTCGTTGGTTTCCCCGATGAAATAACACTTGCATCGAGAATCCCTTTGTATTCTTCTTTCTTCGTTATTGCCTGAGTTTTAACTCAGTAACTTTAACTCATTTCTAACTGAGTTAGAAATACAGTTAAAACTGAATTTCCGGTTCCGTACACAGAAATATATTCCTGGACCATAACAGAACCACAGTCGTGCTTCACTAATCACACCCATAATATGGGAACATCTTTTCTTTAGAAGAACATCCGACGTTTCGACGTACCATAATTCGTCTGTATGTTTCAAATAATACAAACTTGAATTAGTCGCTCCCAAAAATAAAAACCTTTTTGTAGTCTAATCGTCATGAGTCAGTGCCCTTTCTTTCTGTTCTTTTGGACGACAGCACGGCTGAAGAAATTAAAATTTCTCAATCGTCGCTATATAGTTTTAAGCAACACAGGTTCGAAACGTGATTGGCTTCATCAGCGTAATTTCTGGTGCAGTTGGAAGTCTCTTGCTAGTTAGTATAATAGCAAACCCAATGTGGTTGCTCTCGACCTTCCCGACGGGGGATAATCCTGATTACTATCAGTTTCTTTGTATCGGAGAGTGTGTAATGAACAGGCGCCTTTGATATTTTTAACTGAACACAATCTCTCCGTCAGATTCATCCCTCACTGCAAAGCACAATGATGAAAAGTTTGGTTCCGTTCACAATCAAACATGTTGGTAAAGGCAAAAGAGCAGTGAAATTGAAGTCAGCACCTGAGAGATATTTAAAATACAGTAATAATGACTCGCCCATTCTTGAAATCGATGATGTTGGTCTACACTGCCCTTTTTTAGCTGTATTTTATAATTAAACAAACAAATTTGTTTCTCATAAATTCATCAAAAACTAAAGGAAAATTTGGGGGTGAGATCTTCCTTTTGGTTTCATCGATTTTTAAACCCCGTTTTCTTCAAAATTCACTCTTCCCCGCCCCGCCCGCCCGCCTTCGTCTTCAATTTTCCAACAATTATTGCTGAAAAGCATTTTAATTTTATGTTGCGTTTACACTACGTCCGAATTCCTTGTGGCCGATTGGCCAGTTGGCAGAAAAATCCTTTTTCAGCACCATCGATTTCATTGGACGGAATGAGATATAAAGGCGTGGTTTTCACTCTTCCAGATGCAGCATCCTTATCCATATCCTTCGCTTAAAATGCTTTCGCGTTCGCCCTCGTTTCAAATAAAACCTTCCATCTTTTTATGTTTAACTCAAACGCTTTTCTCCTGTCAGTGTAGGAAAAGGAACGTGATCGTTGTAATCGGTTCGAAGACTCAAGTTTTCTGTTTTTTAGCTTTTCCGGTTTCCCGAACCTCGCGATTTGGAAAAATTCTAAAAGATGTTAAATTGTAATTTCTAAATAATGAGTGGGAGATAGAATGTTTGGATGGCTTCAGGTACTGATTTCATTTTCAGGTTGAAGAATCGTCAAAAGAATTGAAAACAAGGTAGGATGTCGGGGGATGGCTAGGGCTTTTAAGAGAATTATGGGGTTTTGGGATGAAATGACAAAGAAGAGATGCCTTCACGCGAACGGAGTTGTTCTGTTTTGGTAATGATCGAACAAAATATATAGTTTTCTGTATTTTCCTGCTGAAACAATTAGTCAGTATTTTTCGTCTGCAGGATTCGGAAGCCAACAGAAAGTCAACATCCTAGAAGAACAGGATCATCCTTTGGTCAGAATTCGGGTTTGTATTTAGAAAAAAAATTTTTTTAAAGAGTTTTAAAAGGTTTATTCAGATAGTAAACGTCCGTCATCGGGTTTGTCTAAATGTTAGTGGACTAACTTTTCTTAGTTGATTTCACCTGAAATTGTTTTTTGTCATTTTATCGCTATTGGAAATTTAACCAATGACTCACGAATGACAGAAGCCAACTTTCGTTCAGAACTGTTTTTTAGCTGGTAGTCAGTCCTAGTTAAAAGTGGAAATCTTGGGCGATCAGTGGAACTTTTCTCTCATTTCCTGTTTTCCTTTCTTGAATGCGGAATGTCCCCGGGGAGAAATGAGTTGGAAGCAAATCACCATCGTCACCACCAAACGTTTAATAATTCAAAGCCTTTTTGAAATTCTTCCGAAGGAAATGGTTTCCGGTACTGAGAATACTAAATTATTAATAGAGAAGACACTCGATCTCATGTCCTTTGATACCCATTTTGCATCCCGGAAATCTTTATGACATCCGTCCCATGTGACTAAGACCTCTGGCCTGGAATTCCCCTGTGAACTGTGAGATCGTAGTGCGTCCTTTTCTATTCCAGATTTCTTTAGAGTGGTGCTTGAATACTGAAGCTTGTTTTCTAGTGTAGTCTTACAGAGACTCTACCACTCTTCTTGAATCATGCCCTATCATTGACATTTTGGTGTTTAATTCCCCTTTTTGGGAAGTACACTGATTTCATTGGAGGTTTTTTTTTAAATTTGAACGAGGGAAGGATTTGAGAACCTCTTCAAGGGATAACTATCTGATATTCTTAAAATTTTGTCTTCTGCCTGTTCTGTAATTATGTAGGAACATATCATCTGCCAATATAAAAAGCATTCAGAACTTTCTAAGAACAGTTTCTATTATGACGAATACTTGGAGCACAAATCTTATCTATATTTTCTGCTTCAAACTTCATTTTGTACCCGCACACTCTTGAAGAAATTGTAGCCGTATTACTTTTTTTTAGGTTATTGAGGTCTTGAAATCAAACTTTGGCTTTGTCCAAACCATTCTTCCATCCCTTAAGAATGCGTTCAACTTCGATAGTTGAGGAAAGCTAAGAAAATTCTCTCATTCTTCCAGACCAGGAAGTGATAATACTATTGTATTTATTTGGTGAATTCTACAATCCGCGGACTTGGAATTGTCCGCGAGTTATCCTATCCCCCAGTCTGCTGAAGTCAATTATCTCAGGATCCATCTTGGTCAATTTGACCTCAGATTGACTTGGAGAACCAACATTAAAGCTAATCGTGTTCAAGCCCAGCTGGTTTTAAATAAACTTCTTTGACTAATGGGAAGATGGTCAGAACTACAAACTGGTAATAAACTCCTTATAGATAAAACCATACTGAAACCCATTCGAATGTGCGGTATTCAATCATGGGGCTCCTCTGCCAATTCCATCCTGAAAATCCTGAAAAGCTTTTTTTCCATTGTTTTTTCCAAATCGGATCATCCGAAAGGATCATTTCAATACATTTGCATTATCAATCTTGACAATCTACAAGACCAACGACTCTCAAGAGACATAAACCGCTTGGTGCCATAACACGCTTCTCCTAGCTTCACCTTTCTACTTCTTTTCTACTACTCTTTTTTCTTCTCCTTCGTCTATATTCCTTTCTTTACGCCCCACTTCTGAAATCACCTGTATATCTAAGTTCTTCTTTCTCTCACTCTTTTCTCTCTACTCTCTTATATTCATTAACCAATTTTGGGGTTCACGCACTGGTCTGTTCCCCTCAATACTGTCTCGAACTGGAGACAAGTGCCAGTTAACAAGGAGAAACAAATCAGACGACTTAAAACCTAAATGTTAAAACTCTAGACATCTTTCTCTTGCTAATACAATTAGTTCCTGTAATGAATTGGCCGACTTTGGATGCTCAGCTTTTTGTTTAATTTGTTTCAATTATGATTTATGTGTTGCAGGGCTCTGAAAAAAAGGAAAATGAACGCTTGTGAAGAATGCATGTTGGAACCGGATTCCATTTGTGTTCCGGTCAGAAAAAGGTATTTCCTTCAACGAAATGAATTCTTTTTTTATTAAAGAATTGTAGTTGTAGCCTTAGTAGTTAGAGTTTTACTTTTCCCTAATAAATGATACTCCCTTCGTTTCGAATCAGATGTTAAATTTCAAAATTTTTGGTGTCTTGGCTAACTTACCATATACGACCTCAAATACCGTCATAAATTACACCAAGACCTCGATTTGCGATGCTTCATATCGCGTAAAAAAAACTATAAATGAAATCTTAATAAAATAAAAATAGATTTATTTTTGACACTGTGTGTAGTGAAAGCACCTTTTTAATGTATATACAGTGGCACCTTGAGATATGAACGTCCTAACATCCGAATTTTTTGAGATACGACATGAAATACTATAAAATTTACACGTCGACATACGACGAAAAATTTGAGATACGAATTGGTGATGGGCTATAATTGTATAGATGATCCCTAAATGGCAAAATGTTCGCTCAGCTCTCCTCCCGCCGCTTTGAGTTACGACTTTTTTGACATACAACGATGATCACGGAACGAATTAAATTCGTATCTCAAGGCACCACTGTATAAGGAAATACTGCATGTATGTACTTTATTTTCTTGTGGGGCGCCGGTGGGACTGACTTAAATAATATCGCTTACCACCGCCCGTGTTTCGAGGTTGTTCTTTACTAATTTTATAGTCAGTTCCCATGCCTCAATCCTACCCCTACAATAGCTGCATCGTCCAATCCAGAACTCCAAGCAAGCCAGATTCGGATTTTTCACAAACATAGAAATTTTTTGTTTAAATTTGTGTAAAATTAAATTGAATTGTTACGTTCAATTTTAATTTGAATGATCTTGAATTTTCTAAAAAGATAATAAACTCATAATAAACTCGTAATTGCTTTGTTCTTGGTAAAATAACTGTTTTAATTTAGCAGTGAAACGTATCACTTTAAAATAATACGAATAATAAAAAGTTATTTCGATCTGCAACTTTTTGCTTCCGACGATTTTTTTGGAACCAATTATCATCGAAAAGCGAAGTCTTACTGTATACCATGGGTGGGCAACTTTTTGAGTCAGCAGAGTCTAAAATTACAATTGACAAAATCTCAAAGTTTTTAAAGAGCCTCACAATTTTTTCTTATCAACAATAAATAGTACTCGCATAGATAAAGTATCTTTAACCCTTTTAGTGCCGGACGAAATAGAGATGCCCATGCGAAAAAAATCGGCTGAATTTCAGTTTTACAAGGGTTAGGAAAAATGATTGTAAAAACCAAACCAGAAACAATATTTACATGATTCAAAAAGCTGTGTATGGTGGATGAAATACAGAAGTAAAGAATGACACTAGTTTTTTTGAACTCCTTTGAAAATTATACAAAAAACAAAGGTGTGCGAGTAGTAAACCTCTAGAAGGCGCGAGCCGACATATCGGCTCCCGGCACTAAAAGGTTACGTAAAAATATCTGGCTGTCGTTAGCTTCAAAATTTAAGAAATAATCGAGGATGTGTTGATATATGGAGATGACGAAGAGAAATGCTAACATGGAGAATATTTAACTGGAGTTTCTTGTTTTGGGCAAACCTTTCCAAAAGTACGAAATTTGATAGCAGGCACAGTGGGTGAGGAGAGACAGAAAAGTCAGGAAGTTCCCCTTTTAGCTTTTCCTTTCCCTCCACAAACTATTTTATGTTTAATAAATGTGATGGTTTGTAGAACGCATAAACTTTGACAATTTCGATTTTTTAACACGACGAAATGTAAAAAGGGACTTTTCATGGGGTCATAAATATGGAATTCCAATTTTAAAATTTTTGCTCAAATAAAAAGGAATTTTTGATTCAATTCCTTTAAAGCTCTTCCATTTTGAAATTGAAAGTTTGCACATTTCATATTATCCATTCATCCAAATTTCTCTTTTTCCCGATGAGGATGGTTTGTACCATGATGATAGGTCTCTTGTCCAGTCACCGTGTCATCCGAATGTTATCAACCTTTGCCTAAAAACTCGCAGATAAAAATCCAACTGCAAAGGAAACATTCCGTAATGGCGTAGGGTAGAAGTCATCTTTAACAGTTTCCTTTTATAAAAAAATTTCAGGGATCGCGGCGAAATGGGAACTCTTTCGAGGGAAGAAAGGAGAAGAAGACGAAGAGCGACCCAGAAGTATAGAACGGCCCATGCGACAAGGGAAAGGATACGAGTGGAAGCTTTCAACGTAGCTTTTGCTGACCTTAGAAAACTGCTTCCGACACTGCCTCCTGACAAGAAGCTTTCCAAAATTGAGATCTTGCGTCTGGCCATTTGTTACATAGCTTACCTCAACCATGTTCTCGATGTTTAACATTTTTTATGTTTCTTTTTGTTGTTTCCCTCTTCTCTCCCTTCCCCAACCCATTCCATATGACATTTCGTTCTCTTTCCTATTGTTTTCAACTTCTCAAGCTTTTTTCACCTAAGTTATAATTTTCTATTATCTTATTCGTATTTGAATAAAATAATAATAAAATTAGTGGTTTAACTAACTTTAGATGTTTGAAATCTTAAAATTTATGACCTTTTAGCACAGGAGTGAATTATCCGCGGACCCCAAAATTCATCACACTTACAAAATATATTTTGTTTAATGGTCAAAGTAGTAAAAGCAAAGGAAACATGGTCAAAACGAGATCTAGAGAGATCTTGCTAGGGCTGAGTCAAGAAATAGATAGGAAGAGCGTGAGAAGTAACTGAAACCAGAGTTTCATAGAAAATCCCAAACTGAAAACAGGAGCAAGGTGGACTGAAGAGGAAAACTCCAACAGCAAAAGGAAAGGAGAGTCGGGATTACTGGCGAAGAACAAAGAAACCAGGAATCGTGAAAAAAGAGAACAAAGGAAAATAAAATTTACAACAAAGTTTGGAAGCAGCGTGATCCTTTGCCAAAAACCAGGAGAAAAAAAAATATATATATTGTATTAAATAGTAAATCACTCATTTGACAGAACCTTGGTTGTCTTTGGGGATGTTTAATTTTAATTTTCGGCCCACAGAGTTATAAGGCGTTTCTAAAGTGGGTCACAAGATTATTTGGGTTGTGACCTCTGTTTTAGCGGGTTTATACCTCCTAACCTCCCATAGTAACTGCAACAAGGAGGTGAGAAATCCCAATTTAAACGGTAAAAATTATTTCATACACAAGTGACAAGTTACAGCATCACATTCACTTGTTTCTCTTGTCCGGGTCTGTTATTGGCAAGGAAATTAGGGTGTGCAAACAAACAGGCACTGGCTGAAGGAATCCATTTGCAGAAAGTGCAGTTCAAGGAAACGAGAAGATAAAAAGCTATCGGAATGTGGAAACAGTTAAGATCGATGTTTGTAAGTCCCAAGGGAAAAGAGTCCCAGCTGTGTTTATGTGGGGAAAGCGTTTTCATTTGATTCTCTCGTGATGCAACAGAAGTGTTCAAATTGAACTTTTTTATCTTTTTTCCTTTTTTCTTAAATTCTGGTAGAATTACCTCGAAAAGTTCCTTTTGAGCAGCCAAAGGGTAGGCAACTTAGAAAATTAAGCAAAGGTGTTTGTTTTATCAATTCTCTCTTAAGAAAAAAATTAAGTTTCATAACGAAGAAAACTTATTTCCTGTTGACTTTTTATTAATCCATTTCGTGCCATGATCCCCATTTGGGGGTCGAGTGCTTAAACGCACCTACAACATCCATCTGACGTCGAGGAACAAAAATTCGACGTTCACGTGGTTCAGTAGGATCTTACCAATATAAAGACACCGAAACCGCCCAAGTATATGCATCCCCTTGGTCAGAAAAGTTCATTTTATTAGGCCAGTCGCGATTTTCTGTCGTTAGTGAGTTTCGTTAATTTTGAACGCGAAAAAATTATTTTCTCGGGGCTTAATTTCCAAAGTGGCGAATTATTTTTAATTGTTGATGAGTACTGTATACTTTAGTAAAGGTTCCATGGTGTTACTGTAACTTAAGTGGGAAATACGGCCCCAAATATCTCGATCCCCATTTGGGGACCATGCCTCATGCAGTATACTTTTATCGTATATTAGGATTTTGTAAATTGGATTTGTATTCTGCGGGTTATGGCTTCTCAACGTTTTATTTCTTTAAGGGACATCGATGGTTGAATACACTGTGATGTCTTATTATCTTGTTAACATAGGGATGCTGCCAAAGAACCTGTAGATATTGTTGAGATTCCGAATAGATGTTGAAATTTCTATTTTCAAACGAATGCTTCCGAAATTTTTGGAAATTCTTATTTTCTCTGGACAATCTTATTACCTTCCTCAAGAAAAGCTTTGCTGGTGTAAGATATGGTATAAACATTGAAGGCGTGAGAAAATGCATAAGACGTAAAAGACAATTAGAAATCGAACGGTACCTTCACATTAGTAAAAACTCCGACTTACAATACATGGCACCACAGGAACATGGTAAACTGTTGAAAATTCGACCTCTGGTTGACCAGTTGAACAAGAACTTTCTGCTATTTTGAGTCTTTTTAGAAAATTTCAGAGTCGATAGACAAATGATTCAATGCTATGGACGTCATTACCTAAAGCAATACATTCGGTGTAAGCCTACACGGTTTGGATTCAAACAATGGGCGATCTGTTGCCCGAAACTAGCTGGTGTTATCAAGTGCAAGAGTATGAAGGCAAGCCAAGAGGTCTTGACGATAAAGCATTCATGAACGGACTCGGAACATCTGTTGTCCTAAAGATGATTTCTATTTTGGAAACACGAAGTATGACAGTATTTTCACCGGAACCTCACTTATGAAACACTTACAAGATATCAATGTAATTATAAGGAAGAGTAAAGAAGTAAGAAATTGCAACTAGTGGAATTGATAGAAATAAGACGGGAAAATGAAAAGGAAGAAAGCAGAGCCGTTCGCAGGCATATGCAAACTAGGCGACCGCCTAGGAGGCCTTCGCCCCCCGGTTTTTTTAGGTAGCCGACAACTTATATGCCCATATATTTGAGAAGTACAATTACAAATTTTCTGTGGTGGCAGAATTATCAATATAATGGCTAAGTACGAGCAAAAACGAAACAGTGGCGACACTAAATCTCTCGTCTTAGGTTCACTTTTGCTCTTCGCTGCGGGGGCTCTCCGGACCCTTCCTCCTTTGAGGGCCCACATATACGCTCCCTGCCTAGGGCCCCCAAAAGCCTGGGAATGGCTCTGGAGAAAGGTGAAAGGGAGTGTAGAAGTGGCTCTTTGGAAAAAAACAGACTTGATTTAAATTCAAACAATTTTTCAACAAACTTCTATTACTAACAATTTTTATATAAAACAAACAAAATTTGTTAAAGAACAAGAACCTTTTTGGAAAATTTACCTGAAAATTAGCTTTGGTTTGAAAGTGGCTGTAGTACAAACTGCTTGATGAATCAGTGAAAATTACAGGGCTTCAATTAATGTTTGAACCAATGTCAAATCTAAAGTTGATAATGCAGCACATACCAAGACAAACCATACTGGTAGAAACAAATTCTCTTTATTGTAATACTAGTATCAGCTCACAGACCTCACCCTCCAGCCCCATAAAAAAACCAAATTGGACTTGATTCCTTCAAAGAGTTATCAAGTGAATTTCTTTCAATTTGTGCCATCTAACAACACTTAATTGATTTATGATTCAATAAGACAATAAATGATGAGCAGAAAAATGAACCAAGTTTTGTTCCACCTTTCCACAAGAATTAAATTATTAAGTTTAAGGCAGTAAAGAATTATTTCTCATTTAACAAAGTTTTAAAACAAACCAATAACTTTTATACTGTTCATAAGAACAAATTCCTTATAAATATTATAATAAACTCTCCTATCTTCAGGTTGATTTCCCATGACAATTGTGATCTTCAAAACAAAGATAAGTTTCTTGAGTTTCCATCCTGTTTTTCACTCTTGCATACAGATTTCTGTCATTCATTACAAATTTAGTATATAAGACTTTTAAAAGATTTGCTCAGTTTATTCTTTAACTCCTTTATCATCACTGAAATTTTCTTCTTTACATCCATCTTCAATTTTTCACATTTTTGTCCTCATCTTTACTTTTATTGTTTACTAGACCTTTATTTGGTTCAGTTTCAGAATTTAATTCGTTATTTGATGGTGCAGTATTGTCAAGAGTCAGTTCACTTAATTTTGATTCAACAACTCTTACGTCATTATCTTTAATATTACTATCTGCAGGATCAGTTGCTTCCTCAAGTGATACATTACTTTCTCTAGATTTTATTTTATCCTCAATGTTCATCACTTTTATTTCATCAGCACTTTTGGCATCATCACCTCCTAAATTTGCACCTGTATCTGAAACATTTGTTTCTACTACTTTAAATTTATCATTGGCATTTTTACCTGATTTCTCAGCTTTTTCTTTTTCATATGCCCTTTTAGCAGCCTGCAGAAGCACATTATGTATGAGATTTTTATTGTCACTTTTGTCAGGGCCTAGTGGGGGATAAATATTATTTCTAAGTTCTAAGACACATTTGGGAATATGTGCTGGTCCAGGATAAACCCTAGGTGCACGCCACATCTTCGTATAGGAAAGCGTAGAATTTTGATACCTAGGAACCAAAACTTTAAATAATTTATGAACCAACTGCGGCTCAAGTAACCAGTAGGAGGCCATTTCCATGGTTCCTTTATGACACTCTCCATATTTTATGGCGTCTGATATTAACTGAAATAAAAATCATGATACCATTTATGAAAGAGAAAAAGCGTTATTTAAGAAAATAACATAATATTGTTACTATTATTTCATCTTCCTAATGCGAGACACTATCATTCTAATATATTTCAAGTGATCGTTCGCTTTTCTTACCCGTTCGGCATAACCTCTCGATTCATCTCCTTTAGTGTAGTTTAATTCGATTCTTTCATGTTTAAATAAAGCCGTAACGACTTTGCGTATTTTGTCGTGGCGACCTAGTGGACCTTTATCATTTCTAAGCCTTCGACGTTCTCGTACATTATACCGAAGTTTAGACATTAATTGGGTTGCATTTGTTTGACTCATTTTTAAAAATTCTACTCCACACAGCTCCTAACATAATAAAAAAATAAACATTTTAAGGCCCTAAAAAATTGGGGTTCAGTTACATCTTTAAAACGTTTTTCAAACTCAAATTTGATATTAAAAAATTAAAAATAAGTAACAGTTATAAAGTTTTTTTAAATGCAAATTAGAAAATTGTAAATAATTTTAAGTATTTTTTATATATAAGTTTTAAAAAATTGTTTGGGCCCTAACTTCATTTTCCATAGATTGCCAAACCTGCACATAGTGGATTAATTTTATTTGAAACAAACATAAAAATTAAATGTATCTATTTAAAAATTTTAAGGAGAGTAACGTTTTCCGTTAGATAACTGAGGGACTGAATAACAGTCTACCCTCGGAAGGACGCGTGGATGTCAAATAATTGCTTGACTTTTTCTTAATCGAGCTTTGTAACTTAAGTATTATGATCTGAAGCAGTAGAAATTTTTCATCAACATTAGCTGTAGGATAATGGATTTGATTGATGCAAATGGTAACGGCAAGCGAGGCCCATTCATCGAAAGTGGAGTTATCGGTCAACACAGACATTTCTCGGACAGTGAATCGCATTGTCCCGACCTCGATTTCGTATACGATGATGCAGATACTCACGTAAATGAAATCGCAGAGCTTTACAGTTACACCGAACAGGCGGAATTTCAGCTGAACGTGAAGGCTTTTGAAGAACAAATGGAACTTTATAAGCTGCCACCCTCTTGGCAAAAACTGACCGACGATCAGAGGAAAACAGTGATTGTGAAATTGTTAGACCAGTTAGAAGTTGCTAACAGTGCAATTCGAATGAAAGCTGCCAGATGTTTTTTGTACCTTGCCCAAGGTGATTTTTTCCTTTATAGATTTCTCATAAAATTTATATTACAGAGTTAGAATTCTGTTTAATTGTAACATAAATCATGTTATAGGCTGTTGGGCAGAAGTTCAGTCAGACCAGGAGCAACAGGACTGGACCAAGACAAATGCAATTTTGCTTTATGAATGCTGTGTGTTTCCTGCTTTTGTTGAACTTCTCAATATTGAAATTGAAAATAGTGCTGCAGCAACTAATGCTATGAAAAAAATGTCTGCTAGTGTATCAGACTCTACAGATTTAAGAGTGATACTTAGTGTTTTATACATAATAGTTGAAGTTATGAGATTGATTAATGATAATGACTCTGAGAGACTAAGAGAGTTGAAGGACAATTTTAAAGCTGACTTAGAAACAGAATATAATGATGAATTGTTACAGATAAAACTACTTGGTATGTTTCACAGAGTAGCAAGTCTGAATTTGGCTAATTACCTCTGGTTTTTATGTTGAGTGAAGTCTTGGAGATAGCTAATTTTCCATTTTTGAGTGTAAAAGGATAGTGATTTCACTAAAAATTTTATGTCAATGAATTTTAAAATGCATGGTAGTAAGCATTTAATTATAAATAACCATCAGGGGAAGATTTTCAAAAAATAAATGCAAAATCACCTGCAAGCACTGATCCAGTTTAGGTTTAAGACATTCAGAATATTTTTTCAAAACATTTCACTTGCTTATAAATTAATCAGGAAAGAATATATTTAGTATATTTGACAATAAGAGAGGTACTAAGTATTAGTAAAAGAATAAATGTGTGATTCTTTTACAGGTATGATCACTCGATTTTGTTCTGGTTCCGCACCTCATTTTCCAATGAAAAAAGTGTTGCTCCTTTTGTGGAAAATAATTCTCCTGACTCTGGGGGGGATGGAAACACTTAGAGCATTGAGAAAGGAGTACAGAAAGCAGGCTGGTCTTGAAGACACAGATGAAGATACAATAGAAATAACCAAAACTATGAGATCTTCAAGTCCACCCACCAGTGGTACTGATGTTCTTGAGGCTCAGCATCAAAAACGTGCAACACGAATTATCAGAAGAAGCTTAATTAAACAAAATTCTTTGGATGAAGCTGGATTCGAAATGGCTGATACTGTACTTATGTCAATGATAATCATAAAGTATGACTTTGAAAATTTTCTTCTATATTTTTTCTGACACAAAATTTATATTTTAGGGAGAGGAGGAAGAAATAAGAGATTTTGAAGACACACAACCTACTCCAGAAACTGAAACCATGAATGAAATCAATCATGAAACCAGAACCCCTAGACCTGGCACTCCTGACTCTGGAAAAGGACTCCCTTGGTTGCCTAAAGTCAGGCAAAAAGATTTAGACGTGTTTTTAGAAAATACTCGTATTAAATTTGTAGGATATTCTCTTCCAGGTAAGATTCTATTTTAAAATGTTTTTACAATTTTGGGGGTACTTGCCAAAGCCCAGAAAATTATTTTAAAGGTTAAACAGAACCAGATAAAGGGATTCATTCAAAGCGATTCTTTTCAGTTGAGATGAAATTATTTTAATTTATAACTGATACAAGTGACGATTTTATTAACCATTCCTATTTCAGGAGACCGGGAAACACTCGTCGGCCTACCAAAACCAATTTGCGAAGGTGTTAAAGTCTTAAAAAGTCACATGTTCACTAGTTTGTCCGAAGTACATATTTCAAAGGAAGAAATATTAACGAAAAACCCATTTTCAAAAAGGGAAAGCGTCGTAAAATCTACTCCTACTGAAATACTTTATCAAGCCATGTTGCCGAATCTTCCGCAGTTTATGATCGCTTTGTTGAAAATTTTATTAGCAGCCTCCCCCACCTCGAAAACCAAAACGGATTCCATAAACATAGTGGCAGACGTTCTGCCCGTAGGAATGCCATTCACCGTTGTCCAGAGTATGAAGTTAGGCATCGACGTTAATAGACACAAGGAAATAGTGGTAAAAGCAGTGTCAGCCATTTTACTTTTACTTCTGAAACACTTTAAATTAAATCACATTTACCAGTTCGAGTTCATGTCCCAACATTTAGTCTTTGCCAATTGCATCCCCCTTGTCTTAAAGTTTCTTAATCAAAATATTTTAGCTTACGTATCCGCTCGTAACGTCATTCCCGTTCTCGAATTCCCGACGTGCGTGATAGGTGATCAAGCTGATCTGAAATACGATACGTTTCATTTAGAAATCGGCGATGCTCTTCCGTACGCTTGGAGGAATGTTTTCACTTGCATTAATTTATTAAGAATTTTAAATAAGTTAACAAAATGGAAGCACTCTCGGATCATGATGTTGATCGTTTTTAAATCCGCACCCATTCTTAAAAGAACTTTGAAAGTGAGACATGCTCTCATGCAGTTGTATGTTTTAAAACTTTTAAAAATGCAAACAAAGTATTTGGGCAGACAATGGAGGAAAACGAACATGAAAACAATGAGTGCCATCTATCAGAAAGTGAGACACAGGCTCAACGATGACTGGGCTTTTGGAAACGATGTTGATGCAAAGCCTTGGGATTTTCAGGTATTTTAATTTTTCATGCTTGCTTATCGTGCTAATGTGCTTTCCCTACTACACAAGACTAGACCAGATTTTAATATACTAACCCCAAATGAAGTTGATGTCTTTTTAATCAACCAATCAAGAGGGGCTTAACTGATGTCC
The DNA here is from genome assembly GCA_016920875.1 of Columbicola columbae. NCBI lineage: Eukaryota > Metazoa > Arthropoda > Insecta > Psocodea > Philopteridae > Columbicola > Columbicola columbae. The sequence continues at coordinate 16,601,491 of JADMLL010000007.1, forward strand.
TTTTGTATGTACTATGTACCCCTACTTGTTTTACCCCAGAGATGTTTCTTAAATATGTATCCGTACACATACTTGGATAAGAGTTGATGGTTTATGCTGTAGAGGCACCCGTTGGTGTTTGCTAATCTCGTGTCGATTTAAAAATATATGAATCATTCCGTTGCCATGAACGTTTGACGAAAGGAGAATTTGCTTTTCCTCAGGCTGATGAATGTGCTCTTCGTCCTTGCGTAGATCGATTCAATAACCGAAGGTACAACAATGCTGTTGCCGATCCGGAACTGGAGCCCGTAGACTCATGTGTGATTTCGGTATTAGGAAAACCATTTGAATTAACCGAAGAGTTTAAACAACACTACGAAGTTTGGTTAGAACAAGAAGTTATGAAAATGAATATCAACTGGGACTCACTCTTGTCCAAGGGATATATGGGATGAGTCATTTCGAAATCAGAGGAGTCAGAAATCAAAGAAGACTTCAGATACTATAAACGACTGAGTTCTTTTTTAAATTCTACGATAACAATTGAAAATCAAAGAATTGTAAAATAAATATGCGACGACTTTTTTACTCTTCTGAAGACAACTACCTACTCTTAAAGAAAACGCAATATTTCAATAACTTAATAAGGTTTCCATGTTCAGATTGTTGACTGCCATTTTTGTTAAATCGGAAGTTAGGCTTGAAAGTTAGCTTCAGTATACACGTCAGTTAATTTCAGTTTTGGTTTTTACGTAATTTAAATTTTACCAAAATTTTTAAGGCGGTCTTTCAGGGACTGAAATCAACAAAGCTGATTCACTAAATTATTTTGCCATTTCAAAAATTAAAAAAAAATGGTGTAATGACATAGTGAGAGTAAAATATTAGAAAAATGATTAAGACATAAGAAATATCGCTAAAAACAATTTTTACATCATTACGTACATTTTTATTAATAGCCTATGGCTCACTTTTGTTTAGTTAAACGTACTATGATACGGTGTTTTATTTAAAAAAGTAGTTGTAAGCTATGGTTAATACAATTCCAGTTGAAATAAGCTGGTTTTATTTTATGACGTCTGCCTTAATGTTTCCGGGAGCAGATTTTTTTGGCCCTTTTATTCTCTTCAGTTTCTCACCTAACAACATTATTTATACCCGTACTATGTTTGTCTTCAGGTTGCTTTATTTAATTTCTATATTAAGTAAAAATGTATATTTTGGTTGATTTTGTCATATTCATATATTTATACTTCAAGTAATTTTCCCCATAAAATTGTTATTTTCAACTGCTATGTTCTTTTTATTACAAATGTAAACATTTTCTTAAATTGCCGCCCTACTATCCCCGTGAATGCCCCATTAGATAATCACAAACAATAGATGAATATATATATTTATATTTGATATCTAACTGTCGTATTTTGTAGTGATTATACCTTATTTTTATGATTATACCTTTTCAAGTGAACAGTGCGATGTGAACAAAAAACTTGTCCCTTAGGGCAAATAAATTGTTATTTGTAAATTTGACAGCACTACGTTATACTATACTTTGATGAAGACTAATATAAAATACATGTGGGAAATACATAAATTATTAAGGGAAATGAGCATTTCTCTTCCGAGTGATAAAAAAACCGAATTGGATTTGACAAGGCCGTGAATGGCCAAGTCGATAACGTGTCACAATTTCGTCAAACACGTTTTTTATGAATTCAAGAATAAAATTAAATACATTTTTGGAATTTATACTTTTTCTAATACTTATCATAAATTCTTTTTTTACAGAGTACTATCATATATAATTTGGTCAATGTTTATAAAGGAATAAATTTTAAATTGAATGATTTCATAAAAAAGCTAGAGAAAGTCAAGAATTTCTTTAGTCAAAGTTTGACATAACGTTCTCATACGTCTTTGAAACTACAAAGAAAAATTGCACCTTCGTTATTGTTTCTTGTGAGATAAATTTGTATGGGTTCCACAAAAACAATTATTTTTGTAGAGGCACAGAACCACAATAGGTTTTGCATATTTTATCAATCTAAAACTAGGCACAAAATTAGATTTGGCTCAAAACCCTTAAATCATTTTTAACAAATGTACAAAAACCAAAGGGTTCAAGTGAAAAGCTTTCTAGCCAGTTTTGGGAATACGTCATAGAGTAAGAAACGCATATGGTATTTTTTTCAAATGCTAATGACACTTCAATTTTGTACAGTTGGAAACCACGTTTGAAATGAGTTGTCACTTCCGATCAATTTGGAAGGAAAATACAAACACGTCCATACACATTTAAAGATGTTGGATTTATTTACAATATTTAGCAGGGGAGGAATTGTACTTTGGTGCTTTCAAAGTACAAGTCAAATATTTACGCCTTCAGTAAATGCCTTGATCCGTAGTGTTATATTGCAGGTATGAATTTATTTATATTTTTATACATATTCTTCATGCGATATTAAAAGTGAGTTAAATTTTTGATTCTGTTCTCTACCATGGCTTTTCTTTCTCATTAATTTAATCATCAGTAGAAGCGAAAATGTTTTCTTATAATAGTTTTCACGATACGATTTAGTTTGACCCAGGAAAAGTATTGTTAAAATAACAAATGTAAAAAAATAAGGTCGTGTTTTCCCCATGTTTTTTTATAAGTATAAATTTTTGTTAAACTTGTATAAAATAAATACTTGAACCATTTTTACTTATTATTAAAATACTGTGCAAGTAAAAGTTGGATTCAAATAAAAAAACTTATTTATCTTCTGTATAGCATAACCATATGTTTTAGCCATATGCTCTCCAACACATACATTGCTCTCCATTGCTCTATACAAAATTTCTTTTGTTGGCAAGTAAACATGTTTTCTTCATGTAATTAATTTTTGTTTAATTTTCAGGAAAGAAGTGGAAGTAATACTTATGAACATGAAGCATTACGACTTCAATACAAACTTGACAATGAGTTTGAACTTGTGTTTGTTGTGGCTTACCAAAAAATATTACAGTTGTCATATATAGATAAATTTTTAAATGATGTTCACCTACTGTTTAGGGATAAATATAAAGATGACTTGAAGCTAAACAAATATTTCCAAGTAAGGACTTAATTTTACATCAGAACTTGTTCATTTGCTTGATAAATAATTAAGTCAAAATGACAGCTAATTTTTACTTCCTTAACTTCTAGGGTTTTGATTTCAATGATTCTTATTGGAAAGTTTTACATTCTGCTGAGGAATGGGGCAAAATTCAAAATAAAATTCCTAAACAAATGAGAAGTTTTGAAGAGTCTGCAAAATCTAAGAAAACTGTTGCTTCTATGATAGAGAAAAAGCCAGAGGCCAAGGATAAAAAACCAGGTAGTCAGATATTTCAATAAAAATCATATGTATGAAATAACCAAATATCTGTAAATATTTTTAAAATGGTTATTTAGTTTATATAGTATGATTTTTAGTTGATTATTATTTTATTTGGTTGTTTTCTATAAAAAATATTAATATTGTTATTTAAAGTGAAGAACAAGGAAGTTCCTAAGTCACCACCTTCATCAGTGCCTTCCTCACCAAAAGCAAATAGTGTGTCAAGTGAAAATGAAGGAGAGCTAACAGAAGAAATGAGGTTGAAAAATCTTTCAAAACTTGCTACAAAATTTCAAAACAAGAAGGGAAAAGATAAAACTAAAAGTCCAAAACCATCCAAAGAAGGAAAGAAGCCCAGGGTTTGGGACTTGGCAGGATCAATGAAAGATGTAGGAGAATTGGATAGAACAAAGGACAAGCCTTCTGATGATTTGAATTTTAGTCCTGACACTGGGGTATTTTGGATTTTACAAATAAAATATTTCTAGTGGCATTATTAACCCAATATGATGGTAATCACACTTGTAATCTTTCACAGATGGTGGGCCAGATGGTTGGTTCAATAAGAGATATAGAAGTTGATTCGGGAAGTGAGTCTGAGGATGATGAAGAAGAGGAAGAAATTCAAGTTTCCCAACAACAGCCTGCTTCTAAAGCAAAAGGAATGTTCTCAATGTTTCGAGGTTTAGTAGGAAGCAAGGCGTTGACCATGGAAGATATGAGACCTGTTCTTGAAAAAATGAAAGATCATTTGATCGCTAAAAACGTTGCTGCTGATATAGCTGGAAAACTTTGCGATAGCGTTGCTGCAAAACTTGAAGGAAAGGTCTGTCAGTTTTAAAAGGCTTACATTTCTTACTTGTCTTGGTGTCTTAGTAAATAATTAGTGCATTAGCAGACTCGCACTATCTTTTGGTCCCGTTTCTTTAGATTCTAGGTACGTTCGATCGCATTGCCAGTACAGTTGAGGCTACCTTAAACGAGTCTCTTGTTCAGATTTTATCGCCCCGTCGCCGCGTTGACATTCTTCGTGATGCTATGGAAGCAAAGAAACAAAACAGACCTTACGTTATGGTTTTTTGCGGTGTGAACGGCGTTGGGAAATCAACAAACTTGGCAAAGGTGAGTCATTGTATAACTCAAGATATGAGCAATGCCCTTTTTTGTCTATAAAAATTAAAACTTTTTTTGGTGTTGATTTTAGATATGTTTTTGGTTGATTGAAAATAAACTTAGAGTACTGATTGCTGCATGCGATACTTTTAGAGCCGGAGCAGTTGAACAACTGAGAACTCATACACGGCATTTGAATGCTTTGCACCCACCAGAAAAAAATAAAGGTTTACAAATGGTACAACTGTATGAAAAAGGTTATGGTAAGTGAAGTAAAGCTTTTTTAAAGCATCTAACCAAAGAATTTCAATCGAAAAATATCCAAGGAAAGTTTTGGACAAAATAATGCTAAATACTGAGTTTAATTGGTCATTCACAGGCAAAGATGCAGCTGGAATTGCGTTAGAAGCCATTGGGTACGCTAGAGATTCTAACATTGATGTCGTTTTGGTAGATACTGCTGGTAGAATGCAAGATAATGAGCCTCTCATGAAAGCTTTGGCCAAGGTAAATTTTATTTGAAAATATTCTTGAAAAATTAAGGCAAAACTTCTCTGAAATTTAATTTTTGCTTGTAGTTGATAAAAGTGAATTGTCCAGACTTGGTACTGTTTGTTGGGGAAGCTTTGGTAGGAAACGAAGCAGTCGATCAATTGGTAAAATTTAATCAAGCTTTAGCTGATTTTTCAGCCTCCGTCAATCCACATTTAATTGACGGAATCGTTTTGACAAAATTCGACACTATAGACGATAAGGTAAGCAATATTAAAAATTATCATTTTGTAATAACTTGTAACATCTCTGATTTATTTAGGCCAAAACAGATTCTGTGAAATTGAATTTTGTTTACTTTTCCTTAGGTCGGAGCAGCCATTTCAATGACGTATATAACAGGCCAACCCATCGTTTTCGTTGGAACAGGACAAACCTACACGGATTTAAAAAGTTTGAATGCTAAATCTGTTGTTGCAGCTCTTATGAAATGATTTATACAAAATTTGAATTCAACAACATCATCCAGTACAATTTCATTCTATGATCAGTTATTTTATTCAAATAATTTGCAAATTTTCTTTTCCTCAAAAAAGATTTTGGCTGGTTTTCATTCTTTTTACTCTCTTCCTCTTATTCTTCCTTGAAATCCTCTTTTTAAAAAAATTTTAAATTTCTTTAAATTTTATGTAAAAATAAAAGATTGGAATCAACTGAAGTGAATATTGAGGGCCATATTAACTTACCTAATTTAAGCATATCTGGTTTACAGGATAAATTAAAAAAACTGGAAACACTTAGGAAATGCCCAAAAAAATAATTCTGTAACTAAATAGTGATTTTTACATAGATTCATACTCATGACTTATTTATATTTATATTTACTTCAAAAAATCTTGGCCTTTATAAAAATCTTATTGAAAAGAATAAATTAAAAAAAAAATTAGATTGCTTTAAAAGTCTCATGATAAAAAATAAATAATTTTTTGTTTAGTGAGTTCAAAAACTTTAAAAACTTTTAGGTAGCTTTTTCATATTTAAAAAGGTTAAACAAACTTATCATATAGCGCCATTTCTCTTATTCACAACATTATTATTACATTATGATTTCACAAATAATTCCATGCAGCTTTAATAAATTATAAGGCCTAAGAATTTTATTTTATGAAAAGGAATCACATCTTTGTTTTTGCTATTTTAAAACTAAGAACTTTTTGAACTTTAATAAATATATTGAGAGAAACAAATATGTAGTAATATAATGAGATTAAGAATTTGAAGAAAACAAAAATTTAATTTATAAGAAATTTATTTATTCAGTTCTCTTATTTGTACTGTACGTTAAAGATCGTTACCATGTTCTCTTTATAAAGCATTAAAAGTAAATTTTGAAAGTCTTTAATTAAATTGGTGATCTTCCATTTAATCTAATTATTCATACTAAGTCACTGTTTAGGCAGTATAATTGATAATTAATATCACCATTCTTGAAGTAATTTTATTATAAAGTTTATTTTTTTAATTTTGTATTTTGTTTATTTTAATATTGACCTGCAAATTTGAATTGAAAATGAATTTTTGATTTGGTTAACAATTATTTGACATAAGTAGCTCAGAAATTTATGAGTTTCTTTTTCTGCCAGGTTAAAATATTTGTAAAGAATTTGACAACTTTTCAAGATGTCCTTTACCTTTTTCTATAACAAGCTAGTAACTAGTTTCACTTTCCCTCAGGAAAATGTTTTGTTGATCTATTCATGATGTTGCCAAGTGAAACAATATCTTTTTATGGATTTTTTTACTTTTCCACAAAATTTGATAACAATCTGAGGGTAGCTTCAAAAGCTGCCTGAGTGCAATATTTTTTTGAAACGTTTTTAAGTGCTGCACACTCACCTAGAATTGTTTTGATGTTTTGCTCTAGCTCTTCTGAAAGTGAAACTGAAGTATAATTTTGCGTTTATTTCTTCAGACGTGTACACAAATGGATTTTTTTTCACCGACATCAGCAATAGTTTCATTACTTAATTACATACAGTAACAATAGTTACAAATTATTTAACTTTGGCTAAAAGTGCATTTTGATAAATAATATTTTAACGGAATTTTGAAAAATCTATTGACACGTTCATCATGGGTCTCCATCTAGCACGAGTGTAAACAAAACTTTATTTTCAGTTCATTTTTAAATTTTATTTTTCATATATTTAATCGGTTATGTCATGAACTAGAAAAACTATGAGTAAAAGTTTTCGAGAAGAATTTAAATTTTATAAACGTAAAGAAGTACCTTTAAATTTACAAAACCTAATCGACTTTAATAAATGTAAAAATTCTGGGTCAGATTATGGGGTACAGTAATCATATCTGAAATCACCTACCTCTTATTATCGAAAGATTTTATGCTTTCAATTAAATTACTCTACATCGTATTTTTTTATTTTATAGAAATTAATAAAATCAGTAATTTATCCCAAGTCAACTGAAAATTGGGAGAAAAATTTTGGAATGAAAGATCCTTCTGAGTGGGAGGTGTCTGAATTTTCAAATAAACCTGGTAAGATGGTTTGCCTAATTTTTTTGTTGTTTTCACCCAGCCAAAAACCATGCTGCTTCCCAATTTTTTGGTATTTTTACTTTTTTTCCTTTCTTGATGATTTCGATGTTTTTCACCCTGCACCTGAAATAATACTTTTTTTTGGCCTGCCTTGCTCATTTTGGACATTTTTATGGAGCCCTAGTGGGATTTCAGTTGTCCTTTCATGTTCTTCCTATTTATTACCATTTCCCCACTCAGTCCTATCTCATAAAGACCTTATGGATCTTGTTTACTCACACTTCTTTAATTTTATTCCCTCACAGGAAAGACATTATTTGGGTGGTAAGTGTTGCCTCCTTGCCCTTGCTGCCTGATATGAAGGTAGAGTTCAAATACCAGAATTCTGATCTCATCTGAAATTCTCTTCCTTGTCCACAAATTCCCTGATGCTTGTAAGAGAATTAGTTCAATTATGTCTTCAGTATGAATAGTTAGATTTGAATATTTCTATCTCTCATTTTGATATTATATTACAAATTTTGGTTTTTTTACAGGTTTGATTTTCATTAAAAATCCATTTTTTGAAAATAGTCAAAGATACTGGATAATTAGATGCTTACAAGATTTTACAAAAAAACCAAATAAACTAAATATTGATGCCCACAATATTATTAAAAACGATGAAGAGTGGTGGGATCTTTGTCAAAGGTACAAAATAAGGGATTATTTTTTCAGCAGTTTTAAGTACCTCAAGTTTTAAACTTAGCATTATACTTAATGTCTATAATGAATATTACAATGACAACTTGAAATGTTGAGTAGATGTTAGAAGTTATTGGAAAGTTGAAAATTATTTAAAGCTAATCTACAAATACATAATTTATTAATTAAAGAGACTAACACTCTTTCAAATGTTTTAGAGACAGTTTTCTGCTTGAAAAGTTAAGGTGGGCCACCTTTGGTTATCACCATAACTGGGATACTAAGGTTTGTTGATAAATAAAAGTTTTTTTGTGTTCTTTTAATTTTTTAATACAAATTCTAATTATTTTTCAATTTCAGGAATATAGTGAATTTTCAAAAAGTGATTTTCCAGCTGATTTAAAAGTCTTATGTAAATTTATAGCCAAAGCACTAAATTTTCCTGACTTCAGTGCTGAAGCTGCCATTATAAATATGTATCACTTTGGATCTTCTCTCTCTGGTCACACTGATCATTCTGAAATTAATGTGGAAGCTCCATTACTTTCCTTTAGGTAAGTGATTTTATATGTTTATATAGAATTAAAGAAAAAATAATTACTTTCACTTTTCTGGTACATATTTTTAAACAGTTTTGGCCAGTCTGCAGTATTTCTCATAGGAGGTACTTCTATACATGATGAAGCACTACCTATTTTGTTGGAGAGTGGAGATATTATCATTATGTCTGGACAATCTAGATTATGCTATCATGGTGTGCCCAGGATATTACCTGCCAAAGAGAAACCATGGGAAATTAAAGAGAAGAAATTTTGCAAGAACTGTGATAGTAAATATTTTTCAAAAGAACTTATTGATAAGTTGTGGAATGAACAGTTTTGGAGACCATTTGAACATTATGTAAATAAATCAAGAATTAATATGAATGTTAGACAAGTGTTACTTCCCAGGGCAACAAACTTTAGATAGCAAGTAACCTTCTAAGTATTATTTTAAGTATGTACTACAGAATTTAAATACTTGTTTCAGATAATTTGGAAAAAAAAAAAAAAACGAGCTTTACTGTATTTATTGGTATTTAGTTCTTCACTGACTTTTAATTTTTAAAACTTGGGGGTGGGATAAGGTTAAAGAATCTTATGACTGTTTAATTTAAAGGCCACACTTTTAAGTAGTAATTTAAATAGTAGTAGTATAAAAGTAGTAATTTTAGTAGTAGTAGTAGTAGTAGTAGTAATTTAAAGGCCACAAAAACTTTTTAAGTATCATATTTGTAAGTATTAAATATTGAAGTTTTTTTTAAAGATTTTACGTTTTAATTTAACGAACTTCAAATTTTCATGTTTTTTCCTAGACTCCATGGTAGGAAACGGCAAACGTCCTAACCTAATTTGGTTACCGGTGTCGGTAAGTTGGAAAGGTTGTTTCTGTTGCGTTTCAGGGTGTTTGTAATTTGATTTGTTGTGAATATGTCGCCTGGAAATATTTTAAGAGAATTTATAGTTTCTTATATTAAACTAAACAGTTTAGACGAATCTTTTGAAAGGAATATACCGAAAAAGTGGGAAAAGTACGGTGACTTTGTACTGTTTGATGAAAGGTCGTTTGCAAGTGAATTTTGGAAAGACCGGGATAAATGGTTTTGGTTGAAAGTTGCAGAAATTCTGAAATGTACAAGAATAGGTATAAAAACTAAAATTAAAAATGACGGATATAGAACGCCGAATGTGACAATTTTGTTGGGAGAGGATCCTTGGACCTTACATAGAGATAATTCACTTATATACACGTGGAATGTTGAAAAAAGCATGTTTTCGGCAGGAAACGCTTCCGAAAGACTAAGAATATCAAAAATGGCCTGTTGTAATGAAATTGTTGTAGATTTATTTGCAGGGATTGGTTACTTTTCTATTCCTTTTTTAAAACATGCAAAAGCCTTATTTGTTCATGCCTGTGAATGGAATCCTTATGCAGTGGAGGCCCTCAAACGTAATTTAGTTCTTAATAAAGTAGAAAACAGATGCAGAATCTATGAAGGAGATAATCGCTTGGTTTGCCCCAAAAGAATTGGTAACAGAATAAATTTAGGATTGATTCCAAGTTCAGAAAACTATTGGCAGACAGCTTGTGAAGCTTTAGTCGAAGATGGTGGAATACTTCACATTCATGAAAATGTAGAAACAAAAAAATCAGATTCTAGTTGTAGAGATTGCCTCTCTCTAGTCTCACAAATGAGTTTGGATGCTTGTTCACAAAATATTTTTATGGACAGTAAAGAAAGGATTATAATACAAGGATCAGAAACTGTAAATTGGAAGCATTACCAATGGTTGTTAAAAGGAGTGCACATATTACATTCTTTGACCTCAATTCAGTCAAATCTAGAAACAACCAAAGTATGGTGTTGCTCAATTGAAAGTGTAAATTTTGTAAAATCTTATGCACCTCATGTAAATCATTTAGTGTATGATATCAAAGTGAAAAACAAAGATACTGGATAGAATTTAATTGAAACACTTTACAGGTTCTGGAAAAATGGTCATAAAAAATTGAAGATTTCACAAATCATCTGTGAGTTTTCTACTTGTGTTTCCCCCTTTTTTTTATTTAGCTTTGATGTTAAATTCAAAAGTGAATTAGGAGCAAATATCAATCATACAAGCTAAACTAAAATGGCCATCATGCTGCAAATTCCTGTCTAAGTCAACATCTTTTTAACCATGTAAGTAAATTAAAAGTTGTAAACAAATGGAATAACTAAAACTTTGCACTGTAAGCTAGAAATAAATTACTTCATTATTACACTTCACATTGCTTTTATCTAGCTCAAATTAAAGTTTACACAAATGCAAAGGAGTGGTAGTGTATACAGTGATCATGTTTTTGGGGGAAGAAATAAAAGTTAAATTAAGGAAATATTTAATGAATTTATAAAATTACCACTACATGAATGTATAAATAATGCTTCAAACAATCATATTTATTACTAATTGTGCAATGAAAAAATTTAATTGCATTTATTGTAATACTTTTAATTTAATACAATTAATTGTAATACTTTTCTATAATATATTTTTGTACATTAAAAAAATTATAAACCTTCACGCAGTTCACTCAGAACTTGAACTGTATTTGATGAAAATATGTGCTTGTTATATGATGGTATATTCAAAATTAACTTTCGCATTATTTCGTCATAAAAAATTTATTAAAACTGAAAAAATTTTATGTTTATAATTGTTATTGTCACTCCCCTACGGAATTTTTAGTAAATTATTTAATCCCTTGGTAAATAATTTAAAAGACGTAAGTAATTTATATATTCAATATTTATAACTTTAACGTGATGTAACTACTTCAAAGTTTTTCCTAAAAACTATTTTCACTTAATTTTTAATTGTAAAAAGTAATTTTGCAAGTTTATGTAAAAGATACGGGGGTGGATAAGGTACTGTTAACATTTTTTACAGTTAATCAACGGTAAAAGGTCACATGAATCATAGAAACTTACTTAAGCTTTAGTTGTAAATGATCTTTGAATATGATTCATTCGATGTGTACTCTTAAAGGTTACCGACTTTTTCTACATGTTATTTAAATGTCTTTCTAAAAAGTTGTAAATTTCAAATCTCAACCATTTTTCGTGCTTGGCGTATGTTTTATTTATTTTTTATTATTGTGTTTATTTATTTGTCGTATGCTCTTCTCGGGTTTTAGAAAAAGAGCAGTACAATAAGACATAAGAGTATATTAAAAACTACAAATTGCTTTCACTTAAACGGACTTCGCGTATCAGGAGTTCCTGATTCTAGGCTATTTTCCCTGAGAGGCTGAGGTGCCTACTTCTTTTCCCTTTGCCTTCCTTTTAGGGTATGTTTCCTCCCTAAGGCTCTAATTTCGTATTCGTTTTCCTCCCATCCTTCTTCAGTCTATTACATAATCCTTTGTTGTACACCGACCAAAACCCCTGGGTGGATACCCACTAGGCCCAATCAAAAAGACCCCGGAATGCTTTGCCAATCATCCGCAATCTTTCCTCATACAGTGACTTTTGATAGTCCACTTCCCATTCCCTACGACTGAGCCTGTAGGGCACCTCGACTCGCTTTCCCGAGCTCATTCGTTCTCCTTTTGCAACGTCACCACCTCGCAGAAGGAGAAGAATTGGACCCAATTTCTCTCACTGTTGAGAATCCCTCGTAAGACCGCCAGCGAGGAGAAATCTTGTCCAGTTACATTGCAGAGACGTCCCCTTTACTCTACCCTCCCCGGCAATAAAGACAGCGTATGCTCTGCCTTATTCTCCAAAAACTCCTTCCGAATCCGACACAAATACCTCCCGAAGCAACCATGCCCCTTGAGGGTTTGTGTCATTCTCTAGTTAAGGCTACCCCACCTACGATCCAGCCAGCATCCTATCACCGGCTGGATTACGCTTGGACTACTCTGACCTGGTCCGGCTGATCACTCCACCTCCTGATCAGGACTTTTCAGGCCTGCCGTCTACAACCTCAATTCTGTCTAAACCAAGCGTGCTCTTCTCTCTTTCTTAAGTAAACGTCTCCTATTTAGTATTTTATCTTTTATTAGCATCATAAAAGTTATATTCTCTACCGTTATCGTTCGTTGTACCTCTCGCTGGGTCCCTAAACGCCTAGCCCAATTTCCTTTTTACCTCTCTCATTCCCAAAGCAGTCCCATTTTTTGACTTCCAAACTTTTTGTGGGTGGTAGATATGATTTTATAAATTAGCGAAAATTTGGTCATTTTTTGTCAAAGCGTAACGGGTTTTAAAAACAAAAATGGAAAGTAGCCAACTTTATTTTTAGGGTCATGCGTTGGTGCAGATTTTGCGTTGAAGTTGACATCTCCACCTTCTCATGAGTTCACGAATGTTTGCATTTTTCGAGAGAGAGAGAGAGAAAGGTAAATTAATTAAATTTCCGTCTGAGACCTTTCTGCTAGTAATAATAACAGCTTCCCTAGCAAATCATTGAGTGCATTACGCCCAGTATTTGCTAATGTGATTTCTTTTTTATATGTTAACTGTTCTTGGTTAAGAAACAGCACTTGATGACCTACTTGGCAACGAAAATTAAGCCTCTTTCTTTTCGTCTTTTTAACCAAAAAATGTGCATAATTATTAGAAGATTTTATTTTTCAATGTAATCCGGGAGTTTTATCTCATAAAATAATTCACCTTTACGAAATATTTTTTTATTGTAATGCATAGATCTTTTAAGGAAGAGGAAAATTCTAGCTATAGTGTAGGAAGGAGTCTCACAAAGTTGAACTCAAATTCATTTGGAGTAAAAAATAACAAAGGATTTTCTAAGGAATTTTGTATAGAAAATATTTAATGTGTTAAAGTAAAAGTGATAAATATGACATCTCAAGTGGTAAGGCAATTATCTGTTAACAAAACCTAAAATGAATTCCGACGAAAAAAAATTGTAAACAACAGAACTAAATGATTTCAAGAGGAAAGGAACTCAGTCGTAACGAAGTCTTGGACTCTTGATTTTTGCTTTAAACCAAAAAAAAAATTCATTAATTAATGAAATAATTTCATCGACTTGTGCTATGTTTCTAAAACATTGTGCTAGGCCTTTGGGTATTTTTCCACAGGAATAAAAAATAAACTGTCGGACCCAAGACAAATAATTCTTCCTGAACCGTGTCTACAAGTTGAGCAAGAAAGCAAAAAATTAAAGCGTTCAGTTTCGAACACCAAGAGCCATTTCGGTTCCGAAAATATTTGGATGTTCGTCAAAAATCCGTCAAAATTAATTACTTGACCTACTGGCTGTTGAGGCAGACAACCAGGAGGACTTCATTTAATAACCATTTAGTGAGGTTAAGAAAGTAATGAAATGTTTTTTGGGGAAATTAACATCGTTTGATCGTTTTTATTCGATTTCATAAGTTGTTCGAGGTCGATCTGGGATTGTTTTCCTCTTCTCTCTCTCCTTTTCCCCTGAATTTTATTATCACAAGAAACCGTTTCCTTTTTCATTATATTTTTATGATGTACTTGCTCAACGTTTTCTTTTTTATGTTTTTAGGAAAACTGCGCAGGAATGAAGAGTCCATGTATATCGTGGGTATGACACACCTACAGATTCTGGCAAAGCTCCTTAGGCAACACCTGTTAGAAATTAGTATAAATTGAATGCCTTTGATGAGGTAATGACTAAAATTATTGTTTGAATTATTCTTCTCCTTTAGTTTTCGCATCTTTTGAAAAATTGTACGTTTTATCGTCAATCAATCAGTCAATCAAGGGTAGCTTAACGGATCCATCGAGGATCTTTGCCTTGTTCACTATAGTTTTATACCACCATGTTCGCTCTTCTGTTTCTTGTAGTGTCGAGTCTGGTTCGGTTATCTGGAGGTCTTTCCTGATACATCTCTGTCTCGGTGCTCTTCAGGTCAATCTGTATTTCACTCAACCACGCTCCTTTTTTGTTTTAAGTGGAACGGACTTTATTTTGTTCGTAAGCCTTCCACTCTCTTGCCTCTTGATTTGGGCGTAGGATGCTACTCTTTTAGTGTTGGATATGTATTATATATGTTACAGTAAAAGTGAGAAATCGGGCGAATATTATAATTCTCGGTGATTATTTATAATTTTGAATATTTCACTAAATTTTGAATGTGGCAAATTACTAATTATTTATCACATTTATCGTAACATATAGAGACACCTTTTTAGTCTCAGCTTGAGGGATTAAAGAGGAAATAATATACAAATAAATTTGGGTCTTTCACAGTAGTAAAGGAACAAATTGTGGCACAGAACTCGACGTTCCTTGGACAGCAAGACGCTTTAGATTTAGAGAATTTACAATATAGTTGTAGATATTAAGCATTTTATTCTCATATAGAAGGTTGTGTATTATTGAGAAGACCGACAAAGTTTCTTTTCCGTTTTTGCTGCAGTGGTTGTATTGAGATAAGCAAGGGGCTGTTAGAGAACAGTACGCCAGACTGATAATGAATGATAGTCTCTTCATGAAATGGTTGGATTTTTACTATAAAATTCAAGGTGATTTAAAAAGGGGTTAGAATGTAATAAGGCGGAGTATGGCCAAATCGCAGTCACTCCATCAACCAAGTCACCCCAATATTACACCGGGTCTGGACAAAACAAATACATTTAACTTAGGAAGCTCAAATTCAAAACTACTAACACTTCAAAAAGAAGGGTTTTTAATGTAACACGTGCTCTTTAATGGTTTGCTCAACCGTTAACTTATATAGAAGAGTTTTACAATAGATTGCAATTTAGAAGGTAACTTTCATTTAATCAGAATGATAAGTGAGTCCGGAATAAAAAGGGAAATATTTTGACCAAAATAAAGCTTTTTTTTCTCAATTTTAATAACTCAAAAATGTTGATGTACATTTCTGAAGCCATGAGCTCCAAGCTGAAGTCTTTTAGTTAATAAATTGTCTTACTTTTGAAATTGATCGGGGATTTCCCGTAAATCTTCAGGAAAGTTGAAAGCAGTTCAAGAAAGGCTTGTGGACATTCGGACTTTGTGGATTGTTTTAGTTACTCTAAAAACTGAAGTTATTCAAAAAATTTATCCTTCCTCCTTCATCGAATTGCAAATTCTTCGAAAGTAGTTTGTTGAATTCATTTTGAATTTTTTTTTTGTTCGTTCGCTGGAGCCTTGAAATTTTTGGTTTTCTAGGTCCCCTTCATTCCTGAGCAACACCACGCCCCATATCCAGGTTTAAAATATCATTGCATTTATTTAGATTAAATTTAATTTAAAAAATTTTTTTGTTACTAACTGATAAAGATATGGCCTTCTACAAGCAGCGCCATTATTGACGGTGTGGACGTTTCAGTAACTAAATCTAGTGAACTCACAGCTGTCTTTGTGTACAAACAATTCGTAGTTAGGAGAATACACTCTTGCCCATTTATCAATTGCTTTGTGCGTTTTAAACGTTAAATTTCGTCTTTTTCTATTTCTTTTTAGTAATTTAATAAAATTTATTAAGCTTGTGTTTAATAAAATCAAACTAAATCAAAGTTCGTGAAAATAATTAACACTGAATTGTAAGTCTGTTTTGGATATGGTTTTAGAGGAGCCTACAGTCAAATCATAAAAGGTTAGTTAGCTTTTCATTTTTTTTTCAATCAGATCTTTCGAACTGGTTCGCAATAATTAAGTCGGATCTAGAAGAAAGAAAATAGTGTTTTAGTGAATATGATATACAAACCTAAGTGTGGGTGTTTTGTGCGTTACGAAGTCGATTCGGGATTTTTTAAGGTCAGTGTTAAGTAATTATTTGTCTTTAGTGGAAGTCTTTGTTTTCAAATGAAAAATAAAAACGGTTTAAGTGAGTGAGGAAGTGAGGAATACTTGCAAAAGCGAGCAGAACGTGATCGAAAAAAGATGCAAATGGTCCTATTTGTCTATTCCTTTGTGTTGGTTTAGAAACAATTTGTCTAATAGGCTGTCGATATTTTTTTGTCTTTCGTATTGATTCAAAATTGTTTGGAGGCTTCAAATCTCATTGTGTTTAGAATACCGCGAATTAAAGTCGTTAAATTCACGATTTTGGTTGGTGATCAGTATTATACTTTCACTGCTTATTGCCTCACCAAGTCTGCAAGCACTCATGCCTGTCTGTAATGTGCTGGCTTCATATTACGTCACCACTATCTCTCTCTCTTTTCGCAATTAATCATTTCGAGTCCTCTTCGCCTTCAATTTTTTTCGAAAGTCTAAATTTTGATTTTGATTCATGTCTGGGGGTCTCAAAGGGGTAAAGACAAGGGCTTGAGGAAATGGGTTAGTCCTTACGGAGTTACGTTCATTGTCATGCAACAAAATGAACATAAATTGTCATTGTACTAAAAACTTTTTCAATAAAACAAGAAACATCAGCAGAGAGTAGATGGAGAATGATATAGTGAAGTGTTTCGAGAGGGAGTTACTTCGTATTGAGTTAGGACGCTGAATTTTTTTATAATTTGTATTTTGTTTTTTACTTAAAACCTTCCTTTAACTGAAAATTTATCAAAGAACAAAGATAGTGACGCAGTGGAGGCATGTGATACGTACATAAACATGTTCCAACTCCCAACTTCACTCTGGCATTCGAATAAAGACAAAGAAATTATCGTTTTTGACTTGAAAAAGTAGATAGATAGGTCGTTAACGATAGGAGTAGTGAGAGGAAGGAGTGACGGAATCTTTTGAAAAAAAATTGAAATTACGAAATTTAATTAATTGGATTCGTTTTATGCGCACTGTGCATTGCATAACGGACCAAAAGTGTCTACCTTAAACACAACATAAAGAAACTTTCCAGGCACGTAATCAAGGTTGCTTTGAATTATCATTCTGGACTCTTGAAACAAGTTCCCAAATAGAGAATGTGGGTTTTGTAAACAAAGAACGAAACGTGGATACGATGTGTTTTTTCTTTATTTCTTACTCTGTAATAATTTGCAATTAAACACCCACAGGAGACGAGGGAGGGAGTGGGGGAATTTTTGGAGCGATTTTGGTGAATTGCCCGAAGTCATGATTTCCCTCCGAATTCTCATTTTGCCCACAATTTCCCTCCTCGTAAATATTTTCGCATTTTGCTATTATCTGCGTCGAAATAGCAGTCGATGCATGCAGGAGTCAAGGTCGAGCCATCATTGGATTCAAGATGGAGAAGAAGTTGAGAGAAAGAATTTTTCATTATTAATGTTGGATTGTTCGCATTTAGCGATGAGTTCACTAAACACCAACTTTTTTGTGTGGCTTTCCTCTTTCCCTTCTCCTGCTTCTCCTTTTCCTATAATACTCCCGTGGACAATCACCTGGTCTAATAACTCTCCACGAAAATAATTGTTACATTTTGTTTCGTGTCATTCACATCTGACGTATTTTAAACTTATTGTTGGACAGATGAAACCGTTTTAAATGACCAGTTTTTCACAGAATAATTTTTATTGGACACTTTTTGTGTATCGGTTTTAGTGATAATAAAAATATATTTAAACGGTATGACTTTCTCGAGGTCTTGTAAAAATAGTGTGAGATCAATACAAAGAATTTACGTCTTTTGTTTTGATCCAGTGCTTTCAATTCTAGGAGGTGTCCCACAATATGGCACACATCAGACTCGACCTCTCTCGCCGACTCCATTCTTTGCCCACCTATCCTAAACCATGCTCTATATGTTCTGTTCAGGTTTGCTGTATAAAATTCGTCACCTATACATCGAATTTCCTGTACCAGAGAGTTTTTTCCCTAAAATTCTTTTTTGTTATTTTTTCTTCATTCTTTACTAGCCTAGTCCTGGGTCCTTTCTTGTAGTCCCTAAACTCCTTTTCTCTTGAAGTTTTTCCGAACTCCTAACTCTCTTCTCTGACTTTCATCTCATTCCTCCAGGCCTTCATTAAGAAGGGGGCGAAGTCGTTCATACCTGTTTACTTATCGAGTATCGATTCGATGAAAAGCTAATTAAAACTTCGGCGGGTTCATCGTTATCGAAACAGAAGGTTCTGACAGTCATTATTTTAACGAGGTGATGAAACGAGCGGAGTTTTTTATAGTTCGTCACGCAATTTTTAACTTGATGATGTTCAGACGGAAAGTTTTCCGCCCGGATTCGTCCTTTCGTTTATTTGCACGACAATTAACAAGTTTCCTAACACGTGAAAACCCTTGGACACGTTCTTCGTTCTCCTTCACGTTCAACTCCGCAGCAGATAATGAACAAGATACTTTTTTATTGCGTTTAAATGAAATTCACTGAATGAGAAATTCAACAAAAGAAGGTTAATCACACCAAACCATCACCTCGAATCCGGACACGATAATTTCAGCTTTTTTTTTATTGATAATTGGTTATGCATTCCGCTCATTGGTTGTGAACATTTTCGATTTGAAAATTTTTTGTTACGTAAGACGCAAATTTACGCCAACGGTAATTAGTAGGTTAGGAATAGAAAACGATTGGTTTTCCGATTTGCCTAAATATCTCTGAGATTGAAATCTCACTTTGTATAACGGATCTTAAAAGAAGAAACTGAGGAGAGAGGAAAGACAGTTTGGGGAGACTATATGAATGGTGTGTGTTAACGCAACAACTTTGACATACAAATTTTAGTTCGCTAAAAACTCATGACCCAAATTTTGAACGTCATTTATGAAATAAATTTAAATATAGATACGATTTGGAAAATAATAATTAAAGACCACCTGATTTGGTAGCGAAATCATGATCTCGGGGTGTTTCATCTTTTTTTTTATGTTTCTGAATATTAATAAAAATGACAAGGTCACTTGTTTTCGTCCAAATATGTAAATATATATATATATATATATACACATTGTACGATATATATAGCGTTATATATGTATATATTACGATTGGTTTTAATTCGAGAATATTATATGAATGTTTATTGCATTTACGCCCAATTTATGAAATGTCTAACTAGTGGAGAAATTAATAAATTCTTGCTCTTATGCTTGGCTTCTATCACTTTTTCATAGTCGCCCATGTATTCATGGACTCTTAATGGGGAGCACAGCTGTTTGAGTTGCCTGACATTTGTCTTATTGTCTACATTTACCGGTTCTCCGCATCAGAAAACATTTTCTCTTTAATTATGACAAGTATATCTTTAAGTATCTTGTGTAACGACATCTTCAGAACACACCCTGGTGTGCCACGATTTTTTTTAGGGTTCCTCAAAATCAGCACTAGTCAGGTAACCAAAAGATCAAAAACATATATAATTATGGTGGTTTCTCACCTACAAGGGTGAGATGTGTCACTTGACTCAAACTCTCAATTCTAAAAATTAAGACAAGAAATTAAATTTTTTTCAGACGACGGCATGCCCTCTCTAGAAGAAGCCATAGACGAGAAGTATGGAAGTGACTCGTTCGACTGCAGTTTAGGTGCGGTGACCATTTATCTGCCTAAGCAAAATCCACGGTAAGAATGTGATTATATGGTTTGACTGACAGTTTCAGGTTTTACGTGAAATTTTGAAACGGAAGTCTCTCATTATAAAGAGAACAAACCTCCTTATTCCAGCCCACGGTAAATTCAACTTAAGAAAGTTTGTTTGCAAAAAAAAGTTTTGAAAATCCTACGCGAGTCTGTTTTACAGTTATCAAGCTAACTGATACGCAAAGATGGTCTCAATAAAGTTTTTGCGACTTTCTCTAGTTGCTAGACAACTAAACAACGCCAGCGGAGTCAACCTAGGTCGCGTTTAATTTATGTGCCTACAATTTTTTTTTTAATTTTCCAGGGAACTGGTTAGTGATGTTCACTACTTTTTTTACGCCATTTTGTTTTTAACAAGAAAAATCTTTAAATATATTAAATGATTTTTTAACCATCTTATGGCATTCGAGGTTCGACCTCGTTGGTTGTAAATATAATTAAATGGTATATTGATTACCATGATGACTTTTTTATTGAATTGGGGGTGTCCAGTTTTAAGTTTTCTAGGTCGATCTATAATTACAAGCCACGAAAGCATTTCTGTCATTTGCCTTACAACAGAATTTTGTTTTTACATTGTCACATCGAAATTTTCTCGGGTAGGTGCCTTCTGATATTTAAAGTGTTTTTTTTCTTCTTCAGTAAAATCATACCGTCCTTGTTGGTGCTGAATGACTGTAATATCGACACTGCCGGCTCAAAAAATCTGACCCTAAAATGTTGCGACGTCATGGAACTAGATCTGGCGCAAAACAAGTTGAAGGATTGGTCGGAAGTTTTGGAAATATTTCATTCCATGCCTCGACTGAAATTCGTCAATTTGTCTTTCAATGATTTATCTCAGGAACTCGTCGATTTCGACACGGGCATTCACTCTTTTCCGGATCTAAATAATTTAGTAAGTTAAAAAAAAGAGGGTCACTACTGTCAAGATTTTATGTATATGTTATTTGGTTTATATGTGGATTGGGTACCCAGGCGTAATTGTCTCACGCAGTAAAAAATGGGGAAGCTAGGACCTCACCCGATCTCGCCCCGCTAGATGACCACCTTTTTAAATTCTTAGAACATTATAAAAAGGTGAGAAGTTAGGAAATGTAACAAAGTTAGACAAGTGAAAACGCATTTGGACACGAAAGGATTTTTTGGAAAAAGTAATCGACGGACTGTCTATATATTGGCAAAAACTGCTGGAATATGATAGAAATCGTTTGATTTGTTTGAGCAGTGCTGTTTTATTTTCAGTAGTTGTTTTTTCCTTCTTTGTTTTGTATCTTGATGGTTACCTATCTAGTTTGATAAGAAATAATTTAATCTTAAATTTCCTGATTTCCTTTTTGATGCATCAAGAATTGGTAAACTAAATTTTAAAAATTCTGATGTATGATCTAGATTGAAGATTTGTCGATGTTGATTGCCTATGATTTATGGAAAGTGTAGTTTTTAAAAGATTCTACTTAACATTAGGGCAGTGGTTCCCAACCGATTTTGGGCCATGCCCCATCTAAGCATTTCTAAAATCATGAAGCCCCCCCTCATGATATTTAAGTTTTGTAATTTACCTGAAGGAAACGGTCATTATCTAAACAAGCTTCCAAAGAATAAGTCATCTAAGAGAGAGTCATTCTCGAATTACCCCATAGTCTTTGTTATAGTCATCCAGAGGGTGCACGTCCTGCCCATGCCCCAGTGGTGGAACCTGCGCCCCAGGTTATGAATGCCGGTATCAGGGAGACCGAAAAGTAATCTGTAGGAAAAAGTTCTAAGATCTGAAAAGGTGTTCATTTGACGAGACGAGATCTGGTGAATAGGAGGGGTGAGTTAAAAGTTCCAATTCAAGCTTCCTTGCTTGGGGGTCTCCTTTTGATCGAGTTCTGTGGATCTTGGACAGCCGATGTCCAGTTATAATTCCTCATTTGTTTGACAAGGATCTGAGTCCATCACCCTCTTCAGGATGTCATCTACTTTTTGGTACGTCCGCTATCTCTGACATCTCTATTGTCATTAAAAAAGGTTTGGAACCATCTATGGCACCTGATTAGTTTCAATATGAACTCATAAAAAATTTTTGATTATTTTTCCGTTTACCTAATATTGTATTTTGTAAATTTTAGAAAATGACCCTGAGAATAAGAAAAACAGTACTGAAGTTAAAGAAAGATAGCAAAACGTATGAAATAGATTATTTGTGTCTAATTTGTCGTAGTGTACTTACGGTATCGCTATCGTGACTTTTATGATCGAATGTTTTTTAAATGTGGCGGATGTCTGTCAACTTCTTACGAAACTTAATTTAGCAATGAAATTTTTAATCCGGCAGTGAAAAGATTAATAATAGTAGATTTTGTGTACAAGTTAAGGATAAAATTTAATCTTTGGGCCAAATCATTATTTTTTATAATTTCAAGCTCTGAGACAGCTTACTCTTGGCTTGTCATAATTCGGTTTATTAATTAAATTCTAGGTTTTGAATTCCACGCACGTGACTTGGGATACAATACAGAAATTTCTAAAATCACTGCCTAATTTAGAAGAACTTCATCTGAGCTTTAATGATTTCCACAGTATTGAGCTTTGCGAGAATTGTTTGATAGAACAGAGAAAACACGACAGAAAGCTCGTTGAACACAACGGAGTGAAGAGGTTACATTTCACTGGTAAGAAGATTCTTATAGCTGGTTTGAGGGCTAATTTAATATTGGCCGTCGACTTGACAATATTTTCTCTGTCGTGCAGGAAATCCCATCAGCACCTGGAAAGAAATTACCAAACTGGGAGAATCGTTTCCTTGTTTGGAGTCCCTCGTATTAGCCGAATGTCCCATCAAGAGCTTAGACCCATTTGAAGAAGAGAGCGGCAGTAAAAGCATCCACAACATAGATATGGATACAGCTGAACAGAATGAGATGGATAAAGATTCTAATTGTAATTATAAGAGAACAGAAAGCGAGTGCGAAGCTAATCAGAGAAAAAATTCCGCCCATCATTTTTTTAGGCGACTCAAGTTCCTCAATCTGAATTACACTTTGTTAGAGTCGTGGGATGACATCGACAGGTTGGGCAAATTCCCAGAGCTTCAGTGCCTACGAATTCAGGGATGTCCATTGTTTGAGGTAATTATCTAAAGAAGTTGAACGTAGACTGGGAACTTTCTTTAAGGTTGCCAATATGACGTTGGGATAACTTTCTTTCATACCGACTCTGTATATGACTTTGGAGGAGTCAATATTTAATTACGATATTGTCTCTTGCTGCCAAATAGACCAGCTGCGATCGGTTGGACACACTACTTATATTTCTCGGGTGGAAAAAAAATCAAATTATAAATAAATACTGAAAATTGAGTTGTATGATATTTTACGAAAAGTCGTAAAGATAGATAGCGTCTAAGTATATAAAAGCCGTACAAAAGTTTGCAAAAGATCAAAGTGACCAGCAGAAGAAGAGGTAGGTTTAGTGTTAACACTACTTACGACTCAAGTAACGACACGTCGACGATGGGCTCGATCAGTCACGGATTATTTGTGTGTTCGTGCTTTTCGCACACTCAAATAAAATACCTCTCTTTTCTCTTATTATATAGTGATTAGGTTTAAAAAATATTTTTATTTTAAACAAGTCCAATAATTGACTTTCTGTCGATGAGTATGACGAAGAGAACACTATTAATAGGACGCCCGTGAGTATAGTGTTTTAATGGGTGTGCCCAGACGTCATAATGTTAAATACTTCAGTGTTAAAATCATCATAATGACCATATACAGGGTGCATTGTTTAAATATCCTTCCTCCTCCGTCTCCCTTTTCACTGAACAACTATGTCAAAAATGTTTTCTCTAACTGCCATAGTGTCCGAGAAACTCAACGAGGGAAATTAAGAGTGGTCCACCCTGCATAGTTTCAAACGCGTGGCTGGGTTAGAGTGCAACTTGTTCGATTCTAACTCAAATTTTTTATGTGTATTCCAAACCTGCTGACCTGGAATGGTTTAAAGGTATTATCAGTGTTTATATATAAATTGTAATTTTATTTTTTGTTTTCCTTTTTATGTCAATTGAAGTCATGCCAATACACAGAACACGAACGTCGACAACTGTTGATAGCAAGATTAGGAAACGTTCAGACTTTGAACGGAGGCGGAGTGATATCCGCCGAAGAAAGGGAAGATGCCGAACGGGCTTTCATTCGATACTACATGGAAAAACCTGAAAGTGACAGACCGGAGCGTTTCGGGGACCTAATCTGCATCCACGGGAAATTAGAACCTCTAGTAAATATTGATCTAAGTCCAGAGAAACGAGTCACGGTCACCGTATCATGCAAAGAAGTGTCTGAAAAGCGGTGTCTGAATGTATATCAAACGGTTGCCGAATTGAAACAGAAATTAGACGGTTTTTCAGGAATTCCAGCCCGAAAAATGAGGTTATTTTATCTTGATCAAGATATGAAAGGAGTTACCGGACCCGAGGAAATGAGATTCCCGAATAAACAGCTTTATAGTTATAATATATCCAACGGAGATGAGATAATAGTCGATTCGAAATTGGGAACTTTTAGGTCTCTTCCTTAGTTTAAGGCTACTATATACTCGAGGAAAAGTCCCGTAGAACCTGAGTGTTGTTTTCATATTTTCCGATATGTACTTAAATGATTCAGCAATTAGGTCAGTCATATCCGATGAGCGTAGGGTCGGATGGATTTTCACCGATCTGTCTCCTTTTGTTCAGTAAAAATGTTTTCCTCGTTTCCGAATGTGACATCCTCAAAAGTATTTTTGTTTTTTTTAATAACCGTACTATTGTTTCTTACTCCATGAAAGGTCTTCCAAATGGAAAATCTATGTGCTTTTGGGCCAATCACTTATTTTTAGTTTCTGTTCAGAATTCTGTTATTTTGTATTTGAGTGTCATATTTGATAATGGTCCAGTTTTTATTTGGCTGTAGCTAATACAATGATATGATTATAAAACAGTAAAATTTATTTATACTGGAGAGTAATTTCTTTTTATTGTGAACCCGTTGAATACATTTGACGTATGAAGATGTCATGCATTTCTATAGCCAGTTTGACATGACGTTCTGATACGTCATCAAAATTGAAGATATATTTTGCATGGTCTTTTTTTGTCGTTTCTCGAGAAATAAATTTCTATGGTTGCTAAACTATAGATAAAAAGGCTTTTTGTCTTGAAATGAAAATTAAATTCTTAGAAATAGAGCAATAAACTGTAAAGATGGCACAGTTAACTTTTACATTCGGGTATTCAGTTGTGCCACACTTGAGATGGTATTGGTCATTAGAATATCAAGCCAACAAAACACAATTTATTTGAATTTTTCAGTTAATACGAAAGCTCATATTATTGCGTAAGTTTTCACGATCGTTCTGTATCATTTTTAACTGTATATGTTCCGGCTTGGCTTCTTTCACTTCTTCATTTTATGATGAGCACTCATAGACTCTTAGTAGTGAGCACAGCCACTTGTCTCGTTTGGCTTTTGTCTGAAAAGTAACAGAAAGCAAGTGTCTGAGCAAACTTTTATTAAATTCTCCATTTTCTCAGTTGTACCTTTTATAAACTAGCCGGTAAATGTGATAAATACTTAGTATTTTGTTACATTTACCAAGTTTAGTTGATGATTATAAATAATTGCCAGGAATTATATTAATATTTATCTGCCCGATTTATCATTTTTACCGTAACATCCACATCCATTTCGCAGCCACTATTCATTGCAAGAAAACACAGTAAGGCTTATGGCTTATTTTCTTAAGGAAAACAAACCAAACAATTTATTGCTTTAATTGTTTTTGTTAAGACTGCGAAATATGGCAAGCGTGGCGAAACGATTGTAATAAAATGGACTATTTTATAAATCCGAAACGAAGCGATATATTGAGAAATGATACAACCATTAACTGACAAAAGACTGTCCAATGTACCCACAATCCTATGGGAGGATTCGGGACATTGGAATGAAACGAATAAGAACGAGTCGAATCTTTAACATACTCCCCCCCCAAAAAATGGAACATTTTTGAAGACACATTCAGGATGATAGCTTGTTGTTAGAAAGTATGACCTGGGAGAAAGAGATCCGTGTTGTGGGGAAATTATACCGCCGGGTCCAGAATCTGGCTGGCCGGTGGGCCTGACAGAAGCTGATTGAGGTGCTTCCATCGGTGGTTGAGTTGGAGGAAATGGTGACGGATTTGGTTGACTCCCAACTGTCGTCACCTTCCCTTGAACAGCAAGAGCAACTTGCTGACTTAATGGTTGATTCCTCGCCAACATTCTATAAGCCATTATTTGACCTCGTAACTGCAACATTTGATTCGGAGTAAGCTGGCTTTTGGTATTTGAACAGGTGGACAATTTTTTCTCTAATCAGATCCAACGTTTCAGAGAGTGTTCACGGTTGTCTCCTAAGGGCGGGTTGTCGAGACGAAACGGTAACGCAACGACATATCGACCTGTCGGGTCTCTAAAGTGAGTTTGAATGAAGTGTTGCTCACACCAGTCATCCTCTGGAGAAACGAGTGATTCAAGTGGAGTAACCTCCTCGATTTCCCGGAATTTTTGAAGGTCGTTCTGAAACGTAAACAAATTCTGATACTCTGCTTGCGTCTGTTCGCTCGAAGCGGGAATGGCTCCGTATAATACCCAACCAAAAGCCGTACGCATCGCTGTGGATCGTCCAACGACCAGATTGGAGGTTTCCTTCGACAAAATGGCCGCCGACATTTCTGCGGAGATGAGGAGATCCACTGGACCGGGTTCATCATAATACGGATCCGCTAATTCCAAGCCTTCGATGTGTTTCAGACGGGTTTGTACGTTTACTCGTTGAGATGGTAATTGATGACACACTGTTGGAAAAACGTATGCTGGACATTTGAACACCTTTTTATCATCTTGGCAGGAGCGTATCGAGACATTTAACATTTCTTTAGTCCTGAATGACGACTTGTCCAAACCCCTCCATGCACTACTCGTCCCGTCAAAAGGTGGAATTTGAACGGGAGCAATAGGCAAAGGAGATGTCCCGGCAGGAGCTGCTTTCACCACTTCCCTCGAAGACTCCGACCGGTCAATAGGAACAGCGGCTCGAATTTCATACACCAAGTCGTAGAATTGTAAGGATGTTTCATTCACGTCGACTCCTTCGATGTCGTCGACTTGACTATTGGCGTGGATGATCTTGCTTTGAACATCTTCGAAGTCCTTTTCGAGCCCCTCCAGATGAATCTCGAAAAAGATTGGCATTTTCGTCCGTGACGGTGCGCGATCGTTTCCGAATTTCACGAGCGAGAACCAAAATGTTTTCTCTGCGTTTAACTAACACGTATAGCTCTCCCGAGTTCGATTTTGTCTTGGTTTTCGGCATTTTGCAAACAATCAAACTTAAACAAGTCAAAGAAATTGGAGGTTAGAATAAAATAAACAAAAACAAACACGAACACGAAAGTCGGCGAAAAAACCCGAACAGCAGTGAAACGAGTACTAAACTTAAAATGACTTAACTTAGACACTTATATTAATTACACTACTAATGTCTTTGTACAAGTCCGATGATATTTGAATAAAAAATTTTAATTTTTGACGAATTTGGAAACGAAATGAGATGAAACGAAACTAAGTTTTCCCGGAACTTAGGATCCGGCTCGAAGGACCAATGTTAATGCCGCTATTTCACAAGACTGCGAAATATGGCAAGCGTGGCGAAACGATTGTAATAAAATGGACTATTTTATAAATCCGAAACGAAGCGATATATTGAGAAATGATACAACCATTAACTGACAAAAGACTGTCCAATGTACCCACAATCCTATGGGAGGATTCGGGACATTGGAATGAAACGAATAAGAACGAGTCGAATCTTTAACAGTCTTTATTGTTTTCCCTTCCTTTCCTCTGTTACTTCGCACCATTTTCACACCCATTGTTGCGTTCTTCTGACTGCTTTTTACTGCTTACTATCGGTGAAAAATCCATGAGCATTCTACGTGTTTTTGTTTGTTTTGTTTTTACGCGGTGTGTGATGAAGACGTGAAATATTTTTGTGATCCAGAAGCCTGACCTGAGCTGAGAGTTTTCGTTCTTTGTGCACTTATTTCGGGAAGAAGGAACACAGTTACTCAACCTCAACTAATTGCTTTGTTTCTTTTCAAGAACAAAGTTTCGGTAAATGTGAGGGTTAAAACTCTGTTAATAGCCAACGTAAGGGTGCATCCTCAAAAGCTTAAGAGTTGCCAACGGAATAGCGACAAAAAGAGTAAATGAAAAATCGGATGGAATTGGGCTGAAAATTTAATGAGGGAATTGGTGCAAAAAGAGAAGAAATGTTTCTGTTGGAAAATTTTTTCTCAATGGAAGGACGGAACCCCTTTGGGGTTGCCTCATTGATTTGTATATAATAATTCGGCTCTGTAACATATACAGTTAAAATTTAAGAAGAAAGGTTTTTCCAAACTTTGGATAACAAGAGCATTGTAAATTTTTTTAAACTACCTAAGGGGTGTGCGAATTCGCTTTAAGTTAATTTTTTTTTGTAAGAAATGGTACCAAGTACGTTAAATGTAATTTTTCATTAACAAAAAAGAAGGAACTTAAACTGTAATTATTGAATGTGAATGAACAACTTTCATAAAATAGTTTTTAAAATTGAATTTGCCTTAATCATACTTAATAAAAACTTTATCGAAGTTTATGTATTATGATTGTAGTATAAATTCATAAAGATAGTTTCATATTTATTCATTTTTATTAATTGTTAAGAAGCATTACCTATTCCTGTATACTCTACCTCATTCATTTCCTTAGGGACTGAGCTTTTAGAACAGGTGTGACAAACCCATATGATATTGATAAATGTTGGGAGCCGCATATTTTCACTGTTCAAAAAATTAATAAAATACGATTGGTAGAATGATTTTGTTTTGTATTGGGTTGGCAAGAAAGTAATTTCGGTTTTCAGCAGTTGTTAGCCTGACATTTGTTTCGTTATTCTTTTGTTTTTGTTGGGATTTTTTTCTTCTGAAGTTTGGTGCTAGACAATTTCAGGTCGCTAGAAACAAATTTTGTGTGATTTTGTTTACAACTCTTAGTTTAGGGTCAATTTTAACGTGGAGTGCAAAATAAGCACTTTAGACATTTTATACTTTTACTATTCAAAATGGCCGATTCCCACCTTGCCCGAAGGCCAAATCAAGCAAAAATTACAAAGGAAACAAACCCGTAGAAATTATAAGGACACCAAACTGGCAAGGACTAAAGTCTGTCAATTGGAAGTACGCCAGTGCTCTAACCCACGACCGTCCGAAGTCTTCTAACCTCGACACCGCAAGATATAAGAGCAAGGATTCCGTATTTTCACAAAAAATAAGAAAGCGGCTGCGGCTTACTAAGAAGTGAAGTTTATGGTGCTGATTTGTTTAACAGAATGTACTTGTCACATCTAGTTTTTAAAATTTCATTCTGGAGATTTTTGACTTAAAGATGATCATCGTTCTGGTCGACCTTCTGAAGTTGATGATGACCAAATGAAAGCCATAACTGAATAGAATAGTCATACAACTGCGCGAGAGGTCGCAAAAAAGATTAAATGTATGACATAGATCATCTTGCGCTTGTTAAGAAGCTGGATACTTGGGTTCCGCAGGAATTCAACGAAATCCACTAAATACAAGGAGTCAGTCTTTGCGATACGCATTTCAAACGTAATGCAATCGATCCTTGTTTGAAACGAATTATCACTGGCAATGATACAATACCACCGATCGAAAAATATTAGGGTCCAAGCGCGGGAACCACCACAAACCATATCGAAGACTTAATGGCATTTAGGATTTGGTGAAACTAAAATGTTCGCTTGATGTGAATTTTTCATTTCTGACAAAACAATTGCTTAAGGCGCGAAGCCATGTTTGAAATGATTGCCTGTGATTTGTGAATCTGCCGGGAGATGGGGCTCCAATCGAATTAACAAATGAGTCTCGTCCACACAAATTACTTTATAATTCAAGATTCGTAATTGTTCATTGCTGTTCTTCTTCGGTATCGTGTTCTCGACAAAAACAAACGGTTGAAGTGAAAGACATATTTCAAGTTACCATCGGTTAAAAAACTTTTTCCTCGTTTAAGTGTCACAGGTTTTTTTTTGTTCAAGTAATCGTCATGTTGAAATTAATTGCTTTCGTGAGTTTTTTGTCATTGACAGGTCGTGTGCACGGTGGAGATGATTTATCCACTTTGATCGAAGAGGTGTTTCAATCTCCAAGCAATAATAACAAAGGAAGTGGAGACTGTGTTTGCGTGTCATATTTTCTCTGTAAAAACAACACGGTTGTAACAAACGGAGTTGACCTGATCGATATAAGAGTGAAAGACGGACCGTGTGAGAATTATTTAGATGTTTGCTGTAATAAACCTTTGTCTGATACTGAGAGAATCACTCCGAGCACTCCGGCCAGGGAAGGATGTGGAAGACACAATGCAGAAGGAGTTGGATTTAGAATAACTGGAAATGATCAGGGAGAAGCCCAGTTTGGAGAATTTCCTTGGATGGTGGCCGTTTTGTACGAAGAGAAATCGGACGGTCAGATACTAAACGTGTATAAATGCGGTGGAGCACTCATCCATCCCGAAGTCGTGCTGACGGCTGCACATTGTGTGATCAATGGAAACGCCATATACAAAATCCGCGCAGGGGAGTGGGACACACAAACAAAGAGCGAATTGTTTCCCCATCAGGATGCCTCAGTCAAACGAATAGCCATTCATCCAGACTACTACCCAGGAGCTCTTTACAACGACATTGCATTGTTATTCCTGGATTCGGCAATCACCCTAGCCGACAACATCGATGTCGTGTGCTTGCCCCGGCAGAACGACATCTTTGACGGTAGTCGGTGTTTCGCAAGCGGATGGGGCAAAGATGTGTTCGGCAAAGAGGGGAAATACCAGGTGATATTGAAAAAAGTCGATCTGCCCATAGTCCCTCACAGGACATGCGAAGAAGCTCTGCGAAAAACCAGACTGGGTCAATACTTCAATCTTCACAGCAGTTTCGTGTGTGCCGGAGGAGAGCCCATGAAGGACACGTGCAGAGGTGACGGTGGAAGTCCTTTGGTGTGCCCCATTCCGGGAACCAAAAACAAATTCGCGCAAGTGGGAATAGTTTCCTGGGGTATCGGATGCGGGGAAGATAAAACGCCTGGAGTTTACGCGAATGTGGCAGCCTTCAGGGACTGGATCGATGAGCAATTGGTATACAACAATCTGGACACCAAATATTACGATTATTAACTACAAACGACTTTTTCATTATTTTTTTTGAAGAGTAGTATTCCCGTTCTTTATTCCCTTTTATACTATTTTCATACGAATTCGTCTATTATGTATTCTTTTATTCAATTTCGGTGGCAAAATTAGTTTTTGAAGAATTTGACCTGCCAAAAAACTACGCTAAAACAATCTTCGCCCATCTCAAGGGTGGAGGGAAGGGTGAACCCAAAACTCGATAACGACTAGGTGAGCGATGACATGACAGTGGAAGTAACCAGGTTTTTACCTCGATTTGTTGTCAAACGCCAAAGTTCAATAACCAATATTTCAATATAATTATTTTTAGATGTGAGATTACAATTTAGACAAATTTCAATTTGATTTCATTTGACGAAATCCAACCAACTTCAGTTACAAAAATTCTTTTTACGTTTTAGGTGTTGGGATGTCATTAAAGAAAATTGTGTTTCTAGCTTTAAAAATGACATTTTTTTTATGTCTCCTTAAAAAAGCAATTGCAACTCGTTGTAACTTGTATAAAATACGGGGTAACTGATCTGAATGAAATTACAGAAATCATTTCAAAATGACACTTGTTGCTACTTAATACACTTGAATTCATTTATTTATTTTTATAAAGAAACTGACGATTTTCCCGGTTTGAACTAGTATAGTCCGGTTTGTAATTTAATTGAAGCTATTTTCCTAAAACATAAATGGCTACATTGACAGTTGTATACAAAATGTAACCATTCACAGGTATAAGATTACATCTTCCTCTTATGAAACGTTAAAATTCGTAGTTGCGTTGTAAACAAATAATCACCTGTTACTTGACATGTAGTTGGCATTCTGGTAATAGAAGCATGTTGACGTGCGTGACACGTCGCAAGCGATTAATCGGTTATTGAATGTAGTATCGTTCTGCCAGAGAATTTCTCGGAATTTTCTCTGAAAATGGGTAGGAACCTTGGGTTGAAGGGAATCGAATCAAGGTGAAGAACTTGGACTGAATTCTCTGCAGAGGTTTTCCCCCGAACTCGCTCACTCATTTCCAGTGACAAGTTCTCGAGTTGATCCCAGGTATTAACAAGAACAAAGAAAACTGGATGTTAACGGAAAACACGCAAAACAAGCTGATATTTCTGCGGATCAGGTTTGTTTAATGGACGATATTCGCAACGGTCCACTGAACTTGGACTCAAAGTGACCCTAACGGTTAATTCCACCATTTTTAATAAATTATAATTGAAGAATTTTAGGAATGCGACCAATAAAATTACTTTATTTTATTTTTTTGTAAATTTTACCCTTAGCTTTAACAATTTTTTTTCTCGATTCCCTCCAATAAAAAACGGAATATCAACTGAATTACAATAAATGTTTTTGTGGGTTCCCACAAGGTAGATGGTAGTCAAGTGAGTCACATCGTTTCTTTATTTAAACTGTTCAAGTCGTCATTTTTTTAACCGAATGTTTCGTTTAATGAGAAAAAATCCTTTGTCTTACCTCTTAATGTATGTATAGCGAAAAATTTAATTTTAATATTAATAATAAATTTTTTGTACCAATAATTTTGTTTTGCTCTCCTTTCTCTTCCCAACTAACTGATTTTTGTACCGATCAATGAGATACCAAGATGATGATCCGTAATGTCTTGTGGGTAAAGTCGATTAAGCACTCGCATTTTGAAAGTTTGCCTAAGATAGCATAAGTCAAGAATTGAGAATTCTCAAGTACCACCTGAAAAGAGTGGTCCACATTCCGTGTTCCTGTGTAGCCTCATACTTAAGAAAATAGAACACTCTTAAGTAGATAGAGTATTCCATAAATTAACTTTTCAGAGTGTAGGAAATAGAGAGACAGTGGACTAGGTGAGTGGAAATATAAACAAATTCAAAGAATAGTGGTGCACACCGAATAACAAAAATCGTCACAGATCTTGCACGCATTCTTCGAAAACTTCAAGCCTGGATCAAGGTTCTATCATATTTTAGGAGAATTTAAAAAGGAGAGAAAAACCCGATTATCAGACATTGCGGTGGCGATAGATAGCCTTCGACCTCTCACCTAATTTAAAACGATTCATGTCATAGCTTTAGAGACAAACAAATTTTTATATTTTTTAGCCAGAACGGAGGTCGGAAACCTTAAACAAACGGGAGCATTGTTCTTAATAAAAAGCCTTTATAATTTAACATAAATTACGAGTTACCTAACTATAGGATTCACAGAATGCTTCTAGTTGATGGTTCGTTCGCGTAAAAAAGATCTGGAGTGCAATCTAATGGTATTTAAACATTCGTGGTCATTGTTCATTACAAACAATTATTATTACAAGCTATATATTGATTCTCTTTTTTCATAGTTGTAAAATTATTATTTCACTTATTTTTCTTTTTTATTTCAAGAATCAAGCCCAATGATCTGGGCAAAAGGCTCTTCCACGCTTTTCCACTATTCTTTCATCTCCACCATCTGTAGTCCAGTAGTCCACCATCTGCGACCAGCAATTTCGGTCGTCCTCCCGTCTCATTTTTTGTTTGCCTTTCTTTCTCGTTCTCAGAATTGGTGTTCATATTGTAGCTCCTTTGGTCTATCTTCCATCTTGTGTTCTCATCAGGTGTCCTGTGGACACCAGGAATATGGATACTAATTCTGGGAACCAGAAACAAGGGTAAAAAAAAATTCAATTTTAGTCTTTTGATAATTTCAACTGCACCTCTACTCCCTACTTGTTCTCCGATGATTCTGCTATTGATCTTATCCAACGGTCTGACACCTTTAACGTTCCTCTTCATGGCCCTTTGGGTGACTCTCATTTTATTTATTATTTTTTTATCAGTGTTCATTTTTTGACAACCATAAAGTTAACTTGGGAAAACACAATTTTCTAGTATTGAAAAGAATATACTATAGGTAATTTATAGATTTATTATAATTCGCGTAAAAAGAGTCCGAAAATCGCACCCGTTAGCACCCGTGTGTTTTTGTAAATGTTTTTCTATGAAAAAATCCCCAATGATTCTACGACTTTTTTTACTCGGATTTTAATAAACTCCTCTATTTCCCTTGTTATTGTTAATATTTCAAAATTTTGGCGTACCTTATCCCCTATTAAACAAATTGGTTCCTTCAAAGTCCAAAAATACAGAAAAACAATCGGTGTGTTTCTTTTATAACGCAAAGGTTAATCTCTATAATAATATTAACAATATGGGTGAACATTCACGGAAAATTAAAATTGTGCGCAGTCATGATTGCGGAAAAAAAATCGGTTGTCGCTTTCAAAAGCGCGACGGATCATCCTGATGATGGAAACTGGTGAAAAAGCCGAAGAAGAAGAAAGAGCTATCTCGGTTACCAACTAGTTAGTGATAAACCAAGAATGGATAGACAAGTTGGTTCAATATAAGGGAAACGGAAGAAAAGTAGTTCGTGTGGTGAGAGAGACGAGACAAAATCGTCTTCAAACACATTTATTGTGCTTCGTTCAATGTAAATAATCATGGAAAATGTAAATTCATTTTTCGACCTTGAAGTTGATTCGAACTATTAATTAAAGATAATAAGCTCGCTATGATAGGATTTGGAAAATCCAGACTCGTTTCGCGATAAATTCCCCAGCTTAAAGAAAATCTTGACCTGAATCATTGGTCTTGCGACCAAAGTTCCGCCAGGCTTTATCAAAATTCAATTTTCTTTTCCGTTTACTCGTAACCTTCGAGTTATAGAAAATAACTCGCACCAATTGTTTCTGACCATTTTTGAACCCCATATTTGTTTAATATTGGATTCACACTTCAAATCGGCCAATACATAACAATAACAGAATAAATTCTAAACTACAACTTATTGTAGGACAGTAAGTACTTACAAATGAATTGATTTGAAACACAAATTTGACAAAATGTTTTTCCATGTTTAAGAACCACACAGTTTTTCACCTGAAGCCTCTCTGCATTTTCATTCAACAGTTTTCTTAATTCTTCCCCCGTAAACTTGACTTACGCTGCCATTTTTTATTACAAAATTTAACAGAAATCCACTTACACCTCCTTTCCAACTAATTAGTTAAATTTTTCATAAAAATGAAAGAGAAGAATTGTCTTCTACGGTAAACCTAGGTCGCATGGATCCCAACAGACTGACCACCCGGATCTTTTCTTTCTTCCGAGACAAGAAAATCAAAGTAGCCAGGCTCTGTGAGGCTGAAAAGGACCTTAAAGAATCGGGATCTGTTGGGACGGGACGTCCTGCGGAAGAAACTCGACCGGCAGAGTTTCCAAGAGAAACCGAAGCAAAAGACGGGAACAAAGTTGACGGAGGAAAGGAAGAAAATCCACAGTGAGAGGGTGAAGACCTATTGGGAGAAGAGGAAAGTGGCGACCCGAAATTCACGGAGTTGAATCTACGTGGTCCCTAGTTGGCCGATCGAAAAAAAGGTAAACCGCCGACTGTGAAATTGGCTACTAGAATTCAAAAGTACCCAGAAATAACGCAGTTATATGATGTACCTGACTTGGTGACAACTTTCATCTTAATTACAACAATAATAATAAAATTTATATTAAGCCCTTATATAGCCCGAGAGTAGGTGTCAGCAACCTGCGACAGGTTTAGTTCCACATGCAAATATTATTTATTATAAATTATTTATTTATTTTATTATTAATACTACGTATATATGAATACAGATTTGTGTTTTGTCAAAAAACTTTATTTATGCGAGTACTATTTGTTGTTGGCAAGAAAAAATGTAGTGGCTCTTTAAAAACTTTGAAATTTTTTAAATTGTGATTTTTGACTCTTCCGACTCAAAAGGCTGCCACCCTCCGTCCTAGAACATTAAAGGCTGCTTACTAATTATTTATCTTAATGATCCTAGAAAATCATAACTAGTCTGAAAAGATTCGACGTTATGAAAATATTTGCCCGACATTAGGCATAAAGATTTCTTAACTTCGTAAGATGAAGAATTTAAGGTGTGATGTTGCATTTAATAGAAATTCTCTGGTCGGTAGAATAAACGCTGGAGCAAGTTTATTGTAAAAACAGTTTCTAATCGCATATAAAAATCTCGCAGGACGTCAACTAACCCTTCACTTTAAAAACTGAAAATTTTTAGTCGGCGCATGACTGTTGGTGTCATTAGTGGTGAACTGAATTAGAAAACAGGAAAACAATTACAAGAGAAGTAAAAGATTTGGAGGACAGTTTTACAAAGGAGAAAAGGTTAGACTACAATACGTTAAAGCAATTAATAACACAAGTTAGAAAAAAAATTTATTCTATGAGTTAAATTTATTTCTTTAACCAAATACCTTAAACATTAAAAACACTGAAACCAATGAGAGGTCAATAGATTGATTAAGTTGTCTCAAAAGTTTCTTCCGTTCAAATGACCTGGCAGAGGTCGACGACCACATGAGGTCACGGCCAGGATGAAACAATGGGTTACTTTTTGAGAGGTCCCAAGTAAATGTAATTTATTTGAACTATAACGAGAAAGGTCCTAAACATGTTTCCGTAATAAGACGCGACGTTTGACCTTCCCTCAAAGCATAGTAATTAGACTAACTTCACGTCGATTGAGAGAGAGCCGAAAAGCTCACTAAATTTTGTACATACCCATTTCTGATGAAGCTTGACTATTATTGATACGAAAGAAACGTTGGAAACCACTTAGAAATCGAACAGATAAATTTTAATAAAAGAAAACCGGAATGCTATAATCATCTGTAACGTTTAGTATAAAAATAGCTTAGAGTAACGACAAGCATACATCACCGAATGAAAACACTTCTCACTGAATTTCATCAACATGTGCTGTGAACTCATTGCGGTCGCTTGAATTTCATCCTGCTCTGTTACTCGGTAAAAATTTCATGGGCAAACTCCGTCATCGTGAGAATGGAAACGGTTCATGAGGTATAAGAGTTGTCAAGACTAGAAAGAGCCTCCTCCAACCGAGAAATATCTTTCAGTTGTTACGTCATCTATTAATTTATCATGATTCGAAAAGACCAACAGTCAAACATGAATTAAAGCTTGGCAAATGGTTATCTACACAATACGATGCAGAGAACGTTTCTGTCCATCTCACCAATATATGAACGAAAGCTTTAAAGATTTTTAGTTCCTTTACTCTAAAACAAATAAATACAACATCCGAGAAAGATGCATGATGACAGAATCGTTGATTTAAAAAAGTACTTTACAAAGTTAACCTTCGGTGTTAAAAGTTTTGACAAACATTTCCTGTTTCTGTGATTGGTATTAAGCAAACAGGAGAGTGGCTATATTCGTCTAACAAATTTATGACCGCAAGGAGTTGATTCACACAATTAAAACTATTCTCTAATGTTACAAGAGCCCCAAAATTTCGATTTTTTTGGTTTTTATTACAGTATTCGATCGATAAAATTTTTTTTGTATATTTTTGGTTACAAGAGAAAGCTTCACATTATGACCTCTTTTTCAACCAGTGATAGTTTACAAATTTTCTGCCTGCTCAGTTGATAACACTTCACAAAAGAACCCCTTTCTCATAGTCCGGACTCACTCTCAAAAGAATTTGTGTCTTATGGACAGATCGTAACGCGTTTGTCACTCCACGACTTTCGTGTTTTATATTATTAATTAATTCATTTAAATGCTAATCGGTTAGCATCATCGATTAAGCTAAATTATTATTACTAATAAAATTCCGATTAAATTTTAATTTATTTTACACCAATTGTAATCGAAAAAAAACGATTTTCTAAAATAAAGAAATAATTGAGCAAATGTAAAAAAAATTAAAAGGAAAAACGACTGGTTAACAAAGAAAAAGTGCTCGACTCCTCTCTTCTTCTCTCGAGCGAGTCAAGCGAAGCCATGAACGCTTTACCTCGTATCACAGCTCGAAATATCACTTGGTTAAGACTTCATCACCACTCGAGACTCCGATTGATTCCTACCTGAAACAGTAAAGCAAGTGATTGGTCTCGGAAAGGGGTTAATTACTATTTTGTTCAAAGAGACAACGATTTTACCTAAATAAGCCAAAAGTTCAGTCGACTTCGTAGCATTCGTCGCAAACTCTGACGGGGTTCTCCCAATTTCTTTTCGGAACCGGTTTCTTTTTTGCGGAGCATTTTCCACAGACTCCTCGCCCGCAATCCCTGCAGTGGTGAAGGCTAAGATGGGGACCGAACTCAGCTTTGCAGATGCAGCAGTCCATGATGTCTTCATCTGGCACCCAATAGGAAGGTCTTGCTGTGTCTTTGATGAGTCCTGTTTATCGAGAAAAGAAAAATCCGTTAATCTGGACAAAGTATGGATCTTCTACGTGTTTCGGTGATGGAGATAGTAGAGTACTAGTCGTGCAGGGCGAAAAACAGCTTTTGTAGTTAGTGGTTTCAATTATGATGACTATAGAAAAAGGCAGATAGGGTTGATGAAGTTCGATGGATCTTACTTTCCTCACCTCATTTATCCCATCACCCAGGCTTCTTACAATCTCCTCTCCTTTGAGCTGCACCAAATTTGTTCCGGAGTGATCCAATTCGTCTTTCTTTTAGTGTCCCGCGAAAAAGAATTTGCTCTATCTCGACCGCCTTCCCACACAGAGGACACTTTCTGGATACGTCTCCGTCCTTTACCCCCTGCTTATTATCACCATCCAACTTTAACCATGCTATCGCCCCTCTGTCTCTGAAGTCTCGGTAAATTCTGCTCCCACAGTTTTACACTCGCCATTCTTAAACACTCCCCTACGAGTTTTTGAGCGTATGAACTCCTTACTGCGTCTCTTATTTTATTCTTTAGTTTTCTTAATTCATTCATCCGGACTACCTAAGGCTCCTAGAAACGCCCTCCACCCAGCCTATATAACAGTTGTTCTTTATCTGTGTTTGCATAGGCTAATACAGCAACACCCTATTTTCGTCTCTCCCCAGTCGGACTACGTACCGCAGGTGCATTTCCTCAATCATATTTTTCTTTAAATTATACCTAAGAACAACTTTCATAATGGACGGAAAAATGTAGAACTTAAAGTCCATCACATCAAAGTTATTCTCAAATGAATGGAATCCTTTTAACTGTTTAACCGCTTAAAGTGATTAAAGCTATCTCAGACGGTAATAAGAGCGAAAACGACAGACAAGATACAGATAGGTGAAAGGTTAGTTCAAGGACATTTCTTGTCTGAGAAAAAGCCCTCTGGTCTAGTGACACTTTAAAATAATAATAAGCAATTAATTTCTCATTTAAATTTTTCAAATTACCTTTCGGATATTCTAAAACATTGGCGACAGTTGACAACGTATTTATCACGACTTCTCCATACTTTCTCACTCGGATATCCGAATCGTCTATGTCGTCGCCTGTGCTAACATCCTGTTCGCTACTTTTATTTAAGTTGTAACAGTTGGTGCAGACTCGAACAGGTTCGTGCCAACCGTAATTTGGTACGGGCATGCTGTGAGAAGAGCAACCTTCGCAGAAACCTTCCCCACAATTTCGGCAGTGATGTTTCGTTGCAGTGGGCGGAAACCACTTCTTACAACTGTGGCAATGCTACCAACATAAAAAATGAAATATCGTGTAAATCAATCTCTTAAACTCTAACGAGTGAAATCCAAAGCAAAAATGGTTGACATTTCCATGAAATGATGGTTCTAATAATACACATGAACACTGGACCACTGGAAATTCCGCACACCTTCCTGTATAAGAATCAAACTTATTAAAGCATTAAAGCTAGTTTAACAGGTTTGTACCTACTTCAATAATGGAACCTATGATAGTTGACAAAAGAACTCAATCAGTTGGCCAGTTATCTAAATTACCCTGACTGACTCCTGCCTTTCTTGAAGAATCTCAGATTTCCGTGGCTGATCGCAAAACTTACTTTGATCTGATCGTTGGGACGCCAATATTTCGGGGCGATCTGATCGGCTACATAAGAAGACAATATTTTAGTTGGTTGTGAACAAACGCTGGCGACGGTTTCCGAAATGAACGCAACTCCGTCCACAACCTTCTGCGCGGTGTTGTGGGATCCGTTCAGAGGCCCAGTTCCCGGCCAAACGTGCATGATTTTCGTTCTCACATTCATCGATTCCTCCGGGCCTTTGTTCCCGTACCAGTACTGTCTACTCGTGTATATTTCGCCGCAAGTCGGGCATTCGATCGTGTAACCCGACCATACGTATCTCGCTAATCCATACCATGAAGACCCCGAATTTGGAATGGATTTTGGCATGACTATCTGTTCGATGCCGTTCGAGTGACATCTTCTGCAAATGTAAACGAAGTTCCCATGCTGATGTTGATACCTGCGAATTAATAAGCAGTACGTTTAAGCTACCACAAACAATTTAGAATTTAGGTTATCAGCGTTTAGTGGTTTTCCTGTATCAATGTCTTTTTTGTGGTAAACCAATATCTGGTTTTTATAAAAGTTTGAAATCGAAGGTCACTAATATAAATATTAATAAAATAACAAGAATTTGCTACAAACACTAGAAGAAGTTACTAAAAAGTGATTTACCTGCATTTGAATGAACTAAAATGCGGTGTGTTATCCTTCAAATGACCCACTGAGAGTTCGCAGCGTCTACCACAAGACATACAACAATCTGGACAGGTAAAATATTGATCGGGGAAGAGAGTGGGCTCAGGATTGCCCAAGTCGCCCGAAAATTTCTCATTCAATACCTGCAAAATAGGAAAGGAAAAAATTTGACATTTACCATTTGAATACAATATTGAACAGAAAGTAAATTGTGTCAACACCACTGTGACAGCTCTTACAATCACTCCCTTAAGAACTGCACCATCAGTAAAGTATTAAGTGAACATCAATTGATCACTTTAACAGTTTTAAATTACTTTTCTCAAAATTGTACTCACTCGAAGAGTTTCAAAAACCACAGCAGGATGTCTTGGAGAACGAACTGTGGTATTTTCCAACTCACTTTTCACAATGTGCTTTAACTCAGAGAAATCAGTCTTAGATGTGACTTGTAGTCCAACATAACACAATGAACTAAAAGCTTCCATATCTAACTTTAACTCAGAGAAACGACTTCTCAAAATGTCTTCAGGACTTTCAGATAAACCTGAAAATTATTCATGAATCCTCAAAATTTTTCAGTTTCATCATAATTTATCAAATTACTTATATTATAAGTCAATTACTTGGTTGAAGAGGTTT
Source organism: Columbicola columbae (assembly GCA_016920875.1). Lineage (NCBI taxonomy): Eukaryota > Metazoa > Arthropoda > Insecta > Psocodea > Philopteridae > Columbicola > Columbicola columbae. The sequence continues at coordinate 16,643,172 of JADMLL010000007.1, forward strand.
AGTATGTCTGCTTTCATGAAATATTATAACTGCAGGTCCTAAAGCAGAAGTAGGTCCTCCCAAACCAACATTTTTCAAAGCTGTATGAAAATGATGAGTGAATGCTCTTGAAGCAGATCCCAAGAATGTAAACATGTCCCTGTGCAAGCGTTCACATCGAGTTCTGTAGATAACAATGTCAGACACAGCCAGTACCTGAAATTATGACATAATAATGACATGCAATCACTGACTTAATTTGGCAGGACACACTTTTGGAAAGTACATACCTTCAGAAGAAGCCTTGTTGTTCGAAGCTCAAGGTTAGTTGAGCTTAATAATCCTTCTGTATCTAAACATATGACTTTTAGTTTGGGATCATAAGCAGCCCAAACACCTAATGTACCTGAGACCTGAGATGAAGATGTTTTAAAGACTTCTTGTTTATTAAAAAATGTGTGATTTAATGTATAAGATTTTCCATCTCCTGTATTCCCAAATATAGACACAACCTTAACTTTGACATTTCCATCACTTGTGTGTAACTTGGATAGAAACTGATCAGCTGTAGACACCTACAAAATGATGAAAAATACTATTCTTTATTACCTGTTCAGAGCTTTAAAAATGATTTTTCACTTTATTTTATTACTACAAAAATTTAGAACTGATCACCTATGATTTTACTTTGACATTTCCATCACTGATTAACAAATATCATAAATTACCTGCAACATCTCCTTATTATCAATAAGTAAAAAGCTCGTCTTATTGAAGTCGTCCTTTCCCGTCAGGTTTAACGACTCAAATTGTTTATCTAATGTAACATTTGGCTGATGGATTACATCAGAGCATATTTCTAAACTTTTGTCATCAGGGTGTCTGTTCGGGTCCAAAACGGTCATGCTGTCCAAACTTTGCATTATGGAGGGTGAATTTGCATCCAGCTTTTGATGCAGTACATTAGAACGCTGTTCTTTAACTTTCTGATCCATTTCTAAATTGGCCTTGTGACGTTTTTTCTTTGTTGTTATCTTCCCCTCTTGAATGACACTATCGATACTAATAAAACTTCTGATTTCACTACTAAAATATTTAATTAATACCTAAAATCGTATTTCACAAAAAATTAACAAAAATCTCGAAGTTACCTAAGTTGTTCACTTTTACGGATGAAACAAGAGGAAAAAACATAACTGCGACGTTAAATTTTCTTGAAATTACTCAAAAAATTTAGTGTTAATCATTTTCACTGCCACCATATTTGTTGTCAGAGCACTGCCTCCGTTATCTAGCCATGACGGTTACCGCGCCAATGAGAAGTCCAATGTTTACGAACTACAAATGCCAGTGAATTCGACGTAAGTAAAATGAAAAAGCGTCACTAATATTTTTGAAAAATGTGCTTAAGAATCAAGTTTGGGTATTGCCGACAGTTTTATTCACAGACTCAAGTGCTCTATTTAGTAAATAATTAGTGAAAAATAAACCAGATATTACATTTCTCACCATGGAAAGATTAACCTGCAATCAGCTGTTCAAATCGGTAAGTGGAAAATCATTTTTATCGCTAATGCCTCCTAGATTTCGTTTGCAATTGAGACGCCACGAAATTAAATTGACGGTTATTTCAAACATTCATTCATTCCTTTCCAAAAATTTTTTTGGTTTGAAAATTAAATTCCACTTCTCATTCCATTCCTTTTTAATTATTTTTATGTGTGACATAAAACTAGCGAAAAGGTGATGAATCATTTAACCAATATTCATCTCCATCATCGTCACGTGATTTTATAAATTCACTACGCTACTATTTTGAAATATTTGCGGAGTCTAATTACCATTCTCACTAGCTCAGAAAATATTTTTCTAAGAAAAATATGATCGAAGTTTCACAAAAAATGAGGTTCATATTATTTGCGTTATAGAAAAAATTTTTTCAGCAATCGGATGGTGAATAAATTTGTCCTGGATCGCAAGGAACATTCCAGGGGACCTTTTAACGGTTATTAGAAGTTTTAATGGCTTTTAGGTCAGGGGCAGACTGTCTCGAGTGTCTGAAAACGATTTGCAAAATTAATTTACTTACAAAAAATATTTATCGAATGTCTGGCGTGTGACATTGTGCCTCGCTTCACTAATTTTTCCTTGACCCAAAATTAGTTATGGCGATATCAATCACCAATTTTCATTTTGTTTTAGTTGTCCTTTTGTTTTTTATAAATGAAGCCAAAGCTCAGATTTAAATATTGAGGTACTTTAAATGAGGAAATTGAGAATTTGAAAATGATTTTTTCAAAGACGCTTGACCATTATAAAGCTTTTCATTTTTTTAATTTTTAAAAGAGGTCTATTTACTCTAGGACTACTCTTTATACTTGTAATGGACTTAACAGCAATAGACCAGCAAGAAAAACGAAAGCTGCGCTACCCGATTAATATAGTCGAATCAAGTTAATTATTTTATGTCATGACGTACGCATTAGCGGAATCCATAAAACAAGATCTTGCATAATCACCTTGTAACAATAAATTAATGCAAACACTTTGAACACGCGCATTTGTTTTCGTAATAGCTTAAAGTAAGTCGGATTTCTAATTTCTTCGAGGGCGCCCACCACATGCAGCAAAATGAGAAAAAAATTCCCAAAATAACATTCAAAAGCTTTCACCGAAATTATGTGTTTACACACTAACACAATTCTCAATTGGCACTAATCATATTAATATTTGGGATTCAGTTGAAGATCATTCATCATCGTTTTTTGGTTCCTCTTAGATTTCTTGAGTCTTTTGTTGACCCATTCCCACCATTTTCAACATCTCTCGCTTTTGAATTCCTGCTGGTGGGTGAGAAGGGCGTGATGGGAGTTGGAAAGTGCTTTAGAATGCTAAAAAAGATGAAGCATTCTACATCATTTCTTCGCAAGCCCTATATGCCTCGAGTATCAGGCCATGTGTCAGGTCAAGTTTGGAAAACTAAAACGCATAAAGGAAAAATGACAAAAATTATAGGTCCCATCTAGAAAAATGGTTCATACATATGAAGACACAGCTCAGAGCTATATCGATAAAGCGAGATCTCAGATGAGATCATAATTCGAAGAACAGCCTTACACGCTCATATCAGATGTCATAGTGTCCTTCCTGCGAAGCAAGGAAAACAAAGGAGCGTGGTTTGACGAGATCCAGAAAGATCTTGATGAGATAGGGCTGAGTGGGGAAATGTTAATGAATAGGAAAACGATGAGAGAGAAAGAGACTCAAATCCCGCCAAGGCTTTAGAGAAAACCCAAACCGATAACGGGAGCAAGTTGGAAAGAAGAAGAAAAATCCGGCAGCGAGGGCATGAAGGATTACTGGTACAAAGTAAAAGCAGGAAACATTAAAATAGGAAAAGGAAATCCAAAGAACGTTGCCACATTTTGACTCCTACTTGTACTAAGCACATCAACAAATTTTACACAATCACGTAGTGATGGAATCAAACTCAGTGAATTGATAAAAATTTAAATTTAGTCAAGGACTGTAAGGATTTCAAGTAATTTTCGCGACAAGTCTTCTAAAACGTCCTTCAATACTCAAGACTTAAGGGGGAAGGGATATGAAGATGGCTGATAATTTTTCTTATTCAAATAAAGAAAAGTAAAAAAAAGTGTATCAACACGAGACATTATCACACTTATCACCTACGTCTTCTTTCGAAAAAATTTCAGTTAACAGTCAATTTGCGGATTAAGCAATACCCGGGGAAATTTGAACGTGAAATCGAATGATCTTGCAAAAAAAAAGTCTCATTGTGTCCCCAGACACAAAGTGTATAAGCTAATGAGTGAGTGTGATGAGTGGTGTGTGAGTTTAGGGAACCGAATCAGAGTTTTTTTTCCTATTGTTCTCTAGAAAGAGAAGACTTTCATGAGAAGTAATCAAGCAAATCGCTAATTGTTTCGATTTGACGACTCTCTCTCTCTCTCCACTTGAAGAGGAGGTCAGTTAACGGCGTTGCAGTTGAAGCGAACCACTTCGGTTTTTACTTTGTGCCTGGGTCAAGCTTTGTTTTCTAATAACGATTGAAAGAGTGATCAGTGAAGTGAGTGGAGGAAGGAGGAGCAAATGGACGTTATCAATGAGAGAATAATGGTGTGACCAGGTAAAGGAGAAATATTTAAAGCAACTTTGTCTTCTATAATGGTTAACTGATCCGTCGGGATGATCTGTTATCAACGAGCTCCGAGATATCATTCGAGAATTTAATTGAGTCTTTTGATTACCAAACGAACCGCCTTTGTTTTGATTTAGGCGACGTTCGCGTTTTCATTTATCGAACTTTAGACTTTCGCAATCGAACGTTTTTTGTTTTGTTGTAGTGGCCTTGAACGATATGAAGATTATAATTGTATTAATATTTGGGAAAGACAATTATACTAAGAATTTTTTTTCTTTGTAAACGAAATTAATTAAAAATTAGTCAAGGAGGCATTATTGAGTTGTACATGTTACGGTAAGTGCCCTTTTCAGCTTAGTAATGGGGGCTCTAGCTCAATATAAAGAACAATCTTGTTACAAAGAACATCATGTTACTGTGTAACCAAGATTAGTGACATTTCCTTTAAAATGTGGCTGTCGAATCCAGAAATGTGAGAACATAAAACCAATTTTGCTCTCGTTTTTGTTACAGAAATGCATTTGACATGTCCAAGGAAGTCGCCCTTGACAAGTGAAGTCAAAAATAATGGATAAGGAAGAAGAAGAGGCGCAACGTGGCAATTTAATAACCGAAGAACTCTTTCGAGAAGCTTATTACTTTGAAGAAGAGAAGAAACCTTCTTTTTGGAAAAGAGTCGCTGGAAAATTAAAGTGCACAAAGGACAAGTGGCTCGACTTATTTCCGATAGCACGATGGCTGCCAAAATACAACGCGAAAAAAGACCTCCTCAACGACGTCATCTCTGGAGTAACTGTCGCCGTGATGCACATCCCTCACGGTCTAGCCTACGCTCCACTGGGCAAGGTGGAACCCGTCATCGGCTTCTACATGGCTATATTCCCCGTGTTCATTTACATGATGTTGGGCACTTCTCGCCACATATCCATAGGGACATTCGCAGTCGTATGCGCTATGGTCGGTCAAATCGTGGACAGGTACGAACACAAGCCTTTGGATTCATCGTATCCCAATGGCACAGCTGGAATGATAAACGCGACAGCAGAGGAATCGGTCAACAATGACGATTACGAGACCATTCAAGTGGGAGCAGCCGTTTGCCTGTTGGTGGGTCTTTGGCAAATGGTATTGGGAATTTTTAGGTTGGGTTCTTTGACTGTCATCATGTCGGAAAGCTTGATTTCCGGTTTCACTACTGGGGCTGCTTGTCATGTGATAACATATCAGTTGAAACATTTGTTTGGTGTGGACATTGATCCATTTTACGGGATATTAAAGATTCTGTATATATACATAGACTTTTTTCGTAAAATTAAAACAGTAAATTTGGTGACAACGGCCTTCTCTTTTAGCTGCATAGCCGTTCTTCTCATATTTAACATAATCGTCAAGAAGGCGATCGATAAAAGATTCCCGAAAAATTCGATTCCGGTGCCGATCGAGTTGATTGTAGTAATCATCGGAATCTTAGTTTCTTACTTTCTAAAGCTCTCAGAGGAATACAAAGTAAAAATAGTCGGATATATACCACAAGGTCTGCCTGCGCCGAAGGTTCCGCCGTATCAGATCCTGCCTTCTTTGATCATCGACAGTTTCGTCGTGGCTGTCGTCGCGGTAGCCACCAATGTGTCGCTGGCTAAAATCTTCGCCAAAAAGAGCGATTACCATGTGTCGAGCAACCAAGAGCTTATCGCTTATGGCGCTGCCAACATATTCGCTGCTTTCTTCAAGTGCATACCTTCGGCGGCTTCCCTTTCAAGAAGCACCATCCAGTTTTCCGTTGGTGGTAAGACTCAGTTGGCGAGTTTATTCAGCGTCACACTATTGGTGCTCATCACCCTCGTTGCAGGATCTTTGTTTGAACCCGTTCCTTACTGCGTTTTGTCTTCGATAGTCGTCGTCACCTTGAAAGGTTTGATCATGCAGATTCAAGATTTGCCGAAAATTTGGAGACAAAGTCACTGGGACGGCATCGTGTGGCTGGGAACTTTTCTTTTCGTACTTATCCTGGGTCTCGACTACGGCCTGGGAGCGGGAGTGTTATTGTCCATGGTAGCCGTGTTATTTTCCTCTTATGTGATAGAAGTAAACGTGATGGGACGCGTTTCCAACACCAACATATACTTAAATATCGATCACTATAAATCCGCCCAAAGAATCCCAAACATTCTGATCCTTCAACTGATTGGAAATTTGAATTTCACCAACAGCTACGATTTTGAGCATAGGGTAACTGCCATGTACAAAAAATTTTCAGAATCGGTGCAAACGGAGCAATGCTATATTGTTTTGAACATGGTGTCTGTCAGTCAAATAGATCCGACGGCTATAAACACTCTAAAGCAAATGCACAAGTATTTTAAAAAGTTTAAGTGTGACCTATATCTGACGGACTGTAATCTAGCCGTCTACAGTAAGTTGGAAACGTGTCAATTTTTTAAAGATTTTCCAAAAGATCAAGTACTTGCTTCGGTTACTGACGCTGTCGAGTATTTGAACAGCTTTTCGTAAAATTTATTTGGGAATAACACGACAGCGTTAGACAGTCCGAACGGCTTGAATATCATCAATCTGATGGTATTTAAATTTTCGCTCTCGTTATCCATTAGTAGAAAACACGTTTTATGCGTTTCTAACAAACTGCATTAAAAACAAAATGTTTGTTATGTACCCGTAATATACGTGTTTCTTCATCATCAATCTGGGCTGAATGAATTGAAGTCAGCCTTCAACTTAAGATCTTTTTGACAAATTATAAGTGAAATCAGAGCGCACGTACATATATATGTTCCGTTAAAAGTCGAAATTGGCGAATTTAATAAAAGTTTGCTTTTTTTGTCATGCCCTTGTCACCTTTTATTAAATTGCCCTTTACAAGTTGAAGATTTTACAAACATAAATATGATAAATATTCAGTAATTTGTCACATTTACCAAGGTTGGTTGGCGATTACGAATAATCCCCGGGTATTACACACATTCGCTCGACTTATCACTTTTACAGTAACATATACACAAATTCTCGGAGTAAGAAGTGCTGTTGTGAGTACGTATAATTTTGGTTCTAATCATTCCAATTTTTAAGAGGCTCCGTCAATTAATTGAAACGATTACGTTGTTTGCCAAAAACATTGCCAACTTGATGCGCTAATCTAAGTGCTAAATACAAAAGTGGGTGAATTCGTTTCTTTAATGAGTGGTAAGTTTTGGGTAGGTGGGTCATTAGTCCTCGGTATGCAAAGTTCAGTGGAGAGATTGCCTTCTGGTTCCTGGGCTAACCTCCCGTCTCTCTCACAATCGCCGGGGTAAGGTGGGGAGTTGCTCATTTAGTGGCGCCAATTATTCGCCACTAATAACAATTTCCTTGGGCTTGTTGGTTCTTCTTAAACATTATGATTTTTCTTCGTAAGTCACCACATCCTCTTCTGTTGCCGCTGAATTGTCTGCGACTGCTTATTGGACGGAAATTCGCTTATTTCGCAGCCAACCATTACATCTACTGGCTACCACGCAATCCGCAGCCTGTGGACACGCTTAACAGCCTATAGCTCGGCCCTAGGACGACAAGCCTAGATATCTTTATAGTTTCAACAGCCCAAAAACCGAATCAATAGTAAATCAGAACACCCTAAAGAAGCAATGAGGTTTTGCTCCAAAGACCTGAAAAATATATGAAGCTATGATTTACACGTTCATTCAGTTAGAGTACACCAATAGAAAACAGAACCCAGAAGTCAATGAGACCAAGGGAACTATCCACCGGCTGCCTAAAGCCACCAAGTCGTATAAAAAGCTCGTTGCTCTCTCACTTCTCTCTCTTCCGTTTTATTATGGTATATGGCATGTATGTCCTTGTTTTTGAATGTCACTCTACTACTATATAGCGAAACATTTAATAATGATCGACTGTAATTCGTACTCATTTACCCGCCAAATGTGCAGTTAAGCTCGGATTTTTCCTCTTTACTTAAATACTTTGTCACTTTCAAAGAAAAGTTCATCACAAGTTGTTCACAGCTCTCTCGAACTGTCATTTTCACAAATAAAATAGACTTTTCAAGTTAATTGTTTACTTTTTTGGTAAAGTGAACAAAAAAAAATTTCCGTAATCATTCTCGTATTTTTATTTAATTTGTTTACGATTGTTTTGAACTTTTTTGTGTAAAAATATATTTGTAAATAATGCTACGGATATACATATGTTTACTTTAAGAAAAAATAAATTGTTAAAAAAAGGTTTTGGAATTTAAAATTTTCCCTGATCATGTTTCCACCAAGCTTACATAAAAACATCCGAGAGCTGGACAGGCAAATCTCTTTACTAGAGACTGAATGCGAAACCATGGACGTGGACAAGAAAGAAAGCTCAGGACGAGGTAAAACCTCTTCAAAACTGGTCGATAAACCTTTCGTTACTGACTCCATATCTTCCACATGCTCTCACTCACACAAAAAAACCCCGGAACCTTGTCTTATCACCCCCACAATATATCCCACAACATGTGTACCGATTAAGCTGTTAAACAAACTTGGAGACGAAAGCTCTAAAAGTATTATAATAATTCAAGAGCCAAGTAAAAGCATCTTAAATGTGATACAAGAACAATCGGTGGATTTAATTAATTTCAAAATGTTTGACAAGAGAGAAGATAAAAGTTATTTCACTTCTGAGGAGACAGAAAAACACGAAAATGGCGACGGCATCGATGAGTTTATGGATAAAAACACAGCTAACGCAAATATCAGAGAGAAAACTGAATCGAACGTCACTCAGAAAGCTGACACTTCTTGGGAGAGTGAAATAAGGAAAGTTAATAGCAAAAGCTCAATCAGCTCGATTAAAGAAGCCTCGAGCCACGATAATTGGTCGATTGGTGGTAAGAATTGGAGTTCAAATCAAAGACATTCCGGAACAAAAAAAAGATCTAAGGAGAGGGTTGCTCAACAACTCTACAGTGACAAAAGAAAAGCTCAAAAAAGCTCAAAATCCTTGGAAAATAACTCTAAATCGCAAGTATATAGTCAAAAATCACTTTTAACAGAACAACCAGGTTGGTATTCTGAGAATCTAGGAAAGAACCTTCGTTTTCAAAGTACGTTCAAGTCAACCATTTTTACTGAACATACAAAAAATTTGCAGACAAAGAGATGAAAAGCAATGTCTACTGGACCGAAGTTCATGGAGAATGGGTGAGAGAAAACGGGCGCCCCATTTCTTGTCCCGGCCACCAGATTATGTCTGCAAGACGTCCTCGATCTATTCGAACGAAAAAAAAATTTCTCGACGAAATGTTTGTCGATGAGGATATGGAAAAATCCTTGAACGAAAAAGAAATCCAGTGCATGCTTTGGCACGAAGATAATTCTGAATATCTAGTCAATTTGAACCAATCGATCAAAGCTCTGTATTATCTGATTGGCGAACTTAGGAAAAAGTCATGTGAGTATCATCACATCACTTCATTTCCTTTTCCAACTCCCACTTATTCATAGATGGATGTGCTTTCGAGTGCCTGTCCTTAACTTAGTTTTTCATAAAACCCTTATGTTTGAGGGTGTAATCTCAGCGGAGACAGCAAGAGACACCTATTTTAAATTGCATCCCTTCACGTATCAATTAACCACTTTCTCTGAATGTTTTTGAGTTTTTTAACCTAAAGGTTCGACAAAGGTTTTAACCAAGAGTAACGTAACTAATAACTAACGAATTAACTTTCAGCTGAAAACAAAACCAACGACGTTTTAAATGACATGCAAAACACTCTTATGAAAATCGGAGGCGTGAAAGTGGCAAATGCTCTCTATAATTCATTGAACTGCTACACTTGGTCGAAAGCAGAGGAACTGGGATTCACACCTGAACAATGCAATTTAGACCTGAAAAAAACTCTCTTTGGTGTGAAAAAATTCTGTCAGCAACTCTCTGACGAGAAATCAACCTTATACGAGTGAGCACATAATTGGAAGTGATTTACACTGATTGTAGGCCACAATTTTCACCAAATTCACTTTTTTATGATTTCAGAGAATTAGCAGAAAAGAAACGTTTTATAGCCAACATGAAAAACAAAGAAAAGGAATACCTGACATTGATTTCAAGCTTGAAATTCAATTTGGAAAAAACGAAAGAGCAAGCTGACGAAGGGGTCAGAGCTATGACGGATCTCAAAGTGGCTCAAAGTAAACTCCAAGAGGAAAGCAAGGTCTGTACAATAAAACCACGCTGGGTCATTTTCTGAGCTTTGAATGTCTCCAGTTGGACAAATTCAAAGCTCGAACAATGAGTTAGCTTATGTATGTGAATAATCAGCCCTCCAAAATACATTTATTTGATGTGTTATTATATTATGAAACAGTTTGTACAAGATGTTACGGTACATTGTACAGAGTAACTTATTGGCCTGGCTTTGCAACTTTTCTTTTCACCACGTATGGGCTAATTATGGCTATTCAACAAGCAATAGTTGCAGCACTAGCCACACGCCTCGAAAAATGGGCAGAGCGGGAACATGGAAACTCGACGGTTCATATGACGCAAACACGAATTCCTTAATGCATTCCTACATCATATACAACGATGGGATACGGCGACTATACGGGTCTACTGTCACATCGAAGAAGACACTGCAGAACACTTTAATGCGACACCCAGCTGGGTTTTAGAACGACTACAACTTCAGCAAACCTTTCCACTTGTTGACATAGATAGCATCATACAGGACCTATTGGGCTCACCAAAAAAAGTGGCAAATCTTCCAAAACTTCTGTCTACCACCAAACCACTACAAACCAAAGAAAACGACGAACGCGCCCTACAGGAAGAAGAGAATATAGAATAGAAAAAAAAAACTACGGGAAGAGTCCGAAGGACGCAAAGCCGAGGATATCTGGAAACTATTGCCTTCACGGAGGGTCTCAGAGAACCTCAACAGCAGCATTATTAAGGTTAAAAAAAAAGGCAAATTATGAATCATGCTGTTTCAATCCTATTTATAGGACTGGGTTTAATACAACTAGAAATGTTTTTAATTGTGTCCGGCCTCTCATTTACCAAGCCACTTTTCATAAATAAAATAATTCTCAGTATTCTATAAATAAAATGCTGGCTTAATATGGGTTAACGAAAGGAAAGTTCTATTTGTTTTTATCTTTGCGCTTTTATAGTTGGTTTTGCAGAACAGGTAATAGAAGCGTTAAAGAAGAGCCACGAGAAAATGCAAGAAATCGTAGAAAACTATGTTCTGGAGAATGATAAGCTGAGAACTCAGATAAAGATAGCCAAACTAGAGACTCATAAATATAATGCTTTGCTCGTGGGAAAAGAAGTTGAAATCAAAAAATATAAGGAAGACATGGAGTAAGTTTGACAAAATAAAATACTATATGTTAGTATTAGTTGAAATTTTCTTTGAGGTACAGTCAAAGCAGAGGCCAACGAAAATCAAAATTAAAACAGATTTAAAACTCTCATGTTATCACCATAGATTGTTCCAACGGCAAATCTCCGAGCAGCTGAAATTGCTCAGATCCAAAGCGTCCGGAAATGAAATATACAAAGCCATGGAAGCCATCTCTAATCAAATAAGCATTTCCAGTCAGATGGATGATGAAACATTTCTCTCGGAGACAACATTCGGAAACACCGACTTCAACGAGCCTTTTCCCATTTCTTCGGCTAACACCTCACTAGAATCTTTATGGACTCAACAAGTAAACGAAAAGGAATTAATGGCTAAAATTTTCCGAGACGTGGAAACCGAATCGGTGAAGCTTTCTGGTAATTATAATAATTCAACACATCAAATAGCGGAAGCGGAAGTGAATACCCGCGATGCCGGTTTTAAAAGTTGTAAATCCGAGGAATCTGACGAATTTGACTGGAAACCCCTTGAAAAAAGAACAAACAGTGATAGAAAATTGGAGTCCAATTTGGAAGAAGTTTTGGCAGATGTTAACCCGTTCACGAGTAATATAGATGATATATTTAAAGAAGCGAGGATGAAAGGTTTAGAAAAAATGTGCAACAGCTCAGAGGGAACCTTAGTCACAAGTTCTAGTGACAACACATCAGGGTGCAGTCGAAATGTTTGAATCAAGTAAAAATTATTATCATTATTAAAAAAAAGAAAGATTAGGATTATTTACAAAACAACTTTACATAGTAACTAGAATTTTACTATCCTTTCATCAGTTTTATTTAAAAATAAAATAAATTAATATATTATTACATTTATATATATAAATTTTCGGCACGATCTTTCCACTTGTATTTGATAAAGCTGATATAGTATCAGGTCAATTCAAAAGTTCGTGCGTATCAATCGCATATCATTTACCACTACACCGATGGCATTTCAAATGTGCTAAAATTTGTTGTCACTTGACCAATGTATTAGGTCTACCGGAAAGTTCTCTCCGATAATTTACATAAAGTTTGACACACGTTTCCAAATATTCATTTGATGCCTTTTCGATTCTCTCGTTTAATCTCGTACACATATTGTCCTCGCAAGACATAGTAGATAACAAGGGAAAGTATACCACTGAATAAAATTTAGAATTTTTTATACAAACTATTTTCAAAATATTCCGATATTCCAAAAATGCGCACGAACTTTTGGACTAACCTGATACTAAGTTGATGCACAAGGTTCACCTCCGGTTTGCTAACCATCACCACAATACTCTCAGTATCAGCAGATGAAAACGTATCTTTCTCCCCATAATCAACCACTGTTTCTTCAATTTGTGAAACAAAGTCCTCAAAAAATTTATTGGGAGAATCTAATACTTCTACCAATTAACGAGACAGACTGTAAACCGATTTCAAAGGATTCTCAAGAAGGTTTCAATATTGAAAAAAACTTGTCAAATTGTGCATCAACCTAACATTTAATTAATAAATAAAGCTCTAAAGCTCTAAAAGGTTTAACTGCAAACTATATGGCTATTGTCACAAAAATTAAATCACATGAACGGCAGTGGGTGAAGCGAGCGAATTAAAAAATTTTTTTGGATGGCGTCTAAAATATTTTAACTTAAAACTCTAAAATATATCTAATTATAACAGAGCTAATAATTATAATAATTAAGTACTTCATATTTCAAACAATTGTGTAACCGGTATATCGCTTCCGCTTCTTCGTTGGTGCATTTTTACAATTTAATAGCTGGTAAAAGTGATTAGGGATTCTTCGAAACCAAAATTATTTTCAGCCTTCGCTAGCACACTGCCTAGAGATCAGTAATATTTTGTCTTTCACTAAACCTCCGCCTTCAATGATAAATTTGAAATCTTGGGGTCGTTTTTATTCACAATAAATATTTTAAAAAATTTATTTTTAATCCAAACAAATAATAAGTGAGTCGAGTTAAAATAAGAAAGGTAATCAAGAAACCAAAAATATGGGTGTAGAACCCCACTATATCGTGTTTTTAGTTTCAAATTTGACTGCCGCGGAGGCTTAACTTCAATAATAAGAGAGGTAATCATTTCAATGTCAACATCACAAAAAACGATATCCACTCAGTAATCTCGCTTCTATACTAACTATTCCTCTAACGACTAAAGCTATTAGGTAATCAGTATAAGTCATACGCGAGAAATGAAAAACAGAAGAATGTAATTAAAAAGAAAAAAAATTCTTAATTCATTGTCCATCCATTACAGCGTTTATAACTTCTTTCTCATCATCTTTTTAACCTTTGCGTTATTTCTGGCGACTTTCGGACCCGGAACCCATTTTCACCACTAAAATCAAACTTAGAAGGCTTTGTCCATAAAAATTTAAATATGAATTTATTAACATGAATTTATTTATTTATTTTACAAACATATATTAAAATGCAATGATTAGATTTGGGTTCTGGAAGATGGTGTATCCGGAGGAATTTTGGACTCACTTAATCCATTAACTTTCTCAAGGTAAAAGTGTTGATAAATGACAATGAGTGATTAATCTAACTACTGTACAGGTTAAAAAACGGTGTAAAATTTCTGCCGATGAGTCCTAAAAACCAAAGAAGACGAACGCGTCTGACCGGAAAAACGAAGCAAGAGAATACAGGGAAACAAAACCACGGTAGTTAGAAGGAGGTAAAGCCGAGAATCTCTGGAAAGCATTGCCTTTACCAGAGGCTCTTCAGAACCTCGATAGCAACATTAACCGTTTGACTGCGACGCGGCGCAAAAGCGCTGCGAGTTTCTGTGTATCTTTATCTCAAGTCTTTTTATAAATTTTAATTTTCATAATATAAATAATAATTTTTCAAAGTTAGTTAGACCATTAGAAAACAAAGAGTTAGTTTCAACCATTTTTATTATTTTCCAAACAAAACTACGCATTTCACCCCGCATTTTTGGCATGTATATAAAAAAGTCCCTCCGCAGTCAAACGGTTAAGAAAATTATTCAAAAAAGAATGTATGACTAGTTGCAGTGGGTGGTAAATTAGACTCATAAATATTTAGAATATATTAATACGTTTTGAATGAAGGGGACGTTATACTGATGCCTGAGATGTTTCTCAGATTATAAATTATGAGCATTAATAACATCAGAGGTGGGCGAATATCACTCATAAAGTAGCGGGTATATATATTATTGAAAAAATAACAAGTACAAAGTGAATTTTTTGCCTCTTTTACAATTTTTTTTAGATTTGGCACCTTTTACTGAACGTCTTATATACACATAAATAACCTTTATCATTTATACAACGAACATAAAAGACGACATTTTTGAACGAATCAAGGTACAATCTGTCAGACAAAATCTGAATCCTACTTCTAAAAGTACCAAGAAACAATCCTTCTGCCTTTTTTACTTTTATAACGCAAAGGGTAAAATAATACAATATCAATAAATAAAAATAAATTTTATGATATTCCATCTTTCAAAATGGAAGACAGCCCATTTGACAATCCAAACAAGATGAACATCAACTTAAGCAATAACGAGTTGAATTTATAATCAAAATCGCCCCGGAAAAATCTTTCACAAAACATTTTAAATAATTTTCTCACAAAAGCTGCAGCAAGAAGCTGTTTGATAAATTTTTCCTCACCAGTATAAAGTTCGAACTTGATTAGCGGTCACACTGAGATATTGTGTAAGCTATGAACGAAGCCGATATTAATATAAATGAAAAATTTTTTAACTTCCAAATTGATTTATCTTTTTAAAAATTAAAACAAGTTAAGAAATTTCAAAATACATAAAAGTGTTTACGCTGAAAGCAGAAAAAGAGGATTTTGAAAACAGTTTCCTCCAAAAGCTTTAATCACCTAAATCAGGAATAAAATATTTAAAATTCTAAAAACCTTTCGAGACACTGAAAATTTGATTAGAAAACACTCTGAATCCATATTAGGAGCACTTTTTAGCGTTATAGATAAAAGTGTACAAAAGGAAAACGACTTCCAAGACTTGGAAAAATGTTAAAATCAAGATTCCAAGCACAAAATCAAAAGATGTTACCTTTACATCCTGGACACTGTCAAGCAGCAGCAGGAAAAAGAAAAAAGGAAACGTGAGCAAAAACAGAAACATCAAAACAAAACGAGTAAAACAATTAAAATAGAAATTTATTCCTCTTCGGTAATATTTCATTTAAAAAAATATTTAAACGTCATAGAAGGGCTAAAAATTACTTACTGAACTAAACCACCGGAGTAGTCTGGAGGACTCTGAAGTGAGGGAAATCTTGTTGAAACTGGTCCGACCTAGAAAAATTAATTAACAAAGTAAATTTTCACCCAATGGGGAATTCACAAATCAAAAGGAATTTTTATTCAATTTCGTCAAGCTCAATAAAATCAAACTGGGACCTGAGTAGGGCAAAACGAATTTTATCAGAAACGGACAAAGAAATTACAATTTGACTAGAAATAAAATAGTAAACACCCTGTTTGCGTCGCCGCGTTGCACTGCTTCTTGGCATCGAGTGATCCGTTTCCTGTCCCGCATTCCGCCGATCTGTTGATCTCCAGTTTCAAATTCTGAACCATTTTCTCTCTTTCTTCTAACTGCTGTTGTAAGAACAAAACTTGTCGCCGTAAATCTTCAAGTTCATCTTCCATCATGTTGTCTATAGTTCCCCTCGTGATTGCACAGCCCTCCATTTTCTTGTTGGCTTCCTTCGGACTACAAAAAAAATTCCAAGATAGTGTAAAAGTCGTAATAAAAAATAGTCTCCAGTAACCGGGGGAATTTATTAATTTTAGAGAAACTTTACCTCCGATAGCAAACGTTTCAATTTCAACAACATGGCCTTGATGCTGACGATATCTTGAAACATGTTATCGTAAGAAATCTTATCAACTTTCACAGCATCTTCGTCAGCTGGATTCGGTTTCGAAGGTCTGAGAGGGCTAGAAGCAACACGAGAAATTATCGTCGGACTCTTCGTCGACCCTGGAGTAGTGCAGCCGTTGTTTTCCTCTCTGGCTTTCAAGAATTTCCCTCCCCCCGTCCTGGAATAAACAACAGAAAAATTATGGGTAGAGAAGTAGAGAATGAAAAGGCAGAAATTTTCAGTTAGAGGGGGTAGAGGCTAAGAGAAGGCAAAAG
The DNA here is from genome assembly GCA_016920875.1 of Columbicola columbae. Classification (NCBI taxonomy): domain Eukaryota; kingdom Metazoa; phylum Arthropoda; class Insecta; order Psocodea; family Philopteridae; genus Columbicola; species Columbicola columbae. The sequence goes on from JADMLL010000007.1 coordinate 16,659,886, forward strand.
TGTAAAGTCTGTCCCCCTTCGGTCAGATACCTCAGACAAATTTTGGGGCTCAAAGTTGATGGCGTAGGACTTAGGTCATCATGATGTCTTCTTCTCAAGTTCCTCACCCCCGAAGGCTGCCCGGAAAATCGAATCATACCATTTAACCTAACTTTTAGTTTTAAGAAGCCTGCAATACGACATTTGAGGCGCTAACATCCAGTGACCACTGTGGCAGGCCCCGCCAACCTTCTGACAACACTGTCAACTAAACCTTTGAATTTTAATGTGTCCTCTCCTAAAATAAATTTTCACTCAACAACTAACTTCCTCTACCGACGAGACATTAAAATTGAAATATTTCCTTTCCTTCTCTTTCTTTTGGATTTGAAACATTTTTCGAAAATCGTAACCTTTAGGGGATGAAAAAACAAGAACAAAAGCTTTCTACGCAAGACTGACTTACATCCCACAGATCAACAAGAAACAAAATAAAAATCTTTTTTCCACCTTCTAACCTCCACTAAGCATTGGCTGTATAATCTAAACCAAACAAATTAAGAACCGGGGAAGAGTTTTTCACGTGCATACCACGCCCAATCAAATTTTAGTACTCATCTTAGTAAGCTTCAAGGTAATCGCATCCTGTGCCAAAATTTTAACGATTTTCGACCTCTTAAATACGACGACAACATTTTGGTAGTGGTTTTAATCCCGTTTTTCACCCTTAATTTTTGGGTATAACAGGATGCGAGAGGAGGATTCGAACTCACGACCATTTGCGTCCAAGTTAGGAACTTAACCACTACACTACTCCTCCCACGACGACAGCAATTTCTACATAATTAAGCTTGCAAAGTAAGTTTCTGGGTTCAAGGGAAAAATGATGAGAAAGTGGAAACCACGGTTCCCTGCTCTAATCCAAGGTAATAAAACTTAATTAACATCAACGAGGTTATAAAATGACGCAAGACCATAAACCAGTTTCGAAATCGACAAGAACACAGAAAAGCGGGGCTTGCAGGCGATGGAAAAGCGCTTAAACAAAGGTTAAGCTCTGCATCAGGAACCAGGTGCTACAGTTATCTTGGCTTTGTTACTTAATTATCTACCTTCAAGAGTGTGCTTAAAAAGATTGATGCAACCACCAAAATCATCAGCGGGCTAAATGAAAAACAAGTGGCACACAAGTACGGGGCTTAGTCAGTGTGATCCTCCCAGACAGTGGAGGAATTGTGACACCTATACAGAACAACAATCTTGCTCATATAACACTAGTATAGACAATCGATGATGGCAGAGGATGAGCTAAAAATATGGAATTCATCATACAGCACAATTTGCACGTCCATATCTACCAGGGTAGAATATCAACCATACTACTAGTATCAGTTCATCTCAACACTATGAAACTGATAAGGTAACTGAGAGTAATGGGTCAGAGAGAGACGTCAAGCGGTCGGCAAGCGGAATTGTACACTGGTATCAAGCAGACAGAATTTGCAAATGTTGAAACAGTAATGAAGAGGAGACCATCACCCATTTTATGTTTGTGTGTCCATCGTGTCGCGCCCTGAGAACACCTGCTCTTCGACACAGAAACAGATGCTTAATATTCTGTTATTGCCTATGTCATAAACAGTTTGAAGATAAGAAAACTTTATTCTTATTATATTAATATTATTTTCACCTCCATCATAATATAGAGTTAACAGCAATGTACACTTTTCATTTTTAGGTATTAATATATTATCCACAATGTTTCCATGTTTTGAAATTATTCGCTGAAAACCCACAACTAATTTCAATTTGGAAAATGTTCTAAGCAAATTTTTCTGGTCGGTAATTACAATAATCACTTCCAACAGTAACAAATATATCTCTAGAATACTGAGGTAGAAGTCATAATTCCTGACACATTTTTCATGACGAAGACCAAAAAGAACACGAGAGTATACTGAACAGAAAACCATCCCACGAGTTTTTTTTACTGTAGGAAGGCAAACCTAACAGAAAATTTGAAAACGGATGCTCCGAAATATGCTTTTCAAAGAGAATCCTCACGCCCGTGATTAGGTTTCTCACTTTCTAAACTCACATTTTAAACATTTACACTGGAACACTAGAGCCGATTTTAATTCCATGAGTGATTTCACCGTTTTCAAGTAGGCGACTAGCAAACCGTTAATTTTCGTGGCTACTACCAAACTAAAAACTATGAGCACTGACCAACGAAGGTAGACTTAAGATGTGCTTTCATGCATATTATTTGTAATTAAGCCTTTTGAATTATTTATTTTATTAAAAAAAAAGAATTTCTCTTTCCGTGCGCATCAGAGGACACAAGAATATGAACTTGAATTGAATTTGAAAAATTAAAAACATGACGAAATAAAAGAAAAACATTCCTAGTGACTCATAGAAGATGATTAACCGTCTAAAAGAGTTAGAAGTACTTCCACGAGAAAAGGAATCTGATGATAATGCAAGTGACAAGATTAATTTGCCAAAAATGACAATCAGAGTCAAATTTACGGAGAAAGATAGGACACGGAGCGGATGACAGCTGGGTAGGTCTGCAACCTCCACCCTTGCCCGTGCACCCAACAGAAACTAACTTGAAAGTATTTCTACCATTTAAAGCAACTAACGCAACTCCGATAGAAAACACTTTAAAGCAAAGAACAGTGACCTTGATAAATTTTTGTAGCAATCGCCATATTTTTTTCATAAAACTGTAAGGTAATGTTCTTTAATTGAAACCGTGATTTACGTAATTCCAATTCAGGTAGTTAACCATGACTTTCGATCAGACTCCACTTTAACTTTTTTTTTAATTCTCTGAACCGCCTGACAAATCGGAGATCAGACGTTACCAGTTAACGTAAATTTAATAAATAGTGAAAAACTGTCGAAGCAAAACTACAAAAAAGTTTTAAGATGACTGCATAGAGTAACGTTTTTAAGAAAATAGGAAAATTGTTTTGTGATGAATGACCAAAATGTCTTTAATCGAGTTCAAAAAACATGTACATGAAACGAAATCAGGTTCCCGAGATGTTTTCGTCTACAACTGTCTTTAACCCACTTTTCTCTCCAGTTTGAACTAAAAAATATTAAAAACAAAATGACCGGAAAAGAACTTACCTATCAGCAGTTTCTTCAAAGGAACTAGTTTCAAAATCTAACATGAGATCATCCGAACCGATGCTTTCACACGGTGATAGGGTGCCTTCAGAATTCAATCTCTTGCGTCCTTCCTCTTGGTTTAGATTAAGAGTACCTACAGTAGTAGGTACCTCTGGGATTTCAACACCTTAAACCAATAAAAAGGAATATTATTAAATTTTTAAAAAAGACCACGATGTTAACTTTTAAATAAAGTCCCTTTTTTATTCAAAGTTAAAAATGCTAAATAATGCAGCACCCAATTTAAGATTTGGATTTGAAATTAAAGATTTGATGGCTTAGTTCTAAATTATAATATATATATTTATATCCAATACATTTATGGCAACTCTGCTGCGGTGGCGGTTATACCTCTATAACTTTATTGATAATGTGCAGATTGTGCTGCGATACGACAGCATCTAATACAGACTGCTCGAACCGAGCTTATTTGGTTTTAAAACAAAATCTCGAAAGATAGGTGGTGATTTTTGCTAGTCACCATCATGTTCAGGAATTGATGCTTAAGAGTGTAGTTGAATCAAAGATCCAACAATCCACTAGCATTCAGAGTTTAGAGAAAACTGAAAGAATATTAATTCTAGTGCTACATAGAACGACACATTGATTTTATCGACGTTTATTTGAGGTGATTGTCATTGAATAATGTATGTATGAATTATAAATTAATAAGATTTATGAATAAAACAAAATTAGAGAGTATGCATTTAGATTATAATAAAAAAAATAATTGTTTGCTCAAATAAGGGAAATCCCAATATCCGCATAACGTATTAAGCAAAACAAAAGAAAGAAATTGTAGTAGTACAATAGGTGGTTCCACGTACCATTGACACATCTTTCCTCAATCTCTCCTTCTTTATTAATTGTGAACGTTTTAATTTCCGTGCAAGTTACATACTCGGTATTAACAGTATTCAAAGTTTTTTCATTAGTCGTTTTAGCATCTTCTTGACAACTGCAATCAACGTACGTTTCAGAAAAGCATAATTGTGGTTGGTCAGCAATTTCGTCGTCAATCAAAAAGTCACGACCGTCCGAAAGCGACTGCGAATTGCTAGCATGAGTGGGAGTTCCCGGCGAATCCGGAGAAGCTGTTCCTAAACGAACAGAAAATGTTGCGAGATCATTCTCAGAAACTAACCAAGTAGACAATTTTTTTTATTTTCAATTACGTTCATAGTCTACCTCAAGTTAAAATCTCACCCAAACAGTTATTAGATCCTTCCTTGACATCCGTTTCATCGTTATTCAACTCCAACTCGTTTTCCTCGACGTCCGTATCGCTTTTCGAGCTGCATCTATCATCCTCCTCCAAATCGATTCCTAAGTCTTCCTTATCCAGATTCAAGTTCGCCATTTTCAAATTCTTTTCTTTGTCGTTATTTTTGTTTTCTCCTTTATCACCTAATGAGTCCGAATCGGATGACAACTGCTCGAGAATGCTGTCGCTGGGAAAAGTTTCATCGTCTTTCTCTCACACTCGTTGAGAAGTCCGAAAGATGAACTGTCGTCCTGAAAAAAAAGTTTTTTGTTAAAAGCATGACAAAAAAAAGCCAATAACAGTTGTTCTTTGTTGGTGAAATTAACTCCTGACTTTCAAGTTTATTTTTTTACTTAGAGGAGAGGTTAACCAATTCCGTGACATGTTGTCTGTCACCTTCCATATACTTCGAATTTCCCAAAACTCTATCAGTTTTTTATATATGTTGCGGTAAATGTGACAAATCGGAAATATGAAAATTACGTTTACCGTATATATTTTGTAAATCAGACACCAACATTTGTCACTTTACATTCGTAAACTTTAATTTTGAGTGGACTTATTGGCAAAATGTTCTAATGCAAACAAGTGACAGAGATAACATGGAATTACTACAAACCTTTCGATGTGTTTCGGCTCCTCTGTTAAAATGAATGGAATTTTTGCTTTTGAGTTGTTTACTGAGTTTGAGTGCGTCCAATCTAATAGTATTTGGTGTCACATCATCACAATGCTGAACCGCGGATCTTTCGACAGTATTTTTCGGACACGTTGCAATTGTTTCTTCTTCAAAACTTAAACACAAACTAATGTCTTCGGCCATTGCTTCCCCTGACAACATATCTTCTTCATAACCTTTTAAAAAAAATTCGTTAACCGCTAAAATTTTACTAAAAATCACCGAATTGTAAAAGTATGTCAACTCACCATCCGACATGAGATACTTTTCAGATTTTTTACTGTCTTTAAATAATTTTTCTTCTTCAGATTCAGCTCCAAGCCCTTCGTCACCGTGACTGGAAACAGAGGTATCTGAAAGAAAACGATTTCATTGTTCACTCCTCAAGCTTGCTTATGCTTTATTTTTGCTCTAACAAAGCAATGATTCACACTAACATACCCGCTGTTTTTGATATCGGAGTCATTCTCTTTGGCTCATTCAAACCGCCCTCAGAATCTTTTTTGTTATAAACCTGTGAGATCCTTTTCAGATACTGGTTTGTTCTTTGTTCTACTAAACCTGTATTGATACCGACCGGAGCGGTTCTTGTGTTAGTTGAAGGTAATTTTATTAGTGACACTTCTGTCACAACATCCGACCTCTTCCCGTCCTCTTTCTTTAAAAGTTCAAATTTATTTCCAACTATTTTCATTTCTAACTTTTTGCCTTTGCACGCGGGTAAACGTCGCCTGTATAAGAAATATTTTATATTCAAGAAATAAAAGAAAGATTTTAAAAACCGAAACATTAAAATGTAAGTCTTTCGTTTTAATTATTAATATTCCTCACAATTTGGATGATTTTGTGATTAAAACTCTAATAATAATTACCTTACTTTGCATCCTGGACTAGATTCTAAAATTTCTAAATTCTTTTCAAGCGTATTATTCGCACTTGAATGAGATTCGAATCCAGAGTCTTCATTCAGCGATCCTTCCTTCGAAGAATTTGAACTTGGAACTCCTAAAAAAAAATCATTTAGAGAATTGAGGATAACTCATGAATTTGAACAAGAAGTCAACTATGTGTTAGATGCAGATGGCTTTCACAATAGAGTAAAGGTTAAATGTCAATTATTTTCTCTTCGGTTATTTCTAAGTACCATCGACATGATCTGGCGTACGATAAAACATATATCGTGAAAAAAAAATACCAATTACTTTTAAAGTCTTACGAGGAATTTAAAACGTCTTCGTAACGAGGAAGATAGAATGGGTTAATAATCATCGTCAGTTACTTTTAACTTCAATGAACTTATCTAAAAAATACATTATTTTCTCTTAATAAGACATTATACAGTGAAACCACTCATAACGAGCATCAAAAATTGCAAAAAAAGTGTGTCTCATAACGAGGAATTCTTGGCATAATGAGCGACATGTACATGAGGAATCCCCCGACAGGTAGAGAAAAAGACTTTCGAACTCCAAACCAAGACAGATTCAAAGGTTCCTTCCTCTGCCTGTCTTATTTTGTTCACTACCACCCAAAATTCTTTCATTTCCACTTCCATTGATTTTCAACTTTTTAAACTTCTTAGCTTCCTCTTCTTTTTTTTTCTCTTCCTTTCGTTCCAAACCATAACTTCTACCTCGCATTCTGCTCAAACTTTTGGACACAGTTTTAAATCTGAGGGATTAATACACAAAGCAAAAATCTTTTGAAATATGAAAAATGCTGAAAGCAAAGTGGAAAGGGTTGCTTCGTATATTGAGAAGCGTCATCCTAAATAAGCCATGCGCCACGAAAGTCTTCAATGATAATGTGGTGTCACATTTTCATCAAATTTTGAAGCGTCAGCAAAGACAAATGACTGTAGACTGCATTATGAAATGATTGCAAAAAGAAATTAGGTACATAACTAAGAGAATACAGTATGATTAATCATATTTGACAACAATTTTCATGTATTTTTTCATTTAATAAATGCGAAACATAAATTTTGTTCGGGGTTTTTGGTTCCGCCTGGAACGCATTATTCTGTTTTACACTGATTTATATGGAAAAATTGTTTCGCATAACGAGCTTTTCGCATTACGAGTAAAACTCCGGAACGAATTAAACTCGTTATGAGAGGTTCCACTGCATTTGCATAACTCATGCTATAAAACAGGAAAACTAACAAAACCCACAAAACTGATTTTTACAAATAGAAAGTATGAGGAAAATTATTTGGATATAAATGCGTCCCTGTCCAACCGCTGAATTGTCTTTCAAGCTTGACTAATATTTCACATTCGCTCATCTAATTTTTTTCACACCATGTTCCAACTTGTACAGCTGTCTTGAAAAGAAAGAAGTGTAGTTATTTGATAATTAAACTCAACATATTCATTTTTAATTTATAAATAATTTAAATTTTCCCTTATCGCGAAACAAACCAAGGATCATTGACCAGGATTCTTAAGGCTATGGGTTGGCAATTGATCCAGGATTTCTGTGTTGAAGTCGGAAAAACCCCATAATTGAATCCCGTAGGTACAAATGAGTTTGAGAGAATTAAAGATAAAAATTCCAAGGTCTGAGGAAGAGCCTGTTTAGAACCAACCATTACAACAAATAAGAAGGAAAATTATTTAAAGGTTGATTTTTTCTACTTTTATAGCGTTGACTCACCCCCTCTCTTGTAATAGTTGGCTTCCGTTTTTGCCATCTTCGTGTCCAGCATCCTAACCGGAAACTGAGGCCTTGGGAGATGCGACGTTTGGAGAGTAAATTTCCCAGGTTGAAATGTGCTCGACAGAGATGCTTTTGACTGATTTAACCCAGACTGAACGGAATTGGCTCTTAAAAAAAAAAGAAAAAAAGGAATTGAACAAACTTTTTGATGTGTGGCCAAGATAAAGGTGTCTCACTTATCCACCTTCTCAAAAATGTTCGTTGCCTGATTAGACAAGATACATTTCATTCAACTCAAATAAACAATTAATCAGACTGATGTAATAAGAACTGCCTAGAAGTAGACTACTTACGGCTGCAACCCTTGTCTGAAAAAAGCCTCTCTCGGTCCCTCGCTCCTCGACCGGGCTGAAACCTCGGGCTTCTTTTTAGAGGTATACGACCCCGTGTCGTAGGGGCCTTGATCGGTCAAAAAGCTGGTCCTGGCAACTTGTGAAACTCCATTGTTTTTGTTTGAATTTTTCGCGATTGTTTCCAACGTCCTTTGTGGTGTCGGCTGGCGGAAACCAAACCTGTTAACTGCAGGTTCCAAATTGTTTTTACTGGCGCTCCCGCTGCTACAATTATTGTTCGAAAATTTGTTGCTTTCATTTTGTGAAACTATAGATGCTGAACTTGGCTGGAATGCTGTTACTATAGTATTAGTTTTGACATTCTTAACGTTGTTGGCATTCACGGAAAGTAAACCGCCGCCTTTTTCATCCGTGACAGGAGAAATAATCTGGAAAATTATTATTTTATTTTTAAAATTTGAGTTCAGCCTATGAATGATTTATATAAAAAAACAACACATGCTTAAATTTGGAAGATGGTTGTATCACACGCACCTGTTGCTTGACGAGATCTCTTTTACGAATCATTTTGGGAGTTGATCGGAATGGAGCATGACACAAAGACTCAATGGAACTTCCGCTGTGATATTCATCACTCAAGTTCTTTTGACCAGCAACGCCATTTTGAATGTTTTTACCCTCAGTTTCATGGAAGGAATGACCATTTGAGGTGAGTGTTACTGGAATGGGTAATTGTGAAGACATTTTCTTTTTAAATCCAAACGAAGTCACCTCTCCTTTCGTAAAAGGTACGATTTTTTTGGATAAACCCTGCAATAAAAAAATTATGAATGTGAAATAGACGGCTTTTTAAAAGTCAAACCTCCGAGATTATAAAAACTGTTTTTAAAAATATAAAATTTGATCCCAAAACCAGTTAGGAGTGAATGAACATGTACTGTTTTTAACGTTAGCCTTTTCTATTTCTGGGTAATTTTGGACTCATTAATCCCCTTCAAACTCGTCTATCACCCTTATTATTAATATCTAGAAATGTTGGCTTCATAATATCCTCAAATATGTCGGTTTATATAAATTGATTTCTTCAGAGTTCAATTTTGTTAAAGCCGAGAAAATTCACAAAGACACACATCTTTTTTCTGGGAACATTTAGAACCAGAACCCACTTTTACTACAATAACCAAACCTACGTGTTTTTTTTTTTATTACAAACTTAAGTATACATTTATAAAATTGTGCATCATAAAGCAACGATCAGACTTGGTTTTCAGAAAATGGTGTGATCTAGAAAAATTTAAGGCTTTTAGTCAGTGTACTTTTCAGTGTATATTTCTGTGTGATGGTATTGATGAATAGAAGAACCCAAAAATGACGTGTAATAGTATGCTCTCTTTGACATACTTCAAGGGATGAAATATTCGAACAATTTATGACGGTTCTGGTGATAGTTGATGGTAAATTAACAAAGACACCGATCCTTATCCATGACAGTGTTATTTCATAGTGACCAAAAGGTACAATTTGTGCTAAAAGCGCAAAAAAACTGCCAATTAATAAACAATTTGGGCTTCTAACGAATTGAGCAAGACAAAAATGATTTTAAATTTAGCTTTGCTCTTTGAAAGAACATTTAATTATGAAAATTTTTGAACATTTTAAAACTGTTCTGCCCTTGACAAAAACCTTAAACTTCTCTTTTTATGGTCAAAATGTTAGCATCAAGGTAATATTAAAAAACTATTTGCATTTAATTTGAAGATCACTCAAGCAGACACCTATTTTGGTTAACCGCAAAAACTGTCTTGATCATCAAGACAAAAACAATTTAAAAACAATTTTGACAATTAATGCCACAGATCTTCAATTTGACTTAATTATGGTAAACTTTAACCTTAAATGGTTCGGAACTTTCCAAGTTTACATCCCACCAGGTCCCAGCAATTTTTTTTTATTCAAAGAGAAACTGTGTACGGTATACATTTATAATTCGAGTATAGAAAAGGATTTTTTTTTAATGTTACTTAATATTTATTAATAAATATTCTGAGTGATTGGACAACAATATCACTTAGAATTTTATATTTTCTTAAAGTATAGTACCTTTTAAAGTCCTGTTCAATATGTATATGTTATGGTAAAAGTGAAAATCGAGAGGAAACAAATAGGATAAGGATAAATAAGGAAGAGGGATAGTTTTCAGAGATTATCTATTGATATAATGACCCGTCAACGAGCCCGATGGCGGACCCTTGTAAACGCCCTATGTGTCCCAGAGGCGTAAAAGGACTTATGCGGTATATTATATTAATATTAATATATCAATAATGGCCAGTTGGGTTGGATAAAAGTGACAAATTACTGAATATTTATCACATTTACATTTAGTTATTAAATTTCCCATAAAGAGTTTAAGCTGTATAAAGGCTTGACTTCTGTCATGTCTAAAGTCATGAGGCCTGAATAAATAATAATACTAATCATATATATATTAATATATATATACTAATTATATATAATTATACTATATATACTATTTATATATATTATATATAAAATTATACTTACTATTATATATATATATAAAATTAGTATTATTATTTATTCAGGTATTGTTATTTATATATAGAGGCGAGAAAAAAAATATATGTATATTTCTCGCCTTGCGGCATTTGAAATAATACATACAATATTTACAAATTTATCTTTTCTCGTTGGCATCGTATTCTTGCAATTCTCTTGATCTTCTTCCCTGAATTCCTCAGGTAGTAGGGTAAGGAGGGCAGAATATGTTTCCTGTATTCTGGGTTGTGGGGGGATTGGATGATTCGGTCGTATTGCTCCTGCAGCTGGATCTCTTCATCCCTTCTGACAAAAGCTTCGACGATCTCCTACCCGTTCCTGATTCTCCTCAAGAACTCCTCTTCTCCTATCCCATAACTTTCCAGGTATATCCTTCTCTCCTTCTGCCATCCTTCTCTTATGCCTCTGTTCTTGTCCAGTTCCCTGATGCCTTCCTCCAGGATCCTAGTTTTCCGTCCCGTTCTTATCTCTACCTCGTACTTCGCTGCTCTCCTTCCGGCCTCTATGGCGATCTTTCTGACTTTCGTTTCTTCCCGGACGATGTAGCCAGGTACGTGGTAGTCGAGCCCTAGAGTCCATTTTAGATATCTGGTCTGAACAGCCTCCAGTCCTCTGTACTCTGTCCAGCCCCAGATTTCCGGCCCATAAAGTATGATGCTTCTCACCAGAGAGTCCCATAGCATCTTTCTAATAGAAAAATTATCCCAGAAGAGCCTCTCCTCTATTCCCCAGACTGTCTTGATTGTCGTTGACGACCTCTTTGTCATTTCTCTTATTCGTTCTTTTTTCTGGTTATTTCTTTGGAATAGGAAGGCCAGGTATTTAAACTTCATAACCTATTCCAATTCCTCTCCTTTCCACGTCTATCGCTTCTCAGCCTTATGGCTAAGATCGAAGTGTAGTATCTGTTCTTATCAGCTTAAATAATAATATTTCGTTCATGTTTCTTCCGACTGTTCATGAAAAATCCTACACCCACGAGTGTATTGAAAAAGTGTTTTTAACACCTTGAAAGGCTCTGTCATAATAGCCTACAACTAGTACAAGACTGGTGATGCGTATAAAAGTTGATTTTAATTTGAGGAACATATGAGCAGTGAAAAATCGCAATTGCGGATGATTGCCCGGCGCTTAGGCGCACTTCAAGCCTGACTAATCGTTCAAAACCACCCTTGTGTGTGATTTAATGAGCAGGCATGAGACGAAGCTTATAGACGAAATTCAAAAACACTTTTTCATTTTGTAATAAAATATGTATATGTCGTCTTCACATTGGATGAGGGTCGCGAAACTCTAAGTTCGTCGATGGCCTATTTTTGATACCTGAATGTTTTTGCACCTTTGTGTATACAATTTAACTCCCTAAACACTGTAGGAATTGGCATTTTCAGAAGAACAATATGCAGTTCAGGTGTCAAGTTCAGGTCATTTTCAAACTCTAACATTATTGAGACACATATTCGTGCTCTAAAACGATCAACAAAAAAAAAAAAAAATCAATTCTAACAAAACGTGGCTTTTTGGGCTAATGAATTTCTCAGACGGTTTCTTTGTCTTACCTCTGAGAAATATCTCCATTAGCGTGGCAAAAAAAAAAAGTTACCTTGTTCTTGTGGATATAATGAACCGTGAAGCACTTGACGAAGCACAAATAACTTTGTGTCGCTCTTATAATGACAGTAGAAAAAATTAATGAAAATAAAAATATTTGAGGTTTCTTAATTATTGGCTTCAATCATTCTAAATAGGTGAGTGGTCATGACACTGCGAGAATTTCAGAAATGTTATGTCAGGTCGATAAGAGAAACATGTTTTCTATCCATAATCGACAATTCAGAACCCTTTTTTTTGTTTTGTTTTCAAATGAAATAACGGAATCGAAGTGCAAAAACATTTAAACTTTTTGTGCAAAAATGACTTTTGAGACAGGATTATTCTTTTTGAAAAACATGAACACTTATTATTTTTGTAATTATTATCTAATAAAACGGTTATTATGTCCCAGCTGCTAAAGTTTTTGAAAGAGGCTTCATCAGCCTTATGAGGAAGGTCACCAACTGCATTTATGATCATACCATGTACATTCGGGTAAGAAAAGTGAATGATAATGTCACGCCGGGTCATGTTAGCTGTCCTGTGACATTTTTAAGTTTGGCTTTGACCTTGCAGTCCGGGTGTTGTTCTTTTGGGTCTGCGTGATCCCGATACTTCCATTTCGAAAGGGCAGAAGAACTCAAAAAAAGGCATTCTGCTTTGGATCTTGTGTAGCCGATGCATCAAATACAATAATATATAACATTAGGCTTGAGTCAAATTAATGTTTTCCTTTCAAAACTTCATTTCAGAGGGGCTTTGAAAATATCTCGCATAATTCTCCAAATTTTTAGACTGCGATAAAACAATTATTTCATCCACGCACCAAAAGTAATTATTCTGGCCAACGAACGTAAAGCAATTCTGAGTGACCCTACCATGATTTCGACTCTTCGGAATTTTTCTGCCGGTAACTGGAACACAGCGCTTATTCTCCTTTCTCTAACAATCATTTCAGGCAGATTGAAAATAATTGCGTTCAATTATTTCGCTCCTACAGACACAAGTACTAATTGCTGTTGTCGATCATAAATCTATATATATATATAGATTTATGATATTTATCTAGTCCATTAGGATTCTTTACGAAATGTCGATTTCTTAACACTAAACCTACCACTACTGGTTAATTTTGACAGTTTTCAATTTTTTTTTTTTGAAATTGAAATACAGTTTCTGATTTCAGTTAATACTAAATCGATACATATAAATATAAATTTCTATCGCCATTTTATGGAAGTTACTAATTTGTTTATTCATTTATTATCAGCGTTTAATTATAAAAAAAAAAAAATTAAATTTTTGAAGAATCGGTCAAAATGACAGGGCTCGTTAGGAATAAGTATACAAACGTCGTTAGGTTTAGAGTTAAAGAAAACTTAACGAAATCTGTCAGTTGACTCCCCCCTTAGAAAAGTATTTCAAATTTTATTTCTCTCATATTTCGATGATTTTAAACTGTGTGCTATTTTTACACACAAAAATCTCACTTTAATGTTTACACAGATATACTTTGATTCTTAATAATGAGATATTGCAAGAGTGAAAGAATTTATCTCAAATGTTTAATGTGTGTGAGCAATACAAAATATTCCGCAAATGTAGAAAAAGCATGTTTAACGGTTCCAATAAATAAACGACCCTGATACTTTCACAATCACCAGGAAAAGTAAAATTATAGCCACACCTACACTTTAACCCAAAATCGACGCGGACACACTTTAAACTAAGATCTAATTTAATTGTAATTCAATTTATTATAAAAATAGTATTAGTTTAATATTTATGTGTACTTGTCATCAGTCATTCAATTATCAACCTTACAACTTAAAATAATTTTGACAGAAATCGAATATACCCTGTTGTGTTCCCAATGCTCAAGAGTACTGCATGTTTGTTTATCCACAAATATTGTCATAAATCAGCACATTTAAGTCTTTAGAGTAACTGAATTTCTGGGAGTTGTGTCATGATTTGGAATAGTGTTTACTTCTCACGTCAATTTAACACTTTGTCAGGCCCTCGACAAGATTATATAAACCTTTCAAGCTCATTGTCGACTTACTAGACACTGTATTTTGTACTTCTCAGCGAGTTAGGTCCCTACCATCATCCCAAATCTAAAGAGGACCGAACTCCAATTTTAATGGACGTTTTAGGAACCATGCTGTTTATGACAATGTCATTAGTGCCGTGTAAATACCACCAACAAACGCTATCAAAGTTCAGAAGTAGACGAGAGCAGAATGAGAGAGATTCGGATCTAAGATGAGAGCAGAGAGAAACTTCTTCAGCTCATGCAGAACCGCTGTAGCCGCAATTGGAATATCAAAAGTTTAAACTTGACATTTCCAAGGAAGTAGTCAATGTTATTATTATTTAATCCATCTCACGCTTTGAAAATTAGAAGACTTTAAAGAAATGAAAATTTTAAGGGGTCAACAACAATACACATAAGATCACATCAAGATCAAACAATTTAAAGAACATGGTTTCCTTCTAAGATTTACTTCCAAGACTCTTTCTAATTAATCATTCTATTTCCTTATAATTTCACTTTTTCAGATCTGACAGTTAAAAATAATAGTTCTTTTGATCACTTCATGAGAACAACAGAACAACATTAAATTCATATCATAAAATATTTTTTTCTCACACATTTGTTTTAACAAAACATTCTTTTAATTAGCTAATCATTCTTGGAAATTTTTAATGATTTTCCCCTTAACACTATCATGTATAAAATTTAAAGATGAACAAAAGCACAAAAGAGGAAACTGATGATACCAATTTATTGAACCATATTAAGTTAATACTTAAAGTTGCTCCTCCCAATTTTTACTGTTACAAAAAAAATCAATCTGGACATTTAAACCATCACTCCCTAAGATCTTATTGTATTGGTTGTGATAAATTATTGATAAAATGATAACAAAATAACTTACCTTAGTAAGAATATCTTGTTCTTTATCCATTTTACTGTGAAATATTGTTTTTTTTGTAGCACTTAGCTTGAGAGATTTTGCTGACTTTTTAGATGTACAATTGCCCATTTGTTCTATTCATAAATGGGTCTATCGCAGAGTAAAAACATTTCCCTATTCAAAAAAAAATGAATCTTAATGGATCACACAAAACTTTTCCCAAATAAGTAAGAAAGTATATATAGTATTATCAAACATAAAAAAATAAGTTTACTAAATTATTTTTTAATTTTTAGTTACTTTAAAATTTGTTTTATTTTTTGAATTAAAATTTAGTTAAATGGTTCATAAATTATTTTTTTTGTGAATAGCAAGTTTAATAAGTATAAATTAACAATATTTTAGTCACATTTTTAGCTTAAAAATGTCTCAAATATGTGATTTGATATTTTTGTAAACATAGGACAACACAACTGAAATATCTAACAAGGCACAGGGAATAAATTTTAAGTGACACACATCTGGTTTTCAATACAGAATAAAAAAATGATTTGAAACCATTAAAATATTTTTTTATTATCAAATAACTTTCAAATAAATTAAACACTTATAACTGACTTTCTCCAACAAATATCGTATCAAAAAATGCAACGTTTTACTCAAGAAATCGTTTAAAAAGTAGCAGAAATATCCCTGTTCAAATACACTCCCCCTGAGTAAAAAGTTGAACATAACACTTTGAGAGAATTCTAAGGCTCCCTAACTCCCACGTTCAACTTTATTAAGTCATTACATTTGTAATGGTCACGACTACGATGCGAACCACAACAATGAGAAAGTCGGAACAGTTTGTATTCATCGGTAACGAAAGAATTCCATTTTCCTATATTTTAAGTGTTTAGCTTATTAAAGATAACAAATAGAAGTTTTTGAATAAATTTGATAACAATTCATTACCAGTATTTAATGCTTAAGCTTACCCTTGTAATGATCCATTAGAGACAAGCCAAAGAAAAATTCACGGTCATCAATACATAACAGCTCTGAAAATTGTTAAAAATTGTGAGGAAAAGATCGATATTTTCGCGCAGGTAAAACACGAAACACTACATTAAGAACTGGCTGTTGGGATTTACAGGTTAGCCAACATCGAATACATAATATTTTAAGGATTTTGGCGGCGAGTTATGGAAGACTCATCGGTGAGATTGTAATAGGATCTTTTTTCAAGTGTCAATGATAACTTTCTCTAAATTAATATTAAAATCATGCTTGAAGAAGGATGTAATTTATTATCGTAATCTTTGAACGCCATAAGAACCACCGCTTGCTAGAAATTATTTGTTTAAGTTACGGTGGATTAAGATATAACGTATTTGTTTTTACATCCTTATTCTCTTTAAAAACTATAGAAATTTATGAATTGGCACATTTCGTTTTATAAACTGCTTTTAAAATTATATTTAAATGAGGTTGGGATAAAATTCTGTTTTATTTAGTTTTAGTAGCAATGTTTCCTTCAAATTTACATAAGAATATACTTCAGCTTGACAAACAAATATCTTTGCTTGAGAGTGAATGTAAAGTTATGGAAGTGGAAAGGAGAAAAAAATGTGCGTACTTTAAGGAGCCACTTACCAAATGTAGTAAGGCGTCAAATTTACAATCGAAATCTCCTCCCGTGAAAGATACCTCTAAAAAATATGGGTACTGTATTAGCAATGTGAAGGGGAAGAAAAAATCAGCACCTTCTATTTCATCAAGAGCACATTCTACTGGTTCAATGGCTTCTAAATGTAGTAAAGAATGGGTTGATATTAATGGGCCTTTGATACAGAGGAAAGAAAGAGAACATGACAAGAATCCTGAAGTATGTTCTTGTCACACACTGGGCAATTTTAACATTCATTCCAACTGTAAAAAAGAAAGTAAATGTACTAAATGTATGTGCTGTGATGACACAGTATCAGATCCTGTGAAAAATAACAAAAACTGTCATGATGTTGGTGATTATAAAAAGCAAAATCAAGTATTACACAAAGAAGTATTATTTTCAAATCCAGGAGGCACAATAGAAGTCACAGTTACACAAAAATCCAGTATTAACAAACAAAATGATAATTTAAAAAAAGAAAGAACATTTAATACAGATCCAGATCCATTTGAAAAACATTCTGATAATTGTAAGTGCCAGTTAAAATTTGGCCAAGGTATTGGTCAAAAATGGTCTGAAATTTTATGGATGAATTCTGCCAATAAAAAGGAAATAATGTGCAACAATTTAAATCCTTATGATAGTGCCTCAGGTAAATTCTTTTGAATGTGATTAATAGATATATTTATTTTTATTGTCTTGGCAGTTGTCAGACAATTGGTGGAGGCTTCTAGTCATCAAAAGGCCTGGCTATAGAAGTATTACTTCATAGTTTCAGTCCCCAGTCCTTGAATTAAAAAATGCACTTTATTTTTTAATTTTTAAACTTTTAATTAATCTTAATTGTACTATAGGTAAAGAACCTGTCAGCATGGCAGTGAATAAGGAGAACATGGACTCAGCCGCAATCACAAATCACAATTTTGCAAGAACAAGGAATTCAACATCAGATGTGAAAAAGGAAAAAAATGAGATACAAACTTCTTGTTGTGCAGAAGAAAACTGTTGCAAAGATTCCTTGATAAGTTTCTTTGAAAATAATCCAGCAAAAGTTTTTCAGTTACTTAATAATAAAATTGAACAGAAACAATGTAATGCTCATTGTCAGTGAGAATTTAATTTAAACATTTATTATTTGGGAAGAAAACAAATAATGATTTTTTTTAGGTGAACAGAGTGAAAAATCTCCTGTAAAAGAAATGCAGAATACAGTTAAACAGTTTACCAATCAAACATTTGATGTTCAAGAGAAATTACTTGATGAAAATAAAAGTGATGTTCATGATCTGAATAATCAAAATTATAATTTTCTGTATGCAGTGAAAAAACTTTGTGATGGTTTGATGAATGAAAAAAAAACTTTATCCGAGTAAGTATCAGGAAGGTTTAACATTTCATTGTTGAAATGATTCTTGAATTAAAATTCATTCATTTTTAATTCTGACATCAAAAGAGTAACAAATGATTAGTTTTACCCAAAAACAGTTGGTGTGAGATTTTTTTTATCCCAAAAATTTAAGCTTTTAAAAGTTCACTGATGGTCAACTAAGATTTTCAAATGGATAAGAGGGTTTTGTATTGACTTGCCCAGACAGTTAATCTCCTTTCACAGCTTCTTTTAATACTCAGTTGTGATCAGACTTTTTTTCACTGAGGATGCCTTTAGTTGAAAATGTCTGGCCAAGCTCTCTCTTATTCAACCATAAATTTGACTCCAACGGCACAGTAGTCGATTTTTACATTAATGTTAGATAGTCACTGGATCATTCTTTATAATAACTTTAGTAAATTAGCAGCCAAGGATAATATAATTGCTACAATGAAAAACAGAGAAGAAGAATATTTGTCTTTGATATCAAATTTGAAATCTAGTTTGGGCAAAGCAAAAAAGAATGTTCAGGACAGTGTTAGTGCATTAAAGGAATTGGATGTAACTAAACAAAAATTAATGGAGCAAGTAAAGGTATACTATTTTTCAACAAGAAAATAGATGATTTTTGTGTATTGAAGTGTGATGTTGATCAAAATTCTTATTTCTTAGGTTTCAGAAGCACTAAAATTGAGTCATTTAGAAATGCAGAGAATTATGGAAAAGTGCATATTGGAGAATGAGCGGTTGAAAACAGAAATTCAAATATTTAAGCTCGAATCTCAAAAACATGAAGTGTTACTAGCCGGAAAAGAAGCTGAAATAAAAAGATACAAGGAGGAAATAGAGTTAGAATTGTTTATATAGTTACCCGTGCAATTTTTTTCATATTGTTTTTATGTCTAACCGTTTCAAATTCGTCTTGGTTGTTTTACAGAAACTTTCAGAAGCAAATATCTTATCATTTGTCTACTCTTAAGTCGAACGCAGAAGAAATCGATGTTGAAAAAATGATGGAAGCTATTATTCAACAGAGTCAGATATTTATCCATACTGATTTAGAGTCTATTTTACTTGAACAGGATCAAAAAGACTCACAGAAACAGAATAATAAATTGATGCATTCTTCTCCCACCTCGACGAAAACTTCTGCTGTTAACTCGTCATGGAAGCAAATAAGCTCTATCAGAGATAACGATCAAAATCAAGAGAATATAGACAACATGTACGCTCCAACCAACGAGGATGGTAGTAGGGAGAAGGAATTCTTTCAAATTTTTGGAGCCGATTCGAAATCTAATTCTTCGAAAGAAGGATCTACAAAGAAACCTATCAGAAAGGGAGTGAGAAAAAGTTCTAGCTTCACGAGTTGCACCTCAGTTCAGGAATATAATGATTGGGTTGATTTATCAACTGCAAAAGAAGAAACCATCACTGGTAAAAAAAACCAAATTGTAGGACCAGTAACGTCACAAATGGTCCAAAACAACATCGACGAACTGCTGAAAAACATGAAAATAAAATGGTCAAGGCAAATTTATGACATGTCACCTAAGGATCAGACAATCGATGATTTTTTAAACAGTTCCCAAATTAGTAGTATTTCAGTGAATAATGAGAAAGAACAATGACTTCAAAACTTTTGCGTCTTCTGCAAAATTTTAGGATTTTTAGACGCATAAATAATATTATTATTAGCTTTTTTGCTCAAATTACTGTGATAACAGATTTAAAATGAGTTGGTGGTATAGTCATGAGTACTTTTGTGGAATTATTTTTTTTTTATTATTTTAAGATACAATTTTAGCGGTTTTTAAATTTCAATATTTTTGTAGAAAATTTTGCTTTTAATTTTTTAAAAACTATTTTTGGTACATAATTTTCGTAAAACTAATTCGTAGTGCTTGTAAATGTATTATTAGTAATTTAAGTTAGGAAAAGTCAACCTTAAGGTAAGTGAAAAATATATGTTTATGGAAAAGTCTGATCAGTAATATAAAATAATATAGGCGCTATTTTTCTTTTACCACTCTTGCTTGGTTTTTAAAAATAAACGTATCATACTTATATAAAGATAAATAGGTCTAAGGAGTTATATCTAAGGAACAAAGAAGTATTGGATTATAGTTGTGAACTTAGTCCGGAGAGAGATAGAAGTAGACAAGAGGGGTAGGAAGGGAGCAGAAGATAGCTGTAACTGGGAAAAATATTACATATTTTACGGCAAAATTGATAAATCGGGTATTATACACAACTCCAGGCGATTATGTAAAATATAATTACCACATAAGCTTGGTAATGGTGGCAAATTACTGATTATTTATCACATTTATTGTCTAGTTTATGAAATTTCCAACTCGTAATGGAGAATTTAATAAAACTTTACTCAGATGCTTGGCTGCTGTCACTTTTCTGACCAAAGCCGAGCAACTATGTCCGCCAGTAACAGTCCGCGAGCCTCTGAATTAGAAGCATACTCGAATACAGAAGAAGAGAAATGACCAAATTGAAAAACAACAGTAATTAAGAAAGAAGATAGAAGAGGATTATAAGAGTGTGCCTAAGAGAAGCTCACATGGTATCGAGTTTTGTATCTTTTGTAATCTTGTTCATTGAGGAAGGATATTGCGAATTTTACAAACATCATTGTAAAATACAGCAGGTTACGGATATACCTCACAAACATTTCCGGTTCGAAAAACTTCTACGCAACAGCATTTTGAATAAAACGGTTTTCTCATATCTATTTTTTTATTTATTATTTTTGTATTTTTTCGTAGACTAAGCATATCTCGATCATTTTGTAGAAAATAATTCGTTTTAGAGATGCCGGAGTGACGATTAAATTGTAAGAAAACTAAAACATTTTACCAAGTTCTTCTTTCATCAAACTATATCTGACGAAAACCCTAGGGCGTATTATAAATATTCGGATTTGATTGCATCACCACAAGATAATCTTGAATCGTACCTGTTTACTAATGACATTTTATGCTTTTTTAAATAAAAATTCCAGAATTTTTGTTATGCATGATTAAAATACAAACCATTTTTTCCACTTTGGATGGAGTTCGTGAACATTGACAAATATTTCATTATGGCGGGCGTATCGAACTTTCTTTGAACCTTTTTTCGATACTCGATCGAGTCTCGAAAATCTGACTCTAACTATATTCTGTTTATAAGTTGGGGAGTACTCTCTTGAAATTTGCCTTTTCTTTTTTTTAATAGAAAAAAATGACTACTCTACGACCATTTACCTGCAGCGATTTATTTAAATACAATAACGTGTAAGTTTCCCATTTTAGGTTTTAAAAGGCTTTATGAAATTTGAAACCTTGGTTTCTATATGCAATAATTTTAATAATTTTTATCTTTGCAGTAATTTGGATCCTTTAACGGAAACTGTATCCTTTTCAGGTGCATCATAAACAAATTGTAATCATGTCATAGTAACTTTAAGGAGGACTAAATGTACAACCATTGTAATTTTAAATTGGCTATACTTTGAAAAAGTATTGTCATAATTACGACTACATTTTCAACTTTTTCAGTCAACTTGATTAAATAAAAACCCCCTACATTACCTTGGTTCCTTTTGCTTTAGACTTAAATTGTTTTTTGAACAAGTTTTTAGTTTGATTGTTATGAATTGTTTTTGTTTTATAAGTTTTATTTCCAAATGTGCGTCTTTTTAAATTAACATATAAATCTTAATAAAAACAAATACAAGGGTAATAGTGTAAATTGTCCATTAAAATTTCTATAGTATGGATAATTTCACTGAAAAATCTCCTTTTAAATAATGACAAATTTAACTGAGTTTGAGTTTCACTTTTAATTCCATTTTTCACATTCATGTATAACAAGATGTGGTAGGGGCTCGAACTTTCAAGCAATACTTGGCTAGTCGGTTCTTTTGACCTCTCAGGACCTCTTATTTATTCACTAGTTATAATTATTATTACATTAGCTAGCATGTTAGTCATAAGTTCTATTAAGAAACATAAAACTTTGGTTTCACCAAAAAATTTTTTTTAAATTAAATATTTCAAATATTGTTTTCCTTACTATTGGTGTATAGTATGGCTTAGCCTTTTACATGCAATATTTAGCTCACTGGCCTGAGTTTTTTCAAGTTGCTGAATCACCAAATGGGGAAATCATGGGTTATGGTAAGACTAAAAGTGCTTGAATTAAATATATCATTCATTTACAGCAAATCTTGAATTAAGATTATTGATGGAAAAGTTGTCAGGAAATTATACTCTAAGTCGGTTTAATGTCACTTTTATATAATGTTTGCTACTTAGAACATTTATATTCAATCCTATCTCAAATTGATAAAAAGAACTTATTTTGTCTTCTTTTCATCTTTGGGTCTCTTCTAAATTATCTGTTTGCATAGCTCATTTGCCGATCTGTTCCCCTTTAGCAATATGTCTATGTCATCCTAATCTTCAATTTCCATTCTTAAAGGTTAATTGGTGTGTACAAATTTATGTTTTTAATTTTTATGAAATTTTATTTCAGATCAAATAATTTCAAACTTTGGAGAGGTACATTACAAATGTTTTAATTAATCCCCCAAATATTTTGTGGATTACTCACACATTGTTTTTTTCATTTTTCAGAAAAAGTTATTTGGATTTTCCAAGATTTTCCAAAGCAGTAAACTAAAATGAAATTAACTATCAAGAAAAGGGAAAAGAATGGAACTTAACAACTAATAAATCAATAAACTATGACCTTTTACTAACAACAAACCAATGAGGATGCCTCACCTTTGTTTAACACACTTAAACCAAAAAGTTTGTTTCTTTAGAGAAGTAGACTTATACAAGATTTTTTATTTCAAAAGTAATGCACACTTCGACGAAGAATTCGTTCGGTAACTAATGTACACTTTTTTTATTGTAAATAATTGCATTACATAAGTAATGCACATGTATAGGTTGAATTTGGAAACGAGATCTCCATATAAGTGTCCATTATTTACAATGTGAATTATTTGTAGGAGTTTGCATCACTTTTGTAGTGGATTTTCGCTAGTCTTGTACAATAATCTTGGAATGAATTCTCAACGAAATTTGCATTACCCACAAAGCTTCATTGATGAGGTTTAATAACACTCATCTATAATGACAGAGAGTTAGTTTTTATATTTAAGGGTTTATTTTCAATGAAAACTATTGTGCCTAAGTGTTATGTTCTTTCTGATAAACGTGACTTTGAAAGGAGGATTTTCAACAAACTTTACGAATTAGACGATTTAATCACAGGAGGTTTGAGGAAGAATAAATTTATCAGAGCAAAAGTATATAGTCGCTTTCTTTATTGAAATAATCGGTTTTTGGTTTGGTGAAGGGGGAGATAAAAAGGTTTCCCAGAGACAGACAGGTGCGACTAATGTTTCATAACTGATATCGCCACCCTTGTTGACAATTTTTATTTGTCGTTTTACTACCGTTACCATGGATTTTATCATCTATCTCTCCACTTATTCACACAGGAACTATCATTTTTCCTAGTTTTTGTTAATATCAATGGCTAAAAGTTATTAATCACGTTTTATCTTCATCGATCTATGATGGAAATTTTTTTTAATATTTAAGATATCGATAATCCAGTAATAAAAAACATTTGAAATTAGGGCAAGTGCATATATTTAAGCCCTTGTGAAAGGTTTTTGTTAGACTTAACACCAACTTCCTGTGATTCCTCCTTAATTGATCAGTTGATCAATTTAACAGATTGACTTGACTCAAGATCTAGTAGACTTTAAGCAAAAGCCAAAGCTCTTCTTCAATTTACTTACTATTAATAAACTCTTAAATTAACAATGAAATTAACCCTTAATAGACCAGCTCTGATCAGCAAGTTTTAAAGTGCATCTTTTTAGCCAAACTTTCATAAGGAATGTTTATAGATTCTCGTACTACAATATCGATTTTGCCCAGGTTTATACATGCTTTGAAATTTTGAAGGCAATATAATTATACACAGAAATTTTTAAAAATAATTTTACTCTATTGTCATCTTTTCAGCAGTATTTGAGAATTGTCAATCACCTCAAATCTACTGAAATCTGTTTATATTCATATTATTGGAAAAAATTGATGTAAGTCAATCAGTAGACCAATATTCATATTTTCGTCTTTAAGTTTCAAAAAATTTTTTAATCTGTGAGATTGTAACTTCCTTTTTTGTTTTTTTATTTATTTTCTTTAAATTTACATTTATTTTGATTATGATGCCGGTTACTTTTAGTTACCAACAAATCAAAAAATCATCTCCTGTCAGCAAATTACATTCTCCGGGTCCTAACATTAGGAGTAAATCCAGGATTACCTAAAACTTGTTCACTCTTTCTCTCGTAGTCTTTCTTTGACCAACCTTCATCACTATTATCATCACTTGTGTTTCAACCAAATACTACTTGTTTTAACTTTTTTTCATACATATTACTAACTCGCTATCATCGGGATCTAATGAACTGTCATCATTATTACTAATAAATTTATATTAATAAAAATTTTCGCCTCCAGGCAAATGATCAGCAAAAATGTCGTCGTCACTTTTCGTTTTGCAGTCAGCGATTTTTTTTTATTAAAATTAATATTTTTGTAATTTTTAAAGTCTCTAAGTAACTCAGTTCTGGACTTCAGAGAGGACTTAGTATGTACTAAAGTGTGCAGTATATACCAAAATGAATAACACATTAATGTGTTGCCGGCCTGTTGTTAACTGTTCCGAACCTTAGGTTTGGAAGAAGGCGGTGGTAGTTGAATTTCCGACTCAACTTCAGAGTTGGAATTCGATGAGTATTAGATTAATCGAAACTCGAGTGATATCCTTATTGTCTCTACTTGTACTTAATGAGTTTGTTGATTTTATTCATTATGAAATAAAAAGTGATAAAATTGACATTGTAAATGAGATTTTCACGATTTCGAACAGGATGATTTATTTCAGTCAAAGACAAGCTTAAATCTGAAAATAGTAGAAGCGTAAAAAATGATTATCGAAGGGTTGGAAAAAAACCGTTAAAACTTAAACAGGTCCCGAAGAATGTTCGTCGTTTACTTTTACATAAAAACGTTTCTGAATCGTTAAAGCGGCAAAAAAAAGAAAGCTGCCTCTCTGTTGCTTCAATATAGGGGTCCAGGTGTTATCATATTTATTTTGGCGTCAACGGATGGATCAATATCAAATGTGTACTCAGTGTGACTTATTTTAGAGTGACATGGAACCTACATTATCTCGGTTCATTTACTCGGAAACGGCGAAACGATTAGTCGACATTTTTTTCGATCCATTCAAGTTTCCGCGGGTTCCGCGCTTTTTCGTCTTTTCTGAACTAGTACTTTAATTAATGTGTACCGTATTATTTTTATTCGCTATTTTTTTACACAGTTATGGGTAAAGCAGAAGGACACGGTGAGAATTGGCACAGTCACGTAACAGCGTTAACCGTGGGACCTGAGTACAGGAGGCTGGGAGTAGCTGCCATGTTGATGGCGTTTTTAGAAGACGTCTCTGAAAAGTAAGTTTTTTTTTCATTCAGTTTATATACATAATTATATTATACCATTACACTTTTCAACCAGTTTAGTTTTGAGTGAACTTTGATTCTTGAAATATTTGAGCCACAATGATTTAATTTAATTTTCACTTTGACGGCTTAGTATGATGGAAATTAACCAGCTAAGTCATAACTTCAACATCCGAGATTTCCCCTTTTTAAATGAATAATCTTGATTGTTTTGAGCCAACTGAAACCATATATTAATAAAAAACAACGAATAAACTTTTTTTTCTAAACAAAGTTTCGAATGAATATCATAAAGGACAGTGGAAAAAAACGAAGATGAATTTGATCAGTGCAATGATCACAGATTTTTTCAGGCCTTTAATGAGTTCATTACACGATTGTTATTATTACCTGTATTTAACGACTGTAGATGACATCGGTCGAATTTCAACTCTTTCCAGAATGCAGCCAGGATCCTTACGAATGTGACGGGTCGTGTGCGCTTTTACATCACCTTGCTAAGGGTATGCGCTGTGCTCATTTGCGCCATCTCTTTACATCCTAATCCCTTACTTGGTTAGGTATTTTTGCCAAGTTCTGGGGGAGACTTAGAGATGAAAGGCCTAATGCACCGACAACCTTAAGGATGATTTCTTTGATCATCTCCCACATCCGTTGTATGTGGATGTGGAGACTTTGTCATTCTATCCTGTCAAGGTATCCTTTGTCATTCGGGACGGCCACATCTATGATTTGGCAGAGTTTCCTCGCCAGGTTCTTAATTACAATATTTGCCCTCTTGGCGTTCACTTTTCGAGCTGTAAGAATCTGGGTATATTACAATACGATTCTTTGTCCAGGAGGTAATTAGGACTGAACAAAGGATTGTAATGGACAACACCCAGTATCATACATATTGAAAGGTGGTCCTCATGAAACTATTATTATTATTATAATTAGTCTATATTAGGAAGGACATAACATGGGAAAGAATTATTATTAGTGTTTATTTTATTGCAATTGAAATGACTCTCGTCATAGCTTCAAAGGGTCTAAACTTTCTCTTTGCTTGTCCCTTCCCTCCCACAGGCATTACTTACAGGATAGGCTTAAGTAGTGTATTCTTTTTAAAACAGTCGCGACTCGGGAGCCTAACAAAAATTTTGTTACCAAAATTAGCTGCAAACTAAAGGAAAGTTAATTCAAATAAAAGAGAATTTTTTTTATTTTTTTTGTTTGGCGCCAACAGGAAGAGAGCTTATTTCGTGGATCTTTTCGTTCGCGTTTCGAACAGAGTAGCGATCAACATGTACAAAAGACTTGGCTATATAGTTTATAGAACAGTTTTAAAATACTATTCGGGAGATCCGGACGAAGATGCGTACGACATGAGGAAAGCGTGCTCTCGAGATGTGGACAAGTTGTCTGTGATTCCGTTGGCTCATCCGGTTCATCTCGAAGATGTCGATTAACGTTTTTAAATGCCTGGCATCTGCAAGGCATAAATCCAAACCTGCGACACATTGTCACCGTTACAAAAAGGTTTTTAGAGAAAAAAAAAATGTAAAAATAAGATTAAATAAATAAATAAGAAAGTTGATGGAACAAAGTGTGAAACAAAACAACTTTTCCGAGTCAAAATTTCTGTAATTTATCTGAGATACCTTTTCATTGACATTATTAAAAGTTGAAGAAATTCATCAAAGCAAGTCAGGATTCGAAACGAGCTGCCTACCGAGAAAATTATTGAAGTGCTGTTGGTTAGTGGAAGGGCGGATGGATGGAAACTTTATTAGTACAAAAAAATCAATGATGGTGGTATTACACGTCTTTATTGTTCAGTTTATAATTTATCCACAATATACAATTTCTTAAAATTATGAAATAATATACGTCTATTGTAGTATACCTGTTTTTTTAATAATTCACCTTGTAAAAGTTACTTTGATTTTGAATAGTACAGACACGCGCCGCCATTTAATCGTTTTAAATATAAGTTTTCCTTCCTGGGTTTCCCAAAAATGACTTTAAGACGTGTATAATGATGTTATTTTGAGCGACCCATGACTGTACTTCCGGTTTTGTTTGATTTTTTTTGTTAGGTTCTGGTAAATGTTATGATTTGAAGAGAACTAAGGAAATCGGGTGTTTTCGCCAAAATGATGGGTGAGAAATGGGGTTTAACTCGTGTCATTAATTTTTGTTCATGACTGTAAGCTGTGGTCAAAAGAAACAGGTTCAACATTCGAATGAGTAATACAAGATACTGGAGAATAATGGAGTTTGTTTTTTTTTTGTTTTCGTTAGTATTAGTGAAAAGGTTATTTGAAATGTTTTTACCAACGTGTAATCTGCCTGTTCATACTGCTCCACGAATTTACATTCTACGTCATTTTTCCCTACTCCTTGATGTTTACCCTAACAGATGGCATTAGCTCTATGACCATTCGTATAAACACTTGTCTTGTCGTTTAACTTAGTGGCATACCTATCTTCTTGACAGTCACTCCTTTTAGTCAAGGACCTAAAAAACGTACAAATACTCGTCCAGCGCCCTCGACAGACCCCTCCCTAGTCTCGAGCCTCCTCGACATTCCCACTGACTGAAATAGCATTACAGTCAACGGGAATGCCGGGGAGGCTCAAAACTGGGGAGGGGTCTGTCGAGGGTAATAGACAAGCGCCTGTATATTTTCCAAGACTTTGACTGGAGTAAAGATTCAGGAATTAGGACCATTAATAATTTAGATGCAGCAAAGGTGCGAAGCCACTCAACAGTCAGACCTAATAATTAAACACTTATGTGACACACACACTCTCCCTAAAGATAATCGTTCTTAACTTATATATAATTCTTAAATCTAATTTGTTTCTTTAGTGTTCATGGGGGTAAAGTCATAGCTCGGATCCGAAATCACGAGCTGAAGAACGCATAAATAAAAATAATCGCAATTAAAAATTTTTCCTTAAATCTAAATACCTTAAGTCTAAATACTTAATTATTTGAGAAAATCAGCCCCTGTCCTACTCGGCGTCATGGCTCGAGCAAATAATGCAAAAATAAAAGTAACCGCAACTCAAACACTTCCTTACATCTAAACCTTACAGCTAATCCTTAGAGTTAATTTCTGCACATTATAGCTTTCATCCATTCATAGATTTCACCCACTTTCGCCCGACACGTTTCATCGGAGCGAATTAAAATAAATAAATAAAAGTAACCGCAACTCAAAAGTTTTATCTTAAAGCTAATTCCTTATTGTACTTATCAGTAAAAGTCTTACCTAGTGCCCCGATCATAGACTCTTCTTACTAAGACTAATAATCAAGGATGAGGCTTCCATAGTTGCTTCGAGTGAGAATTGCTGAAACAGTTTTCTCAGAACGCAAAAATAAACATAACCGGAACTCAAATATTTCTTATTTTTAATTTTATTTGCCTAGGGCTCGTCCCAAAAGCTGGTGGTACTTACATCCACAAAATTTTTCACAAATATTTTACCTGATAAGATGTGATTGGAATAAAAAATAATTATAATAACTTCGTTTATAATATCAACCAGATAAATTTTATGGGCGTGGGATTAATGCTTGTAATATCTGTAGTTGAAACTGAATTATTTGCTAATTTGATGCCAAAAAGAAACAAACAAACCAACTTTTAGGACTGATTAATAATTAAAAGTTACTCTAACCACAATAAATTTTAAAAATAATAGTCACTATTAAACATCAAAAGCTCTATGGTAGACTGAAACTTCCATAACGGTAAAATCAAACAAACAGAAACTAAATGCTTTTGTCTTAAACTTAAAATTACGATTTAACTTCTGCACTAATATCCTCAAACTCTAAATACATGCAGAATCTGAGAATCTCTAAATGGTTTTTGCGTGTCAATTTATATTAACGCTTGAAATAAAAGTAACCGCAACTCAAAAATCCTTACGTGTAATCTTAAACCTAGTCCTTCAATATACCTTACTTAGTTTTATATATAGTGCAATTTAAAACTTAAGATTAACAATGGCTTCCACTTTGCGACTGCGACTGTTTACGACTCAGCGCTAAGAACGATGAAATAAAAATAACCGCAACTGAAAAATCTTATAATTAAACTTATACTAACTGTTATTGGTCCCACTCATAAATAATCCGATTTTCAGACAAGTGTACTCGTCTGAGAGTTTTTGTAAAAATGGCCTCATTTGTACTTTGTCAAAAAATACTATTGTAGTGAAGCACAGGTCAATTTTTTTCTTTGATGATTATGAATTTACAATTTAGTCTTAACTATTCAAATGGAAATACTGTCTGAATCACCGGAAATTAAGTTTGTTGTTGTTGTGTAGTCCATACTGGAATATATAATCAAGGCTCTGCCTAAATGATAGTCGAATGAAATAACAATCGTTGCTCAGTCACCACAGTAGGATATGGTCAATATTTTGGAAGTCGGGTTCAAGCTAATTTTGATAATGATGGTAGACAAATCAGATCATTTATGAGATGATCCAATCTCTATAAATATATTTATACACCCACGCATTCACACACTCTAACGTTCTCTAAAGACATTGTAACAAAAAGATAAAAACTTAAAAAATCAAAAGTGACCAAAACTATCCCAAAGAGTAATGTAGTCTGTGTTTTATAAACGTTCGAGGCGTTAATATTAGGCGAATTTTGAAATTTTAACGGTATATAAGTCATATAATTAATATTACGAACGGCTACTTGACAGGTGCGGGCATCTACCACAAAGGATGCCTGTTAAAGTAGACGAAAGTTAGCCTGCGTATTATTGGTTATAGTATTTTGCTTCCACCTGTCGTTTACTATTGTAATTTTTGTGTTAGTTTGCCAAAAAAAAAATGGGTAACAGTAACTGAACTTATTGTGAACGGTTGATAACTCCTGAAAAAACCTAATTCTCATATATTCGTATTCACAAAAAAAACATTAAGTATAATATTAACGCCTGTCCGTACCTATTTTCCTGCATCTTATTCATTTGCTTGTGACACCAGAAAAAAACTGCACCGTTAATAACTTCCAAACCAAAAGTAACCGCAACTGAAAATCACTTACATACTAAACTTAAAATTAATTATTATCATAGTCACCATTAAAATGAATACTACTATCCACTAAGAAAGGTTGTTGTATAGTCGAGGATCGGGTTTCCGCGACCCTTAATAATGTTTAAATAAAAGTAACCGCAACTTAAACATCATCTTGTAAATATAATTTCCTCACCATTAATTTACACATGCTGTAGTTATCAGTGGAATTACCAATGGCCCAAGGATCGTTGAAACATCCCCTTATAATGCTTAACTCAAAATAACCACAAAATAAAAAAATTTATCTTATAAACCTAATTATAGTCACAATCACATATTTAAATTTACGACTAACATGCTTTCTACTTAGTTTTGAGGTCTTGAAGGGGTTGTGTCGAATTTTATTCGATAATGTTTAACTCAAAGTAATCGAAAATAAAAAACACTTAAA
Organism: Columbicola columbae; assembly: GCA_016920875.1. Classification (NCBI taxonomy): domain Eukaryota; kingdom Metazoa; phylum Arthropoda; class Insecta; order Psocodea; family Philopteridae; genus Columbicola; species Columbicola columbae. The sequence continues at coordinate 16,691,182 of JADMLL010000007.1, forward strand.
TCAAGTCTTAAATCTAATTATAGTCAAGTCACAATGACCTTATACTTACTTCTAAATCTCTACAATGGTAGGTATATCCTCAATATTAGGAATGTGTTACCACAATCCTTTTTAATGATTAACCGAAAATAACAAGCAACTGAATTATTATAATATTATTATTACTTCCACCAAATCGGAACCATACTGATAATGTTTAAATAAACATAACCTCAACTAAACATTGTCTTAAAACTAATTTATCATTTGTTCCAGATTCTCGCCGTAAGACCACCTTTCTTACAGGTTCACCCAAACTCTTTCCAATTACTTTTATTATAATTTTTAAAGAAAAAAAAATGGCCAGTTTGTAATAGGTTCTGTTATACCTGTCAGCTTTTTAAAGGACAGTTATGAGTAGTGTGTGCGTTTTAGCTTTTGATAAAATGGAATAAAAAAAAATGACTTAAAATCTGCAAAAGTTTGAGTGAAGACATTTTTTCAAAGCTTTCATTCTCTTCATCCTCTCTTTCTCTTTCTCTCTCATTGATGTTTTATTCACATACATTCACACGTTATACCTATATTCTAAATAAATAATTCCTTATACACTTCTTATTGGTATTAGAGTGGGCTTTGGTCATCGCGTCCCCGACGGCATGTATACCACCGTCGGCTGAATAATGGAAAAAAAAGTCAGAAGCAACAAAAAAGTTTCTTAAATTACTACACGTGCAAAACTTCTTAAGTGTCCACAAAGTTAGGTCGTGGCCGTCAGCAAAGAGATAAGGTTCTCTGCAGGGTCTTATAGTAGGCGAGGGACCGGTCGGATGTCTGGACTGGTTATAGTGAACGAACGGTTGAACGTTCCCGGTGCAACCTTGAAGACACCTCCGCCATTTGCAAGCTTACGCTATCAGATGGATATCTCTGTTTTACAATACATTTCCTGTTGAGATTACTCGAATAGAGCTATTGTTGTGGTTTCCCTGAACTTAGTCCTCTTTCGTTTCTGTATATAGTTAAGTGCGCATCATTTAGAATTGAACAGATTTGTGTTGGACCGATTTTATAAAGAGCGAAAGACACCAGGCATGAAGAGGGAAAAAAAATTTTGGAAACTGTATCGAACGAGGACATATCAAGTGGCTGTAGTCAGTTAAGAAATAACGGATGTATTACTTTTATGTTTTAAAAACAGTCTTTATAGAAAAACGGTCTCTTTGCGCAGCCATATTTGATACTCTTCAACTCTCGTAAGTAATAAGTTTCCTTTTTTTAAAGAGACCAACTTAAGAAATTTCTTTTAAATACTGCCTTATACAATTATATTACAAAACTGTTTTACGTATATTTTAACTTGTATTACTTTGCAATATTTTCCACCTGGTGATAAATTGTAAAATAGAAGAAAAAGGGAACAAAAAAAATTTTTTTCTTATACAATCATTCGTCAGCCACTCATTCTCATGCAACGCACTTCCTGTTCGCGTTCGCACCTTTGCTGCACTCTCTGCATGTATTTTGAGTCAGAAATTAATTTAAAGGGTCTGTCGTGAAAGAGAATTTGTTAAGTTTGAAAAATTTTTGTTTCCAGTTGTGATGAAGCAAACTGACTAGATTTGGAATTTGTTATTGAGATATAATAAAAACCAAACCGCAAACAGGATTTGATGACTAATCTAAAGTTATTTGTATCACATTAATTTGACATCGGTTGTGTCTTCCTTTCAGTTTTTTTTCCTTGAAAATTCACCTAAAAGTCAGATGTTTTGACTTATAGCAACAACACAGTCCGACATCATCGTGTTAACACTACCACAAATCCACAAAAAATGAACAAAACGAATACTTGATAGACACTGGCCCTAACACCTAGAATCAAAGTAAATGACGTAGAAGATTTTGAATATGGCGCGAATAGAAACCTGCGTCGATTTACACGGTGTGGCAGTTCGTTGAAAGGTTTTGATGCTTAATGTTTCTTCGTACAGAGATTTAACCGGACAGATACAGAATACACGCTGATTGTGTGTCAAGTGAGTTGAAAAAAAGGTGAAATGACTTAATTTTATTTTTTGGCACTGAATTTTGAAATTACGGATAAAACTGAGCATTTTCATTCGATGTATGTCCCATTAGAGTTGCTGTTCTCTCTCGGAACATCTAAATGGGACCACCAATGATGAATGCTGGTCTTTCAAGTGAGTATTCTGATTTGAATTTTGGGAAACCCGGAGTTTCATCTTTGCCAAAGTTGTTGCCAATTACAGAATCAGCCCAAATCCTTTAAATAGTATTGGAACCAAAAATCAAAATTAGTTTCACTTACAAGAGATTTGAGATAACAGAAACTTAGAGAATTAAGTACTTTAAATCTGTAAACTTAGAAAAAACTTAAAAAACAACGATTTGACCATTTCTGCTAACTTAAAGCAAGAGACCGTTGTTCAGATCTTATAAACTGAATTTAAATTTTAGTGATGAGTTAATAATAATATAAAATCCACATAATGCTGATACAATAACTTATCGCCATAAATAAAATTGGAGATACACTGACATATGAAATTGATTTTGGAGGTCGTGAGGGCCTGTCTAGTTTGTAGATAACAGAAACCTTAACACTGAGGTAATACTAAGTGATAATCATAAAATCAAAAAACAATGTCCAATGAAAAAAATGAAATTCTTTCTGTATCATCAAAAGTATCATGAAGAGTAAAAAACTAACAAAAATTACTGCAGGTGGTTTAAATTAGTCATGAATAACACAGAAAATAAATTAGTAGCAATTAAGGTTTCATTAATTCCTGAATTTTATAGTCTGTATCTTTTGGGTTGTTCCGGACTACATAGTTCGGGACGGTATTTGTATTGAACAAATGTTCAGTGGCGGAAAGGAGGGAAAGGGACAGGCCGGGGGAGGAAAGGACTCGCTATTCCCCCAACCACATGGTTTGGCGAACAGCGAGCCCAGGCTCGGGGTTCCTATTTTCGTTTTTGAGAAACCAACTTGTAAAGCTTCACATCAAAACTGATTCGGCTATTATTAATGGTGGCTAACGTTAAGAGTCCTGAATAATCCCCAAAAGAAACAAAAAAAAAATCCAGTTAGTCTCTGATGTATGATTTAGTGATAACTGTAACTATGGTTGTAGATGAGTACCCCCAATATGAAGCTTTCCTCTTGTTTCTGCCACTGAACATTTGGAAAATATGAATGTGAGACAATGAGACAAACGAAACCAGTCGTTTGGATCAAAAAATCCATAAAATGGTCATAATCAAAATTTTGTTTGCGAAGGAGAACTTTTCTGTCATACTTGTTGCTGAGAAATTATTTAAAATATAAGTATAACTTTAGCTTTAACAAATAAACGTGCCAAAAATGTATCTCTTGAAGGGAGGGGCGATATCTAGAAACGGATGGAATGCAACAAGAAATCGTTTGTTTGCTTATTTCCCTTGTTTGTTTATTCCTTTCTTCCTCTGGTTGATTCATAAACTCTAAAAACTTATCTCAACATATTATTTTCATATATTTATAAATGTTTCTAAGTCAACAACAAAATAAACTGAGGTTGTTTGGGGCGAGGACAATGAAATATGAATCAATCGGATTTCTTTAGCAACAATTTGGTGAAGTCAAAATGAGAATGATGGTTCGGAGGGCACGCCTCAATATCGCACGACCTATATACAAGGAAGAAGTACTACGACATTTATTACAACGACAGTTTCCAAACCAATCTCTCGATGACACTTTTAGGCAGAAAACTTACTAGTCAAGAAAAAACTAACACGACTAGCGCGAGCAAAAACGGTCATATCAAGAAATCAGGAAAGTTAAACGAAAGATGGCGCTTTGAGCTCCTGAAAATGTAAAACTAAGGCAAAAAAAAACTGAAATTCAAATACAACTCAGCATCATAATTGATGCTAACAACAACAACCGTGCAAAAGAGAGAAGAACTTGGAGGACTGCTTGAAATAACAAATTTAGAAAAAAAGTGAAAAGGATTCAAAACAGATATATAAGAAAACCATGTGAAATTGTCAACTAAGTCTCTCAGAAAAGATAAACGGGGCAGCGTCAAAATCGCGATTCTCAACAAAACCAACTGGCTATATCTTTATACAAGCTACGTTCCATTTGCTTCTTCGAACCGTTAAAATAAATTTTAATTAAACCTTTACCATTGACAACACATTTAAAAATCAACGTGAAAAAAAACTTAATTTTTGACGTGTAACTTGAATAACAAAATGTTATACATATATAACCGCATATGGTTTAACGATCCTTCTTTCACAATTCTAAAATTTGAGGAAACAATTAGAAAAATCCGTTTTGTTTCCTTTTTATAACTAAATTATCTAAAACATATAATATTGTCTTTTTCTTTATAATTTTACCACGTTTTTATCCTAACGTAAAGTTTTCTCACTACAACTTTTCTAAAATATACTGAAATATCAATACCGCTTTCATCTAAGTATTTTTCTTATTGAAATTAAATTTTTATTTTAATTTATTGATTTGGGAGCGGGGAAATGCGGGGGTGATAAGCTGACTTTATAATAATACGGGCGAGGGTCACGGGGTTAAATTTCTTACTTTTATGTTCATTTCATGTGATAAGTCCAATATAAGCAACCAATATTTCAATTTTTGTCCTAGTCAAATACGACTTTAGGAATTTGCAATGGTACGTCAATATATGTTCATCAATTTTACTATAATTTTGATCACTATGATCTAAACCTCATTTTAAATTTAAAAATACCTGAAGACTATCTCGAAAGTTCTTTTCCTTCCTTCAAACTTTGGAGAAGATTTAGAAATTGATTTGATGCGTTTGTAGAAATGTTGAGCTTTCTCTTCAGTAATCAGTGACTTATCCCCTGGCTATCGATATGGGAAACTCTGTTTTTGATGGAGAAACTGAAACAAAACAAACACAACATTACTTCACCGTTGATCTCTCGCTACATTTTCAAAAAATTTTTTGTTTATTGTTTTCTGAGATGAGTTCGCACTATATTACCTCATTTCTTTTAATCTGAGGAATCCGAATCGGATTCGGCAGGTGGTTGAGCTTCTGGAACAGTTTCAGGAACTGCTTTTGGCTTGACTATGGTTGCAGCTTCGTACGCTGCAGTTTCTTCCGTGTGAACGTGTTGTATGCCAACCCTAAGGCAAAAAATTGTCCATTTTAACCCACTGATACCCAAATTATTGTTTTTTTTCAAATTCAAAACTTTATTTATAGATATTAATTAATAGCATAACCTAAGTAAGAAAATATTAATGAAAATGTTTTGCCAATGGTGCAGGCCATAATTACTTATGGAGTCGTTGTATGGGGGCCAAATGCATCAAGAGACTATTAGCGGACTATTGGGTGAGCTGACCAAGGAAGTTCTGAAAGTGTAGGAGCTCTATACCGCCTGTGTGACAGATGAGTTAAGTCTGCCGTACGTAGTCCAGCCAAAGGAGGTGGGAACAAAGTGCAGCTGCATTTGAATTCCGACACAGAGAGGGAGCAGGTGCTATAAAGGCTTGGTGGAGGACGATATTAAAGACCGTAGAAACTTGAGATCGGTAAATATCTAGAAAGGTAAGGGAGCATTTGGATTGAGGGAACTAAGGAGAGTGGAAGCATTCTGCCTGAAGCCCAAGATTACCAGAACTTACCAAGGCACAAAGAAGGAAGGTGCATGGGGACACAAAGGAAGGGAGAGCTAGAAGAATATATAATGAGAGGAGTAATATGTAAAGGGTTGAAGAATTTTATTTTATATCCATTTGACTTAGAAGGAAACAGAGTTTTGCATCTAGTAAAAGCATTTTCGCAAAAAATTTTTTTGCCTTGATTTTGCCTTGTTCAGATATTGACATAGTTTATGTTGACTTTCTTCTCCAGATCCGGATGCTGCGAATTCGTTATTTTGCCTCTGGCGATTCGGAAACGAATTCTAAAATGGCGGTGTAGTCCAATATCAGTTAGTAATACTCTGGTTGTTTTGATTCCAGGGATTACTGGCTGATATTTTACTAAAAACCATTAAAGCAGCGCACAGTTTTGGATGAAAATGGCTGACAAGATTTTACTTACCCAATATCGACCTGTGTAAATATCAATTGGTAAATTCTGGGGTGTTTGTTTGATTTCCCAGAATGCCAATTGATTTGAGCACGGATCGATAGTCTTCATCTCGACAAAGAAAGGTTTTAATCCTCGAACGCGCTAATGCAAGCGGCCTTTGAACGGGCGAATGATTTAATCTCATTTGATAATTCAGTGGTGTATTTATTGAATACCCCTGATTAACATTTGGGGTTTCGATTATTGTCCGTTGAATCATCCGAGAGCTTACCTGTACTCGTGGCGAGCCAACTGTCTCACATATTTCTCAGGTGGATTATCGCTGGGAGAGTTGCAGAGTGAAACGGACCTCACCGTCGTGTGAGAAGCCTGAAAGAAGAAACAACAACTATAATCCTCCGAAATACTAATCTGGATTGTTTCGTGCGAGTGGGAATGAAAAGTACCTGAGTCGCAGGCATTGTGAACTCCACGTAAGCATATTCGGCAAGGTTTTCGGGTATCTGATCGAAAGATGTAAGTTGCATCCTGCAAACCAAAGAGTGTGAAGTGTAAGCTCCTTGGCCTTCTTTGGGCAATCGTGGCATTCGCCAGACAATGGACCTGTGCTGGTGCTCGTATTTGGCTTGACCGCTGGTGACTTCCATTAAACTAGGTTCTAATGTGTCTACGGCTCCCAAAAACCTTTCTATACCTTTGATTTTACCGGATCTAAAAAAACGGAACGAATGTTTATGTATAATTGCAATTTTCAAGGTATATGGTAGCGTAAGGTATAGTTGTTACCTTCTGTGAGCAGATTTCACAGAACCATATCGAAAATGTTTTTCTACTCTGAACAGATAAATCCAACATTCGGGAATGGGAAATCTGATCATGACATCCTCGCAAGGAATCTGCCCAAGCTTTCTACTGGTGAACCCGGGCACCAAGACATCTGCTTTGAGTTCTACCTAGAAGACAAAAGGTGACGAGTTTAGGTCATGACTGGAGTGCACAAAAGGTAGCAAAACCGTTTTTCCGACTCCTGTTCGGTGTTAATCTTCCGAAAGTCTTAGTGACACTATCTTTTAAATTTTCTTCCAGATTCATTTTGGGACTTCCATTTACCTTGTTCCCAGTGATACACATGACAGCTTTCAGCTGAAGAGGAAGTTCCCGATTCCTCGGAGGTCTTATTCTAAATCTCATCAATTCAATATAGCAAGCATCCGGAGGTTTAAATCTGTAGGTTTCATTAGAAGCAAGTTAGAAGTAAGTTAGTCGTTTGAACGGCAGCAAACCAGTTCCAGGTGGCAATAAAACAAAGGCTCGCAGTTAGTATGAACAGAATTGTTAGTTAATTCAAATCTTGAGTTCGAGAGTTGGAAATCTCGTCGTACCTGATAGTTCTCGTTTTTTCGTATTCCTCTTGTTGAATGCACGAGTGAAATTCCACAGCTTCCAGTCGTATCCATTCCTCGGTGACGACAGGTATTATGTCGTGACGGCCTACCACTTCTTTACCCTGCCGCCACATGTCGTTCACACCCAGCTCAACATCAGGCATACCTGAAAATAATTAAAATAGTAAACATGACGGAAAATTTTGCAAAAGATGAAAAACATCCTTTATGAAAGGTACCTGAGAGGAACCCGAGAAAGAACAACCGAACTCTGGCTATTTGCTTCTCGACATGACCTACGGCATCTTGCTCGACGTAAATCTCATCTACGACCGTTATTTGAACTTCTTCCATTTTGTAATTCAAAGCTCGGTCTCTATGGACAGGCATCCGAAAGAGACATTCCTCCAAAGTGACACTAAATTGTTTTAGATCTTCGTAGGACATACTTCCCAGTTTAAGAAGTTGGGATATCTGCAACAATCGGTGTATAATGTAAAACAATTGGCCGGTGAATAGGTTCATGGACAATTTGGGGGAAGCTTACCTGAGGAGCATGTTCGACAGGAAGACCCAATTTCCTAAGATCGCTTCCGAATTCTTTCACTCCCTGATAGTCTCCTTGAATAGCATACGCAGCGAACTGACTCAACTTGTTTGTGATTCTTTCTGCTTTAGTCACTTGACCTGGTCTCACACCTGGACGCTCTTTGTAGAAAATGTACTGAAGTTTTACTGTAAATATTTTTCCAAACTGATCGTACTGCTGAGCACCTGAAAACATTTTTTTTTGTAAAGCAATTTTAACGAAAAGGAGGGCGACACATCGAGAAAGACAACATATCCCAAACGATATAATTCTTACTTATATCAGAAACGGAATAGCAAGCCTGGAGCGGAAGTTCTTGGAAGGGGTCTTTGTCTTCTCTCAGATTAAACAACTGCAAAACGGGATTGTCACCTTGGTAGACCAACTTAACGAAAATTTTCTTCCAAAATCTCTGACCGGTGATTTTCTTTTTGTTTGGTTGTCTCAACTGCATCTCCCAACCATCTCCCGTGTAATTAAGTCGAGGAAAGTCCTCTAGGGGTTGGGATACGTCTTCGTCGAATAAGGGTGTCAGCGGCGTTTCTTGTGACTCTGATCTTTTGAAACCTCCTTCATAAGGTTCCGTTTGACTTAAAGGTGGAAGCTGCATACTGTAAAAGGCAACCAAAGTTTATAAATACCCACCTAAAAATTCTCATGCTCTCGCCATCTTATCTCTTGAAATGTTTATTTTAATATATCTTATCAGTTTGGTATTTGGCAACTTTTTTTGGCTTTACATTTCAATTTTTTTTGAGAGAAAAAAATTGTTGTACCCTTCTTTTGCGGAAAATGCAGAAAACTCTCCTTTGTCAAACAGATTGAATTTCGAGTCGGCGTCGTTAAAAGCTTCATTTCCTGCGGGTAATTTCGGAGGTGGAGCCAACGCTGGCATGATTCCTGAAGAGATAGATAACAGGAAGAATTATCGGTTGGAAGAAGTACGAAGAGGTGAAGAGGAAGAATGGGAAAAATCGATGGAAAGCTCACCTTCTGCAAAATTTTGTCCGTAAGTCTCTCCTTCCCGAGGTTTGATGAAAACATTAAATCCTGCATCGTCGGAATCCACACTTTCCGTTTTGTTGACCTTATTTGGCGTAGACTGAGGGGACAGGTGGTGGCTCGGTCATTGACAAGAAAGCGTCGAAAGTGTCCTCTGTACCGAAACCCTGCTGGTCCGAATCTAAATTTTGCGATGCGCCCCAAGCTAAATATAATTTTTTTTTTAATAGCAAATCTTCTGAATAAGGTATTAGTATTAGTTCGCTATAAATCATGAAAAAAAAAATTTATTACCTCCTGAGCCAGAGGCTCCAGAATCTGAGAAGGGGGTCGAATAGATTATTTCCAGCAGTTGTGGTTGTCCCCGTATTTTCAAATTTGGCAGCGAAGGCATCAAAAGCGTCAAGAGGAGGATTTGAGATAGGTTGAATGATGTTAGATGTTAGCGGTTCACTGGCTATAGATTGCGCCGTTAAAATCACCGGTTCTGATGGTTTTGATGGTTTAGTAGTACCGAAAATCGGAACGTCCACGTTGGAGATAGGTTCAGGTGCCTCCGTCTCAAATACCGTTGCGTTCTGAGCCACAGGCACAGGTTCCTGAGGCTTCGTTCCAAATATGTAGTGAGGTTCCTCTTCTAAAGCTACGTTACTTAGCTTTCGTTCGCTTTCTAGAGCTTTTTCAACGTCAGCGGTCATGTCAGGTTTTGATGTGACCAAGCTTTGAGCAAAATCGACGGATTTCTCTTCGTGTTGCTCTATCAAAGTATCTCCTAAAGGAGCTGCGACTGTCGTTGTTTCTTCTATTTTTTGGATAGATTCAGGAAGCTTTTGAATTTCCTGAGGTTGAGGCTGAACAGGCTCTGAATTAATTGTGGAAGAAAGTAAGGAGACGGGCTGATTTTCGAGAGGGGGTAAAGGTGGTCCGGAAATATCCAAATCATCTGTCAACAGGTCTTTAGGCGGAGCTTTAGGCTGTGTGTATAAGTTGAGAATGGCATCTTTTGTTTTTGGTGGAGGAGGTTTCGAGGTGCCAAATAAATCAAACATATCGTCGTCTTGTGGCGGAAGTTGTGGTTTAGGGGGTTGTGATGGTGGTGCCGGCTTGGGCGGTGCTGGTCTGGCTGGTGGAGGCTTTGGAGGAGCTGGTTTTTCAGGTCTCGGTGGAACTGCCGTTTGCACAGTACTGGGGAACTGAGGCAGGTTAACTTGCGCTGTTTCCGATTGAGGTGTGTCCAGCAAATCCGCGAAGGTATCGGGTGTGGGACTGAGCGACTGGAAGTCAGGAAACGCTGTCGGACTCGGCGCTCTAGTTGGAGGAAGTCGATCCAGCAAATGATGGCTAGTGGCTTCTAAAGCTCCTGTCACGCTCAAGATGAGGTCTTGAGTTTCCTTTGGCATAGTCGGATGAGGAGGTGGAGGCCTCTGAGGTTTCGATATCTCTTCGTCGGAAGAGAGTACTAAATCGTTTTCTGGATCATTTATTGTCGAGGTCGCTGTAGTAGTTATCAAGTCCAGTTCGTTCGGCCTGATTTCAGGAATGGATTCTGTTATGTGTGGTTTCTGAAAAACTGAAACTTGAACACCTTGTTGAGTATTAATCTGACCTTGAGGCTCGACGGCCTCAAAATTCTGCGTCGTCTGTTGCCACGATTCGTTCTGACTCTGTTGAGAATCGGCGGCATCGCTGACATCCGAACCAAATCCAGCAAATGGATTCGTGTCCGGCAAACTGAAATTTTCATTGTAGCTCGTCGTTAAGAAGGGATTATCGACCCCCGTTGGTTGAGCACTGAAGTCTGAATCCAAGAAGGGATTCGACGAAGTGCCGCCGTTTTTCGCTGGAGAATAATCAGTGGTGTCGTCCATTAAAAACGGATTCACATTTTTTGTCGTTTCGAAATCCATTTTGGGAAGATTTTCTCGAAAATAAAATTTTCACTAGTAATAATTTATTGTCCAATAAGTTCAGACTCAAGAAGTCTTATTTCTGCCTTTCCAGGAAGAAGATTTGTTGCTATGGAAGTGTCAAACGGATCGATTTCGTCCTTTTCCGTGCTTTCATATTCTAGTGGAGATAAAGGCTGGCTTATTGTTGATAATTTACCAGACAAATTTAAAATATCTGCTTCAGGTGGATCTAGAAAACATAACAAAGCAAAATTAAAAAAGTAATATTACAGCTTGACTGTCTGGAGTATAAAAAGGCAAAGAGAAATCATAATACATTTTTATACCATTCGCGTGCCCCGTACCTTTTATTTGAGCCTTTTCGTCCCTGGGATTGAAATCAGGATCCGTGTAACTTCTTTTTATCCCACCCTCGGCGGATGCTGAATCTGCAATCAGTTCACTTTCCAACAATTTTAATTCCGCTTTACCCGGAGCGATGTTTTCAGCTATCGAAGTATCAAAAGGGTCGATGTAACTTGATATATCTTCTTCAACAGCAGGAGTCAAAGCCTTTACTGGATGTTCTTCCTCAACGATTAACAAATCCGGCTTCACTGAAATCAAAGCTACAATTTAGGTAGTGAAAGACGAAACAAGGGTGGAGTGGGGTTGATTTAGCAAGAACAAGGTCTCGCTTCATTTCAAATAGGCTTGGGAATGCTAATACCTGTAACTCTTAGTTTCTTAATTTACTCTTGGATAGCTCACCTGTTTTAATGCGCAAAGTGGAAGGAGGATTTTTGGGTAATCCAGTGACGTCTGAAAACCTTCTACTACCAGGTGGAAGGTTTGACACCTGAGATTCTTCTCTAGGATTAAAGTCTTGATCAGATAAACTGTGCTTTAGACCAGAGCTTCCGAGAGTGTCCTCCTAAAATTTTTATAATGAGAAATAATAACATTTCCCAGCCTTTTAAGTTATTTCTGAGTGCTTTTGGACCCAGTAACCAACTTCAAAGTCGTGTATCTCTCCTAGCTAAGCTTCCGCGGCAGTCAAACTTGAAACTAAAGACGTTGTACACTGGATTTTTACACCGTGTCGAAGTGGACGAAACTTTGGTTACAGGACACGTTGTAAAAACCCAGTGTCTAATGTTTTTAGTTTCAAGACACTAAAATTGTTAGCTGACACTTTTATATTCGAAATCTTATAAACCAAAGCTCAAATAACAAAACAAGACGATTAGAAAGCTCTTGAGTACCTGAATTAATCCTAATTGTTTGACAATGGGTTCAAATGAAGGTTTTGTGATCTGAACACTCTCGAGTTCTTTTTCGATTAACTTGATCTCTTGTTTTCCAGGAAGTGAAGTCACGTGAGACGTGTCAAATGGATCATCAATTTCAAAGGAATCGGAATCGACCTCCTTTCCTTCCGGATAGTAGGGAGTTAAAGGCCGGACTCCTGAAAATTGTTTGTTGGAAAATTATTGGTTTTGAAAGCTTTTTCGACGGATTAAAAGATCGAATGGGAACTTAAAAAGTAAAATTCACCTTCCTGACGGCCCGTAGAAAGAAGATCGCTTGAGATCGGAGAGGGAATGTCAAATGAAACTTTCTGACCCGAGCTTTCGTCTTTTCTCGGATCGAAATCTTTGTCGCTTAAAGTGTCTTCGTCTAGTTCTCGTGGAATGTCAGAGAGAAGTTCTTTTTCTATGAATTTGAGCTCGGCTTTTCCAGGTATAGCGATCTGCTCGACGATCGATGTATCAAAAGGGTCGGAATATTTTGAAAAGTCTTCGAATGGAGCACCTACCTCTGGCGCAAGCGGATCGTTTCCTAATTTTGTCAGATCTGTAGTGCTTCCACCTGAGAAGACAAATAGTAGACTGCATTGTAAATGTTGATTCGGTTGTGTAAAGCAGGGTCCGAAATAGAACTGAAAAGTATATATGATCGCTCAGATCATATGAGGAACGATTAGACGGAAACCACTAACCTAAAAGATCCCTGTGTTGGAAACTTAAGCAACCGAAATCTCCGTCCCTGGACTCACTTTCGGAGCCTCTTTGAGTTTCGACAAAACCACTCGGGTCGGTGATTTGAATGCAGACTTTGGAAGGAAAATTTTGCTTGTTAAGCTTACTGCTTTCTTCGCCTTCTCTAGGATTGAAATCCGAATCGCTGTTGGTTCTTGACAAGATTCTCGCTTCTAGATGAACATCAGACTTTTTATGAACTGAAAATTTATTCCAATTTTTAATTTATACAATGTTGTTAGTCTATGATTTGACTTTTCTGGTATCATGAACAAAAACAAGAGGAGATCAAAAGGAGAAGCTACTAAAAACAGACTTGTTCATGTGATCACATTGAACAGCCCTCCGAGTAAGAGACTAAGACGAGTAACACCGAGAACAAGATATCTGTGAGAAGCTTGCACAAAAGATGTCGTCCATGTCGTTTTCTTACCTGCCTCTGCTATGTCACCTAGAATTTCATTTTCCAACAGCTTAAGCTCACACTTCCCGGGTTGTATTCTCTCGGCAAATGTAGTATCAAAAGGATCGACTTCAGCTTCTTCGTCTGCTTCTTGAGAGTTGAAAGCTGACCACTTTTGATTCAAAGGTGCTAAGTCAACGGTTTGAGGAGACGGGATTTTGGCGTCGATTTCACCAAAAGGATCGGCTGCAAATTAAACAAGTTATTGTAACTTTCTCGGTCGTTATCAGTTAGGAAGAAAACACTTATAGTAATGTTTTCCTGGACTCATAAATCCATATATTCGATATATTTGTTTTTCTACATTTTTTTTTTTTACATAAAATAAATTAAACAATAATGTCTAGTGAGAAGTGTCTCTATGGGTTCTGTGTGTATTATACAAGTTACGGTAAAAGTGATAAATCGGGGCGGCGAATATGCATAATTCTCAGCGACTGTTTTTAATCGCCAATTAAGTGGAGGAAATGTCTACCCGGTAATTTTACAAAATGTCCAACTCATAATGGGAATTTAATAAAAGTGAACATATAATAGCCGACTTACCAGTTTTATAGTAACATATATAGTGTATAAACAACGGGACAATAACAAACCCATTAAATATGTGTTTTCTTCACAAAACCGATGACCATGAGTAAAAGTCCTTCCATAGTGTTTCTCTATACTGTCAAACTAAGGCCTACCTGGCTCTTGCTTCAAAACAATAGTCGCTGTTGTAGTGTCAAATGGATCATCTTCCAAGACCTCGAATTTCTGTAATTCTTCTTCGAGTTTTTGATTGGCAACAGAACTGGCAGCTAATGCAGTAAACTCGTCGAATTCGTCTTCTACCTCCTCGGCTTTTCGGACTTCAGGAGTGACTTCTTCGTTGATTACGTCAAATTCGCTTACCAAATCCTTTAGGTTATTCGAATCCGGGTCTGAAAAAGATTTTCAAAAAGAACTCTTAAAAATAGTGTGAGAATTTTTCTTTATTATCCTTTCCTCACTTATCGAATCTTGTGCGTAAACACGCACGTGCATGAGCTAAAACACACTTTACACAAGGCTTGCTTTGTTATAACACGCCATTAAGATTTGCTTTACCTTTTTCTTCCGAATTATCAACAACTTGAGTTTTTTGAACGTTTTGTTTAACTAGGACCTCTTTAATGAGAGTATCTCCTTCTGGTAGTTCACATTCACTGACTAGTTCGTCATCCAACAAACTTTTAGGAACTTGAGAAACAATGTCATGCGAGCTTTCACTTGGAACAAGACCGAGATTGTTGGATTCGTCGAAGCTTCCAATCAGGACAACGTCTTGGATTTTCCTTGGTCTCTTCTTAGGTTTTATCAATGGAGTGGTTACTTTTTCTATAAGCTCAGTAGCTCCTGTTTCTTCTAAAATTGTTTTGTCACGTTCAAGCCGACCGGTTAACACATTAACCGCTAAACCTAAACTTATCTGAAGCTTCTTCTTCTCCTCTTCTTCTTGAACTTTCTTCAGTACCTCATCTGCCGAAGTTGTGTCAAACGGGTCAGGCTCATTCGGATTGATGATTTCGTCGTCTTCGGGTATGTAAACTAATTTGACTTCTCCACTTTCAAGAGCTTCTACGTATGTCGTGTCAAATATATCGTCTTTGTCATCGAATTCGTATTCCGATTCTGATTCCTCTTCTGGTGATTCGTTTTTATTTTCCTTATCCTCAAACTCAATCTGATTTTCTTCTTCTTGCTTCACCGATTCCTTTTCCTTTTCCTCTTGAGCTTTAAGTTCACTCGGTGTGGGTTTCCTTTGGAAAAAACTTTCTTTTTTTATTCGGTCTAAATCTCCTTGGGACTTCCGCAAGATATCATCAACTCCTGCTGTTAGAAGCTTGAATTTCTCTAGTTCTTCTGATCCGCCGGCCTTTTTCTCTTCTGAATTTTCACCTAATTCTTGAGCAACCTTTTGGGAATGTTCTCTGCGGTATCTCTCTAGCTCCTCTTCTGTGAATAATTCTTCCTCTTTGTGTTTGCTCTTTTTGGATTTCTTTTTTTTCTTTAATCCTTTACCTATTTTTAGCATATTCTGGTGTAATTCTCATTTATGTTTGCTCTGAAAATAAAATTAACACTTTCTTGGTTAATTTATTTGGCCAGTATGAAGAAAATTCAAGTTTTCGGGTGAATAATTTACTCTAATTATCGAAACGTTCATTGCCTTTTATAAGTGTTGCGACGGTCTTATAAAAACCTTTCTTTGTATACTACTTTCTAACTACATCTGCGTCCAAGCAAGACACTGACTAGTTGATCTGGCTTAAAAGGGTTTTTATCTGAAAAATTTACCCCTAGCATTGGCGAGGAACCCCACAATGCGACTCCTTAGGCTGAAATAGGTTTCAAGGAGGCATAATATATAGGGAGCTTATTGCTAGTGTGTTCTAAAAACATAATTTTCATTAAAAATATTGTTTTTAGTATGAAACACATCAATCATTCTGTAATCTGAATTCAAGGTCATTGCCTTATACAACTTATATTACCATTTCCATGTTTTTTGTGCCTTTACTCGAAATATTCTTCTC
The DNA here is from genome assembly GCA_016920875.1 of Columbicola columbae. Lineage (NCBI taxonomy): Eukaryota > Metazoa > Arthropoda > Insecta > Psocodea > Philopteridae > Columbicola > Columbicola columbae. Next base: position 16,707,202 of record JADMLL010000007.1, read on the forward strand.
CTAGATCTTCTCCCGAAAAACCGGATAAAAAAAAAACCAACATTCCCAAAAAAACAAAAACGATTCTGGAGAAATCTCAAAAATGAAAACTTGTAGTGGTCTTTTCTCGTCCCGATCGATACCAGTGGTATTAGAGTACGTTCAGGGATTTCAAAACGAAACGGCTGGAAATAATTCATTGGGTGAAGCTCCTCTGGAAGCGCCCTCCGCGGCCAAACGCAGAAGGAAACTCAACGGCAGGAAAATCCTCTCCCACCCCTACTTCCCTTGTCACCCCCAAAGATTTCATCCCTTTGAAACGGTATATTTGATTTTTCTAAAGGAACTTTCATTTCCCTGATATTCATCCCCACTGTCATCGATTGGGCCGCCATGACAGTTTTTTAATATACATATATTCCTAATGAGAGATTTAAAAAACCTTTAAGCCTCGTTATAGCTAGTTGCAGAATCGTAGTTTGACAGTAAAAATTCTTATATACGGAAATTTTTGGCTTCCAATGAGATTTTTGCAAAAATTTGAGATTTTTCTTCTGCGACTCCATATTGCGTGGGAGGTTTCTTAAATGTCAAAGGGCAAAGGAGACCTGAACAAATCTGTGGAATTAATTTCCTTTAATATTTTTTAGTTAAAATTTTATTAAATTTATTTCCAAAAGATAATTTAAAATGGAATTTGACAAATCTAAATAAAGAAGGGGAGAGAATTTTCGGGTAATTTTCAACCAAATACAGTATTAATTAACTCGGCCTCCCACGCTTGGAACTGAAGCGACCACCAATTTTAATTTTTACTCTACCTAAAACTTGTCTTTACTCGGATATGTTGTATGAATAATGCAAGATTTATAAATTTATACTGATGCTACATTAAAATTCAGAATGAATAGAAAAAAAACTTACGCTGCAAGACCTAAGGAGGTCTTCCAAGGCATCATCAGAACACTAAACTTTTTCGCGATTACTAACTCCCGATTACTGAAATTCGGATATCACGTAAAGCAGATCCGAAATGTCTAACACTGAGTGATGTTTAATTCACTATTAAGTCAAATCCCATTCCATTTTCCTGCACTTTTTAAGGGATGGAGATAATGGCGGACGTCACGTTCAAGGAGAGTTCCAGCGAATACATTCTAGTCTGTCGACGATTGACGTCATACGAGGAAAGCTCATGCGCTCTACAGCATTTTCTCACCCCCTCGGGAAATTGAGTGACTCATTCGGAGCGTTCGATTTTCTCTCTGAGAGCTTTCGGCATTTTCCGTTCGTCTCCGCTTTTCCGAGACTTCGGATTTTCATCTCATCTTGAGGGAAATCGGCCTTTTACAAATTATTATCATTATCATCGCCAATAATATTTTTTCCCTTTTTAGATTTTTTCATTTCTTCATCTTCCAATCAAATTTCATTCGTATGTACTTGTTACATTTTACTTTTTACTCAAATATAAAATAGGATTTCGGTACAGGGTTGGTTATTAATCTGCCCCCGCTGAGTTTTTCATGAAACACCAGCAGATTTCATAGCATTGCCCTTAAATCACTTAAAGGATTTAGGCCCAAATGTGTTCTGCTTAGACTGTCGTAAATACCCATTCTATCTTATATATATAATATAAATATACAATATGTTTAGAATTTCCCTTGTCTCTGATTTCAGTACTTTCCTCTCTGGAAGAGCACTTCAATTTCGTCCGTCATTGTATTCACAAAGGTACGAATGTAAAACGATGTATAATGGTTTGTATTCTATAGGAAAATTTGTGATGGCGTTTGATGGCAATAAATTACCAAAAATACTTATCAATATCCATGTATAATAGTTATAATACAGGTATATTGATAGGATTTTGGGGTATAACGAACTGACAAAAAGTTTACACCGTGCGGTATAGAAGAGAGAATTGAATTTAAAATAAGAGATAGGATCGTTTCTGAGACTCTATTTATTTTCTCGGCTCGATCCGCATCAATTTTAAAGAAAATTTGACGTATTAGTAATTCGTGTTTTATAATAACGCTGAACTATACGCGTACTTCCCCAGGATCTCAGATGTCATGAGGAGAAGAAAAATAACCTGACATCTACGGACATCTGGGCAGAATGCATCTAGGAAGACTAACAAATAAGATCTTCCAGGCCTTCCTGAAGAAGAATGCAACCGAAAAAGATCTTGTGGAGCTAGGAATTCAGGGTAAACTAGAGCTTCAGGGGTTCCTTCTTAGAGCCCGACTGAAGACAGGGAAAGCGTGGTCCGAGGACCACGACAAGAGAGCAAAAAGATGAAAGAGTATTGGAGGAGATGAAAAGAAGAAGCCGGGAGGAAGTATTGACGACGTGGTCCGAGGGAGTGGCCGAAATGTAGAAAAAAAATTCATGTTGTATAGTTGTATATAATTATATTGTCTTTTTTTTTTAATGACAGGCTAAGCCAAACTTACAGAGGAAGAGCTAAGGAAAATGACAGATAAAGAATCTGGCAGGGGAGAAAGGAGTCAAGAATAAATTCAAGGAAAACATTTTAGGTAAGGAGAACAGGCTGGGTATTTTGAACTCAGGTGAGATTTGAACCTTGGCCCTTGGAGTGAGGGGTAGGTGCACCGCTAGGGTGGTCTGATTATTATAAAAGGAAAGAATTGATGTGACCGTCAAAAAAACAGTGAAGCAAATTTCAATAAAATTGGAATATTTATAGATTGACAACCTTGTCATTTCCAAAAAAGGTTTTGAATACAATTAGTCGGATATAAAAATGACCAAAAAACTTGTTACATCCTATTTAATCTCAAATAAACTATTGAAAGAAAATTTGTTACTGGTCAATGCCAGTAATCTCATTGTTTTAAATTCTTAAACATTAAATAATATAAATAAGTAACCAGTTAATAAAGTTCTTTTCATAAGTGTTTATTTTTTAGCGTGAAAGTAATCTAGAGAATCATAATTAGAATTAATAATAAATTTAAGCCGTTTGCACCCTGCTCTAGAAAATTAAGATAAGTTAAGCAGAACAACGAGTTTAAGATCGATAGTCGAGAACAAAGTTCTCAATTAAGTTAAAACATAAAAACTATAGGAAATTGCTTTTTACTTACAAATTTTAGAGGAGAAAGTTATCTAGAAAAAACGAAAAGTAAACAAAAACAATGGACGAACATAAATAATTTGGCAAATTTCCTTAAAGCTTTTTGGTGTGACGCATTTCAAAAACGTTCTAAGGTCAGAGGTGATTATATTCATTTTTTTTTCCTTTTTCCTTATACGACTATGAGACTATGCTTATCCGTCGAGCTTTGAATTTTTTTTCTTTTTAAGCTCAATCTACTTGTACGAACACTCAGAGATGGTAAACCAAGGACGAAGAACAATAGAGAGGATACGAATGCTTGATTTAAGCTACGAAGAAAAAAGGCTTTACGAAACTTAAAATAGGAACACTAAAAAGAGGAAAATTAATTTAAAGTTTTAGAGATCGCTACAACAACACCGTCAAATACCATGATTGCACAACGGAAGAAGACACGCCAGAGCTCATACTAAGATGTTCTATGGACCAACAGAGCAACAGAAACTTTTGAAAATTTAATATACAGCGTGGACGATTCTAATCTCGCCAGTCGAATTTCTCGAAAACTATGGCAGTTAGCGACAAATTTTTTTGTTGACCTTGAAGGTCCTTGACCGTTCAAGGTCAACTTTGGTTTTTTAAATTGCAACCCCTATTTTTGATTGCATATTCAAAAATGGTAAAAAATTCTACGTTCAGTTGATGTAGCATAGTTTTAGTTGAAGAGGAATGGATAACTTAAAATACGAATAATTATCTATAGGCTAAAATTATACAAAAAAATATTTTATATTACGTAATAAAATTTATGTGACAAAACTGAATGGCCTTATTTTATGAGCTAAATAGAATATTATAAAATAAAAGGACCTAAATTGTAAAGAAGGCAAGAGATGGAATGTGTAGTCAAAAAATGGCAAAATAGAATTTATCGAATTTGAATATGACTAATTTTTTTGTTTAATTGCTGCGGAATGTGAATTACTCAGGTTGGATTACAAACAAAAATTGCAATGGTTGTTCTTATATCATACCTCTCAGAGTCAACTTCCAAGTTCTGTAATGTGAGGAAATTAATTATGACAAAAAACAATGATCGTTTTGAAAGGTGGTGTTCTTGAAAGAGTCAAGTGGGTTAACACTTGACTCAGCTAAATTCATATCCCTTAATTTTCTACTGTCAAATTCAAAACTTTACTTTGTTTCTCTTTCATATTTTCAGGAGACTAAATTTTTCATTTGAAAGCAACTTAAAAGTGTCAGTCTTGGATGTTTACATGAAGCTGCGAGTAGAGAATTTAATTTAGTAAGAATAAAACTATTTTTCAGTCTGTAAATATTTACTGCATAGTTGGCATTGCAACGGCTGCTTTGGTTTCCGTTACGTCTGATTCTCTCCACAATGAAATCACTGTCTTGGTTTGGGTGTAGAAGTTTACTCCCTGAAAGACAAGAAAAAAATTAAAGACTGACCGTTAAAACAAGTACAAGCCATCTGGTCATTTGGAAACGAACCATTTTTCCGTAGAAATGTAAGTCTCCTCTAAAACTGTCACGAGTGCCCGTGAACGAAAACATTGGCAGTGGAACCGGAATGGGAACATTAACACCAACTTGTCCCACATCGATTTCCTGGGTGAATTTTCGGGCAGTAGCTCCGTTCGTGGTGAAGATGGCCGTTCCGTTTCCGTAGGGGTTTTTATTAATCATCGCAATAGCTTCGTCCAGTGTATCAACGCACAAGACGACAAGTACGGGGCCGAAAATTTCTTCTATGTAGCATTTCATCGAGGGCTAAAAGTGAAATAAAGCTCAAGAAAAATCTTTCACCAAGACTGAAAGGCAAGTGTTTTGCAACAGAAAGGAGGTTCTACCCACCTGTACATCTGTGAGAATGGTGGGCCCTATAAAATTTCCTGTTTCAAAACCTGGGACTTTAATATTTCTGCCATCCAGCACGCATTTGGCTCCTTCATCAATGCCAGATTGAATCAAATCATGAATCCTTTTATAACTTTGGGGAGTGATGACGGGACCGAAGTCAGTCCCAGGAATGTGACCTACGAAACAGCAAACACAATTTAGAAAACCACGCTTCTTCTCCTTTTTAAAGGTAGCGGTGGTGCTCCACAACCATTTGAATAAGCTTGGGCTCCAATAGAGAGGAGCCACAACATTTTGGATTCTTTTCCCTTGAATACCTTACCCGCATTAACTTTCAGAGCTTTGGCTCGATTAACCAAATCAGGTAACCATTTTTGAGCTTCGCCCACAAATACAGCTGTACTAAGGGCCATACAGCGTTGGCCTGCAGCTCCGAAAGCTGCACCCACCAACTGATTCAGGGTGTGTTCTTTATTTGCGTCAGCCATGACGACACCATGATTTTTCGCTCCCATGTTACACTGGACTCTTTTCCCGCTTTTTGCTGATCTTTCGTAGATGTATTGTCCCTAAAAAAATAAATAAATTAAAACGAAACACAATTTAAAGTACTCGACATTTCAGAGCCTAAGTCAAGGTTTGAAAGACTACTTCATTACTTACAGCAGTGGTTGAGCCTACAAAAGACACAGCTTTGATTGCTGGGTGGTCACAAATGAAATTAACGGCATCGTGAGCTCCGTGAATGACGTTTACCACACCTGGAGGACATCCAGCTTCTTGTAACATTTCTATTAATAACATGCACGCGCCAGGATCTCTCTCTGAAGGCTAAAAACAGAGTTTGACCGATATAAAACGAAGTGCTTCACTCCCTTTTTTATTTTTTGTTCGTTAAAAGAAAACCCGGCTGCAGTCATTTTAATTTTGGGTGAAATATATATTTTGTTTCTACAACAAAAAAAAAAAAAAACGTCACCTTCATAATGTAAGTATTTCCGCAAACAACGGCAACAGGGAACATCCAAAGAGGAATCATGGCTGGGAAATTGAAAGGAGCAATTCCAGCAACAACTCCCAGAGGGAGCTTGTAAGAGTGCACGTCCATATCTTTTGCTACTCCTTGCATGGTTTCGCCCATCTGAAGGGTTGTAATGCTGCATGCATGTTCAACCACCTCTTTATACAAAATATAAAAAAACTGACATTAAAACTTCGGAAAAGTGACAAAATGAGAGGCAAACCCAGAGAGAATATTTAGGACGTACGAAGGCCTCGCAAAACATCTCCCTCAGCATCAACGGTTGTCTTTCCCTGTTCAGTAACAATGCTCTCGGCGAGTTTCTTCATGTTCGCTTTAATAATATCTTGATATTTCAACATAACCTGCTGCCTGGTGAGTACCGAAGTTTTCGACCACGTAGAATATGCCTTTAGAGCTGACTCGACCGCTGATTCCATTTCCTGTTGTGTGCTCTGCGGTACTTTTGTCACCACCTGAAACCAGTTATTTTGTTTAAATTATGCAACAACACGAGTTCATTCGACTGAAATACCTAGCCAGTCATTGTAAGAAGAGGCAGAAAAGGAAATATAAAAAAGATGTTAAAGAAATGAACGTAAGTGATAAATAGTTTATTTATTCATTAGGAAAACACTTGTTTAATTTATCGGACGAGTTTGGAGCAAACATTTGTGAAGTCTGACCTTCACAAAATATTGTTTTCATTTTTAATTTTTTACTTTCCTTCGGTAGAACTACCACGTCAAACTTCAAAACTTGTTCCTACTTTTTCATTTGAAAAAAAAACGATCAAGGCCATCTTAAGTAAATATAATGATCTCAAATTTCGGTTGGTTTACGTCTAGTACATAATCATCAAGGACGACTGATTAGGCGATAACAAAAATGACATTTTTTTTTCTCTTGTTTTAAATAAATTTTCTCCACAGAAAAGAATCCGTTATCTGAGAAAAATTTCAAAGCCTTCACGCGTACTCAATAATTGGGCAATACAATAAAAAAAGGAGGAAAAGGGGTTAACTCTAACAAATTCTTTCCGAATAATTTTACTCTAACTTTTAGTTTAGAGTAAATTAATTTATTAATTAGCTTTTCAAATTTGAAAAAGAATATGAACTTGTTAATTATAAATTCCATTTCCGGTATCAGAAATTTAAAGTATAATTTGTTCTTGAAAATCAGCATTCCTCTACCTTATCACACGGATGTTGAACTCAAATTTCTTTGAACTGAACAAGTTTTGACTGAAAAACTCGTTTCCGAAATTTAAACAAAGTTACTTTGCTCAATAAAACAATGACGAAAAAGCTGACTTTGTGTCCGTTAAGTCTTATTACTTTTCAATACTTTCACTGCCCATTTTTACAGTTTTAAAAAAGTTTTGAATTAAGCGATAAAGTTCACCCACCTGATTATTAGCGGGATTGTGCAGATCTATCCATTTGTCTGTTTTTGATTCTACAAATTGGCCATTAATAAATAATTTGGTGTTCGGTATGCTGCTAGAAGAGGAGTACGCTCTTCTAAACAATCTCCCGGCTACAGAATAGGAAGACATTCTGGACGAAATCTAATATTGTAAAAATTAACTGCTACTCTACACGTACGGTATCCAACTTGTTACGTCCAGTGTACGAACAGTAAAAAAAAAGATTGGGAGTTGCTGACCTTGAGTTCATTTAAGAATGCTGTTGCCATGTCGCATCTCAGACTTTCGAGTTTCAAAACAAATGAACTGTTAAACAGAGCAGGGACCACATCATATAGTAAATTATTGTCGATTAATTCGTTAAAATGGTGTCGTTTTGATAACGTCTATCAGAATTTTTCCCTCGTTAATTAACGTAGGCTCCTACGGTCGTTTTATTAGCCATTTCGATTGGCTGCACTGATTCGATCGAAGCGGGAGGGAGTTCAATCGTCTGCTAGAAGAACATGTCTGCAAAATTTGTTAATATTTTGATTCGTCGATTTTTTTTTTAAACTCGGATTTGTCTTAAGTTTAATCATGGATGCCAAATCGGACGAAAAAAGCGAGGGAAATTTAACTACAGAAACAAATAACAGCAGCGAAAACTCAGATTTAAATTGTTTGAGTGATAGTCAAAATTCGAGTGAGACTGTGACAAACGAACGCGAAACTGATAATAACGAAATTAGGGTGCTAGCGAATAATCTAGAAAAAACCTTGTCAGTGGACCGTAATGTAAATAGTTTGCCAAACGGTATAGCACATCATTGTGATAATGATGAAATAGAATATGTTTCATACAGATCAGAGTTACAAATGCCGGATATAATGAGACTTATACAAAGAGATTTATCAGAACCGTATTCAATATATACCTATAGGTATTTTATTCACAATTGGCCGAAACTCTGTTTTTTGGTATGTATAGAGTCGAATCACTTATTAGGTAAAACTTACACATTGGAGGTAGAGTTAGTGTTTGAACAAAAATTTAAATATTCAAGAGTTTTTATTTATCTACAAATATTGCAATCATAATGGAAAATATTTAAGTATTACCAATTTAAAGTTTTAAAGCTTGTGTTTGCAATTATTTTTGACTTAAATCAGTGTATTCAGAACACATGGAGATTTCACTGTAGTCATGTGAAATATGGATCAACAATTAAATAAATTGAATAAAGCTGACTAATTTGAGTTCTTATGAGTACAAAACATTACCACCAATTTGGAGTGTTTTTAACACAAGGTCCAATTTTTTATTGAATTTTTATCAAAATGGCAGGGTATCTAATGTCAATTTTCATTATGGGCTCTTTAAAAAAAATACCAATATATTTTTTTCAATGGGAATTGGAATTTTTTTCCTTCTAGATATAACCTTTCTTTCATAATTAGTATAATGTAGAATACGAATATGTGTAACAGCAAACAGTAGTACATATTTTTCCTTTAAGATTAAAAACAGTTTTTGTCTTAACATGGAATTGAAGTGGTGTTTGAAGTATATGTGATGAATTTCAAATAATTCAACAAGAAACATTGTTGTTTCAGTTTAGGAGATGCTAGATTTTTATGTATCAGCATTACCAGGTTAACATATCATCTAATTGTTTCAGGCTGTTCATAATGGTGAATGTGTTGGTGCAGTTGTATGTAAATTGGATGTTCATAGGAAATTAGTTAGACGGGGTTACATTGCAATGTTGGCAGTAGACCAAAAATACCGGAAAAGAAAAATTGGTTCTAATTTAGTTTTAAAAGCAATTAGGGCCATGTCAGCTGATAATGCTGATGAGGTAAGAGTTTTTCCACTGACATTTGTTACATCAATTTCATTAATACACAACTTCTAAATCAACACATCATTTGCATTCACCTATCTCTGTTTCAGGTTGTTTTGGAAACTGAAATAACCAATCGTCCAGCCTTAAAACTCTATGAGAATTTAGGATTTGTAAGAGACAAACGACTCTTCAGGTATTATTTAAATGGTGTTGATGCACTTCGCTTGAAACTCTGGCTGAGATAAGACATTTTCATTTTTTCAAAATTTTAATTTCCCACAACTTTTCAACAAGTTAATTGCATATTGATTAACATTGTGATTGTGAAATAATACTGATAAGAATTACAGTTATGTTCTTCTCCAAAAAAATTGTATATCTTTACAAGTCTTCCTTAAATGTTAGGGAAATAAAATACAAAAATTAAATTAAAATTTTATGGGCCATCATGATTTTTCTATGTACACATTTGTGAGAGACGTTTTAAAAGCAGTTTGAATTAAATGTAAAATTTAAAGAGATCTTACTTCTGTTATACAGTGCAAGCCATCTCCAAATTTTCTTTTACTTATTTTATATAATCTAAATATAATTAAAAATCATTAAATAGATCATTTTACAAGTAACTAGTACTAACTGCACTCCAAGAAACCTAAAGCTGATAATGAATAAAATGAGCATTTGAAGGTAAATGTCAATCCAGTCTCAAGAATCTATTTCTCATTATTTGACACTTTTAAATTCCAAAAACTGAAGAAAATTACTATAAGTTGAGTACTAACAAGCATGCCTAAAGGAATAAGTGATTCATTGGTACTTCATGTTGCTTCCATAAACAAAAAAAAAATTTTTCTCAACTTCATGTTTGATCATTTTGACTTCATACACTTTTTTAAATATAAAAGTAATGATGCTTTAATAAACCAACAAAGTTTGTATAAAAATTTTTTATTATAAATAAATGTATGTGTGTTAACTTAATAAATGTTTGTTTAATGAGAAACTTATGTTACTTTTTACTGTTTTCCCAGTTTGTAGGCCCAAAGTTTCTAAACCATGAGCAGGAAGATTTTGATTTGCTGAGAATCAAATTTAGCATAGAATACAATATTCATTACTTAATGGCGAGCCCTTTTGCAAACTTCTGTGGTATTCTTTTTAATATTTCTGACCAAAACCGATAACTCGGCATTTTTGTTCTTATTCCCTGATCCTTGTGTTTCAGAAGTTTTTTCTCCATTTTCCTATAAAAATGGTTTCATAAAAATTATAATTCTGAAAAATGGGTGGAGTGGCAAAAAACCGAATCCACTATTTTACTCACATCGTCCATTTGCCGCCTTCTTAATTTTTCTCCAATAAGTTCTCTAACAGCTTTTGTGGGTTTAAACTGAGGATCTGCCGGATCTATATTAAAATGATGAGAGGTGTATAGAGCCGAAAATCGTTCGTCGTTGACATCAATTTTAAAATCGTCATTAAAGTCGTTCATTTCCTCGGCTTTCCGGCTTTCCTCTTTTTTCGTTTTGCTAATTTTTTCTTTTTTCCACGTTTTTCGTTTTCTTCTATTTTTTTTAGACTAAAGTGCTTGCTTTCTGGTTCGTTGTCAAGCAATAGTAACTCCAATTCCGCCTGTAGAATCACGAACGATTTGGGTTTATAAAGTTCCCATGTACTTATTCACCGTCAAAAAAAAACCCACTTACCTTTTTCTGTTGCGATTCTTCACTTTCTTCCTCTTTTGGTTTCTTCTTCTTGCTTTTGCTTCTAGAACTTTCTAGCTCTTCTTTGAAATATGGATCATTTAAGTCAATATCGGAAGGAATGTCGTCATCGCTAAACGCACTACCACCTGATCCTTGGTTAGTCTGTCAAAAGATATTAAATTAAATTAAGACAAGTTCAATGTTAAGCTTAATCCACATTAAAAAAAAACTTGAGCTAAAACTTGAAAAATGAATAGTCACACAAAATTACCTCTTGCAACTTAATCTTTCTTTCCACTTTTTTCTTATTTTTCTTCTCTTTCCTTTTCTCTAAATATTGCTCGAAAGGTGTTTTTTTTTCTTTCTCCTTTGTAGCTTTTTTAACAACTTCATTTGCTTTGTTTTCCAGTTTTAGATTCCAGGTTACTTCCAAGTTAACTTCATTTTTTTTCTTTTCTTTTTCACCATCTTCGATTTCAGCCAATAGGGCTTTATACTTGTTAATGTCTCCTAATTGAAATTTTGTGTCCATTCCTGATTTTTCTTTTGACAAATTAAGAAACCGATTTTAAAAAATTTATTATGTTAATAAAATTGTAGCTAATAAAAAATATTTATGCTACGGTAAAAGTGACAAATTTGGGCGAATTCCGGCGATTACCCTTAATAACTACTAAATTTAGCAAGTGTGATAATTACTGAATTAACTGTTACTGAATATTTATCACATTTACTGGCTAGTGTATAAAATTGCCAATTTGAATTCAGTCACTTTTCTGGCAAAATTCAAGCAGCCTTGTTAGCTAGTAACAGTCTAGGAACTTCCGAATTAAAAGCGCTGAATACATGAGATGAAGAAGTGTGAGTGAAGTGGAAAAGAAGAACAATATGAAGATGAACATGAAGATAGGATAGAGGGAAGAAGTAGAATTAAATTAAGAGATTCAGCAGGAAAGGAGTAAAGTAAGGAGACGACAGAAGAAGAGGAAGTACAGAAGTAGGGTGGAAGGGAGTAGAGGGGTGACGCTGAGGAAAGCGTGTTGTTGAGTCTAGGGGTTTGTGCCTCTTGAGGCGTCGTTGGTCATGTGGTTCGTCAAGAAGGAATGATGCTGAAGGATTGGGATGAACTGCCAGTCGGGAGGAGTATTTGATGGAAAATCTGGCGATTTCCTCCTTTACAGAGGGAATCGCCAGGTCCTTGCAGATGATAGAGTTGGGAACGAACCATGGAGCATTTACCATGATTCGCAAGGTTTTGGACTGGAAACGTTCCAGGATTTCCAGGTTGGAGTTGGCAGAGGAGCCCCATAACTGGATCCCTTAGGTCCAGATGGGTTTTAGGATGGTTTTGTAAATGAGGAGCTTGTTACCAGTATTCAGTTCAGAATGCCTTCCCCTGAGTCAGAGAAGTTTATTGAGAACCAACTGGGCTTGGACTCGTTTTGTTTTAATGCGAGTCTTCCAGGTCAATCTACGGTCAAGGTGGATCCCGAGATATTTGATTTCAGATGACTGAGGATAGGGTTACCATTAAGGAGGACCGGGGGACAATTCCCTTTACGGAGGATGAAAGTGATGTGTTGGGATTTCGTCTCGTTTACTTTTATTCTCCAGGTGGTCAACCAGTCTTCTAGCTTATCCAGGTAGAGTTGTAGTCGTCGCGAGGCGGTTTGCAGATCGGTGTCGGAAGTCAAGATCACAGTGTCATCAGCAAAACTCGCGGTTGTGGTAAAGTCTGTGGTCGGAATGTCGGACGTGTATATTAGGTACAGTGTCGGGCCTAACACGTTTCCCTGAGGGACTCCGACACAAATGGGGAAGAGGCTGGTGTGCTCCCCCAGATGCTTAATATAGAAATACCTGTTCTCCAGATAGGAAGAAGGGAGGAAGGAATACAGCTTCCCAATTTGTATTTGAGGCCCTCGTGCCAGACCTTATCGAAGGCCTGGGAAACGTCCAGGAAGACCGCAGAACAGTATTCTTTGGCCTCCAGGGCGTTGTTGATCCTCCTCACGATTCGGTGAACCTGCTCAATAGTGGAGTGGCGGTTCCTGAAACCAAACTGATGAGAGGGAATCATTTTTCTGTCGGAGAGGAAGGAATTGATTCCGGAGAGGAGGACACGTTCCAGGAGTTTAGAGAAGAGAGAAGGAGACTGATTGGACGTTAGGACGTTAAGTGGTTAGTGGGTTTGCCAGGTTTGCCGATCATGATAACCTCTGCCACCTTCCATGGGGAGGGGTAATGGCCTAGAAGGTTACACCTATTAAGGATGATTGCAAAGAAACGGATGCACTTGGGGGTAGTTCCTTTTCAATGCGACCGATAATAAGGCCCCATCCTGGTCCCGCCTTGTTCGGGCGGATATGACGGATTATGTCAGTGACCTCAGGAGCCAGAACTGGTGAGTGAGGATTGTGTTCTGTAAAGGTAGTTGAAGAGGGGAGGAGGAATGAGGAAGGGGAGTTAAGCAGAGGGGGGCCCTGTAGTGGATTTGGCTGAAAAACTGAAGCGAGATGACTTGCGAAGGTTTCTGCCTTCTCACGAGCACTTCGCAGCCAGGAACCATCAGAAAAACGGATGGGGGGAACAGGAGCGACTGGTTTTTTAAGTTTTTTGACTGCTTTCTAGAGATTGTGTTCGTTTGTCTCAGTCGTGGAGAGTTTTTTTTAATAGAGGGAGTGGGGGAACCTTCGAAAGGCATCTGAGAAGGTGGCCCAGATAGTGTGGGATTTTTACCCACTAAACCCCCACTACCTCTTTAGAGGGGTTAAAAAAAGAAGGGAGAAAAGCTCGGCCTATCCTGGCCAGACAGATGGACAATAGATAGAAAAATGGGGGACAGAGCTAGTGAAAGGTAGACGGCGGAGAGATAGTAAAGCAAAAGCAGTCAGAAAAAGGAAAGGGAAGCTAGGGATCAGCTAGATAGTGATTAGCATAGCTAAGCATAGCATAGCTAAGCTAGATAGCATTCACAACATGCAGGTGGGTGACAAGGGCCTGCGAAACAGAGCTGAAGCGGGAAGCGAAATCGGGATCAGAAAAGGTAAGAGGAGGAGAATTTCTGAGCTCACGGGCAATAGGAAGAGTGAGGGGACGTCGTGGAGAGTTTTGACAGGTGGTGTTTGATATTGTTTTGTTTTTCCTGTCGCAGTATGTATTTTAACTCCTTAATACATTTGTTTAGACGCGTTTTATCCTGGGGGAGTTGGGTTTGTTGCCAGGACTTGGGGAGTTTCCGCTTTTCAGCGATTTTCCGCAGGATGAGGGGGGTAGGAGAGGGCTATGTTTCAGGAGAGAGGGTTCGGGTGTGGAGGACCAGGGCGCATCTTGTATGAGGGAATCATACATAATCTCTGATTCATGACTTATTGTAATATTTACAACACATTTTACCTTTAATCTCATTCTCATTGTCACTTTCCTCATCTGATGATGAAGAACATGCCAAGTACTTTTTAAGTTTACTTTCATCAAGGTTTCCACCATGAATTGATTTAACTATTTCTTCTCTGTTGGGATCTGTCTCATCCCAGGTTAAATCTACCTTGGCTTTAGTTAGTGCAGATGTTGTAAACAATTTTGGCTTATAAGTTGATAGATCAGGCAGTGAAGTACAAATATCCCTCATCTCCTACAATTATTAAGAAGTGAAATGATAACTTGTTTTTGAAACAAATCTAAAATCACAAAATAATGGAGTAAACATGAGAAAGTTTTTTGCTAATACAAAACTAAACACCCAGTCAATGGTTGAAAACAAACAGACAACTCAGTTTGCAAGAAATATATTTAAACTAATTTCTTCTCAGGTTTTTGAACAGATGAGAATTATTGATACCAAAAGGACTTTTATGTTGGTTGGAAATGAGGCATGTTTGACAAAACCATTTGTAAAAGTTTTAAAATCATTTACTAACTTCAATAAAAAAGAAACAAAAAGTTGGGTACCTGATCAAATGTTGTGTCATCAGGAATGAAGCGTAGATCCAGCCTGCTACTTGAACTTTCATACTCCAAGCCATCACATTCTTTATATAAGGCATCTGCTGTTTCTGCTGAGTCACAGACCACTACAGCATAATAATACTTCAAACGATTTAATTGATATTTTCTTAGTTTTTCCATCTGAATTGTATCCATTTCCTCTTTCTAAGTTAAAAAAATAAAAATTAGCTGTGTATTGGGGACCAAAATAAGCTCCCAAATATTAACCATTAAACTCACTTCTTCTTCTTCAGGTAATGTTTCTGTCAGTTCAGTTGGCCCCTTTTCTTCTTCTTCTTTCATTCTCTGAAGTCCAAATTCTGAAGGATAAATCTAATAATAAAATAAATTTTTAAACAAAATTTAAAGTTACAACCCCAACAGTTTTATTTCAGGCACAATAATGATTATAATAATCTATTAAAGCATTTTAAAACATAGAACTGTGTAAAACAAAACTAGGAAAACTTACAGTAACTGACTGTATCAATCCACCTGGAGGTAAAAATGAATTGAACAGTACCATTAAATCTATTGCCTCAATTCTGTCCCAATTCATATTGCAAACAGCAAGTCTATTGGTAGCTTCATCTGTGTGCTCTGCATCCTTGTCAAGTTGACCCCAGTCATGTTCTAACTCTAACAGATCTGGATCTGAAACATTATATACTTCAATTAACTTATTTTTAATTTTAGTAATATCTACTAAATTTTCTTTGACACTTGCCTTCTAAATCAGAGTCTTCTTCATCTGAACTACTGTCTGAAAAGATAGCACCTTCCCCCCTAGCATAATCAATCGTCAAGTCCTTTAATTTTTTTTTCACTTCTGGTGTTATAGTTTTCCTATCTTTTTCTGATGTAGTTACAATTTCTAAATTTTGCTTCTCTAAACTGTCGTTTGATTTATTTTCAACTTCACTGTCACTATCATCACATTCGGACAAATCATAGTAACGTTTCAAGTCTTCAGAATTCCCCAAATTTGCCGTTCTTCCTCGTTTGTCAACTTTATACTTTAATTGAAATTTTTTATCTTTAAACATAGATTGAAAGCGCTTGTCTATTTTAATTTTCACCTTTCTCTTAGGCAATTTCTTGAACTTAGCATCTTTCAAAATGTGAGAAAATCTCGAATCCTTAGCAATTTCTTCCATTATTGACTTCGACAAATAAAGTTTAGTAAATTTTATATTTAACTGTGTACCACATGTCCAACAGAGCAGAAGAATACCGGATTTGCGACAAAATTCTTTGTCTGTCTATTTTATGGTCCCGCTTTTTTTTCTTGTCGCATTCCCGCGAATTGTCGCACGCTTGAAAGGTTTACAAAACATAAAGAACTGGTTTTAGTTTATATTTAAAAGCTTCTTTCTTGGTCCCTGTTCAGGTCCTTATATCGCAAAATTATGGTTTTACTTCCAGTTATTCTTTGGTTTAAAGTATAAGTGACAAACCGTGCCATTCTAAAGTTTCAGTTCAGTAAATTTTTTTCAAATTTATAACAATGTTATCAGAAGAATATGACGATTCTGATGCAATTTGTGAATCGGCGGTAAGTATAAATAGTTACTTATATATTGATTTGAAATTGACAAAATCAAAAACGGTCTATACGAAATACTTAGCACTTTCTTCCGATGTAAATCAAAATGCTAAGAGTTATTATAGGGTATGGTTATTGGTGGATGTTTACAAGAAATGGATATTTGCAAAAGACTAAAATGTGTAAAATCTAAACATTAATGTTACAGGCTTCTTTGGTTGAAGGTTGTCGGCTGCCGGTTCGAATGCGATTGGGAGATGATTGGCGTGAGTAGTTTAGTTTGTTTACTTTTTAAATCAACAACTAGAAAATAATTTTTTTGAATAAGGAAGAAATCAGTTATAAACATATTACATATCTGTTATTTATGAAAATTTCTAATTTTTTTTTAGCATTGGCCGAAATAATAAGCATCAAAGATATTAAAGGAACAATGCAGTTTTATGTACATTATGTAGATTGTAAGTATAGAAGTAACAAGATTACTTATTGTAGGCTTAAATTATGTTTTTAAGTATAAGTTAAATCCAAAGAATTTAAATACTCTGATTTCTAATTTTTAGTTAACAAAAGATTAGATGAATGGGTCACTGAGGATAGATTGGATTTACGGAAGGTTCAATTCCCTAGAAAAGATGGAACAAAGGAGCCAGGTTGTGCAACTCCTAAGAGAATCGGTCTTGGCGGTGGTCATATTCCTGGAACTGGGGGCTCAGGTAACTTACAAGAAGAATATGAGTTACATTGAAATTTTTAGAGGTCTCCAAAGTTCTTGTGATAACCAGTAGTTGTATGTTTAAGTTTACTTTGCTTTTGCCTTTCAGTTACACCACAGCCAGTTGAGAAAGAAAGGCAAACATCTAGACCCACATCTCCAGTTAGCACAATACAGTCTGATTATATCAGTGGGTCTACAGTTTTAGCGACAGCTTTACAAAAGAAAATGTCAAGAAAGAGAAAGGGGACATCTATGGAGGCTGAAATGAATTGTACAAGTGTGAGCTTTGTTTTTGTTTTTCCTACCCCTTCAATTTAAATGAGCTTTGTATGACTACTAAATACTCAATTTGATTTAGGATTCATTGGATGGGCCTCCGACAGCACCTCGGCTCACTGGGAGCATGGTTGCCCATGGTTCTGATGATGTAGTTACCAGAATGAAGAATGTTGAAATGATTGAATTGGGAAGACATAGAATCAGGCCTTGGTATTTTTCACCCTATCCACAAGAGCTTGTTACCTTACCTTGTATCTATATTTGTGAATTCTGTTTGAAATATACTAAAACGAAAAAATGCCTTGAAAGGCATTTGGTAAGTGAATGAAAGCTATGTCATTTTTTCATTGGTCAAATTTTAATCAGTTCTAAATATTGGGTGAAAATTTTTAATACAGTATATTGATGTTTTTCATGCACATTCTGGTTCCATGTATTAACCTAAAGAAGTTTTCAAAAGAAATCAAGTCTCATTGTAATTTAGTGGGGAAGAAAGGAATTTAAAACCAATTAATAAACTTACAATCACTACTGTTTTAGGCAAAGTGTAATTTAAGACATCCACCCGGCAACGAAATATATAGGAAAGATACGATATCATTTTTTGAAATTGACGGTCGGAAAAACAAAAACTACGCCCAGAATTTATGTCTCCTCGCCAAATTATTTCTCGATCACAAAACGCTTTATTATGACACCGATCCCTTTCTTTTTTACGTTATGACCGATTACGACAATCGAGGTTTTCACATTGTTGGCTACTTTTCAAAGGAAAAGGAATCCACTGAAGATTACAACGTTGCTTGCATTTTAACGCTACCGCCCTACCAAAGAAAAGGATACGGGAAATTACTTATAGAATTCAGTAAATACTTTGCGAAATTATTTGTCTAAATGGTTTGTCATCGTTTTAGAACGAGTTTTATTTTTATTTTTATTTTTTTTATCCAGGTTACGAGTTGTCCAAATTTGAAGGGAAAACTGGATCACCTGAAAAACCACTATCAGATTTGGGGTTATTGAGTTATCGAAGCTACTGGGCACAGACTATTCTTGAATTGTTAATCACTGCGAAGCCGGTTGGCGAAAACGAGAAACCTCAGATTACTATTAAGTAAATATCAAGTTTTTGTTAAATTTATTAAGAGTAATTATAATTTATGGAATCATTGTGGTGCAGTGAATATTTTAATGGAATGAAAGTTAGAAGTCTTAGCCAAATCAAAGGTGGAATTTAACTTTCAGCGAAATCTGCGAATTAACCAGTATTAAAAAAGAAGACGTCATTTCAACTCTTCAAAACTTAAACTTGATCAATTATTACAAGGGCCAGTATATTATCACTTTAAGCGCAGAAACAATCACCAGTCACATGGCTGCAATGGACAAAAGGAAGATCAGAATAGATCCGAAATGTTTACATTGGACGCCCAAGGATTGGTCGCGAAGAGTTCATAAGTGGTAATCTACATCATTGAATCGTTCAGAAGTGCTTAAATGAGAACAAGCCCAAACGCTTGTTCCTTCGCAGCAATTGATGTGGCGAGAAGTGAAGTTATCAGCCGCTTTTAAGTTGTGTATAATTTTGTAAAACGTGGTCGATTATTGTTTAATTACTTTTACTTTTAGTATCGGTAACAATTCATACAATTCCAGGATAAAAAAAATGAGATCAATCTCAGTCCCTTAATTTTCTAACCAGTTAACTGTGTACTCCTTTTTGAAAGTGCGCACGGTGTCACGAAATTCGATGCATGACTACATCTAAAATTTTTCATGGTTTTTAATTTTTTTTTATTCCCTCCGGGATTCAAGATATTGTAACCGAGGCTGACTTGGAATTTGAGAATGTGTTTCTTTTTTCACAAAACTATATTTTAAATATCCAGTGCTCACTACTTCTTACTTAGGACGAGTATACTCATCAATTAAGGACAATTAAGTGGTCAAGAGGAATACGAAATACGTTACGAATATAAAATATTTTTTTTCAATTCTTCCACGGCAGTTTTCCCGAGGCTGACTTAACATCTCATTATCAATATAGTATTTTTGTAAGCCGAAGTTTAATTTGGAAAAGCGATTTTTCAAAATTCTCTTTTAATAGATGTGTCTTTGAAAGTTCATTTTTGTCAATATTTGTTGCCAGTTTTAGGGTCAGGTTTTCTCACAAACTATTGAATGCATCATGATTAATTTTTTCATTCTCTAAAATACATGAAAAACTGGACGATATGTTTGTTAGTAGTTCCAATTGTTTCGTTATTGGAAATTTCTTGTAAAGTCTATTTGCTAATTTTGTAAGTCTCTTGTCCCAGAACTTTTTGTATTTAACATAGATATTAGTTTTATTTGGACTAATGAAGTTAGCCAATGCGTCGTTTGACAAAGGAATACCTTTGCCATAAATTCTGTTTTCTTTGACAGATTCTTCATTGTAAAAACCGACCAATAATATTATTTAAGGGCTTCAGGTCTTGCGGTAAAATGCCAAGAAAGTTGTGCTCTGCTCATAATACAAAGTACTTTATTCTTACAAATGAATGGCTTGTCTGTTTGAGTGAGAGAGAGAGAAGTAAAGCAAATCAGTGAGGACAGTAGTGATTGTAAAAAAAAAACCTAAAATTAGGTCGTTCGGACACTTTTCGGTGAATTTGTAGTGATTAGAAAAAGTTAGTACACGTTTTGGTAACGTACGACAAAAAAAAGCGTTTGATATTTAAATGATCTTGAGTACACAGCGATGACATAAAAAAGAATTTCAAACAAAATACCGAAAAAGTTTTAAAAATTGTGTTCTTCTCAACGAAACAATAAATAGAAAGGATAGTTCCAGAAAAAAATGTCTTCAAAAATGTTAAAGTTACTTTTATTTCTGTTTTCAATAAATGTATCAAAACCGTTGCATCCGTACACATATTACCACAACTTTTTCAAGCATCACGTTACGCCATTTATAATAATTGTCAACTTTACTTAAGCTAACATTAAATCCATCAAACGATACAATTGAAAATTTCCTAAATTCATTTTTTTTTTGAATTTATAAAAGCTTCGTTTAAAAGCAAGACTCAGTTTATTTTGGGCCCAACATTTCTTCCGGACGAACCCACTCATTGAATTGTTCTTCTGTTAGATAACCCAGTGCTAGTGCAGATTGTTTTAAAGTCGTTCCTTCTTTGTGGGCTTTTTTCGCGATGGCTGCCGCCTGAAAATAAATAGTTAACCGAGTGTCAATGAGGAGAAAATTTAATAACAGATTTAAAAAGAAATTGAAACGTGGGGGGAGAGTAAATTTTCAACTTGCCTTGTCATAACCTATGTGTGGATTTAGTGCTGTGACAAGCATAAGACTCTCGTTCATTATTTTTGCTATGTTTTCTTTGTTGGCTACAATTCCGACGACGCATTTATCTGTAAAAGCTTTCGCGCTATCTCCTAGAAGTCTCACAGATCGCAAGACATTGGCTACCATCATCGGTTTAAACACGTTAAGTTCAAAATGGCCGTTGGAACCTCCAATGGTAACGGCCACATGATTTCCCATCACTTGTGCAGCGACCATTGTAATGGCTTCACACTGAGTAGGATTTACTTTACCTAAAAAAAGATATAAAAAATGGAAAATTGTCTCTTTCTGAAAATTTTTGAAACAAATAGCGGAAGGCCTGTGGTGTAGTGGTTAAAATGCCTGACTGCGGGAGTTCGAGTCCTGTGAAATCCAAATGTGAAAAACGGGATTAAAACTAAAAAAATAATAATAAATTTCTAAATAAAGACATAAACAATCCTTTATTACCGGGCATTATGCTGCTGCCAGGTTCATTTTCTGGCAAACTCAATTCTCCCAGACCGCATCGGGGACCAGAAGCCAAAAACCGAATGTCGTTGGCAATTTTCATTATGCTGCAAGCTACAGTATTCAACGCTCCGGAAACTTCAACTAATGCATCGTGAGCTGCAAGAGCTTCAAATTTGTTCGGTGCAGAAACAAAAGGAAGATCTGCAACACAAATATGTAGTCAACAAATAATTTGAAATTCACCCTACTACCACTACAGAAAGTTCTTACTTGTCAACTCTGCGATTTTGGCAGCACACTTTTCGGCAAAACCCTTTCTTGTGTTTAGCCCAGTGCCCACAGCTGTACCACCCAAAGCCAACATATATAACCTAGGCAAGGTATCCTTAATTCTTTGTATTCCAAATTCCAACTGAGTAACATAACCACTGAATTCTTGACCCAGAGTTAAGGGAACTGCATCTTGTGTATGAGTTCTACCAATTTTTATTATATCAGCAAACTGCAATATTGTAGAACACCAACTACATTAAAGAAGGAGAGATTTTTCTAAAAAACCAATGTCAAAATTATTTGAGAAATATTTTTCTCCTACCTCTTTAGCCTTAGCATCCATTGCATTTTTCAAAAGTTCCAGATTGGGAAGAAGTAGAGAATTGATTTCTCTTGCAACTGCTATGTGCATTGCAGTGGGAAATGTATCATTTGATGACTGAGATTTGTTGACATGATCATTGGGATGAACTGGATTTTTTGATCCTAATTTACCTCCCAAAAGTTCAATAGCTCTATTGCTAATCACCTAAACTTGAAAGACTGTTAGGTCAAAAGAGACATATGAGTTTTTTTATTTATTCACCAATTAAAGACTTGCCTCATTTGTGTTCATGTTTGATTGAGTTCCGCTTCCTGTCTGCCAAATAACCAAAGGAAAATGATCATTGTACAATTTACCACTGATAACATCATCTGCTGCTTTGGAAATAGCATCCGATATTTTAGGATCTAGTCCATATTCCTTGTTGACAATAGCAGCTGCTTTTTTCAGAATACCCATTGCAGTAATTACTGGATACTAAAAAAATACAAAAACAATTAAAACCAGTGGTGTTTTAACAAATCCAGTAAATTACTGGAACTAGTCATTTTCAAACCATGGAATTAAGAAAAAAATTAGAGAAACCCTGACTTGAGATATTACTTGTTTAAACAAATCAATGAAACCATTTTGACTTCCACTAGCAAGTACACTAAGTTCATTCTAATAATTAATTAATCTCATGATCATTTGTGAAATACTTATTTTGGATCTTTCACTTGAAAGCCATTGTCAGTTTGCCTGTTTTTAATTTGAGATATCTTTTTACTTGACATTGACCTTTTCCCATCTCATAGATGACACAGATGTTGTTTACTGTACCACCAGGATTTAACAAACCAATTCATCTTTACAATTCTCTTTCCACAACACTGATACTCAATGAAAAATTCATTATGCAAAATAACATCTCCATCCCTTCCCACATTATACAAAAAAGAATGTATTTCTTTTGACCAAAATATTGAACAATTGAACAAATTTAGATTTTACCATCAAGGTTATTTATATAAAAAATAAAAAAATCCGATTTCAAGGTCATTAGACTGTCAGAGAATTTTTAGATGATAAATAAAACATTGGAATACCAGATGGTTCAGACCTGATCACTCAAAGATCAACTGATACCGCCCTTTGGACCCATATAAATGAATTTGTTCGAAAACGACTTGTTCACAGCTCTTTTATTTCACTCACCGGCATCCTTTCCGTCTCCCCGCCGATAGGAAAATTTATTGTTGATCTGACTGTTTGCGCTCCATAATACTTATCGCTGGGAACTTTAAGTTCTCCAAAAGTGTCTGCCTCGATTCGAAAATCCCCTGACTGCGAATAAAGAGAATTATTCATTTTTTTCAATGTTTTTAACTATTATTTGTGACTGATGGTTTCTTAGCAACAATGCTGCTTATTAAAAAACTTAAAAGTGTAGTTAAAGAAAAACCGGACTGTAGGGTAACTACTTACCATGTCGGAACTGGATGTGCTAAACTTTGTTGTACTTTCAAGGGAAAAAATTGAAAGATTTCTCTTTAACAATTCCAACAAGTGTCGCCTTGAGAGAGGCGAAAGAGGAATAAGCAAAGCCATTAGTTAGTTTGGTTTAAATACAAATTTTCAAGTTATCCTCTAAACCTTGAAAAAATAAGTTGAACAATTTGTTATTATTGGGCGTTTCAATAATGACGTAGCATATGATGATTGGCTGTTGGCTTTCAAAAATTTAAAAATAAAATAGAGGGAAATTTTATTATGTTGGCAAAACATTCTCAGCTGTAGGATGTTTAATGGTTGATTTTGTTTTAGAACTGTTGCCTTCCTACATTATGTAAATATCTTTAATCAGTTTTACGTAACGTTTTATTTTATTCACGCATATCGTTGTTCTTGGTAAGAGCTTATTGCATATCAATAAAACGTTTAATATCTTCAAATGTGTCAGTCCTGAATCAATCAGAGTCACGATTTCCTTTAATTATTATCAGCGGCAGCGTGGTTCTTATAGCTTTTGTTGAAAATACTATATTTCACTGACCTTGTGTATTTTGTGAGGTACAAGAAGTTTTTACTAATTTTTTTTGAAGTGGTCAGCTCTAAAAACAAGGGTTTTTAGTAACCCTTGGTTTTGTGTTTGTAATGCGATTATTTACCGGAATAAAGACCGGAAGCAATTGCTATTTATTGTAATTTTATCTTTTAAGCTTTTAACGTAACCTCACTCTTATTACTGATATCGGAAAAGGGAAAATATACACATCTTAAACTTAATGTAAAATTGTTCTCTTCAATGTATAACTTCAGCAATGTCTTTACTATTTATAGAAGCAAATTTGAAGTTGCAGCTTTATCTTCTAACATTTAGTTATTCTTATCATAGTTTTGTTATCATTATAATCATTTACTCTCTTCAGGTAGGCAACAGTTAAGAAATTTTGGGAATTTCAATCCTCAACTCAGATTTTATTATTGTTTGATTGGTAAATGAGTTTTTCTTACAGAAACCGAAAAATATATGCATCCCAATTATCCTTGCAAATGATTGCTTAATTCACAATGTTTCAGATATGGAAACTTTGTCAACAAATTGATTGTTCAGATTGAAATAATTGTTTGAAAGACTGTATATAGGTGTAATGTGTAAATGATCTCAAACATATTGATCACTGATTTAAAACATGACTTGTTATTGATTAAAAATGCGACTACCTTTTTGAAATTTAGGTGTACAAGACATTAAATGATGTGCAATGATGTTAAGATAAATGGATTCAGTGTATAAGTACTAATAGGTGGTTATAAAAGATTGCAAGTTTCTAGTCAACGCAGAAATTAATTATAATTCAAACTTTAATGAAATCTTGAATGAAACTTTGATTATTAGAAAATATAACAGTTCTGTTCCTGTTAAATGTGGCAATATGGAAAGGGAAAGTTTGTATTCTCAACAAACAGATCACCTCTTCAAGTAAGTAAATTCTAATGGTTAACTGGATTATATTGTTTTAACTTAGTGGATTAATTGTTAGTATTATTGCCTTATGTTTTAACCCATGATGGTCTGAAAGTTTTCCTTTCTGAGATATTCTGTCAGGTTGAAGCAGTTTTTTTATACTAAGAGAAACTGTAATAGTCATACTGTGTAAATTTTTTAATTTAGTATATGAATGAAAATAGTTATAGTTTTTTTAAACTCTGCTAACTATGACCTGTCTCCAGGTATAAGAGACCAAATAGTTGGTTGGCCTAGTTTTGAGGGGGATTTTGACTGGGAAACAGACCAGTGTCTTTGCCCCAGGAGCAGGTTTGGAGGGGAGTTGTTTATTTATAGTTTCAGTAAACATTTATTAATGTGTAGATTCAGGGTAATTTGATAACAATGTAATTTGAGTTTTATATTTTAAAGTGTAGTACTTTTCAAAGCACAATCTCATTTTTATATATGATTTCTATTGTCATGTATTGATTTTTGGGCATAGTTAGTAAAACTACAACACTGCTTTTATGGAGGCAGTCACCCAATACAGATTAAAGGTCAATTTTAGTCAGTTATGAAAGTAATATTGTTGTGTGATAGATTTCAAATTACTACAAAGATAAATTTTCTTAACTTTTTAGTCGAATGTTCAGACATTGCAAGTCTTTTTTGCGAGTTATTTTTGTGATTATCAACAATGTTTATTGTATTCCAACTTATGTTGTTTGGATGATGATACTTTACCCTGTGAAACGATGCAATCCAGATCTGTATTGTCGAATAGAGGGTCTTTTTTTCCACTGGTTATTGGCAATGGTCGCTATGTGGAGTTGGTCAGCTGGATATGACAGTAAGTCAATTTTTAAGGGTTGTGTAGTAAAAAAAAATTACCACAATTGCTATAGGCTTCAAAAGTGGTTAATCAATTTCAGTGTGAAGTTGAATTCTTATTGTAATACTTTAACAAATTTTTAAGTTCCATGATGAAATGTTAATTTTTGATCTTTGTGTATTATCCTCATGTCTTTAATAACTTTTATACTTTGTTTTCATAGTTGTTGAAATGGGGGATGACATAAGAATGTGCCTTGAAGATCGTATTCTTGTTGTGGCCAATCACCAGTCTACTGCTGATGTTCCTTTGCTTATGGCAACATTCAATGCTAAAAAAAATGTTTTGCCTCATTTGATGTGGATTATGGATCGTGTTTTCAAATACACAAATTTTGGAATTGTCTCTGTGCTACATGAAGATTTCTTTATTGTTTCTGTAAGTAACAAAAAATAAATAAATAAGGAGTGGCTTGAATTTCACACTCACAGCAAGTGATATTTTAGTCAAAGAATATCTTGATTTGCTGAGCATTACAGAACCAGGGTCAATTTTTTAACTGAAATAATGTTGCATTGTATATGTGGGATTACCTCATTTTGTTTCTTATGTGTTAAAATTTTTTTTTGTTTTAATAAAATTCAAGAAAAATATTAAAAGTTTGGGTAACTTAATTGCTATTTGTTGGTTTAATGAATCATTAGTTAAATTTATATTTTTTGGGACTTTTAGGGGAAAAATCGAAGAGATGAGTCATTGCAAGCTTTAGTCAAGCATTTACACAACTCATTTATTCCAAAACATAGGAAATGGATTGTTTTGTTTCCGGAAGGCGGGTTCCTTCGGAAGAGAAGAATAACTAGTCAAAGGTTAGTGAAAATAGGATTAGCCAAAGGGTTCTGTAAATTACAGGCATTTTTCAACTTTACAACTGACTTCCTTTCTAAAGTAAATGTAACTTTATAAATGCTATGTCATAATTTCCATTTTAGGTATGCAGAGAGAAACAATTTACCAATTTTAAAAAATGTTTCATTACCCAGAGTTGGGGCTATGCGCGTCATCATGGAAAATATTGGGTATCCTACAGATGGAAACAGCATGGGAGACGGAGATGAGTCCGAAGTGGTTCGAAATCAGTTAAAAACTACTGAGCAAATGGACAAACACGAACTGAAAGGAAGACGTTTAGATAGTTCTACCTTTTTTGGCGAACCCAATTATAACAATAGTTCTTTTACTTCAGGTCTGACATATTTCTTATTGTATTAAAATTGTTTTTGTGACATACTAGCTTTCGTTTTAGTATAATTTAAACGAACGTTACATTTTCATTTGTATTCTTAGTTTCAGATAGTACCAAAATAAGGTGGTTATTGGATATCACAATAGCTTATCCTCAAGGCGTGCCCTTAGATTTGCCTACAATAATAACTGGATCTAGACCACCCTGTCAAACTTTCATGTTTTATAGATTGTATAAAAGCTCACAGGTCAGTTTTTTTGTAAATTATATCTCAAGGTATATTAACTATAAGCCGTTTTCTAGACTCAAAACTTTGAAAGAATTTTGTCGTTTGGAGCATGCTGTAATTTGTAAAAGCAATAGGTTTTATACAATAAATCATTTATTTTATGATATTCATATATATATTTATGATATTGAGATGATTTTAGGTAATTACTTCACTTGTGACATGAAGATGCATTATGCAATTCATGCTTTTATTTAGTCAGGATATACAATGAACTAAACACATTTCATTTCTTTTCCAAACCTTCTTTTTCAATAATTTGTCTAACATATTTATGTGTTTCTTCTGTTATAATTTTCCTAATTTCTTCATTTAGGTTTTCATTCAAAACGTGTAAAACTTTAAGATTGTCATTTAGCCTTCACAAGCACAATAGATTGATTCCAGGTATTTCAGAAAACCGTTTTATATGGGCGGAATTTTCTTTTTCGTTCCAAATTTAATGATTAAATTTTTCAAGAGAAGATTCACCATCATTGATTGATAAGTAACTTATTCATCTTTTATGAGTATGTGCTGGTATTATTTCACTGTCATTATTACTTTCAACTTCATTATTGTCATCATCATCATCATCATCTTCACTTTGAAATTCACTGTAATCACTTCATGGGTGCCTTTGGCCAAAAGAAGTGCAACATGTTCTGATATGTTAAATGTGCCCAAAGGCTTAATATTAATTGGGGGCCTAGTTAATATTCATTGAACCAATTAATATCGTACTTCCAAAATTTGATTTTTCTAATGATAGATTTTTATAATTCAAATCGTATTAGGAAAAAAAATTGTTAGTATTATTTACCACTCTTATTACTATTATTATTGTTCATTACTAAATATGGTTTTGTCCTAATATATTATCTGGAAGTAGTTTCTTCTGTTTTTTACAATAAAAAATCAAAAGCCATGTTATGTTTCTACAATGGGGTATTTAGAATGAAAATAAACCACGTGACTTTTTTTCGAGTTCAAAACAGAATTAAATTTTATTTTACCGTGTTGTCCATTGTCATTGAGAATTAATTCTAATAGCTGAGTAAGCAGCTCCCATGTTACTGTGGCGGCGATGTTCCACAGTTCAGCAAGGGACGGGGCCCGGTTGCACCACAGTTTTCCTCCATCTCCAGATGTTTCTCTCTCGCATTCCTTTGACGTTACCAATATTTTCTTCCTTTCGGAAATTTCAGATACCAATTGATAAGGACGAGATGACTAATTGGTTGTATCAAATTTTTCAAGAAAAGGATGAAATGTTAGAAAAATATTATACAACGGGAGTTTTTCCCACACAAGAATTCTGTCAGAATGCAGGACCAGATCGCCTCGTCGTTCAAGACAATCTGAGGTTTCTCATCTTGCATTTGTTTTTTATCACCTCTACTTACATACATTATCATATGCTCTCGACAGTTTTTTGGTACATGTGGTAAGTTATGATAAATTAAAACTACAACGTTTTTGTCGTATGAGAAGAATTCACAAAATTGATGAGAAAATTGTTTTGCATGACAGGGACAGATTTTTAATGACACTTTGATTATCACCGGAAAAAAATAGTTGAGAGTCGTAGGAAATGGTGTTTATGATCACGACAGCGAAATCGAATCAGAATGAAATCATGAGTTAATGAAGTAAACCTCTTATCAACTTGTTCAAGTTTTAAAGTTTACAGTAAGATATGGTGTTTTTTTCTTTTTTTTTGAAACGCACAACTCTTAGGTTTACTTGAAATTTCCCCCGGATGTTTAAATTTGAGCAAAAAATAAATGAGATCAGTATTTTATTCATAACAAAAATCGGTCCAAGCAAAGAAATTAAACACTATTAAAGAAGTTCCGCTCTTAAAATATATTTGGTTTTCGCGGAGTTATTTTCACCGCCATTTTGTAATTTTTTTCACGAATTGATTTTTTACATATATAAAATTAACTCAGAGTTTAGTAAAAACCGCAATGAAGAAATTTGTAGTTTTTCGCTTTTGTTGAGGTTTAAGCGGCAGAGATAATTTTTTAGTTAATCAACTCTTATTTATTTGTAATTTGAAATCAAAAGTACAGGGTTTTAAGAATGCAGGTCTTTTTTTGTAATAATAACAAAAACAATTCTTGAAAACGTCTTTATTCAAATTTTTGATAAGAATTGTTTTGTCGTGGGCCCTGTATTTACTAGAATGTGATTGAAGCTCGGTGATACCGTTCTCTTGCTTCCTTATAAAATTATCTTTATATATACTTTTGTATATACAAATGCAAATAATCGTAAAAATTTTGCTTTTTTTACAAGCAGTATTAATGTTACAAGACCATAAAAAAAAAGAAAGAAACGGAATTAGGAAATTTCGAAGCTGATGGTTGAGTTAAGACTCGATACATATGATCATATCATTAAGTTATTAAGTTTAATAGTTTTAGTGCTTTTGCTTTCGTTTGAGTGGCTTTGCTACTTGCAAATTACCTTGGGAATTTCATATCTCCATCTTTTTAGACTTCCAATTAGTTCCTTTTGATCGAAATTAGTGCTTTGAGTTCGATATAATATTAAACTTGGTGTACAAAAAGTAAAATTTAGCTTTCTGTGTTATTAAACGCGATTCGTTTTGTTTTCTTTTTTAAGGCCAGAATTTGTAAAAAATATGCCTTTAATTAGATGTAAAATTTTCGAAGACTATAAAACGTCTAATGATTTCTTAAACTTAAAAGAACAAAGCATGAAATAACCTGTTAACTGTGTGCTTCTTTTTTGAAAGTATTCTCCATTTTATGTCGGTGTTAAAATATCGCAGAAAATATATTTATTTTTAAAAAATGTCAATTTTATTACTAGTATTTATTTATTTAACTTATATGAAGTAATTCATAAATCTCAAGAACAATAACATAAAGAAAAAATTAAATTTCTGTTATAGAATGGTAACAACCAAACAATGTATTTGCCTAAAGTTTTGTACCGAAGATTATTCTTGGGTTTGATCGGAAATTGAAGGTACAATAACTAATATATCAATAAATAAATAAAATAATAAGAATATATATCTCCAAAAATATAAAACACATTTTTTATGCCAACTAATACGCTGTTTCAGACAGGACGCATAAGTTTATTTAAAGTTTTCAGGCTTGGCCTCAAATTATTGTTGAAATTGTTTAGGGTTTGGATATTTCTTGTACAGTATATTTCCCAACTTCATAGACCTTTTTTACCTCCACGTGTTTTAATTTAACATAGATATTTGGTATATTATAAAGAATGAAGTCAGCCAATGAATAAGAGTATACTCGTCAACACACAGTTAATTGGTTACCTCAACACTTATTAATAATTGTCGAAATGTCTGTCTCCGTTAAAAAGTAAAATTTGAAATCCGTCCGGGCGAAATAAATATAACTTCCTTCTTTACGTTAACAATAAAGTATTGTGAGATGCGTTGTAAGCGGAAAGTTTTGCATTTAAAAGCGACACGCTCAAATAAGAGTTTTCAGCTCAGTGTGCTGATAAACTTTATTATTGAAAAAGTCGCTCTCAGGGTTTTAAATATAAACCGTACACTTTTTATTTTATTTTATATTCTTAAAGTATTCTTTCTTGAAAATTGCTAGTATTTATAAAACATGGCTGAAAAGTTTATAAGAAGTTATGTAATATTAATGTGCTCACCGTTCTATAATAAAAAATTAATTTTACTTCCTATCAGTTGTAGTATTATTAAAATTTTATTGTTGCGCACGTTGATGTAACTCTAAATAAATAAATAAAAATTGCCATTAAAACGATTTATAATATATCATAATCTTGTTTAACTGTACACCATAGATTTAATCATTGTTAACTGTCGAGGCGTTATCCCAATGAAACGCCGTCTTATTTTAGTATTTTTATTATCTATTGTAATTTTTGTAAATATGTTTTTATTGGTTAAGGAAGTTTGTTTGAAGAACTATTGTAACTTATGCTAAAAAAAAGAAATGTTGTTTAAATATCCCGGTCGTTATATGTCATTTTATATATATATACACAAAAAGATTTTTGTTAGCAAAATTTCGGCCTCAGTTTTTAACTGTTCCTTGCGGATGAGTGGTGCTTTAGTTACTAAAATCGTGCTCCTCCTCCGGTTTTTTTAATGATAAACCCGAAAAAAGTGTTTTTGTGTATCTGCTACGGTAAAAGTGATAAATCGAATATTATATTAATTCCCGGCCATTAATCATAATCACCAATTCAGTTTGGTAAATGTAACATTTACCGGCTAGTGTGTAAAGTGTCCAACTCGCCAGGAAGAATTCAATAAAAGCTTACTTGACTTTTCTGACTTCTTCATTCACTGGCGAGCACATTTGCTTTGTTTGCTTGGCTTTTGTCTGAAAAGTGACAGGAGCTCAGCACTTGAGCCAAATGTTATCAAAATACCCCTTACGAGTTGGAGATTTCTTTAGCTATCCGGTAAACGTCCGGTAAAGTAATTTGTCGCATTTACCATGTATCAGAGTTGGTGAGTATGAATAATCACCGGGAATTACACATAACCGCCCGATTTATCAATTTTGCTCTAAAATTTATATTGAATATAAGAAATGTGCATCCGTCTTAACAGAATGAGTTTTTTATATATATTAATAAATGAGTTCACTAATGTAAGCAGTGCTTCCAAAAATTTTATCATTCTTTAAACTTACACGTTTAAGAACTAATTAAAGTTGTTTTTGAAAAATAACAAAATTGGAAAAATGGTAACTGCCTCTCTGTATGTCTCACAGAGAGATCACACGAGGCTTTTTTAAAGTGCTTTAAAGTTGTTTGAACGCTTAAGTATGACCTTGAATTCACCGTTCAATATCAAACTGAAGGTCATTACAATCTTTCCCCCTTGCTACCGAGCAAGTTTGTCAAAAAAATTTTTCGCCAACTGCCAGAGTTTTTGAGAAATTCGAATGGGGAAATTGAAATGCTCCACCCTGTGTATGCCACAGAGGCACCATTGGACTCTTAAGGGTTAAATGCTTAAAATTCAGCCTTTTTCAATTTTATTTGGGTGCCTTTTTAAATTTGGGAACAAGTCAAAGTATAGTTAAGAAGAAAGACTCGTTCTGTTGTTTATTTAGCCTTATATCAAAGCATATTTTTTTATTTTCGGCTTTCAAGAGTGACTCTATTATATGCAGTATTCTCTTCCGCATTATTTACTATTCATAATAGAAATATTTTTAAAAAATTACTTTTGTTTCTTTTCAAACATTTGACCATGAAAAATGGTTTTATTAGCACGAGTTGCTAAGTGGCTTTAGTTTTTCACAAATTTAATGTGTGCTTATTGACATTTCTATCTACCAAATTACTCAACAGACCTAGTAGCATATTAACAGTCATTGCAGTCTGCAGTAGCAGTAGTTTTTGTGTTTTAATTTTTAAATTTCATCCTCTCTCCTTCAAATTACTCAACTTCCTTTTTTATAAATAATGCAATATATTGTACGTATGGACTTATTTTATACGATCAAGTCTTTTCATATATGTCGCTTCTATAGTATTCTCCTTGTATCTTAGATCTTCAAATCGTATCAAACATATAAATAAATTAAGAAAACAGTTTTAAAACTTACATGAACCAAAAGAAATTTTTGTACCCCAAGCTTGAAATGTAAAAGTAAGAATTATTATAATTAAAATAATTAATTTTTTTATAAAGTAATTTTTTGTATTATTGAAGTGATTTCATTTTGTGTAACTTTTATTTAAACTTTCCCCTTCGATTTTAAATGTTTTCTCGTGAAAATTACTTTTTAATCTGCAATGCGCATTCCTGCTAAAGTTTAAGGGTATTAAATTTCTATATCAGTATAAATAATTCATTGATAATTTATAAGTCAGATTTATTGCTTGTATTCTCTGCCTCGATTATTCATGTAACACAATGCCGTTATTAATTTAAATTTACACGAGTATTGTTAGCGCAGTAAAATTTTTCAAAGTTGTTAATCGAAGGTGATTCATAATTTTAGTTCTTTTTACACTTTTTGGATTTATATTACTAGTAATTTAAATTCTGGAGTAAATTAAACTAAATTATGGTTTTGGAAAGGTTCTTTTAGAATTTTAGTATCAGTCTCAATGTGTGATGATAGCAAATTAAAGACACCTACCAATTTTAATCAATCATTTATTGTATGAATTTACCATTATATTTGTTGTTTATGAATGGTTTTTACTATTGGTTCCCAAACTTTTTTGACCTATGGACCCCCTTTTGTATTCAAAACCTGCCACGGGCTCCCAAGTGAAAAGCCTACATAGACTACAAAATTATGTTAATTACGATATATTTATTATTTTGTATTAAATATTAAATTTAATACAATAAATAAATATAAATTAAATTAAATATTATAATAAAATATAAAATTAAATATTAAATTTAAAATATTAAATGTATCCGGGCGGAGGCCCGGTAGTGTTGTTCAGGGGCCTCAAAATCTGTTTTAAATTGACCACGAACTCCCAGAATTATAACTCTCACCCCTGGAGGTCCGTAGAAACCACTTTAAAAACCACTGGTTTATACTACAAATTCCGGCAAAAGTAAAGAAAAAATGGATGTAATGAAAAGTTATGATTTATGACAAAACAAATTTAAGAATTTTTGTTCATTCTTAATGAAATACCATCAGAACTTGAAATGAATAATTATTGGGCAAAAATGTGGGTAGGCGCTGGATCATTTCGATACCTGTTTATTAATCTAAAAGTTAAAAAAATTATTTTAGTCTATTTGTATTGTAGCTCTTTTAAGTTTTTGATTAATTTATCAGCAGATAACCTAAAGTAAAAGGCTGAGAGATGGTAAAAACCATCAGTGGCCACTATTATCAGTAGAACCTGTTCTTTAACGATACCTCAAGAACGACATTTGCCATGTGATATTTTTTCTAAGTATTTGAGAGGCAAAGAAAATTTTTTTTTTAAATTTCCCCTTAGCACTTTAGATTTTGGAGATTTCATTAAGTTGGTCAGCTGTAGTCAGTTTGCACGTATAGTATAATCAGGTCATTTTATTTGATTCACATTAATTGGGCACCACGCTTACCTTTTGATAAGTCATTTTGCTGTGAATTTTGGGAGCAGACGAATTACCCGTCGTGTGTCGAGAATAAGAAGGCCGGGGGATCCGTTTGTTTTACTTGATAAATTTCTTGTTCTGCTCTTGCTGATATTTTTAATTTAAGCTTTTGCCGGATCGGATGAAGGAAAAATCTCTTAAAGTTCTAATCTCTACGATCGAATTTTATAAATAAAATGAGTATTATTTTGTACAAAGTGTTGTTTAAATGAAAATAGTGAAGTCTACAATGTTGGCTGTGTTTTGTCATCGATCGCACAGCTCCACTACGACTGTCCCTTTGTTTTGTAGTGCAAAAAGGATAAATACTGCTTAGAAGTCTCCCATCCTTCGGTAAGTTATTTGTTGAGTTCTTTATTAATGGCTTTTGCTCTTGTTGTTGTGTTTATTCGTTTTTTAAGAGTTTTTCATTCATGATATTGCTAAAATGTTAACAGGTTGACGTCATTGTTTGAAACTGTCATTTTTCTGGTTTCTCTTAAATGATTAATCATGACCATACATGCAGGCAATGTTTTCGAAAACTTATATGGAGATAATCCAAGTTTGAACGATATTTTGAGTTTTTGAAAATTTGCGTATGTTTTTGTTAGTTTTATTAAAAATTCTCTGTTAACTTTTTGGTTGAAACAGTTTCGCTTATCTGCCTTATTTGACGTTTACATAACTAAAATAATTCCCAAAAAACTTTTCTAAAGGATAATTCTTAGTTTGTCTGTAAAAACTAAGTTCAAATTTATTGCGTTTTTTATTTTATTTTAACCATTAAAAGAGTTTAAGAGTTTAAGTTTAATAAGATTATGAAAGTAAATATGGAGTGTAAGTGAAGTTACACACACCCAAGGGCTGGGGAATAAATATCTAAAATATTACTTTGTATGACCACAGTAAATTTCAATCTTGATTTTGCATCTTTTGTTCAAAATATCTTATTTTGACATCACTACAAGTATAATTATATGTTATTGAAGTAAGACCAAAGCAGCCTAATGTTTTTATAGTAGCAAAGAAATGTATGAAGATTTAGGGATTTGTAGAAACCTGATTTCTTCAGTTACTGATCATGGTAATTAAAAACGAGCTATTTTGAAATGAAAACTCATGACTTGTTGGAAGTTTTAAAATTTTGCTGGGCCAACAAGAGGAAGAGGTGAAAGAGAAAAGTAAAAGGACTTTTTGATAGTCTTAATAAATAATTTCTCATGTAATAATTATTCATTAACTTTTTTTAATGACGATTAGTAACTTTTTAGTCTTTCCAGAATATAAGAAAGCTGTAGCTTAGATATAGCTTCTCTTATTTGTTCACTTTAACTTTTTAAAAAAATGCTATAAGTGTCTTAAAACATACTTAATGATGTAAACTAATAATAAATACTATTCATAAATTTAAAAATTCAAAATAGAAGTAAAGTATTTGATAGTTTGAATGTGTCAGCAGCTTATTCAGTTGATAATCCATTTACTGAGCTTGAGATTTTAAAATGTTTGACTGAAAGGTAACTGTAATCAGTTGTTGTGAAAATCAGTTAAAAGGATTTGTGCTGCCATATGCTGTCTTAACAAAAGGTAAGAAGCAAAATTTTAAAGTGCTTTGGGGTACGACAAATTTACCTGTTGCCATTAATGAAGACACTCTTTTAAGTCTATTGTAAGCTAACAGGAATATAAATGTTTCTGATGCTTCCAACAAAGAACAAGGTCTTTCAGATATTTGACATTGTGATTAAAAAAAACCAAAATATTTAGCAAAGTAAGATTTTTTGAGTTAGAGTTAGCTGACATCAGAGGAAAGGTCTTTTCAAAAATTCAGATGAACAAAAAAAAATTAACAAATAAAAAAAATTTGTTCTTTTATTAGAAAATATCAACATCTTTAAATATAAAAGAACTTAAGTTAGATTTTTATTTCTTTATTTAATTTAAGGCTTACTTTTTAATTGACCGTGATTGCGTCGTTATCTTCTGCCACAAGATAACAAAAAAGGATTTTTTATTGCTTTTTAATTGAGGATTGTGAAATGGGTTTTCCGACCCTCCCATTCGTACACTAAATCTTACTGAAAGTGATGCTCTAGGTTCCTCTGGTTACGTTAGGCCTCCTAATTTACTTTGATTTACGGGTTTTCGAAAAAATTTTATGTTAGACAATTTATATAGGTGTTTTTGTATTAAAAAGAAAAACACAAACAACAACAACAACAAGGGCGAGCTCATTTTGA
This sequence comes from Columbicola columbae, assembly GCA_016920875.1. NCBI lineage: Eukaryota > Metazoa > Arthropoda > Insecta > Psocodea > Philopteridae > Columbicola > Columbicola columbae. The sequence continues at coordinate 16,743,745 of JADMLL010000007.1, forward strand.
TAACTTTACGACCTACTGGGCCCTAACGTGCTGGAAATACTTTTCAAATCACTTCAAGTTTATTTAAGCTTATTCACATGTTTGAAAATCCCTATTCCTGACCCTAAGCCTCATCACTAATTTGTGATATAACAATTCTGGCCTATAAAGATCTAACTGCTTTGATATTTAAAAGTTACTTTACTCTGGCATTATGACCAACGTCATGGCATTATAATTAGGAAGTATTAATATAATTAACAACGGAAAGCCGGGTGAATTTTTTGGTTTTTAACCCCGTATTAACTTCCTGTGAGAGTAAGGTGCCCCAATGTTATCTCCAACTAAGACTATGGCTCCGAATGAACTAGAAGCCCTTGTAAAAAAAACTAAAACAAGGAGGATTGGCCACACTCTTCGCGGGGGGACAGGACCAGATGTCACAACAAGCCATTGGAATCTACAAAGAAGCCGAAGAAGACGAAGACCTAGGGAGACATGGAAGCGACCATCCGAAGAGGAGCTCGCTGCAGCAAAGAAACAGCACTCAACAGAGTCCTATGGCTTACCCTAGTAGACAGCCTATGCACCTCAGAGGCATAAGAGGACGTAGAATAGACCACTATCTTAACTCCGAAATTCGAAAATAGTAGTAGAGTGATTTGGTTGGGCTAAAAAAATTATATAAAAGAAGAAGGGGGGAGGAGAAGTTTTAACTGTAAAGAAATGAGAAGAAGAACAAAAAATATGATAGAAGTTAGACGTAAAAAGAAGAATTAATAGATACACAAATTTAGGTAGAAGTTTATGAAGGGGTTAGAACAAGCTTTTTGTTCAGTCGAGAGGTTTTTAACGTTTTAGTCGTCTTTATTCATGAATTTAGTCATGTAGAGAAGGTACAGATAAATTGGTGGTAAATATTAGTTTAATTTTTTAAATGCCGTCATGTGACATTGTAACTGAAAACTGACGTGTACAGATGCATGAAATATTAACAAAACTGAACTTGAAATTGTTGGAAACAACATTTGCGACCAAATTTGATTCTAGAACTAAAAACTTACTACAGGAATTCTAAAGGAAATTAAAATTCAATAAACTTTTTATAAAGTGGTAATATTTTGAGAAGGCAGTTATGTAAAAGGCAAGTTTACTTTCGTATTTCAACGGTAAAAAATTAAAACCCTCAAGTTAAATCTTGTTATTGTCCATTGTTATGTTGTTGTCAGAATGAAGGTGACAAATCACTTGTGATCAAGTTAGTTGTACTTAAAATCTAATGGTTTCTCTTTAAGAAGCAACTTATGTACAAATCCCTTTATTAACAAGGTCTTTCCTAATTTCATCTTTAAGAGTATGATGTCCATTTTAAGAAACCCCGACTTCGTCTTTATTTACTATAGTTTGGTCAAAGCGATCATTTATTGATAGTTAAATAAATCAATGCCATCCGTAGTCTGCATCTTGGGTGGAAGAGAATGGAAGAGAATTTAACATTGTTCTGATCTCTTGGAGAAGTCCTAAGAAAATAAGCTTTGTTTGAGTAAATGTTGATTTTGTTTGAAACCGCTTTTGTCACACGAACGAATTAAGTGTTGATTTGTGTTCTTTTCGTAAATGGGAAGCTAAAAAATCACGCATTCCAAGCACGTGCATCTAAATGTGTAAATATACACGAAAACGGGTATAATTTGTCTAGCCGAGTTGTTCCGGAGTGAGTTTTTGGATCTGGGTTGGCCCTATCCTAACCTCGAGCATCTTTAGCCGAAGCCGCCACAATTTCTTTATCTTATCTTGTTTATTTTCCATCAAAATTCATGTTACCATGATTTTTAACGATTTTATTTCACAAATTGGATTTTTTAGTTTTCGGTTGGAAATGTTGTTATTACAGTTGGAAAAAAAGTTTTCTACCTACCTCAAGTAGGTCGGATTGAGATACTTGGTCAAACAGTGGTGGATTGTGCCTAACTGTTACAGTGTCCCTTATTTTTCCTCGAAGTTTTTTTTCTACATCGCATACCCTCTAAATTTGTACATTTGGTCCTAAAACACTCAAAAACTACTTTTTTTGCATTTTTTGAAATACCGGAACTCACACCCAAAGGAACGGAAACATGCTCAGATAAGTTCCATTACAAAAGTGTACTTGAATCAGAGATCGAACAACTCACTAGCAGTTTAGAGCTTATAGAAAGCTGGAGGAATATTAATTCTACTACCACGTAGAACTACACATTGATTTTGTCAGATAGCGTCATTATATATTCATTATATACATTATTAATTCATTATACAATGAAAGATGTTTATGAAAAGCGATTTTTTAGGTAGGCATGGGGAAGAGGAGTTTACTTACAATTCCGGACAATGTTCTCATAAAATACCGTCTTAGATATTCTTATTTGAGCTAGATATTCTTCTTTTTTGCCAAGGTTATCGTTCTTAGCACAATTAAATGAAGAATTAATTTTTACAAAAAGAAAAAATTTAATTTAAAGTGGCTCACAATCTAAATTGGAAGTGGCATTAAATGAAAACGTTGGGCGTGGGCTAAAATTTTTCCATTTTTAGAAATGAAATCGCAAGGGTCGAAAGAACGAAACGAAATCTTGAATTCATCTTGTGGACCTTTTTCTGTTGTTGGCACGAACAACTTTAAGTAGCACCATTCTTCAGTAGCCGAAATGTGAATGAGTTTGTGTGCCATCAGTTTGTGTTTGCTGTTGTAGTACAAACAACGCAAGGGCTAGCGAAATAAAGTTGGAATTCGCCGGAAATTCGTACAGGTTTGATGTGTTCCTCCCTTGCGGATTAAAGTATGTTGTGAGTATGACCGCATGACCTTTATCATTCCTAGAATGCATTAGGACGAGATATCCTTACGTATCGAGGTTAAATAAAATGAGTTTATAAACCTTATTAGGCAACCACGGACCCTACAACAGCTGTAAGTCCAAGGAGAGTCACTGACACGTAATGTCGTTTTTTGGAAAATGAATCTCAGAATCAGAACTTTAGAAGCAATCTACAATATTTAAAAAAGAAGTTGGTCTAACAAATACTGTTGATCGACCTTGAACATTCAAATACAACATGAAGATACTTAAATATCGCTTTATCGGTATCATCTCCTTATTCTTTTGGGTCGTAAGCAGGCGAAAACCGACTCAAGGAGAAGACAGTCAATCAATGAAATATGCCTCATCAAAAGTCGCAACCATTTCGGGCACGTTCTCTTCAAGTTGCTGAGATAATCTCAACAACGCTTTCGTAATTAAAGGAATGTTTTTAAATTTATGGCCCAGGGTGTTTCTGCTCCCGAGGGATTTCACATAAAAAAGGGGTTTTAACTCCAGCTGGTTTTTTTATCTTTAATGGTTTGCATTTCCGAGAAGAAAAATCATTCAAACATAAGGATCATTTCCTTAAGTTTCGGATGTAAACAATGGAACCGGTTTTCTCGGGGAATGAATAAAAAGGCGTTGGCAACTTACATCCCTTCAATTGTTTGATTTAATTGCGAGTAGGATGGATCATTTAAAGAAAGCGTTCGAGTGCTCGAATGAGCAGCTGATGAACGCTTGAAAGGGAGCGACGGGTGTGGACCAAAGTTACCTCTTCATCTCGAAAACTGAGATTTTTAAATAAGTTTCATCTTTTGTCGGCACAATCCTCATACTGTACTAAGAACATTATAATATGTATTGGTTAAAACTATTATTTTTCTGAGACATGTATAAGAACAGTCAACACAATTTTTTAAGGAGGAAGAGAGTTTTTAAGTTTGAATGAATTGATAATTAAAAAAAAGTTAAAACTTTGTTAGTTGATAGTGCCTCATTCTTGCAAAAAAACTTTTGTGAAGGCGAAAATGGTCGAATCTAAACAATTTTGTCGTTGGTGTCTGTAATTTTTATCAAACCCTGTGGGTGGACGAGAGTATTCTACTTAAACACCCTTTTGCGGGAGAAAGTTATCATTTTATAGAAAGAAAATTTTTAATTGCTTTCAATAAAAACAATTCACAATGAATTAAGTTTGTTTTAAGTTAAAAAAACACCATTGTTTATAATTGAATTGTAAGTATTATATTATATACTTAAATTTGTATAAATAAAACCATCTAAGTTTGGTTGCGATGATAAAGTACCCAGAAAAAATATACTATATGTGTCTGTGTTGATTTTTTTCGTTTGTAATAAGTTATTTTGAACTTTGAACGAGCCATCTTGTGTAAGTAATTACCCTTGAGGATATCATGGACCTTAAATTTGAAAAGATAAGGAGATAGACGACTTTGAAATTAGTTACTGCGTCCAAAGTACTCAGAAAGGATTTAAGAAAAAAAGGCGCCTTTTATTTTCGAACGAGTCAAGTTTGGGAAGACGCCACTGAACGGCTTCGAAACGAATGGAGACCCTAACCACCCTTTTAACTTAAACCGACACCAGTCATGTCTCTGGTGTCGGCAAACACGTGTCCATCTGTTTGTTTTGTGCCTGCGTCTGGAGTCTTGTATGGCCGTACCCAATTTTTTGTTAGCGGTGAAGGGTAGTGATATGTCGTGTATTTCTCTTGAAGTTTTGAACTTTTAGTTTTGGCAACGTCAGAGGTCTTACGGATATTTTTACCATGAGTGTAAGCTTCTATATAGTCTTACTTTTCTAATCCTAGACTCGTTAGCAAAACTTTTTAAATTTAAAAATTGGGTCCCTTGTAAACTTGTATCGTATTTGTTTTAAATTTCATTGCTTTGATTGTAATTTTATATTATTAACATATGCAGTGGAACCTTTCATAACGAGAAAGTCTTGTAACGAACAACATAAATTGCAAAAAAAAGTTTCTCTGAAGGAGCAATTTTTGGCGACTTGTACATGGAGAATCCCCTGACAGTTTTTGTTCGGCCTGGAATGCATTATCCTATTTTACATCGTATTAAATGGAAAAAATTCTTTCGTATTACTAGTAAAACTCCGGAACGAATTAAACTCGTTATGAGAGGTTCCACTTTATTTTTAAGATATTCTTAGTTATGTTACTGTTGTTAATACTTATAAATTTTAATAAAATATTTTACAATTTTGTCATGTTTAAAAGACAGTATACATAGTGTTAGGTGATTAAATTTATAGTTTTGGATGAGAAAAAAGTCATAAAGTGATGTTAGTTGTATTTAGGCGAGTTTTTGGGATCTCAGTAACAGTTAATTAATATTAGTAATGTTTGTATTTTGACTATTATTCTACCCAAGTCACATTTTTGGAAAAATAAGAAATTTTTTTTCTTACCTTGGCCTTTTTTTTGGCCTTGGGTTCGTTTGCGGCAGTTGAGGCCCAACTTCCGTTCACTGCTTCCGCGGAAGTCAAACTTAAAACTAAAAATAAGATAAACTGGATTTAAATATCAATAATAAAAGTGGATTCGGTAAGTTCGCAGGTTCATTTGGGTGAAACCTCACGTTTCATCCTGGTGATGTCCACCGGTACCGAACTGGACAAAAAGTTGTTTTCTTATTCAAAAATGACGCTGTTAAAAAATTCAGTTTATATTTTTTTTAGTTTCAAAATTTGATTACAAGACTCGAGAAAAGTCAGCTTTCTTTTGGTAAGGAAATGATTTTGGGTACAAGAGTTTGCAGAGCGACAGGGGAGGGCACTGAATCAGTCAGCATTGGGAAGTATCGAATGGAAACCACGAGAAATGGCGAACGTGTTCACAAGGGAAAAACGCTTTGACATGTAGAATCCACCCCAGTCACGATCGAGGCCAACTGTTTCTCGAAATTCTCGCGAACAACCCCTCACCTCCCTTTTCAGGAATTCACCCCAATGCGATCGATATCGATGTCTATCTTTTTATTTTTGCTCGAAGGATTTCTATTTGTATTGTCGGATTAGATTGTCCAAACGGTGTTTTTAAGAACCGCTCTTAAGGTATAAAGTATTCAGAGCAACTCGTGTTTATCATTTTATTCGGTTAATTATATAATATTTGAGATGTATAATCTTTATTTTTCCGTTCTCTAGTTTGTCTGTTATATGAAATAGTCAAAAGGCTAACCACTCAAATTTGTTTTTCTTTTTAAAAAAAATGGGTTGAAAATGTGTCATCAAAGGTCAGATTCTGATTCAGACGCTTACTTTTGTATGAGCCATCTTTTCTAACTGAGACATTTAATTCTGAAAATTTTCCAAAATTTACAAGCAAATGATGTTTATAAAAAGTCAAATAAAAAGGAATTAAAAGGAATGAATTAAATTAAAGTTTGTTTGCCAGAAAGGCAGCTGATTGTCCAGCTGCCCGTTTTGGAGGGTTTTTGCAAAAAATGTGGAAGAAACGAAAATAGAATGAAAAACTGTATAAACATAGCATTTACTTTATTTACTTGGGGTTCACGAATTGAAAATAAGGGGAATACACGAATGATTCTGATGATGATGAATTTCACTCTTAATTGTGCACAGGCACACTAGTTTCTCACTAGTTAACTAGTTTCTTTTACATTTACAAGGAACATCCTATACAGTCTGGGCAAACAATTCTCTCTCCATCTCCTTTAAAAGGTTTTTATTAATACACTAAATCCTATTCACTAGTTTTTTGGCACTCTTTTCCAAACAATTTTGTTTCACACGTGAAATAACCCCAGAGCATTTTCTCTAATTCTATAGAATGTTTGCTATTCTTATGAGCTTTTGACCTATTCGAACTAGGGCTCAGTTTCAGTGTGTTGGTAGTCATCAATTATTTGTGTTGGTAACTTTGTTATTTTAGTATTACGGTGTCCCATTAGTTTCTTTCCTTTTGCTAGTGCGAAATGAATATAAAGTATTTACTGTTTAATATGTTATTTATTTTTTTGTTATTATATAAACTTTTTATCTGTAACTATAACGTTTTATGTAACTATAAAAACGTTTTGGTCTGTTACCTTTTTCCATCTCTCAGGAAGACTCAGTATGTCTTCTTTCTGAAATTGGTGAGTTTTTGAAGAAAAATAATTTTGGAGGTGAGCTTTTATTTGGCTTATGGAGAAAAATCTGGAGGCTACAAGATGTAAAACATTCCAGTTTCTATTAACACTAATGCAATATGTGGCCTCGCTAAGTTTTAAAACAGATTGTGACGCAAGCGAAGCCTACTGTAAATGAGCTTTGGGGCAATTGAAACTAATGATAGATAAGGCTGCAAATTTGCACAAACAGAGCGAAACAAGAAGAAAGAAACTTTTGGGACACCATAATAGTTATTGAAAATTTGTGAGATGTAATGGAAAAAATCTTTTACAATTGAAGAATTAAGTTCCAAACAAAACATTTTTAAAGAAGAAATAGAAAAGCGCTTGTTAGTTTCACTTAATGTTTTCCTGCACTGCGAGGAAAATAATTTGAAAGATGAGGATCATTCCTTGCTTGGAGGCAGGGTCACCTCTTCGTGGTAGGAAAAAGGAAATAGAAAAGCCGGAAAGGTTTATGGCAGTTGGAAATGAGATAGAAATTGCTTAATTTGAATCACGTACTGACAAATTTTTGTATGAATCTATTAGAACTCTACGTAATCGAACTTTGCGTATTAAGTGAGTATTCGTTTTTCCCATCACGAACAATATTTACCTAATTTAAAATAATAACAAACAAATTAGAGGCAAAAGTTCAAAATAATATGTAAATCCTAAAGTTTCAATTTTGTAGTTCATAAGATGAAGAACGTTCAGTCCAAGAGTCTGTTTCAATAGCGTATACAAATTTGCTAGTTGCAAATGAAAATTGATTCGGATTGATTTTAATCCTAAGGTCGCGTTGATGGGAAATTGTCCTCCAAAGTGAACATAACTCTTTCAAATAAGGGTTAAATGTTAGGGTAATTATTCTCTTTTATTACTGACCATTGTCGGCCGTAAACAGAATAATTTGCAAACCACTTTGGCACTGATAATTTAAAAGGATCTGAAGTGAAGCAAGGTGGTGGATTATATTGGTGGTACTTTCAAAGCTCCGTGGTCCTCTTATAACGTTGGGACTAGTTGAGAAATCGGAACTCCCGGAACTTTTATCAAGTATTTGTATACTTCTCCCACGTCCCTTTTGCCTACTGCCTACCATAAGACCTAGGTCGTGAAAGAAAGGCAAAGGAGTTTCATGGCCAACTTGACAGGAACCCGCGATACGGGTGAGGGACTCACTTTTGAGAACTTGATGACTTTTTGGGAGGGATGGGAGCAAAAATTAATTTTTGAAACTTGAAACGTGACGTATCATTGTACAAATATTGAGATCGGAATTGGTAAATATGGTAAAGAGCTCTTTTGGAACTTTGTAGTGGCTTTCAAAAAAAAGAAACGATTCTTAAGGGGTAACGTAGTCGATCATATTTAATTACGAGCTCCCACTCAGCTATAACTCTTTAGAAAAAAGAAGACCAACGAACGAGGTGATTATTTTGACAGGGAGTGCTTCGTCTGGCATTATAAATGGGAGCAGGGGCGGGGGCAGGAGGGTGAAGAAATCAGCCCACACTGGCTCTAATACCTATTGTTGTAGTTGTAATATCTCGAACGGGTTTCGCCTTTGTGATGTGTTCTGTGGTGTTCACTTTCAGACTTTGTTTTTAATTTTTTTCTTGTGTGCATATGAGTAAGCAAAAGTATTCTCATTCGTTGTCCCAGACTGTTGTCTCCTGAAATGGTGTCCAATTTGCTGCAGACTTTCTATATAAATCCGTGAGGAAATTTTTTATTCAGTCGAATTTTGCTGATAAAAATGTCTATCAAAACAAACAGGGGAGTTCACTAGGTCTTAATTTAACTTGGATTTGTTTAACCATTGTTGCAGACATCTTTTTCTTAAATGTTTTTTTCTGATGTTAAAATATTTTGCTTTAAGATTCTACCTCGATTTAAAATAGAACTCACGTTCTCCGTGTAATCTTTAGTCCATCACGTGTGACACGGTTCGATTTCCTCTTCAAACAAACGGTCACGTCCGAATATCATAATTGTAACCTTTTTTCTTGTATTAGGACCTGAGTTATTTAGATGAGAAGTGACCTTTGGAATTTTTAATGACTCTTGATTGGATTTATTCCTTTTCTTAATTATGAGTGTGGCGACCACCATTAAATTGGTTTTCAAAAAAAGCAAAGAACCACAAGAAGAAAAAACAATGCAATCATTATTATGTCAAAAGTCTTTGCGTCAACATAAACAGGGAAAAACATTTTGGTATTTTTATATTTTCAAGTAATCTTTTTATTAATAAATATAATTCGGCTACCCAATACAACACTTCATGGCCAATGAACAAAATTTTGATCACCCTACGATTTCGAAAAACGAAAGGAAAAGATAAAAAGAATGGCTTGTGGGGTGGGTGTATTATTGCATTTTGTGTCTTATTACATGCATACACCAAACAACCATTCTGGGGAGAAGGGGGGGGGGTTAAATTTCAAAGAGAAAACCGAGAAAATTTTACAGAAAGAAACGAGAAAAATTTCATCTTAATATAATTTCCACGTGGAAAAAAATTTTCGTAAAAGAGTCGTGGATAGTAGAATTAATGAATAGTAGGTGTTGGTAAGGTCGAGTGTCGAAGAATTCTTTGACGGCCAGGTGGCCCGAATCCTCGTACCAGGTCACCCGTAGCCCACAATCAGTATAATTATTTTTTGAACTCCCCGATTGTGTCAATCTGTATATAGGTCCCTCTTTATAAAGCAGAAATCTTTGAAGCTGGAATCAATAACATTTGTCTTAGTTTAAACTAAAAATCAAATGACCTAAAAGTGGTATCAAGGAAATCTCATTTTCTAATATCATAATCTAATTTGACATGATTAGGTTTCTAGTTAATTTTTGGAAACTTGATGTGTAGAGGGAGTTTTATTAATTCTGATCTTCCATTTTCACCTTTTAAACTGGTGACTTGAGATATGAAAATATCACGCACCTTTGACCTAATGAACTCGAAGAAGTTTGACTGTGAATTTTATTTATTTATTGTCTCGTTTGTGCGATTTGTTTTTTATTTTTCTCGAGCGCTGTAACACTAGGAGTCCTCTGGTAAATTTAGTTTAATATCAAAATACAAAAATGATTTTGTTTTCATGTAATCGATGGATATATTTACAGTTTGACAAAAAATGGGATCGGACTTCTTTTTCAACGGATTTTGTTTGTTGGAGAAGAACTTACCTCTAGAAATGTTTTTCGGCTTGGTTAGTAAAGCTGGTCACGTCGCTTCGAATTTCTTTTGGTTATTTGGATTCCAAGGATCCGTCTCGGCGAAATAAAAAACGATAAGAAGAAAGACACCCGGGGAACTGGGTCAGTTTTTAATTCCGAGAGTCGCCGCGACGAAGAATTTACGGCGCTCGCCGCAAACCAGACACCTGTACTTGCTATCATACCTGAAGTTCTTCTCATCTTCGGTTTTCTTCAGTTAGTCAATTTGGTCGTTGTTCGTTACGGTGTATCGATGAAGTTGCCATTCCGGAATCTTAATCATGATAACGGATTTCGGGTTTCATTAAATTTTGAAAATTTTTGTTTCTTTTGTTTACTGGTGGCAGTTTCTTCCATGTTTTTTTTTCTGTGAATTTGTAAATGAGAAAAATAAACATGGTAAGTGCAAATGAAACTTTTCTGATTTGGGGATACTAACCACAATTTTATACGGACTTAACACGTATTAATATAATAAAGAATTGTAACTGCAAAACCTATAAGAGAGAAAAAGCGCACAAATCAAGTCTTTTTCACCTTCTTGACTTCAAAATGGAAGCCGGTTGGGCTTGATAATAATTCCCAATAACTCACTGAAGAACAGTTAAAAACTGTATTAATACGGATCGTCATTTGAGATAGAGCAAGCAAAAACATTGGTAGGATGTGTCAAAAGACAGAATTTAACTGTTGATTCTCTCTGTGCAAAGCCAAAAATGGAAAGAATCGTTCTGAAGAAGCAGTTACGTGTTTTTTTACGCGGTTTGTAATGAACCCATAAAGTAAGAAGTGTTTTCTTCACAATAGATAACAGCCGCGAAAGTTTAAATATTATTAGCAAGAATCGTTTACCAAAAAAAGTGAAGTGACACTGCCGATGGATGAATATTGCTTAATTCCGTGTTGGTGTCATGTGTCAGATGGAGCCCAATAAATTTGATGCCGAAGGTTCTTTTGAAATTCAAGAGAGAGAACCTTGGCCCACCTGACTTAGATGAACGACGCGCTTTGGGTACTTAATTTCAAAATGGCAACTTTTTCTTGTTTTTCAGCGGGAAAAGAGGGGAGAAAGTAACACTGCTGTTAGTTTTTTGCCATTTTGCGCCGAAATTTCGATCTGTAAAATCTGGCTGTTCATTGTGACCAATATCGCTGAAAGCATGTCCATAACTTCTAAAATTAGTCACCATGCCAAGTTTGTATGCTCGTGTTTCTTTGTAGTTTTACTTGCTCTACAGACGGATACTGTAACACTGAAAAATAATTTTGTGCGCTTTATGGCTCTTTTCGGATAATAATAATGAAGCTAACATTTTAAAAACTCTTTTGTTTACTCAAATTAAGGTAGCGTATCTGTTACGGTTCATTTTCATTTTCCGACAAATTTTCTTTTCTGTGATGTAGACTCCTTGCAGGTTGTCATAGACCCCTGGGGGTCGATATAGACCACTTTGAGAATCACTGAACTAGATATATAGAAATATTCATAATTTGTCACTTTTACCATAATATGTATTAATATACTGTATAATATATACCGATTCAAATTCATTAAGTTCACAATTTCGAGTCGGTTAGTGAAGTAGGGAATTTGTCTTCCAATCATTCTGAAGTAAAAAGGCAAAACCGCTCGCTCGGACTTATATCCGACAGTCATAAAAATTCTGTTTATTTACGATAACATGAAGTAAAGTCACAAAGAAGTTTTGGAATCTCGGAATTCATAACTAATTGTCAACAGCTGCGGAATAAACGGTTACGTCGAGAGGACAGATGAAAGTTGTAGGCTCTTCCGTAAATAAAAGCATTAAAACGTTCGACACCACCGTTTCATTCCTTCATCTCTTTCGACATGGGATTATCCTTAAATTTTTTATCTGTTTTATTATTATTATTATCTGTTTATTATTATTATTATTACTATTGTAACTGCCCTTAGTAAGATGTGGAATTTCGGAGAAGAGGCGGGAGCAAAGAGGAGAAAGGAGACCTTTTACCTGGTTTATTAGAATTTCTTACCGTACCGGGGGCTTAGCAATGGGCTTCTCGAAGTCGTGAGTTTTCTTTCGAGTGCCGGTCTTCCTCAAGGCCAAAACGCCTACACGTTTTAACGGATTTTTCATGATTTATGCAATTTATAAGTCTTCGGGTGATATAATTTTGTTGACGCGATCTGTATATCGGCTAGAAGGGCTTTTGGTTTGGAGATCCACTCGTGTTTTTCAGAATGCGCGGCCGCGACTTATACGAAAATATGGTTACCTTCGTAAATCCGATTGTATCAAACGAAACTTTCCCTCTGGCTGTCAATGTATATTTTACAAGATGAGATATCGGATCATTAAATTTTGGAGGCTGAGAGATAAGTATGTTTAAAAATTTATTAGTGACAATTTTTAAATTACATTTTATTGTCAACCGTTTGTTTTGTGGTCCGTGCTCTGAAATTACTTATTTGAATCTTTCTTTGGAAATGCCTAATGAAATATTGTCTGAAAGTTCCAAATTTGATACAAACATAACCATACATTCAAAGCCCGCATGCGTTTTACTGCATATGAATTATCATTTCCAGAACGAAAAGTACCACTCTCCACTTCATACTGTACCACATAGCATATTTTTTAGTAATAAATGAACAAAATTAAGAAACACAAGATGTTGTTCTGGTCTCATTCAAAGGGGGAAAATTCAACAGAAATCGAAAGAATTGGATTTTCGTGCTTTTCTCGTAAAGATATTTGGTTCTCGCGTGTGTTGCTCAAATGTGTAGTCAACCGAATCGAACGGGGTCTTTCTACTTTCTCCCGGCCAACCAGGTTTTTCTTTTTTTTTCTACAATATTTGGAGGGTAGGAAATTAATCTTGGTATCAAAGACGTTAGTTTTTCATTTTTCCTTAAAAATCAAAAAGAAACGTGTTTCTTGATACCCGGTGTCAATAACTCTTTGATTGTAACCTTGTTTTTTGTTTAATGAGTCTTTCAGTTAAAACTTGCCCACACGGTAACGGATATCCAGGTTGACTTTGATAATGGACATGGATGGTTCCGCGATATCCGTTATCAAAGTCGTTTTGTTACTATTGATTTTTTTACTTATAGTATAAAACGCAAATGGACGTATAACTCCATTGGTGTACACAACACTCAGACTCCACCGTGAATTAGAATACATCTGATCAGTCGATGACTTCAACTGTAAAAGAAGGCAAAACCTTTTGATAAAAGCCTTTTGAAACTAAAAGCGATATATTATTACACTGGGTTTTTACACCGCGTCATGTTTAAAGAAAAAACCAACGTTTAGTTGTCATCCTGACGATGTACGTACACTAATTGCAACCGCAAAAAATTTAGATGTCACCTTCATTAAGTTGGTTGCAGAAGGGGTTGACTACTAACCAACCCTAAACACCACCTTGAAATGTCTTTCGGTGAATGGGTACCTCATGTTTACACTGAAAATGAAAATACTTCTCACCGTGTTACACAAGCCCTCAAGTATTAAAGTGGTTTTTATCGGTCCAAAGCACTCGCATCTAGTTTTAGCACAAGAAACATGACCGTTAGCATTCGAGATGATTTTTTTCCAAGTACACTTTATGAATACTCCAAGCTTTCTTCTCTTGCTCCCTTTACCCCGCCGAAGCGAATGAGAACAAGGACAAAACTAATTTTTTTCTTCTTTTCACTAATTCTGTTAGGAGTCTTGCCTTGAATTATGATAAGAGCTGCCGTAATGTGAATATCCCTTTGAGCCAAACTAATTTTTGTTTAGCTACGTCAGCACAGTTGAAAAGTTGTGCGAGATCCTTCTTTTCATGGTCCATAATTGGTTTTTTTTGGCACTTAACCATTACATTATAAACCTCCCGACAAAAAGTCAAATTCTCTGAACCATAAGTTGGGATAATTTTTGGGGTGGTTTCATCTCTCTGAAATATGCCGACCGCCTCACCGGTCATTAAAGCATTCCAAATTATGTTTCTTCTGTGTTATTATTCAAGTTAATTTTGATAATTAGAAAGATTAAAGTCTTCACAGAATTTTAGCACGTTTTTAAGGAAAAAAAAAAGAGAAATTACACGCAAAGTGATGTTTAGTAGTGATATATTGTGGTGAAATTATGTCACAGTAAACCTACAGAATACCTATAATAACACTTTGAACAGATACAACTTGAGGATTTAAAAACATTTTATAGTCATAAGACCGGGCCCATCAAGAAGGAAAGGGTTGGGGGGAGAAAATCGGTAATGGTTTGCTTTGTCATTCATCGTACTATTCAATATAATTATTCAACTTTAGTTAAATCATCTTGTGTTCTCACTTTTATAGGTGACTTAACGAAATTTATGGAGGGAAATATTTCGAACAGCGTAACAGTTGGGAACAGCTTAAGTTATTCCCCCGTTTGATTTTTCTAAATATGTATATATAATAGTATATATTATATGCATTAGTATACATCATATAGCATATTCTGTACATATATGTTTCCTGAGGGAGAAGCCATTTTGTTTTTTGGTAGAACCCGACCGAAAGTTTAAATTGATATGAGTGTTTGTGATTTTATCTTCTTGGCAAATCACGACCGCACTTTATTGATTTTCTAATACAGTCCCTAATTTGTCACAGAGATGCTTTTGTGTGACTTTTAGAGCTTTAACTAAAGTGAATCAATTTTTATAAATGTCAATAAATCTTTGCTGTAGGCGTAAATTTTTTACAAAACTTAAAAATATTGCGTACAGAACAAAATAGAACAGTAGAACATGAAAATTGTAGGAAGTAAATTGAATAAATTTAACCTTTTACGTTAAAAAAACTCACTTTGACTCGGATCGCCATTTTTCTTATCCGAATATAACTAAAAAACACTTCTTAAACTAAAAAGTTAAATTTTCATAAAAGTGATGTGAACCGAACCTAGACTACAATCAGAATCGTGGAAACAACCCTTTCTTTTGTTCGATATTGTCATTATCGATGTTCAATATTGATCTGATCTTACTTGATTACTAACAAGTTTGGTTATGGCAGTAAAAAAGAGGTTTAGATCCACAAGTGCCTAGAAACAATATACTAAATGTATCTATTATTAGTATTTTGATTTTATTCATTATAAAAAATTTAGTTTGGACTTTGAAGGACCAAGTGCCAGTACCCCTTAACCACGAACAATTATATCTATTATTAAAAATTTCTGAAATAACGCAGATTTCAAATAACGCAAACGTTTTTTTGTGGGTACTTTCAGATCCAGTAGCTTCATACTCAACGGCGTTTATTTTCTCAAACTGAGTTCATTCTATTTGAAATGTTTTCTCCTCATCGTTGCTGCTCCCTCTCATTCTTCGTTATTTTGACATTTTTATCGTATTCTTTTCTACCAGCATTAAATTAATAATTAATTAACTAGTTATGACGAAACGTAAATAACACCAATAAGTTATCTAAACCTATAATCCAAATCACTTTTCAGTAAATGTATTTCTACCCGAGTAAACGTTGAATTGCAAACAATCTCATAAATTACCCAATTGGAAACAACTTTTCACACTTTTGCCAAAACAAAAACAAAAATAAAAGTTAATAGTTAAGTAAAAGTCAGATTATTTTCTAAAAATGACACACAACTGCCAATTTGATGCTTGATAAAGAACCTAATAAATAAGCAATTTGAAGGAAATGAAAATAATAATTTTCTTTTTCTTCCTGTTCCTTTAGCAATAACTGCTTTCAAGGACGCAAATAATAATATAATATATTCTATATTTTTTCCCTTTTGGCATTACAAAAGATACACATCCCGCAACAATGTTCGAAAAAATGAAGCAAAAACTTTGAACTTATTTTTCCTGTCCTCTTCGGCATTTCATGCTTGCAATCAGTTTAATTTTCCTCGAATCTCTTGAGTTTTTTAAATATTATATTATAGAAGGGTAGAGTGGTTAAAATGTCACTTTTGTATTTCGGATTGATAGAGGGGTGGAGGATTCGGTTGTATTGCTCCTGTCGCTGGATCTCTTCATTCCTTTTCGCCAAAGTATCCATCGTCTTCTCCCCGTTCCTGATTCTTCTCATGAACTCCTCCTCTCCCATACCTTTTCTTTTCAAGTATCTCCTCCTCTCCTTCTACCACCCCTTTCTTTTGTTCCTTTTTTGTCCAGTTCCCTGATAATTTCCTCCAGAATCCAGGTTTTCAGTCCCCCTCCCCTCATGTCGAGCTGCAAGGACGCAAATAATGTAAGGCAACAGAAGACTAATAAGAAACTCAAACTGAGGTAGCCCATATAACTAAATTAGAATTTTTAAATCAGATGAATATATATAAATTATGAATTTTTTTTTCTTTTGAAATTTAATCCTGTTTCCCACCTTATATTAATAGTATAAGAGGATGTGGGAGAGGGCTCTAAGTTCTTTTAGTCAGGTGTTACCACTCGTGGTCAATGTCTTCACCAAGACAAATTGCAATGTTTTCAAAAATTTTACTATAGTGGCGTAATAACCAGAAGTTTAACATCAATAACACTAAATTTTAAGGTTTTTTTGGGGGGAGGGGGGTCATTAAAGTCTGGAAACTGAATCTGTCACGTTTCCTTTTTGCGTGGGTTTAATAGGAAACAAATTCGAGGGACCACTTTATCGAGCTAACTTGATAAGGTTTTATGTTTGCTTTTCTACTTGAAGGTCTTTCAAGATAGAAGTCTCGGCCCCTGATGACAATGCTCAATTCATAATAAGGATTTTTTGTTGGTTAATTTTTTCCTCCCGGTATTCGATCTGCTATTTGGCATCATCGGAATTTTTACTTATGGCATTTGAGACTCGTTCTAAGGAAACGAAATTCCACGCGAAAACAGGTTCCTCGGATTTTAATTCGCTATTTAAAAACAAACTGGTTTTGTCATCGGTGATTCTTTAGAATGGAACATTTGCAATTCAAGCTTTTAATCACTTAATATATTCAAAAACAAAAAAAAGTTAATTTATAGTAGAGTAAAACGAATACTGGCGGCTGACTGGCGACCAGATTTCTTTCTCTCGCTCCCAACGTGCTGCCGATGCTCATCTCGACCTTGTTGATCTTCTTTATCAGCACGTGTGTAAACATTAAGTCTGAATCAAAGAGCACATCTCTTCCTCTCGCGTCTATGGCGAAAATCAGGTGGAAAGTCTTTGATGAAATAAACATGGCGACTGGTCGGGAGACGGTCAAATTCAGCCTTCAAAGATGAAATTTCAAAAAGTTTTTAATAGTCTTTGATCGATTAAAATGAGTCGGCAATGGCACATATTCCTTTTAAGGTAGGCCAGCCTTTGTGCAGACTATTTTTATCTGCGAAACCGTGGCAGGTCTCTTGACAATAAACTCAATTTGTTTAATTTATTTAGCTGCCTACTTAGGGTCGTTTGGAAGGAATTTTCCTTTCGGGAGGGCGGTGAACGGGGGCTCCAAAGTAGCTAGGCGGATCAATTGTTTTGTGTTAATTGCTGCATTTTAAACGTCGTTAATATTCATGCTCTCGCTTAGAAACAATGACAAAAGTATTAGGTTCATGAATAATTGGCATAGTAGAACTTTTTGAGCAATTCATTGGCAATTAAGTAAAAATTCCTGAGCATATTTGACGTAAGTTAATCGTGCGTGGACCCTTTCGAAGCTTTCAAATTCGTTTCTTGAAATGTAAAGTTAATTTTAACATAGTTAATTACTATAACTCCCTCTCTTTTCAGACTGTGCAACAAACTTTCAAAAAAGCCCTTGATTTATGCCAAGACTAATTCTTATTGAAAATTTAAGGAATGTTTTGAAAACTAAGGGACAAATTCACATTTGTGGGCATTTAAAAAATACTTTTTTCTTTCTAAACAATTCTGTAGTATCTGTTGTCTTATTCGTATTATTACTTGGTTTTGTGTTTCCTCTTGTTTTGTTTGGCTCATCAAGATTGAAATAAATGTATTTTTATTTATTTTTAGTTTATATTTGTTTTGATTGTTGCAACTCTTAAGAGAATTTAAATGTTTCATGTCCAATAATGTTATGTGAAATTTTTAAATCTTACCAAAAGGTAAGATAGATGTTAAATAAGTTGATAGTATGATGTTGAAAGTAAGTATAGATGTTCATTTGTTGCCTTTCATTGAGTTTAAAGCAGATGAAAAAATAAACAACATTATTAGTACGACTCGAAGCTTCATGTTAGGAGCATAAACATTTTGGTGATTTTATAATTTTTGTAAATTGGCAGAGATGTAGTGTAACGGTTAGAGCGGCATATCTATAAAAGTTATGGTCGTAAATTCGAACCCTTTCTCACATCCTATGGGTTACACCTTTAGGTAAAAAACAGGATTAAAATTCATACTTTACTTTAAATCTCTATAATTTTTATAAATTATTTGTTTCTGTAACAATTATAATTCTAATATCAAATACACTCACCTCCTAACGGCATTTCGCTATAACCGCTCTCTTCAATTATGACACGTTATCGATTTACGGCCTAAAATGTTTCGTTATAACGGCCAGAATGTGTCAAAACTATTGGTACAAAAGTTAATTTCCTTCCTAAAATTAGGCAAAACATTTTGGTTCTAGCTTATGATCTCGGCTTTGAAGGTTTGAACGAACTTGATGTGCTTGATCAACTTAAAGCAGATAGGGAACCTTTTTCATACGAGGAACTCATTCAGCCGCAATTGCAACTGGTATTTAATGAAGGGGCAGAGCCTGCTGTATCCCAACTTTAGCTAGCGTCAAAAAATTTGTCGAAAGCTTTTTCGTACTTCGAACAAGGAATAAACATCCTCCTTGAAAACGCTCCTGATGTTTGCCTGAAGCCAGGCCCATCCTTACCAGCGAAAAATGATTACGACAATAATCTGCAGGCTACCTTTTCTTTATCATCATCAGATTAAAGTCATTTTTTTAAAAATTATGTATGTATACATACACATATACTATGTAACATGAAGTTGTTTCATTTTTGTTTATAGATTATTGTCGGATTTTGGAGTGGGTTATTATTTTGTGTACAAATAATTGTACTTGTTATGTATTTATATTTTATTTGAGTGAGATAAAAAGATAAAATGCATTTTGAATAATAAACCATATGATATATTTAACAAATTTGGAACCGGTCTAAATGAAATTGTATGAATTTATACTAAAATAAATGATTTATTATACAGCTTTTCGCTTTGCAGTCAAGTTTCGTGGAACCTATGTAGGCCGAATGTGTATTAAAAAAAGAAAAACAAATTCTCCTTCCAGTTAAAAAAAAATTTTAATTTAATAATTTTCAATTTTTATACATTTATAGTTTTTCATTTAGTTCACATTAAAATTTTAATTTAACACTACAAATTTGAATTCTCGAATCGAGATTCATTGGTGGTCACTATAATATTAAAAGAAGCGGACTAAAAACAAGGAATTTTGCTTAGGGTTGAATTGATAGACAAGTGATAAACTTCCATTGATTTAGGTATACTTCGGCATGTCAATTAAAAGAACAAGATCAGGATTTTTGACAAACTAGATGGTGGAGTGGAAATATGCCATCAGCTTTGTAAATTTTGTTCTTTGCCAACACCTGACCTTGGAGAAGGGAAAAAAATCTGACAAAGCTTTTTTTTACAAAAATGGCACCTGTGGGAGGAGTAGTATAGTGGTTAAAGTTCCTGACTCCTGACACAACGGTCGTGAGTTCGAATCCTCCTTTCGCATCCTGTTATACCCAAAAATAAGGGTGAAAAACGCGATTAAAATCACCACCACCACAAATGGCACCCTCACAAATAAAAATAGTTGGTTGTTCAACCTGAATCGGTACAGTGTCTCATATGGGGACACCCTTGATGGCTCTTAAATGAGTCGATTGTGGTATTTCGAATGTTACGAGTGAAGGTACTGTAATAAAATTTTTATGCAATGTTTTTGCTACTATAAAAAGGACAGATTCTCCAAATTTCATTTTAGAATTTCACTTCTAGATGTTTAAACTGCTTTAAGTGTCATTTGGTATGAATTAGAATGAGTAGAAGTGAAGGGTCGTTAAACACTAAATACTGAAGAAAGAGAATCATTTCCTTATAACCTGTAACTTTTAATTTGAAATGTTGGTAACCTTCAGATCTTTTACTTAACTTTTTTTCTTTCTTGACCGACACGATAGCATTTAGGTAATTAATTTACCTCAAGCAAATGAGAGGTAGCTTTATCGAAACGATGGTTCCCAGACTGTTTGAATGACTATTGATGTTACTAAACACATATATGATCAGTAAAAATTTATTTATTTATTTATTCTCGCATTGCAGTTGCATAATTTCTAATTAGCATAGGTAAAAGAGGTTGTAAAAATCTGCGCGGGAAGAATTCTTGATAAGTTTTTGTGAAGTTTCACAAGGGAGTGGCAGGAAAAATTTCGAAGGAGGTGTTAGGAAAATTTGTGTTGTGATGTTCTTACATTTTAAGGGAGTTTCCTGATTTGTTTGTCATTACGATTCTCAGGCCAGAGCTTTGAATATGTAGTGAGAGGTGGGGGCATTCCATATTCTTTTTTATAAATTATACATCTTTCTGTAGCTACTGGGGAATAGAAGACTAGTCGGTCTGACATAACTTTGCAATGCTTTCATCCATTTGTCGTTTGGCTGTTCATTCGCAACGAAAAGAAGGTTCAGTCATTTTTTCTTTTTCCTTGGTAGCCCTAACGTTTCTTTTGCCGTTCTCATTTTTTTCCAAAAGTCACTGGCAGAATTTTCGTAAGTCCTTCCACTTCTCCGACGATTCTAGAAGTTCGTCTATGATGTTAGCCATGTTAAGGCTCTGGAAAGTTTCCTGAATTTTCTGCCGTTCGGTTGACTATATGAAACATCTTAGCTTTTATTCTGGCGTGTCCTCTTCTTTTTTACAATAATAACATATTGCTGTGTTACTTCGTTGGGTCTGATGGAGAAAGACGTTGAGACAGCCTTGTCTTCTCAACCTCTGCGGGTTTCAGAACTAATTTGATTTTTGAGTGTAAATTGGTATTTTGGTGTTTTTTTTTTAAACTCAGTCCAAAGCTATATTACTGGTCTACTGCCGTATTGTGAGCCGACTAAGTCATTGTAGTGTGTACGGAGTACCTGCAGCTGACGCTGATTGGCATTGTGTACTGTTTATCCTTTGGATTTCTACGAGTACTTTTAAGATATCGGTAACTGGTTCATGTGTTTAGGGTCATATTAGAAAGATACTAATACTCTCACCATTTAAGGCTTTACCTACTCATTTTCTATCCAATTTTTATGTCTTTAGTAATCCATGATAATATCTAGTAAAATCTAATAGTTCTCTTATTGTCATTATACTATCAAAAGGCATATTCAGATGTCACTGATATTTGTATTAAATTTTTCATGCACTGATGTTATTCTTTGCTTTATATCAACTTATACTACCCATCCAACATCTTTTTATTTGATAAAAAAAATTGATTTGATTTTCTTCGTGGTGATAATACACCTGAAGTATCATCAAAGAGTAGAAGAAACTTCCAGCCTAATAATTCTAGGTTTCGTCTCGTCTTAGGGAGGATGAGAAAAATAAAACATAAAAAGAGAAAGAAAAAAGTGAAAATTAATAAGTTCACATGTTGTTGTGTTAATGACAGACTTTTTTTCCTTACCTCGAAAATAACAAGTTATAACTGGTCGAAAACGAAAGTCATCGATTTGAAAATAGTCGGAAACAGCGATTTTGAATATTTTTATTTAGTTTTTTATCGGAGGGGCGCGCCGGGTAAATTGGCCGTAAACGCGTGGATTGTAGCCTAAAAAAAACAATCAAAAATAAATCTCGTTTTTTAATAATCCTGTTTACAGGCTGGTTTCGTCAGGTATTTCACTTAAGTACGGTTTTAGGTCACATAATCACTGGTTAAGCTCGGACATAACTTTTTATTGTTACAACAGTTCTCCGTTTCGTCTAAGTTGATTGTCTAAAATCTCACCATAGGTTACCCAAGGACGGGGAGCGCTTCTACTCTAAAGTATGAGATCGAGTTTTTAAGACTTTTAAAACGAATAGAGAGAAAAAAAAAGAAAGTGATTTTTTTTATTATTATGGAATGCTGTTATTTTCGAGTGAAAAATGCAGTACCGAGAAATTTTTAGAATGTCGCGGTACCGAAGAAATCATCGCTTCAAGGTTCTTTAAATGAAGTGATTCGTTTTGAGAGCAAAAGCCTGGAAGGAAACTTTTATAATTCTCCCTGAAAATATCTGTTCTCGTTATTTGTTCTTGTATTTCTATTTTCATGTTGCCCTTGTTTCGAATTGCGATTTGTTTTTGTTTATTAAAGTGTTGTAATCCAAAAAAAAAATCCAAAATGAACGTTCAGACCTTTGGTGGATATTTCTTTTTATGGGAGAAGTCTGTTGCTTGAATGGTCGTTATGGTTGTATACCCGAATATTGATTGAGAGTTAGAGGCCCCTCTTCGCATCTTGTCATACTGTAGGGATGAAAAATTGAACGAAAATCTTGAACTTGTTATATCCTAACGAACATACTTAGAAAAATGATGGGGAGGTCGCGTAGGAGTGTAGGCTTAGATAGTGAGATGCCTGGAACACGGGTTTAAACTAAAATGGTACAATACCTGGCTTGTTTGGGGGAGGTAGAAAGACTAAGGGACAACAGAGTGAACTCTTTTAGAGTTTGCCCTCCGGAACTTAAAACACAGGGTGAAGGCAAGGGAACCGATTCCCATTATGCGAATTTTTTGTCTTAATTTATCTGTATGAAGTGAGGGTTACAGAGAAAAAGATATTTTTGAGGATTAAAATTTGCCTTTCTCGCGTTATTGTACTGCATGTGTGTCTGTAACATCCGAGGAAAGCATAAAATGTAAATATCTACTATTATTCCAGTATTACTATGCTAAGTTGGGGGCAGGATTTACACGACACTAAGGTTTGTTTCACAAAAATCGTAAATTTCTCGAGATAAATTTCATCCAACTTTCCTGAAAGTGCGAGAAAAAAGTGAAAATGATTCAGATTAAAGGAAAGTTGATTTGGCGTCGAATGTGACTGTTTTAAAGTGTTTGTATGCCTTAAAAACTTAACTTAGGAATTCACAAAAAGATTTTCTTGCATCAGTGAACGTCCACTCGTGCGTTACACGTGCACACTTGAGGTGTGCAAAACGCATTGCGTGTTCCAAGTCGAATAGCATAATCAAATACTTGAATCCAAAGAGCATATACGAGTCACTTCTTTCTAGGTGTTTGTGGTGCGGCGATGAAGTCTTATCAAAATTAGAAATTATAACTAATACTGTAATTATTTTCTTTGTTTACAGGTAGTACCCCCTTGCCCGTGGTCGGCTAGTTACTTCAGTGAAGCCGTAGCCTCTCTGGTCCATCGTATTGGAGAATCACTGCCAGAAGTCAGAATGCCGGCTGTACGAGGAAAAAGGGGATGGTGCGGGTGCATCCAGGTGAGTTTTTCACTTTTTTATACAGCTGATGTACGATAACATCTAGTTTAGGTTACATCCTCTGATTTGGAAAGCAAACTTCTTCGCGTACTTTGGTCAGTATGCGGGGTGATGATACTCCTTCATAAGCAAATTTAATGTGGTTCTGTTGGGGACTGTTGTTTAAAGTCAGGAGTGGTGTCTGTGTGGCCTCATTTTTTTAATCGAGACTTCTGTCCCTTCCTTTTCTGAAGCGAGTAAATAATTTTGTTACGTGTATACAGACCAGTTAATCCCACTGAGGAATTTCCCCAGTTTAGAACCAAATTTTCAAGGTAAAATTTGAGCGACAGGAAATACGAGGTTGTATGAACTTTAAACGTTAGGCCAACAGTTTATTGTTACGCAGATGATAGTTAATTAGGAAAAGAATAGTTTTCTTATTTGGAAGGCAGTAATTTTATATAATTTAGGGTCGACAATGATCATTGAAAATTGTTTCGAACCGATTCTCCATCTGGGACAAATGTAAATGTTCTTGTCTCTGCACGTCTCGGTTTCCCCAATGTGATCTTGAGAGAACAAGTTCTACCGTTCAGAAGAGTTGGCAAATTATGCTGGCCGAACGGTGTACTGAAGGAGCTGATTATGTAAAATTTTTTAGTTAGGTTTGAGCAAGCATTAGTTGATGTTATCATTTTGTCTGGGATAGCCATCAACGGACTTTTATTTTTTTATTTTCAATAGAAATGAAGTTATGACTGTAATTTTTGGCCATTTATTTGACAAATCAGCCTATACATAACTACATAGGTGTTTGCGATTTTTACTTGAGTCATATCCACCGTTTATGATTCAATTTTCGGTTGCAGCATAGTTTTTTTTCCTTGAACCGTATTTGATGATATTTGCTAATGATTCCGATCCAAACCCCCCAAAAATGGGGGCAGCTACAATGGAATTTATAAGGTTAATATAATTTTTCGCAGTTAACAAACGCCCGCGTAATTAATTTCTCCAGCATGATAAAATTAAAATGATAAAAAACCATAAAAAATAACGTAATTCGACGGAACATTTCATTTAACACCTTTTATGATAAATTTAACGGCTACGAATCACAAGACGTGATTTCTCGGAAATTCTCACTCGTTCAGCACTCCTAAAAATTATATATTATTCTATATATCATTTTAAAATAAGCAAAGTCGATAAAAAATACGAAAATTTTGCAGTAGGAATGGAATAACAGGGGTTTAGCTGTTTCTTGTCATGGGAATGGATTTCCGTATCAATGACGTTTTGAATAAAGGTTTGTATGCGACTAGGAATTCTTGCCAGTTGGGAGCAGTTATATGACAAAATCTATTCTACTTACATGTAAATTGCAATAAATTAATTATGTTTAAAAAGTGCGTGTGGGAGTGTGGGATGCCAATTATGTAGGCTGTTGCAGACCATGGGGTGGCCTTGCTTTTGTAATTTTTATTGGGATGGATATCATGGAGTCGAGGTAGGATTATAAGATCACCAAAAAGTTTGTGTTAATGTCTCGATCTTGATTCTCGATTCGAATATCATTGGTGTCATTACATATTACACACTTATGTAAAGAGTTCGCCATAACGTGCTGCTTATGTTGAACGTGAGAGGGTGCTGTGGCAAGATTGTGGCTGACCATTCGAATCTTCTTGAAGAGCGGATAGGGGTGTGTTGGACTGAAAATTTGTTGAGATTTTTGAATAAATGGAAATTGCCGTATTCAATCCTTAAGAAGCCTGTCCCTTGCTGCTCGTCATCACGTTGGGGTCGCTAATTTAAGGGGTGCTATATTTGTTATAGAAATTTTTTGTTGATATTCCGAAGCTACGAATAATAATATTAATAATAATAACCTTACCTTACCTTTATTAGAAGAAATCAAATGCATGTGACATCAATAAATAGTTAAGATCATGCCAGTCATTTAGGACTAATACCAAAAATCTGCATACCAGCATCAAACAACTCGAGCTAACCCTGCAATTACGGAAATCTGTTCTACTGCACACCTTCTCCGTGGTGAGATAATTCCTCAATTTCCCCAACAAATAGCTGAGAGACAAAACACTTACCTTAAAGCTCGCTTTTTGCTTATAAAACCGGTCAGTTTTCACAGTACTATAAACAGTCTGCGAAATATTTTATGGTGTATCGCTACCGAGTTTAAAAGGAAGTTCAGCTTTCAAATCGAGATAATTTAGAAGCGCAAAAGCTTAGAAAATGATTTTTTTATGATGATGAAGTTATGTAAAATGAACCTGGATGGTGCCCTAATAAACCCAAAACCATTGGCCCAAGAATGACCCACTGGAAATATAACGGATTTTTCTTATTTCTGGGCCTTGAGAAGTTCTTGCCGTTTGCCGTCGGATTAGTACATCATGGGTTTAAAAAGGCGAGGCAATGAAAGTGAAATCTATTTTTATTTTGATTGTTTTCATTTCCTTTTTTTTCTCTTGATTTATCAGGAAAATCGATTTTTCAGGTCTTTTCACCACGACAAAGATTTTAACTGGTTTTATAGTGTTTCCGTTAGTTGAATAGATGCGTTTAAAAAATGTCTCTTTAATGGTATTGGAAGGTCGAAGTTATCAATACATAGGAAATTGATTTTTTAAAATAGATTTTTATCTTGCTAGTTTGTCTTCTTTTTTATATTTCAGCTAGAGTTAGTCGTTATTAGGTAGTAATCGTCACAAATTAATGGCTTTTTATCACAAGGAAGATGTCAGAAGGCATCCATTTCAATTTCACTAATATATTAATTAAAGGATTTTTTGAATATTCCTTCTATCCATCAGTTTGATGATTGACCTTCAGCACCTTTTCATTTTTTCACTGATGAAAGTTTTCCTAAGAGGGGGAGGCAAGGGGTTGTTTTATTCGAGTACACCAATATACACTGGCTGCCATACTTGTTTACCAGTGACTGCCTGTCCAATGTCTCCTTATTATAACTGTGGGACTGTTGGGAAAGATTGTGAAGAAATTATAAAGGAGTTCAAGGCGCTGTTTGTCTGATTTAATTCGTAGGTGAGCGAGGGGTGGAAAATATCGGACTATCTCTTTCTTCACCGTGCAGGTTTGAGAAAGTAGATGTGCGGTTGCAGCGCATCAAAACCTTCATTTATTGTAAGACATGGATATGATTAAAGATAAAACAAGTTGCCTTTAGTATCTGACATCTGACTGCCAAAGAATGAGTTAATGTCTTTCGATATATACACACAATCAGAGATGGAGGAAGAAGAAGAGCTCACACTTCTTGTTCTTTTGTTATTGATTTCCAAAAAAAAAAACTTTTCTCTTCTCAGATTATCTGTTTACTTACTTGAATATACTGAATCTGTTACTCTAAAAGTGATAAATCGGGTGTTGTGTATAATTCTCGGCGATTATTTATAATCTCAGGCTCATGATGGAGACTTTAATACATGTTTGACAAATTTAACAAAAGACCTGGGAAAAGCCAACGAAGCCAACAGCTGTGCCCACCAGTAACCCTCTACCTACCTTCAAATTAAAGGCGGAGAATGTAGCTGGTAAACGTAATAAATATTCAGTAATTTGTCACTTTTACCAAATTTATTGGTGATTACGAATAATCGGTCTTAAAAGTTTTGAGTTCCCCCTTCCCGCCCTCGCAATCCTTGTTAACTAAGTGTGAACTTCTTTATTAATAGCAGGTTGGTGTTTCATCACGTCAATAAGCTTCCGGATAAGCTTTTCCAAGGTAAAGCACTTTTTTGTTGTTGTTGGGCAGCGCGTCGCAGACGTGGAGGTCGTTCGTCGTCGTCGTCTTGACCATTTTAAGCTTTCGAGTTTTTTTCCCCTAAATGGATTTTGATTATTTATTTAGGCGCTCCATTGAGTCAAATCTTCGTTTTTTTTGACAGCTGTTGCAATATTTTGATTCTTTAACACGTCGAGTTATGGTCGTATTAATCTGCGTCACTTTTCTTTTTCTCTTTCCCTTTTTTGCATCGAATCTTCCTCGCGACATCACTCAACTTGTAACTAACGAATCACGCTAATTCACTCATAAATTGACTTCATTTTTTTGCTTCTTCTGTCGAAGAAAGGTAGTCTGCCGTGAATAATTCATGTCATTCTTCTCTCTCTTCCTTAGATTAATTCATGACTTTCTTCTCTCGAATTTTTAATTCTGATTAATAATAGAAACTATCTAGAAAGTAACTGGACCACGTACTACTAATACACGATTTAATTATTTGTTGACTTCTGACTTAGATGATTTTGTTTTTTTCTTCTAGTTAAGATTTAGACAAAGATAACATTTTCAAACTAATATATTTTTAAGGCGAGAAATAATAAATTCTAACGTAAAGAAGTGATGATGGTTTTAATCCCGTTTTTCACCCTTAATTTTTGGGTATAACAGGATGCGGGAGGAGGATTCGAACTCACGACAGTTTGCGTGCGTCCAAGTCAGGAACTTAACCACTACACTACTCCTCCCACGTAAAGAAGTGAGAAGTAGTGAAAATTACGCAACTAGCTATTAAATCCTTTCAAGAGACATGTTATTACAAAGATTGTGAAGATGAGGTGAGAAGTCTTTTGGGGCTGTTTCATTCCGGACTATATGTACCACCCTATCAATTTTTAAGGTCAAATTCTTAGTTGGGCAGTAAAGTAGGTGAAAAAAAACATTAGAGATGGGAATAGCCATGTTTTGGAACAGTCAGAGTATTATTTATTCTGTCAATGAACGAATCCCGGATATTTCTAATTAAGGTCGAATAATTGTAGATTGTTTGTCTTTTTCAACGTTAATATTTTGTAATAATTAAAAAATAGAAATAAAATTGAAGAATACAGCGTTATAATAATAATAATAATAAACCCATAAAATATTTAAGTGTTTTCTTAACAATGGGTCTTGTGTCTTGACCGTACATCAATTAACCAGAAAAAAATTCCAAACAAAAAACCCCAAATGCGATACGTCTGTTGTAATGATTATAATTATTATTAGAAATTCAATGCTGTGAAAATAAGGTAGTATAATTAGTCACGGTAGAAAAGCGATGAAAATGGTCTCGGGTCAGCATCACTTTTCTGCCTCTGCCCCCTTCAAAAAACCATTTAAAAAGTATAATGAGAAACGTTGTTCAAGGCCCAATAGGGCGAGATATTGAGACGAGGGAATCATGGGTACAAAACCTTTTGGCGAGGTTAACTCGACCTTTTGTATTTCGGCAGAAGTGTCTGAAAGTGTCGACTAGACCCGGGGGCTCACTAAAAACATTGAACGGCATCGACGAGGTGTCTTGTTAGCATTGTGGTTTCAATAAAGCCGTCGGTTGTTAAAATCATTTGTTGCCTAGTATATTGTGTCCGCGTTTATCAAATTCCACCAACGACAGTCTTCTTTCAATCTTTACTTTCCCTAATGTAATTTTTATTAATACCCTCAAAGGTTAATCACTCGCCGTTTTTGTGACAATAGTAATAATTTTGCAAATGTGTGTTTAGGTGATACAAGTTTAATTGAGAAATGAGAAATTTATGAAACGCTGCACACAGTTTCCAGTAGCTAGTTTGCTCGCACAAAAAAAGGCCTCGAGTGCAAAAGGGTTAAACGCTAAATAATATTATTAATAAATGACAATAAATTTCGTGGAGAAAACACTTAGGACTAACTATTTTATGATTTAATTACAAACCGCGTAAAAAAGTCGTAGAATGGTCACGGATTTTATTTCGCTGTGACTTTTAGTGAAAAAATAGTGATCATTCTGTGATTTTTTACGCGATTCGTAATTATCCCGTAAGAAAGTGTTTTCTTTGCTTTTCTGTTCGCTTTTCATGGTCAACTCGGCCTTTCACAAAAATGATCCGTCGTGAGAGAAATTTGGCGAGTTTTGATAATAAAAATGAAAACTGTAATCAATAGTA
This sequence comes from Columbicola columbae, assembly GCA_016920875.1. Taxonomy (NCBI): domain Eukaryota; kingdom Metazoa; phylum Arthropoda; class Insecta; order Psocodea; family Philopteridae; genus Columbicola; species Columbicola columbae. The sequence goes on from JADMLL010000007.1 coordinate 16,773,405, forward strand.
ATTAATCGTTGTCGTCGGGTTTACCATTTGAGTACCTGAGACGAAATAAATCTATGGAAATAATGGCTTCCTGCCTTTCGTTTCTTTGAAGAGACGTGGAAAGTTACCCAGATTGCCAAGCATTCGCTCGTGTGAATACTAACCAGCCCCCACGGAAAAGGTTTCAGTGGAAACCTGATTTTGTGGAAATTCAGAATGTACACAAATATTCATTCACTATTAACCTTTGTGTGTTTTCTGGGCGTTTTTGATCCCAGTAGCCGACCTCAAACTTTTCTATCTCCCATATTATCATTTTTCGTAAATTTTGGCTTCAAGATACTCTCAAGGGTGTTGACTTACACACAATTATCCTTCGAAGTTCAAAGTTTTTTTTTTATAATCGAGAACACCAACATAGACATACAGTACATTTTTTCTGGGTATTTTTTGCACACACAGATTAGTTCTGCCACTGTAATATGGATGGTTTTGTTGATACACATTCAAGTATATAAAATATATATACGATTATATATATATATTCGTATACTCGAACGTGTATCAATAAAACCATCCATATAATGTATATATATACTTTATATATGTATATTATATATATACACATACATACATATTTGACTGATTCGATTTGATTTTCAGATGACTTTAGAGGAATTTTCGGCTCACTTTAGCCAATTTACTTCTCTAGTACTGTCTGCCTGTCCATTATGTTATTTAAGTTCTAAATATATGTTTCATTTCATTTAAAAGTATATTTATCGTCGTGTAAATATGATGAAATAGAAAAAATCGGATTTCAACGGTGAATCCTGTCAAATAAATAATGGATCCAACAGTACCCAGAAACGTCGTTCACATGACCTAAATGTTGTGTCCGTTAAATTGTTCTCTAATTGGTCGATCATTTTATTTCAATCGACATGATATTTGGAAAAGGAATTCGTTCGTTATCGTTTTCATTTACTTAGAAGACATTTCTCTTACTAATGAGACGATGAACGACAGGAGAAATGACGAGGAGCAATCATAAGACAGGTAGAAAGCTAAGAAATCTCTTGTTAGAACGGCCGATTTCCCTCGGAATATTTGATCAATAACAACTTCAGATGCATTGTTGGACGCCTGAGAATTGATGCCAAATCATTCAGCCATTATGTCGACTAATAATAAATTTCTTTTTTTTTCTGAAGTTGGTGACTCTTCAACAAAAAGAATGGAAAGTTGTTAACCTTTTTTTAACGAACTTGCTGTTTTAAATATTGCATTAAAGGCTACTCATGAGGGAAATTTTTCCAGTGATTATAATGTTGATAATTTCTATTAATTATCTATATTTCTGCTTTCAAATGCATTTAAAAAAGTCAAGTTGGTTATCTGTAGTTGGCATTGTTTCTTACCAGACTATTATGTAGCAATCGGATGTCATAGACTTTTTCACTCTTTAATTGTAATTTGTTCAAGAACTCACGTGGTTGTCTTAGAGACTCGTGCTTATGACTCTTTACACTGAAAAACTGAAGGTTTGAACACCTGATGATAATAATCTGGCTGATCGTAATAGTTTACCAAAAGAAGTCACTACATGGTTACTATTTTTGCTTACGTCGTCCTAAAACATCCTTAATCACAACGATTATGGTAGCAAGAACCATGAAATATTATTTTTCTCGCTTAGCAGGCGGTCTTGTTTAGTGCTAAAAGCCCGCACGCGACTTGGACCTCATTTTGTTGATAGTGACAATAAGGACGACGTTCCTGCATAGTGTTTGACGAATCACTGGAGCAATGACTTTACAACTCGCCTAAACAAAAAAATCCTTTTTACTAGACTCCGACACCTTGTTTCCACATTTTGCTTCATATACTGTATTCATTTTACTAATACGGTTAGTAGTGATTGTTCGCGTGCTTGGCCTTGTATACTTTTACTTTTTGATCTTTTTGATGCAACTGCACTTTTTTTTCAACTCCCTTTCCAATTACTAGCAGTTTTTGGGCGGCTCGTGGGGTGTGGCAGACCCTCATCCTACGAGCAGTCTCAAACCACCCATATAAGGGATGGTTATTGGATGTGAATGTGCACAAGAATTTGCGAAAAAGGATAACAATTTAGACGCGTTCGAGGTTCTCCAGGTGGAAGGTCTACTCTTTAGTCTTTTGTTTCATTAAAAAAGAACGTCACACAGGTTGTTTCTGTGTACTTTTCAAACCAGTATTTATATAACACAGGATCCAGCATTCAAATCGGGCTTTGATGATTATTTAGATCATTTTTTATTATTTATACGATGCTAAATATACTTTTAAATTTAATTAAACATACTGTATATTATATAAAGCACTACAACTCATTCAGAGCCTTGGCTTTCATAATCACGCCTGTCCACCGAGCCCGGTCCACTGCAACGGTCCTCCAGCTACGGATTCCCAGCGCTTTCAGGTTCTCCTTCACCTCTTCGAGTCATCTCTTCCTGGTCTGCCGGGTTGTCGCTTTCCTCGGGGATTTTTGAGAATACCTGGGCCGGCATGGGCTCTGTCTATGATAAATAATTTTGTTTTAAATATGGATACAGGTTCACCGGGTTGTCGACTAGAGCAATCGAGCTTTCCAATTTCAATTAATTTTTCTTTTAAGCTTTTATACAATATTTCGAGTTGTATGACATATCGCTAATATTAGTTCCTATTTATCAATAGTGTTCGCTGCAACTGGTCTTTCTGACGAAGTGTGGTACTGTAAGTCTCAAAGTATTTTCACTGTCATTCATTTATAACACAGTTTCAAGAATCCTCTCCTTTGAAGTACTTTCCGAATATCCCTTTCCAAATTTATTACGTGACATTTTAAACTTATAATCAGTATGAGGAAAGGGAGCATCGTGAAAACAAAAGGATTTTGGGTTGTTTTTGAAGATAAGCTATTAAAAGGCCGTCCAAAGTATTACCACCTCCTCCGCCATTGGCTTCATAAAAATGACCTTTAGATCTCACCCACACCTCCCTTAGTCTTAGTTACTTTCTTTTCTTTTTGCCGCCGGAAATTCAAAATTTACGTGTCTTCTTCAAAGACTCGACATTGTTCCCATTTTTCATGACGTAAGGCAGAGACGAGTTTCCATATTGTACGGCCAGTGTCGTCTAAAAAATATCGATTAACACTCGAAAATTTCAGGTCGTGTTGAATCATTTGAAACTGTTTCATTGGTTGTGTTCGGAATTTAAATCCGTTGATTCGTCGGCTCTTTTAAAAAGAAACCACGTGTCACCTAGTGGCACAAAAATCTATATCATATCCTTTGTGCAGGCTCATAAAAAGTCCGTGAACAATGAATCAAGTCGAAGACGGGAGTTTATAGTGGATGAACGGTGTTTGAATGACATAAATGCCGGGTTTCCGCTAACCCACAAAATACCTAACTCTGGTTTTTTCCCTTCCAACTTTGGTCGAAACACGTAATATTTAGGCGCTGCGCCTGCGTATGCATTGGGTCTAAATAAACTGTGACATTTAGTGTTTCATAAACGAAAGGAGTTCAAAGTTTAAGGATTTCTGTTATTTATTCCATGTAAAGAAGAAAGAAAAGTGAATGAATATTAATTTTTCTTAACACATACAGTATACAGAATAACGTTTAATGATTTTGTCATAGGTTTTTTTACAGTCTTCCAAAAATTCTATGTATTGTTATAGGGTCTGAGGAATCCTATCTTAGTATTTGTAACTCAGAATCTATGACAGTAGTTTAATTAAATGAGCTTACAGAATAATTTTGTGCTTTAAGAATTCTTCTTCTTTTTCTTCGTCTGTTCTTTGTTAGAAGTGCTTATTAGTGCCTATTATTTTACACTCTCTACCACCTATTCTACCAGGTATGAGGTAAGATCTACATGAGTATGGTTAGTTTAAAGGTAATAACCAACTACTTTTTTCCAGTTAGAAACAGTCTTTAAATTATATTATAATTAATGCCTTCTATATTTGACTAGAAAATCTAGTTTAATAAGGTTTCTCCCCCCTCGGAGCCTAACCTGACATTTTTTCCCCTAGTTGACTGCCACTTATCTTCAGTGTGAGACATCAAGTAGTTGATCTAGCTTTAAATCTAAGCTTTTTATCAAGGGTAGAGAGTGTCTCACCCCTAGGAATCGTATGAGGGATATACCTGGAAATTCGGTCTGGAGATTTTCCTTTATCTGAACAAGATAGTACTCCCTCTCCTCACCTATTATCTACCTGGCACCAAATGTAGGTCAGGATGGAACCAACTCCTCAGGTGTAGAGCCAGCTAAAAATGAGTAACATGATGAAATGAAATGGAAACATTTTAGAGGCTGAGATTTTTCAGGGCGTATTTGATGAAATAATTAATTACAAAAGGTGACTCAGAGAATATTAGAAAGAATGGAATAGAAAAGAAAGATGTTCGCGGCGGAGACCTTGATCTTGAAACTACTCTCACTTAAGGCGTGTCTCACGTTGCCCGTCCTAAGGCCAATGTCGTGACAGCACTGGCATCGAAGCCTGCAATATGACGTCTAAAATAAATATGGATAAACATGAAAGGGATAAATAAACGAAACCGGATAGTGTCACACAAAAGACGGGAAAGAATTGGAGAGAGAGTTAGTTCCTGACTTGTCTTCTGCACTGAACGATTTATGTTCAACGTTATGTTTTGGGCGGATCAGATTCTAGAAAACGACCCAAGTTGCTTTGCCTTAACACAGATTTGGTCAGAAACAATGTTTTTTAAGGCCTTCTTTCAACAGAATGATTTCTCTTTGAATCACCCTCACTATGTTATGTAAATGGTAAAATTTTGTTTTGCAAATGAAATTGAGACAGTGAGGAAAAAAGAAAAGGAAAGTTTGAAAAAATTTTTGCATAAAAATAAAATTGACATCTCATAATGTTGGAAGGACCATTTATGATGTTTTCAGCTTTCACTATAAATGGGAGTTCTTATGATGTGGCGTCGTTTGATTCTTGTTTGATCTTTCCTTTTTATTTTTTAATATGTAATATGTTTTAATAGTATATTTTTCCTGTTAATAATAATTGAAAATAATGGAAAAATGTTAAAAACATTTAAACGCGCTCTTTACTTTCTTATAAAAGTGATGGCTGTCATATCCGGCTTTTTCCACACCCAAGTGGTTGGAAGTGAAGTCAAGCTTGAAATAGTTAGCCTTTGCGTTATTTTTGCGTCCTTTTAAACCCCGTAAGTTAGGTTTTAACTTTTCATTTGTTACTAACCTGACCAATATCTTCTTCACCATAGTCAAAAATGTTGTAAAGTAGTCCTGATAAGTCCTTTTTTCTCGATAGTTTCCAGAAGTTTGGAAATTTTCCTCACTTCAACTTGTTTTTAGGATTTTCCATCTTTACGAGGCTAACCTCTTCAACAGCTCCCCCGAGACTACTAATTCGGGGAGAGGAGGGGGTAGGAGCAAGAGTAGAAGTTCTTTCTTTGCTATTAAGCTGTAAAACGAATTCAAGGCGATTTTGTTTTTAAAAAAATAATTTATTTAATTTCGTTTCAGAATGATGAACCACCAGAAATCACATATTGTGTCGTTGACGGTGGAGGAACGCTTAGCCTTCAAGCGATGACTCCCACCCAACCAATGCCGTCTCAGGAAGAGCTCAACGCGAAGTTTGCTGAGTTTGTGGTGAGTGCTTGGTTCCTTTCATTCAATTTCGGTGTGACCAACGTCATTGTATTAATGATTACCTTTATAAATTTTAGGAAGAACTAGATTTGACTGCTCCCAACAAGGCTTCCATGTTGAGTTTACCGCTCGAAAAAAAATGGCAGATTTACTGCAGTCGAAATAAAGATCAAGTTGGAGAAACGGATTTGTCACATCTTCCCGAGCACTACATCGAGCGGGTTGAAGCCTTATCTAAGGTGAAAAAAATTTTATTTTTAGTGGCTTTGACTCCCTCTGGAATTGCCTCAAATTAAAAATATTTTTCTCAGCTGCCCTACCCAACGGATAATGATGAAGAAATCCGGACACGGACTCGTACTCTGGACGGTTTGAAGACTGCTCTTCGCACTCAACCTCATTCTTTCGTTCTTCGATTTATCGATTGCGATGGAGTGACTACGCTGTTAAACTCTCTTTCGGCCATGGATTTCGAAACAGCTCAAAGCTCTATTCACACCTCAATAATAGGCTGTTTAAAAGCTCTCATGAACAATTCTGTAAGTTTTACCTGAAGTTGTCTTCTTCTGGTCATCTTGAGTCATCTAAAACCTAATCTTTATAATTGCAGAACGGTAGGGCTCATGTACTGGCTCATCCGACCGGTTTGAATATCATCGCTCAAAGCTTGAGCACTGAGAACATCAAAACAAAAGTAGCCGTTCTAGAGATATTGGGAGCTGTTTGTCTTGTGCCCGGAGGACATCGGAAAGTGTTGCAAGCCATGTTACATTACCAAAAATACGCTTACGAAAGGACCAGATTTCAAGGAATAGTCAACGACTTGGACCGAAGCACGGGGATTTACAGGGAAGAAGTCAATTTGAAAACAGCCATAATGTCCTTCGTAAATGCCGTTCTTAATTACGGTCCTGGTCAAGAGAATTTGGAATTTCGACTTCATCTTCGCTATGAATTTCTCATGTTGGGGATTCAGCCGATAATTGATAAGCTCAGAGGCCATGAAAATGAGACTCTTGACAGGTACCGTCAATCTTCTCTCTTCCCATTGGTAGTGATTACTTTTCAATTTTCTTTTTCATTTTCTGTTTGTCTAACTTTCCAGACACTTAGACTTCTTTGAAATGGTGCGCAGCGATGACGAGAAAGAATTAGCTAGGAAATTTGAGCAAGAACATGTGGACACAAAAAGTGCGACGAACATGTTCGATCTTCTTAGACGAAAACTAAGCCATACTTCTGCCTATCCTCACTTGCTTGCGCTTTTACAGGTACTTCACTAGACATAATAATTGAAGACACCGATCTCATTGTTTATGTTGATCTAATCATTTATTGACTTCTACGTTTACATAGCATTGCCTTTTATTGCCTCTGGATTATGGGAGTCATCCTCAGCATTGGATTCTGTTTGACAGAATTGTTCAACAGATAGTTCTTCAGACTGAATCGGGAAGCAATCCCGACGTAGCCCCCATCAACATTAACGTCAAAGAAATCGTTCATTTGCTGGCGAAGGAAGAGGAACTTCTTGAAGCCAGAAAAAAAGCGGAAGAATTAGAACAAGAAAATTTGGAAATGTCTAACAAATTAGCTAAGGTTTGTGTCTTTTTTTACTTTTCTTGAATTCTCTGTGATCGTTTACTATAATCAGTGGTGACTAAACAAAAACTTAACAACGCTCTTGGTTTTCGATCTGAAAATATGATAGAAAGAGCAAGAATTAGATTTGCGATTGCAAGAAAAGGAAGACATTGAGGCGAGTCTCAACAGAGTTAAGGAGAGATTAGAGAAAGAAACTGCTTTACACATAGAAACGAAACAGAAATTGAATGAACTGGAATACAAGAGGTCGGAATTAGAGCATCAATACAGTTGCGAACGAGAAGAAAGGCTTAGGTTGGAGCAAGTGGTGTCTTCTGGTTGTCCGCCTGACGAGGCAAAGGTAAGTCTTGGATGATATTTCAATGTGTTGGCTCCTCCTCCATTAGATGAAATTTCTGATGAAACTTTTTTTTTCTTTTTAGGCGATAACGTTAAGAAACGAGTCGCTGAATAATTTCAAACCCAAACCGAATTTCCCACCGCCTCCACCACCTCCTATGGTGCCTCCTCCTCCACCTCCAGCTGTTCCTGGAGGACCCCCTCCACCTCCTTGTGGACCACCTCCTCCCGCATTAAAAGTTGAACTACCAAAGAAAAATGTGCCGCAGCCTTCTAACCCTCTTAAAAGCTTTAACTGGTCCAAGCTTCCCGATTCCAAATTGACTGGCACCATATGGACGGAACTTGATGATACCAAGTTGTACAACATTTTAGAGTTGGATGCCATTGATAGAATATTTTGCGCTTATCAGAAGAATGGAGTCGCCAACGATGGCTCGGTCGAAGATCTTAGGAACATAAACCCAGCCAAGAACCGGACGAAAATTCTATCGGTTATCGATGGACGACGTGCACAAAATTGCACGATACTCCTGTCAAAGTTAAAAATGTCGGATGTAGAAATCTGCAACGTGATCATGTCAATGGATTCCAAAGACGAACTTCCCTTGGATATGGTCGAGCAGCTTCTCAAATTCACTCCGAGTTCGGAAGAAGTGGCCTTGCTCGAAGAACATTCTGACGAAATCGAATCTCTTGCCAGAGCCGACAGGTTTCTCTACGAAATAGCCAAGTAAGTGAACCACTCTGACGAGAGTGAAAGACAAGCTGAATCGAAGGATCGGTTATCATTGAAAACTTTGGCTTCACTCTTACAGAATCCCTCACTACGAACAACGACTTAGATCTTTACACTTTAAAAAGAAATTTGGAATCAGCGTGAACGAAGTGACGCCGCGAATAAAAGCCGTGATGGAGGCATCGAGACAGGTGGCGAGGTCAAGGAGACTGCGGAAGTTGCTGGAACTGGTTCTTGCTTTTGGTAATTATATGAACCGAGGAGCTCGAGGCAATGCTGCAGGGTAAGTTGTTGCTCAAGAGGGAAGGACGAACAAAGGAAGGAAAAGACGGAAGGAAGTTCAACTGACTGTTGATTTACTTTTTCCGACTTTTAGGTTCCGGTTGGTTTCGCTCAATCGGTTGGCCGACACCAAATCTAGCTCAAACAAAGGCACTACTTTGCTGCACTATTTAGTAGATCTACTCGAAAATAAATTTAAAGATATTCTCAAGTTGGAGGAAGATCTGTCGTTCGTCAGGGAAGCGTCCAAAGTCAGGTAAAAAATTCACTTTCCTTCTGTTTTTATCACCCCTATTCAGTGGAAAGTTGCTGAGGTCATAGTGATATACAAGCCAGGAAAACCGACGCACGACAAGAAATCCTATAGACCGATACACTTCTACCCGTTTTATGAAAAATATTCGAAAGACTTCTACACAAGCGAGTAAGCCAAATAGTTCTGGAAAGGGACCTTCTACCGTCCCACTAATTTGACTTCCGCGAAGGTTTTAACACTTATCCACAGCATAGGCTTAACAGCAAATCCACAGGATAGTGAACGTCGTAAAAAATGCTTTCGAGCAAAAGAATGTCTGCTCTGATATTTTTCTAGACGTATCGCAGGCCTTTGACCGTGTCTGGCATAAAGGACTACTGATCAAACTAGAGGAATGTTTGCCAAAGCAATTCTCCAAAATATTAACTTCTTATATCACTAGACGATACTTCAGAGTGAAGATTGAACATGAATACTCTGGAGTACCTCAGGGGAGCGTGTTAGGGCCTCTGTTATATTTTTTATACGCAAAGGTCTACAGATCTACCCTGTCCTGAGAACGCTCACGTCGCTACCTTTGCGGATGACGCTGGTATCTTAGCAGCGGGGAGTACTGCACGGGAAGCACATAACTAACTGCAAAAAGCTGTCGATTAGGTCTACCTGTGGGCCGCTAGATGGATAATCCAACTGAATGAACTGAAGTTGACTCATATAACCTTCAGCCTAAAGAAAACCGATAACATCCCGGTTATGATCAATAATAAAGAAATACCAGTGGCCAATACCGGAAAATACTTAGGACTGACATTGGACACAAAATTAAGGTGGAAGGTTCATGTGAAAAAAAAAGGTCAACGAACTTAATATATGCTATAAACAACTCTGGTGGCTCATGGGCAGAAGGTCGCCTCTCTCGATGGAAAGCAAACTCCTACTGTAACCAACAAGTCCTAAAGCCGATCTGGTCTTATGGGGCACAGGTGTGGGGTTGTTCCTCGAAAACTAATATTGTCATGATTCAGCGTTTCCAAAACAAAATACTACGTAACATTGTGGACGCACTATGGTATATTAGAAACGACAATCTCCATAGAGACCTCAAAATACCTGATGTAGGACAGTGGATCAAGGCAGTGACCAACAAGTACGTGGAGCGCCAGCTCGCCAGCGAAGTTAGAGGACTCTTTAACCCACCTCCTCTGAGGCACCTCAAAAGAAGAAAAATTCTGGATTTGTTGCTATAGTCGCATTGGGAGTCTTGAAGGAAGATTCAAGTCTTCCCATCTATTTCTGTTGTATTTATTATTAGTATAATGTAATTATTTAAATGTAAATTGCTTAATGGAAAATTTTCCAGGTACAATAAATGAAAAAAAAATTCTGTTTTTAAAAATGGTCACTTTCCTTTTTGAATTAATCATTTCAAACGTAAAAATTATTTTCTTTTAGCCTTGGCGAACTCGAAAAGGACATGTCTTCTCTTCGTTTGGGGTTGAAGGAAGTCGAAAGAGAAGTTGAGTTCCACAGATCACAGAACTGGAACGCAGTGGCGAACGATAGGTTCTTGCCCGTCATGAAAGAATTCCTGTCTTCGGCGACGTGCAAATTCTCAGAGTTAGAGGATCAGTTCCAGGACATGAAGACCAGGTAACAGATGATAGTCTAAAGCAGGGCTTCTTAAACTATGGGTCGCGACCCCAAATGGGGTCGTGTAGCAAACGTTCTGGGGTCGTGAGAGATTTTAATGTCAAATACACGATTTTACACCATCTAGACGCGTATTTGTGCGGAGTCACACTTACACACACAAACAAAGCTTAAAACCAAAATTTTCAAAAAAGTTTTAGACTCATTTCTGAATCGGAAGTAGAACTGAATTCCCCACAATCGCTGGTAAGGCGTTAAATATTAAAGGCCATTCAACAAATGCATTCAAAAATTGCAATTTTGATGAAAAATAGAGCTTGTAATTTGTGTAACACTAATAAATACAATTTTACAACTTTTTGTGTAGTTTTTAATTTTACATTTTTATATGTTTCTAAACGAATTCTGTAACTATAAATTTTCATATGTATATTGTTATCTAATTAATAAATCACCACAAAATATTCATTTACCTTTTGTCTTATATTTATATGGGGTCGCCAGGAAACTCGCAATTATAAACTGAGGTCGTGAATGAAAAAAGTTTAAGAAGCCCTGGTCTAAAGGAATTATGTGTTTGAGATATAAGCACTACTCATAGTGTGTCTCCCAACCGCCTTCCAACATTAGAAGTTGACTGAAACTTTAAGTACATATCTTTACTTGTTAACGAAGGTTTGACCGAGCAGTGAGATTGTTCGGCGAAGACAACACCTCCATTCAACCGGATGACTTCTTCGGAATTTTCGACGGTTTTCTCACAGCATTAAACGAAGCCAAACAAGATAATGAGAATATGAGGAAAAGAAAAGACGAAGAAGAGAAGAGAGCAAAGCAAGAAGCAGAAGTGAGTCAATTGTTTTAGTTTAATTCATTTTTTACATACGTTACGGTAAAAACAAATAAATCAGGAAAATATATACAAGTCCCGACAGTTATTCATAATCAACAAGTCAGCTTGGTGAAAGTGACAAATTACTTAATATTTATCATATTTACCAAGTAGTTTGTAGAATCTCCAACTCGTAATGGGGAATTTAATGCAAGCTTTCTCAGATGCTTGGCTTCTTTCATTTCTTCATCTCATGTATTCGACGCTCCTGATTCGAGGGTTGATAGACTGTTATTAGCGAGCTCACTTCCTTGGCTTACGTGTGAAAATTGACAGAAGCCCAGCTTCGGAGATAACAAAATAATTCCCGGGAGTTACACATAACACCCAATTTATCACATTTACCATAACATACTGTAAATAAAGGATGATTAGTTGATGTTTTTACGTTTGACCAGTAATGTCTTCTTTTGGTGTTTTGGAAGAAGCTCCACGATCATGATTTCTAGTTCGTTTCATTATTGTACAGAATTATTTATTTTGCCATTGAGTGTGTCGATGATCCTCCGAAGGAGTGGAGAATCCGAAGGTGACAATTTCGTCACCATTATTTTCGGATCTTTTTCTTTTCTTTTTTAAAGGCTTTGTGGAAACCCCGATTTCAAGGACTAAAAATTTTTTAAGTTGCCCCTGATTTGGATGTTGTGATTCCAGTTGAAGAAAAGAACAATCGAGAGGAGAAGCAGTAAGGATTCTTTGGTGGAGGGTCGGATCAAAAACGGTTTAAGTAACGGAATCAATCACAATGACAAGCCAAAAGATGGAAAGGGAGACAAGGTTTGACTAACTTTCTTCTGTTCACCCTGCGGAAATCAAACCTCGTTTTTAAGTTTTTACAGGGAGAATTCGACGATCTTATCTCTGCTCTAAGAACCGGTGATGTTTTTGGTGAAGACATGGCCAAATTCAAGCGAAGTCGAAAATCTCGAGTCACTGCCAACGGTGGTGGTTCTCTACCCCGGATGAACTGCTTGACGAGAGAAGATAGCAGAGAAAGAGTTCTTAACAGCTCGCGACGGGGGTAGAACAACGAAAGCCCGACAGGTTATTCAATACGAGCATGATCTCCTTTTGATCTCTACGAACGCCTAATCATTCGAAACGATCATCATTCCAACTTAAATTTCGTTAAAAGCGAATTTTTTAGTTGATCTACCAATAAATTCTAAACAATTTTTATAACGAAACATTGTAAAAAAAAAGCCTTATTTCGTACTCGTGACGACATTATTTATACAAATTTAAATTTTTATATGAATTTGGTAGAATGTTATTGGAAAAAATTTGATTTCGGTTTTCTCGATGTTCGATTCCTCGTCATTTTTAACAAATTAGATTTAGAGTGATGTAAAACCAGTAAAACCAGTGAAATAAGCGTTCGATATTCTTTGGAGTCTTCTCTTTAACTGTTCGGATCTCACTTAGAAATTAAAATTTTAAAATACTGTTAGAAAGTACACGAGAGATGCGAAAGAGAGGAAATTCTCGGCGAAGTCACTATTGGTTGGTATATCATTTGAGTGGTCTAATTTCTAAAACAATAGAATATGTACTTGGTTACTACCTGTCTACTATTCAAGTGAACACTTTTTGTTTTTCTGTTAAGAACTGAGCAATGAGCATTGAGGAAACTGAAGAAAAAAAAATAAGGTTAACGATCGTTATTTATACTCAGGTTTATACGATATTTTATATATAAAACTAAGTCTGCACATGAAAAATTATTGTAAAACTAATAAAGTTTTACCGGTAATGTTAACACTACCTTAAACACGGTTTTCTTGAAATCATTATTTATTTTGTCAGATTCTGTTTTGTTTTCTTTGTCGAAAAAAAAAACTGTTTTGATTGAAATACACGAGAGCTTTTCCTTCCTGAAAAGTTAAGATGGACTCAAAGTAAGTCAAAGGGACGGGGGAGGAATATCGTCACCATGATCGTCCAGCTTTTCGAGATGACTGTCAGGAATTTCCTGTTGCTGAGGTTTTATTAAATGCGAGACAGATTTATAATTGGGCTAACTGTTGGGTATCTAACTAAATCCTAGTTTAAAAGCCAGGGGTCACCCTGAGTGAAAACTGTTCCAGCCATTTTGGAAGGAAGTGGTGACGATCAGGATGTTTCTTAGAATAATAGGGCAAAGAAGATTGGGAAAGGGAAATGAGTGAAAACGTAGTCATATCCAATAAAATATTCGTATTTTTAAAAAAGTTAAATGTTCTCTTAATGTTACGAAGAACATATTATTTTCTAGTCTTTTTTCTTTTTATTTAAATATCAGATTTTGAATAAAAATAAAAATTACCCCGGTTTTCATTTCAGATGCGAATTCTGTTTGATTTTTATTTTTCGTTTAGTTTTACTAATTGAAAGGTGGATAGGAAAGCAGTCAAACTTCTGTTTATGTGCAAGTTTTGTAAGATAAGTTGTGTCGGACCACGTTTTACAAAACAAATAAGAACAAATAAATTTTTTAAATCTAATTATTTTGTTAATAAATTGTAGGTTGGCCCTAATCGATTCATTTTGTAATATATTTAAAACAATGTAGACATAGTCTGTATAATGTTTGTCTATTTAATTTTTTGTAAATAAAATGGTTGTAACAGTTTATAACATCTATCGTTAAGAGTTTTTGTATAATGATTCTGATGGCTTTTCAGTCAGTCAAGTATGATTTATAGTGAAAACCGGTATGTCGGGTACAAGAAATCATTTCATTATCGCGGTGTGGGGACCACTAATGATTCTTCATTCGAAAATTACTCGACGCCATGGTACATTCGCCGAAAAATATTAGGGTGCCCCATAAGTTTCTATCCTTCCTTCTAATATGAAATATGCAATATGTTATTTATTTTTTTTTAGAACTCTTTTTTTCTCTATTACCTTCTTCCTCTGCACTACTCCATCTCCCAGAAAGTATCATTATGCCTTTCGAAATTTGTTGAGTTTCCACTAAGATCTAATCCTGGTGATTGAGGTAGAGCTTGCAACGGAGGTGAGCTTTTATTTCGCTGATGGAGCGAAATCTGGAAGCCGCAAAATACCGTAAAACTACTGTGAGAAAACTGTAAGATGCATAATTTCTATTACCGCTTATACAATATGAGGCCTTGCTAACCATCTTTAATGCTGTGATTGAAAGTTTTAAAAGATACTGTAACCGAAGTTGTACTAAAAATGAGCTCTTGGACGACTAGAACCAATGACATAGAAAGAAACTTTTCGTTATTTCAAATACAACGCTTCAAATCGGTGACCTGTCTTGACTCGAACCCAACACGATGAAGAACAGCAAACGACAGGACTTTTAAAGGATTTAATATGACAGTTTTCATTAATTCAAAGATTTTATCAATATTAACAAGGACATTTTATATCTAACACACCGCTGTTAGCTATACTTCTTCAAAAAGGAGACTTGACTGGTCGCAACAGCTGTTTTATGTCAATTAGTGTCACTCTGATTGGAGAATCTTCTCTAATTTTAGGCACACATATAGGATTACGTCTTCCCTAAGTTATTTTAACGCAAAGGAATCAAATTAAGGAGGAAATGCATCAACTGAGGTGAGTGCTCAAGTTAAACGTTACAAATATTATAGGAAAAAGAACAAAGGGAGGAAAAGATTGAAAAAAAAATGAAAATTTTTGAGGACCAAATTTATATTTATATTTTCTTGTTAACCGACTGTATTCATGATAAGATGTTTGAATAAATTCAAATCTCCATGGTGTAATTATTAGAAACTTAACATCGACATTTGAACATCCCTTGACGTCATTGACGGCTTAGACAATCAAAGGATTGTGAGTGTCTGGCTTTCTGGACAAAATTCTATTTGTAGAAACAAAAGTTCTTTGCTGAGTTTCGGAGGCTCAGTCGGAATATAGACGTGATTGGCAGTTGCTCTGGTTAGGCTTAGAGCATTTGTGCATTTAGAAAATTTTTATCCAGTTCCCTAGTATTCTGCCCAAACCCTTTTCCGTTTCAAGAGTAATAAATCACAGAAATAAAAGTCATAGAGAAAAAAAAAACAAAATTAAATGAACTTGAGTTTTCGAGAGTGGAAACGGAAGAGAAGGGAAAGAGGAAAGAGGAGGCAAATCGACCGCAAATAAATTGATTACGAGGAGAAAATTGGATATTATGACGTCTATAAATCTCTATTACTCCTCCTCTGTTACGTCACTAATGAATTGTTATTGTTTTTCTTTTTACGACCCTCATTTTCTCTCCACCTTCCTACCCCCTCCATTTTCCCGCTTTTTTCCTCGGCCTTCTCCACTTAAAATAGATATGGACCAGTCTTTCGAGGACAGAGACCCGAGGGATTTGACCGATTCTACTACCCTTTTAATTTTCGATAAATTCTTTTTGGTTCTCTTGGGCCCACTTGTAAAAGATATGTACATAATTCCCACCAAATTGGGTCCTGCATCTGCCTCTCATCTATTGGATTTCTGCATGGATGAGGAGAAACTAATTCATACAAGTGTATTGTATGATCCGTTATTTGAGAAAGAAATTTTTTTCTTTATCTAAACACATACCCTCCAATTTTATGTGTTGTACTAATTTTCACCCAATTAAAAATTTTTTAATTGCCTAAGTGTTAACTTGTAGCGACACGGTCTCAAAGTTTTAGACCGATATCTGTTTTGTTTTGGATTATTCCTTATTATGTAAATGTTGAATTGATTGTCGAAAATATTCTTAAATTATGTTGACCATTCGAGAATATGGTGGTGGTTTTAATCCCGTTTTTCACCCTTAAATTTTGGGTATAACAGGATGCGGGAGGAGGATTCGAACCCACGACCATTTGTGTCCAAGTCAGGAACTTAACCACTACACTACTCCTCCCACCCATTCGAGAAAATACAAATTTTAATTCAATAATTTTAGCAAAATATTGTTTGACGAAGTCAGTATCTCGTTTTATATAACGATAGAATTGGGTGTCTTCCAGTTTCCTACAAATTTCTTGAACCGCTTGTTTGATTGGGTTATTGGATCTTTGATTTAAATACATATTTGAGTATCAATCCGTAAGCATGGTGACGACAAGTAAAAATTACCGACGGTCTTTCTAAAAGCACATAAGCTCCATTAGAGCGATCTGTACTAGATGCTGTCATACCGCAACACAACATTTGCACATTATCAATGAGATTTCAATCATTAAGCACTTTCGGTACTGCTTTTGCTAGAGGTTGGTTGCCCAAAAGAGCTTTCTAACTTTGGTATTGCAACATTTTGTTTCTTCTCCTCAAATGTAATAATATAATAATTGGCAGATGTTCTTCTTTTCTACATCAGTTTAACAATTTAGACCGGTTAACAATTTTTCAATGAACAATAACTACTTCGAGCATGTTATTCTGAGTATGGATGTCGGTGTTGCTAAAGAACTTACAGATTGAGAGGTGTAAGGCAAAGGTTGTTCTAGATTTCCTTCAGAGCTCGAGGATTTATCTTTCAGTTTTTGGAGGTGTTATATACCTGTGTAAAGTAACAGATGTCATTAGGCATTTACTTTAACCTCTTTTTCTCTTTAGCCTTAACTTTTCTTCCATTCTTCCTAACTTTCTACACACCTGCTAAGCAACCCGTAAATAATGGATTGGAAGCTTTCTTCCTCGACTTTGCCAACTGGGTTCTCACTTAGGTTTCATTCCAAGAAAAAAATTGAACCAAGTTTTTGTTAAGAAATCTTATTTTTGATTTTAATTTATACACATTTTTATACACGAAAATCTTTAGTTCTACAAATGTTTTTAATACTGTAAATGCAAGAAAGCGAGATACAGGTTTTCAAGAATCCTTATAAATAAATACTTTCTCAGAGCGTGGACTATAAATTATTATTTGTTTGTTTTTGTTGTTGCAGTTTCCTCATTTCTGTTTTATTCGATTACTTTTGGTTGTCAAGTATTATATATCTTATACTCATTTTTAACGAATGGATTTTTATGATTGCTTGACAATTTAAGTAATTTAAGAAATTAACAATATTTAACCCATCATCACATTTTTAATTTATTAAAAAAAGCATGTTTACTTTATTTTACTTAATTTATTTACAAATAAAACATTAACTTATGGAATGAGATTAAAAGCTTTTACTTTTCATTTTTATTAAAAAATAAAGAGAGAAAACTAAATTATTAGAAAGAAAATGAAGGAAGGACAGAAGTTGGAGGTAAAAATTTTGCTTTGTTGAACACTTCTGATTTTAAGGGTTTTTGGAAAAATTCAAATAACAACGGATATTCGGTATTCGTGCTTATGCCGCTTGTAACGTTTGTAAGTGGTCTGGTCCAAACTATTCAACAACACTTCTCGTGCCGGCCACTGCCTCCATATAGTAACATAACAACTGTTTCACAACCAAACTGTGACTAGTTCTCTATGTAATTAAGCGTTTTCTGATCCTGGCTCATCCTCAAGACCCCAGAATTTTTGTCCACCTTTTCTATTCTGATTGTATTTAGTTCTGAGAGAGAGATCTTCGGTGTAGTGGTTGAGTGCAAGACTAAGAAGTTATAGTCGAGAGTTCAAATCCTCCTCCCGTGTCCTGTTATAACCAAAAAAAAGGGTGAAAAACGGGACTAAAACTCAGCTATAACTATAACTATATATTTAGTATCTATATAAGAAACTCTCGAGTGATAAACAAAATAAAGGGGAAAAAAGTAGGATGGTAGTAGTATGTTGTAGTCGGACAAGCAGGAAAGCTGTACACATATAAAAATAATTTGATCAACTTCTGTCCCGGTTTTCGGTCGAGACGAAAAGGAAGGAGAGAATGGCACGAGGAGGGAAGGGAAGGGGAAGGTGAGAAAGAGACTAAGAATTAGGAACTGAAACCTTAGAAAAATATTTACAACAAAGATCCTAAGAAAGGAAATGACATAAAAAGCATAATTTAAGTGGATATTGCACATTTCATCATCAAATCACTATAATGGTCCTCATAATAATAATAACGATAATTATAGTTATCATCGTCATTGTTATTATATTTATTAATCATTATTATAGTTAGATTTGAAATAAGAATTAAAATTCGTTGATTTCATTTTATTTTTTTAAATGTTTTTTTTTGCACATAAGTTATACATTTTTTTAGTTTTTCATTATAATTATTAATATTTTTACTATTCAGGAATATTTACATAATGTATAAAGTTATAAACAGTCATTTTGGGGTTCACAATTGCTTACTCGTTAACTCTTTGGAAAGGAACCTTCAATTGTATCAGAACTGGTTTTCTTGTTCGCCTTCCTCAGTGTTCTTGTCGTGCGACCAAATCTGAATTTTTCGGGAATTTTCAGGCATCTTAGAGGTCATGTTTTTACTGAGAACTGTACCTCATGTTTTAGGTTTGCTATCAGGAACTTGAACAAATCGAAAGATGTAGAAGTGGGTGAGGCAGATCGTTTTGAAATCAATGGTTTGAAGTTATCGTTGAACGGAGAGGATTTAGAAAGGTTAGGCTAAAAGCGTGCCTGGGACACAAAACGGACAATCCTGGAAGCGGCTATCGAGGGAAAGTCGATTATCTCGAAAGAAAGTTATGTAGAGAGTTATCGAAGAAGCAAAGCTCCTGGCCGTCTTAGTTATGTCAGAAGAGAGACGACGACGTGTCAGAAGAGTTCAACACGTCGCTCTGTTGGTGCGGATGCTGCTGATGGTGATGACTAATGCTGTTGGCGTTGGCGTCAC
This sequence comes from Columbicola columbae, assembly GCA_016920875.1. Classification (NCBI taxonomy): domain Eukaryota; kingdom Metazoa; phylum Arthropoda; class Insecta; order Psocodea; family Philopteridae; genus Columbicola; species Columbicola columbae. The sequence goes on from JADMLL010000007.1 coordinate 16,792,580, forward strand.
AGCTTAAATTCCTCCGCGGACCCGAATTCACTAGCATTAAAGCATCGGTGCTAAAGCCTAAAAGCTTAGCCTGGTGCTCTTGAGCTTTTGCCCTTAGGCAGGCGATGCTGTTGTTACGAAATTCTTCGGGATCCGTCGGCAGCGGGTTTCGGTCTGAAAGTCTTTCATTCTGAAGCAGCCTTTCGTTGGACAAGAGCTGACTAGAACCTCTTTCGGTCTGGTATCTGCTTTCGTATCCGGGGGGCATCTGATGCTGTTGAATCGCAGGATTCGTAGGATCTTCCTTTGTGCCGCCGGTGCCACTGTTGTTATTGTTGTTTTCTTGAGCATTTTGTTGAGGTTTTCCTGATTCTTCATTACTTCCCTCGCTTTTGTCTGTTTCCGTTACTTCTTCTTTGTCACTGGCGCATGAATTATCATCCTTCAGCTGATCGGCGGCTTCCAACGATTTTCTATGCATACCTGCAAAAAGAGTGAAATATTTTTTAAATGTCTTCGAGGCGTTCAAATTTAGGGTACTTCTTCAATTTTTGCGCTAGTGCTTTAGAAAGACTCCCTGCCAATTAACAAGCCATCACATTCCTTTCTTTAGTCAAAATGACAAAATCTTGGTACCTCATCACTTCTTAGTTTAATTTCCTTCTCCTCAGCAACGCGATTGAATTACCTCTCTTCCGTCGTCAGGTAGATGTTCCATACCTGACGGGCAAAAACGTCCTCATTCAGTAAAAGCTTTTGCATTTGGTTCACCGTGACTCGCGAATGCCAAAGACGCCTTGGACATCACTACAAAGCACACGGAGCAAAGACAATTATCGACATGAACTTAACTAAGTCTTACCTAAGAGCCAGGGTGCCACTCCTTCATTCTCCTTGGCGCTCTTTAGAATCGTTTCCGGAAGCGGAAGTGAATGTCTAACCATCGCACCGTAGAGACCGTATTCGGCCATGATTGTACTCCTTCCCCAGCATTTTTCCGTCTTTCGCCATTTGGCTCTTCGGTTTTGAAACCAAACCTAATGAAAATGAAAATAAATTGTTTCGTGAATAAAGTATAAATAAATCCGTCAGGTGGGCCTTTTCAGCGTCCGTTTGACGAAACGTTCGACGTTCGTTCCTCGACCAGAGTTTAATGATAATTTGATGATGGGCCCTTTAGGATTCACGCTCGGAGAAACTTGAAAGAAAGCTACACATGTGACGTGGGATGACTTCTCACCACTTGCTCGGATCATCCGACCACGTACTAGCACGTGCGACAAAACATTCGATATTAATTAATAAAAAAAAAGATTTCTTTTGCAAGTTTGCGGCGCGTCGTCACCCAGCGGGACGCCTTGTTAATGCGCCCAACAGCCATTTTCATCTCCGTTTTGTTAACGGTATTTCTCTTTTTTCAGGCGTAAAACAAGTTGGGGTGCGAGAATACTATCCCGAATAAAGAAAACATCCCTTTTATTCCAATTTTAGCTGCAATTCTGAGCACACAACTCGTTGTACATTGCACATTTTTTGTTTCCTTGAAAGCGGAAAATCCCAAATCCATCGCGTTGAATTCAATTTAATAAAAGATTTTCACATGACTCAAAAGTCACTTTTAAAAAATCTGATAGCGAACGGGTTAACAGGAGGCAAAATAGAAAAAAATGAACTAAACGAAGTAACTTTGAAATGAAACGAGGCAAATAAGCCATTTTGAAAGCTTTTAGATCGGACAGATGCAGTGGAGAGAAGTGTTAGTAAAAGGAAGTCGGTCAGAGAAGAGTCTGTCACTTTACATCCGTAAATCTTAAGTTTACGGGTGAAGAAGGGTGAGTAAAGGGAGCTGTGTTTGCATAAGATTAGCATTTGCAATTAAAACTACTTTTTCTACAACGATGTTTTTGTTTAAATAAAATAACGAACAATCGTATCCCATTCAATATATTTCTAAAGGATTGTCGGTGGTGTTATTCTCGAAGACGAATTATTGAGATCGTCTCTTCGCTCCAGCTAACAATAACATTAGCAAAGACACAACTACAGTAACACAAAGAGTAGAGAATAAGCCAGAACACAAGGAGACGATTCTGACAAAAATTCAGAGCTCAAAGTCTCAAACATACTCAAGAGAAAGCTTGGAGTGACATCAGTAGAAGGTTGCAGTAACCAGAATTCGTATTTCTTTGAAAGAACCATTCGGAGGGAAAAGAATTTTCTTCTTTGTGTATAGACAACTGAAGCGAAGTTGATGATTTCAAAGGGAAAAGGGATGAAAAAAAAGAAAACAAAAGAAAAGAAGAGTTTGATTTTCACATGATTAAAGAAACTCCCGAGGAACGTATCGGTAATTGGAGTAGCAGGGTGCTAGGCCACGTGACTGCCCTGCGGCCTCTTAGTGGTAATTCGCTATGAAATCCGCTCTTTGAGCAAATTATACGAAAACCTATTATTAAGGCCTTTTGTGATATGAAATTCATAATGCGGATAGAATCAGACCCACCGCCCCTTCGGCAGGGGCAAAGAGAGGAAGAGTGGGAAACGAAGGGCACAAGGGTAAAGGGGAACTTCCTTGTGAGAAAAAGAAGCCTGAAGGAAAGCTTCAGGTAGGTCTTTAGTAATAATAATAATAAGCCAAAAGAGTTAAAATAAATAATTCAACGGAAATGATTGATACAAGAAAATTATTTTATTGAACAGCTTTGTACACATCTCCAAGTGTTAGACAAAGGAAGCCGAAAACCTCTTGGAAACCATCTTCCCCGTGGGGTCATTAAGGCCCACTCCAACTTCTTTTTACGTCTTCTGTTCTCGGCCTTCGGCTCTTCTCTCTTTTTTCTTCTTCTTTTAACAAGGTTTCACTAGTTTCACACTTCTTTTTGTAGTTGCTTGAAAGCAACTTAGGATCAGTGGCGGTATTAATGGTCCTTGGAAAAGACCCGCATGCGAACCTGCTTTTAAACCTTCGTTTTCCACTCTCCAAAGTTTTCCGAAATAAGGAATTTCTCCGTCAAGAACACCTAACAAACTTTTCACATTGTTTGACATCAGATAGCAGAAAAGTAAAATGAAGGAGAACACAAAATTGAAAATGGTTTTCTAAAAGTAATGGATCAGACGAACCATTTCCGGTTTCTCTTTCTCTTCCTTTCTCATTTCCTTCAGACTCGAATCTTGATTGGCTTCTATGGATTGTGCGCGTGAAAAGGTAATTTTGATAGGCCTCCCTCTCTCCTCTTCCCTGGCTCTCGGTAAAATTAGTTTTTCCGGATTCATCGATATTAATGGCTTTCGTCTCCGTCAGCCATGTCACAAAACTTTATTTTTCAAATGATTTCCATTTTTGATCCCTTCACTTTTACCAAAGATGGGTAAAAATTTTCTTGGTAGATTTGGAGAGACTTTAAAGTGAGAGCTTTGCTTTTTCAATTACATTGGACAAGAGAAAAAGAGGAAAAATGACTAAAATGTAGTGATAGTTTGTAAACAATGAACAAAAAATTTTTTCCGACCAAGCTCAACACGAAAAGCTCGACGAAAGCATGCATTTATTTGCACTTGTTCTCGGGCGCCCGTTTCCCTCACCTCATTCTCGGTTGTTTTCCTGTTGCCGTTAGCCCCGTTCGCTCCTTTTCCCGGTTTGCCCCGTTCCCTTTTCCCTCTTTCCCTACTTCTTTTCCCCGACGGAGCTACACAAAAGCCCCACTTTAATTAACAAATTAAATTAGAAATTAACTTGTTGTGAAGGGAGAGCTTCGCGGAACCAATCCGCTTTTAAGCAATAAGCTCCAATGAATTCCTTGTTCGAGTAAATATTTAATGAAATCCCGTTCGAAATTCGCCCGTTCTCACTTCTCTCGAATGGCTTTCAATTTGGGAGGTGGTAATGAACGCAGAGGAGAACTCAAATTCTTTCTTTCTTTTTTCTAAAGAAACGCTCGCAACATGAAATCAAATTTGCCTCAAGAAATCGAAGGCAATCCGATCTAACAAAACAGTTGACAGTCGAACTGATAACGTTCTCTTGGGTTTCTTCTTAATTTTTCATTTCTGATCCAAAAGCTTTCGAAGATCTTGATTAAAAAAAAAACTAATAAAAAAAGGTTAATCTGCATCGAAACAAAGAGGAAAGCGGTCGTGGAGAGAGAGAGAGAGAGAGAAAGGATCAGCGGAAGGAGTTTATTAGGTCGATTAGTCAGCTAAGTCTGGATGGACCACAATTCCAGGGTCCGACATTCCATTGGCCCAAGAGAAGGGGCGCTAACTAATTTACATACACATTACGCATTAGCCCATCCATCTTCTCCACTCTTAACTGAATTAAACTGCACGACACATTCCATGAATTCTTTCCCTGCACCTCCCTCTCCATTTTCGCCCCCGCTCGCCCTCTTATATTCTATCGTTCATTCTCATAAATCACTATCATTAAAGCCTTTCTTTCTTTTTTCGCTAAGCTTTGGTGCCTCTCTCATACAGATACTCTGGAGTGGCGAGAGAAGGAGTGTTTTGGTGTCATTTCCCCTGTATTTGTTTAAACATCCAGGACGTACAATACTGAATCCTTTTTAGGAGAGGAAACTGATATCAGTTCCACCGTCCACTTCTGGTAAAACAAGGAGGGATTACCCTGGGACTGCACCAAGTAAAACCTCTCGGTGAACACCAATAAAATATTGTGGAAGGCCCTGAAACAGGTTAAGAACCGTCGCCGCAGCCTTCACCACTACTGACTTTTGAAGAAACCCAACCCTTTTGACGACTTTATGTTCCTTCCCGTGGGGCCGTGAACTACTTGTTACCCGCTACCTCTTTACTACCCTCTCTTCCCCTTCATTGTTTCTCTCATCTTCAACAAATTCTCCCTCATGTTATTTTCATAAAAATTACTTCTGAATGAGTTAACCTGAAGAAAAAAATATGAAAATCTTCCTCGAATCCTCGAGAGAAGGAATTTAAAAAGTGAAATTTTCATATTTATGAGTTTTATGCGCCCAAGTGAAATGAGTGACGCGCTAGAAAGCTCGTGCGAGGAGCGAGAGGACTACGTTAAAAGACGGAGAAAACGGATTACTATTGTGGGGGAGTAGGGATTCTTCTAACGTGACGTGAAGCTTCTCTGTTGAAAAACACTTTAAATAGATGAATAACCAGATTCTCCTGGAAAAACGTTTTCTTACAAGTTTCTCTAATGGGTTAATGTAGTCGAAGATTTCGGGTTTAAACTTTAACTAGAATTCACTCTCTTGTCTCTCTACTCCTCCCCGTCTCCTCAGTTCCCGCTACTTTTAACGTACACAAACTGTCTTTTTCTTTTTCCTAATGGTCAATACTTGGTTTGTCAATCAGGCTAACATTCCTGTTCGTGATCTTGGGGCGTTTACACCCAGTCGATGAAAACAGAAGCGAATGGAATTATCGAAATGTTCACTTTTTCTATCTTCATGCATGTATTGAATAAATCCATCATGGGCCAGCCACTTTTAACGAATTCAGCCAATTATCCCAAACCCAGCGGGCCAGGAGACAGGGTTGAATAAACTTCAACCTTTAAATTTTGTTCATATTGAAAGAAAAATTGTTTTATATCAATATTAATAGATATTTCCTCGATTGCGATGAACTGAATTATAACTTTTGTTCGAATTCTTATAATGAGTTCATATATAATGTATATCATCGCTGTATAAAAATAAGAAGCACTGTATACATTTGTTCAGATCTGCAGCCACAAAAATGTAAAGTTATTTAATTTAATGTTAAGTGATTCATTCTGCTCAAAAAGAAAAGGAAAATGGAACAAAAGGCAGCCGAATGAATAACTTCGTATACCTGTAAATAGTTGCGAATTGTAAGATGACCCATCCGGACAAAGGCCCAGGTATGTTAAGGAAATGTTTCATTGTTTTAATGGGCCGCCCGGATGGGTCATTCAATGAATGTCTTTGTTTTCAACCTCTTTTGGGGTATAAATACTGCTGCATTTCGTTTAATAAAACATTCCGAAATCAGGAATCAGTGGTCTCGTTATTTTAACCTTACCACACTTCGATCACCACAGGGGTGATCTTAAGGCAGAGGAGTTGTCCATTGACACACTTCCTCATCTCATCATCGGCGACCGCCACAGGAAGAATCAATCCTGAGACGTCAGGGTTTTCTTCGTTCGAAAGTTCGAACAACATTTTTCTATTAATAGTTCACTTGGAGTTCAATCGCAAAAGCCACATAACATCAATTTTATTAAATTTTAACATGTTATTCTCTCAGAGTCGTCATTTCTGACGGTGGGGCATGGCAATGTTTTGGTGGGTCATGGGCAGGACGTGCGCCCTTCGGCTGACCACACCAAAAACCTTAAAGAATGAGTTTTTTACAGTGAATTGTTTTCTAGTGAATTTATAGATGTGAATGTTCGTGTTAATGCATACAGTACATAAAAATTTTTTTCCTACATATGTAATTGGTACACAAGATATTTCCGTTTTCTCCATTGACTAGGAGGGAGGCATCAGGTGGAACATGATCCAAGATTGGTTGGGAACCACTGTCTTAGAGAAATGTTTATTATTGGTTAGATAAAATACTTATAACTCAATTTTTAGTATACATTTTGTGAATCTGTTTTATTTACAATAAGTCATACTTAAAGTTATAAGAGATATACTAAAGTTTCAATGTATATTTTGAAAATAAAATAATTAGGACGTTAATGGATGAAGTAAAACGTTCTGTTCGTTTGAATCTCGTTTGTTCACACCGCCTCGGTATGAAATATCAAAAATAATATCGGAAAATCGCCTCATACTTCCTCGAAAATAATATTTTCAATTTCTTTCTTCGATCAGTACTTACAAGGAACAATAGATATGCGAGTTGTCAAATAAGGCGCAGTGAAAAAATGGAATACAGAAATACAGGGGATTTTTGCAGGAGAGTGCATGCCGGAGAGAAACCGAAGACAAAAATTTCCAAAACAGTAAACAGACTAAAGTTCTTTATCATGACTCGTGTTGTATAATTCATAACCGGGATAACGAAGATTAATAACGAATATAAATAAATAAAGGAAAAAACAAATTCGGGCTGTATAACGAATTACTTGCAAGCCAATGAGCCGGAAGTAGAAGAAACCGGAGGGGCTTCAGTAACTATGACAAATGACGAAAATTATCACTGTTTACATCACTTGTTTTTCTTTTTTTAGTCGCAGATTCTGATCTGTATTCTGATGTACGCCATTTTCCCCACGTTCCTTCTCCTCGTCAGCCTCGTTCCTTTTTCTGTCTATCTCTCTCTTTTCGCGACGTTTCCTCTTTACTCACTTTTGTCAAATATTACAGAAAATATTTCTGTACAGGTCATGCGTTTCTTTTAATTGAGAAAATCTCTTTAAAAATGCTACAGTGAATTCTGAAGATGGAAAAGAAAACAAAACATCTGGACAAGTTAAGAGGAAACATCCCTCTTGCACCCAACTAGTTGACTGATAGTAACATCCGCAAAAATCTCATCAAACAATGTATTAATAATAATTATAAGGGAACAACTTGTAATAGTTCGGATGGGGTATTGAACGAGCATCTAAAACATCCTTCGAACGCAAACGTCTTCTCTGTTGGGAATCTCGATTTTCCAGCGACAAAGTAATTTATGTGTGTGAAATTTTTTTGTTGTTAGTTTTTCAAATCGAGAACGTGGGACGATTCAATTTTGATTGGGCGAGGGCCTCCCGTCGATTGTTAGATAGAGTAGCAAATTGTTGGTGACAGGTCAGACTCGGAGTCTGCCATTAGAGAGCCTTTCACGCGGAAGTCAAACACAAGAGATTAGCATCTAGTTGAAAGTCTTCACTTTGCAAAACCATTGACAAAAAAGAAGAGGAAAAAAAATTGGAAAATTGTAGGTTAGCAGAATATTGTACAAAGCGACCATAAATATTATTTATTTGAGAGAATTGAGAACCGTTCGCAAAACTTCCTAACGGAAAACAAAGAGCCATCTTTTTACAATAAAAAACTTAGCTAAGAGCGTGACGATAAATAAACGGACGCCTTTCCTTTTATTCCGACCGACTCTCTCGTCTTTTTAAGTTTCACAAAAAGATTTTCCTCTGGTTTGGACAGCTTTCGTTAAAACAAGATTGGATTCATGTAGTAAAGTCGATGAAAGGTCGCTAGCTTGCCTTTCACAAAAACCACCCTTTGGTCCCGTTTTCCTCCCCTTTTAATGCCTCACAACCCTTCACTCTCGCGCCTATATTTGCTTGGGAACCTTTTGAAGAAGACTAAGAAAAAAATTTTTTTTGAACCGCTTCAAACTGGTTTCACAAAAAAAAAGAAAAAAATCATTGTAACTCTATAAATTGAACTAATTTAAGAAGGTTTGAGTAAGGGTGAGAGAAGCAAGTAGAGAAGAAGAGAGGAGAGGAGAGAGACCTTCTGCCCATTCATTATCTTCAAGGAAATCTTCCGGGTGGTGATTTGAATGATTTGGTCTCTTTTCCGATAACAAAGATTGCTTAATGTAAGAGCAGGGAAAAGAAAATAGATTTTTTTTCTTGTCTTTTGCCGACTATACTAACAGCAATGAAATCCAAAATGGCTTAAAAAAGTCTTCTTTAGAGGACAAAGAATGACTAAAAGTTGAACTCTTCTTTTCAACCTTTCTTCCATCATTTCAAAGCTTTCTGTTCAGTTGGACTAGTATTTACCTTTCTTCAACCTAGTCAGCCTTGAGTATTGCTTATGTATGTATACAGAGAAAGTGATAAATCGGACGAATATATGTAATTCCCGGCGATTTTTAATAATCATCAATTGAATCTGACAAATGTGACAATTTTGACAATTTACTGAATATTTATCGTAGACCTATTTACCCAGTAGTTTATAAAATGTCCAACTCCCAATGGACAATTAAATAAAAGTTTGGTCAGATCTTTGGTTTCTGTCAGTCTTCTGATAATATCCAACCAACTGTGACCGCCAGTAACAGTTAACGAACCACTGATTAAGACGAAGAAGGGACAGAAGCCAAGCATCTGAGCAAACTTTTACTTAATTACTCATTGGGAGTTGTTAAATTTATAAACTACTCGGTAAATAGGCCTACGATAAATATTCAGTTATTTGTCACATTTACCAAATTTATTGGCAATTATGAATAATCACCGTGAATTACATTAATTTCCTGGTTTCTTATTTTTATTGTAGTACATATATTTCAAGTCAAACATGAAGGAAATCACAGACAACACGCAGACCAAGGTGCTGTCATAAATACCTTTTCGCAAACACCTCTCTTAGCACTAGGTTTACGGGACAATTGAACGGATTTCATACTTGGAAATGAAATTCCGAAAAAACCGTAGCTTTAATCGTAAATTTATATTTTCATTAAAATATAACATACATACAATTATTATTTTCCTAACCTTTCTAAATTTGAAAATTTTTACCTATCTCTACTAAACCCCCGTAAACCTAGTGTTAAGTTGGATTATTAAGAACAAAAAAGCCTGCTGCTGACAGAGTACTGCTGTTTGCTAAATTGAAGCCAAAAACTGAGATTTGGATCAAAAGAACGAAGGGAAGGTCGTCAAAAAATCAAGAATCAACTTTTCAAAACTCTCTCCCCTCATTTCACTCTATTTCATTCCGTTTCATCAAATTTTGAAAATTCAAAATGACCAAATGAGCATTTTTTTTATTTAATTTTACGTCAACCCCTTCGGCACAAATCCCTAGAGCGTAAACAATTTTCAATTTTCAACCGTGCAAGAAATGAGAAAACGCAAAATCTGAAAATTTCTCTTTTGAAATGACCGACCGAATTTTCGTTACTCCAGTTTCAGGTTTCATCTGTTTAACAACCCATTTGAATATGGGGAAACTTGATGAGTCGCCAAACCGTCACACATCCACAAACTTGAGCAATTAAATCTTCTGCCAAAATTTTTCAAAAACCAAACTGTTATGTTACCCGAAGATATCAGAAAGATTTACCAAAATTTGTTTGTCCATTGACGTTTTTTTTCTTTGCAGAATCTGTTTCAGTTTGAAGTACTTTTTGTGCCAACCAATGACCAATGACATATCTACGCTCAAATGCTGATCCGGTGACTCCTGCAATTTGAATTTCCAATTTGGATGAGCCACAAATTCAGATTTTGACTGTTGGGTCGCGTTCATGGTTATCTCGTCCTTGTAATGTGCACTTGTCTACGGTGTGAAAAAACTGTTGAGGGCTGTCTTGCTGCAGCCCAACTTAAGTCGAATAGCTTCCTGAAGCCTTGTTGCTTAAGGCAAGAAACATATCAGTCATGTATTTGGTGGTTTGCTTGTTGTTACTGCTGGTACACTTTCCTTGACAAAAGTAAATGATCTCCAGGATTTTCCAAAATTCCTCTCTCTATGTTCGTGAAAGTTTCCTAACTATATTGTCAGCAACAACCTGGCTGTGCGTACTCCAAAAAAGAACATTTCCAGATTTTCTCTTAAATGCTCCTCTCCACTAGCGGTCATTTCCAATTCTTCTGTAGCATCCATTCTCAATAAACAACAAGACCAATGACGCCTCAAGAGACGTTTGCGGGGTTTTGTGGGGACGAAAGTTTTCGTCATAAAGCTACACCAACTACTTATTGTTTCGCTTAGAGAGAGGTGGCATCTCCTATTTATGGAATTGTCGTTTCCAATATTTTTGTTCGGAAATTGATCAATAAATCGTCGTTTGACAGAGAAAAGGAAATATCTTTACCGTTTCTCAAACTCTTTGGATTAAAAACACTGAAAAACGCAAGGAACACAAATATTTTGCGAGCTGGCATCACGATGCTCGAGGTAGGACAGATAATCTCAAAAAAGTTGTCAGTGTACATTGAAAATGATACAAAACGACTCCGAAATTTAATCAATGTTATGATATGACTGTGGTCCATTCGTGTACTGCCTCTTCCTCTTTTCCAACTTTTGATGGTAAATCGAAGAGGAGACGTCCAAACCAATAGCCTTTTTGTGAACGAGCCTAACTAAACAAATTATTGTAATAAATTTTATATTTTTATTGTATTTATTGGTAAATTCGCCCGATATTTTTGACAATTACTCATTGAGGGAGTGTCGCCATGGAAAGGCGATTTCCTGAAGGTTAACAAAAAAGTAAGCAAAAGCGAAGAATTTCATAAGAGAGTAACAAAGGAGGACAATTTACAGATTTATCTACGACGTGAGGATTAGCTTAAACTCTTTCATTATTTACAATGAGTTTGTCTAATTTTAGGATTGTTATTGTTTAACTGTTTTCAATTATCGTTGACTTGAACGATGAAGAGAGAAGTAGTAGGATGAGGGGTAGACTCGGAGGCGGGGTAGGAAGAGGAAGAGAGAATTTCTCTTCTGTATTTTTTTGCCATTGCTTTCAAAAACGGTTCTCTGTTTGATAATGTCGTTAAAACCTTCGCGGCCGTTATTTATTGCGAATAAAACACTTACAGTAATATTCTCGTAGATTTTGTTGGTATTGTAGTGGTTAAAGTTCCTGACTTGGACGCAATGGTCGTGATTTCGAATCCTCCTCCCGCATCCTGTTATACCTCAAAAAAGGTCAAGAAACAGGATTAAAACCACCACCACTATTTTATTGTGGATTCATAAATCCGGTACTATAATTCTTGAGTGTATTTTATTACAGAAAACAAATTCAAAAGCAATACACTCATACCTCGCTATACGGCCGCTCTTTATACGGCATTTCGCTATAACAGCCTTCTTCAATTATGGCACGTTTTCGATTTACGGTCTAAAATGTTTCGTTATAACGGCCAAAATGTGTCAAAGTACTGGTACAGTAGTTAAAGTAGTAGTTACAGTGGTAAAGTAGTTTTTTCATATGAGGAACTCATTCAGGTGCAAGCGGAACCGGCATTTTATGAAGAGACAGAGCCTGTTGTATTCAAACAGTTAACATCAAAAAAATTTGTCGAAAGATTTTTGCTGTTTCGAACAAGGAATGAACATCCTCTTTGAAACCGATCCTGATGTCGAACGTAGCGCTAAAGATTCTCGAGAAAGTAACTCAGCCATTAGCTGTTAGAAACAACTGAAGAATGAAATAGACAAGAAGGCAAGACCAACAATGTTGGACAATTTTTTTAAAGCCAGGACCATCCTTACCAGCTAAAAATGATGAGGACAGTGATCTGTAGGTCACCATTTCTTCATCGTCTTCTAATCAAAGCCATTTTTAAAAATTATGTATGTATACATATACATATTTTTTCACACGAAGTTGTTTCATTTTTGTTTGTGGATTATTGTAGGTTTTTGTAGTCTCTTATTATTTTATGTACAAATCTATGTACTTGTTATATTTGTATTTAAATGAGATAAAATGCATTTTGAATGACAAGCCATGTTACATTTTGAACAAATTTAGAACCAATCTCAATGAATTTGTATGAATTTGAATTAGAATACTTGATTCGTTTTAGGGCTTTTCGCTTTACGGCTAAGTTTCGTGGAACGTATCTAGGCCGTAAAGCGAGGTATGGGTGTACTATTAATTTATCTATTATTTTCCCGGCCTCCTGTCCCACCGTATGCCTTTAGTTACTCTAGGACCTTCTATGGCTCCAAAGAATTTCTTAGAACAAGGTTATTGATAAATATATACTGCATACGTAATATTTCGAAATTAAAGACAAAACTTGGACGATAAAGAGTTAACAAAAAAAAATTGCAAAATGAAAAGAAACACTCGAAAGGTTTGAGAATTGTGAACTGAGGCTCAACTGGCCTGAAAACTGGCTTTCAAACGAAGTTCTTCTCATAAAATGCAGCCAGGTATGTTTGATGTTGGAGATTCGCTAACGGAGGTGGAAGTGAATAGGGTACACTTTGAGGAAAGACACAAACGAGATCTGTCGCCAAAGCTTGGAATGGAACTCCCCCAGCCAACGCTGTAGAGGAAGACCCAGGGGTTTGTGGATAACAACGATAGCTGCTGAACTCTAGATTAGAGCCGCTGAAATGGCAGCTATTTCAGGCAAAGAACCAAAGTGTGCGTCACCTAGAAAATCATTTTTTGTCTTAGACTGATGATAAATTAGGGGAACTGAGGTTCTTTCGCCTTGTGTTTCGTTAACAGTTTGCCTTTAGGAGTCATTTTTTTTTGCTTTCTGTTTCTTCTTCTTCTTCTTCTTTTTCCACTCGATTGTATCAAACTTTGAAGAGTCATCCTCTTGTCGGCGGCGTCTAACCTCTTCCTCTCGTATCCCTTCTACTCTTCTTTATCTTTCCGTCCTTTCAAAGGCCTTCTACATTTTTAACATATTTTCATTCAAATATTTACATTTCTTATATTTGAGGCAGTTTTTTTTATTTACATTATCAAGGTTTATTTATGTAGTGGTTTTGGTTAATTACATATCTGTGTCTATCGAGTAAGATTCAGAGTCAGAGTCAGCTTCAGATTTAAAACTTTTTCCTTTCGTTAGTTCCGAAAGATGACATTCGTTTCCTAAGTATATTTGATTAAGAATTTTGGAGCCTTTGAATTCTTCATCCAAATCTTTGTTTCCTAATGTGCACTAAGGACCACTACTCCTTTGTGCCCCATAGGTACCGTAGAAAAATGTCTTTTCACTTAAATGTAAGTGTATACTTTGTCAGCCGACAGAAGTTGAGTTGGTCATTGCCAAGGTTAGTCTTTCCATTTTTGGTCGGCACTGTTGTTCCAATTGGTTTTCTTTCAAACCACAAAATCACACAAAAGTGAGACAAAACGTTTTTCTTTTATTTTAATGAGTACGTGTCTCAACTGTTCCTGTATCTATTTTCTGCTACTGATTAAAACTTATTACTTCTTTTGCAGTGCGACTTCTTTGTTAAACCAACCTTTTCCTCCAAAGTTGCAAAACCTTTAAGTAATCTTCTTTCTGCCTTATCCTACTTTAACACTTGTTTAACTCCGACAGCACAAAAAATTACGCTTCGAAACCTTCCTCTCTCTTTCTTTTTCTGTTCAACCGGACCCATTTGCACTTTTCTATTTATTTGTCTTCTACCTTATAATGACCCCTCTTAACTGTACACTCGTTGTCTCCATTGGGTGAAACCTAGGTTTCATCCTCACCATGTCCCCAGCTATCGATGTGGACGAAACGTTTATTAGTTCTTTAAACACAACGCGATATAAAAACTTAGTCTGTAGTGTTTTTTGTTCCAAAATAGACTTATTACTTTATATCTCCCCTCTATTATTATCTTATCCGAATTCATTCAAGCATCCCCAAAAGAAACTCTAAAGGGCACAGTATCGTCTAAAAGATGACAAAGTCAGCAGCAAGGCAAAAGCAACGAGAGTCACGATCATTAGCAAAACCAAATCCGATTTAAAGGAACAAAGATTGTTCGATTTATGGCGCACGTCCTGGAGCTCAGGCTTGTTGTAAGGCTTCTAGGCTTCCTGTCAACGAGAAATTAGAATTTCCGGCGAGAAACAAGGGAAGAATTTTGGCTTTTCTTCCTCTCTCTAGAGTTTCATTAATTAAGAACCATGTAATTTAACTACTGAAACAAGTCAAGTCAAGTGGGTACTCGAGGAACATTGACAGCATGATTTGCTGACTCACCTCCGATCGACATTCCCCCAAATAATAGGTTTCTTTAACTGGCTACTTTCAAATATGAAAATGCCACGTCTCGGATATACCAACTCACCACGTTTATCTTGTCAAAAATGTTTTTTCAATTGGACTATTTACTAGAAAACGTCCAGACTGGAAGACGTTTTTAGTCAGTCTCCTTCCTACAATGACAACTCAAAAAAAAATTTTTTTCTTTTTCTCTTTCAACGAGTTTCCTAACAAATCAAAGAAAAGAAAAAAGAAAGAAAATTCGAAGAATGTCGGAATGAAGTTGAGTCATTTTTTTTTGTTTGACTCTTTCTTCGAATATGTTTTTATAAATTCTCACAGCGTCTTTCGATTTTGTATTTCTGGACAGTTGGTAGTCTGGTGTTAGTCTGATATGAAAGTGAGAGTCAAAGGAAGATTTCCCAGTCGTAGGAAAGTTCAAAAGCAAATCAGTGTGTTGAGATTTTTTAGGGTGTTACAATTAACGTTACTAACATTCATGGACATCCTCTGTTTATCACGTGGCATATCAGGAAAATTTTCCTTCCTTACTGTCTCCCTTTCTTTGTGTTTTCTTCCAACGAAAAAACAGAAGAATTTAATGGTTTTGCGCTAGGAAAAAAATTGTTAAGTTTCTACCTCGTAAACAGTTTTTCCATAACCTCCCTCCTTTTGAGGGTAAAAAAAGGGTTTTACACTCCCAATTAAGACCCGTATAGGATTACTTCATTATTTTCATTGGGGTTTTTCCGTCGCGGAAAAGGAAGAGAAAGAAAGAGAACTATTCGCGGATGAAGAGAGGAAATCCATCACAAGCATTGAGCAGACATTCAAACATATTCTGAAAATAAGTTATATATATAGATATGTCTATAGCTTACTTTCTATTGTATAAATAGTATTAATGGGAAAACGGACTGAAAATGAAATGGACAGAGAGTAGAAGTTCCCGAGTATGTGTTCAGAATGTGATTTCAAGACGTTATCCAGATTCTGGTACATCTGTACTAAGTGCCTGTTATTATTGTTGTTATATATATATATATATATATATACTGTACTGTATATATATCCTACGGAAAAAGTGTAAAACCGGGTTGCAGAGGGAAATCGGATAAACGTGGCGCTTGGCCCCAACTTAGTCGTTAGAGTGTTTCCAAAAAAAAAAAAAAATTCAAACATGTCTTGTGTTGAGGAATTGAAGGCCGAAATTTGCTGCAAAACGCTTCTAGCACACAAACAGAGGGCACCTTGAGCTTCTTCTCTCCGCATGTTGCATTAAACGAAGAAGAAGAAGAAGGCGAGGTAAGTGAAGTGAGCGCAGAAGTGGTTAATAAGATTTTAATAAGGAGGACTTAAATAAGAGGTAATTACGGATTTTAATACCCATAAGTTAAACACTAAATTGCAGTTTTCGTGTTATCTGTCAAAATTTAATTGAACAACAAAGTCTTAGAAATTATTTCTTATTCATGAGATGTTGACCTTTTTTTTTCTTATTCTCTCCCTTCTCCTTCTGTTTTCCTTCTTTACCTCGCACCTTCTCCTCTTTTCCTCTCCACTCCTCACTCCTCACTTCTCATCATTTTCTTAGATCGTGATAAATACATAATGAGCCAGGATTCCGAGTTGCTTTTGAGTAATGATTGGGCTTCTAAACCAGGTTCAAGTTGTTTTAATCTTATTCTTTACAGTCTTTAATTTTGTATAGGAAATTTAAGAAGAGTCCATTTTCCCATTGAGACAAAGAGAAAAAGGAACGAAATTAAAGGGAAAAAATCCTTTGAATGGAAGTAATTAGACAAATCCTGAATCCTGAATGTCATTCGATTTAAAGCTATTCACAAGCAATTGGTCGACTTTTGTTAATTTCCCCATATTTTTAACCTGCTTAATTAATCTATTTCTTTAGAAATAAAGCTTTTACTTATCCTATTATAGAAAAAGCTGGAAAGATGAACAGTTCTGAAATCTCTGGGTAGGTAGAAGTTGTCAGAAAAACTAAATTCACTATTCAAACATTTATGCAAAATAAAATGTCTTTACTCTGTGTCTCATGTTTCTGCGTTTCCATTTCTGTTTCAGGCTTCTTCAAATTCACCGGAATACTATATATATCCACCTAGTATATACACAGTGTATGCATATAGTATGTTTGCACCTAAAGTGAGAAGGTAACTGTAAGAAGCCAGCGAAAAAATAAAATTTGTCTCAAAGTGACTGCGTTATAGGGGGTATGATTGCCGTGGATCTATTGTTCAGATAGTTTCAGATGGAAAGCATAACGATTTTGTATCTCAGTTACATTTACCAAACTAAATGCCCGGTGATTTGAATCGATTAATTCTAAGAGAAAAAAAGGAACGAAGGCTGGATTTATATTTTAGTTGGTCGACCAATGAGAATTTCATTTGTACCAAGGTAAATGAGAGTCGGCCAATCGAGACTGGTTTTGTCCGTTCACCTGCAATCTATTCTTCTTCATGACCCCGTGAATATGGTTTGAGAGGAGGAGCCGGACTGGGAAGTGAAAACACCGGTTTAAAATGCGTCTCGTTTCGACTGAAGAAGGGGTAGATCCTCACCGGATCTTATCCCAACTCTGAATATTCTTTCATCATCATCATCATCATCATTATTTATATCAGTCCAGTTGATTCTAAACAAGATTTTCTAACTCATGGACAAATTCATCCAACTTCGCTATCCACATAAATCTGGCTATTGTACTCACTGTAAACCAGGTAATCTGCAGCCCCTGTAAAAGAGGAAATCTCGAGACTTTCTCTTGGGACATATCTCTATTATTACATTTCTGGTGTTAAGACACTGGTCCGTTTTCTTGATAGAAACTTCTTTTAACGCAAAAACTTTATAACAAAATTTTTATTCGATGGACATCGCACCACAGCACAGTCCAGACGCATTATGCTAGATCCAAAAAATAAAGACGGGAGGAGAGAGGAAGAAGAAAAAAGTTCGCACAGGATGAAAGGGATAAAACGTAAAGTCGATAAAAGTTGTTGTAAAATTTCACGTCTGAAGTGATTCTGGGAGTGAATTTAGCGAAATCAAATTTAAAACTTACTTGTATCCTATCTTCCGGAAGATCCGTTTTTAGTGAAAGCATTTCTCTAGCATAGACGTCGGGGTAGTGGGCATCTTTGAAAGCTTTCTCCAGCTCTTCTAACTGATAACTAGTGAAGATAGTCCTGCTTGAAGAACAAGGATTATCAAAATGTTAACACAATCAGAAAAAAAAATTAAAAAATTGAAAAAACTAATAATAAAAATATAAATAAATAAAATTTGAAAGAGTGGGGGATGGAGAGTAGGTGATTAAACAATTTACATCATTTGAATAAAAATTTTTTAATAATATTTATTTAGACTTACCTGTGTCGTCTTTTCTTCTTCTTCTTTTTATTGAATGTCAAACCGTCTGGAGAAAAATCTTTTCCTGAGTCTAAGTGCCCGAGACCTGGGAAATAAAAAAGAAAATGTGTCAGTAATGTTACATAACATAACATAACATAGTAACTCTTTGTATACGGGAAGTGACTCTCAGTCATCACTTGGCTTGATACCCAAATTCGATGCCTGATCCTGGCTTTTCTTTTTTCTTCATTTCGTTCAAAAGGGCTCTTAATTTATTTTTGTATAATCTTACTACACCCATACCTGGCTTTACAGCCTAGATACGTTCCACGAAACTTAGCCGTAAAGCGAAAAGCCCTAAAACGAATCAAGTATTCTAATTCAAATTCATACAAATTCATTGAGATTGGTTCTAAATTTGTTCAAAATGTAACATGGCTTGTCATTCAAAATGCATTTTATCTCATTTAAATACAAATATAACAAGTACATAGATTTGTACATAAAATAATAAGAGACTACAAAAACCTACAATAATCCACAAACAAAAATGAAACAACTTCGTGTGAAAAAATATGTATATGTATACATACATAATTTTTAAAAATGGCTTTGATTAGAAGACGATGAAGAAATGGTGACCTACAGATCACTGTCCTCATCATTTTTAGCTGGTAAGGATGGTCCTGGCTTTAAAAAATTGTCCAACATTGTTGGTCTTGCCTTCTTGTCTATTTCATTCTTCAGTTGTTTCTAACAGCTAATGGCTGAGTTACTTTCTCGAGAATCTTTAGCGCTACGTTCGACATCAGGATCGGTTTCAAAGAGGATGTTCATTCCTTGTTCGAAACAGCAAAAATCTTTCGACAAATTTTTTGATGTTAACTGTTTGAATACAACAGGCTCTGTCTCTTCATAAAATGCCGGTTCCGCTTGCACCTGAATGAGTTCCTCATATGAAAAAACTACTTTACCACTGTAACTACTACTTTAACTATTGTACCAGTACTTTGACACATTTTGGCCGTTATAACGAAACATTTTAGACCGTAAATCGAAAACGTGCCATAATTGAAGAAGGCTGTTATAGCGAAATGCCGTATAAAGAGCGGCCGTATAGCGAGGTATGAGTGTATTATACTATTAATATAATTTTATGTCATATAGTTGTATAACTTTAAATTAGTTCACAACCACGAACCGAATTCATTTTCGGCATTATTTGCATGTGGAAAGTCGTAGGAACGTAACTACTTCTTTTTCATAAATATTAGATACTCTCATCTTATAAACAACGCGTAATCTTTTGCGGTTACTTTTAGCACATTAGTTACCGTAAATAGCACGTTAATCACTTGTAATGGGTTTGACAATCGTTATAATTTTATATACAACACTTACTGTAGGTGTAAATGTTATAATTTTAATTGGCAAATGAGAAATTTATGAAATACTTCATAAGTTCCTAGTAGCTGGTTTTTTTTGCATAACCAGTATTATATAGGTTATAAATGTAGCTTGTGCTGTTCGCGCAAGAAGACTTCGACTGCTAAGCATTACTAACTTAACTATTTATTAACAATAGGATTCTTAAAAGAAGACTTCAACAATTTATCTTTCAGTGTCAAAATCAGTGCTCTTTCTGTGTCTTTTTTTTCGCGGTTTGTATTTAACCCATGAAACACATAAGTGCTATCATCCAAATCCGTCAGCTTTAAACAGTTTTCCTTCTTTGTTTTTGTTTTTCCCTCGGTTTTCGTCGTTGTTCATCCTTTTTCTCCAATCCTCTCGTGACTAAACAATCCATTCACAAAAAATCACTTCCTTGTTCCTTTAAAGTGAAAAAAAGTTCGAAAACGGTTGTTCTCGTCTCTAATGTTGTTTCCAGCTAAAAAGAAGACCTTAAAAAATTGAGAGGGTGGTATAAACAGTTGGGGATGAGATCAGTCCCAGAGGAATTTCACTCACAACACAGACCTACTGTAATGTTTTACTTGAGAGGTTTTTAGTGTTAGTCACATAAAAAGAAGAAGGTGATGCTTTGATATGTTTCTCGTCAACGAGACATAGAAAACATGAAACATGTGAGTAGATAATTTCATTTCAAAAGACAAACATTTTAAACTTTCATCGAGTTTTATGAGGCTTCGACATCGCAAACCATTTTTTTCTCGGATAAAAGCACAAAATTAAATTGCATGCAAATTTACAAGGATAATTGCATAAAATGCAAATGGAGAATTTAGTGCGTGAAACGAGGAAAAGCAAATTGACTTGGTGACTCTGAACAACCACCGGAACAAAAGGTTTTTAACAAAATCAAGGTGAAAATTCTTTAAAAATTTTAAAAGTAGTGAATTTTAAGGGCGCACAAATGTAAAATATTGCCCGATTAATGGCCACCCCTACATCTCCCAGATTGCTAGAAAATCTGCAGGGAATCATGGCAAATCGACCGCGAATAGCAACCAAATGGAAACCTTCCACGTATTTTCTAAGAGCACAGTAATAAATTTGTTTTGGGGGAAAAAGGAGAAAGGGACATAGCATGAGATGGAAAACTTTTTTTCCCTTTTATTTACTATAGTATATAGTGATTTATTTAACACTAGAACTACCAAGACGGTTTCCAAAATTCATGCCTATAAATTTATGTATTTTTCTAGAATTTTATGACACGAGTTTTAATAAAGTATTATAAGAGTTAACTTTTCTTATTCAGTTTCCACTCACCCACTTAATCTCCACATCCAGTATGTCTTATACTTATTTATACCAAGACCGTGGCAAGTATACAACTGACAGAGAAGTTACTGACCAAAAAAAAGTTTTGTTGGGACCATGCGAGCAATGTATTAATAATTCATGTCGAACTTGTCACATTGTATTAATAATTTAAGTAAATAAATTCTTTTAACGTTTCTTACTCGAAAAAATACCGTGAATGGCTCAAAGTATAAGTTAACTGTTAATAATAGCATCAACAGGTAATTAAATATGAATGTTCTGTTACAGTTTTAATTCCAGTTGTTTTTTCTGTCAAGATTGCAAATGTCATAGAGTCATTGCTTGAACTTGATTAATTAAATTATGTCATATTATCTTGTTTTTCTAACTTTTTTCAAATTATCTTGCTTTCCTTTTCCAATAAGTGTGAAAAGTTGAATAACACTTATTTGTCTATATAATTTGATTGTTTGTCTTCTACTTAAAAATGTCTAAAATCGTTTGAGCAAGGATGAGTCACAATCCATTGCCAGCACTTAATTCGAACTTTTCATTCAGACCAAACATAAAAAAGAAGAAGAGGAACAGGGGGTGTTAAAGCTTGGCCCTAAGGGAGTGTTTCAACAGATGATTACAAGTTTTCCCGTCAGGATGTTGAGTTAAACATATTAACAGTGGAACTTCATCTTTTTTATCCCCTCGGTGGCTTCATTTAACACTAGAGTCTCTCAGGGGAAGGTGGGTTGGCAGACTCTTTTCAAGACAGATGCTCGGACAGTTCGTCCTTTTTTACTATAGCCACAGAAAAAATTCACACAAGAAAGCTTCCGCTCAAGAAATGACAAAACAGCACCACTGGATAGGATACAATTTAAAGAACAAAAATTATTTTTCTCGAGTTTGCTGAAGACTGACAGCATTCGAGAAAACTCGAACATAATTAAAAGACAATGAATCGACATCAAACTTCAGGAGAGTTTCTGTTAACATAAAACGACCTTATGAATCCATTGCCACGAAAGTTTAATACCAACACTACGATTCTATTCCTTTTTTTTTATTTTACAACCCACACACATATGTGGGTGTTTGCTCCTAAAAAAAACTCCAAAATTATTCTTTTTATATTTGTTGAAATACCGGAACCCATGCTGACAAAAGCGGGACCATATTTTTGAAAACTTTGAGACCTTGTTAGCTAGGGTAAGCGTAAACAGGAAGCTAATTATTGAAGTTAAGCTTCCGCGGCAACCAAACTTGAAACTAAAAACTCAGTGTTGATGTTTTTAGTTTCATGGTAAGTTAATATTTGATGTTTGACTAATGATTAGTATTCAACACAAAATTAGATGGATAATAAAAAAAAAAAAATTGTTTTGGCTTATACAAAGGATACTCCAATAAATTTATTTATGTCGCAGTAGCAGAAGTCTAGATTGAGTCTAAAATCTATTTCGACAAAAATAAAAAATTGATTTTACGATTGAAGGAGAAGGGAAATTGGAGAAGGAACGGCGAGAAGAAGGGATCAGTTTAAGGACTTGAAAAAGGAGAGAATTACAACCTCAAAACACGAATAAAATGATTTCATTTGAAGAAAGGTTAGTACGGGCAGGGGTGGCACCCTTGGAATTGTTTTCCCTTTTGCCCAAAAGGGCAATAAATACCCTTAATGGGTTTGTACCATTTGCCTCCGAACGCGTTCCCATGAATATTTCCACTTTCATTTTCTCTAAATTAATTTTGTCAAACATTTATCAATTAACTTTCTCGCTTCAAATGTCCTTCAATTTTCGCCGCCGTCATTTCCTTTATTGGGAAGAAAAAGTCCCAGAATTCAAATTCCATTCCGGATTCGTTCTGAAACGGATAAGACTGCCTTGCTCAGTTTTCATAGCTCCAACTTTGAAGTTTTTGCATTTTTCAAAAGCAAAAACTTTTTTTCTCAAATATTCGTAGAAAAGCACGTGTTGTCGCCACTAATGATTTTCCATTGGTTTTGGTGAAAAGAGAAAAGAAACAACATTATTATTACTCAAAGCTTGGAGACATCATCAGAAAGACAGAACTTTACTGCTATTAAGTTGGAATACACACGTGTGGAGACAAGGAAAGGATGTGTGCCCGGAGCGATTCAAAGGCTAATGTGATTTGCGGACTACGTAACGATTGTGCGATTTGAGGGAAATTACAGACTTCGATGGAAATAAACAAAAAAATTAAGAAATTTGAAGGAAGGGGAAAAGGGAAAGTGGAAAAGAAATTAGAAATGAATTAGGAAAATTGAGAAGAGTAATACAGAGAAGCCCGCGAGTAATCTCTAAAGATTACCAAGTAATCCGGGAAACACTTGATTATCAAATGATAAAATAAAATCAATTATATCCCCTATTTGTTGTGAACGTCGGGGGTGTCAAGGATGCCAAGGGCCGGATTGGACTTTTTCCTTTTATCTCTTTTCTCCTGTTTTCTCTTCCTCTGTTTTATTACGTTAATTTTATTCCATTCAGCTCTCAGTTTCTTTTTTACATACAGACTTTTCTAAATGGATGGTATGATATTTTACAGAGGCGTTTCCTCATTTCTCGACCTTGTATCTATTAAATCATTGGTTGGAGAACGAAAGGTTAATTACAATCCTGAAGATTAAAGGCACCATTTACGTTAAAGATATTTTGCTAGAAGTAAATGAAACAGATCTACGATTCGAATTGTATTTGGAAATTTTAGTGATCGTACGAACACGGCAAAGGGTATAAGTGAAGTTCTGGTAATACAAAGTCTCTGGATTCTGTAAAAATATATAAACGTTGCTGGATGCAGTGAACTAAACAAATATTAGGGTGTATCGGAAAGTTCTATCCGGATAATGTTACGTCAATTTGCAACAAATGTTCGCATATTTATTTGACCCTTGATTTCTGTGAATTGTGATAGTATTAAAAAGACGCGATCAGGACCAAATTTTCAAACTTGTTTCGTTCTAAAACTGGTCCAGTAGACCTAATACATTGAAAAACGAACAAAGTTATATAAAAATATAAATATTTTATACATTTATTTGTGTTTTAATCCTATTTTTCACCTTTGGGAGTAACAGGGTAGGGAGGAGGATTCGAACTCACGAACATAACTTTCAAAATCGGGCGCCTTAACCGTTAGACCAAAGGCCTCCGTCTAGAATATAAATATGCAGAAGGTAATAACAAGGGACCATAATATAATTATGGGAAGGAAAAGCGAGTGATAGGTGCAGGTGCACTCTGGAGGGCGGGGGGAGGAACTCGGAGGGATAGGAGGTCAGAGAAATCAGAAATATTGCATTTGCAAAATGGGAAACAGCAACAACAAAACGCAAAATATCGATCTAATTCATTTTCGGTAGCCGTTCTCATCGAATTGGAAGCGGGGGGAAGCCAACCCAATAATTCCTTAACTGCTGGAAAAGAAATTAATTAACTCCTGGAGAAAAATTAAATTAAAATGAAGAACGACACAATCGCGTTGAAAAATACCAGTCCCTCAACCCCTGAACCACTTTGAATGGATTATTAATTTCAAGGGTGGATGTTAAATTCAATCGATTTAAGTCGCGGGGGTGAGAACCAGTGGCGTCGAAGCAATCATTATTGTTTTCGTCAGGAGCGATTCTCATCGGATGACTTTCCCATTGACTAAAACTTCAAATTTAATGACTTAGAAGAGAAAAGCGCCTAAAAATCTGGGGTACAAGGTAAAGAAGAGAAAAAATATTGCGGAAATAAAAATTAGAAAAAAAAAGTCAAAATTGGTTTGGTGAATGGTTTCGGGTGACCGGAGCTCCCATTGAGACTTCAATCATTCGATCCTTTACTTATCGATCAACTATTGATTGATTTTCTTTTAATCTCGGTTTCCGTTTTTTAATAACCGACTGATGTGTCTTTTCAATTGTAATCGAATATATTATTAACCTTCGGTTTTTCTTCTTTCCTCTTTTCATGAACCGGAAATCACCCTCAAATTATCCCATTAAAGAAAATCGCCGAACCACAACAAACCTTTTCAGCCTTCTTCTTCTTCGTCTTCTTCTTTATTCCTTTTAGTAAAAAAAACTATCATATAATAAGCAAAAATTAGGTTTCAGATGTTGTCGCTGCGAAGAACAATGAATATTTGAAATGTGCCTTTCCACCTGGGAAATTATTCGCCTTTTAGAATATTTGCCTTCTTATCCGCAACAATCGGGCTGTAAAGCATGCAAAACCCAGACTTTCTCTCAGATACATCTTTCGAATTCTTCTCTCATCCATAATCTTTAATCCATTTCAAACCTTCTGAGAACATGACCAATTTGAAAGAGCAACGATGTCTCAAGAGACATACACGCTTCTCTTAGCCTATCTATCTTCTGTCTTCTTATTTGTTCTATTTATTTTCTTATCATACTTCACTATTTCATATTAACTTCCTCTCTTTGTGTAGCAACTTGCACTTATTAATTACCATCATTCCTATTGTTTCTCTTCTTCTCTCTTTCCAATTCCTGGGGTCAAGACACTAGTCAGACCCTAGATAAAAAGCTCCCTTTAAGCCAGACCAACAAGTTATGGTCTCACTTAGAGAGAGGTGGCTATTAGCAATGGGTAAAAGAAATTTAATTAATAGTCCAAAATAGTATGATATAGTACAAATAAACTAACAGTTAAAACTGTATAACTCTACAAGTGCAACGTACGACACTCGGACTAGATCCAGCCTTCTTCCAGCTTTGTTTGAAATCCACTAATAAAACTACGAGAGATAGCAAGAGCAATGATCAGTGCGGACTGAGGGTTCGAAAGCAGTAACGAACGTACCAAAAAACAAATTTCAGTAGAGCAGGAATTTAAATATACACGTAGAACTCGCATTCCATGTTTTGAAGCTAGAGTAGGAAAAATTGCCATAATTCAACGAGCCGTCTTTGAGTCACTCCATAAAGTAAATATAATCTCGAGATCCGATTATCAAAATTGAAATTTTTTTTTATTCATAGGAATACAAAGGATAAAAAGAGAAAAGGGAAGTAGGGGAAGTGGGAACAGGAAGAGGAATAAGGGTTGGAGGAGACATATCAAGAAGGCAGAGAATTCGTTTTTCCCTTTTTCCCTCTTCTTACAGCTTTAAGCATTTAACGTTTCAATTTAAAGCCAATAAAAACTTTTGTTTTGTTTTTTAACACATACATGTTCAGGTAAAATGATAAGCAAGTATTTGTGTAACTCCCGGCGATTGTTAATAATCATCAGCTAAGCTTGGAAAAAGTGACAAATTATTGAATATTTATCACATTTACCAGCTAGTTTTTAGAATGGTAATGGTTTGCTCAAATGCTTGATTTCTGTCACTACTTCATCTCACTTATTCTCCGCTTCTGACTCAGAGGTTCGTAAACTGTTACTGGCTAGCACAACTGTGGAACGTACTCTAATAAATTCCCAACTTCAAATTATGGTTACGAATATATATTAGAATATCCCAAGCTATGAGGACCAAAATTTTTTTTGAAGACTTCAGGTACACATCCTCATTCATTTTTTTCTGTTTGGTCCTAATAAACCAAATATGAAATAATATGGAATCGGCTAACGATAGCCCATTCCGACTTGTTGCCAAAGACAAGTCATGAAAATCTGCACTAAGTTAGTATAGCAATATTTACTAACTTTTTATTTGTTTCATAAATAAAACTCTGAAATGCCAAAAACTTATTTCCATTTGATATTTAAAATTAAGACACAAACATGACATTACAAATTTTCTTTTCAAATATCGTCCCTATTCGTAATCAAAATTGCTTTTATTCTTCGTTAGCTGTGATTAGGCCATGGAAGTCTTGATTAATTTAATTTAACCGATCAATCAACTCTATCATTTTCAACCCTCAAAGCTAAAACTTTTTTCTAACAATATAAAAACCAGAACAACATGTACACTCACATTCGCCCACAAGTGGTTAGCAGGAACATGTTTCGGTACAACTCGTCACAAGTTCCTGTCGTCCTATGGACTTGAAATGTTACCAACGATTGTTTTAACATCATTGTAAAAAATTAAGAGGGTATGCGTCTTAAGAAAAAATTTCATTTTTTTGGGGTCATAAAAATATATATATAGGGATATATCTCTTATATATAAGGGATATACTAAATACTATATATACATATATGTATGTATACATATATACACTGATATTATCACTTTTACCGTTATAGGCTATATATTAACACTATGACGTCCGCTGGCCTCACTGTGGGGCCATAAAAACGCCAACCGTTGACCGCCGATGACCCCACAGTGGTGCCATGAAATATTCGCAAACACTATTGGCTGAGTGCCAGTGACGTCACATTCGGAAATTATTGCGCATGCATCGCTGGCGATCTCATGGTTATTTACGCCAAAATTTACACGAGACTTGCGGACGTCATAGTGTTAATACATGTTACTCTTGAGCTTCCCATTTAGCAATTTGCATTTCTAGACTATACGTCCAAACTAAGACTAATGTTTATAGAGACGTCGAAATCTTTTGAAACTGTTTCTTTTATTTGTTCTGGATATAATCTGTTATTTTGCTCTTTGGAGGGGCCTCACTGGAGGAGGTTTAATTAATTCTTTAAAACTCTAAACTTACTAAAAATAAAAAGCTTTATTCTAGAAAATCTTGTCTTCTTATTATTACTCCCTACCCGCTTTATTGATATGAATACTACTTTCCTCTTCTTCTCTCCCTTCTCTCTGCCCTCTTTGCCTGCTGTTTTCTTTTCTTCCTCCTTCTATCTTTACTCCATTTTATCCCCTCCTGTCATTATCTTTATTCTCTCTACAATCATTTCTCTTATTTCTCATCCTATATTTTTTGTCTCACCCTACAGACTGTACCTCCAGTCACATCCATTCTTACTCCTGAGTCCGGCTGGTTTAGGTGTTTCAACTTCTGCGCCCGTTAACATTATTGGGTTTATCGGTCTTACATCGACCTGATAATGCCAACAGAGCTACTTTCGTGAAACATCGGTATTAATTTTTTAAGTATTTTTTCGGACGAGTGACGATGGTTCTGAGCAGCTCGCGTTTTTTACTATTGTAAGTGTTAAGGGTTTATGAACCAGTTTTACGCTGTTAGTGATAAACCCAACAAAGTTATTGTTTATATATATAAAAATAGACAAATTCGCATAATTCCAAAAGCTCGGGGGCTTTTAAGTAAATAAATAATTGAAACGCGTTCAGAGTTACACAAATGAGAATACCAGTTCATTTAAAATCACGAACGGATTCATAAAAGAAACACTGGATATTTTCTCTGTACTGTTAAAAACTTACTTCGAAAAATAAAATGGAATAATGAACTTTTCCCTCAAATTAGTGTAAAAAATCTTTCTCCTCAACCTTTTCTGGATTTATTTTTCGTCCCGGAATTTACCAAAACAAAGGGAGAAAAGGTCTTTTTTAATTTTAAAATAGCAGCCTAAGAATTTTTTTGCCCTCAATTCCAATTTATACAAACTAAGTCTACAAAAAGAAAAAATTTTTTCGTTTGGTTTTTTTCCAGATTTTCCCCCCTTTTTTTGGTTTTTCTTTTTGTGCTTTTAATCTTTGAATTGTGGTCAAAGACAAAAAAGGATTTCAATACACAGATTTAAGTCGGGAAATTTTTTTTCATGGTTGAAAAGAAAAACTTTAACGACCGTCTGAACAAATTGGCAACGTCGTATTTCCCTTTGTGAACACTTGCGTCGAGGGTTACTGCGCATACACCACAGCAATTTTCATTTTTGATATTTTTGCCCATTTTTTCGTGAAATCTTTCATTCCAATTCTATTTCTTAATCATCATTAATGAAGGTTTTCCTAAACTAGTAGTCAAACTAAACAACTACGGAGAAATATTAAACAAAATGGCATTTTTAGTATCAATAGGTCTTAACTTATTTTGGGTTTATTAAAAAACGCGTCAACTCTTACAAACGCTAGCTACTGACTCCATGTTTGGTGGTGATATTTTTACTCAAACTGTTAAGTTTGTTTGCTTAAAATAAAATTAAAAAAAATTGGATTCTAGTGAGAAGTCTTCTGCTGATACTGCAGTTTATTGTTATTATTATTATACTACATTATTGTCTGTTGAAGACGATTATACGTAAAACACTCTCTACAACTGCACACCGTGAGACCACGAAATAAGTTTTCTACTCTCTAAACACTGTTATAGGAATAAATGGTTTCATAATAATCTTTAATATTGCTGGTTTACAACACGAGACAAAACGGGATACTCTCTGTTCTTTGTCGGCAAATTGTTCGAGAACGAAACGAACTAAGCTTCTTTTAAGCTTCTCAAGCTTCGAGCTTTTTTCGAGCTTTTTCCCCGCTTAAAATGCCCGTAACAGGAAAATCCCTGGACAAGCCTATTTCTCCGAAAATTTGATGCCAGTGGCGTTTTAGCCAAAACTTTGAACACAGAGTTTTTAGAGAGTCTTAAAAACATTTTCCTAATAGCGATAAAATGACGAGAAGAAAGGAGAAGAGAAAAAGAAAAAGAAAATGATTGAATAATGTGGTGAAAGGACGGAAAAGCGAACACGTGAAATAGAATCTTCCTAAGAGGCAATAAACAAGAGATTTTCATCGTCTTCTTCTTCTGCGTCTTCTTGTTATTCGTCTTCGGGTGGTTCGTTTGATTTATTTAGACGAGAACTTTGTGACTATCTCTTCTCCTAAACTCAACAAATGTTCAAGCAGCTTCTTATGTTTCCATAATAATAAAATATTTTCAGTCATCCGTTTTCACCTCAGACACTTCTTGAAGCTTCTCTCTCTGCCTCACATCGTCACTCCTTACTCCGCTTTCTCTCTCTCTCTCTGGGAAATACTTTAATAAACAATTTTCCTCTTTTGCTCATGGCTGAGAACTTTTCACGATATTCTACGCCTTTCTAAATCACTTAATTTAATTACTTAGTTGTTTTTTCTATTTTAATTAGAAATGATAGAAATATTTCGTGCTCTGATGTCGTCGTTGAATTAGAATTTACTTTTTAACGGAATATGGAACACAATTTACAATGAATATTATTCTAAGACAAATATCATTGGTTTTTACAGTAGGCACAGACAAAAAAAAAAACCTTTTTGTGTTGGCACAAAATGCGCCAAAAAGCTACAAAATGCGATAGGACACGATTTGAGTATACAAATCATCACTCATCTAAAAAAATAGTTAAACAAAAAACACCCATGTTTTGGCAACTTAGTGCCATTGCCATCATTAGGGTCGAGGTAAGACTAATAAATACAAAAAAGTTCTTTTTATACATATATAAAATGGTTCCGAAAATGTAAAATATGCAATATTTTATGACTGATACTGATACGTGTAAAATGACCCATTTACAGGAATTTGCGATGATAGGTTTGACCCGGTGACTCATTCAAAAACCAATAGAATGCGAGCTTTTCTTAGCCTATAAATAGGGTATATTAATGTTTAAACCATCGTCTAGAAGACTCAGAAGTTTTTGTTCCACAGCCATCACTCGAACGGCTGAATTTTCGAGTTTTACTGGCGGATTCCAAACAATTCTTTATCGTGTTGAATCTCCTGTTTAGAATTTGTTTTAACCCACATCCCTACTCTATGTTTTTTTGGTAGATCTTTTTCGAAAAGGTCATGACATTCTTTATGGGAAGCAGAGAATTCGATGCTGTTTGGTGCAAATGGCGCAGAGATGTTTTAAGTGAAAACCCATTAATTTCAAAGTGAGGAAAATCATTGGCGGTCAAACAGCATTTTGTTGAAATCACCAAGCAGATCCGTTGTAAATTAATTTTCTTATTAAAACCTAATGGGGATCTTTCAAAATTATGAAGAGAACATTTGTCCAAAGCTGTATTCAGAGATTTGATGTTGTTCTGGTTGTTGTTGTAGTTGTGTAGAAAAGGCCAGCGCTTGAGTTAGCTCATCTTACGCATCAATAATTGTATAAAGAGGGTAAAGGGGAACGAAAACTGAGTAAAATGAATAAGAATGACTGTTCACGAGTAAAACTTCATTTGGCTAAATTATTTATTAAAAACTCAATTCTTAACGGCTTTGTGAAATTCTTAAAAAATAATCTTAATATACTCAGAGTTTGGGCAAACTGAGTCAAAAGTTCTAATTATTAGGCTGTGACGTATATGTGAATGAACTGATAGATAAACCTGCTCATCACGCCCAGAATGCAAAATATTTAACATTCATACACATAACCAGATGTTTAGTTTGAATTTTTTGGAACACTTATATAGTCCAAAAATTAGGACTCAGAAAATTGAGAGCTTAAGGAGTTTTGCAGTAAGTGGAATGACCTAAAGCCGAACTTAGAGATATGCACTTTCCTCGAATGAGAAAAGTAGAAACGAGAAAAAAGGAAGCGAATTGATACAGTCTGTATCCGGTACTGAGCCGGAGGCGTCACAGAACTGGTGGGCAAAGCCCTACCCCTTCTCCCTCGACTGGAATTCTGGATGGTTTTGCGCTCTGAATCCCCATTTCCTCTCCCTTTTCACTTCCTCTTCCATACTCTAGAAATAATGAACGTTTTCCAGCGGCTGTGTGAAGCCAGGAAAGAAAAACCGAAACACAAGATGAGAAAGGGATTGACCGGGGAAGAGAAGGGATGGAAAGGAAAGAGAAACAGGGAACGAAGTTTCGGTTTGCTTTTACGGCTCTTCCGATTTCAAATTGCCTGAAATTGGCTTTAGTTAAAATAAATTTCTTTTTCCTTAGTCTCTGTATCTATTTGTTTACTCGTCTGTCTGTCTTTTTAGTGCGTCAGCTTGAAAGCTAATGTTCAGACTTGCACCTATAGTTTGTAAATGTGGGTACACAAGTTAAAAGGAAAATATTTGGAGTGATGAAGGCAACTCAACATTCTTCCTCAAATGTATATAAAATTCTGAAATTTCGTGTCGATTCGGGGTCAGATTTTTTGTCTGCTTCATCCAAACGTGTTGCGATTGTTTTTCGGTTCATGCAGGAACCTCAAATGAAAATTCGATACAAACACTACAGAAACATGAAGCTAATGAAGAAGAAATAAATCAAATAAAGACATTTTAAAAAAATGAAAGGAAATAAAAATTTTTTTTTCGCCCATTCAAGTATTGCCAACATAAATATTGTGACAATTCAAACGTGTCCTATATAATTACAAAAAAGGGGTTAAAGGGTTGCATTTGTTGCAAAAAAAGGTTTTATTTTTCGTTGTTGTCACCCTGCCCTTGTTCAGTTTTCAGTGCTCTCACACTTGAAATCCTTTTTTCAACAAAAGGAGCTCGAACAAAAAAAATGTAAGGTTTGCATTAAAAACGTCAGAATGACAATGAGCAAGCCACATGACAAGGATTCGGAGACAAAGAGGAAGCATTTATGTATTTTGATGCGCGTGAACCGCCTTCTATGAAAATATTTTCTCTGATTTTGGGTTCGAAGTTTACCTTGTGAGTTGTCCTCGCTCCGGACTTTTCCCCTTTTCCATTCCTTCTCCTTCTCTGTATCCTTCGCCTTAGAAAATTCTTATTTTTCTTTTGTTTTCTTTTGCTTTTTTTTTGTCCAACTCGGTAATCTGTTGCTAATGGGCTCATTTTGAGGCTTTCCCATTGCTAACAATCTTCATTAGTGGAACACTCACTAAATTATACCTGTCATCGGCTGCTCCTCTTTTCTTATTCTTTCATTGTTTCATTTTGTTTAGTAAATGGTTGTAACATTTATAACAACATAAATTTATACCGGTGATATTAGGGCGTTAAATTAGACTGAAAAAAACACTTAAAACGATTGAAACTCAGCTTTTTTGTGCAACCCAAAAGCTATTACGGGTTTGCACTCGGGCCGTTTTTTGCACGAGAGCAGATGGATTATTTATGATGACTTCTTCATATGTGTGTATTAATTTTTAAATAGATACCTATACAAAAGTGTGCATCATTTATGAAAAGAGAGAACTTTTATTTCTACGACCTTTAAAGTCTAAGTAATGTCGATAATGTGTCCGGTTTGTGGTTGCTCATTTCAGAGGATATAATCAACAAACAAAAAAGAGAGAATGTCGACCATCGAATTAGGGAGTCAGAGAAGTGGTGAATGAGAGCCACCTCTCGAGTCCAAAGGATTTTTTTTTGAAAATATATTTTTGATATTGACAAAAATATACGAGGTTGATAATTACAAGTTAAGAACAGAAAAATGCCCATCATGTAACATGTAAATAGGCACAGGTAAAGAGAATTAAAACTGATTTATAAAAATTTGGGGAAAATCTCAAGCGAGTGAATTTCACTAGAAAAGACAAAACAAATAGATTTTGGCTTTCTCTCCTCTTCATCCTCTTCGGCTAAAAGGTTCCTTCATCTTTGTTTAGGAAACAATATAAATTCAAATTTTGGAGAAACCGAGTTACTAACGAGACGGATTAGTTGTCAAAATTAAAAGAAGAACGTTTGAAAAAAAATCGACTTACGAGTTAGGTTGGCTAACACCACGAAAAAAGGATCCAGTTCAACAGAAAAAAAGTCAGTGGCAAAAAGAAAGTGACATGAGAGAGAAATCAGTTGACAGATACAAACTTAATTCAAACAAATAGACCGACTGACAAACGACAAGACGAACAACGACCCACATATGCTACGCCATTATTTAAAATATAAGAAGAAGAAAAAACAAACAATAACAACAAACATATGTATCTAACAAATAACTAATTAACATAAAACTCTAATTACTCTAATTCAATTGACGCTAATTAGGTTGTTTATACTCCTGATGATCTTTTTTTTCGGGGATTTTGAAAAAGGAAACAAATCGTCTTTTAAACTTTGATTTCAGGCAGAGGGGTTGACAATTTTTTCAAAGGTATACGATCAAATATCCCCAGTCTTACGTGAAAAGTTGGCTTTCCAACTCGTCCTCATGAAGCTTTTAATGAGTTTTACAACGAAACCCTTATCGATTTGTTAGCCTGAGACAATAAACCGAGTGAAGACATGAAGAATAGAGACAGGAAGAGGATGAAAGAACGCTTGCGTCATTGCCACGAAAGGTTGAAAAGAATGAAGACCCTCTAACACCTGGAAAGATGGATTAATGAGAGTGCGCACAACAGACGTCACAACCTAAATAAGAGTGGTGAGAAAACGATAAAGGATCTGTGGAAAGTCAGGTACGAAGAGGAAATTCTAAGTCAGGTTGGATTTATTTTTGTCATACACAATATGTCAGTAAGAGAACTGTTCACATTTTGCTTAATATTTATTTCAGGCATCATTATGAGTTTTTTTTTTTAAACGTTTTGCAATAAACTTTAAAAAAAACTCTTTCCTAATTTTGTCTCCTTTTATTTTTTCTAAACACTCAGTTTGGGTTCTTCTGACGTTAGTGGCGAAAATCTCGAGAGTCTTATGAGTAAATGTGAACTTTATCCAAAACGCGTTCCATACTATACACGTGCTTTCTCTTTCACATTTTGGATTGAGATCACATATAACCACACTTTTGAGTTTTTTAAGCAGAGTGGGTGTTCAAAAAAAGAAAGGAGACAAAATTGGGAGCCCAGCGGCAAAAATTAAAAAAAAGTTTTCGTCACAAGAACACGATGACACTCGAGTGACGAGACTCGTATTGAATAATTTATAACAAAAACGAAACATTTTTGTGTCCAGCCATTTTTCGGTGTTAATTGAGAGACGTCTGTCTAGCCTGCGATTTGGCATATGTCGTTTGTCATCCTACATGTAAGTTCTCGATTAACCTTACAAGGAGCGCCCACGAAACTCAAGTCTTAGTGATAAACTAAGCACGAAACTCAGCTAGTGATAAGGAAATTAAAAGGTTATGTTCTGCTATTATTATATGATAGTTAGCTATGAAAACGCACATGAAAAGAACACATGGCAGCTGTGAAGAGTGACCTGATAGGTGAACGCTTATATTAGTAGATTCTAATCCAAGTCAAAATTCTTTCTCTCCACGAATGTGTTGAATGTGAAACGAACAAAAGTATCTTTTTCGAAAAAGTTTCGATGGAAGAAAGAAATGCGGAAGAATGAATCAAAAACAGTTTTGAATGGATACTTAGTCGAGAGACGTTCGTTGCTAATGATAATGACGATGAAGATGAGAAGGAAAAAGTAAATTAAAAAATAAAATAAAATAACAAATAAACAAAAAGACGAGACGCTGAGAAAATAAGGAAACCCGATATCTTCTTTCTGGTGCAACGGCACCGATGACAATAAACACATGTTCGCCAACATGTCTTCCTCCTCTTCCTCTTCCATCTTCTCGTCATCTCATTTTCACACTTCCACATCAATTAGTTCCCAATATTAGTTTCCCCTTCCCTTTTGTCCTATTCCCGCACGAAAGAATGCGAGAAAGCTCAGAAATGAAAGGTGACCTGGCAAAAGATAAAGGAATCTCTCCCTTTAAGTCAGAAGAAACAAGAAATACAATTTATACTCCTCTGATGATACCTTGAAACCAGAAAATTTTTAGTTATTATATGGGCCAGGAGCTTTTCGAAGCTTAGTCAAGGGTGAGGAATCGAACGACTGGAGAATAATTGAGTGACTTATAGCAGACACTGCATTTTGTTTTCCGAATTCTCTCCTCACACTGGAGATAATAGAGAAGAGAAAAGCAACAGGAACCTCGGGGAACTGAAGAACTTTTTTTGGTTACCATAACAACACTCTCCACTGGTAAATTTTTCATGAGGTATGGTTTTTACCAGTGCTCTCATTCCTTCCTCTTTTGGAATGGAGTCCAAAGGAGCCTTCGCGTAAAAACAAAAACAGTTACTAGTTTTTGCATAAAGCCCTTTCCCTTCCTATAGTGTTTGCTTTGAATATTTCTTTAATTTTTTCAAGTTTTTATTTCCCAGCATCAGCGCTCTAAATTGCCGTATTTCGTCCTAAAACACTTCTAAAATTTTTTTTACGTTTTTCGAATGTTCAGAGGAACCCAAGCCAACAGAATATGTTCCTATTAGTCGCAATACAGCGCGACGCTTGACGACGCTTATTGTAATATATCTCAGCTTGTCGGGTAAATAACGAGGACTGATTCGTGTTTCTTCACTGAATTTGTCAATGGAAGTAATAAACTATAAAAAAAAGTATTTTCTTGTTTGGTGAGGTAGATCACCAAATAACGGGTTCAAAATTGTCGTCTAATCGTCAAGCTCTTACAGTTATTTATAATACTATTTAACATATGAAGAGGAGTAACAAATTCTCACAGTACAGAAATTATAAAACTTTTGGCAAACATCTAGCAAAGGCATTATCAAATGCACATAACATTTGGAACCTCTTTTCTGATAACAGCACCACTGAAAAGAAGGAGAGACAAAAAGACGGAAAGAATATATGAAGCGATGGAAATTTCTCTTCTCCATACACACCGATACACTAATATCGACAGAATTCAGCTTTTCAACCCTCAATTCACCATTTATACCTGAGTTGAAATCGTGTCTCGTTTCTGTTATTCTAGTGACGAATACAAAAGCACATTTTTATAAACGGTTTGCTAGGTTTTTCTATTTGTCTGGCTTCCGTATTTTGGGTACTATCAGTCACCGTGATGAATTAAAGTAAATTTGAGCAACTTTCCTCTTTCTCTTTGGAAGATTTTTCATGCAGTACGGAAAACCTGGGTTAAAAAACATTAATAAAAACTGAACGAAGCCTCGCTATAGAGAGCCAAACACGATATCCCCTCAGCCACAATTGACTGTTTTGCCTTCCTAGTGTTACTCCACAAATTTTTGTTCAGTTTACTCCGACTTTCTTTAAAGAAAGTGTTAATAAAGAAAAAGTGAGTTCGCACTTAAAATTCAAGGCATGAAACCACTCTGGTTTGCAAAGGAGAGGCAATCCCACTTGTTGAGAAACGGGTAAGCTAACCACGCGTTCAAAAAGCTAAAATACCTTGGCGAATATTCAGCTTTTTAACGAAAGTAAATAAAAACGTCGTCTTTTGATTAAAAGAAGCCGAATGTGTTTCAAATTAATTGTAAAGTGGTGGCGTAATTAGAATTTCGCATGCGCGAGAAAATAATGATTTTCAAGTGCCCTCGGGTGAAACCTGGTGTCAGCTTCCAATGGTTCATGCTAATACAACAACTGACTCTCGAGGAAACAGTTTTTGGCATTTTTGAAAGGTTGTTTCCTCTTCAGTTCTGTGAGGTTAGCCAAAAGTTGAGAGATCAACTTGCTTCCTGCCTTATCCTCCTGTTGTGAATATGACACCACCCAGAGAAGGAATGGAACAATAGAAATGAAGGAAGCAAGACTTTTGTAACCGTTTCCGCATTTTTAAAAACAACAGTTGCTTCTTGTGACATGAGAAGACTAGACAAACATTGCCTTACGTTTGGAGGGCAGTTAGGTTTTCTTACTCCCTCATCCTCCTTTTGTTCTTGAGTAACTCGATACTTTTCCATCGGGTGTCGCTTGTTTTACCAAACACCAATAGTTTACGCTTATTAGAACCATCAAAGCTCTCAAATGATTGTCGGTAAATGACAACAGAACTGGATCCAGGTTCTACTGTATGCACACATCACTGTTTCTCGAATCCCGCTTCATAAACATTTTTTTCTTTGCTTAGCTTTGATTAAATGAGATTCTAATGAGGAAAAGATCTTTTCATGTCCACCCTTGACATT
This sequence comes from Columbicola columbae, assembly GCA_016920875.1. NCBI lineage: Eukaryota > Metazoa > Arthropoda > Insecta > Psocodea > Philopteridae > Columbicola > Columbicola columbae. Next base: position 16,830,047 of record JADMLL010000007.1, read on the forward strand.
TCAGGAAGAAAACTTCCGATTCTTGGAGCCTTTTCTCTCCCTTAATTACAATTTAATCTCAATTTAAACGCGTTAAAAACAAAAGAAGGCAAATTTTCACGTAATTCAAGATGGCGGATTCCCTTCCTCCATTTCCTTCTCCTTCCCTCTTCCTTCCTCTCTCTCTCTCTTTCTCCCCGTCCTTTTCTTTTCTTTTCTTTCGTGAAAGCTTCCTTTTCGACGGGAACACCTTTTGTCTTCCTTCTTTTCTTTGCTTCTAGGTAATCGTTCTGATTTAATTAGTAATTAGAGGATTAAGGAACGTCGAGCCATTCTCTCGAATCTGCATTTTTCGGGCACTTACCTGGCATACATGGTCCACTCGATCCGAACGAATTTTTCAAGTGTGAAAAACCTGAAAAGAAGAGAAAAAGTGAGATTTTATTTGTATTCACTCTGCTGAGGCACGTGAATGAGAGACAGACAAGACTATAGGTGTTTAACCTTTATCTGACTGCAGTCATGGATATACAGTAATATAATAATAATAATAGTAACAGTGATAGTGATAATGACAAAATTAATAACTGAGGAAGATAATAATGGCTTGATTATTATTTTCATTATCATTACCATCGTCATAATAAAATTAGTGGGAATTTCGGTCGAGGTATTAGCTGTCAACACGTCTGTCTTCTTTTTTTCTTCAATTCCCCGTCTCTGTAATTATCCCTATGCCTAAGTGAGACATATACAGTGAGGAGGGAGTGGAAAAGGGGGCTCATCTTTTCATGAAATCAGCTCGTTCGGATGTATCGAAACCTTTTAATTTATATGTTATTAGACCATTTTCGACATTCACTATTCTTCACAGCTCATTTCCGTCAAACGTTTTGCCAACTTCACTGGTTAACAGCATCCTAAGTGAATGATTGAAAGGATGGAAAAGTGATTGAAAATATCCTTAGTATTGACAAGCTTGAGCCTGGCACGATAATAGCTCACACATTCTTTTCTTTTTCCTTGAGAAATGTCACCACCATTGCCTCTCCGTTCTTCTCTGAACTCACATGAAGAAGTGGAGACTGGTAGTGAGTTTTTACATCTTTGTATCAAATGCACTTTTGAGCACCAGCTCCTAAACATGATGACGGCAAGCAGAAATCAATCGATTAGACCTACGCTGATTGTTCTGAGATACGACAACGTCCAAAGAAGTTCGTGTTCCTTTAGAACCAAATTTAGAAAGACAGTAGGTTTTTCATATTCATGTAAAAATTAGTATTAAAAAAATTAAATTTGAGAATATGGGTTTTGATGACTAAAAAAATTATTTTTTCTCAAATAAGGGACATACTCTAAATTAATATTTAATAATATTTCCGGAAGTTTACCTTCCTATATTCTAAATGAGTTCTAGAATACACTACAAATGGCAGATCCTGGGAAATTTCCCTTCCCCTCTTGACGAGATAATATCCCAAGTGGAAGAGATTTGAAAATAAAAGAAACAAAATGGCAGTCGAGGAATGTTATCTTTCTATCGAAAAAAACAAACTTGAAAAACCGTTGGAAAAAAGAAAACATTTTTTATGACAAGATAATGACCCATTTCCGTTTCACGGCATTGTTACAATTTGAATAGAGACGCGCCCTTTTACCAGTTAATAGTTGATTATTGGCGATGACGTTGCATTTTTTGTTTATTCGATTGTTAAAAAATTGGATGGATGCCTTCAATTACATTTCAATTGGTTATTGTTTGCTTTTTTCCCTTTTTTCCATCACTTACTTCTTTAACCCCTCCCACCTCTTTCCCACCTTTAACGACTGTTAGATTTGCCAGATTTCGGAAAATCAAACCCAAATGTCCCCTTCTCTAGACCCTATAAAATACCCTCAGGCCCCTCATTTTATAGGACATAGGCGGGCGTCATTCCGAGGCTGTATGATCGTCTTCTGTTGTGTTTCATTATGTGATGTACTTAATTGGCCATGGAAACTAAGTGACTTAGTGGGTTTGTTTGAAAGTGAACGACGTTCGAACCGTTTTTCATCTAAAGGCGGACACAATATACGACCAAATTTAAATTCTGAGAGAAAAAAGACAAAGTACAAGGTAAAAAACTTCCGATGACTAAAAAACAATAAATAAATAACAATCATAATAACCAATTAAAAATAATTTAATTGCGTGGGTGCTTTCAAGAGTCACTTTTTATCATTCATGTTTTAGAATTCTCTCATTATTATTACAACCTGGGTCTCAAAGGTGGGGAGAAGGCGGGCCATTTAACACTGATGGTTTTTGGCAGAAAGAGAGAGAGATAGAGAGAGGTGAAGGCGGGAGCCCCCGGGGGCACGAGAAGGGAATTTCGTTTAAAAAACATTTTCACAATCTTAACAAGACTGTTTCACTCGTCCTACGCAGATTGGGTAATAATCAGCCGTCGATTGGCCTTTTTGCCATTTTTTGCCCACCTTTTGTCACCGTGTGAACATTTTTTTGCTTTACTGCCATAGTTGAACAGTCCTTCAATGGTCTGTTTTTCTCTTTCCAGTCTTCCCCTGGTTTCGGTTTCCCATTTTCAGTTTATCGGGTTATCTTCCAAACAGTTTCTTTCTTTCATTCTTTGGTGTTGTTAAAGTCCGTACCTTCTCTTCTTTTTATTTTTTCATTCAGTTTTTTATTTCCCGTTATTGTATTGATTACTTGTTAATAAAACTAAATAATTTACATTCTCTATATAAATAAGTTACTGTTAGCCTTCAACATTTGAGTTGTTTTTGTTATTCTAAGACGCATAAATCGAATACGCTTGGGTAATGTGACAAATCACTGACTCTTTATCACATATACTGACTACTTTATAAAATCTCCAACTTAATAAAAGTTTACTTGGATACTTGGCCTTTGTCATTTCTTCATTTCATGGGTTCGTTGGTTTCAAAGGTTCGTAGACTGTTACTCCTTGCTTTTTGTCGGGTCTTTTGTTAAATTCATAAATTTTTAATTCCCCATCATGAGTTGGGAATTTAAATATTCATATCAGAGAATGTATATTTATTCGCCCGATTTACCGCTGTTAACGGAACATTTACACTACAGTTTTTGAAGTCTGTATCATAATCTGCTGGTCCTTGGTGGGTGAAATATGATAAATAAAGCGGGCAAAAGATTGAGCCTACCTTGTAAGATTTGAGATTATTGTGGCTATTAGTAATAGTGTTAAACTTTTGACTATTACACTGCTGACTAAGCCAACATAAATATTTTTTATAATTAATGGAAAATAGGCAAATGAGAATTATAACGAATCACTGTGACGACACTGTGTGTCGGGTATTTGAGAAAGAAATTAAATAAATAAATATTTATATATTGCATTGATCGTTGGAGTTTTTTTAATTTCGAAACAATTTCATAACTGAGAATAAAAATATTCCTTATAAATGTAACGAATTCATCCATTAGTGCTCTCCTCCTAAGTCCAAACCATTATGATGAAGTTAATCCCCCCGAGGAATTCGTGAAATTCACCGTAATAAATTTAATTCACTTTAATTTAAAACGCCCAAAAAAAATTTTTTTCCCCTCTCCTTTCTTTCTATTCGTTGCGGTTGGTACCACTGCCGGAATTGTGACCGAGGGGGAAAATTTTCAACGTGACGTCATAAATTAGTTTTTCAAACGAGATCTGTCACGGTAAAAGTGAGAAATCGAAAACACTTCCTGGCTATTACTCATAATCACCAAATAAACAATAGACGACAAATCACTGAATATTTATCAAAATCACCGATTCGTAATGGAGGATTTAATAGAAATTTGAAAAATTAAACCAAAGACCTGAGATTTACACGAATTAGCCGATTCTTCTCACTTTTAACGCGACAGGTCCACCTTTTCTACTTATGTCACGTATGAATACAGATGGAGAACCTGAAAATTAAATATTCACTAGACAGTGAGATAGGCGAGGGATGGGGATGGGGGTGAGTAATTGCATATAGCTTTGAACAACTCTTGTTCTTGAGAAGTCAGAGGTAATATGACCATTTGGCTGAATACCCTATGGTAATACGCGTGGTAAATATTAGCGCATCAAGTCCAAAGGAAAAGGAAGCTCTGGGAACGAGGAGTGTCAATTAGAAGGACGCGAGTGCCCTGGTCCTGGACCATCAGAAGTGGGTAAATCTTCTAACCTTGACACCGCACAGTATAAGAGGAAAGACTAAGTAAGTCCTAAGGGTTAAAAAAACCAAAAACCATTCTGGATCGTTTTATTTCTTTAGGCGCGCCTAAAACGTTCATTGACAAAGAGGCTAAAAATGTTCAGAATTGTTTCCCATTCACGTTCTCAAATATTTTCGTTCCCCTGGAAAGAAAAAAAGGATGAGATTACAAAAAATTTTGAATAGTTTTATATTTCGTATGAAGGTAGAGGCCGTCTTACTCTTGGCTGCTGTCTCTCCAATATGTTTCATCCTTGTTTCGCTCGTGGCTTCGGAACAGTTGCAAGATAATCTCGTTAAAATTCGTCAATAAGATATTTTGACGTGTGGTACTCAATAAGTACCCGTATTTTAACATCTCCCTCGTTTAACAATGCCTCGCTTAAGTGTACCTAATTGACTCAATTTAACAATAACCAGAGAACGTCAACAGTTTCTCTTCTCTCTTTTTCGTTCTTTTCTTCTTTTTAACCCCTTCCCCTTCCCCTTCCTTTGAATGCTTCCATTCACTGGAAAAAGGATCCGAATAGAAAGGATTTGAGGATGAATAGGGCGAAATAACATTCATATTTACCGCTAAATCTGGTAAATGTGATAAATACTAAGCAATTTGTCACATTCACAAAGCTTGGTTGATAAAAATGAATAATCGTGGATTGTACATAATGGCCGATTTACCACTTTTGTCGAACTTATATTGTATAATCAATGTCTGAAGGAAATATCTTTTGCTTTTACCGACCTGAAAGGCGACGATCAATGTTAATACTAATATTAAGTCGATGCATATGAAATGTTGGATACAAAAAACTGGTAAATATAATAGTTAATTGAAAGAGGAAGCCATATTGTTTCTAATCAAACTTTGGCCCGTCGGATTGAATTTGTTCCAACGATCTGCGTGGACGATAACGTCATTCTCAACAAAAACTCATTTCCCTGTTTTTATAACTTATACAAAATTTCAATGGTATATTCAGGATTAACTTTATTAATTAACCAAAAAATATGTATACTTTTTAATGAAAACCAAAAGGTTTTAGTTATGCAGAAAGTTCTTTTTTATTAATTCATTTCCTGAAATAAATTCTTTAAACCAGGGTAGTTCAGTAAATTCGTTTAGTGTATTATCACGACATATTTTGTTAATATTTTGATTTGGAATAGTGTCTTAGGTTAATTGCCATTTGTCTTCAGTGTGAGACACAAAGTATTTTGGTCTGGTATTAAAGAGGCTTTTTATTTGGGAACAGAGCAGTGTCCTAATCTCAGAAATGGGGCAGTGGGTATAACTGGGGATTCGGAACGGAAAGACAGGATAGAGTAGTAAGAAGAAAGTAAAAAAATAGTAAGAAGGGAGTGACACAGATATCATGAAGGTCACCACAAATCATATAGGCTAATTTCAGGAGTAGAGACTTTGTAAAGATACAGCTTAAAAACAGAATAACAGAAACAGCGTAATGGCGATTAGAAAGTAGAAACGTGAACTGATTTGTCAGGAAAAAATTTTCATTTGCACAATCTGATAAACTGAAAAACCAAAAATTTGGTAAAAGCCAAAGTTATACTGAAAGAGGAAAGAGGCAGAGATTTCGAAGAGAAACGAAGACAATTTCCTAATAAAAAAGGGGAAGGAAATAAAAAGTGATGGCGATCAATGGAGAAGTTTCATAAAAATGAAATTTACTCGTCAGGTGATGCCTGGAAGGTTATTCAATTTAAATTAAATGGAAGCGAAGAAGAAAAAAATCCGGAAAAAAGGATTTTGAAAAGAAAATTTTCGTTTCCGTTATCGACGATAATTTAATCGACGGGGAAACATTAACGGAAAACTAGGTGATCACGCTACCACCCCTTCCCTCTTCTCTTCATCATGTTATTTTTCATCTTATCCATGTCTTCTGCCTTTCTAAATCTGTAACATCATCTTCATCTTTTTTCCGGCTACATCCCCACACTTCTGCCCGCCTCCCGTTTTTCAATAAATCTATTAACCCAACTTTCATGTTTTTTTTCCTATGAACGTCATCCAAGGAATAATTTACTTAATTCCATCTTTCTGTCTCCTCATTTTCTTCTTTCTTTTCCTTTCATTTCCTCATTTTCACTAGTTTGGACGTGATATTCAGGAAAACACACCTCTGGAGGCCCTCATTTCTTCTTTTTCTTTAACATTTAACACTCAGTCTACATCGGATTTCTTGAAGTACTTGGGGCGCTCTATTCTCCCTGATCCCTTTTATTATTAGTTTTAATCGAGATAGTAATATGCACTTAATTTAACATTAATTTAAATTGCATCTGTGTTAGCAAATTCCTTATTTGGGCCGAAATTTTTGTTTTTAACTATCAAAACACATAGTCTCAGATATTGTGTATTATACCAACGTGAAAAATTAAACTGCTACATTCTTCTGATTTCGGGGCTGCGAGAAGTTGTTCTCTTTCTTGGTACAACCAACAATAAAAGTGCAAAAACTTGACGTTTAGACGGTAATTTTGCACCCGTTATTTGGTGATTTGCCTTATGAACCAAGAAAATACTGTTTTATTTCCATTGACATGCATGCAACAGACCTTGTCATTTTTCTGAGAAGCAGGGAATAAATGGATATAACACTGAAGTCGTGTCATACCTTTCGGCTCCTGTTAGCACGGGTTCTGGTACTGGTACTAAAAGAAAAAAAAGTGGAACTAGTTCGCAATGTGTTCATGAAAAATTTTAAAGAAAACAGGAGACGAATAAGATGCGAAAAGTCCTCTGAAACTAGAAATCGCGCCTGAAATGACGAAATCCGATACTGAAAGGAAAAAAATTGGACACGAAAGCGAAAATAATAATAAAAATCAATTGAGCGTGAGAGGAAGAAGGTGTAAATTGCCCAGGTGTTTACTTTGCCCCACACGCCCCTGCCATTGTCTGTTAACCCTCGAAGGCGGAACTCGAAATCGAACGAGTATCGAATGACCACAAAGCAACATCTATTCAACATCTATCTTATCGAACCTTTTTTCTTTTGGGGTAAAAAAATCCTTTTTCATTAATGAAATTTTTTTGGTGTTCTCCCAGGCCCAAGCTCCAGCCGTCTCCTTGTCGTCTTTCCCCTTCCCCACTTCCTATAGGGGATGATTGCCAACGGGAGCTTTGGGGAATTTGGATTTTTGTCAAATGGCTTTTCTTCATCAGCCGAAATTAAAGAGCGAGGCCAATAAACTAGAAATGGTTTCGAATCGGCGCCAGAGTTTCATTCAGAGTTATGTTGTTTTTGAGACAAGTGTGGTTTCTGATTCTTCATGAGTTCGTTGGTTCGTCTAAAAGGTGGAGGGTTGGACGTGAAAGAGAACTGTATCCTAACACAGAAAGTAAAACGAAGCGATGGACATGGAGCGATAGGTGACTCGAACGAGGATTTCTTCACTCTGGAGGAGAAGGCAGAGGAGGAGGAAGAGGAGACTGGATTCAGAAAGGAATACAATTTTTTAATTAAGTGGTTTGAAATTAAATATTTACCAGACAAATCAGTTTCTAAAATAATGGTTGGCCAATTGTCCTGACATTTAGACGTGACGAAATGTCCTCTTCTGTTTAAATAAAAGTTAATTTTAATACATTTATCTTGAGTGACATTTGAGGTGCCTTTGTTTTCGGTTCCCGAGCTCTCCTTCCTCCTCCTTGTCCTCCTTGTCCTCTTTGCCCTCCTTCTTCTCTCTCCCCTTTGCCTTACGTCTCAAACAAGGTGTTCAATTAAACAGTGATTTTGCAATTTAGTTTCAATTAGAAAATTTGGCAACGACGTCCATAATTGTTAGTCTTAATTTTGAGTCGTTTAAGACGGATTTCAGTCTTTCCTTAAAAGGATGGCGTCTTGCTTTTTGTGGAAAAATTCACAACGTGGGCAGAATGACACTCAAGAGAGGATTCGATATTGCATCTGAAAATCAGTTTTTCTGTTGAGAGGAGGAAAAATTTGGCTGACCAAGTGATCAACTAAGGGAAATGCACTACATTTCCATATTGATAACTTATCGAAGTGCGCCTGGGGTACGCAGTCCGACTGGGAACAAGGAATGGAGCATATTGTGTTTAGTTGTCCAGCTGTTGAGGAACAGCTCGGAGGAGAGCATATGCAGAAGTGTTGTGGCATGGCTCAGGAACCATCTTAGAAAGGAGGTTGGAAAATTGAGATCAGCCAAACTTCGGCTATCCTACGTGCTTTTTGCCTGTGTTTTCATGAGTATTTTCTTGTCTCTAAGATTGGTATGACTTTTAAACTAGTTTGATAGTCGTAGAACTCGGTTGGACCAAAAGGAGATTCACGAAGAATAGGAATCAAAGCGATTACGGAAAAGCGTCAGAGGATATTCTTGTAAAATTTAATTTGTAGAGAAAACAAAGGCGAAGACAAAGAAGGGGTGATGACGAAAAATCGATGGAAGAGTTTTAGGGGTTATAAAAATAGAAGATGGTCGGAAAAAGAAGTTCTACACCCGGGGTGATTGGAAAATGTTTTTTTCAAAACCATTTCCGACATTTTTTCTGAATTATTGAAAATCTATCTCCAACTACAACTGATGACGTCACCGTTTTTCCTTCTTCCTCGGTTTGTTTTAACTTTCTTCTTCTTTCTCTACTTCTTCCCACCTTCCTTTTGCCCTTCCTCTTTCCGTCCTCAGTACTTTGAAGTACAGCCTTTTCATGTTTTATGCGAGATCTCTTGAGCAGTTGCTTATCGTGGCCAACCCTTTTTCTAGCCTTTCAACCCCCTTCCTCTTCTTCTTCTATTTTGAAGACATCTTTTTAAGAAAAAGTAATTCTTCTAAGATGCAACATTAAAAAGAATCTTCATGCTCTCGTTGCCGTCAAAACAATTAAAGGATTTATTTCTCAAAATGGGAAAAGGAAAATTATAAAAAGTCTCAAATTAATTTTGTTTTCTTTTGAATGGTAACCGCCTTCTTAAAAAATGTAAATAAAAATGAACGGCAGAGTGGTAAACGAATGACAAAAGGTTTTTGTGTTTTTCTTTTTGAGAAAGAAAAACAAACAAAATGATGCGATTGTTGATTAAACTTAATCCAGGCACAAAAGAAGTTTTTCATGTTGATGTTGATTATGTGAAAACATGAAGGAGAAGAATTTATCTCAGACAATTTCTTCTATTCTCTACTTTTGAAGGGTGTTCTAACCTGAATTTTCTTAATTATCCTCTATCTTTTTTTCCTTCTCTTTCTTTAAAAAGTAATTCGAGATTTTATTTTATAATATTATATTATAAACAAACATCCCTTGTTCATGACGAAACGTCAGTCTGATCGCTTGGCAAGAAATACCGTCCGATAGATGCTTCGAACCAGGTCCTTCGGTTGGGACAAAACCCCAATTAAAGTCAAGCGGAAATCCGCGGAAAGTTGTTTAGCTGTTTATTTATTAATATTTACAGATTTTCTACTGAGACTTCGTATTTTTTTGTCACTGAACTAAAATACAGTACAGTAAAAATGGCTTTTAGTCACAAAAGTTTACACTATTTATGTTACGATAAAAGTGATAAATCGGGCCAATACATTATGGTAAACGTGCCAAAATACTAAATATTTGTAACATTTATTGGCCAATTGACAACATTTTTTGCTTTTCACCTTATAGTAGGTCGCCATTCAAAAAGGAAAGGAAATCTTTCAAACGTTGATCGATAGTTACGTTCTAATCGGTTAAAAATGGTATGAAACGAGACGGAGGACGCAAGGAAAACAATAGAGGCAGCTGTGGTATTATTGAAGTTAAGATTCCGCGACAGCCAAATTTGAAACTAATAACCCGGTATATAATAGTTTAAGTTCTAGTATTGGTGATTTTCTTAACTAGCCGGTAAACGTGAAAAATATTCGGTAATTTGTTACATTTAACAAATTTAGTAGTGATTGATAATAACTGCCAAGAATTTTCTATATATAAATATACATTTTACCTTTTCGTCCGCTCTATCACTTTTATCGTAACATAAAATTTCGTGACGACTATCCATTACGAAGAAAAAACTTAAATAATGTAAAAGTAATCTCGTAAACACATAAATCTTGCAGAGTTTATAGCAGAATCTTAAAAAAAAGTTTCTCTCACAAGACACTGAAGAGAAGGAGGAAGATTGTCAGCTATTGCGCCTCAACTAATTTCTTTGTTCCCCTTCAGGAATAGATTTTCGGTAGTCTGGAGTTGCCACCCAAATAGAGGCAAAAAGAAATGAAAAATCAGAAAAATGAAAATCTAAAAAGATAAGTAAAAGTTTCCATTCTCGTAGGATGTTAATGAGGCATTTTTGTTATTAATAATTATTTATTTATTAGCTTGAACTTTGTGACGCGTTATAAAATAGAGAAGAGGAGCGTAAAATGAAAGAGAAAGAAGGAAAGATATAAGGTAATTCAGGATACAAGGAGAAAATATTTCTGAGAGAGTAAGAGGAAAAAATAAAGAAGAACAGAGAATGAAGCCGTCAAGAATCAAACTTTTGAGACAAAAGTGAAAGGGTGGGAGGTTAGGAATGAAAATGAAAGAGAATAAAGAGAGGAGAAGGAGGCAAAGGGGGCAAGAGAAAGGATAGAGAGAAAGAGAGAAAAAAAGGAAAATGAACGAAGGAGTCGCCAATTAGAATTCCTCGAGCTTTCTAAAAAATGTTTTCACATTTTAAGACTTAATTTAGCTTCTCAACTCATTTATTCAACCGAGCTGAAAAATTCTTGAAATTTTAAGAAAGTTTCAGAAAAGGGAAAAAAAGTTGGAGGCGGGAGCAGAGGGAGCGGCAATTTTGAGTGAAGAGAAGCAAGAAAGTGCGGCGGAATAAATTTTAGCAGTTTCAGGGAAAAGGAAAAACCAAACCACTTTTTGCAATTTTTGGTTTCTAGCTGCGAATAAATTCGGAAGGAAAATTGCCTTTTCAGTCAGGATTCAATTCAAACTTCATATTTGTCACTTTAAACACACACAGCTGAGAATTTTTGTTTTGGGATTCCAAGTGCAATTATACATCAAAAGAAAACTCAGAACCGAAAGAATAAATTGGCTGTATAACTGCAGGATAATAATGTGTGTTGTGGCCATGAGTGCCTACCGTCTGTACAGCCCAAGCCTTAGCTTGGGCAGGTATTTTTGCCAACTCTGAAGAAGACTGAGTGATGGAAGACCTGATACATCAATCATCTTGTTATTATCATGAATTATTGATGAGACAGGGCACGAAGATGAAGGAAACGAAAGGATCTGAAAGAGCTGAAAAGTAGCTCAAAAATCAAATTGACTTATTTAATTGAAGGACAAGAAAGAAATGGAGGGAAAAGAAAAAGGAAAAAATGGAAAGAAGATTTGATAGTGGAAAAGAAGGAGGTTGGAAATTAAAGGAAAATTGTTTAGTGGTATCGTTTGTCCACCTGAGAGACAGAGAAAGAAGAAACTTAATACATCTCTGTGAGACTCGTTTTCTTCTACATTTTATTGCAAAATTTTTGTCGGCATTTTCTACCCTTTTACACCCTTCTTCTTTTCCTTCCTCTCCTTCTACTTGTCCTCTCATTAAACAAAAATAAACGTCGCGGTTTAATTAAAATTTTTGGTCACTTTTTCACTGTTATTGCCTTGAAAATGTGTTTTGGGCGTTTGTTCCGTTAAAAACCTGAATTCCAGCTTCTTTGTGTTTGTTGATGGCTGGATTATTTGCTGACTTAGGCTCATCCTACCTATTTTGTCTTTTGAGTTGCTAAGTACTATGTATCAAGCATGACTTTAAGTTCCTCGACTCAATGGTTGTTTGAGCTGTAACTATAACATCACGTCTGGGTCTTTTGTTTTTGGAAACTCTCAAACAGTTACAGCTTTAACAAACAACCATCACATCGAAGAACTTAAAATGAATAGTCAAAACACCTAACTATTATATCTTATCTATTATACAGAAAGCTGACACAAAACGGAATTACAATTATGACCTAACTTTTTGTCAAATTTTTGAAACTATACGAGAATTTTTTCTCATCTTAGATGTTATGGGCGTCGATTGAGAGAAATTTAAAGGTGACAAAGTATACACAAAAAGAGTTTTGTGTTCCGAAGAAAAAGGAAAATAAAATTGGTAAATTCATAGGAAATTAGACAAGACAAAATATTTTGTTCGTTTCAGCCGCTCATAAAAAAATGAAAAAACAAAGAAGGCGGTGAGAAAGGTGGGCTCAAATCGCATAAATGGGAATTAATTTTTAAGGAAATCTATGAATACAAGCGAAAAAGCGGAAAAATCGGACACGCCCACAGAAACAGAGGCAAAATTTAATCAATTTCCAGGCCCCCGACACAACAAAAAGAGTTTGAAAATTCTGTCCAAAGTTTTTAAATCTCGTTAGCCAAGTGAGAGGAAGGACGAGAAAAGAGAGAGAGAGAGAGAACGAGGGAAATCCGGAAAACGTTTTCATCTGCTCTTGCGCTCTTGGTTTTCTTGATACAAGCTATGGTGTAATGATAATAAAAAAAACTTAAAAAAGCATTTTAAGAATAGTTTTCTCCTTACCCCTCCCCCCTTCATCTCTTCTTAACCTCGCAAAGCCTCACTGGTATGTTCCTTTCATTTTGTTTATCAGATGGAAGAACGTTTTCTTACTGATAGGGTTCATCGCTTTCAAATCTCAAATTATTGGTATAAGTTTTTCAAGGTATTTTAGGCGCGTTTGCGAAACATTCATGTCAAGCGAATTTAGGCCAACAACCCTCCCTGTCTTTTGTCTCTTTACCAGACGCTTTAATCATTCTGGCAATGGACGAACGTATAAAGTTTAAACTGAGAGAAAAGAAAATACAGTATGTTGTCAAACAGTAGACGAGAATAAGGAACCTCTGGTATCAAGAAATGAGAGCTTTGACAGCTGATACTAATCCTGCGAGCCTGGCAGACCACTGTAACAGTGAAATTCTGGCAAAGGATTGCACCAAACATTCTGCAGTTGCAGCGAAAGTTTTTCCTTTTTGTCATTAATAATGTTATTTCAACTTTCGTGGCCGTTTTCCATCTTAGAACCCGCGTAAAAAAAGTCAAACAATCACGGATTTATCTGTACTGTGTTCTCTCAGTGAAAGTAAATTCTGTTTTCCTACAGTTTTTTGTAACTATCTACTCAAACGCAAACATATCCGTATTTTCGACTTGGACAAAATGGAAACCCTGTTCGAACTATTATAGGAGTTTCTCTGGTTTTCTAAACGCTCGTAAACTGCTAACTGATAGCTGATAACTCGTACAAAAAGAATAATCATCAATACCGTAGCTCATTCTTCTTTCTAGTTTTTTAAATTCCAATTTGAAACTCCCCCAAAGATGTCAATCAACATCCGCCGTTGCGACTTCGTTACCTTGAAAGAAATACTCAGACGTCCAAGTGAACGGATAATAATTGAATAAATATCAAAACTGATGTCGATCAGTTGAAGTACCTTCCGGAAAAAAGAAGATTTGATGAATCACATCGGTACCATGGGAAACCTTGTTACAAACCAAAGGAAAACGGATGGGAGGAGGGGGTGTAAGGCAGAGGGAAACTGAAAACACGTTCGGGAAGTAGGGCGTCTGCGTTCCCGGAAACTTTAACACTTCTAAGAAGTCGTGATTAGGAGAGAGGGGGGATGCTGGGAGAACTTGAAAAGAAATCTTGGATTCTTTTGGAAGCCCCCTTGCTTGACGGCTACACAGAACTTCTCACCGGGCTATCATCTTGAGAAAGGAGGATTGCAATGTCATCGTGACTTCTGCTTATTTACATTTTTAAAGTAAGGCATTGGCGTAGCTGATTCTTCTTTAGAAACACTTTTCGTTCGACACATTTTCTCCCTACCAAAATGAGTTTGTTAAATGATCCGCTTCTTCTTTCCTCCAGCAACAATTCCTTTGGGATTGTTGGCAACATCTTTTTCAAAAAGGTTTTCCACCACCCTATTAGAATGCGATTCCCAGAATTTACCGAACGCTTTTCCTACTCTTTCTTTGAAGTACTTCTCGATTAATGGAGGAGGATATTAGAAATAGAACAAATAATAATTTTGAAAACAAGCGTGGTAAAAGGTCACGAAAAATTTGAGCTTTTCCCAAATCTGAATAATTTTCCGACGGGAAACACGTTTTGCGAAACTAAAGGTTCTCCGCCGGAGAACCGGGGAATTTTTTAATGAAAAAAACTGTTTTTATAAAGCTCTGAACTACGCAATCAAATAAAAATTTTCTTCTTTCATTCAAAAAAAATTTTTTAAATAATTAGAATTGATTTAAATTTTCAATTTTGTATTCCTTCAAACAAGTAAAAATAAGAATAATTTTTGATTTATTAATTTATTTAAGTAATATCAAGTTTTTAGAGATTTTGGATGATCAATGCGCATTGAAATTTTCAGGTTTATTCAGGAAAAACTGAATGGAAAGTAAGCGAAATACTAGGGCAATCTCATCGAGGGAATTGAGATTTGAGTCATCTCTCAATTTCCAAGTCTCACTTCTACTTTTTATCGTAAATTCAGATTTGATCTTTTCCACGGCACGCCACCTTTCCTTTCTAGACACTCGGGGTGGTCGATAGTAACATAAATTAAGATGCAAAAGAAATTTGTAAGAAAAATAAAGTAACTGCAGTGATACAGTAAGTAAAAAGGATAAAGAAACACAGGGCCGGCTGAGTAGCAAAGAAATAGGAATTGGTTCGACTATTGATCAGAATATGTCGGCAGATTTTGATTTAGATTTAGCTCTACCTTTAAAACGAATAGAAAAAGAAAGGAAATACAAAGTAGATGAAAATATTTTAAGAAATTAGAATTTCAGATTTATGACGTTCACTGAGTTTTGAAATATGTTTGTCTCTTTGTAGCTCTCACTCCAGTACAACTTTAACTCGGGAAAGCTGAGGCTCTTCTATTAAGAAACACTGTTCGTCGTATTTTGGAGAAAACTATTATAGAAAATAAATCGAACTCACCTCCAGAATTATGATCCCTGCTTATATGATTAAGTCCTAACATGGCTGCTGAAGTGTTTCCGGCGGCTGCGGTCCCGTTCCCTGCCATTCCCACCTGGACGGCAGCGGCGGCAGCGGCCATGCTGTTCATATTATACGCAGCGGCGACGGCTGCCTGAGCGTTGAAATAAGCCATCCGGCTCGTGAGATTCCCGGCGGCAAGCATGTGATGGTGGAAGTTGGTGTCATTTTGAAGATGAGGCAGGACCCGATTTTGGAATCCCGTCGGGCTGAGGCCCGTGATTCCCGTTGCCATTTTTCTGTCTATGTTGGTGGTTTCGTTCAGGCCCAAGAGTTCCTGGATAGCGAATGGACTTCGCTGTGGCATCGTCGATGGATTTCGTTGTAGGGTCGTTTGGTTGTGCCTGGGAGACGATGTTGGTGACGTGATCGTTGTCCCGATTCCTGCTGATGTGTTGCTCAGATTCGTTGCTGTGTTTCCCTGATTATTGTTCGGTGAAGGGATTTCTGGTTTTATATTCATGCCGACATTCAAAACTGATTTTTATTTATTTTCCGGTCATGTTTGATCCTCGCGATCCAGCCCGTTCACAATATTTAATTAATAATCGCACATTATGAAACTATTAACCGAAAAAATTAAATAAAGAAAATGTGAAAGAAAATCTTTTAATTTTTCCACAAAAACAAAATTGAATTGAAATAATTATTTTAATAATAATAATAATAACAATGAGAAATTGTACAGTGATAATATTAAAATTAGTATGAAATAGGGAAAAAGCCAAAGTGGAAACCCGGTTTTCTACACAATAAAAGTTGATACGCGACTGCCTAAATCCCAACTTCAGTCACCGCCTTGTACAAAATGGGAGGAGCTAAGAGGGTGAACCTTTGGCGGGAAAAGAAAATATTCCTCTCTCTGATTTCCCATCAACGAGGAAACCCATCATTTTACGCTCATTTCATCTCCGAATCCCTTTTCCTCCTCTCTCTCTCTCTCTTTCTCTCTCTTTCCTCGTTCTTAACGCTTACGTTTTATTTGCCCATCAGTCATGTAAATTTTTTGTTTAGGATCTCAATTATGGTTGTTCCAGAACCATCCCTTATTTCTCGTTTTTTTTGTCGTCGTCTGCTAAGTATGTGTTCCAAGAACAAGAGTTAAGCACGAAGTTTATAGTTCATCGATGTTTCTCTTTCTACCTCTCTACCTCCTCCTATCTCTCTCTCTCTCTCTCTCTATTCCCTGTGTTCTCCCATTTCTCTCTCTTCCCTTTCTCGCTTTATCTTTCGCTTATTTCGGTTCGTTCCATCTTTTTCTCTTCTTTTGTTTCCTTCCAGACTAGTTATATCAATATTGTCGTTATCGTTATCATTATCATTATCATTAGGACTCAATCAATTTAATAAACCATCTGCCATTGTCTGCCTGTCTTTCCTCGCAGCTTCTCTTTTAAAATTCATGAGCGAAAATACAATAAAAATGTGGTTGTTGTTTTTTCAACAGATTTTTTTTGTAAAGTTGAAGAGGGGCTAAAACGGATGGTTAAGCGAAAATCACTTTTCCTGTCGAGAAGGCGACCGCCAGAAGTCTATCGATTAGCCTGTTAAAGGTTTTTTTAGTTTGAATCTGTTCCTTCCTTTAAAGTGTATACTGTACACACGTAGTAATGACTATTAAAGGTTTGCGAAATGTTTGTAAGTCTTTCTGAAAAACACAAAAGTTAACCGTTAGATAGAAAACTTCCAAACTTTTCATTAGTCTCGTAAAACTTGATTTAACATTTTATCCATCATACTTGTTTTGCTTGTATTATATAATATTTATTGATACATTGTATAATATAATTATAATTTTTACTTTGCTGAAAAAAAAATTTTTTTTTTGGTTTCGGCCGACTAGTAATCACGTTAATTTCGAACTTTTGCTTTCATATTTCATTTTTTAGATATCCTTCCTTCATTTCTTCATTTCTTCCCAATTTTTGCTGTGAAGTCATTCCTCTCTTTGGTTCACTTTCCTTCTGTTTTTGTTTTGAGTTTTTCTATCAAGCCCTGATAGGATTTGAGTTTTCCTTTTTCGGTATTTCCACTCATAACCACTTCTTCTTTATATACCGCTCAGCCACACATCTTTGATCTTCTTTTTTTTTAGTAAGAGGGACACTTGTCGCTGATAGCGAATGTTCGCGCCGGTTTTTTATGCCTATTGTGTTGTCGGGAAGTAATAAAAAAGAAAAGGTTTCGGACAACCCTCTTGGATGAGCCTGAAAGACAATAAAATACAAAAATTCGATTATAAAGGAGCTGGTTGACATAAAGAGCTCTGAAAGAAGACAAAAGACGGTCATCAAAAAGGGATCATCCATTTTCCATCAGGTAAAAATAGTAAGCCTACCTTTGAATAGCTCAGAGATCAGATGTCGTACGCGTTTCATTGATGAAGTATTTAAATTGTGTATCAACTTTTGTATGTATTTATATGTTTATATCGGAGTAATTCAAAACTGTTCATATAAAGCTACAATTGTGTCAGTCAGTGTCAATTCGTTCCATGTCTGACAAAACTATTTGCTTTGTAATCCTTCCATTCTGTTTTCTTCTCGGATATGCTTAAATCTTGTACGAGAAAAAAGCTGTATGAAAGCCAATGAGGATTAATGAAGAATCCCTTTTTTAAATTGCCGAAAAGCTTTTATCATCTGAAGAAGCCTGTCTAGAAGTCTTGGATGAAACTTCTGCAGAAAAAACAAAACCAACAAAAATATATATATATATATATATCGAATTGATTTTGGTGTGCATTCCTCCTGAAAAACGTCATTTGGTTTATGAAAGCTGTGACTTGCATTCCAGCGGGACTCTTCCTTTCGCTTTTTTTACCAACAGGAAATAACGGAAAACAAACAAAAGGACAAAGAATTCATTGTTTCGGAGAAGAAAAAAAATGTTTTTGACAAAATATAAACTTTTTCTGGGATTTCAGATCCATAAATGAAAGAGAAGGACAAGGAATAGTGTTGGTGGTAAGGGTGGAAGGAAGGACAAAACGAAAACTGCGATTTTCAAATTGTATGGTGAACCTTCTGCATCTCTCTCTCTCTTCTCACCACCGAATTCAGTTTTTGTGTTTATCGTATCCTGAATTTGTTTGCAAAATACATTTCCCGATGATCCTGAAACCCTCGGAGGCGATATGATAGTTTTTCACCAAATCCTCGTCGTCTCTCTTTTACTCACCCCAGCATTTATACTTTTAGAGCTTTTAAACCTAACAAAGTCTGACACAGAGATGAATAACCGAAGAGAAAAATCCCGAGAAAGATTTCATCCATTTACCCCGGGATAGATTCCAATATTTTGAGAACAAAGATTTCTTTTAGCTTTGCTTTCTTTTACCCCCTTTTCTTCACTTTTTCTTTTATTCTTTTCCCTCTCACAAAACAAGCTTTTGATTTATGAAAAGCAAGAAACCAAATACAAAAAAAAGACAAAAGAAATGTTTTAATCTCTTGCAGGAAAGAGAAGAAAAAGAATTAGGTAAGATTTATTACCTTTTTTTTTCTTCAACAGCACTAATATTATATATTCTTATTATCGATTTGAACTATTCTCGTCTATATTTGAAAGTCAACAGCATATAAGCAGAATTATTGTGTTTACTTTAGAGGCGAAAACGAAAACCAAATTATTCTTCGATTAGGGTTTTATAGGCTATACATCTCCGTGACGAATGTACTTTCTTATATTATAAAATTGGTTATAACTGTACATAGTAACTTTAATAATTCATATTTTAATTTTTATTCTTTATATTCAAAAAAATCTTTATTTAGCATAGTGATTGTAACACGTATTTTATGGTTTTATCAAGGGTCCCGTAAAAAAAGTCACCCACCGCAAAAACTCAAATAACATAATCTTCAGCGCTTTCCCTGTTATCCATTTCTCTAAAATGTTTTCAAATATTCAGCCCCGGGTCACCCATCGTAAATAGTTTTGCTTCATTCTCGCGTAGTCCATATACAAAGCTGAATACAAAACTTATTTGTGAGTATTTTTTTGAGGTCACTCAACAGTGGACCTTATGAATCAACCTTCATTGTTTCCAAACTCAGAGTTCACTCATAAAATGGGTTCTGGTCTCCTCTTCAACGGTGTTTGCAACATTTGCAGATTTTGTCTTCTTGCCGCCGGTGTTCGATTCCCTTTGACGACTGCTTGATGTCTCTCTCTGACCCATTACTCTCAGCTGGCTTGTTCCCTTTGTAACGTTGAGATGAACTGATCCTAGTATTAATAGTATGATAGAGGTTCTACTCTAGTAGATATGGACATTGTGCTGTAGAAAGAACTCCATGTTTTTGCGTATCATAGTCTGTCATCACTGATTGTCAATACAAACGTTGTATGAGCAAATGAGTAAGATTGTTGTCCTGTCAGAAGTGCCACTATCCCTCCACTCTGTTTTTAGTAAGAGCACTCTTACCAAGTCGCTGACTTAGGAGAACCACATATTTTTCGTTTCTGGTCAAGTGAAGATTTGGGGGGTTACATCAATGTCTTTAGGCACACTTTCGAAAAACGATTACCATTCATAGTCATAATTGTGTCCCACTTCAAGATGGGTTTCAATATCAGACATCCGAGTAAATTCTATCCAGTTTCTCTCTGATGGTGTAGATGGGTGTTGTTACTTGCCAATCAAGGATGGTTTTGTAGAATCTGGATTTAATTTTTTCGAGGCGTCATTGCCGCGACTAATTTAGTATTTGGAATTCCGTTCATAATCTGGCTTTTAGTCGCTGTGCCTTGTTGAAAATGAAACTCGAGAGTGGAATGATCTCATTATATTGTGTTAAGAAATGTTATTTTATGTAGAAATTCCTTTTAAAAATCCTCTCACTTTATTTATTTATTTGTTTGTTTATTTATCTATCAACAGTGATTTCATATTTGATTTCAATTCAGGCTCTCTCTTTTTTTATTTTTTGACATTTAAGAAGTATAATTTACTTTATTAAGCCAAACGTTTGTTGTTTTGCAACTATTTTCTCTCTCTTTCTTTTGTGGCTGTAATTAATCAGAGAAGATTTGTAATCAATTAGGCGAAGGAAAAGTTTCGAAAAACCCTCATCTCCTCAACATTTTACTAGCTAACAGATCCATTTTGCTTTCACAAGTTTCTGTCGAAGTTATGAAGAACAGGGAAATGCAAGTGAATCTGACATGCGGACTTTTTTGATACTTCAGTGTTGGAAGACTGACACTAATTATGAGCTGAATCAGGTCTAAAGTTTTTATCGAAGTGTTATATTTGATATTCGAATCATGTTTTGTTAATTACTGATTTGCCCTGATTGCTGTTCACCTAAACTAGTCGAAGAGGGAAAATGGCGAAGGTCGTGGCCGGTTTTGCCGAACTCCCTACATAAGAGCGTAATAAGTGTTGGTGTTGATAGGTAGCTGTGGAAAGACTGGCCGACCACTCGAGCCTTCTTTTTGAGAAACTGATAGTTTCTCAGTTTAACACTGAATTAAACTGAGAATGTAAGTCCTTGCTGAGACTTTTGTAATTGCTGAATGAATGTAAATTGTCACCTTAAGGAGTCCAGTCGTTACTAATTTGAGTTTCAGTCAGGTGGTGGCCACCAGATTGAAGCGTTAAATCTGAATTATATTTCTTGAAATAAAAACATGCAAAGATCACCAAAATGTTCTTCTGGTGATGTCCTCAAGCCTCCAGCTATAATAATAATATTTTATATTTTTTTCTCCTGCTTCTTTTTATTTTTCGAGGACCCTGGCCGCCACAGAATCTACATGAAACTAAACTAGACGCAGCTCTACAAAACCTAAAGAATCCATCATACAACTCTTACAGTTTTAAGGGTTAATTTTATTGTGTTTTCAGTAAAAAATTTATAAACATTCTGTGACTGCGGTTCATAACTTATCTATAAAAGTGTTAAATGTACAATTAAATGAAAGTTTTTAATACTTTTTATTATTTATGTATAGTGCTTCTAAAGAAAAAAAGAAAAAGACTTGTGGAATACTCAAAATAACATAAAACATCACTTTCTACTTAGGTGGCTTTAATTGCTCTAGAAAAAGCTTCAAGTGATAAATCTAAAGTACTCATAAACAAAACATATGATACATAAACACACATGATTTTCTCTATAATAAAAATTTTATATGAACTCTAAAGAAGTCAGTCCACGTCGTTGAAAATGCTATGAAACCATAATTTGCAAATAATTAAAAAAAGGGAGACAAAGGACTTTGAAGTTGATTACTGTGTCCAAAAGTATCCAGAAATGATATGTTTTAAGGGAAACTACTTTTCTTGCATGCACACACGTACAATGTCTTCATTTTGGTGTTAGTAAAAAAGGCATTTGTTGTCCTAAAAGATCTGATAACCTTTATGTGGAACTGTCATTACATTCTATTGGTACTCGACCCAACCCCAATTTTAGAGACACCATGGAACGAATTGGAAAATGAGAAAAACAAAAGAGCCCAAAAAAGAAACCAGCCTGCTTTTCTCTTGAGTTTAAAAATATTTAAACTCTAAGGGTTCCAGCAACTGAGGGACGCTAACAGCTTAGACTAACATGTTTTTCTTGAGAAAATCTCAAAGGAAAATTAATAGGAAATAAGAGAAAAGGAAAATAAAAGGAAACTGAGAGAGTTAACTGAGCCAATTTTCTTTCTCTTTTAATAAAAATATTTAAAGAAGTAATTCTGTATATTTAAAATTTATGCTAAATCAGCGCATTTTCCTCTCTTTTTCCCTCTTCTCTTTCCACTATCTCATCTCCCTCAATTCATTTCTCAGAAAGTTTATTTAGTAAAATTTTCTAATCCCATTTTCTAAAGATTTAAAACAGCCTAGAATTAATAATTTCGAATTTTCTTCTTCTAAAAAAAAATCTTTTGACATGTTTATCCCCATGGCTTTCCCTCTCCTAAAAGAAATTTTCTCTTTTTCTCTATACTTTTCTTCAACGTCCTTATGACAAAATTTCGATATCACACGTTCCTGCCTTTTGTTACTGATTTCGCTAGCCATGGGTTGAATTTGACTTCAAGCAAGGAACAACAGTACAGAAAAAATGTCTTTCATCCACACAAGATCTTTATATTGCATACATTTTTCGTATACGCCTACATCATATTTAGACATTTGTATAAATGTAAGTATTTGTGGCACTTCTGTCAAATCGCAAACAGCTATAAAATGTCATAGTTTCTCTTGATACAAGAATTGGTGAAAAATTCATACAAATTTCTGAAAGATTATATGGATTAGTTTAGATTCACAGTCTTTTTTCAAAAATTTGCAAATCTCAAAAAACAAAATGACCTCCAATATATTTGTTACAGTGTGAGTGATAAATAAGGTAACGTACAATTTTCAACAGTTATTCATAATCACCAACCGGACTTGGTGTAAATAACATGTTACTGAATATTTATCACATTTACCGGCTAGTTCATAAACTTTCCAATTTACAATGGCAAATTTTATAAAAGATCAATATGCTTAAGCTTCCGTTCAAAAGAAAATGACAAGAACGACACTGAATACGGTCCTGATTGTGTACAGACTTTAATTTCTTAGTTTTTGTTAGCGTTGCAAAACAGAATGTTTGTACAAAATTATGACAACGGAAAAAATTCTCTTTAATAAAAAACTAAGAAGAAAGTAAAAAAAAATGGAAAGAAGCTAAGGGTTGGTAAGTTAAAAAGATGAAGAGGGGAAGAAGGGAGGAAATATTATCATAATTCCGCTTTTAACCTCGAATAAATTAGAATAAAGTTAGGCCTAGGAAAATAGCTTTTTCTATTCTTAACACAATGGTCATAAATTACGAGGATGGTTCAGAAAAAGCTTCCGCAAAAAAAAGGAAATCTCTTTGAATGACCCGAATTATTATATATCAATCAATCAATCAATCAACCAACCAACTCCAGAAGAATCCATCCTTTCATCGAGACAAAACTTTCCAACGGAACCATTTTTCCCCCTTTCGCACCGTTTCCGTTTTTACAATTTTCTACCTATTTCCACTCGATTTTTCATTTCCTTTTGTTTTGTCCCTAATCGGTTGGCCTCTCCTAAGCTTTTGAAGATGCACCCTTACGTTGGCTATTAACAGAGTTTTAACCCTCACATTTACCAAAACTTTGAAAAGAAACAAAGTAATTACTTGAGGTTGAGTAGATGACAATATTCCTCTTTCCGGAAATAAATGCACAAAGAACAAACCTGTCAGCTTAGGTCAGGTGTCAGACTTCAGATCACAGAGATATTTTGCGTCTTCATCACAAACCGCCAAAAATAGAAGCCATAGGATGCTAATGAATTTTTCACCGATTGTAAGCAGTAAAAAGCAGCCAGAAGAACGGACCAATGCGTGTGACAGTGGTGAGAAGTAAGATTTAATTAACTTACAGACAAATCCTAATTGCTCACATTTACAAAATTCAGTGATGATTAGGAATAACCGTTAGGAATTACACTCAGTATATTCGCCCGATTTATCAATATTATCCTAACGCATTCACTTGGTTTTTGCAATTTTTTCAAATGTTAGCAAGGTTTTATTTAAGGTTGAGGTGATTTAAACCTCTTGTTAGATTATTTTGTGTCATGTATAGTTAAGGGTTGTGTGACCCCTGCAGTATCATAATACAATATCAAGAACTAGGTCCTGTTTCAGAAAAGAAAGCTGAGTAATTTACTCAAAGTTTATTTTTTGAAATTTCACACTATCAATTACTACGCGTAACTTGACCACAGAATAAAATATGATGAAAAGTAGAAACGAACAAGAACAAGAAAAGAAAGAAGAATGAAAAGCTTTTGAAATAATCATATCAGGCTTTTGAGAGATCCGATTCTTTTGTTGACTCCATCACTTGACAACATTTTTGTTGTTTGTTGCTTATTAAATCGTTGAACCCCATTTAATAAGTTATGAAAGTATAAAATTAGTTGTCGTTTGTCAATCACCGAATTTAAGAAAATGATTTGGCGTTTTATTTATTACGGAAACAAGAATTAGGAAAACTAGGAGAACGAAGAAAAGAGAAGAAAGAACAATGACCTGGGTATTGTTGGGTAGTAAAACACATCTTGCAAAACTGGAACGGAAACGGATTGTTTTCCATTCTCTCTACGATAAGTAAATAAATATCGTGTTATTATAATTATAGTATCTTGAATTGTAGACAAGCTTCATTTTTTTAGGCGCGTTCATTCTTCAGGAAAGAAATAAACTAGGGATTGAAAGTATGCAATCTCTATTCTTCTCACGATAGAACAATGAATTCTTTTAGAGGCTGTGCGCTGGCGATCTTCAAAAATTTTAGGCGAAAGTCCTCCTTCTTCTTATTAAATATCCTTCTGTTTAGCCGTTGAGGAGTGAGAACACCCGCCGATCTGGCATAACTTTTTAATACTCGGTTATTTTTCTCTTTCTATTAAGAGGTCTCGCCGACAGAAGTGTTAGAAGTCAGTCTTTCCTAAAGTTTCTGTCACTCGGTTGATTACACAAGACGACAGGCCTAAGAAAGAGAATGGTTTATCGTAAAAGCTTGAGCATTTGTAAGTAACGAGTTTTGTAAAAGAATTTTCAACCCCTCTCGCTTTCTCATTTATTTTCAGAGCACGTTATCAGAGATTTAGGGCCAGTTTAAAGGGAAAATCAAAAGACAAAAGACAAATCTTTTTTACGACTTGATGACTAAATTAAAATTCCTTCGAAGCGGGTTCTTTCTTATCAGGTATCACTACAGTGGGAAAAAAACGATAAAGTGAAAAGAATAATGAAGTCAAATTATCTACTCTTTAAATAAAATTCTTCGGAAGAAAGAGAAGTGGAGGTGAGGGTTGAAAATGGATAAATTAGTCTGTTGGAAATGCTTTCCAAGTTAAGTTCCATATGAGACTAGTACGATGACTTTTTTCTCTTGAAAATTTCAACCTTTTTATCTTTAGTGTCTTCTTTTATGTCTGCCACTTTTGAAATAAATTCCTTTTCTTAGGCTTATGCACTTGTTTTTCACAATTTTCTTGCTTCCACTAAATCCTTGTTCAGATTATCCCCTTCGTTCTCAACCATGCTACCTGCAACAGTCGGTTTCCACTCTAAAAGAAGAAACGGCCACATTTTCTCTCTGCTCTCCACTGATGGTCCATTCAAATTCTTTTACAGCATCCCTGAAAGGAATGTACGACAAGACAAACGACATGTCTAGAGACATAAGCCGCTCTATACTCAATAACGCGCTTTTCTTAACCTTCTTCTGTTTTTCTGTTCTCTTCTCTGTTCCTTCATTTTCCCCTTACTTTGCTCTTTCTCAACCATTTCCGTTTCTCTTTAGCCACCATTCCGATCATCTTTCCTTTTATTGTTATTAATACCATCATTATTATCTTTGCACTTACTAGTTTCCTCCTTTAATCAACTTTTGGATTTAAGACTCCGATTTTTTTCCTTAATAAAAAGGCCCCTTTTTCCAGGCCAATAAGCAGTTGGCCCAGGTGAAAGTTAGTATGATGTAAAGAAAAAAGAAAAAAAATTATCCGTGAAATTTTTTTTCGGGAAAGGTTTTTCTTATCCTTCTCATTTTCGTTCCTCCTTCCCTCCAAGTTTTTCTTTATAGATCAGTCTAATCTGCGCATTTTCTCCTTCCATAGAGTTGAAAGCAACTTACGCCAACCAGAACTCAATCATCTGTCAAGCTGTCAAATTCTTCGTTTGTGTTATTCCGTAATTGCTTTTAATTCTCTAAATATGGGCAACTTACTTTCACTTTTATTTTCACACGTTTGTTTTCTTAACTCTTGAGAAAATTTTTTTCCTTTTCTCTTATAGTACGAAAAGTTCTTAAAAAGGACCTTTTTTTTCTTTGAGAACCGTAATTAAAACAACGTAAAAAACGACAAACGTAACTAAAATAATAGGTTTTTTTTCTAGATCATGTTTCTCAAAAAACTACTTTCGGTATAAAAGGAATCAGGTTTTCGTTTCGGCTATTTTATTTGTGTTAAAAATTAAAAGATTCGTAGAACTCTAGATGCAGTAAAAAAATGTTAAACCGAAAGAGAGATTTTACCAAATATTCGCGGTCAAAAATGCAAATTTGTACGTGACAAGAAGCCAACATTAAAAATAGAGAAATTTATAATGAATACGTTCGGTTTTTCCACATTAGGAACGCTTTCGTGTCGACCCCATGGGAATTTGGTTTTCTGTTCGTGCCCCAAAACCTTGCACGTAAAAATCAGAGACTGGAAATACAATAATTATTGAAAAATGAAAGATAAAAAAGGGGTTGGAAATGAAAAGTTCCGTTTCTTTTCCTTCAACCCCTAGAGTCAATAATGGCGTCCCTTAGCACTGGAAAACGAATTTAAAATGAATAGTTGTAGTGCCATCTAACGGTAATGTCTTTAACTAAAACGCAAACAATAAAATTTGTTTTCCCTCAATTTATTTAAAATTCCTTTTTTATTTTACTGAAAACCTAAGACGAGGGAAATATCCCGCCCGGAAGATTTTGGTGAAGTTCCTGGACCTGATAAGATTTTTCAACTTTTAAAATAAAAGCTTGCATACTGACACTAAAATACTAATGTTTTCATATCATCAAGGGTGGCTGTGAACCTTTAGTTCACAACAGCTTTTTACCACCGGGTTCGGTTCCATCAACCCCTAGAGTCAATAATCGCGTCCCTTAGCATTCGAAAACGAATTCCACTTCTTCTTCCTCCATTGTTGAGTTTGGTTCGATTACCTAAAGGTCTTTCCTGATGTTATCCAGACATCTCGTTATCGGTGGTACTCTACTTGGTTTCTTGCCCAGGGGGTTGTTGAATGTTAGTAGGTGGGTGAGGTTGTTTTTGTCCTTGGAAATGTGACCATTTTACTCCGTGGCTAATGTAGCAAATATATATTATATTTATATAATACATAAACACTTATTTACATTAGTACCGTGAGATAGGAATTTAATTAGTTCTGTGATCATCGTTGTATGTCAAAAAAGTCGTAACTCAAAGCGGCGGGAGGAGAGCTGAGCGAACGTTTTGCCATTTAGGGACCACCTATGCAATTATCTCACCTCCCGAATTCGTATATAATAATAATAAAGAATTTATTATTCATTGTCATTTGCTATATATATTCATTTTTGACTTCATCAGTAACTCAATATAGTCATACAGTATGTACAATGCCTCCAATCTGTTTCGTCTAATTTCCTTTTCGACATATTTTCAAGGTTTTACAAAGTGATTTTCCATTGCTCCTAATCATTTTCTGTAGGGCTTGGTGGATTTCTAATTAAAAATACTTTAATTCTCTGCACTACTGTCAAGGCGTTGTACCAGACTATAAGAGAAACACGAATTTATTTTAGTGAAGCATGGTTTATATGGCCCAGCGGAAACAGTAGTAAGACGTGTGAGAGCTGGAAAATGCTTAACAATAAAGAATATCCACATAAATGTCAGCCTGATTGTCAGCGAGTGTTTTGTTCCTCATCACGTAAACAACCACAGTATATCCTTAAACTGCGGTCATATCACTATAATTATTGAAACGTGAACTATAAACTATATTTTCGAAGGTTATTTATTCTTAGAATGTGATGTTCTAGAATTTAATTTTTCCGTTTAACTTATTTCCTTGTTCCTGTTTATTTGATAATTTTAGCTTTATTTAATAGTACTGTCCCTTCTTTTTGAAAAGTACTGGAATTAAAAATTGAAATAAAAAAAAATTTTTTTTTGAGGCCTTTTAGCTCAGAGCATTATGAAGGGCTTTCCTAACTGAGGACTTCAAACCAAAATCCTGTTTCAAAATTAGTCGGAGACGTGACTTTTGCCTGGAAAAAAAAGCGAAAGAAAATGTCTTGGCAAATTCAGTTTTAAAGCTATTAAGAAAAGACGAGGAAGAGGGGAAGAAGGGAAAGCAGTGGGAGGAGGAGAAGCAAGCCCAGAGGCACCGAATTTGATAAACTCAGTTGTGATGTGATATCTGTCATAATGCTAACTAACCTAATCAGGAAACTTTCTCGACATTGTGATTATTTTTTGACTTTCCTCCCCCATCGCTCTTCTCTCTCTCTCCTCTTCGCATCCTTTCCCGATCACTCTATGTTTCATCGCCTTCGCTTTTCCCTTTTCTCATCCTCCTTTTTCGTCTTTGAATTTTCAATTCTGTTGCTACTTCTTTGTCGCTCAATGGGCTCTTGCTTGTCATGTAGGTTTAATTTCGGACTCATCCATATCAATAGTACAAAGTCACCACTGGTTTCGCATTCATTTTCACAACGGTTTTGATTTGAAAACTTGAGTAAGAAAATTTTGAAAATAAAATGCTCCATTTGGGTTTTCGGGAGGAGACAGAGAGAAGAAATTCAGGTTTTAACTTTTTCTGAAAGTCCCTCTCTGCCCTTTGTTCACCACCTTATTTTAAGGTTTTCAGAAAGAAACGTGCCATGAAAATAAATAATCCATCCTCAGCCGTCATTCTTTTATGCATTTCTTGTTCTCTCTTTTTCTGTCCTCTACTTTCTTTTTTTTGTCTTCACCTTGCTAAAATAGATAGGAAGACAAATCCTTCATGTTCACCATTCAGTCCTTCACAATCCTGGCAGAGCTTTAAGTATTATCAGAAGCTTTATTCATTATTTTAACTAATTAGCCGAATTCCTTTGACTTGAATTTTTTATATTCATGTCTTATTGTATTTGAATCTTCCGGTTTTATTTAGTATCTCCTCACCATAACACTCTTATTTTTGTTTGCTTAAAGCTTCCTTGAAACAATATTTAAAATGTTCTGCTCACCTTGAACACATTACGAACATTGCGTTTCAAATTTTCATTCACATTTTGTATGTTTTATTCAATTATTTATACGATAGGTTTTTATAATAACATCCCTGGTCGTCTATAAAAATTTGTCGTCTATTTATGTTCGAGGCTCACCCTGCGGGGCTTAGTGAAGCGAAGATTCTGTTCCTTGCCCCGCAAGGGTTGTACGCGATTTCGTTATCCGGCAGGTTTTTTAGTGGGTAGGCGTCCTCTTGCACACCCCGGGACGAGTTCCACACTCCCCATGGGTACGGGCCCATGGGGGAGCATGAGCGTTTTTACCTGCCCACGGAAAGTCCAAAAATAAAAAATGTTCCAGGCTTCGACTTTCCCGCAGGTAAAACGTCTCTTTTATCAATAATTATAATATTGGTTAAATTTTCGTAGCTGTATATGCTGTATGTATCTTTTTGGACTTATCAGTTTCATCGTAACCCTGGTAGCAGGCTGAGGTTGGTAAACGTCGGTGTTATTTTTCTAAATGTTTCTCTTTTGGACGAGTAGTTCTTGAGATAATAAATCGTGTTTCACTCGTGTTTTTTTTTAGTGTTCTGATTGTTGAACATTTGTTGTGAATCCCAGTCATTTTTGTATATTAAAACATAATAGAAAAACACCTGGTCTAGACAGATTGACAAAGTTATAAAAATGCTTCATCAAATATACCCACAGTCGACGCACTAACTGTTTCAAGTCTAAAATCTTAATTCTATTATTGTACAGTAGGCTGTGAATATTAGGT
Organism: Columbicola columbae; assembly: GCA_016920875.1. NCBI lineage: Eukaryota > Metazoa > Arthropoda > Insecta > Psocodea > Philopteridae > Columbicola > Columbicola columbae. The sequence goes on from JADMLL010000007.1 coordinate 16,859,910, forward strand.
AGTAGGAATTGGAAACTCAGCTGATACTCAGATGCTACTGCTCAGTTTACTCTCCTAGGACCTAGGTTGAACAAGGCTGAAAGGCTTACAAAGGTCCTGCCTCATAAGAACCATTCTTAGCTTTAACACTTTACCGTCCAGAAAAGGCCGAATTACTTTCCTTCAATCCAGAACAGTATCAAGAACAAAAACATTGTTATAAACTGGCCCATATTTCAAGTCTTTTCTTCACGTGGGGACTTGACAAGTTATCTGGCACCCTTTGAGTGTGTATCTTTACACATTTGAGTGTGTAGGCTGAGGTCCTCAGAATGCAGCAAAATAGACAGAACATTTTTAAGTATTTGCCACAAGGATAGAATTTTGCAAAACCTTAAAAATTAAAAATAAATTTATATTTAAGTGTAACTAGTAATAATCATCGAAAACTAAGTGGGCATAGTAATGACACGATGATAGTGTGTATCGGTTCGAATCCACCTTCAGGAGGAGTTAACTGATAGGCAAATGTTACATGTTATTAGAAAAATGAACTATGCTTTAAGAGTAGACGGTAAACGAAGAGATAACGAAGCAAAGATTTCTCGCACTCACATGTTGCCCTGTTAAAAAGGGACGCGTGAGCGTTAAGAGTTTAAAAAGTCAATTTAAAAAAAAAATAAAATTTTTTTTATTTTGCTAAAAGCGAGATAATTTTTTAATTGTTAACATTGTGGATGCGGAGGAAATGATGCGAGGACCGGGTGTAGATGAAAGGGGATGGGATAAAAGCATCCCCCCATCCCCCCATCCCCTCCCATTTATGCCTCTGTTCTCCCGGCTCATACGCACGACCCATCCGAGAGTCACTAATTGCTAACTCTTGTCATAGCTCGTTATGTCTTCTGCTCAACTCGTTAACAAGCTATACTCTAACAAGCTTACAAAATAATCTGCCTCTCCCACCAGCCGCGACGCCTTACCACGAACCTCCGTTTTCTTTCCCTCTTTCCCTCTCTTTTCATTCTCCTAAAAATCCGTTTCATTTTATTTTATTTTTTAAGGCCGATGTAATGAGTTTCGTCTTTTTTGGGTTGTTTCTCAAAATGACTATGCTACAGCAAACGATACAAAATACCATATTCTGGGCTGTGTTCCATCTATTCTTTGGTACAGAGTCAGGGATGTCAGGGGTATTTAAAAACCTTCACCTTCCTTTCTGCCCTCGGGATGATCTACATTCATCCAGTTTCAAGTTAGCACCTCTGATTGGGTGAAGGCAAATAAATTTCTAAAAATTTCACTCGCGATTTGATTTTCGCCTCTTCTTTTGTGATTCTGCATTTTGCCGTGGTTAATGGGCTTCCATAATAACTTTTCTAGATTATCATTCTCGAGGCAGAGTCCGTTGTTTTTATGTTGCAATTAAGAGGGAAAAAAGTTTTAATGGGAACAGGAGTAGAGGGACAAGGAGGAACATAGGAAAAAAGAAGAGAACCGAAATTGTCCTGCGATTGGTGCACACCCGTATCTGAGACGTTCCCATTGGCTCGTTTTCTCCCCCAGCCTCAACAAAAAATTATAATTTATTCCGGGTGAAAAATCGCCGAGATCCATCCATTATGATTCCACATTTCATTTCTCTCTTTTTTGTGATGGAAAAGAGTGGGGAAGAAATTCAGGGACGGAATAAAGTCGACAAGATTTCTTTACTCTTGTCAGCATAAACTGCACTTTTGCAATATTTCGTTCCATTGAACTGTCTGAAATGAAGCTACCTCTCTTCATACCTCTAAGTTAAAACTGGAAAAATCTAATCAGACTTTAAGCAAAATGTCCAACCAAGACTGAGAGCCTCATCAAAAAACCAGGCCAATCGCAACTTCTTTCGGAATCTTCATTCTCCCACCCTTGAACAGTTTTTCTTAATTCTTGTCACTTTCGATTTCACTCTTGTTAAGGTTTGTTTATCCTTTGCTAAAAATTATTATTATATTATCATTATATCACAACGTATAGACTCTAAATTTGTGCATTTGGTCTTAAAACACTAAAAAAAATTTTTTACATTCTTTGAATTACCAGAGCCTGTACCGTTAGGAGCAGAAACATGATGCTCAAAGGCGCAGCCCTTGACGAGCAGCAGAAATGTATTTTCTTGATTCGTGATGTAAATCACCAGATGACGGGGGCAAAATTATTTTCTAACCGTCAAGTTCTCGCAGTTCTATTGTATAAAATAAGTTAATTTCAGTGTTAGTGAAAGCGAAACTTGGATCACCCTAAAGTGCATTATATTTTGAAAAATCCTGAAATACCTATCAGACCTGTTTTTAATTGTAGCAAGGAGCTTATGGACCTATATCAAGTCTGGTGAGAGCTGCCAGAAAATCGCAAGGAAGCACAAGATTTTCATAGACGCCGGGTTGAGTAGACCAAGGTTAAATTTTCTTTACATACGTAAGTCAGATTGAGACCGTCCGACAAAATGTAGTACACTTCATGAGGAGTAGAGCCGCAGCTACTCTGGCTATACTTTGAGGGACAACATCAACAGCAACTTCGTTCATCTACATTTAACAGCCCTCCCGCCAAGAGACCAGGACGAGCACACAGACGAATATATCTGGATAACATCGAGAAAGACCTTTAAAGACATCGAGAAAGACAATAGAAGAAGCAGAAGTAGAACTGAACCCGGTGGTGAAAAACTATTGTGAACAAGGTGAGAATCTTCGACGGACCCTTAAGCCACACTCATTGATTTAATGATAAATATACCTTTATATCATTGATGGGCAATGGAAGCAATATATGAAAGATTGTCGAAAACCGGAACAAGAAGGAAGAGCAGGGAGATATTTGCCTGAGTAAATGACTTAAACAGTGCTTCGAGGGAAGAAGAATAACAGCGATCGAGCAAAGGAGCAATATTGGGAAAGAGTGTTGGAAAATAATGAGCGTTTTGCGGGAAATAGTTAAAAGAAAATGAGACATCTTAGAGGGAAAGAAGAGACATCTTTAAAGGTATGTTTTCATGGAAAGAAGCCGCTCATGACAGTTCTTGATTTTAATGAGAAACCGATAACTTTGATCACTTATTTTATTGATGGAAAAAAAGGTTTTGATTTCATAAAGGGAAAATAAATGGGAAGAAGAAAGAAAAATAAAAAGGAAAAATAACTCTCACTTAATTTTTCGTGAATCGCTGAAATTTTGAAAAACTACGATTCCTTCAAAAGAAAACAAATTAGCGGCAAAAATGAAAAACCTGATAAAAGTAGAAAATCATAAATTTTTATCGATTTAAGGCTTTCCCAAAAAAATAAGCTACGAAGAGCGAAAGAACAACTCTCAAATATACCGGAAGGTGTGGATAATTTAGGACAGAGGTGGCCAAGGTTTTTGTTTTCTATAGTACCGACCAGGTATTCTATTGGGCGCCCATCATTTAGTTCTTCGACATAAATTTATGTCAAGACTTGCGCTCATTGCACACTATTCGATACCATGAAACCGACAGGTTAGGGATTAGAGTAGCCACATCCAGGAAGGACAATGTTACTGTGCTTACTAGCAAGCAAAATAAACGCCAAGCAGGTTCTAAAACTGACCACGGTTTAAACCTGCGTCGTTTACAACTGTTGAGGGACGACAATTTGCTTGACCTTATTACCATCTGAAAACCGGTTTTAACAGCGCAGAACGAGAAAAACGAATGGAATGGGCCCTGACTCGTCAAAATTTGACTAAAGAAACCTATAAAACTGTTCTTTGGATTGATGAGTCCAAGTTTGTATTATTTTGAATAAAAAAAAGGATTTTCGTTAGATGTTCTCGTGAAGAAGAGTTGTTGCCAGACTGTGTGGAGCCATCGGTGAAGCACCGATACACGATGGTGGTTCTGTTGGTTTTTCAGTGCACACAACTGGAAATCAATAACCGAAAAGTTAAGTGTAAATTATGACGGAGCATTTTACAACAAATATAAACATTTATATCTAAAATATAGAATCCATAAAAATGGTGAGGCTTCTCCTTAGCGCTAATATTGACGCAATCGGACTTTCATGGGAAAGCTCAACAGAAAGGTTGGTAATTTTTGTCCTTCCCCACAAAAAAGCATGAAGAAGGCTGTGAAGGTAAGTTTGATAAAAACGAGATAAGTATAAAACGAGAAAAAGTTAAAAAATTAATGTCAAGACCGCGTAAAAGAAGTCAGTCAGTGTAAAATAAGTTTCTACGATAAAAATCAGGCCTATTAATAAAATATTTATTATAATTATAAAAGAAACTATTTGTAATATCTTTAAATAATTATTTATTTAAGTATTTATTAATGTAATATAATGTACAATACATCATATGAATTATACATTTATTAATAACATGTAATATTTATTTATTAAAATTAAATATTTATTTATAATAATTTAAATTTTACATAGTATATTCTGCCATTTTAGGTCTTAGTTTTTAAATTTCAAAAAATGTTTGAGTTTCATTTGTTCTTCGTGTATTTTAGAGTGGTCTCAAGCTTTTGTCTGGCAGTCTAGGTTATATATTCAAACTCAGCTAAATTATGAGCAAGCTTTCTCCTTTTTTTTGTTGCCACGGCAAAATCACTAGAACTCTTTCCCCAAATTTTCAGTTTTCCTCGAGGAAAATTCGTGTTCGGTTCCCAGAAAGGAGAAAAAATTAATTTTTGTGTTAAATGTTATTTCTTTCACCATGACTCACCCCGCAAGTTCCTTTCAACGGATCCTTCGTTTCCCTTCATTAAAATTTGGATAAAATGGAAATTAAATTTGCATTTGTAAAGCAAATCAAGTTTTTTTCTTCCTTAGGAAAAGTATTTTTTCGTTAATGAAGACTATAAAAAGTGGGAAAAAGATAAGGAAGATGAAATAAAGGAATGGGGGATGGAGGAACGGAAGGAAAAGGTGGAGAAAAAATGGTTGGTAACGAGGAAATGTAAATGTATTCGTATGGAAATATTGAAAATGAAGGAGGAGGAAGAAGAGGAAGATGAGGATGAGGATGAGAAAGAAGGGAGAAGTTGGTGGTGGCAAAAGCACTCTTAGGCTCCTCCTTTTTCAAAACGGAAGTGTAATTAAAAAGGTTTTCAAGGATGGAAGGGACCAAAAATGGGGGAAAATAGAAAACGTTTTTCATCTTGGACTTGTCGTTGAGAAATGTAAGGGAGAGCCCTACCGATATTACCGGAAATAGTTCAATAATGAGATTTTATCTGGGCTTGTTATGGAGTAAATTTTGAGAAAAGTCAGAGCCTAGGCCAGACAAGGAAAGGAGAGGATTAGATTCTTGAGGAGTTTTCAGAAAGAGTCACTTGATTGCATAACTTTGGCTTTGTTCTGATTTATTCAGATCTGTTGGTAGAACCAGCATGTAAGAACAATAGCTTCTACAAATAAGAGAAAAAAGCGGGAAAATCAAAATTTAAACCACAAGTCGAGCACAAAAGTCAAATGGAGACATTTTGTGGTCATCTGTTCCTAGAAAAAAAAGTTTAATACTCGTCTGTCCTTCCGCTTTGCTGACGGCTTTTAATCCTTTCCCACAACAGCCTCATTAAAAATAAATAATACTTTTATTTATAGACAGATGATTTCATTAGGAAAAAGAAATCCATTTTCTTGAGTCAACAAAGAAAAATAATTGGGAGTTCTTTGTAAGAAAGAAAAGGGTTTTCGGGCCTTTGTCAGGGCCGATATTTTTCTAGAGGAAATTCTTTTTAAATTTCCGGTTTGTTTCGAGCGGGTTGGAGGGGTTGGAGGAGGGAAGAGGTTTGAAATCTGGTTAACTTCGCATTTTAAGTTTGCTTTCTTTGAATTTTTTATTTAATTTCAAACTAGTGAATAAGTTTTCGTTAGAATTGTGCTTTCCATTAATTTCCGGTTCCTCCGCCTTCTTTTTCAGGTTAAACTCTCAAACAATTTTGAAAAAAATGAAAAATCATGATTTTGGTATTTCCTCCCTATTTCCCTTTTAACTTGGAACTCGTAAGTTGTTTTTATTGGTGGTGTGCAAATTCAAATTTAAATCACAAACGGGAAATGAGATAAGAAGAAAAGAAAAGTGGTTTGTCAAGCTCTTCTTTCCAAACTGGTTTTATTGTCTAAAATGAAATTTTCGTTTTTTGGACCTTTTCCAACTAATTCAATCAACATGAAAGTTTATTTGAAATCCCTAAAGGATGTTTTAACCGTTTTGTAAATGACAGTAAGCTTCAGATTTTACCCGGTCATTGTATTGTACAAAACATATGCACTCTCGACAAATGCTTAACGCAAAGTGTTTTGTTCTGAATTCATCAAGAAATCAAAGGTTACAGTAAAAACTTTACAATTTACTCAGCCAAGATAGTAACAAAGTGGTTTAGAGGCAATGAAATTAGTTTAATTGTTTGGTTATTCTTCTCCGAGACCCAGATAATATTGAAAATGTCTCCGGGTACTTTTCAAAATGAGTTTGTTGTGTACCTTATACAAAAGTATTTCATCTCGTCAACTCTAGAAAATTAGTTTTTTGTGTTTTAGAAGATTTAATTCAGTTTTGCTGTCAGCTTCTCGGCCGTACACATTGGTCTGTTTCTCAAATAATTCCCTAACTGTTGTATCCCACCAACAATGTTTAGTCCCTTACTCGGTGACAAAAGAATCTTCCGAGCGGCAGCATCCAAGGTCGTCATAGCCTTGTTGATTGCCAACCTTCGACGCGGAGATGGCACACGATGATGATGACTCGGTGACAGTTAGTCGTTTTATTGGGGATAGAAAAAAGTTTTGTTAGTTTGACTGAAATTCTTTTATAAGATATAGTGTTTTTATTATAATACTTTCTCATATCTTGCACCAAAAGTTTTTGTTTATTTCAATTTAATAAATCGTGAGGAACAACTTTTTCTTAATCATGTGTCGTGGAATATATATTAATACATCGACTGAGTTAGAATAGGAAGAATGGATGAGGAATTTGGATGGATATCGAAAACGAGAGAAGAGGCTCATTTTCCCTCGCTAGAGAAAAAACGACGATTACAGTTTGCTCGGGCTTACCTTTAATATGATGCTCCTCGATGATGTTCCGGACCGAAATTCTTAGAAGATTGGAGCTCCACCGTTGAGATATCCACATTAATTTAACTAAAAGTACGAGCACTAACACTACAACCGTTCTAAAGGAAGTAGTGCAATGAGAAGAAAACCTAAATCACTACTATGAGAAAAACCTAACGTACGTAGTGAAACGAGAAAAAAACCTAACTAAAGTAGCTGGGTAAAGAGAAAAAACCTAATTTGCTACTCTCAAGAGAAAAACTTAATGGGTGCAGAGTAAAACCTAATAGAAAGTGAAAAATAATGTGGTCTCTGCAAGGGAAAACTCCTCTTGGCTCTCTCTTGTAGAGACCTGCACCTAAGGGTGACCAGACCTAAATATTTTTAACACTCTACTAAAAAATATAATTTCTCTGTTTCCTGCTTTTTCGTCTATAAAATTTAAAGAAGCAGTGAAAAACTGCTGCGAATATGTTCACAGAACTGAACACCAACTTTGTTTCCTTTAAATTTTCTTTGTTGCATAAAAAGGTTTTCAGAGTGAGATTTCCCAGACGCACAGCCACTTCTAATAACCACATCTTTCTTTTCACTCTCTCTGTCTTTTAAATAACATCCAATAAGGGCCAAAGTAAGAGAAATGGCAGAAGAAAAGAAGAAAAAGAAAAAAAAAAGAATTTCTTCTACGTTATATTCGGTTGGTTTCCTCCATTTAGCTTCATTGTGACGTCATTTCCTGTCCTTCTTGGAAGTATTCAATCGTAAAATCTATTCTACGACATTATCAGGATAAGCTTTAATGGTTTTCTATTATATACCCGATGTTTTCTCTTTCTTTCTCTTTTCCCCATTTTCTCTTTTTTAGTTTAATTTAAAACTCTCTCTGTTAGAAAACGACTTTAAGAAAAAAAGATTCGGGGAATTTTCTTCTCTTTGAGTTATATTTGGAAAAACTAACGGAAACTAAGGTCTTCTTCCTTTTTTCCCTTTTTTTCTTTTCCTCTCACTCTCCTAAAAAGGCAATTTATCAAAGAAGGAGTTTTTTGGCTTAGAGAAACCATTAAGTAAATTAAATTACTTTTTTTCGAGTAGGAGTTTCTCTTTCGCTGCAGACCTTGAGTAGACATACTGCTAAACTGAGATTTACCACATTGCGTGCTGAGACACTCAAAAAGTGAATAACGGTAACATAGCCTCAGGGATTTAGTAAATCACATACAGTATGTCTGAGGGTCAGCTCATAAGTTCGTTATTTGTCAATGAAAACTATGAACACACAGAAAAAATTAAAAATAAATTTTTCAGGATCGTTAGGGGGTTGTCCGTATTTTTTAAACAAAAGTTTCACGAATTTCATTAATAAAACGTAAACATGTTAATTACTCCTGTTTGCATTTACTGCTACCATTTTGTTACTATTATTCACACTAATTAATGTCTTATTGGAGTTAAGCTTCCGCGACAGTCAAACTTAAAATTAAACACATTATACACACCTGGGTTTTTAACCCAACTTGTTTTTGGGTATAATATGATGCGAGAACGACCCATTTGCGTTCCAGTCAGAAACTTTAACCACTACACTACTCCTCCCACGGTACAGCCATAAAACAGACAACTCTAATGGCACTAATGGGTAATCGGGCAAATTATCTTAAAAAATATATAAGAAAAATTAATTAAACCATGTCTTTCACAAGAAATCTTCTACAGACAAACGAACTATCACGTGGAAATTTTATCATGTGTGACTGAATGAGTCAAAAAGTAATTTTGGGAAGGAAAAGCGAGAAGAGGAATTGCCTTGAAGGTGAGAAACCGGACTTCAGGATCATGTAGCCATAAGGGAATAAGCGGAGTAGAAGAAAGATAGAGAAGTTGAGAGAGAAAGAAAGAAAGGAAAGATGTCGAAAAAAGGTGAATTTGAAAAAGAGGGCGCTGGGGAGATGGGAGAACAGATTCAGCGAACATTGAATAGTTGTGTTGACAAAATAACGAAATAAAAATCCGTTATTGTGGAAAAAATCCTTTTATTCAATCTAAATTTTCAGCATGGAAATAGGTAAATAAATAAATAAGTAAATAAAATAACGTGGAAGTTATCGAAACGTTGAAAATTTAAATTTCCTTTCTGAGCTTTTGTGAATTTCGATTCACTTTTCGTATTTTTAGTGGATTTGAAGTAGTTTTTTCTTCTTATGACGACATGTAAAATGAAGAAAGTGAGCAAGTAGAGAGAGAGAGAGAGAAAATGCAAGGATAGACTAAGCCGTCACCAGAAAATCACAATTTGGGAATAGTATGTTTAAGAACATTGGAAACTCTCAAAAATGGCGACTGATTAGGTGGTGAGGAAATTACTTAAAGCGTAAAAAAGGTTGAGGACCAGTCCCAGCTAAGACTACATTTTGCTCACCTCCTCAGTAGACAAAATGGAATGAAAGGTGGAAACTTGGATATCTGGTGCCCAAAATTATGGACTTCCACGTAATAGATTTATTTCAGAATTGTGTTTGGTGAGATTTTAGATTATAGTACGAAGCTTTGGACTTTCAACACGACTAAGAAAACAAATGTAAGCAGCGTTATCACTCATTTCTACACACTGAATCCGCATCTTCATTTTCCGAAACATTCACAAAAATTTTTATTTCAATGCCCCGCTGCTTTTTTCTGAGCTCTCAAACGTCTCTCATGACCAAATTCAGAAAAAATTTCAAGGAAATGTCGAAACTCGATGCCTTGATACAAGCATCGAGACAAAGGCACAGGAGCATCACTCATTTGTGTGCTTCAAAAAAATTTGAAAAATTGAAAAAAAAAATTAAAACCCGAGGCTCAAACTTGACAACTAAACAGTCGAACAGCCATACGCAAAAGTTGATCGAACAGACGGAGTAACTACAACGAGCTTGCAAAGGAGCTAGACCAATATTTAAATGATTCTCTCAAGCAAACTTCAAAACGAGGTTCACAATTTTATAGACAAATTCTTCAAGTTACAAAGAGAACGGAAAATAAAGAAACAGAAGAAATTACCAATTAAAATGTATTGAAGCTGGGCCTTTCAATCTGAACTGGAAACAAATGAGGATAAATTTCTGGCGTACCTAAAAAGCTAAGTCAATCAATAATAGGTTTGAAAGATTTTTAAATAATGCAACAGCTCGTTTTCACCAAGTACAGGTATATTAAACTCTTCAATCAATATCATAAACAAAAAATTGTCTCTCCCCCTCCTAAAAAGCCCAAGTCAACTTCAAATGCAGACATTCCTCATCTGACGACTGGGATCGCGTTTGTTTCCAAGGTACAACGAGCAATGGCTCTGGTCTTCAGACATTTGTTGAAGGTGATTGTCAAATCTGAAGACCGGGTTCTCACACAAGAAAGGAAACACAAGGGAAGAGCCTTTTGAGAACGATGACAAAAATATTTCTGTCAAAATATCTGACAAAAACAAATATTTTTGCCAGTTATTGAAGATTGGGAGAAGAGAGCAAAGAGAGAAAAAGGACCATGTGCATCCACGTAAACAACGAGGGCTGTTCCATATGTGATATCGAAACAATGACCCTCGACTCTTGAGGTAAACGGAACAAAAAACTTAGAAAATGTGAAAGAAACTGTTAAAAACACTCTGAGGGCAATTAGCCACCCTTTTCAAATGGGGAGTCTTTTTAATAACATGAAAAAATCTTTTTTTTTCTTTTCTTCCTTTGTCTTCTTCTCTTCGCACCTTTTACAAAATATTCTCGTGGAAATTCTCCAATGAGGATGTTATTGACAGGGAAGACTGGTAACACTATCTCAAAGTTTTCAGTTTTTTTCTGACAACCGCATTCGACATAATAGGGCTCAACCTTTTGTTGCTTTTTTTATGTTCAAATAACAAAAATAGAGTCTCATCCCTCCCTTTCCTTCTCCTCCCTGTTATCCTCATCATCTTTGAAGCTTTCTTTCTTACATTTCTGTTTACCTTATATTAATAAAAGCTTTTGTTTGACTCCCTCAAAAAGGCGAAGTGCCTACCTTTTCTTCTACGAATATATTCGTAAGTAAGTTGTTATGAAAGAATGATAATTCTGAAGAAGAGTTTCTGGTTTAGGCTGCCACAGCCAGATAACTGTGGTTTTGGAACAAAAAACTTTCATGACGAAAGTTTTGGGAGAACATCTCACAGCTCCTGAAACAGCAGATTTGTTAAAAGATTGTGTCTAAAAATGTTCAAGAATTTCAATTTTGAGTTTTGATTCTGTTTTTACCCTAATTGCGTCAGTATTGATTGATACCAGAGATCATAACTTCTATAATCAGCCGCTTTGAACACTACATTTCCCAGTGTATCTGGTAAGCTCTTGCATCGCAATACCTTGACCGGCCACAGTGATTGAAGAAAGATTTTTGTCACGATGATGATTTTTCAAATAGCTGTCAAATAGCTGTCTCTTTCTTAGATTTACTGGCAATTCGTTCAGATGAGCTCTGATTGTATGTTTCAGATGCGTATTTTAGAGGCTTGTTTCAAATCGCGTAAAAAAAACAAACCGCGTAAGTGTTATCTTCACCTAGAAAGATTTACTCTTCCAGGCACGAACCCCTCACCTAACGACCATCGAAAAAGGGATCGAGTTACCATGTTTTGACATCTAAATCGGCGACGTCTGCTCGTCAACGTGAAAGAACTTCTCACATTTTCTTATTTCTATGTTTTGACAAGTTCTTCTTCCCTTCCTTTGTGCGGCCCTTCAACCCTTTTTCTGTCTAAAAGATGACAGTGAGGATAAGGATCCTTTTCGTTGTTATGGGGGGTAGCGATGGCTTCCGTCGGTGTCTTACCTAAAATCATCATTAATCAGAAACCCTTGAAGGAAATCCTTTTTTTTTATTTCTTTTATCGGAATCCGAGTATCTTAGTAAATGAAGTTGAAGCTCCTTACTATAAGTAAAAAAAACAACCGGAAGTCAATGAACGATTTATATTTGATTACTGACAATTGGAAAAAAACAGTTGATGTGAACAAGATGAGACGCTGAGAAGATAGAACGAACAAAGAATCTCAAATGCAAATAAAACACGAATATAGACTTTGGATCAGTTTAAAGAGAAAAAAAAATTCCTAAAACCTGCTTTAGTGGGTTTACAACATGAGAAACTGTGGCAAAGTCAGCTTGTTTACAGCTAGAAAAGCAAGCAGATAGATTAGAGGAGGTGGAGGAAGAGAAGAGAGAGAGAGAGAGAGAGAGAGAAGGAAAAATTGGAATTAACAACTAATGTTCGCACACGAGTGGTAAATCTATCGCGCTTCCATTTTTGAAATTTACGTTTCCCTTCAGCGTTGTACATTAACACTTAGGGGTTGCTTCGTTAGCTCACCCCATACGGCCAGGAGACAAACCATCGTTGCCTCTCTCCTCATCCCTGTTTCCACACTTTTCCCTTTTATGTGCACATGATTTGACGTAACCGTTAAATAAATTGAAGTGATTCTCGTCATTGGATTCGTCTGTTCGATGTCGCAAAGAAAAAGTTTCAGCGAGTGAAATGTCAAAAGATAATGATAATAAAAGTTAATCTTTTGTTGTTAATGAACTTTTCTGTTCTCTCGTTAATTAATTTGAATCTTTTTTTTTTTTTGTCCCGAGACCACTTTGTTTTTAGTAATTGGAGTGTCTTTTGTTGCTTTTTTTCAAAATACAATTTTCTAATTAATTTCGTGATCTTTTATGACTTTTTTTTTTTCGGATTGATAACAGTCAAAATACTGTTAGCAGTCCTAATTTTAATACTATTACGCCGCTTTGTCTATAATTTGTGTACTTCGTCAAACACTTAAACGTTTAAGACTTCTTTTTAGACATTAGTTGTCCCTGACGTGGAAATAGTATTTTCAGCCTATATCCTCAGCCGAATTTAGGTTCAGCTCACAATACACCATCGCGGGTGGCTAGTCAGAAGAAAATACTGCCGGTGGATGTAATTTTTGAAATGTTAAAAGCTGCCAGTTGTAATGAATATGTCAAGAAAAGAAATGTCTACATCTGAATTCGACGTAGTGGATACGTCATCTATTCGGTGAAGAACTTCAGTGCTTCTAGTACTTTCGATACTGTCTAGAAGCAGGAGTAGCAAAGATATTGCTGCTGCAATTAAGTCTAGAAGTGTTGACATCCGCCTCCTCACTTCCTCTCTCCTGTCCATTTTGCTCCTGTTTTCATGTGCAGAATTTCTCTGAAGCCTTGGCGGGATTTGAGTCTCTTTCTCTCTCACGGTTTTCCTATTCAATAACCTTTTCCCATTCAGCCGCACCTCATCAAGATCTTTCTGGATCTAGTTAAACCACGCTTCTTTGGTTTCCTTGCATCGCAAGAGGGTCACTATGACTTGGATAAGCCTTCTGATATGAGCGTGTAAGGCTGTTCTTCGAATTTAGCCCTCATCTGAGATCTGCTTTGCTGATCTAGCTCTGAGCTGTGTCTTCACCTGTATGAGCCATTTTCCGTCATAGGACCTACAAATTTTGTCATTATTTTTCTTTCTGTAGGTTTTACGTTTTCAAGCCTTTTCTTTGTAGGGCCAGACACTCGGAGGCGTATGGTTTCTTTTACTTATTATTGTTTTCTTGTAACCTTTTGCGGACGCTCCCCCATCGACCGTCTCCGTCCGCAAAGGGTTAAAATTTATTCATTAATTCTGTATTAAGACGAATTCAATGACTCTAAGATGGTGGTGGTGGTTATTTTGGTCCCTGCGTTTTGCAAACAATGAATGGCTCAAAAATGGGTTAGAAACGGGAAGGAAGTCAAATCTACATTATCCAAACAAATAATGTACTAAAGACACTTAGTACGCTATATTTTTACCTCATAGTAAACATTTCGGCGCGTTTTCCATTGTGTTCTCTAAAATTTCTAAACAAAGTAATCAACTAATCAAGAATGACCTGTACTTCTTTATGTGTATATCCAACCAGCACTTCAATGTTTACTCATTTAATTGAGTTAATGTTGTCAAAACTCCTCCCGTTTTCCCAATGAAGTATTCGCACTACTGATTTTCCTCCTGATAACTTGTTTTTACCTCCTGCAGCTTTTAACCTGCTGCTAGTAACTTCATTAAAGATGACTAACAAGCTGTGGTGCGCCTACATTTTGTTTCTCTTTGCCATTCAAAAGACAAAACAAAAAAATGTGACTGTAGTGGAATACCACTGACCAGTTATAAAAAAAGCATAAGTTATAAGAAGGACATAAAATTTCCTTAGAAGACGCCATATTTATACTTCTACCTCCTTTGTATTCTGTTTTTGTATATTTTACAAGTTGTTTCCGACCAGTGTCTCGTTTTTTCTTTCTTTGGAGCAAAGCATTGTGTGTTCTAAGATTTTTCTAGGTTGCCGTTGGGCGGATGACGACCGAGGTGATTCGAACTACCTGCTCCTGGTGATCATGATTGGAATCTTAGTCAGTGGTAGGAAGAGATCCAAAACTGATACAGGTGCCTTTGCAAGCCAAGCACAAAACTTTGTTTTGTAAATGAGTTCTGTTAGAGAGAGAATGAGTTCACTAGGGGCTTACCTTTTTCGATGCTCCTTGATGATATTCCGGGCCCGGATTTTATAGCTGTTTAGAGCTCCACAGTTAAGATTCGGACACAAATTTAAGAAAAAGGTAAGTCCGAGAAGAACCTTATGTTTTGAGAAAACACAAATGTGATTATTCAACGAGGAAAACACTAGTGTATTAACTCAAAGAGGAAAACAGTTTGCCTAAATATCGAACAATAACGTGGTCTCTACGAGGAAAAGTCATCTTGGTTTTCTCTAGTACAGACCTGCAACCGCTTCTCCGAGGTTGCAAGGGTGACCAAACCTGACAGTTTGGAAATAGATTTGTGTTGAATCGAGTATGTTATGGTTTTTATTTAATCCTCAAAACTCGTAAATTACAATAATTAAATTCATATTTAAATAAATATGAATTTTGAGCCTACTTTTTCGAATTATTTTCGTCAGAAAGCTTTTTTAGAACCAGTCTGAAGAAAATCTGACAAATTTGTACAACTTATAATTTGTGTACTGTGCCATGGGAAATGACAATCTCAATACAGACATAAAAATCCCTGTGATAAGAGAAAGCAATAGAAATCTCATGAATAGACATGTGGGGATCCATGGAGATATGAATCGTCTACAAGGACACCAAAGTAGCTCGGAGGTTATTTAAACAGGATCGAGCTTTTGCGTTCTCAATGGTTACTTTGGGTCCAGTATATTTACGAATTTTCGCTTTATAATAGACTCCATAGCACACTTCCCATAGCGTCACCCTCCTACTCCCTTCCACCTTTCGTTCTTTCTTTCTTCTCTCTCTTACTTTCTCTTCTTCCATTATTGTCTTACTTTATTACTTTCCTTTTCTGTCTATTTCTACATTCCCTCTTATTTCTTCTTCCCTATTACCATCATGTTCTTCTTTTCTCTTCTTTCCTTTCCTTCCCTCTCATTTCGTTGATTCCCTTCCATCCTTTCTACTTTCCTATTATTCCTTCTCTCCACTCTACTTCTTTCCTTTTCTTATCCCATCCTCTGACTGCTCTTCCAGTCGCATCCCTTTATCCCATCCCTGGGGCTGAGATACTGGTCTACTCCCTAGATAAAAAGCCCCCTATAGCCAGACCAACTAAAAAATGTTTCGCTTAGAGACAGATGGTAGTTGACAAGGGGAAAAAAATAATAATAATAATATTCTCAGAGACGTTTATTTACATAAATTCCTTTCTTCAAAGTCCAAAATTATTAACACAAGCACATACTATATATTATATGTTTATATTGTTTCTGGGGTTCAGGATCATAAGTACCCAGAAACAAAGAGTTTGATCTTGTTTAACGGTTGTTGAAAGGTTAAACATTTTCTGACCGTTGACTGGCCATTTTTTTTAAAGACGCCTAAATTCTTTTTTTCGAAGGTTGGTTTTACAACATTCTAGATACTCGTAGGCAAGAGGTAAGCTAAGTCGGTCTGAGTGGACACACCCATCATGTTGTCTTGTTGCTTTAGCTAAGATTAATATAAGATATGAAAATGGAGGTAGAAAGAGAAATATGGTAGGAAATAAAATACTGTATGTAGAAGGGAAGATAACATTGTAAAATATGGAAATATTACAAGAAAATTCGAGGGGGGTGAGAACGAAAATTTGTTTCCTTCGGGGGTTAACAATGGCCACATTATTTAAAAATGGCCTCCCTTTCCCTTCATCTTTCTTTATTCTTCTAAACTGAATAAAAAAATTTTCCCTTTTTAATGATCAAATTACAAAAGATGAAAACGAAATAAATAATAACTTTTTAACGACAGTTTTTCCCACAATTCTGTGTTTAGAAATCAAGGCTTTTTGATTTGTAAACACTGATTTTGATGCTCAGTGCCGAATCCAAACAAAAATTTAACATCCTTTGCCTTTTTTTTCTTTAATTCGTAACTGTTATACCTTTGTATTGTAACTTCGTACAATTGACTTTATCCAACAGATTTTCAACAACCTCTTTTTCTTTAAGTCAGAAAACACAAATCATTTCGTCATTCGCAGATTTACAAAGCTATAGAATAATCTAGAAAAAGAAAGTTACATGTATTAATTTGAATAAAATAGACTTTTACATTAAAATTAGCTAGTTTTTGTCCAGGACGAAAGTGCCATTTAGTGCTGTTTGGATTTAAAAAAAAAATTTCGCTGCTTAACAAGGTTCTCTTCCATCCCTCCCTCCAAATCCTGGATATGTAGGAGACTGTAGTTAAAAGCAGCTATTAAGAAACTGATAAGTGGTAACGTAACTGAGCTTATTCAGAAGCTTAGAAGCCCCCGAAATCCTAAGTACAATATATATCGCACCAACATTCATTTCTTTCGATTTCTCGTTTCTTCTCGATCCGTGTTCTAATCGAGGTGTTGAATTTCGAATTCATGTCTGTCTCTGAGCCTTTCGAGATTGTTCTGTCGCTGTAGCGGACATGAGTTACTCTAACAAGTTCGTTCAAATATTTATTTTGTCGAATTGAACCAGAATTGAGTTGTTTCTTGTTGATAGCATTAGAACTTTTCAGAGATTTCGAAGCTCAGAGTTGAAATGAGGATTTTGCTTCGATGTTTTGGAATTAAAATTTATTTATTTACAATTCCTCCCCCTCACAAAAAAGAGAAAGTTTGCCAGCTTTGACCAAATGTGGGTGGCACCTGGATACGAAAAAAAATTTTTTAAACAGATGACATGATTATGTGACTGTGAATTTTTTCGACACAACCGAAAGGTTCTTCACTTTACTGGTTTTGGGACATTGGCCCTAAATGAACCGATTAAATTTCCAGGCGGGCTGTAGTTGGCTACGATGATTTGCCTACCCGATTTAGATTTGGCTCTTCCCATGCCCACTTCCAAGGTTGACTTCCAGATCATTTGAGTAAAGTGTCCTAAAACGAAATCAAGTCAAATCTTTAGACTCCCAAATCTATATGTTGTTTCTATCAAAGGTGAAAGTCACTCTAAACTGATCCAATCACGACCTCGTGTAATTTGATTTGTTGTAATCGTATTAGTAAGTTGTAGTAGCGTCGGCTACTTACACTTACAGTCTACTAGATTTTCTCAGTTTCCCTTGGAGTCCGAAAGAAGATTTCATTTACTTGAACCCCAAAAATGTCCACCAACCTGCACTGAGAGATTTTGGCTCAGAATTGAAATCGTAGTTTTGGATCTCACTGTACCAAGATCTACAAGCGTCTGCAGCCGTGGCCAATGCCTTTGGATCCGTGCTCTTGAAAAAGTATAAATTTTCTCCGTACTTCCGTTCCTTCCGGTGCTCAAAAATATCCTTACGGGCTAGTTCATCGGCCCATTCTTGAGCGTACATGGCAACCTGAATGATAACCGATACCTCAAGATCTCATAAATCCTTTATCTCATTTGACATAAAGTTTTTAACTGACTCACTTCTTTGCTGTAGCCGAGTGAGGGGACTCCATGCTTACTCCGATATTCATTGTGACATTGAAGACATTCTTTATTGAGGTCAGAGATGGAAGAATCACTCCAGTTAGCACTGTTCACTTTGACCGCCGTTGAAGGGCCTGAAGTCATGCGCGGAATCGTCGGAGATCTGATCCTTGGTGACACGGTGTTTCTTATCTCATTTGCTTTACTTCTGAAATAAACAAAAAGTTATAGCAGACTATTTGACGAAATAAGAAGGGAATTTAGTCGCCAAAAGTAAATTTCGAACGTATGACACGGACGTATCTCTCTTGAACCAACTTGTATCACCTGTCGATCGACAGAAACGCCAGCATTAGATAAGATTATCCAAAACCAAGGTGATCGAAAGTGAAAAGCTGTGACAGTGACGATGAGAACTATGAAGACCTCTTCACCTTCAAAATACTTAGAGAAGAGAATTTCCGCGTTTTTCGTGAAAATAAAACAAGTTACAGGTCCGTTTGACTGCAGTTATAATATGAGAAAAACTTTTTTTAGAGTTGAGAAACTATCTGCAGCAAATTTGTGCGAAAACTCAACTGAGTTGTGACAAAACAAGAGGACAATGCCCGACTAGGCCCGAAAAGAAGGAAGTTCATTTTTATTTGTTACTATTGTTTTGAATTAAAGTGAAAGGAAAGAAGGGAGGAAGAAAGGTGAAATGAGCGAAACAAAAACCTGATAAAAGTTTTTCTCTCTGCCTCGCACCGTCCTCTCTTCAAAGAAAATTGCTTTTGAACTGAGTCATGAGTAGCAAATGAAACGTGACAGTATTCAAAATAAAAATCAGTATTACAAAAATGAGGTGTTAATGTGTCGAGACGACAGTAATAACCCGTGATGGATGAGCCAGGATGTATCAGGTCGCCATATTTTTATTGATAAATAAAAATAGAAAAACTACAACTACTTTTACGACTACAACCAAATTACACACATGCAACTTATGAGACTATTTGTTGTCATACCCGGGTGGACGGACGTTTTTTTTGAACTCTCCGAGGAAGTTCCCCGGTGGACTGTACGTGGCCACCACATAGATTCTGTTCGAGTTGCTTTTTGCTGCAGCGATTCCAAACTCACGACAGCCTGCCCAAATCATCTGAGTGAAGTGACCTAAAAAAAAAAACCAATTCAGACTTCACTAGTCCTTTTCATCAGTATATGTGTGTGGGAAAATTGTTCAGATCTGTTTACCGGCGTTGAGATTTTCAGGTTCTTTCTCGTAATCGTAATTCCTCTCTTCCGAGTACCATCTCGCAACTATTTCTGAGGCTTCGACGTAATGATCAGGATCACTTGACCACATAACGCTCATGTTTTCGCCATATTCGTGATCTTCTCTCGTACTCATTTCATCTTTGGCCGCTAATTCTTTGGCTCTATTTTCACTGATTTGAACGAGCTGAAGTAAAAAGAAACACAGAGAGTAAAAAATCAATTATCTACCGATTTGCAAGCGGAAGCTAAGCAATTGTTCAAGCGGAAACTTGGTCTACTCGCTAAAAACAAAATCGGTGAGACTGAAGGCCTCTCACCTTCTGACTGAGCATTAATGGCTCCACGCTGTGCCTGTTTCTGAACTTGTTGTGCTCCGACAAACAATCTTCTGCGAAATTCCCACGAACGGCATTTTTGTTGATCGCTTTTGTGGATTCTTGAGGCTCCGGGCCTTCTAGTTGGCGACGAATATCTTCTGGAAGCCTTTTGTAACCCTCCTCGCCCACAAATTCTTCTACTCTCGTCACTTCTTTTACTTCTGGCTCCTGCATAATAATAATAATAATAATTATTATTATTATTATCATTTTTAAGGAAGGTTTGCTTCTTGAAGAGAAATTGTCTTTTTTCTTTTCATGGACCCGCTTATCCGTTAGGGTCGCGGGGTGAGGGAAGCAATCAAAGACTTCAAATCGAAGAGAAATTGTTTTGAGAAAAAAGAAAACTCAAAGACAGTGTAATTTTGGCCCTAGACCTATTGACATTTCCTATCTAATAAACCTGATTTAGGCAAATTAAACGTTTATTGCTCAAGGCAATCAATACACCTCTTAACTTAGTTTGTTTACATAAGAATCGTCATTAATTTGTAGAACATTGCAATATAAAACTAATTTAAGGCTTTTTTCTTTAGGATAAAATGTAAAGCCCGTCTGAACGGGCTATATCAAGTTGGCGACACTGTTCATTCCAATTTTACATTTTTCGTTTTATCTCAATAATAATCTTAAAGAGAACTTGTGATACTACAAACCAACTACAATAATTATTTATATTAAATCCAATAACAGAACCCAAATTTTTATGTCTTGAGCCCGAAACAAGACAGTAAAAAAGAAAATTTCTCGCAAAACACTCACCTTCCCGGGAGCATAAGTGGTTGTCTTCTCTACCTCCTTGACAATGATCACATTTCCTCTTTTTGTGATTTCCCTTCTTGTTTCCGTCGAAGTTTTTGAAGACATTATTCGATCTGAAAGGAAAAATACGATAAAAGAGGAAACACGTGGGCGAGTCGTTTTGAGAACGAACGAACGGCTTTGTTATTTCATGGTCGAGGAAGCCGACCATTCACACAGAACTGATTTTATCACGCCTGGGAAACGAACACTCAAATGAGTTCTTGTTCTCGGTGATTCTAACTAAACCTTGAATCGATGGCAGTGGTAGCAATAACAGTCTCGCTGGTTTTCAACTGTTAATCGGGATAAACGTTTCGAGTTAATCGTTTAATTAGAATTTTGAAGCTGACACTAATAAAGGTCTTGAGGGAGGAACGAAAGTCCACAAAACATCTTTATTTTTAGTGTAACGTGAAGATGTTATGGATGATAATAAAATCTAAAACAGGGACAAAGTAGAGTCTCTGTCTTTTTCCAAAGTTTTCAGGTTTCTGTTTTCGTTTAGAAAAATCAACGACACCTTTCCATGTGATTACAATTTGGGGTATTACCATTTGTGTTGACAATGTTAAACTTTCGGCTAACACGTTCCTGGAGTCAAATTTTTGGAAGCGTAAGACAAATTTTGCGTTCTTTTACAGAAAGCTTGGTTCGACCAACATTTCACATGATTTAGGCTCGTCGGATCAGTTTCTTTGGTGACATTTATGACGCTAATTGTTAAGATTTCTTGAGGTTAATTTATCTGCTTAACTTAAAACAGATTTTTTTAAAACAAAATGAAGAAAATTGTTAGTGGCGTTTGAAGTTGAAAAAAAAATTAGAGAACAACATAAACAAATCACGTAATGAAAAAGCTTGTCTTGGATTTTGGTATTTCTTCGAAAGTTTGAAACCAACCCTTCCTTCCCTCTCCTACTCTTTCAACAAACTTCTCTAAACTCGAAGAACATCCAAAATAGAAAAGAGCTAGAAGACACAATTTTTTTCTCAGTCTTAGTTTTATTCTGGACGTAAACCGTCTTGTTCGAATTCAAGGAAAATTTTTTATTCGCGTAAGAACGAAACCTTGTGTGCTGCGTATCGTGTTATTTACACTTAACTGTCATATTTTGTTATAGTTTTCGTCGAAATCAAGCTGTAAAAGAAGGCGAAAATTATCGTACACTTCCAGAAATTTGACGTTAGCAGGATGTTAGCCTAAAGTTTAACAATACTAACACTAAGAACATCTTCAACTATTATAGAAAATAAATTACCCTTCTCACGCACAAAAGGAAATTAAACTTTGAGAAAGAACTTGAATACAAGCACTTAAATGATTAATAATACGTAATTTATTGGAAACGAAACTTTTCACAATTTTGAAGAAAGGAAAAACAAATGGAATGAGTGAGAGAAAAGTGAAAAACAGTCAAATTTGTTAATTACCGAGGCGATAACACGAGAAATTAGACGGATAATCCAACTAAGAGGATGTTAAGCCGACAAAGCCGTCGATAAAACTGAAATTACAAAAACTCATTTCCCTTTGCCTTTATTTGAATAATTTTTTTGTTTCCACTAGGCCTCGTGAAGTCGTAAACAAAAGCTAAGCGTTACGAGAAAAAAAAGAAAAAAACAGAAAATGTTTTACTACCATTTGAGTAGGGGAGGGCGGAGGAGAGGGGCAGAAGCATTCGACAATTGCAGAAAACAACTTTTTGCCCAGCTGTAATTAGAAACAAAATAATAGCTGTATAGTGAGCAGTTTACTTGAGGAGAGGAGAAGGAAAGAGATGAAGAGCTGGTTGTGTGTGTGTTCCGTCATCATTTGATAAGTTAATAAGCGGAACGGAGACTTTTATGTTCTTTAATACATGTTTACAAAAAAACCAGAACTTTATTAAAGATCCTTCCTGTACGTTTTTACCTTTATCTTTCCTTTTGTTTTTCCTTCAAAGTGGTTTTTCTTGACATTTAAAACCAAAATGTCCAAAAATTTTTTTTTATTCCAAATCTTTTTTTGTTAAGAATCTTTAAAAAAGACTGGACATTCTCGTTTTAAAGGTAAGATATCTTTTCTTCCCTTCCCACTCTCTTAGGAACTAAATACTTTTTTGTATACCATAGATAATTACATAGAAGCCGTTGATACCCTCCCTTGGTGCTCCATCTCGCCCTCGTGGAAAGTCTTGCCTGTACACAGAAACAGTAGTAAAAGGCATGTCTAACCTGGCAGTGATGACTTTAAAAATTGAAAAAAAAAACAAATTTGACGTTTTACCCAGGTTTTATCACCAACAAAACAGACGAACGGAAACACGTCCGCCTGCACTCCTGCACTGACAACAACTAATGATAAGCTTTGCTAATCCCTGATATACTCAAGTGTTCGAACATGTTTTCTTATCGAGTTTTCTTTTTGATATTAGATTATGAGGAATTCGCAAATCTAGATAAAAGTAATAAAAATTATAGGGTTCATGATTCAGACGGTACAAGGCTAAGCGACATCCGCGATCTTAATGACATGTTAGAAGAAAAACGTGGACATGATATGAAGAGTCCTTCAAGAAAAAAAATCAAAGGCAACTCGAACTCTTGTTCTCTCTTCTTCTCAGCATCCTCCCTCTTCTCTCTCACCTCTCCATTCCCCGTCCATCTATTTCCTCCTCCTTGAATAAATGGTTTTATTTATTCAAGACATTGATGCTAGGTGTTGAACGTTGGACACCAGTAGGGGTTACACTTACAGTATACAAAAGAGTAGTAAGTATATATTTAAAACTCAAGAGAATCGGTTAACAAGGTCACAAAATGGTCACAGCGTGTTCTAAACCTGTTTAAGGTCATATTCAATCTCCCTCAAAACTTACTAAAAAAATTCTCTAATTTTTGGATTGAAAGATTTTTGCACGGTAGTGCGTGAACCATGGTCACGCTTACATATAAAAATTTGTGATTACAGATTTAACATTCCACCATCAAGCGTATATACTATTTAAAAAAAAAGACTTGTTTTATATTAGGATTCTTACGCGAACTAAAAAAGGTGTTTTATAAGACACAAAAAGAATTTATGGCCCTTTTCCCTCTCCCAGCTCTTTCTCTTTCCTTTTCTCTTTTATTTAAACTTAAAAGTGAAATAAAAAACAGAAATTCAGTAAACACTCTGTGCACATGCAGCAGCCATCGGCCTGAGGCTAAAGTGACAAAACAAAAGCTGCTAATTTAGTGAGTTAATGAAGTCAGTGTTCGATAGTACAATAATTTCTGGTCAACAGTCAAGTAAACAAAATAAAAATTGATGAGGACATGTAGCATGAAGGAAATAGTCAATAAAAAAAGGCGGGAAAGGCCTAAAACTCATTAACTCAAATTAACCGTTGATTAACATAAAAGTCATTTCAATTAAATTTGCTCCATTTTTACAGAGGTTCCTTGATAGAACTGTCAGACGAAGAAGAAGTAAGCTTTCAAATTATTTTCAATTCTTCACTACTTCCTTTTTTTTTTTACCTTTTTAACCTTTGCGTTATAAAAAAAAAAGCTTACGCCTGTTATTTCTGGCCACTTTTGGACACAGTATTTACAATGGGGAATTTACAAGCTAAATAGCAATGACAAACAAAACAAAACAAATTCTATAATATGATTTATTATAAGACAGTATTTACAAATTAATAAAACTCACATCAAACACAACTTTGGCAAAATGTTATTACACGTTGACGATACACACCTGGTTTTTCAGCTGAAACCAATCTTCATCAAAAAGTTTTCTTAACTCTTCCTCGGTAAATTTGTCTTGAACATACATTTTTTAAAATCAAATATAACTATACAACATGAATACACATAGACAACTTTCAAGTAATGAGTTAAGTTTTCCATAAAACCGATCCTAACCGAACAGAGACTAGAAACATAATTATGGAGCCAATTTTTTCATACCTAAAAACTCTCTTCCTGTTGGTTGTACCCGCACAAATCCTATTTTTATACTAGTAAACCAGGGGTGTCAAACACGTGGTCTGAGATGAACATTTTTGGAGCCCAGTCAAGATATCCGAAGCAAAGTAAAAATAAAAATAAATGTGAATTATAAACGAAACCAGAATATAAAATTATAATAAACTTTATTTATAAACCACCTCATTTTAAACAATAATTTAACTTTGTATTTGATCATTACAATGTACAGTTCAAAATAAAAATATTTTTTTCTAGGAACATTGATGTTTTTTGCGCCTCACTTAAAGTTAAACATTTTGTGTTTGGCTCAAGTTAGCTTTTGAGTTTGACACTCCTACTGCAAAACCATTCCACAGGGTGTACAATTTTAATTTCCCCAGTCGACTTTCTCGGAAACTATGGCAGTTAGAGACAAATTTTTTTTGACAGTGGCTTTGTTGCAACTGAAAAATTTTTCAAAGAATTTTTTCGCTAACTGTAATAGTTTCCGAGAATGTCGACTGGGGAGATTAAAATGGTCCATCCCGTATTCTGTTTGGATGCTGTTTGGTCTTTCGTCTAATTTACCATCAACAGAATCATAAATTATTCTAATATATCACGCCATAAAGTATATAAATGAAAATATACCATTATACTTCATTTTGGTTTCGTGCATTCATATGCTTGTTCATTCATTAACACATTAAAATAATTACATTGACTAAAGGGAGCCTGAAATTCTTATGGAGAACAACATCTTCCGAAAACAAGTCTAGTACTTGTATAATAATATAAAAATATACGTTTGATTTTGTATAGGTAAGTCTGTATAAAGTGGTAAAAGTGAAAAAAAAATTTTTTATTTGTCTATATTGTTTCATTATAAAGATTTTGTTTGGACTTTGGAGGAATCAATCTATGTAAATGAACTTCGTTGAGGGTAGGGACGTTGAACTCGACTATTGGGTCTTAAGTACCCAGATATAACGCAAAGGTTAAAGTGTCGGCTGAGAAACAAAAAGTCCTACTACAAGCATTAGGAAGGAATGACAGGGAATTATTAATAATTTACTCATTACCTCAGCTGAGAAATACTTAAAGGCTCTCCAAAAACCAAAGAGACGTGTTACCACCTAATGTTGAGTATTGGGAAGCGAAAATAAAAATTTACGCATCACAATAACGAAAGGTAGGAAAAGAAAGGAGAAACTCACCTGTCTTTGCTGTTGCTCGTTGAATCAAAGATTGAAAATGAAGCAACGCGGCGCAAAGTCTGATTCTGACTCAACAGATCTGGACTATTTTATTTGGTGGCTCATTAGATTTGACAAAGTAATGGCGATAAATATTGCGTAAAAGAACGAGTACTCAAGATAACACGTACGTCTGATAATAATGGCTCGCCTGGATTAAAGTTTGATATACCGTGGAACAGGGTCAGTCGAAACGCTTTTCATGGAATCCTCCTTTGCTTTCTTGGTTATCCATGGCTCTCGAGTGGCCGACTTCCTGCTGAAAGAGAATCTTTGACCACTTTACAATAATAAAATAGTTTTCTACCACAAATTGAGTATATATGTTACGGTAAGAGTGATAAATCGTACGAATATATATACAACTAACGTGATAAAAGTTTGCTCAGATGCTTGACTTTTGTCACTTTGTCTCATGTGATTCAGAGTCTACGAAACTGTTAATGGCGACACAGCTGCTTGGTTTTTGTCATGTCTTCGTCAACTTATACTACATTTTCCATTAGGATTTGAAGATTTTATAAACCAGCTAGTAAATGTGATACGGTAAGGAATGCAACATTAAACATTTATATGCGTATTTAAATTGCGAAGTTTGAACCAGACCCCGAACCACGAACAAAATATAGTCTAAGATTGTTCAAGCGACTTTCATACTTTTGTTCAAGTTTAACAAAAACAGTTTGTAGAGATCAAGGTTGTAGAACCAATCAAGAGATTTTCTCAAATTTTTTAAAGGATAGTTAAAAAGTCCTCCGTCACATCCCACAGATATTATTCAGTGCAGTGGTGTCGTAGGAATATTTGACCAAGGGCTTACATTTATATGGGACCCATCCTTTTAATTTTAAAAGAGAGAACAAAACAAAAAATGTATTAAATTGCCAAAGCTTATTATGTACAGGAAAAACCACTTCCCTCACAAATTTAAGGAGAAAAAACTGAGAAATTCGTTGAAAATCAAGTCTTCTTTTTTTTTTGAACTTTCAAATTTCCATATCAAAGTCAAAATTTTTTATTGTAAACAAATCTTTAAGGGGGCACAGCCCCCTAGCACAGCTCCTATAGGGCAGCTCGTTCGACTGCCAATCCAAAGGTTGTGGGTTTGATCCCCACCTGGCTAAGAAAATTCAGCCTTTTTTCTCCTCTGCTCTGCTTTACCGTAAATTTCCTTCAACTTTTCCAACATTATCCTGCCGAAAAATCTCCCTCAAAGGCAGTTTATCAATCAACCCTGCCAGTATTTTTGGTCGTTGAGTTCAGAAGGATAAAACACATTGGATTTTGGATGGTCGCGACCTCCCAAAAACAAAGATTTCTTTCAACTCAACAGCATGAAGGAAAAACTACTCCAGGAGGCCAGAAGGTAACCAGTCCTAAAACCAATCCCAAGGGGCGTAAAAATCAGCCTTTAATGGCAACTCTCCCGCAGAAACATAACCAGAAAAATGAAAGAGTATTGGTAGAGCATCAGAGAAACTGCTGAAATTAAATTGG
Source organism: Columbicola columbae (assembly GCA_016920875.1). Classification (NCBI taxonomy): domain Eukaryota; kingdom Metazoa; phylum Arthropoda; class Insecta; order Psocodea; family Philopteridae; genus Columbicola; species Columbicola columbae. The sequence goes on from JADMLL010000007.1 coordinate 16,887,095, forward strand.
TCCAATGATGGCCTGACCGAAAAAAGAAACTCTGATAACGCTTCTTTTTTAATTCTTTTTGTCACGTGACAAAAAGAGTTCCTCATAAAAAAGCTCCTTTCATCTTTCTTAGAAAAAAAACTAAATGAATCGGACAAGAGCTTAAGATAAGATGTTATCACCCAATGATCCCAGTTATCCTCAAAAATAAAATTTTGTTCATCAAAGTCTATTCGGCTCTTGTCGCTTGTTTCGGTGTATAACACACTAAAACGACTCATTTTTATGACGTCTTTTATCAAGAATAAATTTGACAATATCATTATCAAATGTGCCGCTATACCATTACATTTATAAATAGTAACTGGATAACATCGAGCGAAAAAGGTCGAATCGCATCGGCCGTTCTGTAAATTGTTTAAAAGAAAGGGAAAACTACCAGATCACGTTTTCAGGAAGTGTCTACACGCACTATTGTTTTACAAAAAAAAATATATATTTTTCCCATAATCAATTGTTTTTTTTCTTCATCATGCAACAGTGAATTGATAACGATATGGAAATGCAAACACAAAACAATAAGTTTCAAGGGAGTCGGTGGGGGTCGGGGGGTTGTGAGAAATTCAGCCGGTCCAACTTTTGCCATGGCCATGTTCGATATTACTGGCAACAACTCATAGCCTGTTAGTATTTACAGAACTCGCCCTAACATTCGCAAACTTATGATTACTTCAACAGTACATAACTTATTCTAACTGGTTCATCTTTAATTACTATTAACCCCCTTGAAGCCTAAATCGAGGGTATTTGTAGGAGACACTTTTTATTAATTTTGATTATTTAAAAAAAATTGTTTGCTAAATTATCTTCATCCAGTTGATTTTCGTGTTAACCGTTGAGTTAGTGTTTGTAACGTTTGATTTCTTTTCCCTTATTCTTGGAGTCGTTCGTTCGATTATGAAGAATCCGTCTTGATACTTGTTCAGACCTGCGATCAATGTGACACCATTGGAATGTGAAATCCATTTGTCATACCTGCGACCATAAGGCAGTGGAATTTATTACTTTTTTGTAAGATGACCCATCCAGATAAAAGGCAACAAGTGTCTAGAAAAAAGAGTAAATTCGCACAATAGACTGGCCGGATGAATCATTCGAAAGGTAACGGTTTTTCAAACCCTTCTCGGGGTATAAATATTGATCACCATCATGGGTGAAATTCAGGAGAGTCAACCTAGTCTTCAAGGTTTTCTCCGTTGGCAAGTACAAACAATACTCTTTTATTAGGAAAAACTGTTTCCATGTTTCATTTAGAGTATTTGTATTTTCGCAAAATTAAACATGGCCACATATTTATTTTGTTCTCAACGACTACAACCAGATATTCGAAAAATCGAAAAAGGTCCGGTAACTTTTAATGACATTCGTATGATACACAATTTATTATGCCAGGAAAAATAGTATAATCGTTAATGTTACTTTATTCACTTGCACAATAAGACATAAAGCCGTTCATGAGGAAAACTTGTAAACCATAGATGCTGAAGGTGTGCACAAAACAAGTATTCCGTTAGCAGTAGATTATCTACATCGATTTTTATGTAGTTGTTGTATTTATATGAACTAGACACTTCCAATTAGCCGCATCCAATTGTACCAATATTATGTTAGCGTCAAAAATAAGACAGTGACAATATATTAGTATAGAATTATTGTTTATATATCGATCACAGTGTACAGTCTCAGACAATGATTTTTGAGATCTTCTTCCCGCAGTGGAACAGAACCCGCTGTTACGGGGTAACAAATCAAATACAAAAATTAGGTGAACACTATATTTAAGTCGACGTTAACTTTAAAAAAATTTAAATTCAAATAAATGCCAAAATACAAAAAACGAATACTTGTTTATTTATCCTGTTTTACTTATTAATGGAAAGGTATTTAGGATCCCAGGACGTATATGTATCATGTAAACATCTGAGACAATGGATGATGAGTAGGGGCTTTGCTGTAATAAACTGTACCCTTAGTTCAATGTTATACTTTCTACTGAATGACAGAATTTTGCGGTTCCATCTTAATGATAGATCTCTACGAAGTCGTGACAGCAACAATCTTACTCACCGAAACAATTCGAAACTGTGTTTCCAGAAGAGTTAGCAACTAACCGACAATTTTTCTAAGTCGTATTTGATAAATGACACCAACGGGATATTTATTTGAGAGTATATCGAATGCGATACACACGACAAATGTTTTACGTTTTAAAACTGCATTTCACTCTACTATTCCTACCTCCTCCCCATCCAAATTTCCTCTCCCTACCCACTACTACCCATCTTCCAGTCCTTTCTCCCTTCCCCCGCCAACTCCTGGGGCCTGGACATTGGTCCACTCCCCAGCTAACCCCTAACCCTCATTTCCTACCAACAACTTATAGTCCCTTCCTTGGGACAGGTAGTCGTTTTCATAGGGATTAAAAACTGCATTAAAAGAAATAGACATTTTAATTAAACTTTTCACTCATATACAGCTGCCTTGAAACTTTTGTCCTGATTTTTTGATTACCGAATGTGATTTTGTAAAGGTACTATTCGGACTCTTAGCTAACTTACTACAGATTTATCTTGGGGTGTTTTAATACAAACGTAACAATGCTTTCACCGATTTCACCCTTAGAACTAAATCCTTTTTTGGTCATTTTATAATTTTTAGTAAATTCTTACTCATAAATTCTTTGAGGTGTTTTATTAGTTACCCGAAATATATTTATTATAAAAAACTATGAACTGAGGGTATTGGCTGTCGCCACACTAGAATTAGAAACAATGTCTTGAACTCTTTCCCGCTGGCGTATAAAATAGCTCATTAAATGTTTCAGGTTTGCTTTATACACACAAATGACTCATTCAGGCCTGACTGTAAGGATATTAAAGTCCCTTTGAATAGTTGTGTTAAAGTGAGAACAGGTTTAAAAAGATGAAAACCTGCCAAGAAAATTTTGTTATCGAAGCCGTAAACCATATTTTCCTCTCTTAATTCAATATAATCTGCGACAGAAAAAAAAATTAGATAATCCTAACTTACAATACGCTCTAAACATTTCTATGTCAACTGAAAGTGATCCTAGTTGTAGTATGTGTTCATTAACATTTATACCATGCATTATATTTCCTTGAAATATATAATACAATTATCAAATTATTTATAATAATTAAACCAGCCAATAATTATAATAATAGTGAAAGCAAATGTTACTTCGTTGGCAATGCAATTTTATCAAATTAGTTGGTTTGCTTAGCGCCGAAAACCAGCTCTTGTATCGTTCCTTTTTATATTTAAATGTCGCAAATATTTATATAATTATTTAACCCCGGTACACGAGTGAAAGTGCTATTCCTACCTGTTGGGTGATTACCAAAACATGTAAACATTCATATTTTTTTCAAATCTTCGACCTAAAAATTACAAATAAAACATCCCTACATCTGTAATTTGAATATTTATGCAAAATCCTCAAAACTTGTTTTTCATACTAAACAACATACTTTTGTGGATTTTTCACGTAAATACTGACACTGCAGAGTTGCTAGGCAACAAAACAAAGTCTAGAAACTAACCAGAGAACAAATGTTTGTTCAGATACTTGGCTTCTGTCACTTCTAATTTGGAGCTTCGTAGACTGTAATTGGCGAGTACACCTCCTTGATTTGCTTGGCCTCTGTCGGTTACTTTGTTATATTTGTCACACTTTCCATTGCGAATCTTATAAGCAAATATAAGCAAAGCCCCTAGATGTGATTAATATTCAGTAATTTGTTGCGTTTATCACGCTTGATAGGTGTTTATAAAAAATGGCCGAGAATTACGAATATTCCACTTTTGCCGTAACATAATTAATGAATTATAATGACACTCTGTTTTAAACCAATATTCAGTATATTTGTGCTATTAGAGCTGAAATAAGAGTCAAATAAATTTATTCAAAATTTACAAAGAATTATTAGTTCTGGTTATTTTCCAAACATCGAACTTACACATTTGCCAAGTCCTCACTCAGAAAACATATCTTGTTCCGATAAAAAAATGTTTACAATAATGTCATCGAAGAAAATTGTCATAGCTTTTGCACTGAACACAGAAAATTAATTTTACAAAACTGAAAATGTTTTTTATTCAACTTAAAAAGAAAAAGTTATGAGTTATAATCCTAAGTGCAATCCTTTTGGCATTTTTGCCAGAGATCATAAAATTGAAGAGATCTTATGCAGCAATTTTTCCCCCATTATGTCTCCATTTGAGCAGCTTATTTGCTTCCACTGCTCCCAGTTTCTCTCCACAAATGACAAATCCATTCAATTTTTCAATAAGGTAAGACACCTTTTCAAGTGAGTCTAAGATGACGTAGGCAAACCTTCTGCAGCAGAAAAAATATGATTTTATTAGTTTTATGCAATTTAATTGAAGGCTATAAAATGTTGAAAAAAACAAATTTTCAGACCCACTTTCAATATGAGGAGTTCTTTAAAATTTATTTTACTCCGTGCCTGTTAAATGATTTATCGCGACAAAATATTTAATTTTAAGAAAAAGGTGTTTTTGAACAAGACAGTCAGGACGATTTATTCGTACAACGATGAACTGTGGACCCTTTCTAGTGTATAAATACTGTGCATTTTTGATAAATAAACCATTTCTATCTGTGGAATCAGACACAATCATGTTCTTTCTTAAAAGCAATCCTCATTTTTCATCTAAATTGGTGATTGGAAAAAATTCTAACGTAGCTTGGTTCAAGTACTCAAGGTTGCAAGTCTCAAGCATAATTCTGCGACATATGATTTATAAACTAACTAAATACAGATATTTGGAAGATAGACCAAATAATCTATAACAGGGGTGGCGAACCTTTTTTTATGTCTGTGCCACAAATAATTTGTAATTAATTTCTATCAAAAAAGATAACTTATTAAAAAATAATTTTGTTTTTGTGCGTGCCGTCACAATTTTCAAACGTGCTACTTGTGGCACGCGTGCCATAGGTTAGCCATCATAATGGTCTATAATCATGATGGTGGAAAAGTATTTGCAAATTCCAATTTTTTTTTCATTTATCAGATGAATGGAAAGAGTAATAAAATAAGGTAAATTAAAATATTTATATATACACTGGTACCTTGAGATACGAGTTTAATTCGTTCTATCATCATCGTATATTAAAAAAATCGAATCTAAAAACAATTTCTCTATTTTAAATAATGTTATATATATATGTTCTAGCGATATGAGACTAACCCAAAACACAGTAAAATTACATATAATATACACAATTTGTCTACAAATATTTTGTCGCATGTCGAGGTATAAATTTTAGAATATTTCACGTCGTATCTCAAAAAATTCGGATGTTAGGACGTTCGTATCTCAAGATAGCACTGTATATAAAATATAATTATAAAAAATATAAATATATTAAACATATAAATGCATAAAATTCATCTAGAACTGAAAATTTTATGCATGTTTTTGTAAACTTCTTTATATTATATCAAGCTCACAAGATGGCATACTTAAGTGTTAATATAACAGATAACTTATGACGTCATCCACACCAAAAAATTGGTAAACAATGAATGTCAAGAAAATGCATTTCACAAGTGTACTTTTTGAAGAGTGAATAAAATTAATTGTCTAATTACTAATAACTTGTTTAAACACTGTAACAGATGCAAAAGAACTTTGTGTAAACTATTAAAAAATTAAACTCAAAGCCTTTGAAGAATTATGTTTCATATATGATTTATATTTATTGAAAAAAATTAAGGATTTAAAAAAAAATTTTTAATTACCAAACTCTGTTTATTGCTAGCCCTGGTAATTGTTTTTTTTCCTTTGCTTTTTTTCTCCTTGTGGTCACAACATATTTATTAAATAGATATTTGCAAAAATTTTAATGTGCAAATACTTTTTTCCATCAGTGTATCATTGAATAACTGGTTCAGTGATTTTTCACAAAATCAGGGGGGGTCTGTAGTCAGGTGGTTAAGTGCCAGACTAAGAAGTTATAAATGTGAGTTCAATGCCTCATCCCACACCTTGTAATACCCAAAAAAAGGGATTAAAACTCAACTAGTTTTCAAAAAGTCACAAATTTCAATTTCTTGACTCCAAATTTTGGTAAAGAAATCTTAAAATAATGCCTTAAACTAAAGGAAAAGAATTCAAACATCAAAAGCACGTTAACTCATGTTGAATAGTGTAATTAAAAACTCAGTGTTATAATCAGTAAGTTTTTGACTCAATTTTCATCTTTGGCTGTAACCAAATGTGGGAGAGGATTCCAACTAATGATCATAACTTCTATGGTCAGGCGCTTTGACCACTAAATCACAAATTTAATTAGGATTTTAATTTAAAAAAAAATGAAAATCATTTACAAAACTTTGCCAGTACACTATGTTATACACTAATATACTCACATATTAAAAACTTTAGTTTCATCCAATTCAACCCAAAGAGGTTTAGTTTCTTCAATCAGAGCTCTCACATCCTTAAAAAGATATTTTTTGGGCAGATTTGATAATATGAGACAGAAATTCTTTTCTCCATGGTTGGCTGCAAAACACAAAAGACGTAATGAAGTATAGTTATCTTGTCATTGGAATTGCAAGAAAAGCCTGTTGTGCCAATGACATATTTTGTTTGTAAAATTGCCTCTCAAAAATAAGTTCAAAACTATTTGCTTCCCAATACCCATTTTATAAAAATTTGTCCTGGTAAAAGTATGAATATATATTTAATTACAAAAATTATTTTTAAAAAAACTACCTTCTTCCTTTCAAATTAGGTGTATAACTTAAAAATTTTTGCAACAAGGTCAAAACACATAAGTTACAACCATCAAATACACAAAGATTAGTCACAAAAAAAAGTAGTTAAACAGTGCAATTCAGAGGTATTCATTTAACAGAAATTTTACACATCTAAAAAACTTACAGTTATTAACATATTCAGAATCAATATTTGGCTCTAAAATCTTAGATTTTGGTACTGACAAGGTTTTGTTCTTGAACTCTTTTAAGTCTTCCTCCTCCTCCTCCTCATCATCTTCTTCTTCTTCTCCCACAGACTGTTGAGGTTTATAACTAGAAATTCAATTTAACACCAATTAGTTTATGTGAAAGCCTTAAAAAAATTAAATCAAAATCTGTTGCCTTTTCAAATCTTGCCTTCTTCAAACTCACCTCCGCTTACTATCAAAAGCCATGCAGAGTTTTAAAATTTTTCCATATTTCATTAGTGCCCTTTGTGCTTCTTCTTTATGTTTATATCTAATAAAAACTCGATTTCTTTTCCAAATCACAGCGCAAATTTCACCTACAGAACTCAGTTCATTTCGAACTTCTTTTTCTGACATACAGCTCGTATTCTCGAATGTGACGGTATAAAATCCACTCCGAGATATTTGTATATCCGCATTTCGAAGATCCATTGGAATGAATACTGACTTCTTTCATAAAAAAAATGGGAAACTAAAATCAGCAGAGCAAACCTCAGCACAAAATTATAATCGACGTTAAACAGGATTGCCAAAAGCGAATTGGCAATTTTCAAAAAATCTCAAATTGGTCAAAAGACATAACCTACTCTTTCCCATGCTTTTACCCCACAATCTGAAGTACACATTTATTTATACTTTCGAACTTTATCGTTTTTAATAGTAAAATAGGTTGTGCGTACAAGTTATGTCAGTGTCACCGGTTCTGAACCGGCAATTTCGGAACCGTGACTAATAGAAACCACCAGATCGAGTTTTTACTTCACAAGATAATTTGCAATATCACCGAATAGGGAGTGTAGCTTCTATTTAATGCCAAATATATTTATAAAATATATAGAATAAGTTGAACTGTAGAGATTTTGTTTATTTTGGTTAATTCACTATTGGAAAAAAAAAAACTAAAAAAAATATTTCCTGAATATTTAAAGAAAAAATAATTCATTAAGTTATCAAACACAACAAGACATTCATTTTATACATCCAGGACATTTATTTACTCGAAAGAAAAAATTATAATATCATAAGTTACTTACGAACCAGTTAGAAGTAATTATAAATATTTATAGGTGAATAGCTTTCAAAATTCGTAAGCCCAGTAAATAAAAACTGATATGAAATACAATAGTTTAACAGTTTATTTTCCAGCAATAGTGTTAGTGTAAAAATTGCGCCTGTCTTGAACAAGTTCTAACATAAATCCAGTCAAAATTTTATTATTGTTCTAAAATCCTAAAATCAATGCAAGTTTATTAAGTATGAAAATATCAATGTAGCAATTCATAAACAAATATTCCGTAAAGAAAAAAATATATAATTTTAATCCGAACCATAACTGTAGATCTTAACCTGTTTTGTTGCCAGAAGCCACAATTTCTATGTACATCCGAAGTTATGTTTCAGTTACTCCAACGAACCATGCCAAACATGTGACTCACATTTTTAAATGCACAAGTTAAAAATGGCGACAGAAAATGACAACATGGCGGCCTGTTTTCTATTACCAGGTTATTGGCTCTAGTGAGATGTGCTTCATGTTATCAATGTTTTACTTGTTGGTCTTCATGTCTTAGTTTCCACGAATTCTATGATATAAAAGTACTATATTTACTTTAAAGAACATATTGTTAGTTTCTTTAACGAAGGCTTTTGAAAAGAATTGTGATGACTTAATGTATGTTCAAATCAAAATTATTTATCATATTTGAGCGAAAATAATAATAGCGATTGCTTACTTATTTAGAAATATATTTCAAATTTCTTTACCGTTATTTCATAAACAGTCGGGTTCAATTAATGTCTTTTCAGGTAAATCGTTAGAAAAAAATCAACAGTAATGACAGAAGAAAGGTTAGATTCTACAGAAACTCTACACCGAGCTATAGAAATAGTTAGCATGCTGATTAAATCTGGATATCCAAAGGTGATTTTAAAAAAAATTGAAAAGCCTAAATTTCCTTGACAATGTGTTTAACAAATTTTTGACTCTTTATTGCCATATACAGAATCCTTCTGAGCTATCAGGATGGTTGAAAAAAGTAAAAGCTCTTCAAACTTCACTGGCAGAATGTTGGCAAAGTGATCCAAGTGGAAGAATTACAGTTAAATGCTTAAATGTCTTGTACAATGTAATTGCTAATAATTTAACTCCTGTTGGACCTGCAGTTTGGTACATTTTGGACCTAGTAGATACTGGGAAAATATCTGAATTTGTTGAAGGGATTTTATCAGATGCTGGCACAAATGATAATATGAAAGTATGTGACATAATTAATGAAATTTCCTTTAAACAGTCTTGAAAAGTTTTCTTGTTAAAAGTAACATGAAATGTTTCAGATTCAAAATGTGTTAACAGCTATAACTGAAGGTCTTTGCCAGTTTGGACCCAAAACACCCAGACTTCAAGACTGGGTTCTTGCAATTGTTCAAGGTTTGGAAGCTAGAAGAAATTATACAGTTCTTATCGAAGTCTCTGAAAATGTTATTTGTAAACTTATGCACTCATTAAATCTACCAATATTTCGCCCTTTAATATATCCAGCTTTTAAACAATTTATTTACCCAGTGGTTACCCCCCCATGTCTTTTATAAGGTGAGTTTTCTCAGCTAAATTCATTTTTTAATTTTTATTACAGATATTTTGAAAAATGTTTTCTTTTTTTTTTCAGATAATTGATAAAGTGCCTGAAGCAGTAAATTTCTTAGAAAAAGAGATGGATTGTGAACAAACAAGAATAATAAGCCTAGATTTTGCTGGATTAATTAAAACCTTACTAAATCGGTTTCCACCTGAACCTCCCTATGAGGCTAAGTACAATGTTATTGAAATGGCTCTTCAGGTAACTTCAGTTAAATATTATACTCTTTATAATGTTAAGAATTAAAAATCATGTAGATGGATTAAGTGAGAATTTTTTTTATTTATTGTTCATTTGTAGAGAATACCAGAATGTATTTTTGATCCTGGTTCAATGATACACTGGGATCCCACCCACAATAGAGGGTCTTCCAACTGCATAATTCAACCTTTAGATACTGAAGAACACAATGAAGTTTATCCACAGACCCCCTATAAAGGACTTATTAATCAAGGAAACACATGCTTTATGAATAGCGTTCTTCAAGTTTTATATATGACTACTAGGTAAATTGATATAAATGTAGATTGTTACTTTCCTCAAAGCGTAAAAAATTCTCATATACACTAATATATTAATATTTAATCAGGTTTCGAAGGGAATTACTAGAAAAAGAATTAGACCCAAGTGAAAGGGCAGCAAATGATCTTCAACAACTGTTTGCCTTCATGCAAGCCTCAAATCGGAATGTTTTGGTTCCGAATGGGGTCATGGAATCCACTTTACCTCCGACATTTCGTAGAGGACATCAACAGGACAGCTCTGAATATTTAATGTAATACTATACGAACCTAAGCTTTTAGATAAACGTTGTTACATTATTGACGTAAACGTTTGCATTTTATAGTTACCTTTTAGATACCATACATGAAAACGAAAGCAAAATCATCCGAAGACGAAAACAAGGTAACTCGCCTCATAGAAGTGTGGAAAAGAAAAGAGAAGGAAATGGCGATTTTGAAGACGGTGCTGCTTCTGTGAAAAATTCTGGTTGGTATTAAATTTTCATTTTTAACATTGATATTGTGGTTCATGCTCAAGGAAATAAATTGTGACAGATTTTATTTTTTCTTATTTTTAGATGAGCATACGGTTGTTGAAAGATTGTTTGGTGGCATGACCATGTCCACTACCATTTGCTCCTTTTGTAAAAAATCATTTCCAAAAAATGATTGCTTTCGGGACTTACATCTGTCTTTGCCAGATGATCACAAGTCCTGCGACCTTCAAGTAATCGAGTCTCTTTTTCATTTCACTTAGATGCCAGACCTTTATGGTTTCTCACTTTATTTAAATATTTATAACTTGATTTTAGGAACTAATCGATGTTAGTCTGCAACCAGAAGAATTATGTAGCGAGAATATGTACGATTGTGCCAGTTGTGGTACCAAAAGAAACGCAACTAGAAAGCACGCCATCATTAAAGCCCCGCAACATCTTATACTTACTCTTAAATTATTTAGGTGAGAGTGCTTTACCCAAAAAAGTTCAAAATTAAGATTTTTAAAGGCCTTTGAAAAGTATGAGACATTTTATTGAGATGATCTTTTGAAAATTTTATTTATTTTTCCATGAACTACCACAAATTTTTCTGTTAGTCAACCCGATAAACAAGTCATAAATTTGAAAAAGTTTCAAGTGACACTGGAAAGTGACCATTGAATTTTAATCCAATTTCCTCTACCAAAGACGCCGAAACCGATTCTAAGGTGGTGACTGTTGTGACAAGGAAAAATGTTTTCATTCTTGTATTGCTTTCTTAGATAAAATGATTCTTTAAATCCATGTTGATTTACTACTTTTAACTTGCGTTGTTCTTCACTAGATTCGAGGAGTTTTTTTATGGCCTTTTTATAATTTATTGGACCGTCCATGGCAACTCATTCCTTTTTTTTTTAAAGGTTTGATCCGATAAGGAAGCAAAGACTAAAACTTCATAGCAGGTTAAAAAAACGCTAAATCAATTGAACTTCCTGTACACAATTCTAGTCAGTTGCAAACACAAGTAAGTTTTGTTCAGGTTTGTCAAAGGATGTAATGCTTGGAGGCCTGCTGTCAAAACCATTGGAAAGTCCTACCTAAACACATTCACCCTATGATTAATTATTTGTATTACAATTTTCTCTTTTAGTTGGTTATGTACGATTTAAAAGGAGTTGTTTTGCATTCTGGCTCTTCATTAGATGGAGGCCATTATTTTTCTTCAGCTGTCGATCATTCTGGTCAGTGGTACATCTTTAATGACTCCATTGTAAGTTTTTCAGCCCAGAAATTTTCACCTTTTTTTGACATAATATAAAGTGATAAGTTCTAAATTATTGTAGGTGTCAGTAGCCAAATATGAGTGGAACAACAATGGAGGCACACCTTACATTTTGGTGCTCCGTCAAAGCGGCCTATGCGATCCTCCATCATGTCCTTTATCGTCCAATTTGCAGTTGTTAGTTAACAGGTAGAGACAGAGTTTTCCTTTGTATAAAATTTGTTTAAAATCAAGTGTTCATATTTTTCCTAGAGTAAACTGGATAAATTTCTTTGACAGGGATAACAAGAAGTACTTGACAGAAAGTAGATATCAACAGAGGGCTTATCAAAGGAAAAAAAGATTATGATGATGACTGGGATGATTCACCTCCCAACAACGGGTCATTGGGGGGTCCGGGACCGTCTTTGGTTTTTTGATGTTTAGTATCACTTTTTCAAGTGAGAAATTTTGTTTTAAAAACCAAAAGTTTTTTTTGTTTTTCTTTTGATCAGTCTATCGTGGTGCTTTATATGACTACTTAGATTTTTTTTTTTCTTAATGGAACTCATAGTAATAAAACTGGTGTTACTAAAAACATACCTTCTGCTTGTCTGCTTTTACTCTTTAAAATTAGAATAAGATTAACTGATTTAAATTATTGAATTATATTAAAAAGTTAATTTATTTTCAATAAATCAAGATCAAAGAGATATTATGGTTTCTTTTTTGAAGAAAAATACTTTAACTTATAAAATATTCAAAGACTGAGCAAAATTGCAAGCACACGTGATTCATTTTTTGGCAAGTTGAATTTTTTTTAAGAAAAATAAAACATCATCTAAACATATTAATCTGTTTTTAAATTAATCTACCACTTATAATTTCTTTGATAGAAAATGATCTCCTAACCCATGCTCAATAAAATCATTTCCAAATATTTGATAGAAACATTGAATCATAAACCTCAAGACCTAAAAATTTTTTAACCAGACAGTTAAATATAGGAGTACTATTTGGACATGTTTTTTGCCTTATTACAAAACAAAAAGAATTATAATCAAATTCATATTTATATATCTTTGCTGATTCCGACTTGGTGGGACGAAGAGTGCAGGAGAGAGAAGAAGGCACTGAGGAAGCTATTAAAAAGGAGAGAGGATGATAAGGAACAAAAGAAGCAAGCAACCGAGGCCAGGAAGAAATATAAGGAATTAATAGAGAGCAAGAAAGAAAAACTAAGAAAGAGAATAGAGGAGGAGGTTAAAAATATAAAGAACCACAATGAAACCTGGAAATTTATCAACAAGATGAGAAAGAGGAAGGGAAATACATTGGTGGAGAAGGACCTACAGGAATGGAGAAACCATTTCAAGGTCATACTACGGGGAAGAGATGGAAAACCGCAGGTAACGGGAGCGGTTCAGCCCTACATAGACGAGGAGGCGGAAGGGTTGGTGGACCTGGAAAAGCTGGGAAACCGACTGAAGAGAGGAAAGGCACCGGGAAGCGACGGAGTTAGGAGTGAGGCCTGGCTGTACAGTAAAGGAACGGGAGCATGGGAGGAGATGCTCAAAGTCGTCAGGGATGTATGGCAAGGCAAGGGACTCCCGTCCGCTTGGAAAAAGGGAGTGATTGTGCCCATTTACAAAAAAGGGGACCCGAGCAGCTAGAAAATTACAGAGGGGTTACACTGTTGAATACCAGCTACAAGCTGTACGCAATGGCCCTGGAAGAGAAACTGAAGAAGGAGATCGAGAGGAAAGACTTATTACCAGACACGCAAGCAGGCTTCAAGAAGGGCCGGAGCACCATTGATAATATTTACATTTTAAACTATGCAGTTCAAAAGTGCCTGAAAGAGACAGGCGGCAAACTAATTGCCTTTTTCATAGATTTCAAGGCGGCCTTTGACACAATATGCAGGGAAGAAATGTGGAAGGTCCTGGCTAAACAAAACGTAGACCCCCACCTCGTAGAAAGAATAAAAGAAATTTACTGGGAAACAGAAAACACGGTAAGGATAAGAGAAGAAGAGTCAACCCCGTTCTGGACAACACGAGGAGTGAGGCAAGGTTGCCCACTAAGCCCAACCCTATTTGCGCTTTACATAGCGGACCTGGAAAGAACACTGGAGAAGGGACAAACAGGAGAAATCGTAATAGGAAGGAAGAAAATATGGGGACTAGCCTACGCGGATGACGTGGTAATATTAGCGAAAGAGGAGGGCGAGATGAAGGAAATGATGAAATCTCTAGAAAGATACACAGAGAGAAAAAACTGAACTTAAATGTAGAAAAATCAGCGATAATGGTATTCAAAAGAGGTAGAAGAGAGAAGAAACGAAGTGGGAATGGAAAGGAGAAAGAGTAAAAGAGGTGGGGGAATACAAGTACCTGGGCTTCATTTTCCAGAAAAATGGCGAATACGACCGCCGTATAGCAGACATTACCAGAAAATCAGTAACCTGCATGAAGGCCACATGGAGTATCGCAGAAAGACTGTTCGCCGGAAATTTTAAACAAAAGTGTTACCTATTCAATGCATTAGTGAGAAGTGGCATGACCTACGGGTCAGAAGTATGGGGTTGGGAAGAATTCAGAAGGCTGGAAGCGATACAAGAGAAATACTTGAAATGGTCCCTAGGGGTAGACCCAGCAGTTCCAGGTTATATCATTATGGAGGAATGTAAGAGAGACAGAATTAGTATAGAAACGGGGAAAAGAGCCGTCAGATTCGAAGAGAGAATAAGAAAAAGCGAAAATATGATATTAAAGGAATGCTTAAGAGAAATTGGCAGAGAAAACAAAAAAAGAATCCAAGTGGGAAGGAAAAAGAAGGAAATTCTACGAACGAAGTGGCTTATCACTGAGGGAAGTGAATAGGTTAGCAGGAGGCGAGAAGGTGTTAGAAAATCTGGTAACTGAAAGAGGAAGAGAAATACAAAGACAAATGCAATACAACAGAATTATGGAGTCCAGGTACAATCCAGGGTACAAGAACCGAATGGAACTGGGAGTCCCTGCCTACCTACAAGGGATAACTTGTGGGAAGAAAATGAAAAGAGCAGCTCAAGTGAGATGCAACGGCACGCGATACTGGATGCCAACACAGGCACTCCTGTAGGATAAGAAATGTGCTGTTTTATGTGAAAATTGTATGTATAATTGTAAGAATTGTAAGCCGAAAGGCGGAATTCGAAAGAAAATATATTATTATTATTATTATTATTATCTTTGCTGATTTCATACAGGTAAATAAATTCAATTCATTGCTGTGATGATTATGTACATACCAGTGAAGAAAATAAAGTGAGTCACCTAATGGGAACTTTTGACAAGAAAGTCATAGGTTTTTGATAGAGGGAAGTGAGGAACCTTCAAAAGGCATATGGGAAGTTGGCCCAGATAGTGTGGGATTTTTACCCACTAAACCCACACTCCCCTTGACACATAGGGGATAGACAGACAGACAGAAGCCCGGTCTGTCCTGGCCAGGCAGACGGACGGAGGACAGACAAGAAAAGATAGAAAAAGAGAGTAGTGAAGAGAAAAAGAAAAATTCTTTTTTTGAGGCTGAAGAAGGGAGGAAGGGATAGCTATAAGGTGAGACGGACATTTATAACGGGCAGGTGGGTGATGATGGTCTGGGACACAGAGTTGAACTGGGAAAAGTCATAGGTTTGACATCACTGTTCTGAATGCTACTTACAGTTTGACGATACAGTTAGCAAATTTATCAGTAATGATACAAGATTAAGTCATTCTATCAATCATATAGTCAATTATATGAAATGATTGTCAATAAATTTTACATTAAAAAAAATTTGAACCTAATATATATATGTTTTTTGGTTTCTCACAAGCCACATAGTTGGTATTTTTAAATGGTCACTTCAAACACAAGTGAATTGAACTCACAGCGAAGATAAGGTGATAAAAAAAAACACCAAACGTTTCAACAATGTACAAGCTGTTGTCATCATCAAAAGTTATGGAGTACTGAGCATTTTTGCAAGGCAATTGCAAACTCAGGGTTTGAAAAAAGGAAAAAAACTTAAAAAACCAAAAAACACACATTATGTTCACAATGAACAGCCACAAAAGTCTTAATAACATTGTTTTAAAAAAATTTTATTGCATTAATACTTCAAAAAAAGTTAAATAAAAATTTATGTGGAGATGGTAGCAAAATTTCTTTCAAACTAAGTATTAACAACAAGTGTTGACTGCTAATTTTCTCCTGTTTTTCATTAAGAAGCTCAAAATTTACAACAAATAAAACAAGCTAGTTTAGGAAAACCTGAAAAGTCTACTAACTTATACAAATCTAAGGGGTGATATTTGTCAATTCCTCTACTAAATTCCTGTACTTATTATGATAATGAATTTAGTCATATAGATGAGGAGCACAAATCCTTCCCCCTCTGGAAATTGCCTCTGCTGCTACTCATTGAATAATACTGTAATCAAGTGAAAACTGTTTTCATAGTGCATACAATAAAAGGTCCAAAAACAATAAATATCACTTACTTGGGCATCATGCCTTGTCATTTTACGCTTTGAATCCTCCATCAGTTCTTCTTCCCAAGTGTCATACTCTCCAGGATCAAAATGATAAACTGGAAGCAAGCGATCCCTTAGCTGATCCAGCCTTTTCTTTCTTTTTATGTAATACACCTAAATGCATTATTTTCCCATGACATAACACCCATCATTGCTAAGTATTGCAGCAGAAATTCATTTAAAAGTAAAATAAAAAAATGTTACCGCAGTTGAGAGCAAAATTATTGAAGAAACGATGCAAACAGGCAAGAATAAGAAACGAAAAAAGCTAAATCCAACGGCTTCAGGTTTTGTATCAATAATCGTCGTTCCATTTTGTAACTCCGTGTTATTTTCTCCCAACATTCTTTTGACAAACCCATAATTAGTTAATCACGTGCTTCTTTCATCAGAAATTAATCCGATTTCCCCTACCCAAAACAGGGCACTGATCCTAAGTCAATGAATGTAATTACAAGGAAAAATGTTTTCATTCTTCCACTGCCTTCTTAGATAAATGTTTCTTGCCTTAAGGTCAAACTTTTCCGTTAAACATTTCATAGAGAATAAAATCATTATCAAATACTGGTATTATCACAAAAAAAACGTTTTTCTTCCATTTTGCCATTTTCAACATTTTCTCCCTTTCAGTCTTAACATATTAAAAGTAGGAGTCGTAGTACTGCGATTTATTGTACCTACGTTGCCTTACTTAGCATACTTTCGTCAAAGTTCCCCGCCTTTAATGGGTTAAAATGAATCTTGATTGGTCACCTAATGATTCAAAAAAATTCTACCTAAAATGTTGGTTTTGCCAATGCCAATTTTTGAATTATTTTTTTCTTATAATGGATATATTATAGGCTTTTTAAAAGATGAAAAACAATGTTGGTTTGTTTTTGTCTACCACAAAATTTATTTCACATATTTTCCACTGTACGAACTGTACTGTATATACTTCTATAACGAACTTACTACTGTATTACGAAGCAGCTCTAATTATATAGAACGATAAATACACGAGCAACACTGCCATAAAACGTTCTGCTTTTTTGGGCAACAAGACGAATAGCTCGGTCAAGTTCCCGCCTTTTGTCTCATAGAAGCGGGTACGCGCCAATTTGTTCGTGATATCCAAAATTTTAAAAAGTTTTGGAACAAACTGAAAGAAGTTAATTTTGAAATAATAAATATATTTATTTATATTATTTTCAATTTGATTATATCACATCATCGTCAACAAAACCAATATTTTAATGTACATGAAGCGTCAAGAATAGCTTGAGTCAATAAATGCAGACTGTCATCTCTTCATTTTTTTCCGTCATTCTGTTTTGGTATTTGGCTGAACTCTTGGGTACAACTGAAAAATAAATTGAAATTCAACAAAATGTTTTCCGATTTCTTCAGTAATTACAGCTACACGGATGATGTCTTCTTTAAAGGACTCACAAATAACTTACCCCAAGTAAATTTCTAGGAGTGTAACCTTCTTTATCCTGTAGTCTTGACCACCACCATTCCCTTTCCATTTCATCGCCTTTCCGGAGAATGACGAGTCGGTCTCCTTCGCTGAAACTTAACTCGTCGTTGTTATGAGCTGAATAATCATAAACTGCATAAACCACTCCATTGTTGAGAATTCCTAGTTTTTCTTGTATACCTAATACCATAATTTTTGTTTGAAATTTCCATTGGGCTCAAAGAACAGACACAACTAAGCTCTTTTGAAGAAAAATAAAACTTACTGTATAGGTACTCGGAACAACCGTCAAATCCTTCTTCGTCTTCTTCGCATTTTTCCGCGGCTGTCTCGTGGTCACTAAGTGTTGTCGCAAAAATGCAAGCTCCGTGCTCTACCAGAAATCGTACCATGGCCAAGTTGTTGCAGGAAGCGGCGCAATGAAGAGGAGTCCTAAAATTATAGAAGGTTGTAACCAAGGCATGCCGCTTCACTAAATTTAAATATGTTTTCCAGCAATATTACATTTTGGAATATGTTCTAGTCACATTTTTGAGGAGAAAGGCAGAGGAATATATATTTGGGGTGGGGGGGGGGGAGGCGAAAAGAGGACCTACCAGCCATCGCTATCCTGCGCATTGACGTCACAACCGAATTCGACCAGAAATTTAACGATTTCAAGATGGCCAGCGCAAATGGCATTATGCAGAGCAGTGATACCCTCATCGTTGGCGGCGCTGGGATTGGACACCTGAGAGGCTGTCTTCATCACCAGTTCAAGTTCACCCTCTAGAGACGCATCCAACAAAAGAGCCAAGGGATCGAAACTGACCCGTCTGGATCCGTTTCCCTTGTTGTTAGCGCTTTTCAGGTTTCCTTTTCTGACTCTCCGGACGATTTGCTGGGATACGGATTCTCCTACCAATTTAAAAGTTCTAATTAATGATGGGAACTCTCAGAAACTAATTCAAAAGCCCATATCTCTTGTTATTCATTTCGTCAAATGTGTCCTGTCTGTTGTGGCTGCCCGAATATCTCTACCTCCTTTTTCAATTGTCTTTCTCTCTCAGAAAAAAATGTTCAGGAAACTCCTTAATGCTTGAAAATCAATTTTTCTATAAGAAAAATGTCAACTAACCTCCTGAACCCTTGTTTTGAGGGTCCAAATTACTTTTAACTTTTGATACTTCAACTTCATCGGCTTCCGGATTTTTCTCCTTTTCATCAGTCCCCTTATTGCTAATCAAATATGGTTCGTTTCCGTTTGGAACAACTCTGTCAATCTCGTCGACTGTTTTTCCTCCCGCATCTGTATTTTTTCCGGAGCATTTCCCTCCTGTTATGTATTTGTCGTGACCTTCATTCAGTGGGGGCTGAACTAATTCCACTGGAACAGCTTCCGTCTCGGGGATCATAAACGCTGGAGGAATATCTATCCTCCTGTTTATCGAAACGTGAATGGTGTTGTTGTTGTTGTTGTTGTTGTGCTGATATTGCAAGTGGTTGTTGTTTACATTGTTGTTATTATTGATGACATTACTATTATTATTATTAATATTATTAACGTTTATGTGAGTTCCTGAATAATTAGAATTCACTAAATTCGAACTTTGGTTTGCTTTTGTTTTCTTAATATCTATTTTATCATCTTTTGTAGTGGATTCCAAGGTCTCTGGTCTCTTGGAGATGAAGTCGTCGGGGGGTTCGGTGGTGGGAGGGGGCGGAGGTGGTGGTGTGGGACTTCTCGAAGGCTCACTGTCCAAAGGCACTTCGTCCGTTTTCTGGCTCCCTTTGGGCGCTAGGGCTTGCTCTAGTGATTCTGGAGTGATTTCGATGTAACCCATAGGCTCGGGACATTCAGGAGGGTGAGCTTGGCGAGGGGGTGGAGGAGGACTTGGCTTGATAGGAATAGCCGGCTTCGGAGGAAGGGCGGGTTTCTTGTTTCTCGGCTCCGTCGAATCGGGAGTTCCTAGAGGAGTAGATGCTGATATAGGAGGTGAAAGTTCTTTTATCTCTCTGAGAACACCCTGAAAACATAAAAAAAAGCTCTCGTCACAATTTTAATTAAAATAAAGCTAATTGGATTTAATCAGAAAATGGTAGGTAGTAGACGTACCTGTGGAGTCGATCCCAGTGTCTGGGGCTGAACGGGTAAAATTTTCGTAGAACTAGTTTGGTAAATCGGGCTCGGTTTCTCCGTGGACGGCAAGAAGTTCCTGGGAGTGGATTTTTGTACAACGTTAGTAGGCGCAACGCTGCTCACTGGCTTCCCGCTCTTTCCTGTAGCCTTCTGTTGGAACATGTTGCTTCCCTTTGGCGTCGAGTTATAACTAGCCTTGGGAATGTTAGAACTGGAACTGGAACTTGTCGACGTTGCTAGTGAACTAGTTGACGACGACGGTGAAGTCCCTCCGACCGGCTGTCCTCTCGTGCTCGACATCACCTGGTGCCCGTAAACTCTGAAGAAAACAATGCTCTCAGTATTTTAGTGAGTAAAACGAGAGGAATTTTCCATGTGATGAGGACGTTGACCAAGGGCGCCTACCTGGGATTTAGGTGGCTGGGAATCCTACTGGCACTGCTCAGGCTCGGAGCCAAAATCGGAGTGCTGTGAACAGTCATTAAGGGTTGTTGCTGAGGAGGATGAGGTTGTTGTTGTTGTGGTTGCGGCATTTGCTGCGGTTGCAGCTGTTGTTGGTGCATGCCCACAGGGCTCACAACTCCCATATTTTTGAAAAATCCTTCCCCTTGCTCAAGGCGAGGCTCCATTCCGTTTTGGAGGCTCATGTTCTTGTTGTAATTAATTCCGAATTTGGTATTGTAGGGAAGCGTCTGATATTTGGGATCTGACTTTCCGGCAGCAAATTCGGGAACGTAATCCCCACCATTGTTTTCTTTATTCTTTCCGTCTTTTCCACCGATTTTACCAAAATCCTCTTTCAGACTATCCGATTTTATATCTTCCTTTCCTTCGATAAATATTCCTTTATTTTTATTGTTCTCGTTTTTTATTCCCTCGACTTTTTCTTCTTGGTGATCCTTCAACAGCGGTTTTAGAACAGGTTTTTGAAATCCATTGCTTTTTTTTATATCCTCAGTATTGTTCTGCTTTAATAAATCCTTTCCCGTTTGCTGAAAAAGTCAAACAAATTACAAGTGTTTTATGATAGAGAAAAGAAAAACTTTTAATTTCCAAACTTTCCTCTTCCAACTCATTTTACCTGATGATATGCATTGGGTACATGTATGAAAGGCTCGACAGCAGCCACGTTTTGCCTTTGACCCTGATATCCGGATAGCAAACCTGAAGATGATTTAACCTGTCTCACCATTTGATTGCTGTTACTGTTGTTGTTATTATGAATGTTGTTGTTGTTGTTGTTGTTATACTGAAGCTGATTGGCCAGTTGCTGATTCAGCAATCGTTTCCTCTGGAGTCGATCCTGGAGCTCGGTTATTCGTTTATCTATCGAGTTGATTTCTTCCTGGCGCTGAGTTAAAGCATCTCGTTGTTGATTCAACTGAGCGTTTTGTTGCTCTTTGAGTTTATTTCGAAACTGGAATAATAAAATGGTCTACGTGAAAAAGGTACAGTTCATTTGGTGCGATGCAGGAAACGGGAATAAAGATGAGAGGCAGAAGAGAGAAAAGTAATCAAAGTCCTCGACATTTTTTCCACTCTAAATGCATTTGAGCACACAGACACAAATGAGGTCCCCCGGAAAATTTTAATATCGTGAGGGAGTTTCCTGAAAAATTTTTAATACCGGGGTCGAATGCAATAAATCATGTCGTGGCCTGGGAATCCCGTCATGATGGATGACTCAAATAAGGCCCGGCCTTCCTGTGCACCTTAACTAACTCATAGAAAAAAATTTCCCATCAAAATGAAATTCTCTTTTTCCGCATCACCTTTTCCGGTTCCTTATGGGAAATTGATTTTTAAATGTGACTTCCGCCCAAATAAATTCCTCCAGCTCTGTTTCCCCGCCGGGCCCTTCCATTATTGTTCCCTCTATTTCTTCGCAATTTTTTAGCAGAATATAAAATGACTCCATTGAGTGCAGATGTATCGATTCGACATGAAAAGTTTGGCTCCCTTTTGGATAAATCGCATTAAGATGTTGGGAAGATTTGCCTCGAGAATTCCCACCTGAAATTCCCTCATCGACAGGGAAAAGCTTTCTGCCGAACTTTCTATTTCCCCTCAGACATACTTTCTTTACAGAAAAAATTTATTTCTCTTGCATCTTTTTTTTTGTAATCAATATATGAGTATGAATCGATTTGTCCCTACCAATTTGTTTTGGAATTTAATTTTACCTTTCTTCTCCCACCTGGAGACCATAAAAATTTATTTTACCCCCTCAAAGACGCCATTTATTTGCACCGTTTTACATCCAGGACTTTCAAGTTTCTTAGCCTTGATTCAAAATGATTGAGCCTCAGTTTTGCCTTTTGAAGATCGACAGTCCTGCCTTATACAGTAAAAGCCCAGACCACCAGATTTGGCCATTCAACTACTGCCCCTCGTCATTCTACATTATTGGGCGGTTTAAGAACCAATAGACAATTATAGATGATCAACCAAGTCACATTTTGCAAATATATTTAACATAAAAGGGAAGAGGGAACAGTTTCTAGCCGTTCCGAACAGTCAGTCGAAACAAAACAGAATAAAGTAAAATATTTAGATGAACATCCGTGGTCTTTGTTCCTCTTTTTTCATTTGCTATGTTAAAAATAATTTTTTTAATGGTTGGCTGATGACTTCCGGAGGGCGACGCCCTTTTAAGGTAAGACTCCAAACGGTACACCGGCTCTTCCTAATGTTCTATTTTCGTTTAACTCATGAGAGAAGTAGAAAAGAGCTTTGATAAGCTTTGGAGACTTACAAGCAATTCTCGGCGCAATTTATCCAGTTCGAGAGCAGCGGAGGCCGGAGGTTGAGCTTCTTTCGTTCTACCATTTCTTTTCAGTTCCTCCAACTGACGAGTTAATTCTTCCACTTTAGCTACGGCCAAAGATAACTCTTTCTCTTTTTCATTGAACAAGGCTCGAATGGAATCCAAGTCAGAAGCTGAAAACAGACAAAAAAATTTGTAGTTTTTTCTAAAACCAGGTCATGGTCCATTCGTCTCTTTCTACTCTAACAGCTTTGTTTTATTTTAATAGTAAAGTATTGTTTGAGGCAAAAGTAACGATAGAAGAGCTTTTTAGCTAGTCAGGGAAAATCTTGCGGACTTTTTTATCGGCTAACTTGGCCGAATAAAAATTGCTGATCTTAAATTAACCTTCTTAACAACGTGTTCAACAGCTACTTAAAAACGGATTAGAGAAAAGACCGTGGAAAGGAAAATGTGAGGAGAAAGGAAGAGAAAGGAGGAGAAAGGGAGGGAGAAAGGAGAAGATGAAGGGAGAGATAACGAGGGTCGTGATTAACTTTTACCCGATTCATAAAATTAATTTAAAAATTTTCCAGCATTTCCCAACAGCGGAAGCACACAACACAATGGGAAAAAATTATTGAAATACAGAAGTAATACATAAAACAAGAAGGAAAATTAAATAAATACTTTTGGTGGATTTCAAAGAATCCATGTCGAAAAATTTATGCCAACTGTTTTGGGCGACAACTCTAGTCCGGACATAGAGGCCTCCCCTCGTTGGCGTTCCCGGGAAATCGTTTAGAGACGTTCCAGGCTCGGAGTAAAAAAGAATGCGGTTCACCTTCGCTCGTCTTCTCTGTAACCTTCATTGTGTTTGGCAAATTCAGACTCAAGACAATGGCCCATCGAGGGCGTGGTGCTGATCCGCACCCTAAGAGTGTCCTCAATGACTCGAACTCATTAATCAAATCACCAGGACCCCTCAAACCGATTTTAATCATCAATTCTATCCCTTAGTTAAGTTTTTTGCCTTCCCTAAAAGCTACATCTTGACATTTTATCAGCCACGTCCCACGCCAGAAATTATTTAAAACTCAGGCTATTTTGAAAGAGTAAAATTTCTGGACTTGAAACTGCATTAAATTACTCATTTCCAGTTCTATTTTTCAATTAAAAAACCAATTTATAGATATTCGATTAACAAGTTATATATATTTTTTGAGACATATGTAAGTTTCAAGTTGTCTACGCTTTTGCTTATGTTTTAGAAACGTTTAGACTATTTTTCTTTCCTCTTCTTTAATACTTTTCCTTACACTCAAAATCGGTAAAACCTTCAAAGCCTTTTCTGAAACCGCATTAAAAAGGCTTTACGATGAGTGAAAGTTTGAAAAAGACATTTTCTTCTCGCGACTTAAAACTCTCTCAACACATGACGAAATCTTTCTTCTCCATTTTCCCTTCAAGGGTCCAGGGGGAGGCAGCCATCAAGAGAGGACCCTTGACAAAGGCTGACAAAAATTAGGAAAATTTTTATTTTATTTCATTTTATTTTATGTTAAACTGAATTTCACATTGTCTTTTACGCTCCCATCCCCACTTCACCTACCATCAACTTCATAAAATAAGGTCGTTCGTTTTGGAAAGGCAAACATTTCATCAAAAATGATTTTTTTGTTTATCGCGCCGACATCAGTCAAATAAAAATCAAATCGAACGATTTGGGAGAGTCAGAGTCTTTTTAAGGGAAAAGAGAAAGAGAGTGATGAGTGAGTGGAGGGTAGAGGGTGGAGAGGGGAAATTCCTATTCCAGTCAAATTGTTTTATTGAATTTTTTGATTTCCCTTTCGAGCTCCCGCTCCAACTTCTTCGATTGAAAAGCAAACAGAAAACGTCTTTTCGATTTTAGGTGAATGGCCATGGACAGCCCAATGGAGGCCACATGTAGTCCCTACTTCAAGATAAGTATTTTTGGAAGGGAAACAATTTTTATTATATTCTTTTTTGTCAAAAATGATTGACTGACGTTTTTCACGAGAAGAGAGGGACAGAGAGAGAGGATTTTGATTATACAAATTTGTCCTCGTACGTATTCGCATGTGTAGGTGAGTAGTTTGCGTGATGTTAACCGACAAATGTCACATAAAAAAAAAATACATTGAAGCATACTGTATCGAAAGAGGAATAGGAATAAAAGGAAGGGATGTCATACATCCAAAACCCATTTTCCTGTGTCTTTGGTCCTCCGCTTTTAATAAACTTCTTCTACTGAAGAAATCACTTGGGTCTTGAAACTAGGGACATTCTTGAATGAACTTTAAAACGTTCTCATGATTTCTGGATTCAAAATTTGGTGAAATGAAAAGACCCAGCCGCACTCTGACGGTTCTCATTTGCCACAGTATGATCTCATTTCCAATGGTTTCCAATGAAGTTTTCATCGCAGCCATTTAAATTTAATGGTTAGATACGCCATTTTGTTTAATCTTACAAGTCAAGTTCCCCTCGAATTTTCCAATCTCATTTTCTTCAAGAGATTTTTATATTTTTTTATGAAAATCTTTTCCTTATTATTATCATCACTTTTGAGAATTTTTTTTGTAGTGACTTAGTGAAAAAAAAAAGATGAAGGAAAATTTCTTCTTTTCACCCCCTTTACCCTCCTGCCGATAAAAAAGTATTTCCTTCCCTCCCATTCCTTCCTCTCACCGAGATAATGCCTTTCTGATGCTTTCAATCCTTATTGTCTTTGCCTTTTGCCAGCCTTAATCAAAAGCGTTTTACGAAGCGAGTTTAAAGGAAGAAACTTTAGCATCATTCCCGTCTCTTTAACCCCCGGCCTGGAGATAAACATGAGAAGCAACTTACTCAGAGTTCCATTGTTGATCTTGTCTTGGTCTACCTGTCCCCTCAAAGCTCGGAGCTTCCTCAGTTTTAGCTCCTGAGCTTCGACTCGCTCTTTTAAACGTCTTAGGCGTTCGTTTTCCGCCGCGACCTGGTGCGTTCTCGCCTCTTGGTGCTTTAGGTATCTCAGTCTCTGTTCTTTGGCAACCAAAATCTGATGCTGGGACTCGATTTGCTGCTGCTGCCTCGTCGCCATTTCTTGGAGCTCCCATAAAGACAACTCCACTCCGTCTGGTAACTGAAATAAACAAAATTAATTTTTTATTTTATTTATTTAAATATTAGGAATAGTATATTTTAATCCCGTTTTTTTCATCCTTGGACTCCACGACCCATAATAACCATACTGTACAGTATAATCGCCCTTAGCTAGGATGGCCATAAGTCCCTTACTCTATTTTTTAAAGTCAAAAGTTTTGATAAATTTTTAAGAACAATTCAATGAAACAGATAATTTTGTGTATGGCAGTCAATTAATAAAAGCATATCTTTCTGTCGAATACAGTATTCGACAGCATAAATCTTTCAAATGGACTGTATGAAATTTTATAATTTTTTAAAAAGAAAACAGTAACTACTGAAAAGTACTCATTTTACTGAAAATAATCAAAATTGATTTCATTTAAACAGTCGTGGCCGTTATCCGTTGAGAAGAATACTCGTGCATATTTTATGAATTTGTCAAAAACCGATTAAGATTGTTTAGAACTTTGTCTATACATTTTTGTGTTCTATTAATATTATTATACTTTAGTAATGATTAATACAAAAAAACATAGATTGTCATTGTACATACAGTACGTCTCTCGATCACTCTTCTTGCAAAAAAAGGTTACTATAATAATATAATATTATTACTACTGATACTTTTATTTGTATTAGGATGTCCCTAATTTTTTTGAAGTTTTTGTTTCACAAGTATAGCCTCTAAATTGGTGAATTTCGTCCTAAAACAGTGTAAAATTATTCTTCTACATTTTTTGATGTACTGGAAGCCGTGGCGACAGGAACGGATATATATTCAAATAAATCACGTCTCAGGTGCAGCGATTGTTCACTGTTATTGTCATTCATTCTTGGTTTGTTTGGTAAATAACGCTGACTACTTTGTGAGTTCAAATATGTCAATGGAAATGATAAACAATAAAAAAGTATTTTCTCATTATTTTGTTTTCAAAACACTGAATTTTTGTTCAACTTTGTAAGGTGCTCAACGTAAGAAAGCCTGAAAAAATATCATTAATAATTACTTTGTGGAACTTTATTGAAAACGGACTTTAATTTATCGCGAGAAGGAGAAGAAAAAGGAAAAAGGAAATGTAGGGAAGGGCAATGTTTAGTATTCATTAACGTTTAAAACTAAATTCCAGGGCTTATTTGAAAAGGCTTAAATTTTCCAGTCATGTAAACGTTGGAAATAATGAGTTGACTAACAGTATAGAGAGAAAAAGAAGGTAACAAGTTACCATTTAAAATTTTAGATAAAACAAGAGCTCACCTGTGTTATGAAAGTGAGGAGAAAGTCACAATGTAAAGGGTAAATTCATTTTTTTGCTATTTCCAGGGAAACATTCCTGTTCAGGAAATAAGAGAGAGAGAGAGAGAGAGCACGTGTGCAATTTTAATATATTTCTCTCTCAGGCCTTATATATTATTCGACCATTTCATTTAATATACTTGTATTATGAGAAATTTGAGTTTTGGGACTTTTGCACACGATTGCTGTCGTTCCCGAGGGACACAGAACCTTCCCTTTCCCTTTACGAAACCCTCTTCCTCTTTCCTGTAAACACGTGTCAGTCCTTTTGCATTTAACTAAGGACTCCAAACACACCTTTTGAATACTTAGAAACTGAAAACCTTGTTCTTAGAGGAAAATAAAAAAAAATAAACTGAAACTGTAAATGGGAAATCCAAACCCTTCAAATTTTCCCTTTTCATCTCATCTTCCATAAATAAATTATTTTCTCAAAAATTGAACTCGAAACCAAGATGAACATTTGCCGCTGAACTCATCAATGTCAGATCACTGTATCTTTCTCGGGAAATTTCAAATTCATTTGAACTGGAATGTGTGGGAGGAATAAAGAAGACAAGAGGGAGCACAACAAGACTATTGGGCTTTTAAACGTTTTTATTGCCCTCAGTCAATTCTGAAGGAATATCGACAAGGCTCTGACCGTGAAAGCCTTCCCAGATAAAAGAAAGGAAAATGAAAAGGAAGGAAGAGTGGGAAGGGTGGCGATCCAGAAAACTCCATCGAGATCAAAATCTCTCGTCGACCCGAGGAAGTGAAAAACCCCGAGTTTCATGCCCAGGTCGTGGGATTAAGAACAACTCGGGTTTTTTTCTGCATTTCTGGCTTCCGTCCAACTTTTCCCGGCATTTTTATCCAAAAAATCCTTTCCGCCTGGATTCCCCTCCTTTCACCATTTCCTCTCTCCTCTTTCCCATTTCCTGTCTGTGAATAAAACAGCAAAGTACTTGACCACCTGATAAGGAGTGAGCTACTTTTATGCTTCGAATGAGAGAGCATTGAGAAGAATTAACTGAACCTTTGCCCTCACCAAGAAACATCATCATGGTCTGTCTGTCTTTCTTTTATTTTCTTACAGAAGGGGTACTGAGGGAAGAGGAATTATGGTGACAAGAGGAAAAATGAATTAGACCGACAGAACTTTCGAGTCATTTGAGCCAATAACTAGAGCTTTCAAACGAGAGAAGTTAAATAAAAGCGTTTCGCTAAAAACCTTTCTTTTCCAAAAAGTTCTCTTCTTCAATTTTTCGTCTTTGTCTTTTTAAAAATTCTTTCCTGTCTGCTCAAGAAATTACGAATCTTGAGCTTTCACGTTTTAACGTCATTTGTTATTTTGAACATTTTCACACTAATTAGTTTTCTTCTTTTGCCTTTTTATTTATTTTATTTAAAGAACTCTTCCCTTCTTATTTTCATTCTTTTTCTTATTCACTTATATAATCTTTTCCTTCTTTTTCTGTTTCTTTCTTCGACAGCAGATGGGACATAATCTCTCTCTCTCTCTTTTTCTTTCTCTCTTAATCAAACACAATTTCACTTCGACAAATATTTAAAAGCAATCAATTAATTCGGATTCCGGCCTCTCCTCTCTCTCCTCTCTCCCGTTCTTCTCTTCCTCCTCACTCTTTCCCCTTAAGCGGCGAATCAAATTTCAAATTTCCGACCTTCCTTCCATTTTTATTAATTTAAATCGTGATTTAAAGTATCCGAGTTGAATTTCTCTTTCCGGGAATTTAAATCCGAAATCAAAATATTAACTTCATTTCCTCAACAAATCTACGAGTAAACTCTTTCAAAGAATTTCTCTCAAAGTTTAAACCTCTTCTGGGACCTTTGCTCTCCTCCCCTAAATCGATTATCAATTTACCACGTTCTTTACCGTAAAACCAGAATAAAATTCACGAAATGGCTTCTGATTCTCTTCAGGCATAAGCTCGTGTGCACAACACTCTCATTTTGGCCTTCCGTATCGTGATATGCCAATTAGATTAGATGAATCTCATTTTAAAGTGATCGCATTTCCTCTCCTCTTCACTGACCTACATATACACCAGTCTTCCTGTATACGGCTTTTCGATCAAATGAAATCCCTCTCGCGTTCGCAATCAATAGCTCGACAATGTCCTAATCCAGGTTTGACAAATATTTTAAATCATTATACTTGTATACTCTAACCCCATTAGAGACTTTTTGTAATAGTAGTCTTAACTTTCCCGGTCATCGTGCATCTTGACGTCACGACTGTTCTCCTCGAGGCTTTACGCAATATTAAAGACCACGTGATCGCTTCTTTGGCCCGCTCGCCGATTAGACAGTTCTAATTGCTATGTGAAAAATTAACAGAAATTCTTCGAGCCAAATTTGTTATAAAGAGTTTAGGTGAACCTTTTCAGTGATAAAATCTGTGATTCTTATATAACTTTTTTTACGCGGTTAGCCATCAACCCATAAAATATGTAAGTGTTTGCCTCGTAAAGGATAAAAGGACATTTTAACGTTAGTTTAAAGTATGGGCCCTGTTGGCTCAAGTATGTCAGCTGCAACATAAAAAAGAATCACAAGTTTTCATTTAAATTTAAAAACGTTCCTCTCAGTTCCGTCTTCTAGAAAACAAAGGAAAATTTTGAAGGAAATTTCCAAGGGAAAACATTTTCCCTCTCTTTCCTTGTCGGCGGGAAAAGCAATAAATCTGAGTGATTTTATTGGCGATTTTCAAAATTGGATTTCGTGAATTTTTCCAAATTCTCTTAATTCTGACGACACTTCCGATGACAAAAAAAGAAGAGGAAGTTAAGGGAGGCGGGAAAAGAGAAAAAAATTTTTTTCTTCGAGAATTGAATGAAGTCGAAGCGTCAGCGAATTCTCCATCCGATAGGATTTTCCCGACCGGAAGCGGAAACTCCAAACCCAACAGAGGATCTATCCAATTACTGAGAGCCTCCTTTCCTAACTTTGGAATGTTTCCTCAGTTTTTTCCAACTTTTTTAAAAAAAGGGAAATTTAAATGTTGACACTTTTTTGTCACATTCCAGAAAGCCAAATTATTAGCGAAAACTCGTTGAAATATTGAAGAGAAAAGCAAAAATGCTGAGAAAGAAAAATAAGGGGAATTTTAATAAGAAAAAAGAAAGAAACGGCGAGTGCGTTCTTTAAGAGAGAGAGAGAGAGAACCCCAGGGCTTTTTGACATCGCGCCCTGAATTCAGACCAAAATTTGATTTTACTAACAAGAGAAATAAAGAAAATTAGGGAACATGAAGAAAGACAAGGAAACGAGTGTTGACTTCCTATTGAAACAAAGAGAAAAATTGAGAGGACAATATGTCGACCCACGTTTGATCCTACATTTAAACAAAACAAAAATGATGAGAAATTTTAAATAAAAGAAAACTCGGAGAAGAAGGACTAGATTGAAAAGGATGAGTATTGAAACAAAACCTCCAAGGTTCTGAGGAAATTACTCGAGAAAGTGCTCTTTGATATTGAAATTAGGGAAACGCCTTTTGCCTGGATTTACTCTTCGACCCCGGTTTTGCCGCCCACCTACCTCCCATTTTCCACTTTGACTTCGTCCTCATCTCTTTCCTTCAAATTTCCCATTTCCACCCTCCTGAAAGGTTTTTATTACTTATCGCGAACGTAAATAACCCACCGGTTTATTTATCTCCTTTAATTGGTATTACTTCAACTTTGTTGTGTTTCACGGACCCTCCTCCTCACTTTCTTTTGCCCATCTTTATTTACCTTGTTTTAATATGTCAGTGAGTTGGCAACAGTGTTAAGATTGAATGTTACATTAAGTATGGCTACGGCTGGGACTAGAAATTATGTAAATGAATAATGTTAAATGAAATAAAATTAAGAAACTAACGGTGTTATCTTTGTTACGAAACATAATAGATCCTAACTGGCCTAAAAATTACTCACTCTTACCTTTTCTACCACAGAGAGAGACAAGAGGTTGAAAAAATTATTTTCAGAAAGGGAAAGAGCCATAAAACGAACCTTTGGTTTTTCTAAAAACTGACAAAACTTTCGATAATAACGAGAAGACGCTGGTTACGACCCTGACTCTTGTCAAAATACGGTGAAAACCAGCATTCGCTTTTCATGTGGTTTCCATGCCTCGGAAAATGTTGGAAAATAACAGAAAGAAAAGGGAAAATCCACAAATTTTCCGACAAGTCTGACTTCAAAAGGTTTCGAGTCCTTTTTCTCTGGGAAAATACGAAAATTGGAGGCAGCGAAGAGCGTCATCCATTTCTTGTTTCACTAAAAGTGTTCAGCTTACCTGAAACAAAAGAAAAAATCAGGTTAGAAATGAAAAGGTTTGACCGCCAGTCAGGCATCGGTGAAAATTTATTTTTGGATCGCATGCATGGCATGGACAGCGTCGAATTATAATGATCCATCATCCATTCATGTACCATCTTTTCACCAGTAGAGATTAAATCAAGTTTAACTAGGAAAAGCGAACAGAAGATCCGAACGTGTCTTTCCTCTGCTACGGTTTCGCTAAGCTCAGGTTCATTTCGTGAGATTTCCCACAAAAGCGGAATTACAACCTCTGGATTGTTTTTTGCATCGAGAACAATGAGAGGCCGCCATTTAAAAAAAAAGGAGACTAACGGCTTATCCTTCCTCACCCCATGCAATAATTGCTAATTCGCAGAAGAATGAGATGAAAGACG
Source organism: Columbicola columbae (assembly GCA_016920875.1). NCBI lineage: Eukaryota > Metazoa > Arthropoda > Insecta > Psocodea > Philopteridae > Columbicola > Columbicola columbae. The sequence continues at coordinate 16,919,042 of JADMLL010000007.1, forward strand.
GGATGTAGAAAACAGAAGAAGGTGAGGGTGAGAGGAACGAGGAAAAGAATTTTTTCCCTCGAGGTGTTGCGGATGATGATCTTGGGTTGACAGCCTTACCTTCCCAACCATAACTATTTTCTTGTGTTCTCTTTCGGAGTCACCATCTTTCGAAGAACCGGATTTAGGATTGTCACTCTGCTCCGAATCGCTTGAGCTAGAGGACAAAGATTTCAGCCTACGAATCCTGTATTTCTTAGGCGAGTGGGCCAAGGGCGGCGTCGAGGGCGTCCGTTCATGAGGCTCGGAGTCATGGCCGAACTTCACCACTTTCGTATTTCCGATCTTAACGACGCGAATCAGAGGGCTGTTGGCCTTCCATATATCGGTTTTGTAGAGATATTTACTGGATGCCGGTTGGTACGCACAAGTCAGCATCTCGTCAATACAGAAAGGGATGAAGAAATAAAAAAGACGACTTTGATGGGGGTGCAAGAGTCTGATTAGTAAATTAGCATCAGATCTAATTTGTCCTTTGATAATAAATTATTTTCTTATTTAAAAGTAAAATAAGTCAACATTTCACTTTCTTTTTTTTTAGTCCTATCTACAACATTTTATTTTTCTCCTTTTCACCTATTCTCCATTCAAACAAAATGTATAAATTTTGGACCTGTTTGTAACAAGAACATTCGTGATTATGGTCGTTCAATCCTATAAGTCACGTTTTAATGTTGGTTTGAGGTATCCTTTTGACCGTCGATCCACCCCTGGATTCTCTTTTTTTAAAAAAAAGGAAACAAAGAGGAGGGTAAAAGTAGATGGAGGAATGCGAGTCGCAAATGGCGAAAGAAGAATGGAAAATCTGGCGAAATAAAGAAAAGAAAATTAAAACTTTTTACCAGTATAAATTTCGACTGATTTGAGAGGGAAAGAAAAAGAAAAAAAAGGTGGTGAGGCAAGGGGAGGCGAGGGAAGAGAAGAGGAGTGAAAGAGAGAGAATTGAGGGAAAATAAAAGAAAGAAAATCGATTTTTATATTTAATGGAGGAAAATAAAGACTGATAAACCCGAATTTACTTTGATAATAGAATTTAAAATAAGAATAATAAGGGAGGGAGGGGGGAGGATGATCCGAAAGGAAGTAGGTGAATACTTTGCGATTAAACTCGACAAAAAAAGAGATGAAAGAGAAGAGTGGAAGTGAGAGAGATGGAGAATGAGAGGTGGAGGGACTGAGAGTGAGAAAAGATTTTGAGAATTTCAATTTGCTTGAGCGTTCAAACGCACAAATATTGTTTTATGTTTTAAAAAGAAATTATAAATATAAAATTCTAAGTGAAAATAGATTGAGAGAAAAGCGAGAAAATTTATATTGTACAAGAAGAGAATTCAATAGACAAGAAGAGTGTTCTGTTGGTTAAGATTCCAACCAAATATGAGTCTCAGCAAAATAGGGGAAAATGAGCTTTGGAGCTTTGGTGAACGCGCCTAAAAAGTACAGCGAATGGTTAAGAGAGGAAAACGGGGGAGAGAAAGAGAGAGAGGAAGAGTGAAGAGGAAAACACGTAAATGAGAACAAAACATTTCAAGAATTCCAATACCAATTTTTTGTATGTTCAAAAAATGTTTCTTCTTCCGTTCAGTTTCCAGTTCCTCGTCCCTCTTACCAGTTCGCCATCCGAAAAAGAAAGCGCTAAAAATATCCGATAAAAGTATAAAAAAAATCTTACTTTGGGAAATCCTGACAACTTTTTGCCGGAGGGAATGAATGAAAGAGAAGAAGAAAAGGAAAAAAGAAAGGGTAAAGAGAAAGAAGAGAAAGGGAGATATTAGAAAGCATTTTTTAAATTCATATTTTTATTGGCATTGATAGAAATTAGATTTGCGGTTAATTAAAACTGTGAACGCGGAGGTAAAAAAAATGGATTACAAGAAGTGTGATAAAAGGAAGACGAAGACGAAGGGGAATGAAAGTGGAAGGGAAAGGCTCAATTAAGGTTCTGGCACTTCGTGATCACTATCTGGTTGTCAGGTAAAAATTTCGGGCCCAATTCATAGGTTTTCCCTCAACTTCCATTTTTTTTAATTAATTAAAATGGGAAGAAACTTTCCTTTTTCCATCTCATTGTAGGTATTCTGGCCCGCGGTTTTTCCTGAGCAATGTTAGAGGGAAGAGAACGGGAGGTATCTCTGTAACCGGGAAACATTCGGCAGCCTAAGGACATGTGGAATTTCACTATAGGTCTATAAGTAAACTGTTTATGTGTAATTTATTTCCGATCTTATGTATCTATTTTAGTTATTGAAGTAACTATTTACTTTATATTTATTTATTATTTCTGCGTTCATTATTAATTTAGTTGCCTATTATTCATTTTAATGTGTCATTGATCTTTTGCCTATTTATTAAGACGAAATGAGAGTGTTTGTATGCTGAATTGTTCATATCGAGGAAAAAATATTTGTTTTACTGCATCATAATTATTGATATGGATTTAAATACTAATAATATTATTATTATTTTGTGTTTTAACACCTCATAAGGGTATAAAATGTCAATATGTAATTTTTTTTTTCTCAGCCCCATTTTCCTCCTTCGGTCCTTGACTCTAATCCCCAGATGGGAAATGTAAACGACCTATCGTGTCCATTAGCTAAATTCCTTAAATTCTTCATGAGACTACTTAAAGGGAATAATCAATGGTTATGAGGGTGGAAAGGAAGACGAAGGGTGGAAAGAAGAGGAGCGAGGAGAGTTTCTATCGGCACCGCGTGTTTCCACAAACTCCTAAAAGAAAATGTTTTAAAACCGTCGTGATTCTTCCGCATTTAATATCGACGAATTTCGCCATGAGGATTACGCCTCCTTTCCTCTTTCCTTTTCCTTCTTTCAAGGCTCATCTGAAACTCTCTCTTTCTCTACACAACTAGTCTTAGAGGAAAAAAATCAAAGTTAGCGTTAAAATGAGTTTCCCAGTAAAAATGTGACGCGTTCCAAATTTCAGAGAAAAGAAAGAACCCGGGGGTGAGAGGGTTGGAGGAAGGAATGGGACGTCAGAGAACGAAGGTTCCTCCAACTCTTCACTTCCTATTAAGTCCCCACCTTGAGTTTGACGAATGAAAAATTTATTTCCGAGGAAGGGCTGAAGGCCTGCGGGAGGGCGGCGATGGGGGATGAAGAGGTAATGGAAGTGAAACGGAGAGAAGAGGTGAAAGAGGTAGATAACGATTCTCGGTTTCACTGAAACTTTTCCTCTTTCTCAGATATTTAAAAATATTTCCATTTGTCTAAATGATGAATTTTTTTTCTGGACAGTTCCGATGTGAAATTTATTTGAAGGCCAGAGATCCAATGAGAGGAAGGACAGCTGGAAAAGAGGGTGACGGGGAGAGAACAATTTTTAATTTTATACTAATATGATCGGGTGTTTCTTTTTATTTCGTGCAATGGATAGTGAGGGTTGACAGGAAAACTAAAAACTTCTTAACAATATATTTGAGAATGGTGATAAATCCTCGCGGAAACGGGTCGCACATCGTGGAGAAAAGGAAATGGAAGTCAATCTGAAGCTGAACTAAGCCGGATGCAGTTGTGCCGTTAGTTAGGATTTATATCAATATTAGTATCAATATAATGAATCTCGAACTCGACCGTTTTCCCCATTCCATACATTTAACTTCTTAATTATAAATCTTGTGTAAATAGAAAGCTCATCCCCAAGAGTTTCTTCTTCTAAATTATTCTTTCTTTATTAAGGTTTCTGTCCATCTTGTTTATCTGGTACGAAAGAATTCCATTCAATTTGAAATTATAAAATTTTAGCCACTGTCTACACATTCTCTCTCTACAAAAAAATTATCTTCCTGAACAAATTCTTATATCACAATTTTTTTTTAATGTACAATACACTGCACTTTTCTTATTGGTCAAAAATAAATGTTATTTTGCTCTTGTTAAATGGGGAAGAAGGAGAGCGAAAGAGGGCTGCAATTGAATACTGAGTTTTTAAAAATTAGCCTAAAATCGGCAAAAAAGGAACAACCAACCTTCTATCAGGACATAAATGAATGATAATCTTCTGCTACCCCCCTTGTAAAAGGCTTTTTATCTTCTTGATAAAACCTTGTAAGAAACAGTAATGTTACTGTGTTGGTTAATCCTTCGCCCGAGTCAAACTTTTGAAAGGTTGCAAGTACTTTCAGTGGTTGATTATTGGTGTCGACCGCAGCTGTCAAATAGACAGAATATCTGGTCGAGGTACGAATAGATCGCCTCATCACTTCAATAATTTGAATTAAGTGGAGGATTAGCCAACATAACACCATCACCAACCTTAATGACGGTCACTCCTAGTGTTCATAAAACTCATTCAGGCACAATTTAGGACCATCCCTTGTATCTTGTTGTTCACTGCTTTCACTGTATATATCGTTAAAGTCTGAGGAAATAAACAAGGAAGAAGATAAAAGGGTTTAAATACCGGAAAGGAAAGTTTTGAAAAAACGAGTTTCGGAAGTTAAGAAGAAGGACACAGTGGATGGCACTAATTGGTGTTTGTGACGTAATCGGTCAAAACTCTTCAACAATTTGGTCGTTAGAGGTGGAAAAAATCTCTCACCTGAGAAAAAAAAAAGAAAATTCTTCTTTTGAAAAGATAAGGAAAGGGAAAAGAGTGGAGGAAGTGTAGAAATTTTCTTTTTCCTCGTTTTTCAGAAAGCAGTCCTTTCTAGAAGTTTTTCCTACAGAAGAGGAAAAACTTTTTTTATTTTAATTTTTTTGCAATTTTTTGTTCGTTTCTGTTCCGCTTGTGCAATAATTCATTTGCTACACAGGAATATGTGGAGTGTGCATGATAGGCCATATGTTTAGCACCATTATTTCCTAACGTATTTGGCAATAACAACATGTGTCATAACATTTATTCAAACAAATGGCCATTAATCGCTTCAGTTTCACATCCCTGTTCACCTCCGTTCACTTGGCAGAAACGTAACAAACTTTCGGCACTTCACAGTCTTCTGCTATATCCTATTAGGTTTGAGAGAACCTCCCACGTGCTCCCAAGGTTGAGACACATTTCAAACTTTTTTTAACATTTCTCACTTCTGATTTCCTCACTTCCTTCTTACTTGAGACTTTTTGTTTGGTCACCATCAATTGTATTCTCAGTCAGGGAAGAAACCAAGAACAGGCTGTAAGTTTATCCCAAAAGATTTTCAGTCTGCAATTAAATATGGCAACGACTCTATATTTCCTCAAGGAGCAGACCAAAATCAATTTCCGTCGTTTCTACTTTAATCTTATTCAAAAGATTCTTCGCTCGGAGTCATTTTCAAAGACTTTAAAATCGCTTTGTAATCAAAGCGGTTTCAAATTAGCCTTATTGTTGACTACAGGATCCTTTCTCTCCTTTCTCTGGACTCCTATCAGCCTTTTATTCCTCTTCACAATTATGTGGGTGTTGAGTATAGATCAAGGTAAGAACTCTGGTTAGACTACGAAAGGAAAGGCTAAAGGTCTACTTAACAGAACCATTGACGAACAAACCTCTTGTCCACTAGTATTACAAGAGGTGCACAAGAACAAGGTTGTAGAAAATGCCAAAGAGTTTTAAGCCCGTACAGAGAAACAACGTTCTCTCTTCGCTCCTGGTCCGGCGCTTTTGTTATTGGATGATCATTTACCTTGTTTTTTGAATTTGAAGAATTCTAAGAAGGAGAAGTGGTAAAGAAAAGAAAGGAAAACAAAACAAGAGGGAAAAGATTAAAGTTTCCAGTTGGAAAATTTTGAAAATTTTTTTGTCAGGTTAATGCCGCGGAAAAAAAAGTTGAAAACATTTTTTATATTGAAAAAGCTTTTGCGTTTTTGTTAAATTTCAGTCTGGGAAATGAAAATTTATATCCTTTTTGCTACTTTTTCGCTGACCTTCCACCCAACGTGTAAATAATAATAATAAACAATTCTTTTTACTTCTTAGTCTCCATTTTCACATGGTTCTTGCTATTCCTTCACCCCCTCAGTCTCCAGAACAAAGTAAACCGAAGACCTGATTTTTCTTTTATTGCTTTTCATTACCATTTTAAACTCGATTTTTTGTTGTTGTTGTTTCTTATTTTTCTTTAGACTTCCCTCATACTGTAATTTTCACAAGGAGTACAGGAAAACATACCGACTAAAGTAATATTAAACCTACCACCACTGGTTAATTTTGACAGTTTTGACGTTTTCAAACATTTTTACAGGTTCTTTACGTACCTAGACGTTATTATATTTTCGTGTAAGACTCAGTACAAATCTATGCATGTTTAGATGTGATGCGAAAATCTATCAGTGTATATTGTAGGTCATTTTAATTTCTTTTTTTTTCAGTTTATAATTGAATTGAATATACTGTATAAAAATAAATTTGTATCCTCGTTTGCCATTTCCCTCAGTTTTGAGGCATCAATACCATCTTCCCCTTATCCCTACTCTCCAATAAAAAGGTTTCCCCTCCAGTGCCTTCCCAAAAAATTTCTTTTTTACAATGACTAAAAAGTGAGAGAGACCGGGGGAAACTTTGCTCAAACCTCCTTTCCCTTGCCAGGGTGGAGAAATTAATCTTGTTGTCTTCCGCCCCCAACGAGTTTATCATCCACCAGCATGAAAATTCCTTTAAGTTAATCTGTTTTGCCAACCCTTATCAACCACCCAACCCAAAACAAACCTTCTTTCTCGTTTCCCTCCTTTCCGGCTCGAGAAAAATGAGAAAATAAGAAAATGGTGGGAGTTGAGAGAAGAGCTGGTCTTAAAATTAGTTAAAAACAAATTAATAAATAAATTAACAATTAGTTTTAAATTTATTTTCACGAAGCTTTTTGACGGTAAAAAGTTTTATTTGTGTAGTGTGAGGGTAGCGAGGAAACCATGCCTACAGTCGCCTACTTGACAACCTTTTCTGACACAATTAAAAAGGAATTTTGTGAAGAAAATTAGCTGGAAAAGGTACCTCAGGTTCCTGAGTGGGAAAGCGAGGACTAAAGAAAGAAAAAGCAAGGAAGAGGGAAACGGTGGAAATAAATGAAGGAAAATTCGAAAACATGGTTCGTCGGGCGGAAATTTAATTAACTTGAAAGAAAGTCCACGAAGACCGGAAACTAAGTGAAAACAAAAAAAAATCAAATTCAAATTGGAGAGTTTAAGGGAAAAGTTTTCTGTGAAAAATTCTAATTAGAATCACGATATCACATTTTCTTTGGCCCTCGCAGACGTCTGCACTTTTTATCGTTTTCTTCTTGTCTTTTAACATTACAATTCACCGTGTAATGAGAGGCAAAGAGGAAAAGTTCTTTTTACGAAATGAAAATTGACTTTTTAAATTCTTTGTTATTTGATGTCTCTAAGAGTGTACATGTGGAACCACTCAGAACAGCGTTTGTTTTAAAAGATTTGTGTGACTTTTAACACAATTTTATTTCTTACTATTGTACACTTCCTGTTAAGGTTTTAAAGAATTTAACTGGTAAAATTTCATCTAAAAGTTATATGGGACGACATTTTGTGCATAAATACGGGTATACTAGTTCATTATGTGTTTCACTTATAAACAGCAGAACATTGCTTTTATTTTCTGACAGCTATGGGATGATAAGTACAAACCGGTTTCTGGTTTGGCTCAGTAGTATCGGGATTTCGTTGTACATACTAAATGAGACCATTCAGAGCATACGATTCCAAGTCTTATACGATATTTCAGGGATTTGGCTTTTTCAGAATTAAACGAAGAAGTACCTTCTTGTTCATAGTATCGATTCTCCCCAGCTTCGTTTTACCATAAGAAGAAATTGCCTCAGGAATTTTTAGAACCGCACACGACAGACGTACCATTATGCATCGTGCTTAACAGAATCTGTGTTTTGTTTTTACCATTGTTTGTCTAGATTAAAAAATTAACTTTTAAGAATAAACTTGTATATGTATCTAGGTTTCATTTTTTCGCTATTTCTTCGTATTTTATGGAAAAAATTACAACAGAACTTTACAGCAACTGAAACTGTAAACTGACTATTACCAATATTTGTTACGATTTGACTTTTGAGTCATAAAAGATCAAAAATCGCACGTGCTGTCGTGCGAAATTCATTGGAAAGTATAGCATATATGACCATATATGCTGATGAGTCTCTGAAATGGAATCATATGAAATTAATGAGCCTCGTTGAAATCTAAAACCAGGCATTAGGAAAGTTTAATTTTATCCAAAACTCTTTGGACCTTTTGATTTTTTTTCCTTTGACAGGATGTTGAGGGAAGAGTTAAAGAAATTATACATTTAAGGGTGGGTTGGGTCGGGTATGTAGCAGTACTGATTAAAAATATGAAAGTTTTTGAGTTCTTGGGTCTCAGTCATGTATTCCAAGAAGTTACGTGCCAACGAAAACTAGACAACGTTTAGGCAAGAGAAGCGCCTAAACCCAGAGGAGAGGAGGATTCTTTAGGCCCCAATGGATATATTTCGAAAACAATAATTTTCATTTTAATTGGCCCATTATTTAAACGATGACACTAATTCGGGTTGAAAACTTAAAATAAGTTAGTTATTCAAAGGAAAGAGCCGAATTCTTTTTCTCTGACTCACCCCCTACCTCCCTCATCCATACTCCTTCGCTCAACATCTTTAAACTTTTTTTGTCTTATTTGAAATAAGAAAATGATGATTAATGATTCGTGGGCAATCGAACGAGATAAAAATGAAAAATCTTTTCAAAAAAGATCGAAGAGAAAACCAAAATGGGAAAACCAAAGTTAAGTCTCCAAGGATGAGATGAGCCCTCTCTGAGATGAACATCAGTGGATAAGGTCACGTGATACTCGCCATCAAGTGATTTTCTTCTAAGTAACAATGGGAAGACCGGTTGGACGATGGAAGAGGAGAAATGTTCGACCGCTTTTATGTTTGACGAAAGGAAAGAGGAAGGAGAGCACAATTTTAAGTCAAAAATTTCAATTAAATTTAATTAGATACAAACTTGTTAATTTTGGAGAGGACAATTTTTGCGACCTTCACTCGCCACTGCCTTTTCGTTTAACCTCCGGAGGACAAACTTCGTGCGAGTTTTCGTCGGGAAATAAACCCGATGGAAAACCTTGGTTCCCACGGAAGGGGTGGAAGGAGAAGGAGAGAGGGGCTCATGAATATTCAACCGCTGTAAATTGTCATCATGTCAAATCCAGATGCGATTTAATCCCTGGATAACTTTCCGCCGCAGAAGTAGAAGACGTATGTCTTCGTCCGATAGTTAGAAATACCTAAATCCGGAAATGTTCCATCCTTCCTTTCATCACTTTATACAAAACTTGGGAAATCCCATGTCTGAAAACGATAATCGGAATAAAGCTTTCATAATGAACATAAGAGAGAAAAAAGAGAAGAAGAGGAAAGAAGGGACAGTGCTGTAGAGGGATATATATGCCAGCATTTTACTTTGAAGAATGAAAAAAAAAAGAGAATGAGGAGGGCTGTTAAAGGAAAGAGTCGCTCATCTAGAATCCAGGAACTTGAAAGCAAGAAAGTGAAAAATGGTTAATTATGAGATGTGCGACTTCAAAGAAAATGAAAACTTGTGGAAGGTGGACAACAATGTCTAATAAAGGAGGCAGAAGGATGAAAACCTCTCGAGAGGTACAACACTTAATGCCATATTTGTGTGAGGAACAGTATCTTTCGGTGCACACTCGCTCAATCAGTTTTCTGGCAAGAAAACTTTTCCGGAAATACAAACCGATACAAGTCAAGAGATCAAGAGAGAGTCCTTATTTGAAATACGAAAACTTCTTCTGCTAGAAACAATTTTCTATGGAATTTGAATAGATGGAAGGTTTCAGAAAAGAAAGGAAAGAAAAGATTAATAAATAAAAAATGGTCGTCAAATTTGATTCCTCACTTATTTATGGTTTTGTTCTTTCTCGGATTCTCTCTTTTCCCTTCTCCCTTCCCCCGTCTCTCACGTCCTTTTTCCATCTATTTCGAGATAAAAAATTAGACTGATATTTTTTCCTCCTTTGGAATGTACTTCACCCAACAGGAAATATTTCAGTTCAATTCCAGTTCCGAAATTTTTCTCTGTTTGCAAAAGCTCCTTCTTTTTGGAAACCCGAGACTCATGAATTGGATTAGGCGTTCGTTTTGCGACTTGTTCAGCCCTTATCTCAAAGAAGCAAATCGAGGAGTCTGTCGTTTTTCTGTCTGTTGCCTATCATTTCTGTTTTAGGCTAGACATTGCGCCTCAATTTTTATTTTTACGCTTTTCAATCTTTCACCTTCCCCATCTTCCTTCCTTCACTTTTTTTTCTTTGAGAAGACAATCTCCTTTTTTCTCCAGTTCTCTCACGTCATTCATTTCAAGAGCCTCGTTTATGTCTTTGTAAATAATTTTGAACTCATTTATCTATTTATTTCCAAAACTATGAGCCGGAATAAAGCTCTGAACTAGTCAGCCTAAGAGGGAAGCTAACTTGGGCTGACTAACTTCAACTGCAAATGAACAATCTGTGCTGCTATTCTGATGATAATGATGATTTGAATAAATAATCATCATTAAGCCCTGTGCGTTTCCACTGCTTCTCTCTACACCGCTAACCTCTCATTCTTCTCTTCTAACTTTTCGACAACCTCGAAAAGAAACTTCATCTTCTCGACTTCCTGTTACTTTCTTTACATTTATTACGAGAGAAATTTCTCTCCTGGAAAACCTGGAGAAAGTTTGAGAAGAGATATGACAACACCACGGAAGCTTCATAAAACAAAGAGTGAGAAAAATCTCTTTTCATGTTTCAGGTTCGTCCAAGAAAACGTTGTCACTCGTTTGCCCTTCTTCTAGCACTGAAAAGGATTTCAATTGGGATAACAGAAGAAGGAAATGAGTGCTCCTTTCTCCTATAATTATTTACACTTCGCCCCCGTGTTGACTTTCAACCGGAAACAGGCTTCTTGCAGCTTTGGGACAGATTATTTTTAGTGACGAAATAGGCGCGTGAGTTGGTAGAGAGCGTCACTGGGATTTTAGTAGCAAAATAAAGTAGAGGACAGGGTTATTATAATGGTAGTTAGGATTGTTGTGTTGCGGCTATGTCATAGTCAACGTTATTATTTAGTCAGCATGGTCGTTTAACCCATTTGTATCATAAGCGAATATATGCGAGTATTTAGCCTGACAACTATCACCAGGGTGCATTTTATAGCCGTGCATACTGTGGCACACTCAATAAAAAGTGGTAATCGGAAATATGGTTTAGGGTAAAATAATACAAAAAAGTAGAAAGAATGGACGGTTGTGTTTCTGACAGATTTGAAGAGGTAATTAGACCTACAAAACACAAACGTTTTGTTGCGGTTTCTTATGACAGTAGTGACAGTAATCAAAATTGTAGTAATTTTGTGTGGGAGGAAGAAAAAAATGACAAAGTTAGACGGCATAAATTTATATTAAATGACGGGGTAAATAAAAACATAACAGAAGCAGAGTTATCTTTGATTCAATATTAAGAAGACAAAGAGATGCTTGTTCGGAATAAAATTAATTTTTGAGCTTATGTAGGAAAGGATAAGCAGGAAAGTACGAAAATTATCCCAGATATGATGAAAGAAAGTAACTTGTTTGAAAAGGATAATTACAAGTGAAAGAAAAATCTTGGTGATAACACCAAATTTTTCACTTTTCCGTATGATGCAAACGAAGTAAATCTGTTCCATCCAACAAAGTTTAGTTCACATCGCTAACAATACTTATAGCTATAGTCATTTTGAGCCTTAACAGCTTTGACTATAAAAAGAAGGACTGATAGAATTGTGGTATAAATCTTTAAATATTATAGCCAAAATTATGAAAAATGCCAATTGGGCTAGCTCATTAATAAATAAAATCATAATCACTGAACGAATTTAGGGAAGGAAGTGTAAATATTGGAGTGAAAGGGAAAAGGATTAAAAACGGAAGCCAGAGGAAAGAATTAAAAGGGAAACGTGTGTAGGTAAAGTGAGGTCGAACAATGAAGATCAGCAGCTGTGAAGCCAAGTTCATAAAAGCTGTTCTAAGGTTAAAGGTTGGAAAAACAAGAAATATGGCGAGTACAAAAGATGGAAAGGCAGTGAAACACTGAGTAAGCCTGTCATGGTAATGTTATTCAAAAACCGGAAAAGAAGATTTTAGTTATAGGGCATATGTCTCCTAGTTCGAGACAACAAGTAGTTAGTCTAGCTATAAGGAGTTATGAAACGGAAAGAGAACAAATCAGTGTCTAAGCCTCAGGTGCGGATTAAGAAAGAGTAAAGACTGTTTTAGTAAACTTCCGTCAAATTCATTTTTAACGCCAAATTTTCAGAAAACATTTCGAACGACATTGTTTTAATTTGAGTAGGAAAAAATTCGAAAGTAAATAGAACCGACAGATCTGCAGAGAGTGAAAGAGAGAGGTGCCTCATTTATAGGAACCAGAAACCCAATAATTCGAAAAAATGTCAGATTTCCCCCATCAAAAATGATTTTGCAGTACGTTTTACGGTTTGTAGGTTTCAAATATTCTCTAATTTTCCCTTGAATTTATAAAAATATTGGGGCGGAAAATCGGTAAGACTGAAAACATTGAAATTAAAAAAATTTTATTAAAGCTCTCTAGAATCAAAGTTGTCCAGGTCAGGAGATTTTCTAGGAACGGGTTGAGGAGAGAAGAGAGGCCAACCAAAGTCATGCCTTCAACTTATTTGTGACTTGACTTTTAAACAAATCAGAAAAGACCGGAAATAAAGAATTTCACCACTGACTGTCGATTTTGTCACTCTAGCTTTTCTCACGAGAAACACTCCGGAAAAATGACAGTCCAGGTCATCACCAAAATTGAAAATGACACCACTGAAATGAAGAAATAAGTCCGGCATTAAAGCTGAGTAAAAACCAAATCGCGAACACCTAGAGACTCTAAACGAAGAGAAAGGAAAATTGCGGGTCCGCATCGGCGAAAGCCCGAAATGCGACTGACGGAAAAGCGGAGAGTTTTCCGAGGAGCGGTGGCAAAGAGAGAGAAGAGAAGGAAATAGGAAAGAAGGAACGGGACGGTAAGGAAAGAGAGGAGGTAAAGAGGAGAGGAAGCACGCAATCCACACATCTCTGCAGATCATTATATTCGTAAACGTGAAGCATTTACAATTTACTTTTTCCCGGTGGTTTCGCATTCTTGTACATTACCTTGCCACCCCCTCACTCACTCCGCTCCTTTTCTATCCAACAGAAGGCTATATTGAAACCTGATGTGCCATAATTGCTTCATTTTGAGCTAAAAGTTTCCTTTTCCGCTTCCCGTTTTCGTTTCCCTTTCATTTCAAGTGCCATCTTTTCCTTTCTTTTTTTAATGCAAGCTATATTTAAAAGTTGAGCTGACGTCAATCATAAACTCTCCAAATTAAAAAAAAAAAGGTTTTTGTTAATTAAAACGCTAAAAACATTAATTTTATGTTTTAAGAGTAAATTGTATCGAGTCACTCAATTGACAACAGGGAACAAATAAATTCATTTAAAAACCTTTTAAATTAAAATTTTCGAAGGTTGCAACTTATTTATTTTTATTAATGACGAAATCGGGAAGAACTTTAAGCGCCTTCTTTCTTTGTTCAATTAGCCATTTTTCTCAAGTCCAGTCAGTAGCTCACGAAAATATTAATAAAAAAATTTTTTTTTGCTTCCAGTTGAAGAGAATCTATGATGCTCTTCAAGGAAATGGAATTGGTATAATTTGCGGGAAACTTTCGTTCAGGCCCTTGGATTGAACGGAAAAACGGCTACAGTGCCATCATCATTCATGCGCATCAATAGAGTTTGATTAGAACCACAAATTCCTCAGCTCTTCATACCTCAGCGTTGTTACTATTAACTTTTTCATCAACCTTTAACACCAGTCTTTGATTGATGAAGTCAGTAGAGGGTAAATTTGGGAAACATTTGGTATGTGCAGTAATTAGGCTTATTATCCTTCCTTTCTCCTCCTCCTTTTTTTCCTCTGGTAGTCTTTGATTTCCATTCCAAATTACACCAATATCATTTCGATAATTCTCTTGCTTGATGCTTGGACGAAATTTGGAGAAGAAAGCTACATAAATGTCAGTTTTTGCTGAATGACGAAATAGGGCTTTAAACCTTATGTCACTAAGTTTCTGTCCTGTTATCCTATTTCCTCTTGTTTTCCATCCTTTTTGCTACTTTTTTTTCTTTTCGTTAAAAATTTAAAATTAGTCTGAGAGATGATTTTCAAGAAGATGACAACACAAACTTTTGTTTTTTCATTTTGTTTAAAAGATAAGAAGGAAAAGGAGTTAGGCTCTCCATTTATAAATATAATAAATATGTTGCTGTAAAAGTGATAAACCAGGCGAATATACAGCACATTATTTCCGGCGATTAGTAATAATCATCAACTAAGCTTAGTAACGAAAGCTTGGTTACGAAGCTTATTTAGTGATTATGAAAAATGGTCGGTAATTACACATAGCATTACTTACTTATCACTTTTACCGTAACTTTTGCAAATATTACATGAATTCGTGCTTGCGCTTAGCAAAATAAGGCTTAATGACGCTTTCAGTTACTAATAGTTTCATTAATTAATGGCATTTGCCGAAAAAGGAAAGCTTATTTTAACACTAGAACGGCCGGGAATCAGATATACCTAGAACGGCCAGCAGGGGTCATTTTGACCCCTCATGGTTTGACTTTTTCTAGCACTTGAAATTCGCAATTACTTTTTTTTTGTGACCTACCTAAACTCATCAGGAACACTTTTTACATCGTATCAGGACCTCTTTAGTGGATTTTCCGCAAACCGCCTTCGTACAGTATGCACAAGAACCCGAGGTTTTGTTCCCCTTGCAACCAGTGACTTGACACTTTCTTCGCTTTTTGCACGGATTGGAGGGTCCAGCCACTTCCGGGGTCCCTTCTTTCACTTTTGCACTATCTTCTCTAAATTCTTGTGCCAACTGCAGCAAAAAAGCCTTTCTCTTAAGGTTTTTCTGGGAAATTTCGTTATATAAAATCCAGGCATTGATGGCCGCTATGTCTAGTATGTTGTAAAACACATGCATGGGCCATCTCCTAGAAGCGGTTTTTGTGCTGTATTTTTTGCACATTTGGTCCACAATGTCGACCCCATATTTTGTGCTATTATAGAAACTAACAGTCTCTGGCTTTTTCTTCCCCTCAGAAGAAATATACACCTCGGCATGTAACGAACTCAATAGTTACATTTTTATTTTTTTGCACTTATAGACGGGAAGCGTGCAGTTATTACTGTCTCTTAAAATAATACTCTTGTATAATTCAAATGTCTGACGTCCAATTTCTGAAACCCTTCACCTATTCCTATTAATGGTTCCCACCAGAGAAATTTTCCTGGTTTGCAACTTCTTCACAAGTTCCAACGATGTGAAGGAGTTATCGGTTGTGACATTACTTCCCTGATCCAGAAAAGGCTCCATCAGTCGAAGAACGACATACTCCCTCAAAGGTTGATTGTCTGGACGGGTGGTCTTTTTTCCCACATAGGGAAAAGATTTGCAAACATACTTCGTCCTAACATAAGCGACGATCCAAAACTTTAGACCATATTTGTCCGGCTTATTTCCCATGAATTGGGTAAATCCGCACCTAGTTTTGCTGGGTAGTAATTGTTCATTAATCGTTTATTTTTCACCCGGGTGGTAACATTTCATAGAATTGTCTATAAATTTGTCCCATATCTCCGAAATAAGAGGAAGCTTATTTGTTGTAAGTCGTAATGAACGCGTCCGCTTCTCGTCTTCTTCAAAACGAAGGAATATTATAATTTCTTTGAATCTGTTCCTCGGCATTGACTCCTTCATGAAACTTGCATCCCAAGATTCTGACCATAGGTCATCTAAAGAGATATTTTTGCACATAATGTACCCCTGCAGTACGTTATTGCAATCGTTTTTCCAACTCTTCCATCCACACGACACAGTCGTCTGCTTTTAGAACCCTTGGGGCTTCTGTCTCCGTATATTTCTTTATTAGTCGAAGCAGAACAGAATTTGAGCATAGAGTCGAATTAGAACATATTTAGAGTGACAATAACACTTCTTTCATCAAAAATATTGGAAAAAATAAGTTCAGAGAAGAGAAAAAATGAAAGGGTCATTTTGACCCCTCCCGGCCGTTTTAGGTATATCGCATAAAAATTTCGTCCCGGGTCAGAATTTTTTCTTTTGGTATCTGTCATTATAAAGAGGACGTAAAACTAGGAAAAGTCAAGAAATTTCAGTCGAAAATCTTCACAAATAAAAAGATATTGAAAAATTATCGAGCGAAAGGGTCCAAATGACCCCTCCGGCCGTTCTAGTGTTAAAGGCCCAATTAATGATTATTCTCAAAAATGTGAAAAAATGACAAAAAATGGAAGGAAAATAAAAATGTTCATTTTTGAATTTTATTTAAAAAAATGAAAAAGTGGGAATTTTAGAGTGTAGAAATGTCTCTAAGTCAAAAGGTCCGAATTGCTTCACGCACGCACATGAATTAACCTAGGACTAAAACCAAATTTCACGCTCTTCGTCCTCTCATGTGCCACCAATTTTGCAAATTTCACACTATGTTCCGAAGCCTTTTGTGAGGTCCTAATTTCAGAGAACATTGAACAGTAGAACGAAGGCCTTGTCAGAATAAAACAAAGTTCACAGACGGAAATAGAAAGAAATTTTTTACCAACTAACAAGGGAAAAGTTGTTTTTCTCACATCAAATATTTCCAGCCTTCTACCCACATTCTATTGTATGTCTTCACCCTCACCTACAATCCACTACCCTTACCCCTCAATTCTCTTTAAAAGAGCCAACATCAAAAAAAAATCTTTGAAAAAGAAAAAAATAAAAACGCAAAATTTTCTCCACTTGTCAAAAATGAAATTTTAAAAAACTGTCAAAGGAAAAGACGAGTGGAAAAAAGGGATGAAAAGGAAAAGAGAGAGGGAACGAAAGGAAAGGGGGAAAGGGGTGAGAGGAAGAAATCTCGTTCACTTGAAAAAAATCATAAAATAAAGAGAAAGGAAGAGGAACTAAGTTCCTGCGGTCATTCCAGCTTCGGGGAAAAAGTTTTCGTTTCTCTCAGCTTTTCCTAACCCGTCCCCTCCCTCCCCCTTCTTTGCCTTCCACCTTATTCCATCTCAGGTTTGAAATAAGAATTTGACTGCCACGAGTTGAGGCACCTGCTGAGGCTACTAAATAATGGTTGGGATCAGCAGTGCAAAATAGTCCTTCCGCTTCCTTTCTCAAAGAAAAGACTTTTTTTTTAAATAAAAGGTTTTCTGGGACGAGCCGGTACAACGAGACCAGATTTTAGAGCTTTTTGTCGTGCTGGAGGGTTGTTTTACAGGAATGGTTTTCATGTTGCCTACTGTCCCTGATAATCTAAAATTCTATTCCCGCTTAGGGGAACACTAGCTTCCGTTAAAGAAAAAAGAAATTTTGTATCCACTCAATTCTAAAAGTTTCTCAAGGTCGATCAATTCTTTATTTTTGCTGTTAACTCAGTGAATGGCCGACTTTCACTCCTTTGTTTTGTTTTCCTCGCGTTATCGAACAAGCAAACCGATAACAAACGAAACCTTTTAAGTTATAAATCGTTTCAGAATTCCCTTTCGTTTACTCCCAGTCTCCCACTTCCCTTCTTCTCTTCCTCCTCTTCTTTTTGCCCTTTTCCTTTAACACTTTTACTTTTCAAACAAATCTCTCTCCCCTCACCCTTAATCTTTCATCAGCACCAAAATAATTGGCTTCTCTCAAATTTCATTTAAAGTATGAGACCAAGAATAGAAAAAGTGAGAAAAATTATAATGACACAAGTGACCCACTGACAACACGCTATTCCCTAGTGCCTAATAAATAGAAGCGACAAGAAGTAGACGTAATTAATGACCACCAATTAGTCTGGTGGTAAAAGGATGAAAGGTGCTCGCCAGTATATATAAGTTCATAAATTTCAATTACAAACTATGCAGATGATGCACCTACAGAAGACAGCCTTTTGAGCCAACTTCGATTAAGTTCGACTAATCACGAGTTTAAAATTTTATAAAAGAGTCAGTAAATGTGATAAATATGGAGTAATTTTTCTACTACTACCACCTACCCTGATTTATCATTTTTTTGTGTTACATAATATTATGGACGCTTATCCTTTTTAAACGTAAACAGTTCTATGTGAGTTAGACACTACAAATATAATTTTAAAAAAATCCCATGTGAAATTTGTTTAAAGAGAAAATTATTAGAACATTTCTTAAATTTTTGGAGGAAGGACCAGTAAGTTAGGATGGGAGAGATGTCCTCTTAGTAAAAATTGTTTTTACAGTTTAAAACTGAAAAAACTTGGCTTATTCAAAAGCTCGAAGTGAAAATCTTTATTTGCTTTCTTCGTTTCCGTCAGATGTCTTTTTACTGTCTCCGTTCGAGAAGGAGAAAGGAAGTCGATGAGAAAAAACCCGTGATAGCTGTCGTAGTAGTTTTAACTAACCCGTACAAGACGTACTGATAGGCATTGTCTTCACAACTGAATATCATATTTTCGAATACCTTTGCTGGGTGGCTGGGGCCGTAGCGCACCACGTGACATGTTTCTGGTGTCGGTGAGTTGGAGTCGTGAGAGATTCCAAGTTTTTACCAGTTTTCTTTCTTGTCGTGGTTTCTAAAATTTTCCGTTTGAGAAATTGTGACCGTTTCACGCGTGTCACGGACTCCGAAACCGGCAAAGAAAAGGAAATTCGAAAAGATGGCTGAAACCAGAAGGAAAACTGTCACAACTGTCACCAAGCACAAGGAGGATTTGTTCTTCCTTTTAATGGAGGGATTATTTTCCTCTATAGTTTCCACCTCGGATGGAACCTCAGGAGAATTCGGCCACCGTTCTTCTCACCACTCTACTCTCTTCCTCCATTCTTCCCTTCTCATCATTGTTTTCCCTCATCTCCTTCCTTAAAGTTCATTATTATTTTTCTACGAGACATGATTTATTGCGACACGATCACATCTATCTCTGTTAATCTTCATCTTTTATTGTGAGTTTCGTCTGGCAAGCGAGATTTTAGTAGAAGAAATAAGATGAGTAACGGAAATGATTGCAAAAAAAAATCTCAAACAATAACGTGGTACTTGAGCTCTGAAAATCTGCCAAAGCGGAACTGAAATTGATTTTCCATCTACTCCCTCTCCTTTCCTCTCATATTCAATTATCCTGCACTCGAGTTTTCGTTTTTAATTTTCCGTCGACATTTTTATTGTCAACTCTGTTTTTAGTCCAATTATCACCACTCCAAAAATTTTGCATGTCAAACAGGTACAGCTTATTGACTCGAGTAGAAAAGGGGATCGGTTCCGGAAAGTGAAAATTTGAAGCTCTATCAGCCTCAGCGCATGAGCCCATCATTATTGTAAAAAAGTTTCGGCTAGAGTGTCGTTCTTTGTGCCTTTAGCGATGGTAGAAGCTTTGGCAGCAGCTACCAACGAAACACGAATCGACTTTTTCACAGGCTAAAAATTTATCAATGAGCTCATGATATATGAGACGTGTGTCGGGTGTTGTCCTTGTTTTCTGAGTTATTAAAGACGTACCAGATGTGAATCCGACGATCTTGGCACAGATCCCGTTCACTTCTCGCTCTCTAACTCTTGTCTAAGAATCCGGAATTACACTTTTAATTAATTGTCAGAAGTCAGGACCGAAACCGAATTCTTTCTCCACTAATTTTTACACCGTTGTACATTGCCAATGGATTCTCATGAGTCGATTTAAAAGATTGAGCTTGTATAAACGGGTCGACTGCCTTCTCAAAGAAAGACGGAAGCAGTCCGTACCTGATCATTTGATTAGATTTAACTTTTATTTCTAAAAGTTTTGTTTTTCATTCACGAAGTCCTTTCACGAAAATGTCCTTGTAAGCAAATAAAAGAAAAAAATTGGTTTTCTGAGAAACTTCAAGGAAACAATGAAATTGCCTCATATCAAGATGAATTCTACTGGGTTTAAGAGGGGAAGGGAAAGGAAGGAGAAGGAAGAAAGGAAAGGTTGCTTTCGAATCCTCATTTGAGTTGAAATCCAATTAGTTTTGGAGTCTGTGAGAAGCTAAGAAGCAGAAATCGCATTATTTGGTGCTTTATCTGTTTAAGTCCTGGTTCCACTGAGCTAAGAGTACCAGTTCTCCTTCTTCTAAGAAACGCTTTTAAACAATTTTTGCTCAAACAAATGTCTCTTTTTCGGTTCAGCGGATTTAAATTTCTCAAAATTGGTTACCGTCACATTTACACCAAACTCCAAAACTTTTAACATCAAAATCAGAAGTTTCTATTCAAAACTGAAAACTTTCAACAGGATGAGGAGCATCTAATGACGTGTCCTCAATTTACTCAATCAACTGACGATGGAAGGAGTCAAAGAAAATCCGATGCCCGAACCCCTTCCTTCCTTCCTTCTTTTAGTAAATAAAAAATTTGGGTTTTCTCTGCCACAACCAAAAAATACTAAATAACTCTCTTAGTTGTTATTCACAGAATAGTCGTACAATGGATATTAAAAAGAGAAAAATCTCTTAATAGACAGACAGTCTTATTTAATTGCACCGTTCACTTTGGCTAACTAACTTTATTAATAAACTATGATAACACTGGCTCGCAAACATGTTTATTACTGGGTGTCTAGCTGATGCCTTCTATACTACACCTTATAATTACTTCCTAACAGTTTGTTCAAAGCTTTCTGTATCATAATTTCTTTATACAGTAAAACAGACACTTGTATTTTTGAGTGAAACCGTGTAAGGTGAAGCAGCACAAAGGAAGGGAGTATTTACCCTATAAGTCAAAGTCTAGTGCTTGATAAGAAAATTCTGCGAGCGGTAGAAAGGAGGAGGAGGAAGAGGAAAAGAAGCTAGAGAGAGAAAGAGAAACGGAGGAATTTGTTCAAAGGAACTTTGCCTAAAGGGTTCCATTTAAGGATGCTGGCCAAATCTGGGTCTTGGGCTCACAAAATTCAGTACAAAAGAAATTCAACGAGGAAAAATTTCTTTGAAAAATTGTTAGCGTAAGGAAATTAATTTTTTTTTCATTTCCCCTTTCTCTTCTTCCTTTATCTTTTGATGTTACGAAAACATGTAGGAAATGAGATTTTTTTTATGCATAGTCTTCAGTCCGATTCATACATTGTGTGTGACTCTTTCTCAGTGTTTTGCTAAAGCTTGAATATAGCAGTACTGAGGTATCTGAGTTTCTGGATCTTTTTATATCAGGCTTTTAGTCAATTGCACATGCCTGATTCTGAAAATATTAGGTTGTCCCGTAAGTTTCTTTCATTTTCTAATACGAAATAAATACACAATATTTACTGCTTAAGGTGTTATTTAGTCTGTTATATTTTAAGAACCAATTTGTTCTATTACCTTCTTACATTTCTCATAAACCCTCATTATGGCTTCTTTTCAAGAGTCCTGGAGGTGAGCTTTTATTTCGCTGATGGAGCGAGATCTGGAGACTACATAAGATTTAGTAAAACATCCTGAACAAACTGTTAAGACCTTTTCTCTTAGTGCTGAGGCAATATGTCGTCTCTCAACTCATCTTTAAGGCAGTGGATGAAAGTTTTAAAGGAAACTGGGACACAAACGAAACATATTGTAAAAGAGCTCTGAGACTACTGAAACTGATGAGATAGAGGGCTAATTGATAATGCTGAAGGTTTGCACAGGCAGAGTCTCATAAGAAGAAAGATATTATTGATAAACCTAAAGCAATCACGAATAAAGGAAGTAGTGCAGATCTTTTGGTTCAACTTTGTCACTGCAATTCAAGCGGTGAGCGTCTCTAAATGAGTACAAGTTAAAAATTCTTCCTTGATACATATTGACCTGAAATAGTTGAACCAAAAACAAGAATCTAAAGAAAAAGTTTTAGTTGTGTTCACCAACTACAAAGAAAACCTCTCAAATAAAGAAATTCTTCAAAGAATTTTAGAGAAAATGTAAAAGAAAAAAAAAAAGATTTTGTTGGAAGTAATAACGTGAATCCAAAAATCCTGGTTTTTAACGGTTATTCAATGAGGAAAGTTTGAACAGATTTAAAAGAAAAGATGAGGAGCAGGGGAAGGGGATAGAAATGGAGCAAGGGAGGAACAAGAATTAGATGAGTTAAAAAGTGGTCAAAAAGCACAAAAGTAGAGAAACTTTTTGAAGCGGCCTACTTCTCTCACACTGCATGTTAATCGAAAAGTTGGAAATTTGAAAATTGGAATTTTTCATTCAGCTGTAATTTGAAAAATTGAAAAGATTATAGGTGGTAAATGGAGAGAATGAAGAAGGCAGTGGAGAGAAGAACTCAAATGTTACTTTTATCTGTTCTCATGTGTTTCCGGTCTCCGGTGAGTGATACTCTTGTTAAAGCCCTTGTCAATCAAAGAATAAAACATACAATGAGTGGTAAAATTCTTGTAATTCGGTTTTCTTCTCCATGTTCTTGCGTTTTGGGTTTCTTAGGCGTTTTCGCGAACGTCCCAAGTCATAAATTTAAAGGAGTGAATAAAGGAAATAAAAGGAAAAATGTGAAGTGAAATTTAAATTTGTTTTAAAGTCAAAACCGCAGTTTTGGGTCCCAGAGACAATTTAACTTTAATTTTGTGAGTGTGCCAGCCTGCCCTTCTCAAGACAATCAATCTTCGCGCCTTCTGACAATTGAATTTTTTCTTTCCTTTTCCCAACCACGTCAGCATTTCTCTTTTGCCTGCTGGTCTATTTGTAGACTGGACAAAAGAATATCAGACGAAAAAGGCGATTTATAATTATTTAAAAGCTAAAAACACTGAATAATCTCGCTCAACATAAACTAAATTCGATATACCTTGTTTCTTCGATTCTTTATGTTCCTCCTCGTGTCTACTCACATGTTTTCACTACTATATTCTCGTTCTGGCCTTTTCACTTTATAACACGATCGGGGGGAGATAAATAAAAAATTCTTTTATGTTACGACACAGTTAAGAGCCGGAAAACTGGTTTCAAGTGGCGTCACAGCATTTTCTCTTCATAGCGCTCCCTTTTTGAAGTGGATTTTGTTGCTGAAGAATTTAAAACAAAAAAAGAAGAAGAAGAAGAAGAGGCGAAAAAATTGGTTGTCGTAGAAACGCGGAATGAGGAAAAACTTTGAGAGAAAACAATAAAATGCCGTTCCAAGGAAAAATTGATTCCCGATAAACTATTAATCCGGAGATAGGAAAAGCCGACACAATAAAGGGCGATAGAAAGGAAAAGGAGGAGCAGGAGGAGGAGGAGGAAGTGAATATAAAACAGATCATCGCGCTCTTGTGACCAAGAACCCCGATAAGAGTTCTCAGACAAAGTCGAAGTTTATATTTCCGTATAATAATATTGGGTCTGGAGGAAGTATGGAAAAGAGAAAGGAAAGAAGTCGAGAAGAATATAGCAGAGCTGAGATGTGAATTTCTTGGATTCTTTTAGTCGAATAGCTCTCTTTTTTTATAAAATTAATTAAAAAACAATCCGAAGATTTAAAAGTGTTCCACTTCTGATGTTCATGCCTGGGCGAGTTTCTTACTCTGATTGGCGGCCACATTTTATAAGCCTAACTATCTACGAAGAAAACATCTGGACGCAAATGGACAAACTCTCACGCAATCTTGTTTTCTATTTCTCGTGAACGGGCCTTAAAATGATTTTTGTATTGTTCAGAAAAATTTCGCACGACATTCATTGGGAAAGGAAAAAAAAGAAAAAAACAAAAGAGTATCGATGGAAAAGAGATGAAGAATTCTGATCGAATTTGTCGTTTTAACCTTTTGACCATTAAGGCTCAAAATTGTTTTATTATTTCATTGATCAATTGCTTTTAACAGTAATCCCAAAAGAGTGCTGACACCACCAAGTTTAAACACGTTAATTAGTATATATATTATTAAAAATATTTGGAATGATTTTTTAAATATATTATAGTGGTTCGCCTTATATTAAAAACCGGGAATCAAAAGAATAAAGGCAAAAGTGTGTGTTGTTCAGTGATGAGTTTTGCAAATTATTAATTTTCGTACATGATGTCAGTTAAATATAAATTTTTTGTCATTTACTCATAGATCGCCTTCCTGATCATTCTGTTCAAAAAAAAATATACTAAGTTAATTACTTTTGCATAAAAGTGACATTAATCATTGAAGAACGTCGGAGCAACGTTAAAAAACTGAGAGTGAAAAAGGAAAAAAGTAAAAAACCGATCAAATTTCGTCCAGTTCAAATGCATGATATTCAAATCAATACAGGTGACCACCATTTTGTTTTCCCCTTAATTCCCTCTCTCAGTTTACAAACCGTTTTAACTAATAAATAAAAAAGAAAAAGAAACAGGATCAAACGATTTACGTAAAAATAAAAAACAATTTGTCTGGAGTTGAAGATAAAACAGTGAATTCAAATTTTATTAAGTTGAGATAAAAGTTCCTCTAAAAGACGGAAAACTGGGAAACGGATAAGAAAAGGAAATGAATGAGAGACAGAAGAAAAGGCACGTTTCCCAAATTTCCTTGCCGAAAAGACAACGTTTAATTGAATCAATTAAAATTATCCAGGAGGAATCAGTTTTTGTTTTGTCGCAGACACTAAGAGAAGAAGGACGAGGAGAAGAAGAAAGAGACGACAACGAAGAGCCTCCGGGCTTCAAGGGAAATCCTTTCTCAGATTCTCAGCATTTCTACGGATTTATTGTTAATAAACACCGATTTAGGTATTATCACTCTCTCCTTCTATCTCAACCATTCTTCCCACACAATATGAGCGGCCATATTTCCTTAAAATGTTCTTGAATCTATTTCTCTCGGTGACCCCTCTTTTCCTTCTGAACCAAAATTTGATTCCGTTACCTCCAAAATTTCATCATTTCCTCACTCATCTCCTGCCGTCATTTTCTCTTCTTCCTTCCCTCTCCCTTATCCTTCGTCAAAATTTATTCATTTAGTTGACAATGGAAACATTAAATAAAAGAAAAAAAAATGCTTTACGAGGCACGCCCCACGTCACTTTTAGAGACACCAAAATACTGTGTGCGTTATGAACAAATGATCGTTCCAAAAGGGCGTGGGTCTCCCTTCGGAGACCAGTTCGTTTTATCTGTGGATTAACCAGTGGCGTAGCCAAGCTTTTACCAAATTCCTCATTTCTGCCAAAATAATGTTTGTTCGAATGGCACTGAGTGAATATGATTCCTCCCTCTCTTTCCTCTGCCATTTTTCTTCTGACGTGACTGTAGAGGACTCAAAAGAGTCGCCGTTCAGGCATGAACATTCCAAGATTCTCAGTTATATGTTATGTTGACTCTCCTGTGTTTAGGGTATTGTCCATTTTGAACTGTATTACATCAATACTTGCAGGAGAAGGGATACATAGAAGCATAATGCGAGTTCCCTTTTTCCTTGCTCGTCCTTGTTTTTCTCTTTCGTAATCTTCCGCTGTTCCGAAGACTCGCCGGGAAGATGTTTCGGAAGATGTGCCATTTCTCCAGCAATACCTGTATTATTGCGTCCATATTTAATGTGGTGAGCTTGTTTGGAGTTCTCGTGGTTCCGTTGTCCGTGCCGGGGGACCTTGTGAGGGTATGCTTGAGCGTACCATCCAATCGCATGTGATGAGTTCTAGGCAATTCCGTTTGGCATGATGCTCCCCCGTCCGTGACTCAAAGAAAAGCCCAAATTTGTTAAGGACGGCGCCGCAATAGAGTTTGTTTAAATTTTCGTAGTTTATTCTCCTCTTCCTCGCTCCTCAAGCACTTTCGACCCAGCCCAAACACAAAACCATAAAAATAAACATCAATTCATTCATTTAATAGCCTCGTAGATTTTTTATGAGGAGAGATTCGTTACGTTGAGTCGCAATTTTTAACAAATTTCGAATTCTGTGAGCGATCTACCCCCTCGCCATTTGTTGTTCCTGTTTTTTTATTTACTTCCCTTCAAAGTTAATTTATCAAAAGGAGGAAGCAAAGTCAATTACTTTGTCGGGGGTGACCTATTTCTTGGACCAGTGGTCCATAATATTTTGATAATTTAAAGTTAGCAAACATTGGAAAGAATGGATTCAAATTTAAAATATCTTTTAATTGGTTAATTGATTAATTACCTAATATCATTAGAGATTTTGCATGGGTACAAGCGGTGGCGGCACAGTGGTTCAGAATCATACTCTTTGACCGTCACGAGCAAGAAGAGTTGGAAAAATGATAAATGGTGAAGTTTTCCGGCGAAATGGGAATTCAGATAGCGATTACCATATGCTTCTAAGTCCGTGTTTATGGCTCAAGTAAGAAAACCAAACACAGGAACACCGATGGGAGTAGCGAAGGCCCAGGGCGACCATGAGCAGTGGAACGTAGAATCGAGCCCAGAGGAATTCAAAGTTGAAAGTTTTGGGCTCACATGCCAATGCTTTACGATCTACGTGACGATCGTTCCCAGATTTCCTTTTAAGCTAAAACATCCCGAGAATTCTACTGTCTATTATTATTAAATGTACATAATTCTTTGATAAATCACTTTTTTACGGGAGAAAAAATTTAATCTGCTTAACTGTTTGATTTCTTGTGTAAACTCCAAGTGTGCTATTGTCATATTGACTCTTGTTTTTGTCTCAACATCCGAAAAAATGGCTGATGGTCGACGGAAATGATATATGTTGTATATGAATGGTGTAATACCGTTAATTCCTGTCCACGTAAAGTATATTCGACGAATTTAAGCACAACTCGAAATTAAAACTTTTCCATTGTTCGCAGCATTATGTCTGTTGACTCAGCGGTTTTCTTATTCAGGCCCAACAACAATGAAACTTGATCTTCTCAATATCTGTGAAAGCAAGCTTAATAATTATTCTCTGTTATATTTGGGTCACATTTCCCCGCATCAGACAAATAATAATAATAATAATAATAATAATAATTGGGAATTGAAGCCAAAGTTGAGCTTTTGCCGGGAAAAAACGGTCCGCACTTTCGCAGAGTTGATGACAATTTAAAGTTTCTTCTCTCTCTGTGTAGCACCTGTAAAAATTTTCTCCTCTTTTTTTCAGAGAATGCTACCAAAGACATTTGTTCAGACTTTCAAACTCAGAAAGAAAATTCTTAAATTTGTTTTGATATATAAATTGGAAAATTGGGTTTTATTAAACTTCTTTTTGGAAAATTTCCTTTTCCAACACACTGACACGATTTTTCTTTACAACGGAAGTAAACAAGATCGGCTTCTTACAAGCCTGTCGTTCGTTATTTTATTAATTTTTGGGAGCGGAAATACTTCTGGCAAACATTCCCGAGATGCTTAAGATGTCTGTCAGTTCCTTTTAAATCTAAGCTCCTTAAATACCAAAGCTCTGGCCCCCTAAATTTGGACAACAAGACGCGAATGCAAGTATAACAAGAACGTGATTAATGCGAACAAAAGGCTATTTCGCATTCAAATCATTATTTGGTCATCCTTAACGATCATAAATTTTTAGTCATTTTTTGAAAAGGATCTCCTTTTCAGCCTCAGATACTTTAGACTAAAATGCAAACTGTTTTGTGACCTTTTGTAAGGCACAATGTGTGTTCTCTCTACTGCGGGCTGTGTAAATAAAAGGGGATGAAAATTTGCTTTCCAAAACCCAATCAATCAATCGTTCACTCAATCAATCATTAAATTAATCCTTGTTCTGGCCGTGTCCGAGTCATACCCCACACTAAACTCAAACATCAATCCCTCCACTTGATTTTCACCTTTTCCTTCTCCTCTTTTTCTTCCTCATCTCTTAGTTCTTTAACTTTCATTCCTCGCGGACTTTGCTGAAACTCAACTCGAGAAAATTTTTGCATAACTTTAAGTTAAAAAGATACAGTTCGACAATTTTAATTTTCTTCCTCTTATAAAATAATTTCATTCGAAAGCAGATATCTGTCACCAAAACAGATACACGATACTCCTCTCTCTCCTACTCTTCTCTTTTTTCAGACAAACTCTCAGCGAATATTTTTTTTTTGTAAAAAATTTTCCAACGAAAGCAGTCATTCACAGTTATTGCGTTGAGAACCCTAAATCAACATGAGCGGTTTACTCGATTACAAAAGAACTTCTTCCCGGGAAATTCATTTCTTTGGGAAGAAAAAACTGGAAAAACAATTTTTTTTACTTTTATTTACTCAAAACGTTTTATTTCGCGAAAAGCTTTTTAACAGATGTCACAGTGAAATTGAAACAAAAAAGGTTTTCCCTAGACATTTATACGATTTTGGAAAGAGGTTTTCCCACTTTGACCAAACCAGAACCCACCATCTGGCTCCAAAGCCCAAAAAGCTCATGCGTCTGCCTTTTCCTTTGTTTTCCCATTGAAACCATCAAAACCCCACCTCTAGTTTTCGATGAAGTAAATGAAAAAGCAAAAACCTTCTCGTGGCCTCCAAATTGAATGTCTCAAAGTGGTATAGCCATGCAGTTCACCTCAAAACCGAAAATCAATCCGGAAAAGGAAACATTCTCAACGAACTTAATCAAATTTGTATTTCCTTCTAACTTGCTTTTCTCTCTCTTTCTTCTGTTTAGCCTAATATTTCTTCGAGTTAATCCCCTGCTAATTCTTTTTGTAAAAATTTACGTAATGAAAGCTCCGTTTCTATTCCCTTCTCCTTTTCCTCTCATCTTTTGCGGTTCTTGCTTAATTTAGTTTCCTTCAATTTTTATTACTTTTGAGAAAACTGTTTGTAAACCCATTTTTCTCCTCCCTTACTCCACCCACTAGAGAAAACTAACCATGTTATATTTCCCCAATCGAACAGGCTTTTTTTTCCAACAGAAACTGAGAGGTTCCTGCTACACCAGGATCTATATTGAACCTCATAGTTTCTTCTAGTTTCCCTCAGTCTTGTAGTGAAAAGAAATGTTTTTGAATCACAATTAGCCTTAAACACCAATGAACTGACATTCAATCTGTTTCTCGTCTTTATGCTATTTGTGTGGGTGTAACCCCCTCTCCCTTAGAGACTGTCCAAAATCTCTACAGTTTCTCTTTTTGCATCTTTTCATTAGTTAGTACTTATCTAACAATACAAAATATAATAATAATATAAAAATAAGTAGTTCTCCTAAGTCAGCTCTTACTAAAAACAGAGTAGAGGGATAGTGACACTTCTGACAGGACAACAGTCTTACTCATTTGCTCATACAACGTTTGTATTGACAATCAGTGATGACAGACTATGATATGCAAAAACATGGAGTTCTTTCTACAGCACAATGTCCATATCTACTAGAGTAGAACCTCTATCATACTATTAATACTAGGATCAGTTCATCTCAACGTTACAAAGGGGACAAGCCAGCTGAGAGTAATGGGTCAGAGAGAGACATCAAGCAGTCGTCAAAGAGAATCGAACACCGGCGGCAAGAAGACAGAATCTGCAAAATGTTGCAAACACCGTTGAAGAGGAGACCAGAACCCATTTTATGTTTGTGTGTCGATCGTGTCGCGCCCTGAGAACCTTTTATATGGCTCACCAATACCAGCGCACTGGTAACGAGTTTGAAAACTTTGTCAAGGCTCCCATCGACACAGACGGGAACAGAATGATAAACATCTACTTGCACATGACAAACAGTCTGACGATAAAAAGGTTTCATTTGTTTGAGTGATAAACTTCTGAGAACCTGACTTCCCTTTAAAGCCCTAAGGCTATCAAAGGCTGCAGTATTTTACTAGATTATATTATAAAATTTCAAATATTTCCCTTGATACTTTTACTATACACTTCAAGCGAGGTTCATCTCGACCTCTTTAGAACACCGTGTTTCAGATAAAGAGTAAATTTGCAAACGAAGAACAAAAACATGAGAAGTAATTCAGGACATGACGTTATTAGTCCAATTAGCACAAAACGTTCATTTTCAATCACGGTACTCGAGAGGCTTATAGCATAAATGAAAGAAATTAGGTTCACGTCAAATAAAAAAACGCGTTCGGGAAATGAAAAGCTGTCAAAGTGAACGTTAATGAGAAAAATATTATTTTTCTGTGACGTTAGAAGTTAATTCATTTAGTGTTTAAAGCATGTGAAAAGGTAGCGAATTTAGAGTTTGAAAGAGAGGATGAGCAGGAACAGAGAGAGAGAGAAGGGAGTGCGGGGTCGCGAGGGGACATTTTAAATGGGACGCGGTGTGTCCCATTTCACACTCGACGATTTCTCCCCAGAACATGTTGCACTGGCGCTATGTTCCCATTATTTATTTTCTCCATTATCTTTTTATTTATTTATTCTCTCCATTTACGTGGGTCCACGAAAGTGGAAATTAAGAAAAACTTTATACCAAACTTAAAATGATGTCAAATATAGTCAGAGACTTTAATCAGGACAGTATTAAGGAATTTGAATGTACACCTAATGGGGGAAAAAATTTTTTCTCTGGTAAGCTTTAGTTCAAGAAAAAATAAAGGGCTTTCTAAGAGATTCTCTTGAGATTAAAGTCGACAAAAGGAAACCCAGTTCATTCACACGGCTCAGCCTTAACTTATTTATGTTTAGAACTTTTTAAATAAATAATGTGAGCATTAATATAAATAGATTCGGTAGCATTCGGCAACGGTCAAAAACCGTAGGATACTATCGCACTTGTCGATACTCAAGTACAACCTACTATTTCAAGTTAAAAATTGAATTCAACCTAAAAAAGTCCTTCCGCAAGCGAAGGCTATTCTCATGTACCAAATTTCAGTTTTACAAAACGAAATCAAAATCAAAAGCTCTAAAATTAATTTAAGGAATAGAAAGCGAACAATTAAACAAAGATGGTGGAATTTTGGAGGCCGAAAATTTTCGAAGTAATTATTACAAACCGCAAAAATCTTTAACCCGGAGGCCCAAAGCTATAAAACAGCTTCTGGAACCGCAGCAAAGTGAAATCATCTATCACATATTTCCATTTAGAGTTTAATTGTAAATTCACCTTCAAACCAAAAAAGAGTGACAGCAGGAGTTTGTTTCTATCTAGAATAAAAGATCAAATAAGAACATTGTACGAAAAAAGCGAAACAAACCTTCCTCCATCCTCCCCATTTTAGGCTCCTCTTCAACAATCCAAATTTAGAGATATCAATTATCAGATAATCTGTTTCATTTGTCGACAGCTCGGATCCCGTTTCTGTTTCGCTGTCTGACCTTCCAAACATCAAAGAGTCAGTTTCTGAAGTCGAGTCCCCCAGAAGAGAAGTCAGCGAAACCGAACTGCAGTCGCTGTCCGCCATTTTTTTATTCCGGCATCGATGAACTTAGCCTCCGAATCCCGAACACCAGTTGTTTGTTTAAAACGGAAATGAAACCTCTGTCACTTTGATGTCTTAATCTTATAGTAAAAGAAATTTTATTGAAAAAATCACAAAATAATCAAAAATCGAAATTTAACAAAAGTTACCTCAGACGTTTGGTTTCTTAAAAAACTTGCAGGAATCGTACCTCCACCCTTCTTTGGGAAAAAGCCCAAATAGCCGAGAAGGAAAATCCCCAAAAATCTAGTCAAGTTGCCTGAAAGCAAGTGCCTTAAGTCAAAACTAGAAGTTGATTAAATCAATGTCGATCAGATGATTTCGATGGAAAATCAGGCTCCGATCGTCTCTCGCACTAGAATGCGAATTTATTTCGGAAATTATGTTCCGGTTTCCTGTGACAAATAGCCAGGAGCAGAAATCGGAGAGAACGGAGATACAAACAAGTGAGAGAGAAAACGGTGCCAATGGAAGGAACAAGAAAAACAATGATGAAATGCAAGGCAAATCTCAAAATTGAGAAACTCATTTGAGGACAATGTAGATGAATTCGTCACAGCTGAGACTGCTGACAACTTTTCTTGTTTTGCTGCTGATTTCTTTAATGATGAAATTTCGTATAAAAAAAAAGGCCATAGGCCGACCCATGAGCATGTGAAAAGGGACGGCGGGTGCTGAGTAACATTTGTTCATTAAGAAATTTTATTAGTTTTTCCGGCGCTAATTAAAATTTAAAATAACATTAATAAATATTGCTGGTGGATGAAATCAGAAACCGGAAGAACAAAAGGGAGTGAAATTAGAACGAGTTGAATTCAAAGTTTTCAAAATTATTTACCTCAAAATTTTTAAAATTCTATTAAAATTGAAAGGAGGAAGAAAGTAAAGTGAACGCGAGAGCAAGTTTAAAAGTGAAATTTAAAGTGAAAAAGCTCAAAAGCCAGAAGATTTTCACGGGAGATAGAATGAGGTGAAGCGTGAGTGGTAGAAGAGGGAAAGAGGAAAACGAGGGCAACAGGAAGCGAAAACGGTTTTACAAGATTGGCAGACTTCATTGTTTCTGTGCACTGTAGCAGTGCTCACTTTCTAAAATTCCTGATATACCCCTTCCTCTTTCTCTCCTCTCAGCCAGCATAAAACCGTCGCAGCTCAACAGTTACAAAACATTTTAGGTAATTTAATTTGGGAGAAAGGAAAGTAGGTGAGGCGGGGTAGAAGGAGCAGAAAGAAATATGAAGAATTGAAAAACATCGCCGCAACAGAGAAAAAACGAGTACATTATTGAAAGAAAAAGTTTTCTAGAGTTTAGATTAAAAAAAAAATTTCCGGAAATGAACCTTTAGAGTTTTTCAACAGTATTGGGCCAAATTCTAAAACCTGCGGTCACGGATACGTGTTTTTCTTCCGGAGACTGAAATAGCGAAAACAAAATTTGGGAGATAAAGAAGTGTACATTCATGTAAAATAGTGAAGAGGAGTTAGCAAAAGAGGAAGAGGACTTGAAGATGCGTTCTTTCAAGGGATGTCCTTTTCAGTGAATTATCGGCGTCAAAAATCTAACCAGAAAAACAATAATTTGCATGTAATCTAATTCATGGGTTAGAATTTTAGTAAATATTTGGTATTTGTTATATTTGGTTTTTAGTTTTAGTTCCATGTTTCACACATGGGCATAACAGGTTAGGGGAAAAGGATATGAATTAACGACCATGACTTCTACAGTTCACATTGAGTAATATACCACTCGCCTTTCGCAGAAAATTAGTTAATATTAGCGGAATGTTAAAAAATCACTAAGGGAAAACATTTTCACAAAAACTGAATAGTTTTGATAAAATGCAAAATTAGGGAAAAGTCCATTTTGTTTTGTAAGCAATGAATTATAGGGTGGAAACGCAGATCCATCGGAGATTTGGAATAATTTCATCAGAATTGAATATGTGCGTAATGTTTGGATTTACCAACTACATTTTGTGTCATTCAGAATTATTAAAATAATAATTAAACTAATCACGTCATTCAAATATACTTCTACTTGAAATAATCAATTTTTACACAACGATAAGAAGAATAATTTTTTCGTTCAACACCCCAAGAAACGAACATTAATTAACAGATAGAAACGACGCCGAATTCCGGCCAACGAAAAAGACGCGAGCGATAGACGGCCTCTCACTCAACACTGATCAAATTTATTTTTAACTGCTTCAAGCAAGCTTCGACAGGAAATGAAGCTTTTAATCCTCACAAAACTCTTAATTGCACTCGACTTACACTTCTCGTCATTGGCTCGCGTTCAGATGCGACTCAGCCTGACCCGTTTGTATCCCTGGTTTTTAACCCCTTCAGGTTACCTACAAACAAAAAAAGGGCGAAAGCTTTGTATAAGGGAAACTGAAAGGGAATGTAAATGAACGCTCTCACTAATTTCTCCCCAAATATTTGTGCTCCATTTTCCAAACCTGAGCTTTGTTCTGTTCGAGAACCAATATACAGTATAGAACGAGGATGTTCTTCAGTAGATGCACAGCCAATGGAAAAAAAGGGAATCAATGACGTAATCAAGGGAAAAACACAAGAGAAAACCTTTTCGTTCCCACTCCTCCTCTTCCTCTTTCACTCTCCTGCAATAAATTTAGCCAGTAATATAATTTAATTAATAGTCGGCCAACATACCTCTCTCTCCCTCTCTCTCTCTCTCTGTCCTCATTTCCTCACTCGATGCAAAACCTGTTTTGTTTTTAGTAATTATTTTCCGATCCGCTTGGGATGTTTCATTTTTGACTACCTAAAATCTCATCTCATCCTTTTAACCTGTTAAAAGCGCGATTTGTCTCGGGAAACAAAAGCACGAGTTGTTCATGATCCGAAACTTTCGATTGCCTTCCTAAATTAGAGCAAGAAAGCCAATTCTGGATAGTTAGAACCTAGAATCGAAAATTCAAATATTTCAAAATCTGCAGTGCACAAAAAGTAACAAATGAATAGAAAACTCTAGGCAAGTGAGATAAAAGCATACGACAGGAAACAACAGAATAAATTGTGTCAATATGCCGTTTTAATTTTCTCATAATTATCACTCTCTACTCGAATTCTGTTTCAATTTTATTTCGGACTAAGTTAGAAGAGGAACTGAAATAAGAACGGAGGCTGCGAGAGAATAGGAGAAGCTAAAGATCACGAATATAGCTCTCGCGGGGGAGAGACGAGAAAGTAGAATACTAATCCTCAATTTTATTTCATGTTTATAACAATAATACATCAATATGCCATTTATGACGATAGGTAAAAGTAAAGCTTTGAATGGGAAGAATGTTTCATTTCTTTCTTCCACGTCGCAACCACATGTGTCTGATATGGGGCAACTGCACCTGAAAGAATTGACAAATAGGTGTTCAACGATGGAACTTCGGATCAGCAGCAAAGCATGCAATCTAGCGACAACTGGGGAACACCCAAAAAATTATTGTTCTTTTAACCCCGTTTTTCATCCCAGGATATATCAGGATACGTGAGAAGATTCAAACTGACGGCTGTAACTTTTAAATTCAGGCATTTTAGCCAATATACCACAGGCCTTTCCGCAACACCAAAAAATGTGGAGGAAAAATAAATTTTTTAAGAAGACACCTGAAAGGCAGCATTTGAAAAGCACCAACAGCGGAATGAGTTAAAATGGGTAGAAGAGAAAGAGAATTTTTAAACAAAAGCTCAAAGACGGGTGTCTCGCTCTTAACGTATTAGAAAAGTTGGTCCAAAAGCATTGCCTCATAAACAAACTTATTCCAAAAGTTTCTTCAAAATTTATAATTGAACAAAGCAATGTGGAGATGAAGGGATAAACAAAGAAAAAAGATAGAAGGAGGGAAAGAAAAAAGCGCGAAAGGAAAGAAAAAGAGAGAGGAAAAAGGAGAAACACGAATGATGAATTCTGTCTTGGTCTAATCTCCGGTTCCAACTTGAGCTGCCCCTAATTGAAATTCATATCAAATTTTCTCTTTCTCCCAATTTCTCCTCTTTTACTCTCGCCACCGTTCTTTCCCCTTCTAACGTTCTACGCGGAAAGCTTACTTAAGATTTTCAGCAGAGAAAAGGAAAAAAATTTTCTTAGTTAATATACAAGCCGCCTGACCACGACAAGCTCTTGCTTTTTAGCCACAGCCTCCTTATTCACCTTCCTCACCTTTCTTCATTCCTTATCTCTCTCTTTCCCTCCAACCCTTCGTCTCTTTAATCCATCGAATCAACTTTTCAAAGGTAGAAAAGACTTTCTGATTCCTCTAACAAATTAATGAATGGAATTTAATTAATTTCTTTATTTATTCATGGCTTTGTTTTTCCCGCTTTTTTTAAAAATCCAGTTAAGAGATTCGCAGATAATTTTGGCACATCAAATACGATATCTCATTCTCATTCGTTAAATATTCACTTTTCTGGCTTTCTTTGCACAAAATCATTCAGACATTTATTTCCGATCCTTAAATTTATACTTTCATCAATATCTAGCCTAACTTATAAATATTTGTGAATATACTTGTGCGGCGTATTAAGAATTGATCAAAACAGATATTATCTGAAGCTTTAAAACCGTGTCGGCAAGGGTTAACACTAACGTAGAAAGTAAAAATTTTATACTTTAGTAAAGACTAGTATCATATAAAAAAGCTAAAGGCTCTGTGTGTGTTTTGATGGCTAAAAAAAAGGTTTTCTTGCTCAAATAAGGGACGTCCTAACAAATATAAATCCTCCTTTTCCTTTTTAAACTTTTCGTCCTCGCTTGTTTAATCTTTCTGTATTTTATTTAATTTGATCTGATGGTAAAAGTGTTCTCAGTAGTCATTTGTATTTTTCAAAGGTCATATTCCCTCGAACATCAAGTTACATAAAAACAAAAACGAAATGAGGAAAAGAGAGAGAAAGGTGAAAAGTCAATCCTCATACAGCGAATGAAAAACCGTGACATAATATGAGAAGCTTAGGGACATTCTTGAGTTTGGTTTTTCCGGCTCACACTTGAGTATTCCCATGGCAACAGACGAATTAATAAATGATTACTTCCCTAAAACAATCTCCTTTCTCAGTTTTTTCTTTTAACCTCTGCCTACACCGTCTAAATTTGCCTTTCCGGCAATGAAACTTACTTTAATTATTTGAAAGAGAAGGAGAATGATGTCGTTTCCGAAATTAAACTTTTAGCTAAAATGCTTTGAAACCAACTAGACCTCACGCCCCACAGGGTTTCCTTACGGTAATATCGCGTCTGAGAAATTTCCTTTTCCTTCGAGGCAAATGAAATCTCAGCACACCCATCTTTGGCCAACGCCACCTTTTTTAAGCACAAATTAAGGTGCTTTTCTTGGAAAAATTCCCTCATTATTATTCTCTTCAACTTGGAAGAAGGCTATTTATCTAAAAAACCTTTACTCAAGGGAGCAACAACAGTCTCAGATAAAAATTAAAACTTTAATAAATTTTTGCTTAAAATAAAAATTTCATTTACTCCAAAGTCTTTTTCTCAATTCCTTTAAGTATCCAAAGAAAAACTCTTCTCACTATCATAAAGAAAGAAAGAAAGAATGAAATTAAAAAGCAGAAACCAGGTCATGAGGACAGTTTAATGAAAATCATTTGAACAACTAGATGTTGAGATATAAGAGGAGTAAGTCATAAGTGGATAAGAGCATGTGAACACACGAAGGCTTCAGTCACATTTCATTTTTCGTTTCCTTTTGTCATCGACACATGACCAGTGACATGTCACTGCGTCCACAACATTTCCATAGTAATTACTATTATACAACACGCGGTGGGAAAACGATTCATCAATAAAAATCCTCTGGCATAGTTGAGTCGCTACTCAGTGTGGCACAGCACATATACAGTGTTTTGATAAATATCTCGTATATACTATTGTTTATGGTAAATAAAAGGTATTATAGATACAGATGCAATGCTGGCCGAGAGATAGTGGCATTCATCACCTTCCGGACCAACTTCTTGCTTCATGCCCGTACCTAAGCCATTTTCATTTTGAAGACACGACAATATACTTGGAATAATGCATTCCGACCATCGCCGCTGCGAAAATATAATTGAAAAAAAAATTATTTACACTCACCGAATCCGTGAGGAGTCCTTGTTCCTTCATTCCATTTCTCGTAAAATTGCTCTCCCCTGAAAAATAAAAATTTCAATATTCAATCCCCGATTCATAAACTTGGTAAATGTGACAAATCACTGAATATTTATCATGTTTACCGCCTAGTTTGTTAAATCTCCACTCTTTTAATGTGGAATTTAATAAAAGTTTACTCAGTTGTCTCATTTTTGTCACTTTTCTGACAAAAACCAAGCAAGCCAAGTAGGTGAGCTCGCCAGTACCGCTAGGTGTACTCGCTTGATTTATCACTTTTACCACAAAATATATTGATTCACTGTGTAACAATGTGTTTTCTGACCGCCTATATTTCAAAAAACTTGTTTCAGTTTTATTTTAATTAAGCTGTCCAACCAGTAAATCGTGAGCAAAGACAATCAAAAGGTGGTAAGTTGAATTCGATTTCCTTGCGAATGGAAAAACGAGATAGGACTCAAAAAAGGAAAAAATAGCGAAGAGTAAAAGGAACTTTTGAAAAAAGGAGTAAAGGGTTTAGGAAAAACGTTTATATTTTGAGTATAGCGCAGACGCGATCATCAAAGTTTTGAAAATCTCCCTTTTTTTAAATCCTTCAGCCTCTCCGAATTAAGGCTTACACACAGATTGACACTAGATTTTAAAACTGATTAAATAAATAATCTCAAATCATCAAAAACTAATCGCAACCAATTAAAATTGTCACCGAATGTTCGAGGTCGCAATTTTACAAGAGAACAAAAAAATTTTTTTTTCCCATGGTAGCAAAAAATTAAAAATCCGCAAAATACACACAAATTCCTTTTATTGTTCATACTTGAGAGTAAACTTTATTTGTCATCATTTTTTGGCACGCAAACAAAAAAATTTATTTTCAGCAGAAAGCCATCACCTGATAGGTTGGTCGTGAGATAAGATCCAGCTGCCTGATAAAAGTGCCCAGGACCGACCGAAGAGAGCAAATGATATTCAAATATGTAGGCTAGTAGAATGTAAAGTAGGTATTCAAGTTCAGGCTCGATGGCTCTTTTCGTCTAACATTTGTCTGCATTTACTTTTTACCCGTTGTCTAACAAAGCATTTACGATCGTAGCATTTCCATTTTTCCAACTATCCTATTTTGAGTCGAAACTAAAAGTGGGAAAAAGTCTTTACTACCTTTTATAATAATTTTAATTTTAATTTAATTACTGAAATAACGTGATACAGGTTAAAAGGAAATTATTGACAAATACTGTAAATCAATAAAATTGTATTAAAAAGATCGAACATGAATTTAA
The DNA here is from genome assembly GCA_016920875.1 of Columbicola columbae. Lineage (NCBI taxonomy): Eukaryota > Metazoa > Arthropoda > Insecta > Psocodea > Philopteridae > Columbicola > Columbicola columbae. The sequence continues at coordinate 16,957,790 of JADMLL010000007.1, forward strand.
ACATTTTGGTTGAATTTGTTTTTCGACCCACGTCTCTGAAATCGTTAAAAGCTTTCTCTAAGTAACTGTAAATCCAGCAGTGTCAACAGAATAAAAGTTATCAACTTAAATAAGTTTGAATGTGTATTATGAAAAGGAAAAATTAGCCGGAAAAAATGAAATTTTCGTTCCCATGCTTCTCTCTCTTTTCCCCGCCCCGGACCTCTTCCCACTCTTCTGCCCTTTCCTGCTTCCTTACTTTTTATCAAAAGATACGAATGTTAATGAGAGTAAATTAAAAGAAAACATCAAGGGAAAGTGGAAAAAAAATTGTCTTTAACTTCCAATTTTAGAACGGGGACGTCTGGAACTTCTAAATGGAGAAACGGACGGACAAATAAGAAATGGATTTCACTGGTGGATTTTCAGGGCTCCGGCTTTACTGCCCTCCACCTCCCGCCTCCCGTCCCTCCGACGGAACGGTTTCCGTACAAAAAGAAAATTTAATTTTCTTAGTTTGGACTTTTGGCTGTGTTAATTAATAGTTAAAGAATCACGTTTTCGTTAAGCAAATGATTAACGGTGCCGATATAAGGCAGAGCGTGTCGCAATAAAAAATGGAACGTGTCACAGACTTTCGTTTTGTAACTAGGCTCAGTCACCAAAATGAAGGCTTAGACCCACTCTTCGTCCTCGTATATTCACTCCAATAGTATCCAATCTTCTTCTTCTTCTTCTTCTCCTTCTTTTTTTCTTATTTTTCTAAACTTCTAAACTTCCTGATCCTACTTTACTTCTCAAAGATCTATCTACAGTATTTATATTACAATAATTTGATCATTTTCATGCCTATAAAATAACTAGACGTTGTTGGGTGTAGTGAATTGAAAATAATGTATATTGAGTTAACTAAACACGTGACTATTGGGCCAACAAAACGCTACTATCCCTAACTGACAATTGTCACGTTATTCTGCTTTCATCAAGCACCCCCACTAACGCTCTCTATCAACTAACGGACGGCTGCTAACTAGAGGTTTTGCAAAAAAAACCCAGTGCTTAACGTCCGAACAATTCAAAGGGCAGAAAAAACCAAAGCGAGCATTCGCTATCTGCGGCAGTGATTTACCCGATATATCCTTATGAATGAATAAATCTGATTAATCACATTTATGGTGATATACAGCATATACACTAGGGTGTCCCAAAAAAATCAAAAATTTTTATTTAAAGACGCATACCCTCTTAATTTTTTACAATTATGTTAAAACAATCGCAGGTGAAATTTCAAGTACTTAGGACGACAGGAACCCGTGCCGACTTTCACTGAAACATATTACTACTTAAGGGCTTAAGCGAACGTGAACTTACATGTAGTTCTGGTTGTTATATTGTTAGTAGACGCATTATTTTGAATAGTCAGCATGTCAGTGTAGTTACGCAGTTCTACACAAAGTATATTTTTTAGTTGGAGACGCCAAATATCAAATAATGAGCTAGAAACTACCCTCTAATTGGCAAGTTTTGGCAGCACTCTGCTTTACAGTACTCGTTAAGTGGATTTAACTGTCAATGGAGGCCCAAACTTTGCTATTCACGAATGCATTATCTATTGCGAAAAGGCACACATACCGACCAATCTTTACCTAGTTGTGTGGGGAAAAATGTGTATCAAGTTTGGAGGAACATATAAAAAGGTGCTCAAAAAACACAACACGAATTTGAGCAGCGTCGACAAAAGTTTGTCAACAATTTAAATAATTTGTTTGGTATTGCACATACCTATACGCTTCAGTTAATAAAAGTATATGAAGATACAATCATCTTGCAGCGTCAGAGAGAGCCTGGTCGACCTGGTCATTTAGCTGGAGTGGACAAAAAGTTGACTGATACAGGGGAAAGAGTGCGCGTCAAAGCTACCGAGGAAGAAAAACAAAGAGCTACAGTAAATATTTTTTTGCATCAACTCCTATGACACCGTCCTCCAAACCGTCACAAAGCTATTCGTCTTCTGATTCAAACCAAACGTAGATTTACTAGAGGATTTGCATGTAGTGGCTGGGCATACACTGCCCAGAACTATTACAACCCACAGTGGGAAGGATTTCATGACTCCAAAATTAGTACCAGCACTATACAGGGATTCAGTTTTTATCCTCAAAGAAACTATTGATGCACTTGAACATAATACTGACGAATTTTCAATAAGCAAGTCCTAAATTGAAAGAATTCGTAGGGAAAGCCGAAAAAACGCTCTGTTGCCATAAAAGCTCATTTTCAAGCCCAAACCCAAGTACCAAATGTAGTGGCTGTTCGCCGGGTGTTAAACTACTGTCGAATTCAGATATTCGAAAATCAAAAGAAGAAAGTCTACTAACAATATAACAACCAGAACAACATGTAAGCTTACGTTCGCTTGAGCCCTTAAGTAGTAATATGTTTCAGTGAAAGTCGGCACGGGTTCCTGTCATCCTAAGAACTTGAAATTTCACCTACGGTTGTTTTAACATCATTGTAAAAAATTAAGAGGGTATGCGTCTTTAAATAAAAATTTTTTACTTTTTTGGGACACCCTAATATACACACTCGTTGTATAATTTTTTCTATCAATGTATAGCTACACTGCTCAAAATGGGTTTTTGGTTCATTTTCGTTGCTAGGATACGAGTAAAAACAACATGACACTTCTCATTTATACTATAGGGGAAAGGTGGGATAGTTAATCCCTGTTTTGGTTTTCTTTTAATAATTCAAACTATGATAATGGAATTTAATTTTTTTTTTTTTCAACGAGGTATGTATCTATGTTCCAGACCATTACTTATGCACCTTTGAAGACCTAATTTGTCAAACAAAGCGGCAAATCAGTTTCTTTTCAAACTGCCGCGCAAGGATCAACTATCCCACACCAGGGGTATACTTGATCCCGGCGAGTGGGTTACTTGATCCCGGAGGATCTATCATCCCATCCGCCAAAGTTTCGGCCAAAAATGTTTGAACTAAATTTGAAAACAGAAATACACTAAATAAACTGACTTTTAATGGGGTGTAATTGGCAATTACAGAAGTACTTAGATAAAAAAAAAAATCAGTTCAGTTTTGTCTTGAAAAGTTCTTTTATTTTTCTTTTCTTTCCTTAGTTGGATACTTCCATGGCATTTGACGGCTATTAAACCTAAATCTTAAACATAAGACACAAATAAAAGAATCATAAGGGATATTATATAGAATAAGAGAATATTTGATTCTAGGATCAAGTTCCCAATCAAGATAAGGTTTCCCTATATAAAGGGATCAACTATCCCGATGCGACCATTTTGTCGAAAATTGAAAAAACCAGCAAGAAGTCAAGCAAATTTGTCGTATAAACAATCGCCTTTAAATAGCTAAATAAACACAGTATTTCAGGAAAATAAGCAATAAATCGTAAATCACAAGTATTTAAATTGTTGCGACTTATCGTGCACAGGTATAAAAAAGTTGGATTATGAGAAAAATCAAATTTTCAAATTTAAAAGCAACAAGTTATTTTTCAAAAATGAGGTAAACAAGACTTAGTACTCATCATGACTGCTACCTGATGTCACCAACAGCGCAAAAAAAAATTCCCCCCAAGCGCCAATTTTGAAGGGGGATCATGTATACCACAGGATCAACTATCCCACCTTTCCCCTACTCATATTTTGCAAAAATCAACTCTTTTTACAATATAAATTTTATTTCATTCTCTCTGGATATTTTATTATTTTATTTTAATAAAAAAGTACAAGACAAACCACCTCTGATAAAGAATCTTCTGCATTAGTCAACCGCGTATCAGTAAAGGATTCTCCGCTATTATCTCGTAAAAATGTGAAGACCTCGTTTGTCCAAGTGGACGCTCCACTATTTTCAACTTTCCGTTCATTTCAAAACAGTTTTTTCTTCCTCTCTTTTTTTTAAATGGCGAATTCATCGAAGGCTTTTGGCCTAAGAACCAAGGCCATGGTTTAACTGAAACGGAAATTAAACTTGAAAGAAAGTACAATAGTACTAAGGAAAGGAAGGAAAGCTGGAAAGGAAACAAAGAGACAAGCGTATAAAACAAAAAACCATTTTTGAGAAAGACATTATTTAGTTCCGTTATTTGATCCAACAAATCTAATCACCGGTTTCAGGCAGATAACAGATAGATCTTGGGCTTTAACGTTACGTTAATGGGTTTTCTCGGATAGCGGCCCGGGGAACCTCCTTCTAGAAATAGAGAAAGAAGAAGAGGAGAGACGACAGGGAAGAGGGCGTGTGAAACTTTCAGACTTGAACTGTCAGCTCTTTCCTTCCTTTCCCTCCCCCGACCCCCTTTTTAATGGCTTCTAAAACCAAAGGCAAAGTCATTTTCTTCTTATCGTGGAACCCTTGACTTTATTTGCCCCTAATTTCAAATAAACTGGAAAAAGTGCAAAACGGAAAAAGAAACCTGGAAGTTGCCTCCAACAACTTGAAACAATTTTCTACGTTCTGAGCCTTGAAGAAGCATCTTCTTCGTCCCATTCTTAAATTCTCACCTTCCTTTTCTTTGTTTTGACTTTTGGACGTTACTCCCCATTTCATTTTGCATTGTTCCTCAAATTTTTGCTTCACAATTTTGACAGAACGAAATGTCAGAGTACTTGACCACTTGCAGCGGAAAGACGTGTTACACATGTCGTCAGCCGAATACGTTTTGTGAAAAATATCCGACTCTGTAAAATTGTTGTTTTGTAATTTTCAGCATAAGATGATAACATATGAGATGTGTCGGGAATCCTCCAAGCACTGCCCGAACGCATCTCGAAGTGATTTACACTGTTCGGGCACGTGTTACAGTGAATTTCGTTGCACCCAATCCTTTCCCTTTTCCTAGTACACCCAAGGGTAAAAAAAAAAAAAAAAATGGTATTAAAACTCAAAATAAATACATAAAAATTTTATTTTCATTCCAAAAAGCTCATGATTGGTCAAAAAAATTCTTTTAAAATGTAAATTTCGCGAGAAAAGTGAGACAACAATTATAGTAATATCATTTGCTATGCTTAGAAGAGAAATTTGTTCAAAAGAAATTGCTGCCTGGGAAATGGTGCCCACCTATTTTGTGATCAAATCTTCCTAAATAAAAAAGGAGAAATTTAAATTTAAAGTCAAACATTTGCAAAAAAAAAAAAAAATAGTTTTGAAACCACACAAACCGATATTTGTTTACGACTAACGTAATATGTGGGAGTGGAGTTGACATAGTATCTCGACAATAGAAAGCCACTAAATCAGTGGCGTATTCGTCGGTCTTGACAATGAAATTGAGACGTTCAAACTCCGAAAATGTTTCAAATCCTATAATAAAAGAAATCAAAAGTCTTCAGATAAAATTTCTTTGAGAATGAATTTAGTCGCGAGCAATAAAAATCGCGTTGAAGAATATAAGTAAAAAAATTTCACCTCAACCTAAAATCTGTGGGAAACTCGCGGCACCCTTAAAGAAAACAAAACCAAAAAAAGGTGAAAAAGTTGAGCCATAAATATCCGGATAAAGGGATCTTTTTGAAAACAGATTAAATTGAAGAACACCTGAGTGTCAACCAGATGCTCAAGGTACCTTCGTCTAAAATATCAAAATTCGAATTACACCAACTGTATGTGATGATATTAATTTTCCACAGACGGATCTTTGCACTGTTCAAATCGAGACTCTCTCTCCCTACCCCCTCCCTCTTCCTCTAACGCAGGGCTTCTTAAACTTTTTTCATTCACAACCATTCATTATGATTGCGAGTTTCCTGGCGACCCCATATAAATATAAGACAAAAGGTAAAAGAATATTTTGTGGTGATTTATTAATTAGATAACAATATACATATAGAAATACTACATATGAAAATTTATAGTTACAGAATTCGTCAGGAAACATATAAAAATGTAAAATTGTAAAATTGTATTTATTAGTGTTACACAAATTACAAGCTCTATTTTTCATCAAAATTGCAATTTTTGAATGCATTTGTTGCATAGCCTTTAATATTGAACGCCTTATCAGCGATTGTGGGAAATTCAGTTCTAGTTCCGATAAAAAACTGAGTCAAAAATTTTTTTGAAAATTTTAGTTTTAAGTTTGAATCACTCGAAAGCTTTTTGTAAGCTTTGTTTGTGTGTGTAAGTGTGACTCCGCACAAATACGCATTTAGATGGATCAAAATCATGTATTTAAATATTTGACATTAAAATCTCTTGCGACCCCAGAATGGTTGCTACACGCGACCCATAGTTTAAGAAGCCCTGCTGTAATGGTTTTTCTCGAACCAGAGGTTTAGGGTATTAAAACGGAATCAAACTACTCTTAAATTAAATTAAATTAAGCTTTCACAGCTTTTTCTCCCAAAGCCGAGGACTTTTACAAGAGAATAAGAGCGGGGAGAGAAGAATACAAGGGTAGGAAGGCGGTTAAGAGATTGGAAAATCGCTCAAAAAAACTTTGAACTTTGGTTTATAATTGGCCATTTAAGTTCTGTTTCGGAAAGGATCAATGGGAAGATCCTCTTGAAAAATGGCCTTTTATCTCTTATGCCCTTCTTCTTCACCCTCACCTCTTATACTACTTTCTACTTTCGACAACTTTCCTAACCTATTTAAATTGAGTGATCAGTCAAATCATTATTTTCGTTCTTTTCTTCGCCTAATTTACCTTTTACAGAAAAGAGCACATAAAAATGATTATGAGAATCAAAAATTTGCTTAGGTTCAAATACTGAAAAGTTGCCCTGAAATCTGTAATCAATGAGACAATCAAAGCCACCTTTTGTCTGCTACATGTTTAATTCAAAAACTTTTACTTGTAATTTATGAAGTTTTCAAAGGATGTTGTTTGCCAGTGGGGCACCAACAAAAGCTTTACCGTGGACTGGAAATACGAGAAGTTAAAGGAAGAAAAGAGATTAGGAGAAAATAGGGTGGGGAAGAGAGAGAGAGAGAGGTAAAAGGTCACACCAGATCCAAACATCAGACAGCAACACAAAAGCCACCTCCAAGTTAATGAGCACCCAAGAACTCGACACATTCTTCAGAGATACGGATTTCATTTTTCCATTCCTCAACCTCCTAGTTTTTTCTTCTCACCCTCTTTCTCCACAAATCGTGACTCCTATTTTCCAATATTTTCCTTTTAACAATGCTCTCCTCTCTTACGCCTCATTCCATCCTAGGCTTTCAAGCAAAACTCTGTTATTTCGCAAAAACTTTTCCTTAAGTTTTTCCAGTATTATGTCTTAGGTACCAGATTGTGCATTTTGACGAGTAGTCTTGGTGTGTAATCTCCGTCTTTGTACATCTCTGTGTTTACCCCAATTTTGAATTGCTCTTAATCTAGAAAGACACCATGAAAGTATTGTCTTCTTATCAGGTTCTTTCCTTGAATAAACTAGGACCAGCTTTCCTAACGGAGTACAAATGCGGTTGGTGTTAGTTCATCGCTATAGAGACAGTTTTTTAAACAAACGTTTCTCTCCTTTCTAACGCCTCTACATCTTCATTCATTTCATTCTTACTATCCCTCTTTCTCTCTTTTCAATTCTCACAAATCACACAGACCACCCCGTTTGCTTGACAGCTTTTCCCATATTTTCACCTTGAAATCGTAGCAGTCGGTGCTCAGAATTCGAGAACATCGACAAAGATTTGGTGATTTTAATTACTCGCTCTTCTGTTTGAAAGTGGCCCATAGCACGTTTCTGCCCAAGGGGCAAGGTTACTGTCTCCCCCCCCCTTCCCCAGGCTCTTTGTGCAACGACCAAATTCATTTGCGTTTACGAACCTCTCACACTGTCTTTCATTGTTCCGCTTTATTGAAACCCCGTTTGGTCTTGCTTTTGAATTTTCAAATTAATTCCAAAATCCTCAAATAAGAAGATTGCAGCCATTTAAAACTGTCATAAATTTCACAATGATTTTAAACTATATTTATATTTAAAAAATGTCGAGGCGGTTACCTTCTCTCTTTTTCTTTGCTAAAGCTTCGCGTTCAGATCCAGTATGTTAGTAATTTACGTTCAGGGTCAAACGAACCGACACTAAAAATCCAGACATAATGTGGTCTGGCTAAAGAGACGTAAGAGAAAGAATGAAGTGTGTGAGAAACGAAACTACGTTCTAAGAACCTCATTTCCGAGCCACGTCTACAGGCCAAACTTGAAAAATCGTGAAAACAAACAATTCAGTATTGTTTTGAAATAAGTGTTATAAGTTTCCGGTGCTTGGATGTTGTTCACCTTCAACCACCGCCATTTCAACCAAATCCAACACCATAAATCACGCTCCGGGGTTAATTAATTCTACACCTATTTATTTATACGCGTGAAATACTCAAATACCAAGTCAAATACAATGTTAATTCTCCGTTCCTGTCCGATTTCAATATTTAAGGTGAGCTCCATTTCATTCCAGTCTCTTCCACAAAAGTATACAAATTTCTTCCAAGAGTTGTCTGCCCCGATTTCATAAATACGTCAATGATGTACAGTAGGTGGTTGGAAATGAGGAGCAGACTCGTTGCCATTTTTTAAGTAAAAAAAAAGTAACCACGTGTGCGGACACGAGTAAACTAGACCACCAAATGCAAATTAAAACAATTTGTTTGGTTTAATGGAACAAGAGGGAAGTTAGAGAGGATTTGCGTGTGGTCTTCCTAGCCAAGGCCTCAAAATGACGTTAAAATGATTAAAAAAATAAACCAAAATGTCCCTCTGATCCCGCTTTTTCTATTTTGTTAATTATTAATTAAAAACAAATTTAATAATTCTTAAAACATATTTTTCATCTCTTTTATGTATACAATATTATAATATCTAAATTAATTCAAGTCTAATTTAGTACTTTAATTTTATAAACTAAACCAAGTAATTAACCTTAATTTATTTTGCCATTCACAGAGGGAATGTGTTTATCGTAGTTATATTGACTAAAACTAACACGAAAAAAAACCAACAAATTAAAATTTTTATCTCTCTTCTTGACACTTTTTGTTTTTCCAAATCACCGTATTCAGGGATTCAAAATTATTTGGGAAACACATGTCCAAATATATGATATTATACAGCCCACGACACATGGTTAAGACAACCCGTTATTTTCGCTATTCCGAATTTTTGAAAAATATAGTTTATATTGACAAATATTTACAGGGCAGATAATACAATGAATAGAAAATGCCCACTATGTAAAATGTGAATAGGCATATTCCGAATTTATTAGATTGAAATAAACGCTAACACCTGTCGGCTATGAAAATGTATTATAATCTAAACACTATATTTTATACGCATGTTCAATATCAAAAAGTATATAGTATGTAAGTTTTAGTAATGACTGAAGCCTCCTCTGTTACTTTTCATCTCAAAAATACGAGATGAAATATTTTCGTATAAGTTACATAACAAACTCATTTGAAAAGTACCTCCAGACATTTTAAATATTATTTGGGCTTGGGATAGTGATGACCAAGCCATTAAACAAATTTCATTGCTTCTAAACCACTTTGTTACTAATTTGGCTAAGTAAATTTCGAATTTCGCACTGTAATCTTTGATTCTTACGAAAAATTTGATGTCGTCTTAAATGCGACATGTCGCAATTAAAAACCGTGAAAAATTCAATTTAGTTTCGATATTGAAATTTTTCATAAAATATAATATTTATATTGTGATACTTTCTCACAGGCGACAAAAGTTAATGCTATCAGTCCGATAAATCTAGAATCTTGGAAAAAACGTTACGACTTAACCATCTATGAAAATGAATTTCTCATTTTATGAAATTAATTTTAAAATAAAAAAAGAAAAGTCTTGAATTTCCGGATTTAAGATTCAAAAACTCTTTCATAGCCCTCTTGATGTCTACTTTTAGAAATTGAAAGTTGATTCATTTATAAGCCAATGGGATTTATGCTACAGAACAAATACGAAAAAATGGCTTTTATGAAGTTCACTGAAATAAATAATAAAAAAGTCATTTCATTTTCTTTCATCTGCTCTTCCCCTCACTGACAAGCTATCTACCCCATCGAAAGCCTTATTTTCTTTGCATATGAAAGCTTTCTGTCTATCACAAAGTAGATGTAGGGGTAATCATTATCAAACATATCACAACCAAGAGCCAGAAAATGATTGGTTAGTGAAAAAAAATTAGAGGGAGTTCAATAAATCAATATTTGAGTACGCTAACGGGTCGAACGTCTCAAAAGAATCCAAATTACAAATTGATAGATTATTTCCATACTGCAAGAACTCATTTGAAAAAAAGGAAATGAAGAATGGACAAAGAGATGCAACAAATTACTATTCATGTGCAAAATGTGACTAACTTGCTCTATAAACCCCAGTTTGCTTTACATGTTGGCAAATCGCTTGGCATCATCTTGCGTCTCAAAGTGGCTCTTCCAACACGAAATCATTTTATTCAATCACACATATATAAGATATCCGTAATTTTTTTTTTAGGTTTTTAATTAATGATATGTTGGCCGGGGGATGCTGCGGAGGGGGTTGGGGTTGCGGGGGGTGGAGACACGCAGCGCCTTTTATTTATAAGTGGCCAAGTATTTAATTAACCGATTCTATATGTTTTTGTGCATCATTTATGAAAAATGTGAGGGGAAAATAACTCAAATAATAAGATTCTCATATAGGATGTCCCAAAATTAACGCAACATAAGAATTTGTACATTATTTTTGATAAGATATCCGTATCCTGTTTTACTCAAGGATGAACCATGGTTTTAGGACTAAAAGAGAATATGTAATATACAGTATAAGTTTTGTAAGTCGCTTCCATTTTCAGCCTTCCTAACAGATTTCACTTAATGATTCACTTTTATGAAAAATTTTCTTTTTTTTAAGGGATCTTTACATCCTTAAAAAATTTTGAATAATAAAATATTTAATGGCTATTAAAAAATGGGACGACTCTTGTCATTTCTCTCAAGAAAATATTAAGAATTCTTAAAGTATCTGAAAGTGTTTCCCTTATCCATTCTCATCACGATTCAAACAGGGTTCACGTTACACAACATACTGTATGTCGCGGGTTGAACTACATGTGAAAGTCTGATCGACTAGATTTTCTGCAGATTAAAACATAGAGAACGTGAACTTGATTTCATTCCAAGGTGAGGATTCAAATAAGAATGAGGTACCCGCTTGAGTAAACAAGAAAAAAACTGCGAACGTATTGTGACACTTAGGCAGAAAATTGACGCAACTGCTTCCAGAAGTTTCTTCAAAAATTTACATTCATTTAAACATTATAAGAATGTTTAAAACAACACTGACTTCTAAACAGCAGAGAACTACTGAGGCGACAAATTATTGCCAAATACGCGAACACAAACTTTTATTAAATTCCCCATCACGAGTTGAACATTTTACAAACTATCCAGCGTATGTGATTAATATTTGACAGTAATTTGTCACATTTTCCAAATTTAGTCGCGATTATGAATGATTGCAGGGGAATTGTGTATTTCGGCGGATTTATCACTTATACCATAACATATTTACTGGTACATTTTGCAATTTGAAATGTCAATCAGAGGAAAAAACGAAAATAAAAAAAAAAAGCAAATTTCTGGTGAGAAGAAAAACATCCGTTAGAAAAGGCCTCGAGAGAAAAAGATTAGCTGAAAAAAAAATTAATGTCGGTACCAAAGAGCAAATTTTAAAGAAAATTGTGTTTAATAAAAATGGAGGGAAAGATGGCGTTTAGAAATTCTCAAGGTAATATTGCAAATGTTTCGCGGTTCGAATCGAGTCTCGCATTGGCAACGTTGTATTCTAATACCAAACAAAAGGAGAGAAAGAATAAAAGAGAAGAAGAAAGAAAAGAAATGCTGAAATAAGAGAAAACAAGAGTCGATAAGGTTTTAAAGAGTATAACTCAAATGGGCGGTTCAACAGGTTTTGTATTCAGCATTTTAAACAGTAACGGATAAAATATAAAACGCGGGAATTGATCTCCTTTCGATTTCGGTTGTAAAGAATAAACTATGCTTGGGAATTAAAACAACGGATATTTTACTCATGTTTGGCTTAGCTCAAATATATTTTTTTTTTCCTAACACTTAATTCCATTTATATTGCGAACAAAATATAAAAAATTCCCGCGAAAAAATGAATTGACCAAAAATAGAAGATTGGCTGTTGAAAATGTCAAAAGTAAGGTTACAACCTAAGAAAAGTCTAAAATCTTTGGCAGAAAGAAGGGAAATTCATGGTTTGTAGGTCTTAAGAATTCAGGTTACACGAAATTCTCCGGTCTCATGTCGATTATCGCTTCGAGTCAATTAGAAGATTTCATTTCAAGGTCATAAACCTAATTGCATTCCTGCCAAATTTTCTTCTAATGTTTGTTCATCATGACGGAATATTAATGATACTCCTGATTTTTCGTTTTCAGGAACCTTAAATCATTAAATGAATCTAGAAAGTGTCTTGTAACGTCAGTTCATCGTCTCTTCAAGTGTAAAGTTCTTATCCGCTAAAGCTCAAAATCCTGAGTTTTTGAGTAAAACAACACGCGAAAGAGAGTTCGAACACACGACCTTAAGTTCCATAGTCAGGTGTTTTGAGCCCTACACCCCAAATCTCCAAAAAATTCACAAAATTCTCGGTCTCGGAAAATCACCTCGATTTTTCTTCACCTCCAACTTCCCACTTTTTATCATTTCCCTCTAATTTTTCTATTCCAATGATTTATACGGTTCCTTGCCTCTCACTTGATTAAACAAATCAGTTATATTAAAAGGTTTAAAAAGCAGTGAAATTTATGGGAAAAAATTGGTTGGATCCCACTGAATATAAAAAAAAAAGTCCATAAATAAGGTTACAAACACATCATCAGCATTTTGTTTATTTGTTACGAAAATGGTTCAAGTATAAGTTTTACAAGGCGGTAATTATTGACAGTATTGATTTAAATTAAAATAAGTTGGATAAATAACATTTTGAAATTGATATGTTTAGTCCCAGAATATTGCTAACCCTTCGGCTACATTTGATGTATGAGAAAGTCAGGCATTCCTTCAGCCAAAGTCTGATATGACGTTCTGATATGTCAATGAAATTGAAGATATATTTTGCACGTCTGCTAATGTTTCTTGAGAGAGAGAAATTGGTATCCGTTGCAACAGAACCAATATTTTCATGATATCAATAATAGGTACGATAATAGAAAACAGATTTTTTAGATTTCACAATTTAAAACTGGGTACAAAATTAAATTTTGCTCAAAACTTCAAAATCATTTTCAAATAAATACAGTATGTGCCCAGAGGGTCAAACTGACACGAAGTCGCAGTAAACATTTCAAAAGTAATAACTTTTTCTGATCTGTTATGGTTTCAGCTCTGCTACAACAATTTTGATGACAATAAGAGAAATGGGTTTGATTTTAAAAGTCAACAATTCCGACATCAACACATTTTTTGAATTATGTAATACAATGGTACCTTGAGAAACGAATGTCCCAACATACGAATTCTTTGAGATACGACATGAAATATTCCTAAACTTATACCTCGACCTACGACGAAAAATTTGAGGTACAAGTTTGCGATGTGCGATAATTGCATAGGTGATCCCTAAATGGCAGAGCGTTCGTTCAGCTTTCCTCCCGTCACTTCTGCCTGCTATGTCGCTCTGTTTTGTTGTTGAGACCAGAGTCCTCTGTAAGGCCGCCAAAACGTGTAATTCGCTTTGTTTGTGTCTGGGTAATGATGGAACTCAGCAGTGACGAGGAGAAACTTGCTTCACGTGAAAATAGTGATGTCCCTGGCAAGTGATAGGAAGTGCCTGATTTTGTGGAAAAAAAAACACCCAGAGAAATAGTCGACAGGGAGAGTGAGTGCCTCATTCGATGATAGGTGTCTCACATTCTTTCGTAGCATTTTAAAAAGAAGACAGAAACAGACCTCTGTTGATCGTTACCTTGTGAAGGTCCCACGCAGTGAAAAAAGGCCCGACGTCAAAGTGATAAGTAATAAACATTGTGTGTTATTAATATATAAATAAATTAATAAACACTTATTGCTCGTTTATTTATATACCAATTGAGTATATTATATGTAATTTAACAGTATTTTGTGCTAGTTTCATATCCCTAGAATTCACTAATATGTATAACATGATTTTAAGTGGGAAAAAATTGCCTGAGATACGATTTTTTTTTTGACGTACGATGATGATCACAGAACAAATTAAATTCGTATCTCAAGGTACCACTGTGCCTTCAGCGAAAACAAAGGAGTTGAAAAAGGGTGTGGTGGTTTAAAACTGTAAAAAATGACCCAAAACCTTATTTTTGCCATAAAAATAAGGAGTGAATCCGAAGAAAAATAATTCAAATTTGTGCTCTTAATATTGCCGGAAGACTGCATAACTTCTTTTCCGGAATTGGAGAACGACTCGTCAGAAAAAACGAAAGAAATTCGTTAATCAGCATGAGTTGTACACTAACTTTTTACAACATCATAAAATGTTTGTCGAAGACAACCTACCATATGTACAACCAAAACCACCATTCTCTGTTGTATTGGGCTCAAAGGATCAAATTTTGACGATATTTTAAAATTTATGGTGACACTTTAGAACCATAGAACAGTCCACACTCACACACATTTATTTACATATTATACACAATATTTGAAATTATAAATATTATGTATAATATAATGTATATAATTATAAATAAAATTTATATTATATACATATTATACACAACTTTAGAACAGTCCACACAATAGATTTGAAAATAATTCATGAACAGTTGGGGAAAAGTAGCGTAAAAAAGAACTTGAGGTCATCTTGTAAAAAAAGGGTAAAAATGGTGTAAAAGAATGGCATGAGCTTCACCACTAAGCATATGTGAATACTCTATTTATAGCGAACGACAAACAAAGAATTTTAATTGAATGTTCCCATAAAGTATTTCTATTTTTCTTCTTCAAATAAATCTGTTTTATTTAAATATTTTTAAAACCGGAGAGTTCACACACATTTTCACTTTGTCTCCCATTTCAAGCTGTACGGCCTGATTAAATAATATCAACTAGACAACATTTAAACAAAAAAGTGAATATTACATCAGTTATTGGATATTAATTAAAACAAAAATCTCATAACAGATTACATTGACTATAACCATAGTCAAGCTATGGCACATTAAATGAGGTTTTGCGCTCAACTTTGAATATATTTATTATTCAAGAGCAGCAACTCGAAAAAGCCTGAACTTGGATTAAGTTAGATATTAGCGTGTTCATAGCTACTCATGTAAATAAACACAGTACATGAGGATGGATCTGCAATAAGGAACACATGTACTGATATGTACATACTTGAACTAGATCGGATTAAAAAAATAAGAAACCCCAATGTCGAAGGTATACGGCGCTTAGGTAAGAATGCAAGAAGGGATAAAAAATGTTCGAAGATATCTGGACTCAGGTACAATCGAATTGGCGGGTGGCATATGGAAAGTTCGCTCCCTGGTTTAAAACAAACAGTCAGCATTTCTCCTTCTAAAGAGACAAAACGTGTGCTGAATGTGCTAAACTTTGCACGAAAATTATAACTTCTCAAAATCTCCGCGATGTAGATAAGAAATCATCTTGGCGATCATTAGGCCTACTTTTTGCTTTTTCGATAAGCTTTCGGAACTCGGAACAGGGAGGCAGAAATCTTATGAAACCATTTTCGCAGATTTTTCAGCCATGAGGTCTTTCTTACATTTTACTCTCTATTATCAGTCAATGAAGCCGGCAGCCTATTTCTTGGTGCCGATCACGTGGCCAGAGTACTGAAGTTTCCACCGTTTGATGTTTTAGAGTCCCCATCTCCTTAACTCTAGATCGACAGTGTCTTTCCTAATGAATACTTATTACTGATAAACTGCTTAAAAGAAAAATAAATAATATATAGTAGTGTAATACTATTATAAAATTACTTACATTGATTTATCCTGTTCCTGGGGTTGAAACACTGGTCTGCTCCCTAGATATGTCTCGCTTAGAGACAGATGGCAGTTGGAATGGGAAAAAACTTATATAGATAAACTATTTTTTCGTTGGACAGCATCAAAGATTTCTAAGTCATTGTTCACCCTTTGGCTACACTTTTATTTGCGTAATTGTGGTGCTGTTTCTTTCAAACAGTATTCACCAACTTAGTAAAAATAATTATTTTTAGTGTCTTTATTCAATTACCATCTCAAACGAAGAACGAAGATGTTAAATACTGTTTTGATTCACTTGAAAAATCGCAAATGTAATAAGATTTTCTAGGACTAAACACTATATTTATCATAAGGCTAAGATTTCTAAGACTTTTCGACTCGGATTTTCTAAGTTAGACTAAAATTAAATACACTTAAAAAGTGGCTACTTTTTGGCCCAAGCTAACTTTTCCGACTAAAAAAAATTATCCAATTTTTATTTATTTGGAAGGGAAATTCTTTTCTTCAAGTTTATAAAATTTCTCAGAAACTTTGATATTAGCATTACACTAATTATAATAAAACAATGATATTTAGTAATATTTCTTTCATTGAGACACTGCAAATGGTGGTGTTAATTTGTTTGTTAAAGAAGTAAACGCCACCCTAAACCTCTCTAAATTCTTAGACTTCATTAAGAACTTCCGTCTCCACCTTTTCATAGAAAAAATCTTCCTTTTTTTAAGAGAAGAAATTTCTCAAAAAAAATTCAATATGATCTCGAGAAACACCCAGGAAACGTTTGTTGTTTACAATTCAGACAGCGTCGGAGTAAACGATAGCCCATTGCTGTTGGCCCTTAACTCAAAACGTCTTCGCCTCTTGTCATATTGAAACTATCACAAAGCACAATTTCGTTTTTTTCCTCTATGCACATTATACTAACGTCTTCCTTAAAAATTCATCAGGCTGACGCAAAAGTCATTTAAAAACTAGATGAAGAAAGAAATCAGAGAAATAATTTTAAAAATTCAGGCTTTGTAAAGGAAATAAAACTAACCAAATGAATTGCTCCAATATTGAAACGTTGTGTAATTATCAAACAAAGTTTGTGTCGACTGGAAAAGTCAAGGCCAACCATAACCGATTTCCAGTACAAAAATGTTGAAGTCAGTTTAACAATAAGAATTTTGAAAATTCTTTGACTAGAGCCACCTGTTATGGAGGAATGTTATTTCAAATGACTCCTTCACATTTTTCTTATTCTCCTGAATAAGTTGGGTATTTATTGGGTAATCGTGGAAAGGAAAAACATTAAGACGCCAGGACTTTGGGAACTTAGTCAATGTAAGTGTTCGTTGAAAGAAAATGGTTTTTGTCAAAAGAAAAGAAAGACGAAAAACAAAACGAATTTTTAATTTATTACTTTTTACCTTTTTTACTGCGTCAACGGAAAGTTACCTTATCGTAGCAATGTTATCCACTTATTTGAAGGCTATCTATTATTCCTTTGTGGCTTTATCCATATCATTAACAAATATCATGAGTAGCACAAAACGTAGCACTGATATATCACACGCGGATAAACGAAGAGAGGACACGCGCGAACGCACCTAAATCACAAAAACGCTGGTTTATTTTGGAAAAAGCGGGGGCGAAAAACCCAGGATCCGGGTCACAGATAAATGCAACAGGTGCTCGAGGGCCTCATTCCGGCATTTTTTTCGAAAACGTGGACGAATTCGCAACGGGTGACCATTTCTACGCGCCACATAGAGCCGAACTAACTCGGGTCTTTCTCTCTCTCTCTCTCTCCATCTCTTTCGTTTCCTCTCTCTCTCTCTCTGCTTCGAAGTTATTCGAAAAAACCAGGCATTCGAACAAAAAGACAGGTTCGGTTCAGGTAAAACGTTCAGTTTAACTTATTCAGGGTCATGAACCCGAACTCGGTGAATCTTTCACGTTTCCGAGATCCTTTCCGAAAAACTGAATCGGAGATTGAAATCATTTGGATGACGATTCGATCAATTTCTTTCGAGTAACTTGTACTCAAAATATCAGATTCAGAATTTTCAGTTCCAAAAAATTCCAGTGAGTCCTAGAATTTGAAGAGGTGGCTGCTTGGAGTACAACTTCTACGAAACGAGCTTTTTTTTAAAGGGTAATGTGAAAAATGCCCACAAACTTCATGAATGTAGTAAAGCCCAAAAGGAAAACTGTTGAAAATTGGCAAGAAAAAGAATCTGGGCTGCTGAACTCTTCATCTAAACCGCTCAATAGGTATAAAAATGAAGGTTGTTGAAGTAGGTTCCCCCATACCTGGTTGATTGCACTTCGTCTACCTGAATGCTCAGGTAAATGAGTTCTAGCGAATGGAGTATAAACTCAGGCGTACAGTATTTTCTACATGATTGTGACGTCGACATTTGTGGCATTTCTTCCCATTTTCATACATTTCGTTAGTAAAGAAAAAAAAAACATTTTCTTCTCTCTTGCGATCTCTCATTCTCTCGAACCCTCATCTCATTCTTTTCTTTTCTCTATCGGTTTACGACAAGCAACATAAAGCTAATAATATAAATAACAAAAATTTAGCGAATCTATTGCGACCACTAAAATTCTAAATTTGTTTGTAGTCCTACTTGATAAAATAGTCGCATACAAATTAACCTAAAATATACATAAAACCATGGGCTGATGATGAAAGAACCCAGTGGAAAAATGAAGAATTGGTGGCGAGGGAGAAAAGAAAAAAAACAAAAAGCAAGGCTGAAATAAACGTGATCCTAGGATGACCGAAACCAAGAAAAAAAAACACTGACTGCTGTTGTAGGAGTCACAAACAGAGCCACAAAGTCGTGGGCCTGGTTACTGATTTGACACCTGTATCCAGAAATATCAAGAATAATTTTGTGTCACCGAGGGCGTCATGTGAGTATTTTGATGTGTTTAAACCTAGACTTTCTACTGCAGACAATTAGTCTGAATTTATGTTCACTGTGATCCTTTTTTATTAACATCTCCATCATGAGTTGGGGATTTCATAAATTAGTCGGTAAATTTGATAAATATTTAGTTAATTGTTACATTTCTCAAATGTAATGGTGACTATGAATGATCACCGGAAATTATACACAGTATACACACCATATTCGACTGATCTATCACTTATCCCCTAACATACTGTACATAGCTTATATTCAAATCCACCATTATTTGTTTCTTCATTATTAACTTTAAAGTCTTCTCAGTATTTTACAGTGCTCACGGGTGGGATTGGCTTTCGAAAGTTCAAATAAAACACCAAGTTGAGAAAAAAATAAAATGAACGAAATAAAAGTCCCTCAATAAAAAGCAAACAAAACAAAACAAATAAAACTCCTGGTAATTGACGCATAGGCAACACGTTATACTGTCATTCAAACAAACTTTGAACTTATCCACAGGAAAGTGTCTTTTGGGAAATGCCAATAATACTGGATACTGTATCCTCGGACAAAGCTTTTTCTCAACACTTATGACTGTTTCTAACTCTTACAATGGTTTTCTAAAGTTTGATCTTGCTTATGAACCAAAGACAACGTTCTTAATCGTCGTGAAATAATCAAGAAATAACCACTTTAAAGGAAAAAATAACTCACCGAAGTCATTTGGACGAGGCAGAACAGTATAACGCAAAATGAATTTTACTTCATCTTGTTGAGGCCCCCACTCCTGGAGGATTTCTAATGGTCTGTCTTCATTATGAAGGATTCGTTCTGGAAAAGAAATGGAAAAAATTATGTGTTGATGTAAACGAAGCACCTATGAGAGCATAGTAAAAGACATTAATAGTCGTGTGTTAATACTGTTCACAAGATAAGCAGGGTTGACACTGGACAAGAGCGAAAAGTCTCACTCATCACGAGGTGATTCAATGTAACTTCTTCTACTCTCCTTCTACCACTCTCAGTCCCTCTTCTAATTCAAAAAAGCTCAAACTTTACGAAACGTTTTACTTAAGGGTGGAAAATAACTTTTTAACTAAAGTTTTAACGAAACTTATTATTTTTTACGACCGTGATAAATCTTTTTCCTTTTCTCAAAATGGCGCTCCCCCGTCTTTCCCGCCCTTCCCCCTCCTCATGTTCAAAATATTAATACTTACGATAACGGGAAGATCTGATTGATTCCATGGCAGTTTTCTCCGACGTGACGACCATCATCCTAAATTAACCCCTTAACCATTTTTGTCGACTTTTACCCCAACTTTTCTTTAGCTGGACCTTTTTCTGTTTCTCTTTCTCACATCTGCTTAAATTCAAAGACTCCTTTAATTATCAGTTTAATAAAACCGACTAGAGGTAAAGATGAGTTCAAAATTGATTTTCTCATTCTCCTCCCCCTCCCCTATCCTCTTCCCTCCTGTCGTCCCATTCCATTTCATTTACCACCCCGTGCACTTCCCTTCGCTCTTTAATTCTTTTTTAATTTCGAATTCACATCCATCAATCTGCAAAAACCGGGATCAGTTCATTAATGAACGGTCGAGGGGAGGTTACGACGCCTTTCCTCCCTGCTTCCTCCCTTTCCTGCGAATCAGTGCTAAACCTCAATTTATAGGCGCGTTAAAAACATTTTTTTATCATGTTCAACTGAGGCATCGCCCATTTCACTCTCAATTTTACCCCTTTTTGCTTTTCAATTTCAAAATTAAATATTTTAAAGTTCGTTCCCCGAATACACATCTTTCGTAGCAATGGAAAATACTATAATGCATTTGTTGAGACTAGTGTCGATAATTATTACATTTGAATACCACCTCATGCGTGGCGTTTTGTGACAATGGTGCACTATTGCGCTTCATAAAAAGCAAAGAGCGAACGGACGGAATGAAAAAGTTGAGTTAAATGAGAAAATTAAAAAAATTTAATGGGAAACATTTTGAGTTGATTTGAGTTAAAGTCCCCTTGGGGGGTGTTTCGGCTGGGCCCGGTGGCGGGGACAAAGCGGGTGAAAAGAATCCAAGGGATTTTAAAATCCGTCGGCCGTTTTTTTAAGCGCAGGCTTAATGAACCCCGGTTCGTGGAGGGATTTCGATTAAGCAAGCAAAATATACTGAGCGAAGGGGATTAACCGAAATCCGTTTCCTGGGTCTCGGAATCGGAAAATCAGGGAATAAAAAGAACGGGAGAAAGAGAAGAGGAGAAGGAAAGAGGAAGAGGAGGGAAAAATTAAAAAGAAGAAAACTCGACTGGGAAACAGCCTCCCTCGTTCGTGTAATCTGACGAGAATTTGAAGTCGAAAATAAATAACAATTTATGTTTGTAGCATATGTTACTCCGCGTAAGAGCATGAACACGTACTTTCCAACCGATTTTCTCCCAATTTCCAGCCCTTTTAAATTTCACTGTCTCAAATCCCTTTTTTCATCAGACTACAAGGCTATTTTATTTTCAGATATTTAACTTCCCTAATTAACACTGTTCAGCAGTTCCTGCTGCTTCTACGTATCCAATACTATTAAACAGAAAAATTCACAAGCTATGTAGGCTAGTAGTTTTAAACAAAACGGAAGTCAAAACCAAGCTCCTCAAATTTTTTCTTCTTCCATTAAAACAACTCCCATTTATCATCAATTATGCGGCCATTATCTATTCAGAAAGAAACACGTATTTTCTGGATTTCATAAATCCGCATTAAAAAGTGTCCGCATGAAAAAAGACACTGTGTTCTTTCATTCTATGATTTTGTTGCACTCCTCGTAAAAATCCATAAAATACGTGTTTTATTCACAAAATTAATTTTATTTACATTTTAGGTGAATAAATTTGTGAACTTGTGAGTCTAGCGCTAGCCTTAAACCCCATGAACAAAACAACTGATATAGTATTTGGAAAAAGGCTTGAATTTAAAATTGTTGATGGTTTTTCTGTTGTCTAATAAGATTTAAACGAATTTCGAATGAGAGAATATGAAGGAACAAAGGTCAAATATGGTTTTCTCATGAATATTATTGTCTGACTAAAGTTGGGAGGTTAAAGGTCTCAAAGCTCATAGAAAAGTTTGACGGATTAAAGTTGTGCTTGGTTTGCTTGTACCATAGAGTGAGTGACTTGCGCAAATCACGTGACTGATTTCACTGACAGTCAGTAAAATATCGATGTTCGCACACATTATTTATTTTATTTATTAATTTCCACCTCCCCAACAACAACACTTTTTTTACCGAATAACGTTGTATATAACTAGTTTTGACCATCGCTAGGTCGAATAATTAAATTATTGTAGAATATTTTTAAACGAGGCTAATCCACTTATATAATGTATTTATTTTTGTTTTCATTTGAAAGCTGCTAATAAAACCTCAAATGAAAGGAGTTTGAAGGAGATAGAAGATAAGAAGCCTTAACGACAGGAATCCGATACTAGTCGAAAAAATTCTAAACGATACTCCTTGAAAGTCACTTTGATCGTTACAACAGTAATAAGACTAAAATTACTTTTTTTTTTATCACTAATAATAGTCTGTATTTATTATTTTAAATATATTCATGAAAAAAACTAAAGTTTCTTTGGGTGAGGACAAAACAAACACACATTTGATACACACACTTTGATATTTCATCCGGCATGCTAAATTAAATTTTCTTTCTTGTCAATCGTATTCAGTAATAAAAAGCTTCAGTTTTAAGTTTTGCCTGACACGAGATACAGTATCGTCGGTTTGTTTCTTGCACACAATTCTTCATTTCTGGTATGACTTTTCCACATAAAACACACAAAGACCGACCGCGTGTATTTTGGGTACTTCCAAAAGACCACAAAGACCACCGCCGAACTACGTACAAAAACTTTTAATGTTTTTGTTTGACCTCCATAGCAACCGGATTTCTTCCCTCCCTCCTTCCACTGCTCTTCGTCCAAGCCCCCCCAAAATCTCTTTTTCCTCCTTATCCCTCCTAGTTTAACGGACAAAATCCCACTGAATCAATCTGCTTTTTTCCAATTTATTCTTTATTTTCTTTCTTTGGAGAGATGGGAAGGAGTAGGGAGGAGGGAGAGAGGAGGGAAAGAAAGTTTAATTTTCTGGTTTCAGTCAATTTTCGTTTTCAATTACTTTTCCCCAAAAAGAAGCGTGGGAAAATGATCGCTGAACCGCGTCAAGGGCTGTTGTGCTGACTTGAAAGTTTTACAGCGTGAAAAATTATAGTAAGATGACATATTGGCTGTTTGTTTGAGTGACAATAGAACACGCGTTGTGGCAGCTCATTAAATTTCGAATGACTTTTTGTTATCATTTATTACCTATCAAAGGTTTTTTTAGCAACTTTACATTCAGATATCGGATTGTATGAAGTATCAGCGATGTTTTCGATTTGGGTTTTTTGAGTTTATTTCCAAAGAAATAATCTTCCATTTAATACATACAGAAGTTTTCTAAATCTCATTTAATTTTTTATTGGAGTAAATGGTTGACAGGAAGTGGAATTGAATATAATGTGCTTGACCTAGGTAGAGTAGCAGGAGTGAGATTAGCCTGGTTCACTCTAGGGAGTTGTGTCCCCCATGTGGCGGAGAGGATCACCGACGATAGATGATGGGAGAGTGCCTGGCCAGTTAGAATTTGAGGGGCAAGCTATCATTTGAAACAAACAATTGGAGTCGGATCTGTACCCTAAAAATTAGGGATAGGAATGCCTTAGAAATAGTGAGGCTTTTTATATACAAAAGCGAAGTAATACTTTACAGTTTGAATTCCCTCTCGCATCCTCATATAGATAAAAAGGTGAAAAACCGGACTAAAACTCAGTTCCAAACTCAATTTATTTGTTATTCTCCTTCCCACGTTCTCCGTTCGAGAAAACATTCGTTTCTCTTTGTAGGGGAAAAAATTCGGAAGCGAAAGCAACAAAACCAATATTTCTGACTAGAAGCTTCCTAGTAACAAAAATGCTTATCAATAACTTTTTTGATAGTTATTAAAAATTTGTACTTTAAAAAAAAAATTTTTACTTCGGGCCATTAATACAACGCTTTAAAATACTTTTTTATTCAGTCTAGTCCTCAAATCTGGAAAATCTTTTTGAATAACCTAAATCAAAAGGAAATTGAAACAAATTTTCAAATTAGACTCAACTAATTTGCTTACTCATGCCTCCACAAAACCAGATTTTTATATTATATAATGCAAATAACCTAATCCAATAATATTGTCTGCATTTTTCCGTTTATACACCTTTTGTGAAATACGAGTTTGTCAACCTTTTTCCTTCTTTCTCTCTATTTTGTGTAACTTTTCTTTTTCTTTACTTTTAAAGTAAAGGAAAATTTTCTCTAAGACAAAATTCAAAGGAACATTTTTCTTTGAATGACCAAACCAGAAAGAAATGAAGAATGGAGCTCGCTAATTGAAAATAACAGTTCCTTGAGTCCTTAGCTTTAAAAGGTTTTTTCGCTTAAAATTGCTTAGTTTCTTGCCCCTCCCGGCTCCTCCGTTTTCCTCTTCACCCCTTTTCGGTACAACCCTAGCCGTCCATGCTTATACAAATACGTACAGGAAATTACAAATATGAAATGAAAAATATTGTAAAAAGATATAAAAATTACTTTTCCTTAGGAGAAAAAAATTTGTGAACTTGGAGAATTTTTTAAAGCTATTATTTATTTTTGCAAGAAAGAACCCACAGGGGCTCAAAACTTTATGAAGAGAAAACAGAATTTCAGTTACCAGCAGAAAAACGTATAAATAAAAAATTTAAACTGTTAGTTGAAAAGAAAAATTCTAAAAAGATGAACTTTTTGAGGGAGAGAAATACAATAGGGAAAAAAACAAAGGAAAGATTGAATCTCCTAATATTTATATTAATAATATGAGATTTTCTCTAATGTGACTTAGTTAATGTCGAACCGAAACCCTTTAAGATTTCTACTTGCTATCTGAATACGTTCATTATTTTATAAAAAAAACTTATAGCTTATATAAATTCACTAAAGTGTTTTTGGTGTTGACACGATACTTCTACTCGTAATGGTACATAAAAATAGTTGTTTTCATTTTCTTCTGCCTCTTTTTTCGCTCACTCTTAGGAACCTTTTCAACACACACACCTGGTAATTTGAAATCACAAGTAATGTGAATTTATATTAGAAAAACACATATAAAACAGCCAAAGCGAAAGCTGGATGAATTTTTCTATTGTATTTTTCTTATATATTTTTCTAATGAATTTTACAATGAAAAAGAATTAAACAAACATGTTGTTTGATCGAATGTATTTTTCGTTTTCTTTTTTCAATAGCATTTTTCAACTCTCGAATGTTTCCAAAGCGCCTTTTTTTTCTTTCCTTTTTTTCTTTTCATTTATTTATAAAAAACAAAGTGCAAATTTTACTATTTTGAATTCCCGAATTGTATAACAAAAAATGCACGAAACATAAGCGTAAATGACAGTACCGAATCTCACTTGTGTCAGGGGCGGCGTGAACAAAAGTGATTATTTCAAAACCATAATTAAACAATGAAAATATTTTAGCACCTATCAACCCCCCTTCCCCCGTCCGTTTTTTTTATTTCCGATATTGTTGTACAAAATCTCAACTAAATTTCTCAAATGCCTTAATGAGCCCTTCCTTCTCTCCTCCTCTGGCGAAAGTTCTTTATTTATTATTTACTTACTTTTAATACCTTATTTACTCCAGCAACAAAAATGAAGAAAAGGTAAAAAAGGAAAAGAAGGAAAACCAGTGCTGAAAACGTAGGGAAAAAAATCTGTATTGAATTGTTGCTTTCTATAATCAATCCTTTCCTCTATGTTCTTTCTTCTCCTCCTCCTTCTTCTTTCCTTTCCTCTCCTTCGTTACCTTCTTCCACTTTTCTCTTCAATAAAACTAAAAGCAAAGAATGCTAGTAATAAAATTTTATGACTTTCTCCAGGCAGTAAAAAAATTAAAACGGTCCAGCTAAACTCCAAGAAGAATATTTACATTTTTTAAATTTTTATCTCAGCTCTGAATGGAGGAAAAATTGAACAATTAGGGTTAGCACTTTATAGGGATGGGAAAAAATTTTAAGCTAAATTTGCACCGCAAACAGATTTGTAAAAGTTCCTGTAAAGGTATATACAGTACGAAAACAATTACCCATTTTCTGAAGTTATCATAAAACCGCATGATGAAGAATGATACCGAATTTTTTAACTGAAAGACAGCTCTTTTTACTGCGTGCTTTCGGTTAACAAAACATTCTATGACTTTGTTACACTCCTTGTAAAAATCCATAAAATACGTATCGTTTTAAGCAAAAATTTCTACCGATGTGCGTAATTTCATACTTTAATACTGGATCATTTTATACTCATGAACGGATGTCACTTGTCTGTCACGTTAACATGTAAACAGTTCTCACGTGAAAATTCTTTATAAAAAAGAGAGAGAGTAAAATTGAAAATGTCCTTTCACGAGTGACAGTAAAGTGAGAAGAAAAAGACGCGAAGGTAAAAAAAATGTGTTTACTTCATTTTTATATCAGTAAAAATGTGTAAGCTATAGGTGTATTCCTAAAATAAATTATTTATAATAAAACCGACATTATGATACAATTCGAAAAAGTGACAAGCTAGTTGTTTCAATTAAAAGAGAGACAAGGGAAATTAAGGGAGAAATTTAAAGGAATACAATTTTCGTAGCAAACACTATCGGAGGGTGAAGCATTGACTAAATAACTTGCAAATTTAAGTCATAAATTTGACTTATTAACACGAAAGTATTTTCTGAGTTACTACACAGTAATGAACAATTAAACGGATAAATGGGCTGAAGTCTTTGAAACGCTTTAATTGCCACTGAAGAAATTATTAGGTTTCAAACAGACAGCTGTACTTATCCTTGTTAATAGTTGTTGCTGAACTATTGTTCATCAGCAATTTAAGGCTTCTTAGATAGTCCCTTTGGATAAAATACCAGGCTTACCTTTAGGCAATCTCTTTCATCTACTTCGATGGCATACAGAATCACTATGGATTGTCTGTCTTCTTTTTTCTTAATTGATATTTTTGTTAACTTTTTGCTCTCAAGCTTTTGATTCTCCTTCTCTTTGTCTGGTGCTCCTCTTGTTAGTACCTAAGTGGTCACTCTTATTGGTCCATATTATTTTATATGAAGATGAAATGTAGAGTCGGAATTTTTTCTTACAGATCGAAAAAATTAAATCCGGGTTGTTCAAAACCATCCTTGATTAGCAGGTGACAACACCCAACTACACTGTCAGAGAGAATTTAGTCGCCTCCCTGACGTTGGAGGGCATCTTGAAGTGGGACACAGTTATGGCTATGAATGGTAATCAATTCCCGAAAGCGTGCCTAAAGACAATGAAGTAATCGCCCAAATCTTCACTTGACCAGACGAAAAATATGTGGTTCTCCTATGTCAGCGACTTGGTAAGTGTGCTCTTACTAAAAACACAGTGGAGGGATAGAGGCACTTCTGACAGGACAACAATCTTACTCATTTGCTCATACAACATTTGTATTGACAATCAGTGATGACAGACTATGATACGCAAAAACATGGAGTTCTTTCTACAGCACAATGTCCATATCTACTAGAGTAGAACCTCTATCATACTATTAATACTAGGATGAGTTCATCTCAACGTTACAAAGGGGAACAAGCCAGCTGAGAGTAATGGGTCAGAGAGAGACATCAAGCAGTCGTCAAAGAGAATCGAACACCGGCGGCAAGAAGACAGAATCTGCAAAATGTTGCAAACACCGTTGAAGAGGGAGACCAGAACCCATTTTATGTTTGTGTGTCGATCGTGTCGCGCCCTGAGAACCTTTTATATGGCTCACCAATACCAGCGCACTGGTAACGAGTTTGAAAACTTTGTCAAGGCTCCCATCGACACAGACGGGAACAGAATGATAAACATCTACTTGCACATGACAAACAGTCTGACGATAAAAAGGTTTCATTTGTTTGAGTGATAAACTTCTGAGAACCTGACTTCCCTTTAAAGCCCTAAGGCTATCAAAGGCTGTATTATTTTTACTTATATTATTACTTTATAGAGCGTTGAGATAGAGTGCTGTGGTCACTGGAGGAAGTATAGTCTTATAAATGGATAAGATTGGACAGCACATTTTTACATATATAAATAAGAGTAGCTATTAAAACAATATCATTATATATTATATATTATTTTATATATCATATTTTATTTATCATTATTCATTATATATTATATATCATTATATTGAAATAATTCATCCAGATCTACCCGTCAACGTTGAGTTGATTACATTCTTTTTTATTAGAGCTTGCCATAATTAGTTAAGAGAAAAAAATACGAGAGAATGATAACTCACCGTAATTCCTCCAAACCTGGACCAGTGCACAGACATCATCTCCAGGGTCGCGGCAACATTCGACGACATCGAAACAAGTTGTTTCTGGGGTTATTGGAACATCAGTGATTCCATCTTCACAAAGAACACGAACTATAATCTAAAAAAAGATGAAAAAACAAAAACAAAAAAGAAGGCTTATATGAGATATAAAGTAGTAGAACGCGGAACCTCTCATAACAAGATTAATTCGTTTCGGAGTTTTACTCGCTATGCGAAACAATTTATACCATACAAATTAACTAAAACAAATAGGAAAACGCGTTCCAGGCCGAAAAAAAGCAGTAAAAAAATTTATTTTTAGCGTTTAGCAAAAGAAAAGGAATAGCTAAGAACTTTATGAATGTGAAATAGAAAGAATTGTGGGTGGTAGTGAAGAAAATAAAACAAGTAAAGAGATATTTATTCTGCCGTGATTCATGTGTTCGGAGTATCTTCTTCTACCTGTCGGAGGATTCCCCATGTGTATGTCTCTCATTATGTCAAAAATTGCTCGTTATGAGAATCATTTTTTTTGCAATTTATGTTGCTCGTTATGCGAATTTCTTGCTGTGAGAGGTTCCACTGTATTTCGAAGTTCAAGTATCGATTGAAACGTAGATCTTTTTAAAACTTAAACTTATCTTTGATTATTTTTAATTTAAAATTTTTATTTGGAAAAAATCACTACAATGCGTGTGAGGTTAAACTTGCTGATTTCGTAGGCTAGGGTTAAAAAAAATCTCTCGAAATACTACCTATTACTATATAACAGACAGAAAGAGAGGAAAGAGAATAGTATTAGGACTATTAGAGAGAGGATGCTGAAGGGGAGTATCCTCTCGCATTTTTGCCAGGGGAAACCTCTCGAAGGTTGTCCGTCCTGCCTTTGGGGAGGCAGGAGGGAGTATGTAGGATTTGCACCGACTAAAACCCCTGAGTGGACACCATCTAGGCTCGGACGGTAAGACCCTGGAACCGGTGAGAACTCTACCGCAGTCCTACCTCTCCCGACGATGACTTTATATAGTCTAATCCCTTCCCTCAGTCTGGAGTTGGTCCACTCACCAGACTGAGTATCCTCTCGCATCTCTACCTATTATCAAGTAGTAGGTAATATTCAGGGAGAATTTTTTTAGTGTAATTATCTAAAAGTCTATCAAAATTATTTTTCTTCGTATTATTATCATTATTATCACGAACGTACGATAAGTATTGGTATATTTTATAATTTATAAATTAAATTACTGAACGTTTAATATTAAGTGGGTGTAAAGGTAAATTCCAATTTTTAAATAAAATTAGTTGTTAAGTTTTTTATAGCCTTAAAGTACTCTTTATTAATTGGAATTAACAAGAAACTAATAAGTGTAACGAAATTAATAGAAATTAACTAGAATTTAAAGAGAGAAGGAGAAGATTATAAAATCCAGATATAGGCTATACATAAATTTGTTTTTGAGTTAGTTAAGTGTGCATTTTTCCAAATTCAGTTGTTAATTTTAATGAAGTAGAGCACCGCTCATTCACCCTCTCTTTCTTACTAACATAGGTTATAAATAAACTGAAGATAATAACATTAATGATAACCAATCTACAAGAGCGTTCATCTGTTTTGTGTCAATCTCAGTTTAACCAATTTTTGTTTTTGAATCTTGAGAAACTAATCTCCTCTCTCTTTTGCCCCTAATTTCCCTTTTATATGTGATGAGTTTCAATAAACTGTTCCACTGTTTCCATGTTTCCAAGTTGTAAAAACTTTTTAGTTAAAGCTGTAGGTATGAAAGCTTTTTGAACATTTAAACTCGTAGATTATACCGGTAGAAAATTTTTCGCGGGCATTATTCGTTATGTTTGATGTTGCAAAAATTATTGGGTTTTTCATGAGCCGCGTCAAACTTATTCAACAAGCACCCAGCACTCCAACACTAAAAAAATGCGGGAAACTTGATTTTATAATAGTACCAAAAAATAACACAAATGTTTTGTCAACTTGGAGCTGCTAGCAGCTAGCTCATCCCTAAAATCGTGTTTCGAGAAAATGTTAACAATATTGTTAAGAAGGAGCATAATCAGCGCTGATTAAAGGTGAAACTACGAAATAATCAACGAATTAGGATTAAGATCTTCACTTAGATGACAATCAATACAAAAAGATAAATCTCATCAAAGGTATATTTATTTGTGTGCGAATTTTAGGTATCAGGTACAAAATCGAATGCAGGTGTGCATTGGCGTGTAATCTTAGTACCATAATATACAACAATCTCATTCATTATACTTGCTGTCGATTTGTGGTTTTTGAGCATATGGCTTTTATCAGTGTCAATTAAAGATGTTTTATTTACCTATTAATGAGCTTGACCTAAAGCGAAATCATTTCCTGCAGACTTATTACGCAGATAGAGGTTCCATGATTTCAACTCTTCAACTTGTATTTGTTTGAAAATACAAGTTGAAGCCATTTTCGCTTGAGAAACACCTCTCAGTTTCCAAGCCGTCTCGTCTGAGGAGCAAACTACAAACATTAATCCCACCAACTATGATTTCACCATAGTTAATGAAAGTTAGAAAAAAAAAAAAAAATCCGCCATTTGTAATAAATTTGAAAGCGCCTTCAAGTTTATGTTTAGATTTATTCTAAGTAGGAGTGATGAAAGCTAGAATGAGAAACAGAAAAATTAACGTAGACTATTTTACGACCCAAGTCTTTTCTGGCCACGGGAACTTCAAGAATTACTTAAAAAGATTTAAATGAGTGGACGATGACAGATGTCATCATTGCCAAAGAAATACAGAAGACGTCGAACATTTGCTATTCGAGTGTGACGCTTGAAGGGATCTGAGAGCTCATTCTCAAATTGATAGGTCTTTTTTAAACATAACAGATAAAAATTCCATCAGCTTAAATAATTTTCCAACTTTTGTAAAAGGAATAATGAAAAATAAGCATTAGCCTGGACTCCAATAGGTCTCCTAAAAGTATGCCTGTTGAATGTTAAATTCAATGATTAACAAAAATAAATAAAATAAAAAAAGGAAAAATGTATTTTTATTAATTTTGACTTAGTTTTTTATTGTCTCTGTAAAGTTAAATTATCTATTACAGTAGTTAATGTTAAAAATGTATGTATTTATGCAATTATGTAGTTAAATGTATGTAATGTAAGTAACGTCAGTCAAATATGCCTATTTACATTTTACATAACGGACATTTTATATTTACTGTATTATTTATCCTGTAAATATCAGTCAATATAAGCTATATTTTTCACAAAAAGGAGTGATGAAAACTACGCGACTGTAATATCCTATGTTAATGTACGAGTGAATGTGTGTTTTTACGGTTTTTAATTTAAAATTAACTGAATTAAATAAATTAATTCACTTAAACTAACACAATACACAATCCACCTATAATTTATTTATTTTTTTTTTGTTTTAAAGTATTGTTAGAAAACAAAAAACAAAGAGTCGTGGTAATGAGGTAAAAAGTAAATCCAAAATTGACATATTGAGAGGAACGAAAAGACATATTATCCCTCTAAAAAAGGTTAGGGACCTTTACTAAACTACTAAAAATAGTTTTCAGACTGTTAAAGACTTTTTTTACTGAATACCAACCCTTCGTGCGATATCTTCAGTACATTCACCAGGTATCGCGTGGTTGTGCCCTTCCGCCCCAAAAGTTTCACATTGATAACATCGTCGTCTCCCAAAAGCGGGGGGGGGTCTTTTCTGGCTCTTCTCAGTGCTCGGCTTGGGTGGCCTAAGTCACTTTCACAAAGTAACTTTTCTACTTTATCAAAAGATCGTAACAGACACGCGAGCCCCGAATACAAAGGATCACGTCCAAAGAGAACAAAGTCAGACACAAGTTCTCTGGGTTATTTAAATCATGTTTGAGAAAGGAAAAAAATAAAAATTGAATGGGGGTTCTTTACAAAAAATGCTTGACTTTTTATTAGATAGTTTGCAAAAAATGTAATGAAAAATGGTTTGACAATCGGAACTGGGTTATTCATTCCAAACTTGGTACAATGCCAAATTTCTCCGCCTAAGTCAGGTTTCCAGGCTTGTCTTTTCTTTGTTATTATTATTATTATTATTATTTTTGGTATCCCAAAAATCCACATATGTGCTCTTAAATCAACCAACTTTTTTTAAATCTGATTTTCTATTTTGTCATTTGTACTCGAAATAGAAGTCGAACTTATTCAGTGGTATCCTGACCAAATAATTCACACTCACGCCTCCTCTCAAATGGGCTCCCCATCTTCCTTCAACCTCAATTCAAATCAAATAGAATTCGTTGAGCATTTTACGATCTTTTGTCTTAGGTTGTCCCGTAAGTTTCTTTCATTTTCTAATACGAAATAAATACACAATATTTACTGCTTAAGGTGTTATTTAGTCTGTTATATTTTAAGAACCAATTTGTTCTATTACCTTCTTACATTTCTCATAAACCCTCATTATGGCTTCTTTTCAAGAGTCCTGGAGGTGAGCTTTTATTTCGCTGATGGAGCGAGATCTGGAGACTACATGAGATTGAGTAAAACATCTTAATCAAACTGTTCAGAGCTTACCGCTAATGCAATACGTATTCTCGCTACAGATCTAAGCTAAGCTCTAGATTTTAACAATTTCATTCAATACTGTGCAAAAAAAAACAATTCTCAAATACAGTGCTAAAAAGCACTTATAAAGGTCGGATTAACGTGGAAAAGGAAATTTGAAAGGTTTTTAATGTCTGACTAAGTAAAAAATTCGCGCTTTATTTTTTATTTTTATTTTTTTTTTGAAATTTCAAACGTCAAACAACTTTCACCGAATTCATTATTGAAATCAGTATGATGATTTCTACAAGTATTTATTAAATCAATCGATAATAAAAACAAAAATACTAAAGTATGTACACACACCCACTCCAATTGGGGTTCGTTATTACAAAAACCAAACAAAAAAATTGACTTTCACTTTGGATTCGTTCGGATTACATTTCAACAAGATTTTGTCAGAAACCTTTTTTCCTTCACCAGCAAATACGGCTCACCCTACACTACATAAGTTCGTTTTTACCACACAAATTTATTTTGTCTTACAGACTGAACCCACATACCCCAAAATTAATTTGGTGTTAGAAGAAAGGTATTGATTTTCCAGGCGTAGAAGAACGAAACCCTGCAAGAAAGAATATCTCCTGTTTTTATGAACTAAAAATTCAGAACATATTCACAAACAGACAATAGCTTAATTAAAATAAACCTGTAAATCAAAGTCATGATTGAAATCTATGTAAATGGCAGAGTGGAGTAGGGAAGAAGAAGAAAATGCAGAGGAGAAAAGTATGGAAGATAAGCAACATTTAGGCCTATTTCTTTGATCTCTTAGTTCAAGTGACTTTGTTAAATGGTTTTATCCTTTTTCCAATTTTGCATTTGCTCTGAGTAAAAATTTCAAGTTCACCCCAAGTGGATCAACGTGTTTCGTGGGAATTTCAGAATTCTCTTTTATCATTCAGTCATATTAATTTAAGCGGAGTTTAATTAATGTTATTAAATTAACATCTTGTATATGTCCTGCTCCATTCGTGCGACTTCTGATTTACGTTTTCCTTAGTTAAGCAAAGAACTTGTGTTCAGAGGAGCACAAAGAAGAAGGAGAATTTTTTTTTCATTCCTTCCATCGTCAAGGATCTATATGTTGTCACTCCTTAATATTTGAGTTTTAAATTCTGAAAAATTCAAATTTCTGTGTTACTGATTGAAATTAAGTAGCCTATTGTGGTTCGAGTAGATGAACTTCATTGACGCAAGCAGCATTGAGGCTCATAACTTGACGAAACGTCTCTTTAAGCGTGATTTTCTGCAAAACAATGGCCTGCGTTAAATCCCTCACGTTGGTGAAACACATATGTCAGAACATGGCAGAGACAAGACTAAAGAGATGAGAATTTAGTCATGATCCTCCCTGGAATTTAATCAATTTATGGAAGTCCACTGTTACTATGTTATTAAGAAGAGACTGTCGAGTAAATTTGCAAAGCTATAATATAATATATAAGAGGAGAGTATTTTTATGGAGGGAAGGGTCCATCTTAGGGTTTTCTCCAACTTCCTAATAATGTCCTGATTGCAGCCATTAAAAAGCTTTATTGTGATTTAGCCTTTTACTTTTATTGCGGGGACAGAATTTTCTCGGTACATAAACCTCAAAGCCAGCCCATCTTTGCTTCTTTTCTTTTTCATTTAATTTCATTTGTTTGGTTTTCTTCCGTCTTCTGAAACAGGAGAAAAGCTTTCAAAGATATTTTCGCAGTAAAAGCTTTTTTCTCCCCATGACCTGATATTGAACTCCCAAATCTTACAAAACACGCACGCACAAACGTGGCTCATTAGGTAATTATCCATTTGTTGAAACAAACAGGTACCAATTCACAAATACCTTGGCTATGTTTCGTTGCAAATATTTGTTTATAAATAACTGGGTGGCAACGAGTTTGTACATTAAATAACGAATAATAATGATCTTCGAGGAATACTTACAGGCACCATTGGACCTAAACGGAGATATTGTAAAGGTGAAGAAACCGATCATCCTTTAATTTAATTTAAGAACCTGAAACAAAACAAAATAAAATAATTTTTTTTAAATATTAATTTATTGTATTACTTTTCTTGTTATATTTATAATAAAATGAAACGTTTCCACTGAGGGACATTTTGGCACAATGTTCTTTTCTGGGAAGAAATCAAAGTCTTTACTTGAATTTATTCTCTATCTTGAAGACACCAAAAAAAAAATCGCAGGGCTTTGGTTAAGAGTACGCCCCGAAATCACCATTTTTAGTTGAATACCACCTGGCACCAACCTAACAGTCGGAAACATTCGTAAAATTCTCGGACTTCTATTCAACAATAAATGGAGTTTCGAGAAGCACTGACAACGTCGCCACAAAAGCTAGTAGGACAGCTAGACTTGCTTGCTACTTGCTTTGCTTCTACCTAACATAGAACAAATTAGCATAAGAGTTTAGTTACTGAACGGGAACTTAATGACTATCATAGCGACTTAGCTCCTATCTGGGCAGAAACTGAAAAGAACAAGAAGTTAAAGCAAAAAATTCTATCCCTAGAGCGATGAATGAATCAGCGAGTCTGCAGAGCAAACAAAACAAGCAAAAGGTTCAGCAGTGATCCTCGTAGGTACTCCACCACTTAACATCCTCACCAGAGAACGTGAAAGCCCTAAGAATAAGTCACAGTCATCATGCTTTGGCTGTATGATCTAATGTTTTTGAAACTGTATAGCATTAATTTGAAACATAAATCACTATTATTAGTGACAATAATGCGGAAGGCCTAGTGTAGAGGTTAAAGTTCCTGACTTGGACGTTATGACCGTGAGTTCGAATCCTCCTCCCGCGTCCTGTTACACCACAAAAATGGTGAAAAACGAGATTAAAACCACTGCTACTACCACTATTACTACTATCGATAGATAAAGAAAATGATAAAAATGTGACGAACAGACGATAAGAAAATGTGAAAAATTAAACAAAATTATTCAAACAGAATAATGGTTTCTTGCAGTATATTTTTCATTCAAATACTTTTT
Source organism: Columbicola columbae (assembly GCA_016920875.1). Taxonomy (NCBI): domain Eukaryota; kingdom Metazoa; phylum Arthropoda; class Insecta; order Psocodea; family Philopteridae; genus Columbicola; species Columbicola columbae. The sequence goes on from JADMLL010000007.1 coordinate 16,993,738, forward strand.
TATTCAATTGAAAGTCTTGCAAAGTTTTTATCTTCGTTCAATTTAAAAATGTTATTTTTCCATAACTTGTAATTTCCCTAGGGTTAAAAAACCAAAGTTTATTTTTTGATTTATTTTTTATTATAAAAAAAAACTTCTTTTTAAGTCCTAAAAGTCAAAAAAGTGAAAGAGGATGAATTCCTCCTTTTTTCTTTTTTTAATTTGTAATTAAGGCTAGATTTCTTTTCATTCGTTAAAACAATATTCCTGTTAGTTGATAACTGGAAAAACGTTTGATAATTTTGGCGTTTCTCTCATCCTTTTACATCACCTCTCCCTTTCTCTCTTCCTCTTCCCGGGTGTAAAACAATCTTCATCTTCTTAAATTTCTTTCTCCTCTCTTCGGGTCTACTTTTAAATCCTATCATGAGAGCGGCCTAATTTTTTCCACAGCTTTTCTTCTAATGTTTCCTAGACCAGAGGTAACCGATAAACTATGTCGGTTTACTCTGGAATTCAACGTATATTTAAAAGAAATGACCGTGATGGTCGGAGTTATTACCCCCGAAACGATGGCTAATCCATGGTCGTATTTTCCATGACGTGGGGGTTTAAGATGGAGGTCCACCCAGGCAGTGTTCCCTGTACCTGGGTAAGGCTACTTACTCGGGGAGGGCGCCAGGTATCCTCGAGGCTCCGTTCACGACACAACTCCATTGTGCCACGCAACCCATCAGTACGGGTCGCCTAACACCTTAGGGTTGGAAGGCTGATTGCAGTGTGAAACCACTGGGCAGTGGGGTCGCCACATCCCTTCACCAAGCCTTCTTACTTATTATCTTTTTTTGTATGTTGTATCGGATTAGCTAGGTAATGTTCAAACGTGTTCCCAAATATGAGACAATGCAATGGAAGGCAATAAGATTCGGCACATGCAGACAATAATACAAGTGATTTGAAAATTTTTTTAAGCCTTTCCTTTTAGGGTCAGCACTAGAAACAGAGATTTGAGACGTAGTTTGCGCCACAGAGAAATAAATGACACTTAAAAGATCAAGTTCATCGTTTTCGACAACGTGTACTTCCCACAAGAAGTGATTTTTTCATTAAAAGCATAAAAATAGAATTACACAAGAAATTGAGAGATTGAAATGTAACTTAGTCCAGCAAAATTTTTGTAATATTAATATATTATAAATACATATGTATTTGTTATAATGACGCAGAGCACGAAAATGCCTCCACAATTAGCGATATTCGAGGTTTCAAATCATCTCTGACTGTTTAATGATGTCACCTCGTATTTTTTGTGCATGGCCAAGGTCAGAAGCGAATGAAAAAGACAATTTAAGATTTGAAGAATGTTTGTCGGTATGAGTGCTTAAAAACACCAAGGTTGCCCTGAAGTTTGCTCGAGGTCACAACAATTATATAAAGTTTTACCCATAAATTATACGAAATGTTATAGCATGCATGCCATATACCCACACGTCATTTAACCATTTGCTTACATTGTCATTATCAGGAGGTCGTCTTTCTCGGAAACAGACCATAACCAACTAATATTCACTCAAATTTGACTTTAAAAGCGGCTTTTCCATTTACCATTAGTGAAGAAAGGCAGCGATTCTGTTTACACGACCCTTGAATATAGGATATTATCGGATTTTATATTTACTAATAAGCTAAAAGGTGGAATCTGATGGGCCTTGAATTATATTTTTAATGTGCTGAATTCAAATTCCAAAATTCGATTTTGTTGTGATACCAATTGCAAGCTAAAATCTTTATAGTAACTCGAAACCCTTTTGAACTATCACCGAGTTATTTAAAAGTAAGAAGTTGAAAGGGGTTGTTGTTCTGAATCAATCTCTTTAGGTTTGGCCTAATAAAAAAGAATTCAATACTGTGCCGACAATAAACTTCCTTTGACTTTTGATAGTAGGTGAACCTGGAAATTCAAATATCGTCTAATTCTCGTCATTTCATATGCAAACATTCATAGTCAACCGTACCAAATTCTAGCTCCCAATTGAAATATTTACGGCAAACGTCTCTCCTCTTGATTTCCATTCTTCAAGCTTCGCGAGCACCACTCTCTTCTGTAACCGACGGCCTAACTCTCTACCTTGGTCGTCACCAAAGCTTGGTTTTAACTTAATTATAAAGGAACTTGGAAAGAAAATTCTTCCGCGAATTCAAACGAATTATTGTTGACTATTCCTCCTCCCTTTCCACCATCCCCTCACCGAATCTGAATTCCAAGAACCCAAAAAAATATCCATTATTTGTTATTACCGTATCAAATTTTGAGAAGTTGTTGTCCTTGTAAAACTCAGATTTGGTCTTCCATGCTTTCCTTATAGAAAAACTGGGCTCTTAAAGAGTTGCCCAACCTCAGAGGCATAGTCCATGACCTAATGAAATATTTTCTGGTAGAACCTCTATAATTCCAGACACGTCACAGAATACAGTTTATTCCGGACGTAACAGTTTCCATAACTTCCTATTTTTGTTTCATGTGGATCTCGTCGCAGAAATAGACAACGGATCCTAAATTGGGATCTTTTTGTGTCACCTAGGTAATCCCTTTGTTAAATCCTAATTTCTGGTCTTATTTCAATTTATAAGTGATTGTAATTAAAATTTTATCAAATACAAATAATTCACCTCAATTGTATGCCGTGCAATAGTGGTCTTAAATACAAAATTGTCAAGAATAAATTTAATCCCCCAAATGAGTGCCCCAAGAAGAAGGTGACGACGTGTTCGAGGTCGAACATGCTAATGAACGACACTTACAGACTAATTTGTCTGTGGACCGAGCTTCGACACCACCAATGAGCTCATTCCAACACAGTCTTTCAAGTTAACTAGTGAAATTAAGGAATAATGCAGCAACCATTCATAATGAATATCCTAAAATATATATTTTTTTAATAAGCTTAATTTCAAAATGACTGCAAATCTAAAGTCTGGATTCTATTCTACAGTGGGCATGTTAAGTAGTAGGAATTGGAAACTCAGCTACAAACTAATCCCTTTCAGAGGAATAGTTCCAATGATACTCGGATGCTACTGCTCAGTTTACTCTCCTACGACCTAGGTTGAACAAGACTGAAAGGCTTACAAAGGTCCTGCCTCATAAGAACCATTCTTAGCTTTAACACTTTACCGATTGAAGCCAATTATGTCATAGCAAAAATGAATGGTTCAAGTTGAAAGGAAATTCTTGGATCTATGTATGGGACTCAATTTAGTGTAACTTTTATTAATGGCTCCATATTTGAGACAACAAGTGGAAATGAAATAACATCAGGGAAGGCAGTAACATATACAAATGCCTACATTTATAGAACATGGCAGGAACGGTGGAAATCGTCCAGAAAAGGCTGAATTACTTTCCTTCAATCCAGAACAGTATCAAGAACAAAAACATTGTTATAAACTGGCCCATATTTCAAGTATTTTCTTCACGTGGGGACTTGACAAGTTATCTGGCACCCTTTCAATTGACAAATACTGATAGGGGCCTCGAATGTAACCTAAACTGTTCGATCGAACGAAGGTTTCGAGGGAGCCGACATCCAGGTTTCAGCAGGGGAACGTGTGACTTGCCTTATTAATATATATATTGTTTTCTATGCCTAGGAGGCACATAGGGCCGCAAAAAATGTCCTCCACTTGTCCGTGTTGCACGCCAAGCACTTCGCCTGTGACCATGTCATCGGTGGCTTAAGTTTGGATAGTTCAGCAGCTATCGTTGACCTCCACGAGCCCTTGGGTCTTCCTTTGGTGCGTTGGCTGGCGGAGTTCCACTCTAGGGCTTGGTGACAGATCTCTTTTGCGCCTTTCCTTAAGGTGTGCCCGATCCACCGCCATCTTCGTTCGCGGATTTCCACCACCAAAAGCCTCTGCTTCCATTTTGTGATAAGGACCTCATTTGTAAGCCAGTTGTCAGGCCACCAAGTCTTTGTTATGTAGCTAAGGTAGCGGTTGACAAAAGTTTGGAGTTTGCGGGTGACCTCCGAGGACACTAGTCAGGTTTCGTAGACGTATAGAAGTACGGATTTGACATTAGAATTGAAAATTCTAATCTTTGTCTTTAAGGAGATTCTTGATGAGCGCCAAACAGTTCTCAGACTAGCGAATGCAGCCTTCGCTTTATTTATCCTCACATTGACATCAGTTCTAGCTCCACCGTCGTCCGTTATCTGGCTGCCAAGGTATTGGAAAGAGTTGACCTTTTCTATTTCTTTGTTGTAAACTCTAAATGTTGGATTTGTCGAGTTTATGCCAATAGACTTGGTTTTGGCGACATTAATGTGGAGGCCCATTACGACAGAGTGGCAGGCTAGGTCGTTTAATTTACTTTGGATGTCTGTTTGTCTCTGAGCAATCAGGACGATGTCGTTCGCAACTACCAAATCATTAAGGTGTTCCATAGTTATGGGATGCCAGAGCAGCCCACGTTTGGGGTTGGTGTCAATCTCTCCGAGTAATACCTCGTCTATTGCCATGAGGAATGGTAAAGGCGATAAAATACAGCCCTGTCTCACTCCAGCCACTACATTTATTGGATCGGACAGAGCTTCGTTGTGAACAACTCTGCTCACGAATGATTTATATTGACTCAAGATAATATGTTTGATGATTGAGACTATTTTCTCAGGGAGTCCTTTGCGTTAAGTGTACTCCAGAGTTCGCTATGACTTAATCCGTCGAAGGCTTTCTCGTAGTCAACAAACACAAGATGTAGTGTGTCTTCTAGTTTGTACACCTGTTCTAGGATGATTCTCAGCGTCGCTATGTGGTCTATGCAGGATTTCCCGAGATGGAATCCAGCCTGCTGGCGTCTGAGTGTTAGGTCTATTCTCTCTTGTATCCTGTTTAGTATAACTTTACAAGTCTTGCCTTATTGATTATTCTTAAATTCGCTGTCCATTCATTCGCAAGCTTCTGTCACGATCATTTTGACGGGTGTTTTACTTACTACTGCAATACTTACTACTCATGCTTATTGGCATATCCACAAATAAGCATTATAAAGCAGATAATAAGCATTATATCACGAGAATGAACCAATTTTATCATCGGCACTATTTTCCGTTAATGGTGGCCAGAAATCCGTCGACCGAGGAGAGTGTGATCAAGCAAGCACAGGTGATTCCGCACATTCACCTGTCTAAGAGAGCCACACACGAGAAAGAGTCACGCTCAATTAAACTTAGCTTATATAATGAACAAGTTGAAAACAAAACCGGGCGAGCAGGATATGCGAGGAATCCGCTCGCCATAATAAACTGATGAATTTAACCGGTCGGGAATTCAGTACAGCGCGAATCCGGAAGTTTTCATTTCCTCCAACATCCTTAGTTTTACGCAAAGCCAAATGATAAACTGATTGACTGCCGAAGGAAATTTCCCAAATTCACCTTCAAAGATTTGTTACATGATTATCGCAAATGGTTTTCGATGATTTGGAACGCGTGTTTATAGCTGTGATATAGCCAAAATGATTTCGTTCAACAGCCTACAGCCTTAACACTTTTTAAAGACGAAATGAAAAATGCATTCCTCGCCCCACCCCGCCCCAGTCATCCATCCAGGCTGGATTTCTGTAGCTTTTCGGTCGCGAACAGGTTGATCAAAAATCCTGACAGTGTGCTCTTGTATAGAGAAATCGTGTGTAGTGTGTACCTTTTAATATACTGTATATTTTTTGCTTTATGACCCATAATTTAAAAAAAAACTATTAATATCTTAAACTTTTTACAAAAATATAACTTTTAAACTTGATTTATTCAAGCCTGAATTATTTTTATTATAATATACTATAAATTTATAAAAAATTACAAAATAACCAAGCAAGTTTTTGTACTGTTAGCACGAAGCTTCTATTAGTATCCATCTAGCTTTTCTTCTGTTGTTCTCACGAAGCTTATTTTTTATAAATGGCGACCACTAGTGATTGTCGATGATCGCCTTTGAATGAAAGCAATAAAAATCATGAGAAAGGGTAAAAAAAGCAAAAGGAAGTAAGTAAGTAAAGCTTCAAGTTGTAAGATGAAGTTAGTCGTATTCAAGTTATCAGAGGATTGACTTGTGGTTTGGTTGGAGGTTAGCAAAAGTTAGTGGCAATTAAATTTGTAAAATAAAATAATTGGGGAAAAGTAGAACAAAATCGAGAGCCCCTGTCAAAACTTTATAAAGGCAAAATTGAAAAATGTGCGATTAACGTAACAAACAAACCACATGTCGCTATTTGGCTTATAAATTAGTGTTTTCCAAGCTTTCATTGATCACGAACACACAGCTAAGCATTCAAAGCCTGGCTTTTTGGCACCCGGAGAGGGCAATTATTAACTAAAAGCCAATTACACCCGTCAAAAGAGTGAGACTTTCATTCTTTTTTTTTATTAATTATTTAGGAAAACCACGATGGAGTTGGACATGTGACATTTGCTTACGAAAATTCAACATATCTCCTCTGTGGAGAGTTTTTTTGAAGATTCTACGACATATAATAAAACTTTTATTTTGAAATCATACATTAACACACCTTGTTTTGTCACATAATCGTATGTGAGTTCCCTTCATCTAAAACAGTGGTTCCTACTAACCCCCAAGGATTCCTGGTATCACTTATGGAGTTCCCGAAAAATTAAAATTAATTTGGGGGTCTGAACGAAGTCGAGGGTCCGCACAAAATTTGCTACAAAGTACACTCATACCTCGCTATACGGCCGCTCTTCGATTATGGCATGTTTTCGATTTACGGCCTAAAATATTTCGATATAACGGCCAGAATGTGTCAAAGGTACTGGCACAGAAGTTAATTTCCTTCCTGAAATTGGGCACAAAAATTTTGGGTCTAGAACATGATCTCGGCTTTGAAGGTTTGAACGAACGTGATGTGCTTGATCAACTTAAAGCAGATAGGGGAACTCATTTAGTGGCAAGCAGAACTGGCATTTGTTGAAGAGACAGAGCCTATTGTATCCAAACAGCAAACATAAAAAAATTTATTGAAACAAGGAATAAACATCCTCCTTGAAAACCATCCTGATGTCGAACGTAGCGCTAAAGTTTCTCGAGGAAATAACTGAGTCATTAGCTGTTATAAATTACTGATGAACGAAATAGACAAACAACGCTGGACAATTTTTTTAAGCCAGGCCAAATTCTGATTAGTCACAAATTTTATGTCAGTTTATTTTGAAGTTGTTTCATTTTTGTTTATAGGTTATTGTGGGTTTTTAGGGTCTGTTATTATTTTATGTGCAAATGTATGTATTTGCTGTGTATGCATTTTTGATTTAAATGAGATAAAATGCATTTTGAATGAGAGACCATGTTAGATTTTTAACAAATTTGGAATCGATTTCATTGAATTTATACGAATTTGTATTAGAATAATTGATTCGTTATACGGCATTTCGCTTTACGGCCAAGTTTCGGGGAACGTATCTAGACCGTAAAACGAGGTATGGGTATAATAAATATGCTATCACCTATTATTATTTGAAATAACAAAAAATTAAAATAAATTAAATGTTAGCAATTTTTAAGACCAGAGAAAAATAGAAACTTTAGTGATTGTTTAAAATGCCCTATGTAACTACTACTAACTACTGGAATACATATATAATACCTTATTATGAATGAATTTTGACAAAACATAATTAATTAGTTCACAGATAAAATTTTTAGGAGTTTAAATTGAAATTGGCTGTGTTTAATGTAAATTTGAACACAAAAGAGAGGAAACCTGAATTTCTAGAGACAGCAAAAACATTTAGAAATCATTAAATGGATGACGATTGCAAGAAAAGGGGGATTTTCATTTTAAATTAAAAGCAAGCTTAAGTGTGCTGAAGAAGACGTAGAGAGCCAAATGGAAAAATCTTAGAGAAATTAAAAGCAAAGCGGATGAGGAGAAGAAGGGGGTAAACCGGTTTCAATTAGATCAAACAAGAAATTAAAATAGAATGAGGAGCACCTCTGGGACCTCTTGACTCCTGAAAGAGTGAATTGGTTTAAAAGAGAATGTTTCCCGAAAAGAACTTGAATGAGAATTGGTTTTAATAGTCATTCCACTCTACCTCACCTCCATCCTCTTCTTTAGCGTTTCCCATACTGTACATCATTCCCAGACAAAATTTCGAACACAAAAGTAAAAATTAAAATTTTTCTGTATTTCAACCTTAGACAGAAAGGGGTTTGACCGTCGGGGTTTGTGCCCAACTCTAAAATTGTACCGCTAGCTAGCCGTTTCCTTTTATTGAGCCTTATTTGTCTTCCTTCAGCGACTGGACACTTACATCTCATCAAAAATCCATTTTTGGCAGCATCTTGTTCCAGGGCAAACCCCTGGTTTTAGGTAATGAGCCTCTGACCATCTGACCACCTTTCAGTTAAAAAGAACCAGACACTAACGTATTTTTAGTCTTTAGTTCTAACTCCAACAAACAACTCGTGAGATTAAAGGCACTGAAGGAGACATCGAACCTGAAGGAAAAACAAACAATAACCGCCAATATTGCGACTGACAAATTCAATTTACATATGCTTGACATGACTTGAGAAGGAGCGTGGGAGGAAATACAGGCTTTTTTAACCCGTCCCATCCTTTTCCGATCCTCGCATTTACAGAGAAAACTAAATCTTATTCTAGACGAGTGGAACTCAATCAAATCACGAAAAGCTTCAAACAAGGTACAAGGGCTTTCCTATCTCAAGGCAAGTAATGAAGAATTGCGCGCACATGCTGAATAGTCGAAACGTGGCCTTAAAACCTACTCATACGAACTTTGCATTCATTTCTGTAGACTATAACATCAAAACACCTGCTGCCCTCATCACGTTCTTCATGTAATTCATTCTGTAATAGGTCTTTTGTCTCTCACATTATAATGGTAATCTCTTAATGACAACTATTCTTGAAACGATTAGTCAGATGACGAAGAATTAAACGGACCGGAGTGATGTTTGGGTAGCAGACTACTCACTATTTTTGAGTCACTCGTACAATTGTAATATGCATTTGGCTGAAGTCGTAGGACGAACGGCAAACAAAAACCGACGCTGTAATAAAGCGAAACATTTTCGAACAGCTTGGAAAAAGGAAAGAAAGACCGACATAAATCGTAAAAATGTCAAAACAATGGCCAGGAGCATCAAAACCAATTTCTCAAAGGATGATAAAGATGGCGGAGATTTTTTAAATGTATGAATAGTGAAAGTTGAATATTATTACGGTTAACACGAATTCGTCGGATGATGAGTTTCTCACAGGTTCATATAAGGTGAATCATTTTGAGAAAGAATGTTTGGTTTGTGATACGGGGATGCAGCCATTTGAAAAATGTGAGTGGGAAATTTGCCAAAATCGAAAATTTGTTTTGTCTTTACGTGTATACCAGCGGGGTAAAAAAAAGACCAATTTGAGCTTAATCTTGATTCTCCCATGGCATGTAATCGACAAAGCACTACTTCACCTCAGAAACAGTTGTGTGGTCCACGGGTGAAGTGTCCCTCAAATTTAAGCAAGAGGGAATGGTGAGGGCTTGCCTAAGGCTGACCATTAATTATCATTTTTTCCATCTTTCTATTTGTCATTATTATGAACCGAATGCTAAAATTAAATTGTGCGTCAAAGGCAAAGAGAAGCTGCGCCATCTTTGGCATTAACACATCTTAGATTCACAACGGTTTGCATATAATTTGGGCAAACTTGCCCCCAAGAATCTACTTTAATTAGCTTGATTATTGATTTGAATGATAAGCAAAATACAATAGATAAATATTCAACTTCACAAAGTAATTTCGTTCATAAACAACACTCAACAATGGTCTGTTATGTTAGGACAATATCTGACACATACTTTTTATAATGCTTGGAATGCTTGGAGGCTCTCTTCAGGGCATACTTAAAATAATGAATCAACTCCTAGATGAGCGAATTTTGTACAATTTGCCACCTTCCTTTTCTTTCTCCATTTCAGCCACACTTTTACATTTTTTAAACGACCCATTTTCAATAAAAGATGTTCGACTAAAATATTGTCTTTTTTTGTTCATTTTAAAAGGAATCATATGACATTTACTTAATTGAATTTAGGGAGGGTAATTCCTTGAGTGGCTCGAGCATAAACGGCAACCAGACCCATATTATACTTAAGGCGTCACCCTGGCTCGACAAACGTATGGTGTTCTTTTACAAAATGCCATGGGAAGTGATTATAATGTTGATTTCTACAAAAAAAAAGGTTTTTTTTGGTTGTTGACTGGGTTCGTAAAAAAGTGATAAATTATTAGAAAAAAAGAAAGACCCACAGAATAAGGGACTTCAGTGGGTACTGTTCTTTGCCCTTTTCGAATAACAAAACGCTAGCATAACTTGAAAACTTACTATTATCAAGAACTTACGGAAGAGGAGTAACCAAAGCTTCTTTAGAAAATTACTAAGAATTGTGCCTTTATACTTTTTTGGAACTACTTTCGCCAAACTGTTTCCATTTGTTCTCCAGCCCATAATAAAATTATTTCCAACTTGTTAGTCTTAACATACCAAGAAAGTCCTTCGGAGACCCCATAAAGTAATTTTGGCATTGGTTCTGTCTTGATTCTGAAGTTCCGGCAGTCACCTTTCGTTCCGTCATCTTTCGTACCTTTTCTCGGTTTTAAGACTTTGTCTTCCCTCTTCTCAAATGGCCAACGTTCCTCCAGTTTTTCTTTCAAAGTTATAGAACTGGGAAGGAGAAAAAAGCCATTCCTCCTACATTTGTATCCGGAAACTGCAGCTGCCGTCACCGTCTTTGGGAAGAGTCTAAAAAGTGAGATCCTGTCTTAAGTATAATGGCTAATTTTTTCTTTATTTTCATGTGTCCCTAATTACCTTAAGTTACATAATATATAGATACCGTTATAAAAAGTTGTCTCAAAAAACTGTTGAAAAATCAAAAATGTGCTAGTACATGTGTCTACTTTATGAAATCTGATTGCTTTTTTTTTCACAGGTTCTGTACTCGTCATATTAAATGATAAAGGTTGTTTATATCGCACATTTCGTTTCTGTTTCAATAAGAAATAAAATTTATTGTATATTGTACAAATTATGAAGAATGGCTGTATTGTTTGCGTAACCGTAACAGATCATGTGCTACTTTCCTTTGTACATATGATAGTTTTGCTGGTCTCCCTCACAACCAACAAACGTCCATATTCAATTCCTTAAAATCTTAGTTGTAACAAATACATAAGAGAAGCATTTAAACAATTCAGATTCTGTGAAAACAATAAAAGTACAATCAGGTTTTATAACGTGGAATACCATATTATAAATCAACGCTCTGTAAGCATACATTATTTATTAATAATTCAAGCAGTTTAGGACACACGCAAACATCAAGAGAAAATTAGCTATTACATTTAGGACAAAATCAACAAAAATCTCCCTCCGGGGTCCATATAATAAGTTACAAGGTTCAAAGTCAATAAAAATTCTTCAGATGTAAGTAGTACGTACGGGCAATTTTCGCTTTTTTAAAATCGGGAGCTCAGATCTAAAGCAGAAAACAATGTCTTCTTCCTCTGTTTCCTTCTTTATTTTGGCTTTTTTCCTTATTGCGAATGAATTAATTTTTAACAATTTAAAAATAAGTTTTTACAAGTGTCAAAAACATGTTTCTTAATAAAGCCTTGTAGAATTAACTCTTTGTTGTCTTTTCTTTTGTAGTCGGTTTCATTGTGTCCTTTATGACGTCATAAACCAAGCTGTTAAAAAACTAATTCAAAGCCATCCGATTACGATCATAAGGAGAAGAAACTTTAGCGTTCCCTAAACTTTTTGTTTCATTTTATTTTTCACACCAATGTTCAAGAATAAGTTTGTAGTCAAAACCGGAATTCTCCATTAAATAATTACGATACGTAAGGAAAGCTAATGGTATTTTGTAAGAATGTGGGGTGGAGGTGAAGTAGGAGCAGGAGAGGAAAAGGACAAAAAATGGGAAAGATATCAAGGTGTCAAAAGGAATTTGCCCACCCATCTCTTCGTTCAATCTGTTTCTTAAACGGGACGTGGGATTTGGTTTTATCATTTTCTGTTTAGTTATGTCGCCCTTTGTTTTTGACTTGTTTTTTTATTCTATTCGTTAATGGCGGTCGAAAATTTTTTCTCCTGCCTTAGATCCGAAGAATATCTTTTCAGAAAAAATGTCTTTTTTTTTCACTAATTCAATTTAAACATGGCTTTTAGTTAAAACCAATGCTTTTCACTATAATTTTTGATAAACTGTAAGACTTACGGGGCACAAATGTGAGACAGTAAATATTGATATTTGTAAATTGTGCATAAAAACGTAAAAGAAACAGAAAAAATTTAAGGGCATTCCGGAATTTGGCTCATCACTCACTAGAAAATTTTCACGGGAGCTCCCCAAGATAAACTAGCAAATCAATTTCAGAGGTTGTTTTAAGTGTAGGAAAAACTGGCAGCTCATGATTTACTCCTAAAGAAAAAAATCTGTTCTGGTAAGATTTTATTTAGATGAAGTGTCTCGTTTGTATTTACAGAATTCAAATATAAAAAAAGAAGTGATACAAATAAAATACAAAGGTTTACATAAACAAAGAAAAAAATACAAGTACAAATACATAATACGAAATAAAAAGGAAAGGATTTTTTGATGCTACCTCTCGTGGTTATTTTTTTGGAAATTTCACTCACAATTTAAAGCTCTTATAGAAAATTCATGATTTATTAGAAATGACATGTCACTAAGTTAACCTTAACGTTCGTCACCTTAACGGTTCGGAAGCTTTTCAAGTTTTTGTCCCGACAAGTTAGCTTATAAGATAAGTTTGTTGGCCAGGTTTCTTACAAGACATTGTTTTGCAACAAGCTCGTTTACTTTTTCATAAAAAGTTTTCCTAATTATTAAAACAATTTAAAAGACAGTCTACATCAAACCAACTTGCAGAGCCTTCTTCATCCCGCCACCATCAACTGATTACTGTTATGGCCAATTTCCATTTAAAGAATCCTCATTTTTCGAGCATGTCTAAGTGTTAATTGTAAAAGTCAACAGATTCAAAATGAAATAAATTTTATATTGGCACGGGTAATTGTTAAACGTTTCACGTAAGCATACACATACAACCGATGTGAAAAATACAAACAACGGCTTCAGTGTATCTTTATTATTTTCACTTCAACACTGTTCTTTAAAAACTTTATAATAAATGAGCATAAGGCGGCTCAGCTTTCCTCTTTTCCTTCTTAGAATTGAAATGTTCTCAGAAAAATATCTTTTGTATCGTTAGTAGGGAGAAAATCAACTTTCTTTTTTAAGTCTAACCAAGAGGCTGACATGAAGGAATAATATCGTAGCAATAATATTGTTTAAATTTTCGAGGTCGTTACTTATTATTTTTAATACAAACACTTTTTGGGTTGAGTCACAGGATTTTGGCTTGAATAAATGCTCATTTAAAGTTGAGCCCTTTCCCCTGCTTGGCCTAACCATTTTGCTCAAATCTTTGTCCTCTGTTCAATTTCCCTTTATCCACCTTTTTCATACATTGTCGTATGTGTTTTAGGTTTTTTGAAAAGTCTTATGCTTAGTTAAAAGTAATGATAAATTTGTTTAAATTTATTGGTGTCACCCATGTAAATCTGTAACATCAATATAATTTACAATTAAAGTACGGAGGTTTTATGTTCAGTTAAGGCCATCCTTGGAATAGTCCGACAGACCATCGTCAGCTTCTGGCCCGCAGTCCGGATCAACACGGCGTCCTCATAACTGACGCTGTCCATTCTACCCTATCTTTCCTTGCTTACCTCAACTTGACGTTCTTCAAATTCAGTGTTACCTCAATTTTTAAGTTTCAACTGATTTAAGTCACCGTAAGTGACCAATAAATTGTCTAAAATTTTGTTTCTGAAATTTAGTCGAGGGAAAACCATCATCCAATTAGAAATGACTTTGCTTCGTTTCCTCCGCTGTTAAATGAAGGTCTAAAAAATTGTCTGTTTATTTCAAATTTAAATAAACCACTGAATTTTAATCAGTTCGCTATAAATACTTCACTTTCTTAAATAATTTGTTTCTTTGTTACTATTGTTATCCTCAACTTTTATTTAATTTTTTTCCCAGAAATTTCCTTTTTTCGTGGGGGATGTTAAACTCCCATTTGTATTTTCTGAAGCCAAAGTACCATATTCTGCTTTGAGTTTGTTGAGGTGGTTGCCAGTAGGATTATAAATATTTTGTTTTATATTCAACTAGGGTTAGAGTAACCTTAGTGGAATTTAGTAACTCATTTGGGAATGTCACTGTCATTCGTTTTACTGTTCATGTCATTTTAAGTTACTGTATAGGTGCAACAGAGTTAGATTTTTTTCCTAATTATTAGGAGAATTGTCGTTTGAGAAGGAGTTACATCTTTGGTTAAATGTTTAACTATCGACAAAACAATGCAGAAACTAAGAAAGTCGCAATCTGTTAGAAACCAAATTATAAATGTGTTGCTTGTGGTCCGAAAGTAAAAATAGAAAAATTTGTTTTAAAAATGAACATGAAAGGTATCCAAATGTTCAGACTTGCGGCCACAAAATGTAAATGTTATTTAATTCTGTGTAAAGTGATTCATTTAGCTCAAGGCCAAGAGGCTGAGAAAGAAAAGGAAAGTGTCACAAAAGGCAGCCCGAATGAATCACTTCTTATACCTGTAAATATTCACAAATTGTAAAATGACCCATCCGGACAAAGGCCGAGGTATGTTAAGGAAATGTCTCATTGTTTTATAGGCCGCCCGGATGGGTCATTCAATGAATGTCTTTGTTTGTCAACCCCTTTTTGGGGTATAAATACTGCTCCAATTCATTTAATAAACTATTTCGAATTCAGGAATCAGTGGTCTCCTTATTTTAACCTTACCACACTTCAATCACCACAGGGGTGATCTTAAGGCAGAGGAGTTGTCCATTGCATAACTTCCTCATTTTCATCATCAGCGACCGCCACAGGAAGAATCAACTCTGAAAAGTCAGGGTTTTCTTCGTTCGAAAGTTCGAACACTAAACAAAAGAGAGTAAGCAGAACCGTGTATCACTTATATAAGCAAACTAGGATTTGACACTTAGTCCATTTAAACGTACTGTATATAAGTAATTGGCGAAAAGGATTTTATACTCGATTGCTTTTCTCTCTCTTTTCATATTCATTTCTTAGAAGATAATAAACTGACGGGCGAATTGCGTAATTTCGTGCTCAAAATGTTTGCGCATTTCCATTTTCTAACAATAGTTATTTAGTACTAAACCAGTTTTGCGACGTATTCTCAATAAATATTGGTTTTTTAAACTTTTTTAATTTTCAAAACATAATAATAATAGCAATAGCTTATATTGATGGAATATTTTACATGTTTTACACGTTGGTTACATATTTTACGTGTTTCAAAACATAAAACGACGAATGATTGCTCACATTACCCAATATTCCTGTATTAATATTAATATGTCGCATAATAACAAATCTTCTGGCAGGAAATTTCAAATAGTCTTCAATAGGGTCTCATTTTGGTCAAAATAGTGCTTAGAGAGGACATATAAGTGCCGAAAGGTAGCACTAAAGACATTAGGATGATTATTTTAATAATCATTAAAGCCAAATATTAAGTCTATAAAAATTTTCAAAAAATTTTCAAAAAATTTTTATAGTGGGTGCAAAAATGCGTTAGGGGAACTTGCAATACTTCAAAGATGACTTGGTAAAGGTTAAGAAATTTAATATGCAAATATGTTTATATATCAATTATTATATTATTATATTATATTATGTATGTATCCTTGATTAGCACAAGGGCTTTAAAGAGGAGGAAAAATAACAACACATAATTTAAAAAAAAAAAGAATAAAAATAAAAATATGGAGCAAAATTGAAGCCCTTATCGTGCAGGATAAACTCCTTATCTTTAGACTTTTGGACACATAGTTATATATACTCAGCATGCTGTTCTTGCTTGAATTGCTGAGCAGCTGTATATATGCCTCGGTTGCGTCAGTGTCAGGGTCGCAGCACTGTGGCAGATAATATTTCCTCATCAAGCGGTAAGCTGTACCCACCGTGGATGATTCTATTGAGGCAGATTCTGGCCAGTTCGTTTTCGTCCTTTGCCAGGAGTGAGTCCCAGAATTTGAGTACCCGTCTGAGTGCTAAGCATCCTATCGGGATTGCTCCTGTCTCCTTACTAACCATGTAATTTGGCCAATTTTCTTTAGGTGCCAATCGTATATGGTTTTATGATATTTGTTTTTTATTTTCTCCAGTTCTTGGAGGTAGTTTAGATTCCATATTTTTGCACCATACAAGAGGACAGATGTTACCGGGACTGTAATAGGTAATCCCCGGAAAACGGGTTCTGCATCTTGGCTCGGATGATAACTTCTTTGAGTCCGTTAAGCGCGATAGTGGATTTAAGGCAGACATTGCTTACCGCTCTATTAAAAGAGCACGAAGACGACGATATTGTTCCCAGATAGTTATAATGGTTGACGATTTCAATCTTATCGCCCTCCAGTTCAAAGTGGATTTATGTATCAATTATAAAAAAATAAATTTTGCCGAAGTCACATTAGTCAAACTGGATTTTTTCTGACTTAGCCAAAGGGGCCTTTTTCACATTTTCTGAAAATTTATTCTACGTTTTTCTCATTAAAAACTTTATTTTTGTAATTTTTGAGTTTTGCGTTGGATGACTGTCCCTAGAAAATTTGCAATTTAACCTTTGCGTCACTTCTAAATACTTTTGAACCCAGTAATCAATTTAAAGATCGACTATCTCTCTCATTATCAATATTTGAAATTTCGGCTTTATCATGTCCTCAACGGTGTTCATTTACAGAAATTATGTCCTTCAAAATCCAAAAAAAATTATTTATAATAGAGAAAATCAGCATAGCCACATACAGTATATTGTTTTTGGGTAATTTGGACCCAGAGTCCACATTTACCACTATAACCAAACTTAAGTAGTTTTATTCAAGTTATTTTTCTATCTATTACATTAATATATTTTATACTACAAAGATGAGACTTGGTCATTGGAAGATGGTGTTTTCACAAGGGAAAAAGTTTTTAGGTATTCAGTTTGACCTTTTCTTTTTATTTTTTATAATGCAAAGGTTAAAAGTATCCCGAGCAGAAACAAAATCACACTTATAAACTTTTTTCTATGAAACCTTTTCAACGTGCGTATTTCAAAAGCCTGAGATTTTGATAGGTGAGTGATGAACTTTAGACGACTGTTCGTGATCTTTTTCCATCTCACATTTTCGAAAAAAATCTTCCTCAAATTTTACACTTGAAGCAACAAGTTTGATTTCCCAGAAGACTGGAAAAAAAAGAAAAATTGTAGGAGAGTTCGAAATCTCTTGCTTTTTTAGTTTTTTATTTTTATTTCTATTTCTATTTCTATTTTTTTCCAACAAGACAGAAATATCCGCTGCCGTCGATGTTGTCTTGCTTGAGTTCTTTGATCCACATGTAACGAATTTAATTTGGCTCAAGTTGTGGCAACAGGTGAATGACTGAGAGATGGCTCTTCGATTCTTCTTCAATTTTTTCCTTCGTCCAACATAATAATATAAGCAGAGCTTAAAAAAAATACTAAAACTTATTATAAAATTTTTGTTTTGTTCTTTTCAGATGATTGCTGTTATGACCACTAGTAAAATCGTATATTATCACTAATAATCATGTATAATAGGATCGTATATAATCAGCCTTACGTTGATTACATTAGCTATAAAGTAGCGTATTTGTGTGAGTCTAATACTTCAGGCTTGACTTGAAATTAGCCTTTATTTTTGCATCTACCACTATAAAGAAAATTGCAAATAGAAATTTTAAAATAAGCCTAAGTTTATCACAGCCTAAAACTCACCAAACTGTAAATTTAAATATCGTTTAAAATAAAAGAAAACTTAATATATTAATAAATTTTCGTGAACAGATACAGAACATACAGAGGAAAAAATTAAGGGTTTTAATTGAAATACAGTACTTCGCATAAATATTTGTATGAGAGAATGTGATTGCTGTGTTTAAAAGGCTATCTCCTTCTACCATTACCTCTTGTATTCTTCCTCCCCTTTTCCCCCTAATGACATCTTACTCGTGATGTCAAAATTCTAGAGAAACTCGTTGTTGATAGCTTCAAATTACATAAATTGTAAGAGATCTTTGTTATATGAACTCCGGAACTAAATTAATTCTTGAAAAATGTTTGCATTGCCTTAAGGATTATGGTTGTACTGTACCAGAAGAAATCAGGGACGAAATAACTTAGTTTTATAAGATTATTTGTTCTAAATCAAAATGATCTGTTTCTATATGTGAACAAATGTACTGAATCGTTGACTTTACTGCAGTAATTACAGCTTCCTCGCCAGGTCTGGAATCTCTGTTCTTAATGGTGGCAGTCATGGGATTTTGGTTTTTCAATTCAGTTACTTGTGGTCATCGCCTCACTTTCATATTAACCTTATAAAATAATGTAATTAATGTTTACAACGTCCCTCGTGTGGTTGATGCAATAAAATTTTAACTTTGAGGCAATTAAATTGGAGTACGTTACTTGACTTCATAGTAAATTACTTCGTAGTAAATTACAAAAGGTTTTTTTTACACCGTTTTCTGCAGATGACTTTCAAATGTCCTGAGTATGAATAAATGCATATTTACTTGACTGAGGGGAAATTGGGAAAATCATCAAGGTCGGAAGAAAAATTTGAGCTCAAATTGGTGACGCACCATGAATTGAAAATAATTCACTTATGATTCACAGAAATACCGACACAAATAATAATTGGTCACTTCTTCATGGTTAGGTAAAGAAATACAAGAACCATGAGCTTATAAAGTTGATTGTGTCGATTTCAGTAAGAAGTTAGTTTCGAGTCAGTTGTGGAAAGTTGGAGCGTCTCCCTTCACTTTAACTAATTACATAAAAGAAAATTTTTCAGATATTTTTTTTATTGTTTCGCCGCGGTTGCAAAACCTATTTTTGACAATTCGACATAATTAAGGCTTAATGTTTTTTTTAATCATAGGATCTGATTCAACTACTGTATTGAAGAACAAAAGGAAAGCCAATGGCTTGCTTGTATGTAATTCTCTTGCCAATTTTCATTTTTAACACATACACTCTTTGGGTTTATCACAAACCTCGGTAAACTTCTTCTGAGACATTTGGCACTCAAAACACATTACAACACAAACAAAACGTCCAACTTTAACTATGAGAGGGGTACGACAACCGATCTCTCTTCTAGTCAATAACATACTTCTATATTTTGACCCGGGTGGCGACAAGAATGTCCAGGAATGATGGATGAATGAACCAACCTTCTGTGATGACCGCCCTTTGTCTATTTTTTCTCAACTCCAATCAACAATTTTGTATTAACCAGCTCTTTTTAATCGTATTATGTACCATTTTTTATTGGCTTCAGGCTCATGGAAGAGGTCTGAGCTGTCTGAAATGTTTTCTCTTTACTAAGTCTCAGCAATAAAAAGGACAGGATCAGGTTCATAGATGACCGATACGAAAAAAAACTTAGGGCATCATCAGGGTCGAAGTAAGATTGAATTTGAAAAAAGTTCAGGTTGAGGGGAAGGAGAAATTGTATGATGCAATGGAAAGCGTGGATAGAGGTGGATAAAGGGAAATAGGATGGAGGACAAAGGTTTTGGTGAGTCAGCGCTGATTCTAAGTTGAGTTCTCTTACCTGTCCTAACCATTCTGTCCAAACTTTGGTCCTCTGTCCGATTTTACCTTATCCGCCACATTCTAACTGTTTTTTCGTTTGGAAAAAATCGATTCTAATGATGCTTTATAATCGTGTTCCATAGTGTTTTTTAGTGTTGCGAGTGCTAAGCATTTGTGAAATCTTTTGTCACGGTTTATGATAAAACCGAAAAAAACCTTTGTCCACATTTTATAAAAGGGGCAACTTCATTGAGTGGCCTGGATAGATTCGATATTCAGCCTTCAGTAAAGATCTTGCCACAAAGACACTTCAGTGCTCTCAGCCACTTCAAAGCATTAAGAACAATTTATGTTTGGAGGCACAACTTCTAAAATCAGTCCGCCATTAACTCAAATAGTCCACGGTCGTAGTTATACTTCAATTTGGGAAATATTTAGACTATCTTTCAAAATGACTGAATCAATAAAAAAATTAATTGGTTACTAGAAACAGCTTTAAAATTTCGTGTTTGCTCAAAAAAAGACTGAAAAAATCAAATTGACGAAAGAAGGGTTGAACTGGAGAACTCTTGCGCCGTATACCCTGCATCATGATGCCTTTCTAGAAAACAATTGAATTATATGTTCAATTGCGTAAGTAAAAATTGATTCAACTCAACATTTTTCCCACCGTGTAAAAATAGCCAGAAAAGGTTGACGGCGTATACATTTCGGGCGTATAGATGTCTATTTCACGGTTCGTGCTCCGTTTGTCTTCTTTCCAGTCTCCTTTACTCATCTCTCTCATTCCTCAATATTTGTCCCTTTTCCTACATTTATTTTATTTTCCAACCTATTGGAAGTGTTTAAAAATGTCGCAGCACAATTATAGTGATAAAATATGTTCCTGAAACGGGCACCTTCATGACTTTTTTTAAACCTTAGCCCGAAATGAAAACACAAGAAAATGGTTTTTGGAAAAGATAAGCAAGGGAGAAATTTAGGTTTAGAAAGCCGCCATCCTTTCACTTAAATCGTATAATAGCAAGTCTACTTTGACATTTATCAGAGGTGGAATAACTTTTTTCTGCTTAGTTCAAAGTATCTAATTTAAAGTGGTTAAAAGTTGAACAAGGCCGAAACTTAAAGGCAATTTCTATAGAAAAACAAACTTTTATTCATCTTGAGACTCTTCAGTAAATAATAGTTATCATTCAATCTTTTGAGGTACATCTGTTTATCGGCCGATCTTAAAGGTTTTTAGGTGATCAGTGAAAGTGATAAAAGCCAAGTAAAATTTCGGCACAATCGAGCCCCCTTGAACAAAACGTTTACTTTTGGCACTGTGAATAATTGCAAAAGTGTTTTTTCTTGTTGTTAACTGCCATGTGTGCGAGACACCAAGCACCTGGTTTGACTTTAAAGGGGACTTTTTATCTGAGGAACAGACCAGTTTTTTAACCGTTAAAAACTCGAGGAAGTATCAAAAGGACACCTTTCGGGAGCTGCCTTCTTATTCATCACTCATAATCTTACTCCTAGTTCTCCCTTTATTTCCACTAAATAAATAAAAGTACACACATTCGGAGCAAGCCGAACAGAGAACCAAGCAATCTTAGGTTTCTCCCAAATCCCCAATTAAGGTGACTAGTTGATGTTCGGTTGAGAGAAAGAACATGATTCTCGTTGATTCCACAAATTACAATGTTTCATTTACAATTTTCAGCGGTTTTATACCTTCAAAAATGTTTTGCAGTATATTGTTTGCAGTATATTGTGTGCAGTAAAACTGCAGTTTTACTGCACAATGGTGCTGTTAGAATGATGTCACTCAGGCACACTTGTCTTCTCAAAGGGAACTTCATTTAGTCTGAACAGTGGACATCTTATGAACCGAAATTTTTTACACTAGTCGCTTTCAAACAGGTGAATTGTGCACAATCCGAGTTAACCTCGAAACTCTGACAGAACATCTTACTCTGAAAAATGTAATAAAAATGCAAAAACAAAACATATATATATATTAGTGTGTCCCAAAAAAATCAAAAATTTTTATTTAAAGACGCATACCCTCTTAATTTTTTACAATTATGTTAAAACAATCGTAGGTGAAATTTCAAGTACTTAGGACGACAGGAACCTGTGCCGACTTTATATATATATATTTCAGACATCGAATATTGGAAGGTTGAGTATTCGTTAAAAACCTTCGAAACCGTCAAAAATCAGCGAAAAACACGTCAAACCTTTTGACCAAGAACTTTTGTTCAGAAGGTTGATTGCTCAAATAGCGTCTTGATCAACAATATGTAGGTAGAAGTACTTATCAATATTTTATGAATTTCTAACTACAAGAATATCTTATTTCTGTTTGACAAAAATTTATAAATAGCG
The DNA here is from genome assembly GCA_016920875.1 of Columbicola columbae. Taxonomy (NCBI): domain Eukaryota; kingdom Metazoa; phylum Arthropoda; class Insecta; order Psocodea; family Philopteridae; genus Columbicola; species Columbicola columbae. The sequence goes on from JADMLL010000007.1 coordinate 17,015,875, forward strand.
CAAAATAACAATTAAAACAAATCCAATACAATACAGGAGAACAGGTTTTTATGTTACGGTAAATGTGATAAATTAAATACACCTCGAAATTTAATTAAAAATGGAGGAGACATGACAAAGACCTGACGAAAGCCAAGACGCTGGGCTTGCCGATAACTGTCCACGAGCCTTCGAATTAGAAACGACGAGTATAGTACATGAAGATGAAGTGACAGAAGCCAAACCTATGAGCAAATTTTTATTAAATTCCCCATCACGAGTTGGACATTTTACAAAGTGGCCGATAAACTGAAGAGTACTTAGTACAGTAAAACCTCTCATAACGAGTTTAATTCACTCCGGAGTTTTAATCGTAATGCGAAATTTTTTCCAAATAATACAATGTAAAATAGAATAATGCGTTCCAGGCCGAAAAAAGCAGTAAAAAAGTTATTTTTAGTATTTAGCAAAAGAAAAGGAGTAGCTAAGAAGCTTAAGAATGTGAAAATGAAAGAATTTTGTGTGGTAGAGAAGGAGAAAATAAGAGAGATAAAGAAATATTTAACTTTGAATCTGCCCTGATTCTGAGTTCGGAGTTTTTTCTCTAGCTGTCGGGGAATTCCTCATGTACATGCCGCCAAAAATTGCTCTTTATGAGAGGCATTTTTTTGCAATTTATGTTACTCGCTATACGAATTTCTTGCTATGAGAGGCACCCGTTATGAGAGGTTCTACTGTATATGATTAGTTATGATTGTGGATAATCGCCTAGGATTATATATGTTCGATTTATCGTTTCTACTGAAACATTAATACACTAAATTTTTTTAAAAATCATCCCGTTGTTTTGATGTATCCAAAAATTATTTTCGGAGGCTCTAAGCACTGTAATTTTATTTTTCTTGTGAACAACAGTGACTACAGCGACGGTCACTGTTCCGTCAACAAAGTTACTGTCAACGGTTCGCTGTGTCTTTTAAACCTCTAAAAGAGGCCTCTCAAACAGATGGCTCCCAAGGTAATTTTCTTGTCCCACTATGATCTGAAATAAAATGAAAACAAGAGCGAGGGAGGAAGTGAGAAAAGAGAAAGTAGTTTACACAAAATGATTGCCCATTTAATGAAACAAAATGAGAGGGAAAATCGCACAATAGTGCGGACCATACATAATCTTAGGCAAATATTGAAGTTAGGTAAGTTTTCTCCTTCCTGACCCCCGCTTTCCTTTCAAATCTTCGCTTCTCTTCCCACACCAACGTTCTAACTGTTACTCAACTCTTGTTCAAAAGATTTTTTTCCCATTTAATTCTTTTTTTTTCAGTAAAACAAGAACAAAAAGTTAAGAGAAAGCCCAAACTATTTCAACACACGCACGGCCATTTGGAAAGGGATATACAATATAACATATTGTATATATGAAAAATGTCGTTAACAATCGTTCGCCAGTGGAGTAGAAAAAATTATGCACAATTTCTGCAAATCGGTATGTTTCCCACCCCCACTTCGGGGATCAGTTTCAGAATGAAGCTTTCTTAGGTTGTTGTCTGAGTAAATCACCTTCGGTGGTTACCGAACTTTGTCCGCAAGTTCTACTAACGACGTAACGTAACGCGAGAATGCGAAGTCTAAATTAACCTTTACGTAACAAAGTACTGAACTTGTTATGAATATTCTTTTACATAAGTTACTGGAAATGATCAAACGACTTATTTAATGAGATGAACTGATGTTTAAGCATTCGAACGCTCTGAGTTAGAACAAATTTTTCCATTACTCATTTATCTGAATAGTTTGAGCTTATTTTGGAAAACAGTCTTCTCTTCAAAAGAGAGCAAACAGAGTCTTTTCCTTTACCACCGTCAGTCCATTCCTCCATCCGTTTATTTATTAATTACCCAAGGAAAATTACGGTGGGCTTTACAGTGGTGAACAAAGAGGAAAGAGAAACAAAAACTAGAAAGCAGTTCCCTTAACTTTTCTTTTGTTTTTCTTCAGTCATTTTTGTTTCATTGGTCCCCTTGTTGGGTTCGGCAGTACATTTAGATTTTCAGACTTTCATCTCAAGGAAATTTATTTCGATTCGAATAAAATCCAGAATTTAGTGCGACTCAGACTAATTTAATGTTTTTCATTGCTTTGACCTATTCGATCTCAAAATTTTTTTTATTTTATACCCTTATATTCTTTAAGTGACTGGGAAATAAAGTAATACTAATGATGATAATCATAATAAAACCTGAACATGGTTATATACCATTGATAACTTCTCTTTAGTCGGGAGGATACCATTCGACTATCATTTCACTCATTTTGCTGTTGTCAAGCGACAGCAAACTGCGAATAGTCAAAATGAACATTGGGAAAACGCGCCATTCATAATTCCTGTCTCAGTTTCGAAGCAGTTTCTCCTAAAGGCAAGAGTAGTGGGTACTGTGTCACGATGGGCAGATCGTTTGAAGTAAGTATTAGGAACCTGTATATATCATGAGCATGACGACATGTATATATCATGAAACTTGACGACTGGTTTTTTAGGTATAAAACTTTTTGGATTTATCACAAACCACGTCAAACTGTTTTACAAACACTTAGCATTCAATTCGTGAAAACAAACGCTTCGCGCAAAAATGTTCACATTCTCAGCTTTTCATCAACATCAAAGCCATGAACACTCACTTTTAACAAAAAAATCAGTTTGATTAGAAGACGATTGATAACAGTCGGTATACGTATACCGTAAAACTAAATCGTAGGCTCAATGTCCTCTTGATCAATGATATTCGATTGTTGTGTCATACTGTTTTGTTAAACCGAACTTTGTAATGTTGTAAAAACTCAATGTTCAAAAAAGAATAATAGGTAACGAGAGTAATAAACAAGGATTTTTTAAAATATAAAACAAATGTAAACATAGACAGTAGACTAGTTTCTGATTTTATATAAAAAGTAAAAAGGGAGTGGAAGAAGAAAAACAGGATATAATCGAAGACTACTGGCTGAACTGGAGGAAAGGGAAATGGAATCGGAAAAAGCAGCACAAATTACCTTTTTTTCGCTGAGTTTTCATTTGCCATTTGATACTGACTAGCTAGACCTAAGACTGATTTAAATCAGGGCTTCTTAAACTATGGGTCGCGACTCCAAATGGGGTCGTGTAACAACCATTCTGGGGTCGCAAGAGATTTTAATGTCAAATATTTAAATACCATAATTTTATACCATCTAGACGCGTATTTGTGCGGAGTCACACTTACACACACAAACAAAGCTTAAAACCAAAATTTTCAAAAAAGTTTTAGACTCAATTCTGAATCGGAAGTAGAACTGAATTCCCCACAATCGCTGGTAAGGCGTTCAATATTAAAGGCCATTCAACAAATGCATTCAAAAATTGCAATTTTGATGAAAAATAGAGCTTGTAATTTGTGTAACACTAATAAATACAATTTTACAATTTTACATTTTTATATGTTTCCTGACGAATTCTGTAACTATAAATTTTCATATGTAGTATTTCTATATGTATATTGTTATCTAATTAATAAATCACCACAAAATATTCTTTTACCTTTTGTCTTATATTTATATGGGGTCGCCAGGAATCTCGCAATTATAAACTGGGGTCGTGAATGAAAAAAGTTTAAGAAGCCCTGATTAAATGATTTTTCTCGCTTCTTCCGACAAATTAATTTTTCATTGTCATTCAACATTTAAAACACTGATCTTGGTCAAAACTAAAGGAAGCCATGATCTGTCACAGGTTTTCTCGACAATGATGACCTTGGACTAAGATGTCGTGCCACAAATAATTAAAGAAAACTCAAGCCGTTAAACTGATTGTTACTCCTTTCTTCTGTCTCTTGATTACATTATAAATAAAAAGGTGTAGGAAAGCCATTCATTCAAATAGTGCACGGACCTCAGGAGTCCCACTATGGGCACTTCTGTAAAAGTGAATATCAATGTAAAATTAATCAAAGGTAGGAACCTAGGTGCGTCACTCCCCTCATACACTTGACACAAAAGAAGTATCCACGCACGCGCACATGCATCAGTGATGACGATTAATCCGTTTGAGCTCTCACCTTCTAAATGGAGGCCTTAACTAATTTACTTCTAAAAAAATTCACAATCCATAGAAAACTGATAAATAGAGTCTAAAACTGTCAAACAAATGAAAAACTTCAATACACATGTAAAAGGCAAGCTTTATGGTCCTCCTGAAAAAACACTCTAATAATGAGAGCCCACACCCGCTCGACCCGTTCGACGTTGAAAACATTTCTAACAAAATGTGAGATTTTTAATAAAATTAATTTGTGTCATAGTCCAAGACCAAACCTAAATGAGGAAAACTCAAGTTCATTGGAGAGTACAATACTAAATTCTTCAAAAGATTCATCAAAAAGCCTGATTTTAAACAAGTTTGAGATTATATTTTAAGCCGGAAGATGATATTTTTTAAAAAAGGAACTGACGTCTGTAATAAATATTTAGAAATACGTAGAATCGTTTTTTAAAAACTTAATTTTAATAATTATAACTAGATCACGTTATTAACCTTAAACGAAAGTTCAAACTTAAAAATGACAAGAAAGGAAGGAAGATAACGTATGTTTGATTAATTACGGTACCTATTGTGTATGTGTAGGCGGAAGTTTTAAATAATCATATTTCAGGTTACTCATTACCTTTTTTTATTCCAGTAGCAAAAAATTACTGAAGCAAAAAGCGAGGCGTTTTTATTAATAACTGAGTTTATAATTGTTCAACATCACTAAATTCATACAACTGAAGTATATCCAAAAAATACAATAAGAATAATAAAATTCTATCACCCTGGCTCATACAGGCGAAGACAATAACTCAGGGCCCATATCAGCAAGGCATAAAGCCTCCAAACGAAAATAAAATTCGACGACTGGCTTTCTACGCTCATATCAGGAGGCAAGAGAGGCTTATCAAATAAACGTTATCCTTCCTGCGAAGCAAGAAAACTAAGGGAGCGTGGTTAAACAAAATCCAAAAAGACCCGGATGAGATAGGACTAAGTGAGGAACTGTTAATGAATAGGAAGACCGTGAGATGAAACTTGAAATCCCACGAGGGGGTAGAAAATTCCAAATTGGTGGACAGAAAAGAAGAAAAGACCCCACATCGAGGGGAAAAAGGATTACTGGTGCAAACTGAAAGCAGGAATTATTTTTAAAAAAAAGAGAGAGAAAAAAAGTAAAAACGACAAACAAGATTCGAAGCAGCGTGGTCTTCAGTTGGTAGAAAAGAAGGGGAAAAAAAGCCCACCACTTATTTCATGAAAGCAGATACTCAGAACTTGGAATAATATGACACTGAAATTATTGAATGAAAAACTTTTATACTGAAGGTAAGAAGTCAGACAAGAATAAAACTTGGTAAAATATTCGATGTTAGAGGTTACCTGTCGGCGGGTAGCTTCCAACGAACTAGATATCCATGATTTCGACACTATGAATGAGCAATGACTAAAAATTACCCTAAAGTCGCATCAAAAAGAATGAGAAGTGGGAGCTAAACTTGCTTTTGAGAAGAAATCACGGCGAAAACACTAGCATTGAGAGTCTAAATTACTTAAATTATAACTAAAGTTCCTTGTATTTAGGTTTAAGACCGGTAAAAGCACAAAACTTTTGAAATTTCAGGCCCCACTCTATAATATATTTTAAGTATAAAGTTAGCGGTGATTGTTGAAAGGCAAAAAAACGACTTGGTTGTCCCTACTCAAAGGACTAAGCAATGGCACACATTACAGTAACACGCCTAGCTTAAAAATTAATAGAAAAACTTACCTGTAAGTCGCTATTTAAACTGACATTATTAACAATCCAATGATTTTAGAAATAAGTGGTTAACTATCACAAAACACAAACATGAAACCACTGTGAACAAGACCCGTAAATACGAGTACCTTTAATTTTAAAACAAATCATAACTTTTAATTAAATCTAGAATCACTCGTTGGGGTAAAACAAATAAACTTATTATTATCAGCGACACAATTAAAGCGACAATTATTCTTTTATTCTTTAAAGCGACTGCGAAATTTTAGAAATAATCAAATATAAAACGCGGTTAAAAGAAAAAAACTTTCACTTTTGTTGCTTTCACGACACTTATATAAGACGCTAAAAATGGTATAGGTACAGCAATATACTTTTAAATTCACAACAAACAACAACCGATAATTTAGTAAAAACCTTTAAAACGATGAAAAAAATAACTCATTCCATTTTAAAAAGAAGTTGATTATTTACAAATCTCAGCCGCCATTCTCACGAACGAGTGTTAAACTGAAATACGTTACGGTTTCATTAGTTTTGTCAACATCCGCGTGGAGCAGCACTGTCGATTTAACGTACTTGTAACCAAATCCAAATCCAACTAAGCTTCATTCTTTGGGGGGCAAATTTTACAATAATAACAACAAAAACTATATATTTATAGTTATAGTTGAGTTTTAATCCCGTTTTTCACCCTTCTTGAGTATAACAGGATAAAGAAAGAAGATCTGAACGCACGATTATAACTTCATAGTCCGGAACTTAGACCTCCCGCATAATAACAAAAAATTTGAGTACCGTTTGTAACAAAAAATTGAATAGTCTCACAAAAAGGGTTTTGTGGAATGGATTTGCCAAAGTCCCTGGACTTATTAAAATACACAAAATGTTACAAGCAAGTCATTTTTACTTCGTTTTTGGGAAACCAAATTGAAACAAACTATGGTTTTAAATGATTGATAAAGTTCAATCAAATTTGTCACAAAATCTAAAACCTTTTCGTAACATAAGTGTAATAAAATGGAATTATTAAAAAAACACTTACGTGCTTATTATTTAAAAAACAAAACAAAATCAAATGGAAGATCAAATGACAACTAACAAATATTCCGAACTTTACAACCGCTCGCACTTACGACCAATAGAGCTTCGACCTGCGAGGTGATACATCCTCTCTCTCAGCTTTAGATAACCAACAGATAACGCATGTGTGTCAACACTTATACGAATAAATGTGATGTTTCTTAGAAAATTTTTACAATTTAACAACAGTCCTAACATTCTCAATGTAAGTTCCTGGTTTACCGATGTAGATGTCGAAACGAAACTCCGTCGTAAAGTGAGTTAAACCTGTATTTAAAAAGGCACTTTTCATTAAACGCAACTGTTTTTCTTTTCTTGAATTGACAGTAATAAAAAACAGAATTCGCGTTTATCGCGAATAAAATCAATTTCAAATGCCATAGTAATTTTAAATCAAACGTCTCATTTCTAGCCCTTTACATGATTTCCGATCTGGATTTGTATAAGTGAACCTTTCAAAATTGATGTCCCTTCGATATTACTAACACCTAACCTATTTATGAAGTGTGTATCGGTAGAGTTTGAAAAATATAGTTTAAGACAAATATATATCCAGAAAGGCTTACCATGCAGCCTGTTAACCAGGTTCGAAATATTAATTAAGCAAATTAACCACGCCTGTGGAAAATAAGTGCACCAACGGGCAAGTAATACAAGATATATAAAGATCCCCTAACTTTCACGTGCACTCACAACAAACGATTGAATGTTGAAGAGAGATGTTAAGAATAGGACAAAGCCGAGAGGTGAAACTGATACTGACAACTTTATTGAAATGAATTTTGCTTACTAAAATTTTAGTTGCAATACAACTATCTGCCAAGTTATCTCGCATTATCTCGAGAAGATACCAAGTACTAAAAGCGCGATAAAAAATACAGATTGCATACTTTAAAATAGAATAGTTTTATCCCATTAGGATGCCTCTTGGTAAACAGAAACTACGTCAATTGTATTTTTAGTTTTTGTTGCAAAATTTATTGTTAATAAAATTTTTGCATTATTCTTCCCTTAAATAGTGAGAAAAATTTTAGTGTAATATTTTATACTTGTGACAATAGGTAAATAATACACTTGCTTTTTGTAATTCTCCCAAATTAATGAAATTATTATTTTTTTTATCATCATTGAATGTATCTTCAATTTGTCACCATTAAATACACAAACAAGAAAAAATTTAATATTTGAAATACTTACTCTATCAAGAATGTTGTTAGAGAGGTTTTGTAGGCATTAGAATAAAATTTTAAAGTAATTAACAATCTCAAAATAAAAGTTTTCATAGAACAGACGCTAGGTCTTCTATAGTTATAAACAACTCCAAGCTATGCGCTAATAAACCGCGCCCAATGTTTTTACCAATCAGGGAATAGTGCCGAGATTTTGTGACCAGTTTATTTTATTTTAATTGTAGTTTTGTTAAAACGAAACATTATCAAATTTCTAGTTTTTTACAACAGTGTACAGTTTCAAAAAGGAAATACGCAGTTAACTGGTTATATGAAACTAGTAAATATACAGACGGGTGACAAATATAGAGAAGAAACTGCGAAGTATTCAAAACTTTTTTCAACACTTGATAATTGGAAGGTTAGAAATATACAAATTTCGAATGATGGTTGAAAAACTTGAATACACATCGATATTTGAAGTCGCTTGATTGTGGCAATAATTTTTCGACTTTTCTTATTTTTAACAAGTACGGTTAATCTTTCCTCAAACTCCTTACATATACAGTAAAGGAATGCATTTTTGGATCAGTTTTTGAAGAAAACTGTTGCATTGCATCTACTAACCTTTTAACTTCATATAATGAACTCAAAAAACAAACTAAACAATAAATGAATAAAAAGTGATGTAAAAATCGCGAGTCGTTAAATGAATACAAATTGTATTGAAAACAACGTTGTAAATATCGGTTTTGACATACGAATAATAATAATAATAATAATAATAATATACTTTTGATATACAAAGATTAAATTGAATATAGGAAAATTAACATAACTCCTTATTTTATAGTATAAAAATATACAAATACAAAACAACAATCATTAATTTCATTATTATTATTACAAAATTTTAAAGTGTGCTTTCTGTTTCACTTCTTCCTCGTAATATAAAGCTTTAAGAACTCCAGTGTTTTTGGTTAATTAAAAAAAAAAGTTGAACTATTGGTAGGATTATTATAACAACCTGAACATACTATTTAGACCGTCCTGGTGAGTTACAAGAGAAGAAAAGCAACCTCTACTCTTGACTAAAATGTTAAAATGCTAGGACCGTATAGTGTAGGACCGAGAAAGTGTAGGAAAAGGCCTACAAGTCCTCAAAATAATACCAATCAGGCATTATAAAAACTAAATAAATCCTTTAGCTTACTAAAATACTTTTCTTAGTGCTTTTTTGCATTAACCCTAAAAGAAACAGATAAAATTCTTCCCTCCTTCCGCTCAGATTGAAAACAAGTATAAAAATAAAAATGACAGAATAAATTCTGCTTAGACGACACTTTATCAGTTCAATGCAATTATTATAATTTAATATGAAATGACAGTTGTCCGAATGAACTTGGGTGCGATCAAATGTTCTACTTATTTGCACTTACGTCGCTGCAAATATTACCCCAAACTAAGCTACTCGCTACATAAAGAAATGAGAGAAGGGTCATGACAGAATTATGACTTATTATTTATTATTGGCACAAGAACGACCATAGACCGGTACAAAATCAATCTGAGAGCATAAGTGAACTCTGGGCCCCATTTTGATAATTAGGGGTCAACATAAATTTAGATTACTCACCTATACCTTCAAAAGTTCAGGGTTTTATTTATTTTAGATTTTCTAAGACCGACTAGAAAATTTGATCGTATCCAGTTTTATTAATTTCGGTAAAAAAATCAAACAAAGACCGAACGAATAACCAAAATAAAGTAAAAAAAAAAAAGACAAAACAATTTGTGTGCATCTAAAAAACAGTCTTCTTCGATCGTGTCTCATTCACTTTCATCTTTATTTTGCCTAGCTAATGAAAAATTTTTCTCATAACTTATGAAATTTATAAAAGTCACATTTTGAATCATTTTAAAAGACAAAGAAAAACATTGAAAAATAAAAGCAGTTTTATCTGTTCTTAACTTTCGCTATTAGTTGCTTCTTTTTCTCGTCGCTGGAGTCACTTGTATCGAAGCCAGAGTCATCCTGATCGTTTCCTTGACAGTTAGAACCTATCCGAACGTACTTTATACACGGTTTCGTTGTTGACGAAGATAAATCATTCTCTTTTCCACCAATACCTTCTTTTCTTGATGTTTTTCCATGAAGGGAGATTTCCCTTTCGGCAGTAAGCTTACTCTGATGAGTTTCGATTGTTTGAATTATGCAATTCATCAGAGAATCAAAAAAATTAGGATAGCCGTCGTATCCTGTAAATTAAAAATAAATACTTTTCATCAAACATTGATATTTTAAACCATGTAAACAAAAGTAAAGCACAAAAATGTAATTTATAAAACTAGAATTTAAATAGCCAATGATCACTACTTTCTACGTATCAGGAGTGTACCTATTAGGTGACAAAATCTCAGTACTTTTCCTTGACTCGTACAAACTGGCGAAGTAATAATATTACGCGGGGTTTATTAGCGCATGCCTTGGAGTTGTTTAAAATTCATATATTAATATAATTTTTCATCCCATGAGGTACACTAAAGAAAATGTATCATTATAACTCATTTGGGGTTCGGCCGTTCATTAAAACCACCAGCACATTAGAAAATACACTGTCAAAAGTGACCCTAAAATTCCCCAGGAAAACACCATCTTCCGAACACCAACTGTGATCATTGTAGTATAATATATATTAATGTAATAGACAAAAAGAACTTGAATTTGCATAAATAAAACTATCTAAATACTTATTTATTAGTGGTAAAAATGGGTTTTAAGTCCAAATTACCCCGAAACAATATACTGACAGTGATGTGAGACGGGTCACGATCCCCCTTGTTGTTGGAAGCCGAAAAAATCAGCAGACAAATTGTTGCTTGTTCCAAATAATTTTTATTAAAAAAGAGAAAATTTTCTTTTTTACTAAAATCCTACCCTAAGTCTTGAATTAAAATTGAGCCTGGCTCCCTGGTTATGAGTCTCATTTTAGAATGATTGATTTTCAAGGCTCCCCCACCCATCTAGGGCTCTTGTAATAGCCCTGATGCATGAAACCTAACCCGCTATCCATTTACCTGAGAAAAGACTCTAGGATTTGCAATATGTGAGTATTGAATAAATAAAAGCTATGAGATGACACATGAGAATGAGTGTTTTCAATTTAAATTTTGTTCCTTCACACACTGTGACTAAGATTTAAGGGCACCGGGTTTAAATATACCTTAAAAGATACCCAATCGAGAGGGCCACTCTTTGCGATTTGGGTAGGAGTGCAAAGGTGACTATTATGATTTTCTCTATTGTAAATAATTTTATTTGGATTTTGAAAAATACAACAGTGTGTACATGAACGCCATTGAGAGCACGATGAAGCCAAAATCTGCAAATATTGATCATAAGGAAAATTGAGTACTTCGAAGTTCGTCACTGCATCCAAATATACCTAGAAATGAGGCAAAGTTTGACCCCATAGTAAATTCTATGTATGAGAACGTCGTGTATTTCTTCAACCAAAGTATAAGATGACGTTCTGATACGTCATTAAAATTGAAGATATATTTTATATGTCGGCTGATGTCTCTTGAGAGAGAAATTTATATCAGTTCCACTCAGAGTTAAACTAGCTCAACACTAAGTTAAAAGTCTCGAAAAAGGGGAAAGCCTCATTTTGAAACGGTAATTTCACAAGTAGCTGATATTATCCTTTGTCACCATACCAAGAAAACAGAAAAATCAGTTAAAATTTATTTTAGGAATAAGATAAACCAAGAATAGCAGTAGAACACTAACCTGGATATGAGTTAATATCGATGATGGCATATCGATTAGTGTGGTTTTCAATAACAACGTCGATCCCCAGCAAGGCCAGTCCTATTTCCTTTCTCAAGGATTTCACTATTTTGTCCAACTTTTTGTGGTCCAAAGGTGTGGAAGGAAGTGAAAGGTAAGGATCATCCGCGTCCAGCACGGTTAAGCTCGAAGTCGAATCCGATTTTGAAACATCATTTGTGCAAAAGAAGATGGTTTCTCTGTCTGCAAATAAATTCAACAAAATGACCAAATTTCATGAACTTTTTCGGATTTACTCTATTAAGCTTGGAATTCAGATTCAGTTTCGATTGAAATCTACTGCTCACCATTAGAATAAAAATTTTTTAAACTAGGTCTTTCTACTACAAAGTACTCATCTCCGACGCAAAAAACTTTGTAAAGAACAGCGTTGTGATTGATAAACGTCTGAGCAACTGCAACAGGCTTACAGTCCCGAACTCCTTTTTCATTGAAAATGATTGCCATCTTGTGAGCTTCACTTGAGCCGTGGCCGACGGACGGTTTACAAACTATAACATAGATACATTTCACATAAGAGACAATCAAATAAATCAAAAGTTAAATTTAAGCTTCACTTAAAAATTCCATTCCTGTCTAAAAATGTTTTTACCAGGACAATTATTTTCATTAATTAGCATAAATGGGGTTCGAATCACGGACTCTATGATTAGACTAAGCCTGACTATAAAAATTATGGTTGTAAGTTTGAATCCTCTCCCACATCTTGTTACCAAAGGGTGAAAAACAGAATTTAAATTCAAATTAAAACCAGAATCACTAACTTTAATAAAGCTAAAAATATGTTGACAAGGAAAACCAAAGAAGTAACAACTGATGACAATATTACACCTATACACTTGATGTATCCTCATTTCACAAACCTAAAATTTAGTTTTTATTATAGACAACAAAAATTTTGCATTTTCATCACAAGTGAACGATTTTCTTACCAAAAGGAAATTTGACTCCAGCCCTTTTTAAAGTAGCAACATTTTCTTCCACATTATTTGATGTGATTTCAACAAAAGATGGAATGAAAACCTCATTATCCATCAAATCAGCACTTCCATGTATCACAGAATATGAATTGTATCTATTTAATAACTGTCTAACATTATCAAGAGGATCTATTATAGCCACTTCTGGATGATGTTTTATGAACCTTTCCATTTCATTAATTATCATCAAGGCCTGAAAATACATTAAAAGTAAAAACATTTAAACTTGACTTTAACTAAAGCAAAATTCCTGTAAGAAAATATTTTTCTTTTTTTAAACATTTTTATCTACATTCCTTAAAAATCAAAAAGTTTTTATTAACACTAAATTTACCAGACCAGTCATTTTGACTGGTCGTACTATTTCCAACTCAAAATTCGTACAATAAATAATATTTGATTTATGAATTGATGTTATGACTTTTAAAGGTATAAGTTTTTTTTCCCCTTGTCAACTACCATCTGTCTCTAAGCGAGACATTTTGTAGGTGGTCTGGCTATAAGGGGCTTATCTAGGGAGTAGACCAGTGTCTCGGCCCCGGGGATGGGATAAAAGGATGCAACTGGAAGAGCAGTTAGAGGATGGGATAAGAAAAGGAAAGAGGGGCAGTAGAGTGGTAAGAAAAAGAAGGAATAATAGGAAAGTAGAAAGGATGGAAGGGAATCAACGAAATGAGAGGGAAAGGAAAGGAAAGAAAATAAAGGAAGAACATGATGATAATAGGGTAGAAGAAATAAGACGGAATGTAGAAATAGACAGTAAAGGAAAGTAAGACAATAATAGAAGAGAAAGTAAAGGAGAAAGAAGAAAGAAAGAAAGATGGAAGGGAGTAGGGGGAGACGCTATGGGAAGCGTGCTATGAAGTCTAGGGGTTTGTGCCTCTTGAGGCGTCGTTGGTCATGTGGTTCGTCAAGAAGGGATGAAGCTGAAGGATTGGGATGAACTGCCAGTCGGGAGGAGTATTTGAAGGAGAATCTGGATACTTCCTCCTTTACAGAGAATCTGGATGAACTCCTTTACATCCTTGCGGATGATGGAGTGGGGAACGAACCATGGAGCATTTACCGTGATTCGCAAGGTTTTGGACTGGAAACGTTCCAGGATTTCCAGGTTGGAGTTGGCAGAGGAGCCCCATAACTGGATCCCGTAGGTTCAGATGGGTTTCAGGATGGTTTTGTAAATGAGGAGCTTGTTACCAGTGTTAAGTTCAGAATGCCTTCCCATGAGCCAGAGAAGTTTATTGAGAACCAACTGGGCTTGGACTCGTTTTGTTTTAATGCGAGTCTTCCAGGTCAATCTACGGTCAAGGTGAATCCCGAGATATTTGACTTCAGATGACTGAGGAATAGGGTTACCATTAAGGAGGACCGGGGGACATTTCCCTTTACGGAGGGTGAAAGTGATGTGTTGGGATTTCGTCTCGTTTACTTTTATTCTCCAGGTGATCAACCAGTCTTCTAACTTGTCCAAGTGGAGTTGTAGTCGTCGCGAGGCAGTATTCAGACCGGTGTCCGAAGTCAAGATCGCGGTATCGTCAGCAAAAGTCGCGGTTGTGGTGGACTCTGTGATTGGAATGTCAGATGTGTATATTAAGTATAGTGTCGGGCCTAACACGTTTCCCTGAGGGACTCCGGCACAGATGGGAAAGAGGCTGGTGTGCTCTGCCCAGATGTTTTATATAGCAATACCTGTTCTCCAGATAGGAAGAAGGGAGGAAGGAATACAGCTTCCCAATTGTATTTGAGGCCCTCGTGCCAGACCTTATCGAAGGCCTGGGAAACGTCCAGGAAGACCGCAGAACAGTATTCTTTGGCCTCCAGGGCGTTGTTGATTTTCCTTACGATTCGGTGAACCTGCTCAATAGTGGAGTGGCGGTTCCTGAAACCAAACTGATGAGAGGGAATCAGTTTTCTGTCGGAGAGGAGGATACGTTCCAGAAGTTTGGAGAAGAGGGGTAAGAGGCTGATGGGACGATAGGATGTTAACTGGTCAGTGAATTTGCCAGGTTTGCTGATCATGATAATCTGTGCCACCTTCCATGAGGAGGGAAAGTGGCCTAGGAGGATACAACTATTGAAGACAATTGCAAGGAAGCGGATACATTTGAGAGGTAGTTCCTTAGCAATACTTCCGGTAATCAGGTCCCACCCTGGGGCCTTATTAGACCGGTTGTGATGGATTAATTCAGCGACCTCAGGAGCCAGAACTGGAGAGAAAGGAGTATGGTTTGTCGAGGTAATTGAAGAGGAGGAGGGAGGAGTATAGTTGAACAGAGGGGGCCCTGTAGGAACAGGATGGGGGGAACAGGAGTGACTGGATTTTTAAGTTTTTTGACTGCTTTCCACAAATTGTGCTGGTTAGTCTCAGTTGGGGAGAGTTTTGACAGGTGAAAGGTATAAGTAGAGAAAACATTTTATGAACTGAATGTTACTTTATATATATTATCTGTTACTACCATTTATACCCCGACCAGTCAAAATTACTGGTGTATTTTCTGCGAAAAATGGATGATGTATGATTTGAGGCAATCATGAGACTTGTGCAGCACATATAGTACCCATGTGTACGGGGAGTACGAAGGAAATACTGAGGCTTGAATATTTGTGGAACAACAAGCGGGGACCATCATTTTTCTCCGACTATGAGTAGATATGAATTTGGTGAGATTCTGCGATGTATTCGTTTTGACAAAAAAAAATCAGAGGAGTAAACAGACAAATTAGCTTTAGTATCAGCAGTTTGGGACAAATTTATTGAAAATTGCCAAAATTGCTTCAAACGGGAAGCTTATATTAATGTGGATGAGCAACTTTTTCCAACAAAGGCCAGATACAGATTTTACCCAGTACATGCCAAACAAACCTCACAAATTTGGCATAAAATTTTGGCTGGAGTGTGACGTTGAAACTAAATATGTGGTAAATGGCTTTCTGTATTTAGGAAAAGACGAGACTCGAAATGCATCAACTCCCCTAAGCGAATTTGTCGAAATGAAACTTCTTGAACCATATACCATGATGGGTAGAAGTGTAACAATGAATAATTTTTTTACAAGTATTCCTTTGGCTTTGAATTTAAGATTTAAAAATAATTCGATGGTTGGAACAATACGTGCAAACAAAAGGAAACTGCTGAAAAATTGCCTAATGAAAAAAAGACGGAATGGCACGTTTCTCAACGTTGTCGAACCAATCCAACGGATGCACCCTCACCGTTTATAAGTGCAAAAAAAAAATAATAATGAAAAAGTACTTATACTAAAAACAAAACATAAACACGTTAAAATTAATAGGGATGCTAAGAAATTACCCAAAAACTATCTGTTATAATAATACTAAATTTGGCGTTGATGTCATTGATCAAATGGCACGAAAATGTACTGTGCAATCAGGTTTGAGAAGGTAGACACTTCAAGTGTTTTTTAATATTTTAGATTTAGCTGGAATAAACATCTGGATTTTGTACAGTAAAACAACTGGAGAAAATATCTCATAAAAAGACTTTCAGCTTAAATTAGCAGAAGAACTTGCAAAAACCACAGGAAGTTGATATATTAACTATAAGTGGCACTGTTTCTGTATGCAAATAGTATCAAAAGGGATTGCACAATAACAACAAGACCACAAATTTTTGCAATAAAAGTGCATGTGGAAAGTGTACATACAGAAAAACCCATAAATGTAGAAATCTTAAATAATTAAATAAATTGTTATTTGACAATGTCTATAAATTACATTAAATAATACATAAAAATGCCATTCATTTTTATATAAATGTCATTTATTATTAATATAGTTTATAGTTTAACCTTTTCTGTTATTTTTAGAGTGAAGAAAGGCTGGAAGCCACAATCAGCATTTTTTCGTTCGTATTTTTTATTTTCTGTCATTTTGACTGGTTTGGTAGAACTAGGTATGTTAAAAGCTGGTAAATCTAGTCTTAATTAGTATTATTATAAAGAATAAAAGCAATGCAAAATTTCCAAGCATCTGTGAATAAACGAATTCCTTTTAAGCTTTGAGTCATCTACATGTAATCTAGCTATGCATTACTCACCTTTTCATCACCTCTATTGGCCTGAAAAATAATTTCTGTTAACTTATGAACAATAATGTTAAAAGGTCCTTGATCATCCAGTGGTTTAGTGAAGTCTAACTTAATTAAATCAAATCCATGTTTCTTGCATACATTCCTAAATTCACACCAATTCAGTTTTTGTCTTTTTTTTTTTTTCAGACATCCAATATCCAATTACTTTGTTAGCACCAGTTTTATGGCTCTCCATTTTTTTTCACCTGTAAACAAATTAACATCAGCAAAAAAAAAAAAACTCAGTAATTATATAAGGAAGTATTTAATCCTCTGGGGAGAAAAAGTTACGACAGAAGCGTAACGAGTCATTTAATATGCAAAAAATGAGTCTAAAATAATGCCTAATACTTTACCAGTTTATTATCGGGTCAAATATAATGAGACTAGTCCTAGATACCAAAGAATGGGCGTACATTAATATAACTCTAACTGTTTTTACTAATACAAGAATTTCCGTTAAGTTTGAAGTTGCAGTATTTAAACGAAAACCTTTTGGACAGTCACAACAAACTTATTTTATTTTACTCCCAATGAAAAATAAATGGTAAAAACATATGATACAAATAACTGATGACTGAGCAGTAATATTCCTTTTCATGATTAAATTTTAAAAAATATTAAAGCGAAATCCGTTAAAAATGTAAACCAAAAGGAAACATACTGAATTCATTTCTTCATTTTCAATCTAAATACTTTAACTATGCTTATATCCTCCTTCTTGTTTCACAATAAAACGCTCGACACCTTGAACTTTTACTTTCCTCTCCATGGTTTGTCCAAACACGTTCATACTTAGAGACGTAAAAGCACAACGGCGGATACACAATACTAGCCGCCATGTTTTATGTGAATGATTGGGGCTCTGAAAACGAGATATCGAAATTCGCTTCGTGTTATTTAAAAATGGCGCCGAATTTTAAAATGAACCTGCAAAAGATATCGGTCAAAGAACTCATTGAAGAACAAAAAAATCTTTTTGAAAAGCATACATCTTTCGCGATTCTTCATGAAATAAAATAAGGCGATAATTTTAAGTGAGGTATTTACTCACTAATTGGTACAAAAAAAATAATTAAGCTGAATAAAATTGAACCGAATATATTTCCACCGCACAATGCAAACAGAATAAAAAAACTTCACCTGAAGGTTTCTGCAACTTGTCCGTGGGCTAAACTTATTCGCTCTGTAGAATTCTCAAGTTTGTCCGCAATTTCAACTGACCCGCGCTATCTTTGGGCCTAAATTGATCCGCAGTTGCAAAAACCATCCAGCTCATATGACACTTAGTAAACGTTTTTTTATACGCAACTTAACAAAGAGTCTTTTGTCCGTAGTCAAATCAATCCAAGATTGGTTGATTGAAAGAGTTTGAAGAAATCGGTGAGGAAAAGGGAACGTCGGAGCCTAAATCAAACGGGAGTCTAGTTCTAGAATAAATGTTGAAATATTCGGTGTACAGGACTGTTGGAAGAGTGACTGGTAGTGTTAAGAACTGGCAACAGACACTAAATCTCTTGGTCATCAGAAATTTTAATTTAAAAAAAAAACCTTGAGTTTAGGATGATTTCTAACTTAGTTTAAGAATTTCTGAAGGCAGCCAAAAATTATTCAAACCATCTTCACTCAATCTTTAAATAAAGTTGACCTGACAGGCCAATCCACGCTGATCTGATTCGGGATACTAAATAGTAACCATAACTTTGAAAGCCTAACAAAATATGATGGAAATGACCATAACTCTATAAAATTAAGTAAAGAACAAAAATGAAATTTGTAAAACCGCATATCTTATTTTGGTCATAAATAAATAGCCTTGGAAATGGTAAGTCTTTGGATTTTCGGTAAAATGGAAATCCTTCCTTTTATTAAGGGTAAGTTTGTAAGCTTTCAATAGATTGATTATATAATAATAAAAAAATTCACCAATCCACTTACAATGTCATAGTATTGGGTAAAAATTCTTGTTGAAAGTTCCTAAATACTACGTACAAAATTATATAAACTTTAAATAAATTTTAAATATTTTTCAAATAGTAATTGCGTATATTTTTTTTTTCAATTATCAAACAAGACTAGGAAATTATGTTATTTTTTATTTATGGTTAATATCTTTTCTTTTCATTTGTTTTTTTTTCCTTTTTAATTTATAACTAATTTTAATGATTGTATCAATTATTTTTCAAAACATCAATATTCGTGAAACTGAGAGAAAACTATTTAATGCTAAAATAAGTTCAGCCGGTAATGAAGAACACTGCATTTTTTGGTGCCTAAGTTTGAACTCAGTTAAAAACAGTTAAACAACTGAGAAAGTGCCAAACCAGCGGTAAAATATTCTAAGACGACTGTGCACCATTTTTACAAAATTAAATTACACTCATAAATTGATTTTGTGATGATCTTTACCGCATTTTTAAAAAATAACATCGGATCTAATAATTTTCTAGTGCCTTAACCATCAAATTTTTTTCTCAAAGATGTTTCTCCAATTTTAAAATTTCGTACTAGCTCTTAATTGTTCTGAAAACAAATACGACCTGTAATAAATTTAAATTTAAACTTTCTAAATAGATAAAATTAATATTTTGCGTTTTGCCAAGTTGCGTTTGCGGAAAAAAATTGTTGTTACTCTAAAAAAAAATTAACGAGTGGCCAGCGATTCTCAGTAGAAAAAATACAGTCATCAATTTATAGGAAAAACAGAAAAACCTTTTCTACTGCATTAAAAGATACTTAATCGGTTAACTCCAATTTTACGTTTTGTAAAATCTTCAATCGCTCTTATATTTTATAATTATCCTTAATTAAACTTATTAACCTAAAATTGGCACACCGTAAAAAATGGCTTTCAAAATATAAAAACTCAAATGAGTATTCCTTTTTCCTTACTTGTCACACAGGACTCACATTTTAAGTACATACAGAAGAATAACAAAATTAACTTCCTATTCGAGTCTAACGATAAATACTGGAAACAGTTTTTGTACATTTTTTTTTTCTAATTAAAACTCGATAGGCAAATCCTGTGCAAAATTTATTGCAGAAGCAGAAAATACAGCGAAAATATCTCAGCTAATAAGCCGACCTCATTTGGCCCCCTTGTCTCATAACCGTCTCATACTTTCCCTTTGGAAAATTTTTCCACACAGTGAAAACAAACTTTTTTCGTGTCGACTTCACCTGTTCAACTACAATGACGAATAAAAATTTTTTATGCAGGTTTTAAACAAATAATTTTACTTGTTATCGATTAATAAATTATCTCGTTATTGACAAAAGCACTTTTATAACACTCTACCTTTAAAATTCCGTCTAGGCATTTAAAAAGGTCGGCAACAAAATGAAAAGTCAAAAGAGACGAATATCCCTCTGTTAAGCTACTACAATTAAGGCTAAAGTGGTACGGCTAAGCGCAAGGCGGTAGGTAAGTTTCTATAAGAAAATAAAGCATTTAATTTTTCTCTAAGAGTAATTTAACAGATTGCGTGAGGTGTCATTCAAGTGTAAATGACACGTACTAAACATCGACAGTTTCGCCATTCACATACGTACGACGAGTATCTTTCTGGTAAGGTCACTCGTTGTCATTCACGTACGCATGACAACAATGGAATTTCTTATGTAATTACAGAGAAGACGATTACACCTAAGCAGAACTGACCAGTATTGGATCTTCCAGCACTTCGTGAAGAAAAAGACAAGGCCAACGTGGTTCATCGAAGTCGACGAAGATCTGAAAGAACTAAGAAGCACGGAGGTGGATCTACAGAGGCGCGAAATTTTGAAGGCCAAAGGATTAAACCAAAAGTGAAAACAGATAAGACGTGGTTCCCAGAATGGAAAAAAGCTCATAGTGAAAAAATGAAGAAATGCTGGAGAACGAGAAAACAAAAAGACCAACAAAAACCAGGAAAGAAATAGAACTGAAACCACTTGGTCCAGAGATGGTCGAAAAAGAGAGAGAGGGAAATTAATTAAATAACATTTTCCTTTTTACAAATATCCATTATGTAGCGATTATATGTCAACAAATAGTGCTTGTCACGCAATGTGTTAAGATGTAAAAACCCACCTATGTTATAATTGGTGAAGTTACACAAAAGCAAAAGTGAAATAGGTCGAGTTATGCAATTCCGCCTTTCACTGACCACTTGGGTCATTGCCGAGAAACAAGAAGCGACAAGTCTACTTTGTAAACACTTTCTGAAGAATATTTTCAACACTTGGAAAAAAAAGTCAAACTAAGTCAGCTCTTGGGTTCTGACACCAAAAAGCACCGGTAGGAGCAGAAGAAAGAAATTTTTGGAAAAATTTTGTTTTACCACTTTCTCATTGGTAGTATTCAAATAATTTTGTTATGAATTTGATAGAATGTTCAAGGGTTCATTGAATCAATATGCCAACGAAAATCTGAAAAAGTACACGTCAAACTTAACTTTTATCAATTATTTTTTAAAAGGGGGTATTTTATGGTAAAACTTTTAATAGTGAGGTAGTTTTAAAATATTCTGAGGTAAAACAAATTAGTAGCTTATTAGAATACCTGTATGGTAAAATAAAGGTAGGACGTTAGCAAAGTTAAATGATCCAACAAGTGCTTTTGTTTAAAAAAAAAAAGTCAGAAGGTTTTGAAAATTATGTGGCAACAATTTAATAATTAAATATGAAACGACATTGCCAGATCCAAGACTGAATTTTTATGTTCATAGACTACGATGAAAGCACGTGCTTTTCATCTTTCTATTGCGCTAAATAAAAAACAGTTCCTTGAAATTTTGCATGCATGTAGTAACTTTTGAAAATGAAAATAATTTAGAAAACAGCTTCAAAAATTTGACGAGGATTTACACGAAATTTTCGAATTTCGTTGAAAATGGGTATTTAAAATACACTTAATAATTTAAAAAAGAAAATACTTAAAGCAATTTAACAATCTTAAATATAAAATAGATAATTATAAAAATTAAAAACAACCATCGATTATGGAATGTTTCGTTTGATATTAGTTGAGAAATTTAAGCACTATTGCTTAAAAAACAGTAAACAAGATGCAATGCAAAAAGACGGAAAAGTCTATCAGCCATCTTTTATATAAAGCAGTGTTTAGTCCTTACTTAACCCTGATATTGTAAACATTTTGAGTGTTGCCAAAGTCACAAAAATAACCTAGGGACAATTTATTGAAAGGAAAAAGAGGGAGGGAGGATCCCTTCCGCCTAATACTTTTCAAAAGGACCTTGTGACATAAGAAAGAATATTTTTAACAAACAGAGGCTAAGTACACCCAAGTCACTTAAATGTTTACAATGGTTGTTAAAGTAAGCAGGAGCTACGTTTTTAAGATGTAACAATCACGTAAGTCTAAGTAAAATTGCACTAATTTTCCATAAAACTTGGAATTTCGGAACCGTTTACCTTCATCTTATAACTTTGTTTTGGGATAAATCTAGTACGATTCTTCTTCTTTTTGTTTCTGAAGTGTCTTGTGACACCAACAGTGAACTAATTCTAATTTTTTCCCTTTGAGTATTTTTTGACAGCCTGACAAATAGACTCTTTAGAAAAATCCTGTCATAAAAACTTGTTAAATGGAATTTATAACATTCACTCACATTACTTTGATCGCTGACTTTTAGATAACAGCACTGAATCTTATTTACGGCTAAAATGATTTCACAGTAGTTACTGGAAAAGTAAATTAATGAATGCTACGACGTGAAGTCTTTTTCCAATTCACTAATGCTAAGTCTTCGAGGCCTTCTACCTTGAATGTGAAAGGGTGATTCTTCGTGCAGACCCATATCCAACATGGCTTCCCTCTGGGCATTTGATTCACACATGAGAGCGGTGATCGGTGAGAAGCGAACGCGAGAAATCGAGCCCTCTTTTGCAGACACATAACTGGAATCTTCACTCGTTAAAGAATCTGGCGGAGTTGGATTGGTGGGAGTGCCCGCTCCGGAGCTACTAGAATTGTTCGAATTTATTTTCGGACTATTTCCGCGGTTGTAATTATATTTCTTCATACTAGATCTAAGCTTAGTGTTGACTTCTAAAGTAAAGGGTCGCTCCGCCTCCGAGGAGTTCTGCCGGCTGAAAGCGTAAGTGTCGTGCCGACTCACCAATGGTGAATATTCTAAGGACCTTCCTTGATAATTCATATTTTGCTGAGTAATTTGATAATTATAGTCTTCGTCTTCGATTCTAAAACTAGGGTTAATTGAGCTATTATTACACGGATTAGAATTATTTCTTCTATGGCCGAGAGTGGAAGATATCCTGGTAGGAGTCTTGGGCAAAGGGTTTGCACCAATATTTCCACTCGTTATTCCCATGTTTGAAAGGGAAACCGGACCGTAGTAAGAGGTTGGATTATCGTAGGCATAGTCATTTGAGTTGTAATAAATCTGTTGAGGTCGATAATGCATTTCATATTGAGTCCTGTGATCAATGATCTCCTTTCTAAAAGAGTCCGGTCGCGGGCTGTACTGATACCGAGGAGGCCTATCTACGGCGTTACTATCAGTCGACAAACCATGATACTCCAAGTAAGATCCTGTTCTGTCTTGCACGCCACCCGCCGGGTAAATCTACAAATAAAAAATATTCCATTTGGTTGAAATCGGACCATTTTTTCTATTTCCATAAACGAAATGCAGCACTTTACAATCCCTCTCATTAAAAAGAAAAAAGTGGTGCCAACAAAACCAAGCAATCCGAGGCAGACTTGTGAACATCAAACGAAACGAAATTGGCAACATAACATTCAAAATTCATTTTTATTCTTAAGTTTTCGGGGTTAATTATCATTTTATAAAATGACTAAAAACTTCGAGGTTAAATACTTCCAGTTTTTCAAACTGTGAACGCGATATTTCTAATCAGAGTATGAAATTATGAATTGAGTTTAAAATGTGGAAATAGTTACCTCGATCCCTTCATTACTAGTGCTGGACGATTTTCTTCTAGGACTCGGTGTGGGTGCATTTGAAGAAAGAGCAACACTTTGATTAGGAGCGTAGTGCTGTGGCAATTCAGTGAATCTCATTGGATTGTCACTGGCTAAAGAATTGAGAGCAGGTCTCAAATGTCGGGCAGGACCATGGTAAGTGTTGTGAGCATAGCCTTAAAACCGAAGAGTACATCTTAGTATCATCTTCTAAGAGGAAAAAAAAACAAATTTAGTTTTTTCACTTACCACTTGAACTAGAAAACTCATAATCTTGTCCCAAAACAGAACTGCGGTTTGAGGTAGAAGTGCATGGGGTGGAGTCTGGAGTTCGAATCCACCATCTTCGCTCACTAAAGTCATCTTCAGACCTAAATAAAGACATATTTAATTTTTCCCTGTAGGGATACAAGTCTATTACAGGAAGGTATTATAGAGATATGTAAGGTGTTATTCCTAGGAACGATTATTTGAAATTTGATCAAGAAAAAATCCTTCTCATTTCGCTATAAAATCAAGGCAGTAACAAATAGATATCATTCAGATAAATCGTACCTTGCCTGAGGCTTAAGAGAGTTACTGGATGTTTCAATACAAAAAAATAAGTGGCTTACCTATCAGGACGAAGCCTGGGATGAACGGGAGAAACGTTCGACAGTCTCACGTCGTAGCCGCTGGCTACACCCGCCAACATGGCAGCTATATTGTAAAGAACTAATTCCACAATCGACAGCTTTGGTTTTATTCTTGGGTCGCTAACACCTGCAAAAGCCATAAGATCAAAATGTTTAATTTAGCCATGCTAAAATAAGAATTCCAAAACAAACAACATACTTGTTCCATTGTATAAGGTAGGCATTGGGATATGCATCTGACTATTAACAAACGGTGGCATGGGCATTAAAAGCGGAAGTTTTGCTCCGGAATAATCCAAAGCCCAGTCAGGGTCGCCAGTCGAGGTGTAATCTGAAAATAAAAAGGCGTTTGGTTAGTCCACAGTTGTCGGTAGAGGATGCATGAGAATAACGACTTTGATATTTTTGACAATTCGTCCGGATTCTCATAATTTCCTTCTTCCTACAACTGTACTTTGTTTTTTACGTCCATAGGATAATTTAGAAAAAGATTGTCACGAAAAAATTTTTGAACCTAGTTCATGACTTCAAATATTCAAATTTCTTTCTCAACCTTCTTAAACCTATGAAGATATTAAATTATGGGCACTAATAACAATTTTCAGCATAAAAGCCAATGAAAAGCGAAAAGGTGGCCCCAGAATGAGCGGTGCATAAACCAAAAACATGAAGCGAAATAAAACCATGCTAAAAACGTCAGTAGACGCAGGTGTTAGGTTTTTCCGAATTTCCAAATTCAGATCGGAAACCTATCACTACAACAGAAAGTGTTTTCCTCAGTTAAAAATGAGTGGAAATTGGAAAATCAATGAGCAGTTCGTATTGAGTAGTCAATTTAAACAGGAGTCTAACCCTTTTTGGGTCCATATTTATTTGAAGATTTTGGGGTTCTGAGCAAAATTTAATTTTGTACCCAGTTTCAAATTGATGAAATTTACATTATCATTTTTCTGTCACTTTAGTTCTATGCCTTCCAAACAGGGTTCATCAAAATCCTGAAAATATTAGTTCTGTTGCAACTGATACAAATTTCTCTCTTTCAAGACACATAAGCAGACATTTAAAATATATCTTCAATTTCAATGCCCTATCAGAACATCATGTCAGACCTTCCCTAAAAGAATGCATGACGTTTTCATACATCAAACGTACCCAAAGGGTTAACAATCTACAAGGAGACTGACAAATGTCGTACTAACATTCGCAAAATACTGTCACTCTTAATTTGTGTAAATACATTTGATTTAAATTTCGATTTTTATTTAAACCATAAATTTTTCACTTAAAGATTTATTAAAAACTCCAATTCAAGATTGACAACGTTATGCAAAAATCATGCACTTTTATATGTATGTAAAAAAGAAGAATGATGATCCTGAAACTAAAGACGAATAACTTTTCGTTGAAGAAGGATTGTAACTGTATCTTTTCCAACTTTTTTAAAATTTAGGAGACAAGGTAAGATACATCAACATGAAAAATGTATACATTATTTTTGGAATATACAAATGGCAATGAGGAGAACGAAGGAGGATGAATTAAATGTATATTGTAATATTGTTAATTGGACAGATACAGTGATAGTTAAAAACCAACAAGTTTTTTAAGGTTCACTTCCCGAGCATTTAACAAAAAGCCTTCCACATTTAATCGAACTAATTTCAGGTTTCTTCCTATTCTTTGAAGACATTTTAAGCATTTAATACATTGCAAAACACATATTCTAATCATAAACAATGCAATCTCTCTTACCTTACGTTACAAATGAGCTAAAAACTTTTATTGATAATGATGGCGGTGTTAACAAGGCTAATGGCTTTCCCGGCGATTAAAACCAAACAACAATTTCAGAAGAAACCCCCATTTCTACTCATCACCAAAAAAGTAAAATAAAAAATAAGTTTGTGTGAACTGTAAAAAGAAAATTAAGCCTAATTTTTGCCGAAGACTGCCACGTCTTCTTAACTCATCCTCAATCAGTTTAACCACTATGGGAAAAAAAATAGGCTGCTGACCTTAATTGATCAATTCAATTCTTGCTTCCTTGATGCTAAGACCCAGAAATTATGATAACTAATAATATTATTAATATTATTAATATTATTTTATTACCCAATCTTTTCAAGTGATACCGTTTACAACACTGATACTGCACTGCCAATAATATTTGAAATTGTTCACCACTGATTTTTCTTTGAAACAGTTAGAATAGTTTCTCAAGAAACCTAATATTCAGTTCCTTTTTGATGCACAAGACAGGCCAAAATAGAACTAATTTTATTTGTTAGTTTATATCATCTTTCACAAAGAAGCCTATCAAAAAAATTGTTGGATAAATTCACATATCATTTTTATGAATTAAATCAGAGCAATCACTTCCCTACCTAACAACATTAAACGTAAATTGGCACTTTTTTTTGTTGTAGATTTTTTGTTAAAACACAATTGGCATTAAAGAATAAGCAGCAAATGATGATGTAGATTAAAGGTAAATATTACATTATCCGTACAATAACCAGAAATTAGAATAAAAATTATTTTCAAATTAAGCTTTGTTGGAAAAATTGAAAACATGTCTTCGTTGAAAAAAGCGAATAAAAGTGGAAAAATTAGTGAAACTAAAGCCAAAATGATAATTTTATTTATTTTCGATTTGAATACCCAACACCAACATTCAATAACAAATTTTTATAACAGATCAACAAAAAAATTAAAAGTATTATTCAAAATATACTTTAAAAAAACTGACAGAGCTCAAAAGAGAAGGGAAAATAGTCAGACGAGGCTTTCATAGGCGGCGGAGGTGAAAAAGGAAAACCTCTAATTTTCCGTAGAGTTAAGCTTAGTGACCAAAATTCTGAATTAGTGCTCAATTGGTTTCAAAAGCAAGGCCTTTATATACTCTGGCTTATATACACCAAAAAAATAATTTCAGGAAATGAGATTATTATCAATTCGGTTCTTGGCAAATTGGCCTTGAGACTCACAAACTTAATTCATTTCAATATGGAATGGTAAAAGTCAGTTAAGGAAAGCGAAACTTCTTTTCTCCTATAGATGATTGCCATCATTCTACATACGAGGAAAAATTTTAGCGCCTCCGTAAAAAGTTTCCCGCCATCAGTGCCTTTTTGTACGTTATAGATAGTAGAACTACAGCTCCAACTTTAAAATCCTTTCTAAAACTCAAGTCAGTGTAAAAAGGCTATTTCGTGTTACTAACCTCCTCCCTGGTTACATATAAAATTAAACTGACAAAATCATTTCAAAGTGGAAGAAGAGAGGGAAGTTGTTCTATCGTTGAAAAAATTTACCAGCGATAACAATTTCAAAAGCAGATAAATATTCGGCAAGTTTTTTAAATACTTGTATATAAAAATGTGATATTGACATTTTAAAGGCTCGCTCGAATGGGCAAAGTCATAAAATTTAAAAATAAAAAAAGGTGAAAAAAGTGGTAGCTTTAAATATAAAAGTGCATTTTACCAAACTATCTCACATGCAAAACTTCATTTTCAATAGCCTAAGTAGAAGCAGAAATTAAAATAACCAAAACGACACTATTTAGTGAACAACATAAACTAATTTACTGAATACAAAATGTGTGGAAGAAACAAAAGTTAAATTCTTTATTGAGAGTGATGAAAATGTCAAACATTCTCCTGTGTACGTTTGACAAATATCTGTACTCAGTTTCGTCATGTTGACTAAAATTAAATTTTTAATCACAAGAATATCCATATTTTCAATTATCCAAAAATACTTTAACAGGAGAACTGTTAAAAAAAGACGATTTATTTATGTGGTTGGAACACATACTTATTACTTTATATTTTTGCTTGAAACTGAGTTAAGAATAACGTGTCGAAAGTCGTAAAAGAACGAGGATCTCGTCACAATAGTTTCTAATTTATGACTTTAAAAAACTAAATCTGTTATTTAAACAATCTCATTTTCTACGTCAAACAACTTTATAAATACAGTTAAAATTTGGAAAATTTAAAAACTACAAATTTAAGCTCGATTTCCAAGTTCTAAAAAAATTTGATTACACTTCTGTAATTATAATTATTATCATTAACTAGTTTGATTGTAAGAATGATGAGTCGAATACTCATTCTTCAAATAATTTATTTTAAAGTGCGTCTAAGACCGTCATTTTTACAATTATTTTAATAGTTACATACGATTAACTAGGGATTTACACCCCAAATGAGATTAATGATTTACGTGGCAAAACACTAACTCAAATAAAACGACAGATTCGACTTTGAATTGAATTAACTCGATGCGCTCTTAGTACAGTTCATTCCAACGAATCCGTTCTAATTATTAATAATTCAATAAAATCACAAAACTCTTACAAAAGGATTTAGTTTTTTTTTTTTTTTCACTTTGCCGGTGCAGCATTTAAACGAAAAAAATTGTATGGGTAAAATTCTACATAAATAATTTAGTTAAAAAAAAACCACTTTGTAGAATACATAAATTTTAAACAGCTCTGGCTCCTCAGGTGGAGTCAAGGAAAGTAAATAGTAAAGAAAAAAACTCAGGACTAAATATAAATTTACAAAACAAAAGTTGTGCAAAACTAAAAATAAAATTACTCAAAAATATGAAAACAAGCAAATCTACGACTTAAAAAAAAATTTAATTTTCAATTAAAGCAAAAACTTACAAAATGACCGAAGATTTTCCTCTGAAATGCCCGCTTGTTTACAAATAAAATAAAAAACCAATTATAGTTAGAATTTCCAAAAAAAATTAGGCATTCAATTACTAAAAATTCGGGTGCAGCATTAATTGTTTCCTTCTGATCTTTCAACTTTTTTTTTAACAATAGACCGCCACTGACTCTAGTGCTAGTAAACTTTAAATTGACATATTTGTTTGAAGTGTTAAATAAAAACTGACGGAAAATTTAATTGAAAAAAAAAGGTTTTAATTTGTTGAATTGTAAGGATTTAAAATTTTCATTATAATTCCCAATCTGATGGTGAAATGTTAAAGAAAATTTCTTAGACCCTCGTATAGGTTTTCACTAAAACGTAGTTCGCGATTAAATCAATGGCGATTAACCAATGTCTACAAGTCGGATGTATAATTATTTTAGTCAAAAACATGTTAAAACCCATTTCACTACATTCACTACATTGTTCAGGTCTACCCGCAGTAAACAGCAAAATCGTCAAACAGGATATTTCCGAAATTTTTTCATTTGCTCGTGTCACTGTCTTCGTTAACTTGGGACACCAAGTAAAAATCGGATTCATCAGAGTACTTTGATCGCACGAAACCAGCGCAACCCGTATCTTCTTCGCCTGCCGCCGATTTCTTGCGAGAATTCTTCTTTGCTTTACCATCTGCGCAATTGTTAGTCCCCTCCCAGATATTAATGTAATCTTCCCTGCACCGGACATCGTCGAACGATGCTTTTCTGTTACAATAATTCCTACCTATTTCATGAAGGGAGTAATTCGCAGCCATCCTAGAATTCTTTTCCAAATTTGGAGCTGACTTGCTCCATTGCTTGTGAGAATCAGGAGCCACTCGCGCGATTATTTGACCGCGTTCCCTTTGATGACACGTTGAGGGTCCCCAGGTTTTTCCTTTCACACCATCACTCGATACTGAAACATAGACGAACCTAATTTTAATTGTGGATTGTTGGTGACAGTTTTGTTCGATCAGGTCCCCGATTTTAAATTCATTTTGTTTGAAAATTTCGTCAAAGCAAAACGCCAGAGTGCGCGACAACGCGCCCCAAAGTGATTCGCACTCAACTGTTCTGGAAGGCAAGTGGTTAACAAGATTTTGTTGAACCTTAATTACACGCGCCAGTTTCAGATAGAGAAAAATCCAAGAATTTTGAAGAAAAAAAAAAGCAATGTAATCGATTACATACGTGCGATAGCTCTAAGACGAGCTATGCTAGGAGATCCCGGTGGAGAGTTCGGGCTCGAAGTGTTTCTTTGCTTTAGATCTGACCCCCCGGTGTGCTGAACCGTCAAAGTATGCCTAAAATCTGAAGAAAAAAACAATTTACCAATTCATACACAATAAGTTCTTTGCAACAGTCGGATTTGCGGTTTGCATAAAAACCAGAAAGAAAAGGACAATAGGTTGGTCCCCACCTTTAGGAAAACTAATATTTGGTTTTGTTGCATCCTTTTTAATGAGCTTCAGCCGGTTTCTTTTGAAATGTCCTTTTCTTTTTTTCGGAGTAGGAGTTTGCTGGAATAACACCATCAACTCTCGTTCAATCAAATCGAATTCTCGTTCGTCTAAGTCACGTTCACGCTGCTTTAAGGTTTCTTGTTGTTTCGTCAGTTCTTCTTCCCTTGATCGCAGTTCCTAATCAAAGTAAAACAAACGGTTATATTTAAATTAAATTCGTCTTTTTCTTGACCTTTTCAACAAGCATCTAAATATCATTTTTCACCTTTTCTTTCATGCGTAGACCGTGAAGAACTTCCTCGATTTCAACCTTCCAATTGTCCTGCAACGTGTGAAAAGATTCGTGTGGAGTTTGAGTGAATTCAGATCGCTGAATTTGGTCTAGGGCTTGAAGAATGTCTTCGAACGAAGGACGATTGTGTGGCTCTGACTCCCAGCAAGCTGCAAAAAGGAAAAGTAGGTGTAAAAAGATTTTTTTTTATTAGGCATTTATAAAGGCCGAAATTCAAAGCACTTTTGCCAACTGAACCACCTGATGTTATTAATGCAATGAGGAATCAATCAGCAAGTTATATATTTATTTTTTACAGTTTTTTGGGACATTTTATACCGACAGTTCAATAACCAGAACTTCAAACAACTCCAGCCTATTCTCTGTTACAGTACACAGTTGTTCTTCGAACAAAAATTGCTTGGACCTGGCGTAATATAATTCAGAAAAGCTTCCGTACCATTAACTGTGTCAGTAAAAATAAAAATAAAAAACTTTGAATTTTGATTTTTAGTTCTCATGTACCTTTCATTAAATCACTCCAAGGTTCCGGGCATGTGGTTGGAACCGGTAGTGTAAGTTTGTTCATGGCGACCCCATACGCCACTGCAAGAACATCGATTCCTTTGTAAGGAGTTTCACCTGTGAGAAGCTCCCAAAGAAGAACTCCATAGCTGAAACAGGCATAAAATTAATACTTGAAACTTTACACCTATTTTTCAACACAAATTTAAAATTTTAGCTTAATTCTCTGCTAATGAGATCATGAAAAAAAAAACAATGTTCTAAAAACAAAATACAATGACACAATTGAAATAGGAGTAGTGAACTCCATAGAAAGGGAAGGGAAGGAGATGATAGAAATGTCAAAAACAAACCAAAAAAATTTTATTAGTAGGTCTAAGAGTAAAGAATTGAAATTATTTAGGTAAGAATTTAGTTTAGTAAATTTGAGAATTAATTTAAGATTGTATAAGATGTTTGAAATATTGGAGGATTTTTGTGTGTGTGTGGGTGTGTGTGTGTGTATAATTTTTAGTTGTATAAAATAACTAAGTTTAAGATTTGGTGATTTAAAATAAGTCTCAATTTCTTAAAAGGGGGATGTTACTAAATTGGAAATATTGCTAAGTGGAGCCATCAGGACAGTTTAATCAGTAATGAATATGACTGAAAGTGACGTAACCGAATAATGGTACATTTAAAAAAAAATTAACAAATTAAACAGTGTCATCATTACCACTTATAACATATGATATGTATCAAACATCTTTTTTTAAGTTTCAATCCTATTTTTCGCCCTTGGGTGTAACAGGGTACGAAGGGAGGATTAAAACTCACTACTATAATTCCTATATCCGAGGACTTTAACCACTATAGAAGGCATCCCGCTCATACATCATTATTTTAATAATGCTTTCGCCTTTCATCTTCCTCCACCCTTTTTATGTATTTAATAAGTTGGGCTTTGGACTTTAATAATTTATTATTATCAATTATTTTTATTATTAATTAATTTATTTATTTATTTGGACTTTCCTCTTTTTCTTTTCTTTTTTATTTGCCTTTCTTTCAAAAGCAGAGATTACGAACCTCCAAACATCGCTGGCTTTGGAAAAAGTTGATGATTTAATAACTTCAGGCGCCATCCAAGCGTAGGTTCCAGCGGCCGACATCCTAGTCGTTTTATAAACCTCTCTCGCCAATCCGAAATCTGTTATTTTAAGTGTTTTCAGAAGGAGATCATCGTTATTTATCGGTTCCGCCAAAAGAACTGCAGGAAAAAATCAACAATTAACAACTTCTTTTTTAATCAGTAAAACAAAACTGTCTAGTCGTAATTCCAAGTCTAGTTTAGGTTCTTTGGTGCTTCCTTTTGCCAGAAAAATATGGTTCTAAAAACCTTATTGTTGAAGGAAAATCTTGTGACGGATTGTACAGAGAATACAAGTTCTCCTATGCACAAATCCGTTGGGGTGTGTGACGTTTTACATGTTCTTCCAGACAGAGCAGATGTCAAAGTGTAAAAAACAAACTAAAAAGAAGGAAATGATTTTAAAAAAACAAACAGGGTTAATGTACTAAACAGAAACAAACTAATGTGGAACAAGTATTCCTATAAGGACAAAGGGAACAAATGATCTTGATCTTTAACGACCCCATGCCAAAAATCAGTCAGATTATTGTCAAAGTGACTCAATTTTTGCTGAAAAATTGTGAATAATTCTTTACTTGGGTTATACTATCAGCTGGCATAAAAAAGAAAAAAACAAATGGGTAAAGAACACCCCCAATAAAATTAAAATCCGAGGGGCTGTATTCCACAAAGAGAGAATGGGACATGTTTGCACAAATGACGTTCAAGGACGAGGAAAAAGTAAGCCGGCGGATCATAATGAAATCAATTAAGACAGGGCACAGGAGAAAGAACACATTAAAGCAAGGATTATTTACAAAAAGATTTTTACTTAGTTGGAAAGTAAGAATGACGGAATACCCAGAAAATTATTCTTCTAACGTTTAAAAACAAGTCACGGTCCACTTTATTGAATCTATAACTAAACAGAAAACAGAAAAGCGGTCCGGCGGGAAAACAAAGAAAAGCAAAGAATGGTATTAGGTGACTGTATGCCACTGGTAGGCTATCCTAACTGTCCGCGTGTCACTTATGTGTTTATTGACCTTGAACAAACTGTTTACAAATCAGGTTATGTCGGGCTAGTTTTATAGTCCTAAGACGGAGCTAAGGCATCATATAATTTTCTTTATTAAAGATAGGTCCTCAAATGAAGCTTCCCAGGAAAAAATCTCTTTCGAATTCGCCCTTTCAAAGAAAAGGAAAGGGTTTTTGGGTTTTTGTTCCGCAAGAAAAGGTTATCTTTGAGAAAATTTCTATGAGAGACGCTTTCTTACATGTGCGTATTGTTATCAATTCGTATTCAAACTTTTATAAACTCAAATATGTGGCTTAACAACTGTCTTGCTTATTTAAAAAAAAGAAACAAAAAACTGATGAACATTATCGTTGATTTCCAAAGAAGGCACCTCCAGTTGAGTACTTCAAGAGTTAATTACAACACTTAACATGAACTTTAATACTTAACTTAATACCAATAATCGACCCGCTCCACAATTTTTTTACTTCCTATTGAAAGCAGATACAAGGCTTGTTCTTTAACTGTCCCAAAACCCTTCATTTTACCGTTCAAATCTTCAAACAATAGAAAATCTTTCTATATAGGCATTTCCGGTTCTTCAAACTAAAATACTTGTTTCGTTTGTGACTGATTTTTGTTTTATCATTCAACTTCGTTCACCTTATCGATTTATTTTCTTTTGTTAAAAGGTCCATCCTAGTCACTCGAATAGAGGAATAGGGCTTTGTGTAAATTTGCAAATCGTAAGATCAAGGAAGCAAAATTTGGGATAAACTTCCTTCATTCTATAACATTTTTATGACAATGTCAGTAGATAGTTTAACCACTAAAAGAAGTTATGTGTTTAATAGAGTGAAATGGTCAGAAAAATAAAACAACAAACAGACGTGAATTGGATGATAAACATGTCAGTCAATAAAAAATTCACCCAGGTTGATAAACCAACGACGGTGTTTGAAGAAACTCAAGTATACACTTGTACCTAAGCGCCAAGAATATTTTTTTGCTTAGAAAAGACTTCGGCAATTTTCTTTAAAAATAGCTCTTGTTGAGGAAGTTAAAAGTGTCGTTCTAATGAACTTAAGAAAACCTCAAATCCAAAATTTCGCTCATCCCGTAGCAACGACACTTTACAAGGTGGAAGACTTCTTATTTGAATCGCATACACTTCATTCATACTTCATTCGTAACAAACAAATTTTCTAATGGTCTGTCAAGTAATGCATTTTTAATGACACTGTTACAGAGAATTTTAAATTCTAGATTTCTGTGTGAAGAAACAGTATTCGTAGGCTTTGTGCATGTGCATATCCATGTGCACAGTAGTAAGTTTGGTGGGGTCAATAATTGTGATACCACACTTTTAGTTTTCATTTCCGCCATGAAGTATTAGACACCAGATGGTTATTGTTTTTTTCTTAAATAAATTCTGTTCATTATTCCTCAAACGTACAACTAATCGCAGTAGGGTCTCTTAGAAATGTTCTCTCAACGGTCATTGTTTTATTTATTTTTATCACGACGACATTGTGTTTGAATCACAATATTGTACGATAAACTTCAATACCAGAATGTGCATTTCTGGACATAGTTTCCGATTGTGGTAACTAAGGATAGACACAACGAACCAAGAAGAAAGCATTCAAAATTATTATTAATAATTTTTTTTAATAAGAAAATTGATTCATGATTGGCGTTTTATCATTTTCATTTTCCTTTGATCCTAGTACCTTTAATATGGAAAACAAAACGCCATAGATTTTCCCATTAGTTGGTCATAAAATTAACGAATTTTAAGCAATGAAGAGAATGAATTTCATGACAAATAAGAGAAGACGAGCATGTTAAGGAAAAACAAAAAGGCTTTCAACCTTGTTTTACAAGAAATATTCCTCAAAATTAAAAATATCCTTTTACAGTATAGTGTAAAACAAAACTTTCGTAGCCCTTCAAACAAAATAAATATGAGATTAATCAATTAACAATTGTTTAGCGTTACGATCAATGGACCAGTTGACCATCAGTCATTAGCAACGGTCAATTTCCAACCCCATGCCCTCTTTTTTTTGGGTCTAACCATTTTTTGTACACAGGAAAAAGGTTTTGATCCGCATTTGGTTTTTCAAAAGAGGTATTTTAGGAAAAAGGCGAAGGAAATTTCCAATTGGCAAGCGGTTTTAGATGATTAAAAAAGATTAAGACTATTTCCCGGAATCTGAAATGACTTTATTACTTTCTTGAACTGTTTAAGTAAATGACTTTTACAATCGAGATATTCACTTATTATCATGTTCCAATTACTGGCCGCCAATTTCGCTAAAGACTTGATTTCCGTGGCAGTTTAAATTAGTTTTCAAATGAAACGGCTTCTTATGTTTAATCCGTCAGAAGTCAGCAATACAGAAAAAAACCTCGAAAACAAAGCACACAGACAAGAAGTGGGGCACATTGTCACTAAAGATGACTACAATAAGGCAGCCACATCAATAAATGTCAAACTGCGTAGTCATCAGACCCAAAACCCTATATGCACTATTTGTTAAAAGCTTACACACTGGATTTTTGAATTGCCAAAAGTTAGAAATGAAACGGCTATAAATGTAAAGTAACAGATGTGACCCAGAAAGAATACAGTGAGCAAATAAAGAGATGGCAGGCAAAAAGGAATGAAAACTCATATATTGGCCACTGACTATTGGGAAGTACTGTTAGTTATGCTGAACATGTCACTGTAAAATGAAGAAGGATTTACCATGAGCATGTACTTTGAACTAAACAACAAGTTTCTGAGTACTGTCTCCCCCCCTCAAATTGGAAGAACTAAATAATGTGAGAGATTTTTGCCTGAGAAATCCTTCGAGGCTCCTCTGACGAAATTCCTCTCAATCATTTTATTAACATTATCAAACCATTTGTGTGACATGCAACATGTGTTTTTACAAAAATGACTCAAAATTGAATGTTTGTCAGAAAAAAATTTACATAATTTTATTTTAACAGTTGCTTTTATCAGAAAACAAGACCCTTAAAAATCATTGACTTTAAAAAATTCCAGATATAATACAAGAAATTGTTGAAAACTGTGTTTAATTATTGGGGCCCTTACTGGTTCAAGAATAATGTTTCAAATGTAAAATTATCAATCACAAAAATATAAGATGAATTTTCCATTTAAAAATTCATTACTGAAACATTATTGTACTAATTTTAAAATAAAACTTACCATTTGAACTTTTTAAATCTCTGTGAATCAAAGGTACTCTGGCTTGATCGTGCAAATAATGCATTCCTCTTGTGATTTGAATAGCCCAAAACACTAACACATCTGGTCTTATTTTCCTTCCAGTAAGCACTCTATTTAGGCTACCTCCCTTGGCATACTCCATCACCAAACAAAGGTTTGGTATTTCAAGACAAACCCCCTTTAATGATACTATATTTTCATGTTTCAACAACCAAAACAATTTTGCTTCTTGTCTTACATTTTCTAAGGTGACATTTATATCTTCATCAGAATCTTGCCTAGCTGCTTTGACTGCAACCTCTTCATTTCTCCATATTCCTCTATACACTTTGCCAAATCCTCCAACTCCAATCACTTCTTCCAATTCTAATTCAGAAAAACTGATTTCTGTTGGCTGAATATCATTTATAACAGAAGACAATTCTTCATGTTCATCAGCTACAAAGTTAGCAGGGAAAATCCCTACTTTATCTCCAATTTTCCCAGTCCACCAGCCTTCATCTCCAGACACTTTAACATCCTTTGTTAAAACTTCTACTCTTTCTCCTCTTCTCAAACTAAGTTCATCCTCTCCTTGAGCTTTATAATCGAATAATGCAGTCAATAAAGTTCCAGTTTTCTTGGAATGTGACCCGGAATGTTTTCCAAAGTGTCTTTGCAGGTATGGAGATGAGCTACTACTTATATTACACTGTGGTAAATCTTGCCTCTGACTATATTTGCTGGGAGAATAAATTGGTTCCCCATAACAAGATTCTTTCTTCGCGGGAAAGATACTTGAAATGGGATTGCAATTTCTCACAGGAGAATTGTGATTTGATGTTTGCTGAGCAGTACTTGTGGTGCTTGGAACTGGTGAGGAAGCTCTGGAAGATCTTGCAGACTTAGAGAGTGACTGGGACAGGCCGTTTGATAGGCCTAGTCCATAAATGGTGTTCCCAGAGGGTTCCATAGGGTTCAATAAGGGAGGCATTCGTTGATTCGAGGGAGAATCAGTTCTCCTCCCGCATTTGTTGTATGATTTATCAATTTTAATATCCTTCTACCAAAGACCTTTGACTCCGATTTTAATTGGTGAAGAATAAAATAATCATGGCACAACAACACTTCGAAAAAATACAAATTATTTAGAAGTGAAATCGACACACTTTTCATTTCTTCACAATTAACCAATTTAGACATAAATTCATCAAACCTAATTTATTTATGCATAATTTTTTATAACTTTTGCAATGTAAAATTACAAAAGCACTGATAAAACTGCGGCCACTATTGGTGCGGTTCTAAAAAAAATAAATAAATAAAAAACTTGCGACGCGAACCCGTACTACCAGACATCCGCCATATTTTGACCTGCCCTTTGTCAATTGCAGCGTTAACATGGGAACATTGGGGCCGCAAAATAGGTTTTGCCTTTCCATTTTCCTATGTTATACATATTCTGCGGTAAAATTAAATTTGTAGTTCGTAATGTAAATCAAACAAAAATTTTTTTTTGCTAAAAATTTTGGACGTACAAAAATATAAAGTTTTATTTTAGAAAATAAAATAAAATAACACAGATTTGGAAAGGACTTCAGGGCCCTAAAATTTCGTTTGTAGGTAGTTTATTTGTAAACATGGCTACGGAGTATACTCGTAAGTAGTTCATTCTATAAAATAAGACAAATTGCTTTATTTTTATGTAAGATTTTTGTTCAGTAGCGTCTGAAAGATCTCTTCAAGAGATATTTATATCACTTATTATTTTTACAACATAATTGAATCGTTTTTCAAAAAACCATTTGATTTTTTCGTTAAATTTCATGTGTGTATTTAGTAGTCTACGAATTACAAATCCCCTTTTGAACTTTTCTACTGAGTAGTAAATGTGTTTTAGGAGAATGGATACGCTTTTTCACTGGATGTGGGATTCCACATGAGGTAGCCACCATGTATTCCTTGATATTTTATGAAAACAGGATCCAAAAAAATATGCTGTTGGATTTAAATAAGGAATACCTTAGAGATATGGGAATTACAGTAATGGGAGATGTAATAGCGATCCTTAGATATGCCAAAACTGTGCATGAGGAATATTTAAGAGAAAGAATTTTATCAGTTGATGAAAGTTGTATAGACGAAACCACAATGTCTAGTCTTACATATAAAAAATCTACACGTGAGTTCAATGATGTTTTCAGTACAATTTCAATTCATTTCTGTGGTTGTTTATAGTAATTATTACTTTTAGCAATGAAAAGAATACTGGAACATTATACAAGAAAATACAATCCTCCAGAATCTTCAGAAGTTAGTGATGAAGTAATTTTACCTAATGGAAAGAGGGAACCTACATTAAAAAATATAACTCCAAGTGTTGGAACACAGTCAAAAATGTCATGTAAGTAATCACAGGTTAAAGATCTTTACCTTAAATTTCTGAAAAAAAAACTTATATAAAAATTAATATTTTAGTAGATTGTAAAGGGTTTGAATTGAAAATAAAAAGCCTATTATTTGAAATCTTGACTTACATTCATCAGCTACACAGAATGATTAAAATGTAGAAATTAAAGCATTTTTACAAGAAATAATTTATAGGAATATGACAAGTAACAATGGGATGAAAAAAAATTATTTTTATGCAGTTTATACCCTATAATAGGCTTTTTTTATATGTATTGGCATTACTAATAACATTCAAATTGATTTCAACTAACTTTTATGTTTATATAATTTACAATTACTGAACAACAATCTAGTTTTAGAGTCCCAAATTTATTCAAAAATATGTAATAGTCTAAGGCAGAAAGTTTCACATAGTCTAAAATAAATTTAACTTTGCAGTAAAAAAAAAGATTGTTTTAACTAATAAACAAAAGGTGGTGAAAGAAAGTGCCTTAGAAGTACCAGTTCCAAAAGTTAGAAGAGTCTTACCAGAAAATGAAGGAGGGTATAAAATTAAAATGCCATTAGGAATAACAGAAAGATCTAAAAAGCTTCTAGAACAAGGTAAATTACATAAAAATAATTTAGTAATACTTGTGCTTTGGACTAATTTAAAAGCTCAAACCAAATTTATGAAAAATATATTTTTCACATCTTCTTAAAACAAGGAATCATCAGATATTGAGTTTATTGAAATTTAATTATCAGAATGTAACTCTGAGGAAAGAGATTTAAAGAAATGCCTGCATATGGTTTGCTGATCAATTCAACTTTTTTCTAACTTTTTTCGCAGCAAAAAAACGAAAAGTAATAACTGTTTTTGACAGATTGGGTGAAAGTTCAGTTAGCAGTACCACATCAGATATAACAAGCAGCTCTGGAACAAACAGTCCTGTTTTAAATCGAGAAAAAGTGAGTTCAGTATTGCCTTGATGCTAATTTATTTGTAATAATAAATATCATAATAATCAGATACATAAACTTTTTTTTTAGAATCAATCTGTGTTTTCAAGATTGGGTGAGAAAACTCCCATAGTGTCATCAACCTCTTCAACTAGTGATTCTGAATTTGCAAGCTCAGAGCCATTGCCTTATGCTGGAATTTTAAAAGGTGGTGGCATTGTCAGAAAAAATGTTCATAATGGTGAATATTATTATGAATCATTCAGTTGCAGATGTTTGTTTCACAGAACCAAAAATGACATAAAATCAGGAACTAACACTCAATGTTATGTTTACTGTACTTTTACCGGCTCTGATTGACCAAAGTGATGTGGAAAAACAAGGAATATGAACGTCATACCGTCTTTGTAAATAATAATATTGGTCAAAGTTTTTTTTTAATTTGTCTGACAAAAAAAAGAAATTGAGCAGAATTATTCTTATTGCGGACAAATTATATATATTGTGCATACACCTTTTTTTCGCTTTAGGAACTATGAGAGCAGACGACGAGCAGCAAAAATCTGATGTTAATAAATTGAATACGATGAAAGAAATTTCTGTAAAAAAGAGATTGGGACTAACAAGAACAGAAGGGATAAATCCGAAGCAAGGAATCGAAACAATGCCAATGGCGACATCGTTGAATTCTTCAAATGGTAATTACTTAAAACGGCATATGTATTTAAATTATCAGAAACACTTTAATTCATTTTATTTTTCTGTATCTCCATAAAACAAATTTTTTCTTTAATATGTTTCATATCTTATTCATGTGTTCACTTGTTAAGCTGTTATACCGTATCAAATTTTTAGTTAAGCAAGAAAATTTGTCTGTTTTTTTAAAACCTTTTACCCAGATTTTACCTTCAATTTTACTGCTGAAAGTATCATCATGAACTTTGAACAGGAAAAATGTTTTGATCACACACGAGCAATAAAGACTGAAAAAGAAAAAAACAAAGAATAAATGTTTGAAATATAGAAAAGGAAAGAAACGTTATCGATTGTTTAACTCAACTGAACTGTTTGTCAGTGTTGCTTGAAAGCTGTAAAACCGGGCAAGGTGACAAAAAATGCTTATCTCTAACCAAAATTTGACACGGCATAGCAGATAAAAAGGTAAACTCACTAACACAATATATGTAGAGGAAATTTAAAATTCAACATTATTTATTTGACTATTTTAGATAAAAAACAAAAAAAAGATGCCATTAACAAATACTCAAGTAAGGTATTCTCGAATAAAACAAGAGAAAACGTTGAAGCTGCACAAAAAAAGATAACAATTGGAAATGTCTCACAGGTATTTCGATTAATTTCGGTTTTTAAAACTCGTCAAATTTCTTAGATTAGTTGGGCAAGTTTCTTAGATTTATTCTTTTTTTAGGTAGAAAAAGTGGAAATTAGAAACTTAAAAAGAAAAATAGATTCAGTATCGACAACGTCAAATGAGGGTGAGTATCCAATGATTCTTACTTCTCATCACATTTCTCATCGATAGGTATGTATTAAATTCCACTTGATTTTTCCAGGTCCAAGCCCTTCAAAAAAAGTTAGATTTGGAAGTACAACTCATAGACTTATACCATCAATCTTCTCGCAACCTACGAGTAACGTTAAGAATTATCCAAAACTGACGATGACCATCAAAAATAGATCGGATTTTGTAGAAACGAGTGTATTTTCATCAAAAATCAAAGTAGGACCACTAAACAGCGATAAAATAAAACAAAAAGTAGGAATCAAAGAAAGAATTGGTAATAAATCAACTAAGAGACGCATAGGGAATCGTGTGACCTCGAATAAATTAGTCAAGAAACTTTCTAGTATTCACGACAGACTAGGATAAAGTTTTTTTGTTTTTCGAACTAAATTTCACAATAATTTCTAAGTCTTTCCTGACTTGCAAATCAGACCAGATGAAGAAGCAATAATTAATTTACTTTTCATATAAACTCAGTATTTTGAGTTGACAAGACGTAACCCATCTCGAAAAGTTGCAGTGCCTATTCGATATGTATGCGTCTAATGTGTAAAATTAAAACTGTACGAAAATTAACCAACCTCACAACGAAGGACGAATAATTGTATGAGTTTCTTCCTGTCACCGAGTACGAAAAACGTCGCAAACTTCAGGCGCGATGGTCCTTCCTAACAATAACAAACCTTGTCTTCGCGAGTTTTATTATATAATTTTAAACAAAAACTTTTATGTATAAAATAAAACAAAAGAATAGTAGATTGTTAAAGCACTCTTTTGCCAAGTTTTTGTATGAACTAATTTGTAAAATTGTTATTTGGAAAGTACAGGCAGCACTATTCTCTTAAAGAAACTATTAGCATCTGTGCCTTTCATTAACTACCTCTTACCCTCAAAAAAAAAAGGCTGGTTAGGGGAATATATCAAAAAACTAAAAATGACAGACAATAATTACTTTCTATATTTTATGTAGACTAATTGCTAAGCTATATACAGTACATGCAGTTTTTTTTCCTTTCTTAAAACCCCTACTTTTCATTTGTCTTTGCAAAAAACACTCAGTAGTCGGTTACAATTATAACAGCAGCTAAACGCTTGTTACTTTTCTACCGATTTTTTCTTCTCTGAGAATTCGGTTCGTTTTGAGTGTATTATGTATTGCAGTATTGAGTGACCAGTTAAAAATATTGATTACGTGACTGGTGAAAACCAAAAAATTGTAAATAGTGTATACAGTGGTACCTTGAGAAACGAATGTCCCAACATACGAATTCTTTGAGATCCGACATGAAATTTCCTAAACTTATACCTCGACCTACGACGAAAAATTTGAGGTACAAGTTTGCGATGTGCGATAATTGCATAGGTGATCCCTAAATGGCAGAGCGTTCGTTCAGCTTTCCTCCCCCGTCACTTCTGCCTGCTATGTCGCTCTGTTTTGTTGTTGAGACCAGAGTCCTCTGTAAGGCCGCCAAAACGTGTAATTCGCTTTGTTTGTGTCTGGGTAATGATGGAACTCAGCAGTGACGAGGAGAAACTTGCTTCACGTGAAAATAGTGATGTCCCTGGCAAGTGATAGGAAGTGCCTGATTTTGTGGAAAAAAACACCCAGAGAAATAGTCGACAGGGAGAGTGAGTGCCTCATTCGATGATAGGTGTCTCACATTCTTTCGTAGCATTTTAAAAAGAAGACAGAAAAAAATGATATTGAAATTGTTTCATATGGATATTAATTTGCTTTGGGTACTTGGCTTCGCCCATCGCTGAGGCAATACACGAAAG
The DNA here is from genome assembly GCA_016920875.1 of Columbicola columbae. Lineage (NCBI taxonomy): Eukaryota > Metazoa > Arthropoda > Insecta > Psocodea > Philopteridae > Columbicola > Columbicola columbae. Next base: position 17,059,418 of record JADMLL010000007.1, read on the forward strand.
ATTTTTTATTTTTGAATTGTATGGGACAGCAATCGTCCCGACGCGGAAAGGCCAGTACAAAGAAATCTTAAATCCAAATAAATATCAATAAATAAATAAATAAGGAGACTCACCGGTCGTAGAATCATGCACTAAGAGTAAGATGAGGATGGGATTTTCGGGGTAGGAAAGGATACCCGCAGTACTCACCACTCTTATATCTGACACGATTGAAACCCAATTTTCATGGATTTATTTTAAGCGTTTAGAGCAGTGTTTCTCAACCTTTTTTAGGCCATTCCTCACCTTAACATTTCTAAAATTTTTATGCCCTCCCATACGTACTCTTTATACAATACATAAAAATATATTTGTTAAATTAACGGTTAATTGACGAACACTTATTTCAAATTTACACCAACTGATTGTTAGACTGTACAGAAATTGAGTTGAGCCAATTAGGTGCAAACAACATCGTTGTTCAGCGAGTTTTAAAACATCCGGATTTCCCCAAGACAGGGGAGACAGGGGGGACCTAGTCGACATTTTGGTAACGGCAAACTAAAGTGTACCTAATAGTTATCTATAGCATTTTTTAAAGAATTTGTCTGTTTTCTTAAATTTGTCACCGATATCTAGCATTGCATTCAAATAACCCAAAGCGAAAGGGTTAAAGTCGTGTCGAGTCCATTTTTAAATTGCCCCCTGTGGGGCATGGGTCTTCAAGTTGGGAAACACTGGTTTGAAGGGTTTATTTATCGCGACTTACGAATATTTTTATAAACAAATAAACAAGCGATAATTGCACTAAAAAACTATAGCGAGATTAAAAAAACGCGTATCAAAACTCACATTAGAGTTGGTTAACAGTTAAAGCGAGAATAATGACGGTTACTTCTCCGGTCCGCGCGAACAGGAATGTTTATAATTGCAGTACAAGAAAAAATTGAATTATTTTAATAACATTGAAATAGTATAAAATAAACAGTAAAATTGAGTTATTAATTATTTCATAAAATCTTAATGTGTGAAATCCAGTTTTGCGCAATAAAGAAATAGAAACTTCAACTCACACGTCTATATTTATGTGGGCAGTTATTTGATGAAAGCTTCTGGTGGAATATTGAAATTGTGATAATTCTCTAAAAATATTTCCAAAGCTTTTATCACATTCCAACCGCAGTCTTGCAAACATCTAAAGTAAAATTTAATTTTGTGTGTTAATACAAGATCACCAAATTAAATTGGAGAGGCAACACTAAAACGACCGTTCTTAAGCGTCAACTTACTTCTTCGCATAGTCAGAATTCATTTTGCTGAGGTTTTCAACTAGCCCAACTAAATTTTCTTCTTCTTCTTTATTCACAACTACTCTTCCTCCATTTTCAATTTCGGTAACATTTGAATGTAAAAACGAGTCCTGCATGAAAAATACAATTAAATAAAAGGTAAAAGTCCACTTCCATATGACATTGGGAAACTGGGCTTAAATACATACAAGGACTTGATCTTCAGTTGCATCAGTCACGTAATACAGGTCATTTGCTATTTTATACTCGTCCCTCGCTACATTCTTTAAAACAAAAGTCCTGTTAAAACTTAGAGATCTTGGCTCATTCTGGAAATCCTTAAATACTCCAGAAACAACTAGAATAATGCATGATTCCTGGAAAAAAGAATCAACTTACTCCCCTGCTGCAAATATAAATTTAAAAAACTAACTTTTTTTTCATTTGACAATCCAAAAATAAATTCTGACTAGCTGCAAAAGGGAACATGAAAATTTTTCTAACTGATTAATAGGGCTAGCACCATTGACCTTTTCTTATAGTTCAGTTGTAACATTAAAATAAAAGTAATTCACCCTTCAATATAAAGGCTAAGAAATGTCTACTTCATGAAAACCATGATGTGATAAATAGCTAAAGTTTTCTACTAACCTGAAAAAGCAAAACATCTACTTTAAATGAATATGGATCATGTTTTGTTGATGGCAAATCACATAACACCTTTACTATATTAGTGTTTTTACGATGAGAAATCCCCAATATTTTGTTTTGGTCATTTAGTTTTAACAAATGCTTGCTGTAAGTTTGGTAGCACTCTAATCTGTAAATAGTGAAAATATAAAAATTGTTTGCCTGCATTTTGTTAGTTTTTGATTTGAATATCCTCTTGCATTTAGTCGGACACCAAAGGATAATACTCACTGATAAGGTTTAATGTTTTGAGAAGCCAGTTGGTCACATGTCATTGAAAAAATTGCATTTTCATCATAAGTATGTTCAAGAGCTTGTCTCTCGCTATCATACAAAATAAAATAATGTTTTAAAAATTCATTTACAAAACCAGATGCCTTCTCACAACATAACCAAACTTGATAACAGGGAATTCCATTATACAATGTAATACCATCGAGTTTCAAAAGTGATGGAATAATTTTTTTGATGCACTGAGTATATTCCAAGTCTGTCTGAAAATAACTACAGATTGGGTTCCCATCTAAATTTATTTCTTGCAAATCATGCATAACCTGACCAATTTCTTCAATAAACTTGAAATCTTTTATCTGTAAATGTGATAACACAGGTTACTAAATTTCAAGAATAAAAATAACAAGTTCTGAAACTGATATTCACATAATACAAAAATCTTGAAAATTGAATTAAAGAATACCTTATTATGACTTAAATCCAATCTTGATAAAAACTTAAATTCTTGCAATAATTCTACTGGAATTACATTTTCTAGGTCATTGTTAGAAAGGATGATTGCATCAACCACCAACAGTCTTTTCAAAACAGTCAAAATATATATAAGAAATCTTGTGATGGATAATGGGCAATACAAAATTTCATACAACTCTATAAAATATTAATTATAATTAGTAACGCGGCTAGTAAATATATTCAAGATAGATTTGATGTGAATACATATAACCTCCTTACCTGGTTCTTTGTGAAAAGCAGATAAATCAATACAACCTTTGGGGGAACTCTCAAGCCTTTTAAGAATAGCCCTTTTTATATGGTACTGCATATTTATCTGGAACTCTTCGACTGGCATGTAATATGTTTGTATACTCAATATAATCTAGAATTGGTCTAGAATGTAGTAATTAGACTTATATTTAATTCAAAAATAAAAAAAAAGAAAAATAATTACCTTTTCACTAGGAATTTTTTTAACTTTTATAGGGGATAATGAATCCGAACAAAATTTTTTTATTGCTGGTCCACAGTTCCTTGCTATAAAAAAAGCATCTCTTCCAACTACAGTATACTGAAAAACAAATACTCATAAACAAAAAAAAATATATTTTAAGAAATTACAAACCCTATTGCATATGTCATTGCTTTACGCACTTTAACAGGAACCAAATAAAAAGGATGTATAGAGTATAGTACTGCTTGAAGTACGTCTTCTTTATCAAATAACCCGCCATTTTCAAGAACAAATTTATGCCAATATTTTTTGCTGTCAAATAAAGTAAAATCCGTGTCCTTCAGTTTGTGAGCATTCAAATGAGTTATAATGAAAGGATCCGAGTCCATTTTGTGCGCCATTTTAAAATGAGGCAACAATACTGTGAGAAGAGTTAGAATATGACCCGAATTCCATAGAGTATGTTGCCGCCTTTCTGTATTAATGTTGTTTATGTCTTCTGTGAAGAATGAGTTTTAAGATTTTCGCAGCTGTTATTATTAATGTTAGTATATAACTTTTGAGTAATAAGCATCGTCAAAACCAATCATTGAAACACTGAGAATATGTCTTTAGATGCTGAAGAAGGTGAAAAGTCTGTGAAAGGTTAGAAAAAATCCTCTTATGTTTTCAAAAATTTGACGCGTAGTAATAGCCAAAAGTTATATTAATATACTAACATTCTTTGAAGAATGTTATGAGGAATTTAAGCGTTAATATAGTCCCTATGGTATGGCAGTTGTGTATTCGAAGTTTACTGCACTTCTAATCTATGTTCACGTTGGAGTGAGGTTGATTTATGTAATTTCTTTGAGAATACAGGTTATTTTAACAGTTATGGTAGCAGAAGACAACTACATTTCTAAGAACAGTATTGTGTAAATTTTCGCAGCTGTTATGTACGCTTTATAGCAGCGGTCGGGGAACCGGGGAAAATTACCCCAAATGGGTTAAAAATGAAACTTTTGTGAGTAAAAAGTATATATTTTTAATTTGCTATTTTATTAACCTGTTAGTATATTTTTCAACTTAAACAATTTAGCGACATATACATCACACTCCCTGTTAGCTCCGCTCACAAGAACCAAAGCTCCTTGCTTTGGTACTGCCACCAGACGGGTGGCCACGGGCCAGACACAGAGTTTCTATTGAAGAAGCTCACTGGCCGCCCGGCTCCAGATGTTTAGCTAATAGGAAATAAGATCAAATAAAAAGAAAAATTGTCAAATGGTTGGCGACACTTTCGTCAACTCATTTTTGTATTTACAGTTATATGTTACAGTACCCCAAATGGTCGACCCTCAATTGTACCTCAATGGGTTTCAATTTGTTATATATAAATACTTATATTACTATTTTTACAGTTATATATTTTAGGTATTATATTGATAAACTGAGTAAATGATGTTTAAATTTCGCCATGGGGTAATAACAACTTACACAAAAATATTTTGGGGTAATGATTAAAAAAGTTTCCCAACCGCTGCTGTATAGTATATACACCAAACTTTTTTAGTACTGTGAATGGTAAATTCAAAGCTGTTTGTAATAAACCCAAAAAAGTATCAGTTAGACGTTGTAAATGTCGTCGCTATTATTAACCGTAATCTGTTATTTCGAAAATATTGTAATTGTCACTACAGTTTATCACGGTTTTTTCTTTTAAAAAAGAAACTACTTTGATAAATGTTAAAAGTCGTCAAATTTTCTTTCTTGAATTAGTTCCTTTTACACTTGATAACATCTTTTGCTTTCTTTTAAAAGATTCTATTTCGAGTTTAAATTGGTTAAAGAAATTAAAATAAGGATTTGAGAAAATTCGGATAAAGCTTCTACCACTGAAAACGTTTAAGAATACAATTTAGACATTGATCTTGCATATGAATTTAACCCAAAAAGGTCTGATCAAAATTTTTTTGGTATAAAAAATTCTAAGTGATTTCTTACATGAAAAAATTTATTGAAATTAATATTTTATACTTACAGTGAAGTTATTTATTTGTAATAATAACTTATAAACAAAATACACTTCTAATAAATTTTCTTTTTTTCTTTCTTTCTTTCTTTTTCTTTTTTTTGTTTGTTTTGTTAAACACTTTTCAAATTCTACCAAGAGGATGCCCAGGATGTGTTTTTAAAAATTCCCAGTTGCAAAGATAATAATATTTAATTTGCTTACAACTAACATTAACAGTTACTCCTTATAATTTTTGCTTAAAGACGATTCACCTTTTATGTCGGGAGAGTCAAAATTAATTCAAACACCGGTCATTCGTTACAACTGGTAAGATTTAAGGGCCAATTTACATTTACACATTTTTTCTTACAATTATGTTCTGAGATGAGGACTCAGAAAAATGAAAAGATTAATTAAAAAACATTACATTATTGTGTACGGTACTGCCGCAATTTCACCATAAAGGGTTGTTTTTACTTTACTTCAGTGCATCAAACCTTCAGTTTTAGGTTACGTAATTAACTATGCATGTTTATGTTTAACTAGATTTCCAACTTAGTTAAGGTCAATACATTTTTACTCGTCAAATGACCCCACATTTTTTATTCAAAGTTGTTAAAGAGGTCTAAAAATTCACCTTAGAAAAGGTCAAATTTAATTCACTGTGATCAGAATCTGGATCTCGTAAATTTTGTGAACTTTTGTTGTTTGACAATTGAAAATTATTGATCTATTTAGTATTTTAAAGTTTAAAAAAGCTGAACTTTCATGTAAAAATTTGAACATTATTTTTAAAATTTGTTTCAGCTTAGGAAGCACTGACTTTATTGTGTGTTCAGAACTTAAAAACCAGCGGCATTTTATTCCAGTTCTTGGTTTTTTTCCTTTTTATGAAATGAAAAACATTTAACACACACAATCATTCACGCAATTTACATTTGTTAAGTTACCAAATTTTTGTTTCTGGTCCTATAATAATAATAATAATTATTATTTTTTTTGTTACCACGGAGCAAAGTTGAAGGAGGGAAGGAAGGGCTTTAAGTTCAGAACTGCATTTTTTTTCATCTTTTTGGTCCATTAGTTTAGTTAGACCTATTAGAGCCTGAGAAATTTACAAATTGGTGTTCTAACTCTAAATTTGTGACTGGCGTTGAATGTCATCAAAATAAAAATAAATGAGTTTATTTAATTAACGGGAAACAGCCTATAAAAACCATCGGCAAGCTGTGATAGATATGCTATACAGACATAATGACCCCATCTACTACATCGTTGAGTTATTTGACGGAATATCAGGATTAACTAAGTTTTAAGCTTCTAACGTTGTAAATTTACAACAATAAGAAATTGTTTATTTACAAATTTTATAGATATGGTGCGCTACAGGTCGATACCTAATACATTATTTTTTGAGTAAAACTATTCCAAGGTTCTTGTTGCTTATTTAAATCAAGTTTAATCAATAAAATGCAACCGGTGAAAAAATTTATGAAATTAAGATTGAAAAACTTGCTCTAAATAGGAAATTTTACTACAAAGATTTTCATACCGCCAAGTACAAAATCTTTGATCGAAATTATACATAGTTTTTGGTTTATATCTGCACCAGATTTTGGGTTTTTCGAAAATACAAAGCTCAACCATAGGGGTCAATTTTACTCTCCTTTTTCCCGCGAGTAAATTTTTTTCTTCCTTCAATTATGTTTTTTACCAGAAACAATTTGCTACTATTTTTTTTATTACATTGACCTTTTTTTACAAATTCCTCTGTAATGTCTTAAAATTGTTCGTGTCTTTGATTCTACTCTCTACGATTACGTTTGATACTGAAGCATAGGAGCTGTGAGATTCGGGTGATGTGTAGAATTCATCCGTAGTGCTGATAAACTTTTATTGTACCATTCTTCCTCTGGATTCATACCTGAAAGAAATTATTATTATTATTAATATTATTATTATGAATTTCATTTACATTATAAAAAATTTTTTATAACTCTTGAATTCATTAACTTTCGTTTGATCCTTACCCACTTTGGCTGTTCCGCCACTGTGCGTAAGAAGTAGGAATTATCGAAAGTGTAACTAAAGGCTTAGAAAAATGGAGAACTAAGGCCACTGCAACCAAGAGAGATCTCTGTGGATAAAGTAGCGTGTCGATAGAAAACAAATAAAACTGTCAATGTTCGTGACAATCTCACTTGATAGCAGTGACGTCTGATTTCTTGAATGCTTTAAAATATTATATCTTTTACTCAGTACTAAAGCTTTCGTTTTAAAAAGCTAAAAACGAATTAATGATTTTGTTTTATGGTTTCTTTCAACTTTTTTCCCTTCTTCACTTTGACTCTTGAACCTCTTTTTTGTAATAAGGAAATGAGAAAATCATTTTTTCGCTCACGAAGAATTTTCCACTACAAACCTTTAACAGTTTCCTTCAAACGTGAAATGTGACTTCATCCCGGATTCTACGTCACGAATCCATCTTGTACCGGAAATTAATGTATTTATATAAAAAAAAGCGAAGAAAACTTCGTTAACTGAAGGATGAGTCCCTCTTTCTCTACCTTTCTTACTCTTTCGCCACGCCTTGAAGATTGCTTACAATTTCTTTCAATACTGACAGTTTTTTTTGTCTAAAATATAAAATGAGGTCTTCGAACAGGAGTCTCATTTCCTCTAATAAGTAAGTAATACACAAGACATTATTTTTGGAGAGAAAATTAGAGTTTTGACATACTTGCAAACATTGGAAGGGAATTTTAAAGAGATAAATTCAACATTGCGGTATGCAAAAACTCACCCATTCCGTCTTGTCTCATTCCTGTAGACATATTGGCAGGGCCGTGGGCCATTGAAAAAGGCTGAGTCATGCTGGGGTATGAGCTCCCGGTCATCTGGCCCAAAAATATAAAATATTGAAAATTGAAAGAAATGGTGGAACACTATTATACGCTCAAATTTGGGCAAAATTATTGAGCAAAAAACGCGTAAATTACCTGTGGATATCGATTTATTGAATTAATGGAATTGTGATGATGATAGGGTTGGTATCCTCTACTAGCTGTCGGATAAATGTTTCTCATCATTGTTCCATTGCATGTCGGTAGCACTGGAGTTAGAGCCTTTTGTAACTGTTTTTCCTGCTTTCTATATTTCGCTCTTCTATTTTGAAACCAGACCTAAAGTAATAAGAAAGAAATTATTTATTTGATTGGAACTTGAAATGAGTCAATAAAAAAAGCATCCTAAACGAAAGAGTTACAATTGTGTCGAATTGTTACAAAATATTGTATTTATCAACATCTCTGTTGGTTTTTCTACGATTAGTCTTTATTTGTTAACGTTTGGGACCTTTTTAAAGATAGCACAATAAATGCAATTAGCATTTATTTATTTACTTAGCACAGTCATTCATTCAGCATGTAGGTCACTAATTTATACTGCCAACATTCATCGTTTGATTCATCAAAGTTTTCTAAGCCACTACTACAACTAAAATAACAAACGTATTCTAATAAACCGTGTTAATACATTGCTTTAAATCATTTGTAGACAAAGCAGAGTTTTAAATTGAGAAAAAAATTTTTTCAGACATTTTTATTTCAAGTTGCAGCATTACAAAATGGAGTAGAAAAGCTGAGCTTGTCGTAGAAATAAAAATCGGTGATGGGCTGAAAAGAGGAACGAATCCCGCTTGCGTATCGTATTCCCTCCTCCTACGATTTCCACTTCACCTTCTCTCCCTTCCACTCTTGCTCCTCATCCCTTCATCCATGCCGTTAACTTTATTGACCTTTGTCAAAACAAGATGGTTGCAGTCATTATCCTCTTTTCGCGTTTACTCTGTTTCTTCATCACTGTTACTTTTTTCAAAAATTAACAAGACGTGATTTAAATTGAATTTTATAAGGATAATTGTTACCTTGACTTCAACAATACTGTAATAGAGGAACACTCTTAAACCCAAAGGAATAATTCACGCGTCTGAACACATATTATACAATACAACACATATCTGAACGCAAACCACTCAGACACGGTTGTTGTTACTTCGAAATAGAAAAAATCAAAAACAGTCGGCTGGGCTCTAACGAGAAGAAACTCAAACTTATTTTTTGTATTATAAAATATTACATCGGGATTTTGCTAAATTTTTCGATTTGACAAAATCACACTTTCAAATGAGTATTGGATATTAATATCATAGTGAAAAATCGAATGAAAATAAGGAATATTTGAACATGGTCGTTTTTTAGCATGACAGTCGCTTTTTTAAATAAGTGGTAGTGTTAGTTCGGAGGAACAACCTACAAGTCCATTAAGAAGAAAACTCACATTTTTAGGATTTATCAAAAAGAGCGTAGAAAAAGTTATGGAGCATTCGCGAATTTTTTCATTGAATAAACACTGTAGAAACATCTTTGTATTCATATTAATATATCCATACCTTTCTTTATAAATCCACAAAATTAAAATTATTTAAATGTTTACAGTATGTGTAAATTTGTATTTATTATAATTAAAATTGTTTAGATATTAATGTACATGTTACCCAAAAGTGATAAATCCGATTTCTATTAATATTTAATTCCCCGTGATTATTCATATTCACCTATTAAGCTTTGTAAATCTGAAAAATTACTGAATATTTATTAGATTTATTGGCTAGTTTATAAAATATCTAACTCCTTATGGGACTTAATTATAATTTAATAAAGATCTGTTCAGATCTGATTCTGATCTGTTCTTGCTGATTCCTGCCTGCTTCGCTTTTGTCAGGTCTTTTGTTAAATTTGTCAGTCTTGCTGAAGTTAGGCTTCCGCGGCTGTCAAACTTAAAACAAAACACGTTGAAAATTGTTTTTTTTTTCTTTAGTCAAAGTTTTATTCAATTAAGGATGGCCAGTTGAAGACTTCATAAAGTAACCAATATATGTGATAAATATTCAGCAATTTATCACGTATACCAAGCTTTGTTAATGATTATGAAAAATAGCGGGTAAATGTACATATTATCCATTTTTATCGTTTTTACCGCGACACAAAAAATATGATACAGACGGTTCTTTAAGAGTATTTCATCACGTTTCCAAATGTGTTTTTATTACAATTTTTTCGGCCTGTTAATTGAAGTGACTTTGGAAGGTTAGATATTGTGGCTCACTGAATTCTCGTTTACATGAGCCTTAAGAAAATGGAAGTTCAAGTTATTTTCTAATAAAAACATAAATCTGTTTTTAAAATAGTTATTCTGGTTTTTACGTAAAATATAAAATAGCCTGCTTTCAGTCGCCTTATGATGTTTATAATTTTCCGAAATAAATTCCATGTAAACCTTTTGAACACTTTTTGAAAAAAAAAAACATAGCAAACATGAGATTAGGAGGATCTGTTTCAATTCCGTTAACAATTATATTTTCAAGAGTGTTTTTCAACGAGAAAGGGTGTGGTTTTCATTCAAGGAGGAAAAAAGGAAAATGCGAGAGTTGAAGAGGAAAAGGGAAAACATGATGGCGGATGCTCGTAAATGAGAGGAAAAGGCAAAACGTTTTAGTTTTGCATCATTCACATCTCATTATGGTTAATGTTTTCATGAACATTTTCACTAAAAGCAAATGATTTTTCTCAAAACAAGTGAAAGTTCATTTTGGAAACTGTTTTTCCACTCAAAAAACAAAGTAAATTTCAAAGTTTAATGTTGTGTAAATAAGATCGCATGAAAATGAAAACATTAAACCCGGTTTCAACGCTTTTGACTGAAGGCTGGGCACTAAAGTATCCTGAAACAATCATTGTGTCCTTCTTTTTCAAAACTAAGTTTGATATTTTAAATATTATATCTGTCACCTTAGGTAAAATTCTCCCGTCCGAAAGCATATTATCTTCTTCATCTATTTATCCTATGTGTTATTTAGAACGAAATGTTTGTAAAATCGATCGTCTTAATTTACAGAGATGATAATTTGTAAACAATTATTTATTAAAGAAAGGATAGAGAAATCCGAAACGGGCAAACCAGGAACCGACTATCGGTTTTTGACTTTCCCAAAAACGCGGTTTTCAATTTTTACTCTTAAGAAGGTTTATTTACAAATTAAAAAAGTTTTGATGTTTTTTTTAATTATTATTTATTTATAGTCTTTCTAAAGAAAAAAGAGGCCTAAAAATTAAGTAGAACTTGAATAAATTGCCTACATAATGAAATTAATTATTATAAATAAAATATAGCCAAATTTTATAAACAAATCGATATTCCTTTTAAATAGGCTAATATTTGAGTAAATGAGACTTATTTTATTTATTTCTTGGTTTAATGATATAGGATTTAAGAAAGCCAAGAACATGTACTGATTTATTACTTAACTTATTTCTGTTTTGAGACATTGACATTTATAAATTTCTCACTTTCTACTGAAGTGAATTTGATTGATTTTAGGGATTCAAATAATAAATTTAAATTTTTGTTCTTTTCTCTTTTCCCTTAATACCAAAACATTTTTTTTTAAGTTTTCACAGTAGAGAAAGAAGCATCGAGTTCTTGGCTATATTTATTTATCTTTCCACTATATGTGGGGCACCAGTGGCATCCATTCTTGATTCTGCTCTTTTACATTTTTTCATAAGTGTTGTATTTTGTGAACAACTATCCAGTACAGTTTTTTATACAATAAAAATTTTCTTCCTAATTTTATTATCTTATTTATTGTGGCTGAAGGAAGAAATTCTGTTTTCTTCTTCTTCTTCCTATCCCACTCCGCGACGAAGATTGGAGATCATCACGCTCCAGGCTCACGCATATTTCTGTTACCGTTCGAAAAATGGTTGTTGCAACATGATCAGAATTTTTTCAAAATCGCAATTTCAGAACACATTGTGGTGAATTTGGGATGTTCGTAGCTGTCGCCATTAGTATTAGTAGTTTCAAACTGCTTTTGGCTATTACGTCGACAGAAAAGACTAATGTCTTCTTCTCTTAAGTTTCCAAAAAATTCGATTTAAAGTTTAATATCAATTAAAGCCATACAGGTTTTGTTGTAGAAAGTTCCTTAGGTACGAGTCGTGGGACAAAATTCCATTTCAGTAGCATTCAAAAGTTTTTCAGAATGACAATATTGTTTACATTTTTACGGTCTTATGTGTTATTTTATTTACATGCACATGAACTTTTTTTGGTTTATCAAATAGTTTTGCAAACGTTTAGCGTCTGCAACACTAAAAATCTAAAACACCAAGTAGGTGTTACTTTTTTAATGTTTTTTTCAGACGAGTGTTGATTGATTCACTGAAATTGTGTTTCTCGTGATTTGTAGTCTGGTAAGCGCTGTTTCATGAAACAGTTCGACAGTTTGTGATAAACCCAAAAAAAAGAAGTTTGTTGTCTTCATATTATATTTTCGGACTGAGTTTCCAAAAAATCAAAAAAAGGTTACAAGGATTCAATTACGGCGTTTCAGTCATTGATCTTAGAACATTTCGTCGTAAAATAAATTTTAAATCGAGACTATTTTGCTGTTATATAGATTGGCTTCGATTGGGTATCCGGACCAATTGGTTGTCCAAAGGACGCCTTGGTCAGTGATTTTAGACAAGAAATGACATGAATAAGTTCAAATGAGTCGTGGATCCAAAATCGGATTCACTGGCCCTAGCGCTTTGTTTTAGCTTTGCTTTGGCCTTTTGTCCCAACTTTCTGAATCGTCAACAGTTCAACTCTAAATTGGATTATTTAAAGCTATTTCTTTCACATTCACGCCATAATCACCTTTGACTTTAATTTTGCTTTAGTACATTTTGATGTATGAATTATGTTTCGGATTTGCAAAGTACTGATTTATTAATCTGCTCCGATCCTGTCACCAGACACTAAATATGAGTCACTCACTTGATGGACAAAAAAGAATTGAAAATTGAATTTGCTAGGCGCCCCGGGCAATGCAACAGAAAGTGTGACAGTTGTGCGTAGAGGGGGGCCCTTGCTTAAGAGGGTCGAACTCTACTGTCAGGGGTTCCTAATGAGTGGGCTAATTCAATTTAAGACACATCTTTAGAATTTGATCGTCAAGAGTATAAGGGACGTTCCTTTAACTATCACATTGGCAGGTTCATTTTTAGAAAACAGACAAATGTCGCACCAAAACCTAATGGAAAATTAAAGTCTAACTTTTGTTTATTTTTGCGCCAAATTTTCTTGTCTGAACTATACGTAAATTGTACGGCCTTCTATTTGGCTACCTTGTACCTTCCTTTTCCTGTCGGTAATTCACTTTACGCCCAAGGGCAAATAAATAGGTCATGTCTATTGTTTTTATTTTAAACTAATTAACCGTATCAGACGGAGTGTCTTAGCTAATAATTCCACTGAGATGTCTATTTTTCTGAGTATGCTATTGGCTTGGGTTCACTATTTGTGGAATAAAACAAATGAAAATAAAATAATTTTTAAGAAGTCAGCCCATAAGATGGTGAGTTTTTAATTTTCTTATCGTTATTGATAATGATTTTTGATAATGAATCGTAATAGCTGTAAACCTAGTATTACTACCACTTTATAAGACGATTCTGCTCAACTTTACCATACTTCAGGGTGCAGAGTCGATGATAAATCACCTAAAACGGACGATATACTGTGCCGCTCTAGTGATTAAAAAAACTCACCTATCTGATTTACAATGATGAAGCCCATCACCTTCAGATCGTTTACCTAAGAACTTATTTGTTGGGTCAGTCTAACTCAGTCAAAGCTAAAGCTGGCACTTAAGCGAAAAATAGATTGAATCTACGAATTCGGGTTTGGATTTTTTGAGTCAATGAATGACGCATAAAAACAAGAGGAACGTCGTTGTCTTTAAGACAATGCCTTTCGCAAACTCTCCTAGTTGAAAGCAGAGTTTTCATAAAAGGAGGAGTAGGTCATCAAAAAAGCTCGTCCGCCAATCTTTCAAATAATACGCCTTATACTATTTTATCGGCCTTTCTTCGCTGTGAATCCGATTCGTTTTTGTGCGTCTCGTGTTGTGCAGTATTTGAAGTGACCGTTTTTAAAAATATAAACTACGTGGCTTGTGAAAAACTAAAAAACTTATATATATATATTAAGTTTACAATGAACGGCCGCGAAAGTTTAATAATATTATTAACACGGCTTATATTAACGTAAAAATTATAGAAATTTTTCTATGAAGAATTCACCCAACATGTTTCCTTCTTATCAATAGGGGTACACTTGTAAAATTTAATATTTAAAAGGTTTTGTTTGGCAAACGCGTTCTTTCTATATCCGGTTCGAAATCACAAGAGAAGTATAATATTAAACCTAAATGCATTCAAAGGTTTTTAAAAGTTATTGATTATTCTGGTGTGTAACTTGCCAGTATAAGAGTTTACCAAACCCTTTTGCCTAACTCTAACTACCGTGAAACGCGAAGAGCCGCACGTTGTAAGAAGTGTTTACCTTCATCGTAAAAAAAAAAAAAAATGGAAAAAGTTGTCCAAATACAAAAGACCAAGAGAATTTAAAAGTCTAAGCTTCTGGGCTATTTTCAATTCCTGTTAAGCCAAAAAAAATTATTGTTACAGTTAAAAGGGCTTTTCTTCTTTCATCCTCCTCCCCAAAAAAAAATTAGTGAAGCAAACCCTTCAAATTTTTTCGACGCAGAGAAAATGAGATCTGGAAAATCCATTTCTTTATCCTCATCGCGTTCAAAATGCGCATTTCCTTTCCATCCCTTAACTATTTCTTCAGCCCTCGGAATTTCGTTCCCTTCTCATCTCCTCCATGTTTCTTCCTCCCCTCTTTCAAGGAGGATTCCCAGTTTCTCCATTATTCCAAAGCTTTCGTTAGTAAATCTAATTTTCCTGTTCTGTCTTCAAACTCCGATCAGAGATGGTAGACTTTTCAAAAAAATTGACATATTTTGCTTGCTGCCCTTTTCTTTTCTTTTTTAAAACAGAAATCACAGATTTCGGTAAGATACATCTCGCGTCATGCGATTCAGTGCTACTTCTCATAATGACATTGTTCCATGTTTATTTAAGAAAAAAATTAAAAGCTTAAGGCCAACATGCTCGATTTTTAAGTTGTTCAGAACAAACTGTGGAAAAATGAGCCAAAAACTTTTGTGTTTAATGAATTTAAATCTTATTACTTTAGGAAATAAATTGAATATATTATATTATATGTAAAAAAGATATACCTTGATACTGAAATTTTAGTTCAAAAAAAAACGATTAAATTAGTCGATTTGTGCGGTATAAGGCATATAATGTATAATTGTATCATGTATTGTATATATTATAGTAAGTATTAATATATAATAAATCAGGGAAATATATATATTTAATTCCCGACCATTGTAATTCTCAGTTTTTTGTCACGTTTACGAAGCTTAGTTTGTCTATTAATATATATTAGGGTGTCCCAAAAAAATCAAAAATTTTTATTTAAAGATGTATACCCTCTTAATTTTTTTACAATTATGTTAAAACAATCGTAGGTGAAATTTCAAGCACTTAGGACGATAGGAACCCGTGCCGACTTTCACCGAAACATATTACTACTGAAGGGCTTATGCGAATATGAGCTTAACTGTTGTTATTGTTGTTAAATTGTTAGTAGACGTATTGTTGTTGAGTAGTCAGCATGTCAGTGTAGGTACGCAGTTCTAAATAAAGTATATTTTTAGTCGGAGACACCAGACCTCAAATAATGAGCTTGAAACTAGCCTCTAACTGGCAAGTTTTGGCAGCACTCTGCTTTACAGTACTCGTTAAGTGGATTTAACTGTCAATGGAGGCCCAAACTTTGCTATTCACGAATGCATTATCTATTGCGAAAAGGCACACATACCGACCAATCTTTACCTAGTTGTGTGGGGAAAAATGTGTATCAAGTTTGGAGGAACATATAAAAAAGGTGCTCAAAAAACACAACACGAATTTGAGCAGCGTCGACAAAAGTTTGTCAACAATTTAAATAATTTGTTTGGTATTGCACATACCTATACGCTTCAGTTAATAAAAGTATATGAAGATACAATCATCTTGCAGCGTCAGAGAGAGCCTGGTCGACCTGGTCATTTAGCTGGAGTGGACAAAAAGTTGACTGATACAGGGGAAAGAGTGCGCGTCAAAGCTACCGAGGAAGAAAAACAAAGAGCTACAGTAAATATTTTTTTTTGCATCAACTCCTATGACACCGTCCTCCAAACCGTCACAAAGCTATTCGTCTTCTGATTCAAACCAAACGTAGATTTACTAGAGGATTTGTATATAGTGGCTGGGCATACACTGCCCAGAACTATTACAACCCACAGTGGGAAGGATTTCATGACTCCAAAATTAGTACCAGCACTATACAGGGATTCAGTTTTTATCCTCAAAGAAACTATTGATGCACTTGAACATAATACTGACGAATTTTCAATAAGCAAGTCCTAAATTGAAAGAATTCGTAGGAAAACCCGTAGGGGAAAGCTTTGTTGCCATTAAAGCTCATTTTCAAGCCCAAGTACCAAATGTAGTGGCTGTTCACTGGGGTGTTAAACTACTGTCGAATTTATATACTCGAAAATCAAAAGAAGAACGTCTACTAACAATATAACAACCAGAATAACATGTAAGCTCACTTTCGCTTGAGCCCTTAAGTAGTAAGATGCTTCGGTGCTACTGGGTACGGGTTCCTGTCATCCTAAGAACTTGAAATTTCACCTACGGTTGTTCTAACATCATTGTAAAAAATTATGAGGGTATGCGTTTTCAAATAAAAATTTTTGATTTTTTGGGACATAAGTTTGTAATATACACATTCGCATATACATGAATTTTCATCACGTCTAATGTAGAATTAATAAAGTTCTGGATTGTTTTGGAGTTTTCGCTCTCAAAACGGGTTTGGTTCGAATTCAACTGGGTGTCAGTTAGGATCTTTTGAAAGATTGAAAAGTCATCTACGCGCACTTACTTGTATTCTTGCCTCATTCAACTTAGTGGTCCTTGCTAATTCCTCTCTGCAATAAATATCTGGATAATGGGACTTTGCAAAAGCCGCTTCTAATTCAGCTAACTGCTCTTGTGTAAAAGTTGTCCGATGTCTTCTCCTCGCCGGTGTCGGACATGACGCAGTCGTCGGAGTGTGACCCGCGTGTATTGCCGTCGTTACAGGGGATGAAGATACGCTCAGTCCAGGCTCGGGCTTTAATTTCTTAAAAGCTCCTTCGGCACCTAAAAAAGATACGAGAATCAATACGGAAAACACGTATAAACGTGTAAACAACATAATAAAATAAATTAAGAATATTTGTAGGAGAGGCTTTTTAACGAGGCGATTAAAGCCACTTAATCACACTTTTAGTGGTATAAATGACCCCTTCCCCTCCCCTTCGTCCATCTCACCCTTTTTAGTAACAAGCCCTCTGGGACATGTCAATTTGGGATAATCCAAAAAGCACACATTTTCATAAGACCTGTCAACAATAAATACTTAATAATGGTAAATGTTTTGAATGAGAGGTAAATGGGATGGGGAAGGACACAGTGGGGTGGCAAAGGGATGTCATACAACTCGTCGACATCTGTCGTGGAAAAAATTTCAGGTTGTCGAACATCAAACTTTTTTACTTGGTTCGTGTGAAGCTGGCAATACCTCCAGCACGCGATTTCTTTCATTTTTATAATTCATTATGTGATCTACACTAGGGGCCGACATTCTTCGGTTTGGATTCCACAATTTCTACATTGGTAGGTAATTGACGTAACTGAATTGATCTATTTCACATACGTGACACTATTCACATTATAAAAAAACCACTTGAGGTCTGAAATTTCTCTCCAATGGGAAAGTTATCACAAAAAAGGGCGCTTTTCCCATAAATATAAATTTTTTGTCAAGCATCTTTGCAGTTTTTATAGGTTCCCGACAATTTGACATTAAATGCACAAGAATTTGAATATATGATGGCTCAATTTCGGTCCATTCTTTTGGTCAAGATGTTCCTTCCTCGCAATTTATCTTTTCGAACTTGTTTATCACAATTATGTAAATGTACACCCATTCTACGGCCTAGATACGCTCCACGGAACTTGGCAGTAAAGCAAAAAGCCGTATAAGGAATCAATTATTCTAATACAAATTCATATAAATTCAATGAGTTCGGTTCCAAACTTGTTAAAAATCTAACATGGTCTCTCATTCAAAATGCATTTTATCTCATTTAAATCAAAAATGCATACACAGCAAATACATACATTTTCACATAAAATAATAACAGATCCCAAAAACCCACAATAACCTATAAACAAAAATGAAACAACTTCGTGTTACATAAAATATGTGTATAAATTCATACATATATTTTCTTAAATTGAATTTAATGACGAAATGGTAACCTGCAGATCACTGTCGTCATCATTTTTCGCTGGTAATGATGGGCTTGGCTTTAAAAGATTATCCAGCGTTGTTTGTCTTGCCTTCTTGTCTATTTTGTTTTTCAGTGACAACAGCTAATGGCTGAATTAATTATTCGAGAAACTTTAGCGCTACGTTCGACATCAGAATGGTTTTCAAGGAGGATGTTTATTCCATGTTTCAATAAATTTTTTTATGTTTGCTGTTTGGATACAATAGGCTCCGTCTCTTCAACAAATGCCAATTCTGCTTGGAACTGAATGAGTTCCTCGTATGAAAAAGGTTCCCTATCTGCTTTAAGTTGATCAAGAACATCACGTTCGTTCAAACCTTCAAAGCCGAGATCTTGTTCTAGATCCCAAATATTTTGCCTAATTTCAGGAAAAAAATTAAATTCTGTACCCGTAGTTTTGACACATTCTGGTCGTTATAACGAAACATTTTAGGCCGTATAAAGAGCGCCCGTATAGCGAGGTATGGGTGTATTTTCAGTTATCTCCTAACGTTTTCTTACAGCCAGTCTTTGGTATTTTTTGCAGTAAACTTCGGATAGTTTTCCTGTTAAAAGATGTACTATTCCTTCATACCCGCCTCAAAGACAGTTTTTAACGAGTTTTCGCTGAGAACATTAAAATAATCTCTTGTATTCATTTTCTCATCAGTTCTACCACCTAATGGTATGAAACATAGCCCCATTACTTTCACGATCACTGTACTTAATCGCCATGAATTTTTGTAGAAACTAACACCAACCGTTGTATATCTTGTATTGTTTTTTAAATTCTTCTTTGAACCGTCCGCAATACAAGTGATTTCAAAATGTCTTTTCGAATACTAGAATTTGAGATGAAGTTTTAATTGCTAGAGTTTTAAGAACTTCTTTTTTTAACTCCCCTAATAGATTGTTCCTTGACGACCTGTTCCTTGTTTATTTCCTGTAGTTTCACTTTCCGAATTAATCGAACTCATTGTCATCGTCTTTGTCATTGTATCGATCATTTTATTTTCAAAATTAATAACAAATCCTATAATAATACTACTAAGACTGACATGCAAAGAAAGATGCGTACATTATGTATAAATCTGTAAATTGTCCTCAAAGCTAAGATGTCTAAATACTTTTTTCCAAGTATTTTTTTGCTTTTGTCAATTTTTTTCACACTCACTTAACTATCCCGACAATTCGTTTGTGATGCATTTGCAACGCCATTCTCCGTACACGTGAATTTATTGCTGAGAATTTTACAAATGGAGCATTGTGAAACGTGTTGCGATGTACAGGTAAAGGAGAAATTCAATCAGGTTGACTTGGAAGAGTTTTACAAAACATATCTATGTAGAAGAAATGTCCAGCACTTTACAGACAAGTTCTACCAAAGATTTCACTACTTGAAAACATTAACACATCGTGTGAACACCTTTGTAGTCGTATCAACCATATTAAGTCTCAAACGAAAATACGAATCACTGGTGAGCATTTGGAAAACTGTTTACGCGCAGCATCATCACTCGCTATAAACATTGATGCACTTACAGTAGGTCTGACAAACAAAATCACTAAAATTCATTGTATTTGGTTTATTTTTTATTATTAAACTTTTTATTGCCTAATCCTAATCTAAATAATATATTTGATCTTTATTTTTGATACATCTCCTTTAAAGATGTGATACATTTCTTATTCGCTTTGAATAATAATAGAAATTTTGTTGTATGGCTTGGTAATCTGACAATCTGTATGGCTAAAATCTGACCCGGCTGCTGAAAACGTTGGCTACCCATACTGTCGAGCCTTTCGATGGTACAAATGCTAGCGTTTTTTAAATTTCCGCAGTCATTATGTATCATCTTTAAATTTATGTACTGTATAAACAAAAAACGTTTTTTGGGTTGGTTTCATTTCAACCCTGAAGATGGTGATAACTCTAAATTGTTTAAGGGTTTCTTTCGGACGAGTGCTACTTTATGTACTAAAATCTTGTTTTGCCATGTTTTCTTTAGCATTAGTCGCTTTCAAAGGTATTATTGAGAGGAATGTACAGATGGTATTTTATAAATTTTCTTATAATTCAGGAAAACCTTAGAAACAAACCAGGAACGAGTGAAGGTGCAAATAAACAACCAAAATTAGAATGGGAATCAAAATAAAAACTTTAATTTTTAACTTTTCTACTTTTTCTCTGATGACACAAAACTGAAAATTACTCCCATAAAAAAGGTAAAACCTCTGTTTTCTGCATTTCCCTTTCCCCTTAATAAATTAAAAATATTTTGAGTTCTGCTTTTTGGTTTTTAAATTAAAAAGGGAGATTCAGGTCGCTTTCCTTAATCAACTTATGAAAAGTTAAAACGAGGACTCCTCTCATTTCCTCCTCCTCTTCCCCTCTCTTCCTTTCGCCTCCTTTAAATCCTTCTTATTTAAAAGAGTGGCTTGAAATATTAATAAAAAGTCTTTTTCAGATGGAAAATGTTTTTCTTTTCCACTGGCATAAACAATTTTTTCTTCTTCAAAATATTAATAAGTGAAACGCGAATTTTCATTTAGTTAAATGTCATTTTAAATTACCTCCATCAACCCGCCTTGAGCATCTTCCATTCGTCTCTTCTTCTTCTGCACTTCTCCTTTTCATCCCTTTCATTTCATATTTACAATATGTTACGTACAAATGATGAATCGGTCGAATATACAATATTAATATATGTATATAATTCCCAGTCATTATTCATACCCACCAACTAAGCTTGGTGGACCTGAAAAATTACTGAATATTTATTCGATTTATTGGCTAGTTTATAAAATGTCTAACTCGTAATGGGATTTAATTTTAACTTAATAGAAATCTGTTCTTTGGTTTGCTTGGCTTTTGTCAGGTTTTTTGTTAAATTTGTCAAAGTTTTATTCAATTAAGGATCGCAAGTTGGAGATTTCATAAAGTAGGCAATAAATGTGATTAATATTCAGCAATTTGTTACGTTTACCAAGATTAGTTGCTCATTATGAATAATACAATAAAATTTATACTGATAATGCAAATAAAGACAGTCTAGAAATTTTTCTTAATCCTCGTATGTGTTAATATACTAAATAATTTCAAGTCCAATTTTTATAACAAAAGGGGCAAATCAAGTTCTACTAGTACTATAGTTATGGGTGGTTTGATCCTTTTTTCCTTCCTAGACAAAAATTACGGACAAAAAAAAGTTCACTTTTTTAGTTTTGCTCGAGAATTATTATCAAATCTACTGTGTTCACGAAAGAAAAAAAAGAGAAAGAAAAGACAAGATGTCGAATCGATGAGTATCATGTTAAACTAACAATTTTTTCCTATTTAAATTTTATCCAGCCTATTTATTTCCAAACCAACGATTTGGTCCTTCGATCGGTTTATCAACTTATCAATGAATTAATTAATTTGAGGTGTCAGAATGTACGTTCAAATCGATAAGTAGTGTTAATAAACTACAATAATATTAACGAATTAAAGAAAGAAACTGCTGTTTGCAGAGTTGACAAATCTAAACGATTATCTTATGACCACACCGAATACAAAATTCACATCATTAGTGTGAAGACGAAATATGTAAGATCAGACGGATAGGCGAGTGGTTTATATATCTAAGTGACATTTAAGATTTTTTTTTAGACTTCAGTAGATATCACTGAAAATTCGGCGTTGTGTGGTTGTGTTTTGCATTAATACGGTTGACTTAAAAAATTATTATTGATATAAAGAAATATGTATTTATTAGTGGCCAGAAACATTAACGTATGTTAATGGAATTAAAAAAGGCGAAATCTATCAGTGTTTAACGTTTCGTCAATTTTTACTCCAAAGCCTGCAATGAAAAATGACATTTAACCGGGAAAACTTAAACATCATTATTGTTTTTACAGATTACGGCATTTAAACTACAGTTTAGCGTTTAGATTTTATGTTAAATAACATAATTACGCTAAGGTATTTGCGTTCAAAAATTTCTTTCATTGTTATTTGGAAATAAACTGGCACTCAGCCGAAGAATATAGTCAAACAAAAATCTGTTGTTGTTTTGTTTCCCATGTTTTTCCTATGAAACCACAGTGTGATAGATCCACAGGGCCGATGATAAAAAGAATTTAACTTTATGGTAAATTTTTTTGACACTTTTTTTATGGGAGATTTGGACAACCTGGTTTGTCATTGTACCCATGATATTAACGGTCATTTTCTAAAGTTCTTTTTCTTCGACATTGCTAAACAAGTGATAAAAGTTCAGTTAATTAAGGAAGAATGATAATTTCAAGTCTAAGAATGAGTTCGAAATAGTACTATTGTACTAAAATTACAATAATTCCATCACCTATAGTATTTTATGGTAGTTATTTAGTAAGCTTAAACGACTGTAATTATAGTATGGCATGGCTAACTTTGAGTACGACTGAAAAGCAATATAGCCCGAAAAAAGTGAATAGCTCGTGGAAGATGATATAAAATTGGTTAGAGCTTCCCCCGACACGACATTCATGGTAGTGGATGACAGGGTAGAGCTGCATTTGTTTCCAAAAGATTTTGCACAATGAGAAGCGAGTAAAATTCTCAATGATGAACAGTATAAGTATATTATCATATAAAAGTGTAGGTTAGAGAATGAGGTTTTCTTACAAGTAGCACTTACGAGAAAATTATCTTTAACCCATTAAGTACCGAATTTTTTTCTTTGATTTTTGCTTTATTTACGTTTATTTACATCCCAATAGGAAGAAAAAAAATTTATTTTCACTTCTTACATTATCACCGTTTTCAAGAATCGCAATTTTAGTCCGATCCCCAAATGGGGATCATGCCGCATGCCGTGTACTTTTGATGCTTTGTCTGAAAGCATTGCATACGCAGGCTAGCATCACATATTTCACATTGTTCCCTTGAATTTCTTTCTCTTTAGATCTACAGCCTAGGTTAGTCTAAGACAAGGGTCTAACATGTCCATGATTAGTCAATAGTCTTATGCAACTGTTGTCATCCTATGTGACAGCCAGTGTTGGAAGAATCAAATCGGTGGTCGTAAGTCCTCCTCTTTGTTACTTCATATCTTTGTTCCAATTTTTCATCCTGTTCAATAGGACAGTTCCTGTTGATATCTTGTAAATGTTTCATAAGAGAAGATCCGGTGAAAATATTGTCAGAGTATAATTAGTGTTTTTAAAATAGAAATCATCTTTAGGACAACAGATGTCATACACTTGCACTTGATAACACCAGCCAGTTTTCAGCAACAGATCGCACATGGCTTGAATCCTTACCGTATAGGCTTACACCCAATGTCCATAATATCGAACCATCTGTCTATCAATACTGACATTTTCTGAAAAAGCTCCAGATAGCAAGAAGTTCTTGTTCACCTGGTCAACCAGTGGTCGAATTTTGAACAGTTTATCACGTTGCTGTGGTACCATGTATTGTAAGTCGGAGTTATTGCTGATGTGAAGTACCGTTCGATTTCTAATTATCCTTTACATATTATGCATTCTCTCACGCTTTCAATGTTGATATCCCTATCTCCACACCAGTAAAGCTTTTCTTGAGGAAGATAATAAGATTGTCCAGAGAAAATAAGAATTCCCAAAAATTGTCAAAAGCATGCATTTGAAAACTGAAGTTCGACATCTATGCACAATCTCAACAATATTTGTAGTCACTTTGTCAGTGTCCTCATGTTAACAAAATAATAAGACTTCACAGTGTATTCAACCATCGATGTCCCTTAAAGAAATAAAACGTTAAGAAGCCATAACTCGCAGAATACAAACCCAATATACGATAAAAGTACACTGCATGAGGCGTTTGATATATTCGAGATATTTGGGGCCGTATTTCCCACTTAAGTTACAGTACCAAAATGGAACTTTACTAAAGTATACAGTACTCATCAACAATAAAAATTATTTGCCACTTTGGAAATTAACCTCCGAGAAAATAATTTTTTTGCGTTCAAAATTCATGGAACTCACTATAAACAGAAAATCGTCGAATTTTTGTTCCTTGAGGTCAGATGGAAGTTGTAGGTGCGTTTAAGCGCTTGATCCCCAAATGGGGATCATGACACGAAATGGGTTAAAGGATTTTACTGCAAGACCCTAAATTGTTAACATTAAGAACCATAATATTCTAAAAGCTACATTTGAAAACCTATGACCAGAAATATGGATGAAAACATTGTTCTGACAAACAGACTGGCTATTGGTTTATGAATTAATTGACACTAAAAGTAAAAAATTTCTAGACTTTTGTTTCAAACTTTTTTTTTATAAAGCCCTGTTTTGTTGAGAGGTGTGTAGACGGCCATCCCTTGCCCACTTTTTCTCAAGTATAAAACAATTTTTGTAAAGATTATAAAAATTGACTTACTGCTGTGATCACTAAGACTCCTACCGATGGAACCAACATTCGGTGGAGTGTGAGTCGGCGTATGTTGGTGACCCTGATTATCTCCTCCGGTTGATCCGACGGATCCGGAAGCAGGCAAGGCCCCATATAGCGCCGAGAAGTCTTCACTAGCCGATGAACTAGTCGAACACTTCCCGCTTCGATGCAAAGGTTTTATGTCTAAAGACAAACTTCTTTCGTGGTGAGACGCGTGGTGTGACACTTCGTCTACGAGTCCTGCGACACCTAAAAGACCACCCACTAAATTGGGGCGTAGTTCATCCATTAATTTTTGCGTGTGATTACTGCTACCGTGTCCCAAAACACTGGAATTATGTCCTAAAACACCAGAATTATGACCCAAAACACTTGCGGAATTTCCGACCCCGAGCACAGAAGACCCGTGACCAAGACTGTTCCCGAGAACGCCTGAGTTATGACCCAGTATTCCGGAAGTGTGACCGAGAACTCCGGTTCCAGAGCAGTTTGAAGCGAAATTTAATTGCCTCGAAAATATGGCTGGAAAAATATTAAATTGCTGATGATGATGGTGATGATGGTGATTTGACGAAATCGGACTCTGAGGATCAGAATTAGAAGACAATGAGTTGCTTTCTATAGGAGTTGGTGTGATGGCCTCACTCTGGGGCCCAGAGCTTGAATGCGGGGGGTTCGAACCACCTCCGCTTGCTCCAACGCCCCCCAAACAATTTCTGTCTTTGAAATCCACAATCAGGCCGATCTTCTTCCAGCTCTTAGGCGGAATTTCACGTTGCTCATTTCCTGATTAAATTATCAATGAAATCACCTGTTCCACTAATCACGAAATCTCGGCGCTCACCAAGGGAAACCACAAAAACGTTCTCAAGTTTTCTATTAAAAAATAAATAAAAAAAATTAAAAATTCACTTTCACGCAATATTTTCCCGACAACAAGCAAATGATTTAAAATGACGAGGAAGAGCGAGTATTCATCGTCACCCCGAAAACCAGGAAATACGATAATCAAATAAAATTTGCGGAATGAAATTATCGTAAAGTCCCAAGGAATCAAGAATTATTTAATTAACCGCTAAATGATCTGATACGTAACGGCTTTCACAGCGAACGGTAACGTAGTCAATCCCGAGATGCACAAATACAAATAAAAAAAAAGCACTACGACAAAAAAAAAGACGGAAGGCTGCTTAGATACAAAAAATTTAATTAATTTTGATTTTCCAACTTTGGTACTACTACTAAATGCGATTAATTTAATTCTTAAAGCAGAAAAACCGTTCAGTTTCCCGTTTTGAAAAAACTAAGCTGTATCTCGAAAATCCCATAGAAAATTTGATAGAGATAAATCTGTTTAGACTTTCTTTTTTTCTGTTTTCCACTCGGTTCTTCCTCCTCCCGTTACACTCCTCCATATACCCTGGCTGCGCAAAGCCTTGAAAATGAAGAGGTGTTTCTCTGGATGTTCCACCCTTCCTCTACATGTGTTTCACCCTTAAGTTAAACGTAAATGTTTTGGTTAAAATCCATTGTTCCACTTGTAGGAAAATTCGAAACCTTAGATGACAAAAACTTCCGCTTAACCTTTATTGAAATTTACTGCTTTCATTGATTTCTTTTTCTGGATTCTTTCCCATTCGTACCCTCTCTCACAACTGTGAAAGCTCCAACAACATACTTCGCATATTTATCTTACTTAAAACGAATTCGAATGCTCTCCTTATACTTTTGCTCTTCGCATTTAATTCTTTGGCAGCATTTCATAAGGAAAATATATAAAATAAATAAAATTATTTACTAAAATAAAAACTGAAAATCACTAACTTAGAGAGTCACGAAAAGTTAGAAAAAAATCTGAGTAAGTTTGTGAGTCTTATCATAAGGTAAACATGAAAATATTGTCTGCAATTTCCCGTGGGAGGGAGGGATGTTGGTTTTTCCGAACCAATCAAATCATCCATTGGAAGCACATAGATCCGTCTTCGAAAGCTTCATCCTTCGTCATCTTCGTTTTTATTGGTGGATTACGGCGCTTCGTTGCTATGACGACGGCGAAAGTACTGTTTTTACTGTCTTTTTTTGGCCCTTTTAAGTTTTTTCAATTTCGATCTCTGATGAAATGATTTTTTTTTTTTAAACCAAAGCTCTTAAAGTGAAGTTATAAATTTTCGCATCTTGATATTAGCACAAATAAATGATTAATATTATATAATTTCAAAAGGGCGTGAATAATTGTCTCGAGAAAATATAAATTTAGGAATTTAATAAAAGAAAATCAAAGGGATCAGAGATTCTCCGCAACTTAAATAAACTAACAAACCCTCGACTAGTATAGTGAAGTTCAAAAAACTGCCATATTTCATTACTAAATTATTTACTTTTCAGACCGATTGTATTTCGCGCATAAAATGTCGGTTTAGTATTGAAATTAATATCTAAAATGGCTCTAAAAAGAATAAACAAGGACGTCGTGCACAGGACTTAAGACCTGTACGTCTTATTTAATTGGCGCGCAGCTAAAATGGGACCGCCGTACAGCCCTTATCAAGGGAGCGTATTTTTTTATCACTTTTTTTTTCAAATTAACCGTTTAGATCACCAAAAAATTGACTTTGACACATACTTATTTATCATGCAAATAAAAACAAAAATGGTTCTGATTGATTGGATGAGTGGTGACCTGCATTACCCATTGCTTCAAAAGTTTTATTGCCAAATTGCTCTCTACTCTGATATCCCAACCCAGATGATTCACTCGTTTCAGAAATCACCAGGATATGCAAAACGGACGGAGACAAATGCAATAAATTGGATGAAAAAATATGTATTATTATGTAATAATATATTGTGATGAAATGAAAGCTATAATCACCACAATCACAACAACTACCGCTACAATAAATGTCATTTTCTGCATTATGTGGTGTATTAAAGCTCAATGAAGTATATTTCAAACAATTTCCCTGAGAAATATTTTGCAATAAAGTTTCTATGATCGGAATGAGAGTTGTTTGTAACTGTTGAGTCTTGAAACGTTACATTTCATAAGAAGTGTATAATCCTATTCTACCGGCAAGCCAGAAAATAGTATCAAATAAACGGCAAAGAGAACAACTTATTATTCGACTACACCGAGTATATCTTGGTTAGATAATGTTGCCCAAACAATAAAATACTACTCCTTCTTCGTTCCAATATGTCAAAAAGCTGTGAAGTTGAGTTGAAGGTTATGGCAAAGGTATAACGTGCCATGGGTATCTTTCCAAATATTTGACGAAGTGTATAAGAACCAAAAAACTATGAATGAAACTTTTACACTGATAAACAGCTGCTATCAAACCAAAGATTTGATCGTAACCCTGCTTATCATTCTTCTCATTATAGCTCATTAAATTCTAATTGCTTACTAAGCAAATTTAAAAATAATAACATTGAAGGAATGGGGGGGTTCAATGCAGAAATTCTAAAATAAATAAGTAAATAAAAATAGTGCCAGAAATGATTTTTTGAAAACTGTGCATGAAGAGTGAAAGGAAGGAAAGTTAAGAAGGTGAATAAGAAAGATTGGGGGGGAGGTATTGGGGCGGAGGTGAGTGGTTAGGAGAACAAAATCAAACTGAATGAAGGAAGTTCATGCCGAGTTTTAATAACCGGAGGAAATGAAACAATAGCCTATTCAATTAGTTTTCCCCAAGTTCTTTTTTTACATATAGTTATTAATATAGCCTAGAAAAATGATCTATATCAAAAATAGTTAATAGAGTCTATACGAATTTTGTCGTTGGAGTAGTGGAAGAATTTTTTTATATCTGGGCGACTGTAACATTTTTTCTTCTTGCCGAGATGATAAATAAATTGTCCAAGATTTACCAATCTTAGAAAACATTTTGTCATAAGATACAGGCGTCAAAGTATAAATCCTATTTCTAATTCCTGAGCCACTAAGTCGAGTCACAAATTGCTTTGTTACACATATTATTCACTAAATTTTTTCCAAATATTTAGACAGGTTTTATAAGTTGCTGGCATCATAACGACAGAAGACCTTAGATCACACAAGTAGATTTAATGTTATAGTAAGTGAAATAATTTTCAAACAAGATGCGATAAACAAAAGGCACAAAATTGGCATTACGGGAATGGTGGACATTTTGCTTTGTTTTCCATTTTCACAAGAGTACTCAATATGTTTTTGATAAACCCGAAAAAGTGTTTTGCCTATATATAAAAAATAATCTATTTTATTGTTTGTGTTCTTTGCCATGCACACCATTCTTTTGTATAACCCCGACTTCCTTAGAAAACTTGCATTTACTTGAAACATAAAAAAAATATTTTAGTACACTATTCGTTAGATCTCGTCCTAGTCCTTTTTATTCATCTATGGGACCCAAACTGCCCTTTATTGTTAATTTTTAAAATGATTTTGTTGAAAATGGACTTGAGTTCCATTCAAAGTTGGATTTTAGAATTTGACAAACATGAATTTTCCCTTTCGTTCTCGTTTATATGTAAATTAAATTGTATAAATCAGTAGCAAAACGTTTTCAAATTTACTTTTAATGTGTTATTTTAATTGAAAACGTCTAAAATTGAAAAAGATTTAATCCTGCCTTTGAACATCAATAAATAAGAAACTGAAAAAGGAGAAAAATAAAGGTGTGTTATTCATGTATGTGTGTGAGAAAGAGGAAAACTTCTCGTTTTACAGCTCTTCCCACTTTTCCATCTCTCTCTTTCCTCCAGCCCTTTTCTCTCATCCCTATCATCCCTCTTCCCTTTTTCTTCTTCTTCTTCCTTTACTCTTCCTCTTCCACTTCTCTTGTTCGAGCTCCCCACGGTAACGTTACCTCTTGGTTTTGCCTCCGACCTTTTTCTCATTTTCTATTTTCTTCGGCTTTCAATTATTTTTTTTCAAACCGTGCTTCCTCTCTTCCCGTCTTTTTCCTTCCACCCTTTTCTCTCACTACCTTACATCCAACGAGCTGGGTTTTGCTCTTTGAATTTCTCTCTCATGAAAAACTTTTTAACTTAAATTCAAACAAATTTTCCTTTGGTAATTGGAGAAAATAATTGCAGCGTTTGATGAATATTGGAGGCAACTGAAGAAGAAGAGAGTAGGAGGGAAGGAGAAGCAAGAAAAACCCTTCAAAGGATCTGAAAATAGGAAATAAGACTGAATGTAAATAGAAATGATTGCAGCAAGAAACATTATGATAAAATTTTCAAACCAAGAGCTTTCGAAATATTAGTGAAAGGTAAGCGAATTAGGGTCTAGTCTTAAAAGGTTTCAATTTTTAATCCAAATCATCGGATCTTTGAACAAATTCTTTAATTTAACCTGATCCTTTGCTCCACTTTCCTTGTCTTTCTTCGTTGTGGACATCCCTTAATTTGCGCTTTTATTCCTTTCAAATATTCATATCAACGACTAGTGAGGAATATGTACGTAAATCACAGATGACAGCAATAAAAAGGGAGTTAGAGCGAACCTATATTAATATTATCTTTCATACGTTTAGATCACTTTAAAAGCTTAAGTTCTAATTGAAATATATTGAAAACTCGCATATAAAATGGCTGGGGAAGAGATTTCACAAATGTTGAATTAGCTTCCAAAAAAAAAAACAAAACGTTTTTTATTTTCTTCTTAGGAATATAAAATTTTTTAAATTTACTTTACTGATATTTATAGATAATTAATCACTTCAAGCACAACCACCAATAAGTTAAGTGAAAAAAAAAAAAAAATTGTAGGCTTATAGTTTTGTCGGACGACTGGTCCGGAAAATAATTTATCAATATTTTTACGTTACCATTATCCGTCCGTCTATGCCGTTCATGTTCTCAAATTCTGTCAAAGCCTTCCACATGTCCGCTTGCAGGGAAGGACACCTGTCACAGCCTTTCTGTCAAGCTCTTTCCATAAAAGTTCTATCGGGTATAACGAGTGTGCAATTAACACGTCTTTGATATTTTGAGCTCAGAGGCTATCTCCGGTCAGATTTGTTCTTATTGTCAACTATAGTGATAAGCAAAATAATAAATTTTAACATAAAATCACTAGTTTTGGATCTGATCAAAATAAAAAATGTTGGTAAAAGCAAGAGGGTAGTCAAATACTATAATAACTCCATCTGATTCGCTGAAATCTTGATGGAGTGGATGGTGCGAGACACTGCCTTTTTTGATAATTTCAATATTTCTCAGATATCCTACAAGTAAACTACAGAAAACGAACAGATTAATTTTACAATTTACTGCATTTTCAAAAATTATTTGATTGTATACAGATAATTTGAGACTTTTTGAGGCGAACTCAAAGGTTTAGCCGGCAGTTTATATCAGAATATTACCTTTTCTCCCAAATTATCTCGACAAAAACTATTCAAATGTAAATTTTTTAAAATTCTTTTGTGATTGAAAAGCATCCAGCCAACCCATCCTCAGTTGAAAAGAGGATAAAAATGCTGATACGATCACCCCTGGTTTCGCTTGGTGACCACCTCAAAAAAATGCTCTTAATTTCCTTGCTATCAGCTTTCATCATCGGTTTTCCTCGGTTTCCTTGCAGCTTTTAACGGGGGTGAAAGAGGGAAAAACAAATTTCTAACTAATAACTGGTTTTTACCAAAGGAAGCAAGATGAATGTAGTGGCAAGGAAGGGGATCGGGGAAAAGGAACAAGGGATTACAATTTTAATTTCACTTGGGAAAACGAAATGCTTTAGAACTTACTAAATGGAGACAAGCGTTCATATAAAAATGCATTTTCAATTTTCCGCCGTCAGATGACCGGACCTTTTCAAATATAGTTGCTGACAAGAAGTCAAACTGACAAAATTCTGGGATAAATTTAAACCCATTGTGGTAAACATCTTAATTTAAGAACAAGGACATTGTAGAGAAGAATAGGTAGGCGACAGCTTCTAAATATTGGGTTGTCCCATAATTTTCGGAGTTTTTTTTTTTTTACAACGCACATCCTTTAAATTAGTGTCTCAAAACACTCTAAAATAATTTTTTTTTTTTTTTCAGAGAACTTAACGGGATTTGGTACTTCACAGACATATATATATTATATAGTCGAAAATTGCAACATGAATTCTTAAGCTCTGAAGGAAGTCTGGAAAAACCTTTGCCCTCCAGTTCTTAATCCGTAAGTGTTAAAGCTACGATAACAAAAAGATACATCAGAATCTAAACAATACAATTTTAACTTAATGTGCCCCAAGTGTTTATGACTCATTGGGATGGAAAATTGTTACCTGGTCTAGATGTAAGAAATAGTAGTGAAGAAGAACGTTGGCCATTTATTATATTATTGATATTAGATTTAAGGAGAAGAAACAACTCACCGCAATACCGAAATTAGAAAGCTTTTTCGGGCATCCAGCGAAAACAATACCGGAAGTGCTTAATGATTGAAACTCACTGATAATAGAGCTTGTTTACTTTTAGGAAGACAGTTGGTGGTTTTTGCTTGCCGCAATCATGTCTATGAACTGGGGCTCAAAAGTTTATTTGAATGAAAAACCCAACAGCACAGGAGCAGTCTCTAGTTTAGACTATCAGTCCCACGAGTTTAGAGAAAACTGGAGGAACATTTATTGCAATGCTATTTAGAACTACACTGATTCTGTCAAATAACGTATTGGTGGAGCGATTATATGAAGTACTAAATTTTATTTTATCCTTAAAACAGTATCCAAATTTATATTTTCATGAATATTTGTTTTGATTTATGAATACTTGCGAATCTACATATAAAAAAATTTTTTTTACCCAAATTAGTAATTTTAATTAAAATTACTTTTAATTAAAAGTAATTAAATTTTACCCAAATAAATTAGTCGTGGTTTTAATCCCGTCTTCAACTCTTTATTTTGATGTTACAGGATGTGGGAGGAGGATTCGAACTCACGATCATTGCGTCCAAGTCAGGAACTTTAACCACTACACTACTCCTCCCAGATTTTTGGCCAAATAAGAGACACCCTAATACACATACCCTCTGTTAAAGATTCGATTCATTCCAATCCTTCAGTAAGATTGTGGGTACATTGGACAATCTTTTATTAGTAGTTGTTGTAATTATCTTCAATATATCGCTTCGTTTCGTGTGTATTATTTATTCCAATCGTATCGCTACGCTTGCCATATTTCGCGACCGAGTAAAATAGCGGCATTAACACCCTCACAACTTCGAAGTAATTTAATTATCTTTTTCTACAATTATCTTGCTTTCTTATATAGTGGTATAGCCTTCGAAGTTTACCGTTTTATTCACTAGTTAAGTTGAACTCACCCGTAGACGTTATTGATTTGTTTTTGATTTTTGTCAAAGAAAAATGGCCCATCCACGTTTGATCCGTCGAGAGATTTGGGACGAACAAAACTCTGTCACAGAGCAGAGCATAAATGTAAATTTAAAGCTTTTATTCATCCATTCAAGAAACGAGAGAGTGACAGATGGACGAGGTGGGTTGATGGCAGTGAGAGTGCTTAGTCGGGGGTGTCACAGTCAATGACCCAAAATCTATTATGCAACCCGATGCAACAGATTTCAATTATTCACCCCCAACCCCTGCGAACACAACCCCCTCATTATCTGATGTTACAATGTTTTCTTTGATATGCACTTGTCGTCACTTAATTTACAAGGCATCAAGTTTCTTCTTTCGGCGGCCTTTTTCGTCCTCACATCTCTGTCACCCTCTCTTCCCTTTTGCCTCTTCATCTTTGTCTTTCCTTCCACTTCATAAAATCTCATCTGTCATTTTCGTTGTTACTTTTATCGAAAAGTAAAAAATTTTCTCAAAGGCATATCAACGTATTTTTTATTTGGCATTTTAAACGATTTTAATTTTTGTTTTTAAAGAAACTTTCCAAGGGATCGGACACCGTTTTCGTGCATAGACTCTCGCATCGACGACCGTACAGCGGAAATGGGATATAGAACACATCTGTTTTTTAAGTGCAAACTAACTCTATATGGCCAGTCACTGTCCCTGGAGGAAGGGTGCTCAAGGGGTCGAACTCTTATTTGCCCGACGTCTGACAACGTGAATGAAACCTGGCAGGAGCATGGAATGGCAGGAGGTCGAGCGAAGGTTCTTTTCAAAAGCGAAATCAAGAGAGGTGAAAAGACATCGTAGCCCATGATGATAGCATGATAGTAAAAGATTTTTTTTTAATTACGAGAATATTTTGAGAATTTATATGTGTGGGGTGAAAGCAACAATAGTAAAAATAATGTTCAAATTTTCTAAAATCTTCTCCTACTCACATGTTCATTGCGAAACCTGAAAACAGTATTAAAAGAGAAAAATAAAGAAAGAAAAAGAGAAAGAGGGAAAAGTTAATTGAAAAGGAAAAAAAGGAAAAAAATCAAAGAATTGGAAAGTAAATGAAAACTCATCTCTTTATTCTGAGTCGTTGGAAATTATTTTCCTAGCGGCGTTTCGAGATCCGGAGTTTGGGGATCGTCGGAAAGGAAGGGGGGTTTGGGGGAGAGGGAGGAGGAAGGTGGGAGAGCGGAATAAGGCAGAGAGAGAGGAAGGGAGGCTGGGAAGGGGTCTTTTCGGAATCATCCCTTTGGGCGGCTCCCGCCATCTCGATTGATAACGAAGTTAAGGCTTACTTTTATTCCTCTTGATTCCGCCCCCCTTTTATCAAGAGCTGAGAATAGAAAATGCATCGAAACAAAATTCTAATTTTACGTCATGTGCATTGTTTTTTTTCCCTTTTTTGTCGTATTTCCTTCATTATAAGTCCTATATACTTAACAAGATGTCTCAAAAGCAATGACTGAAGATAAAAAGTAAAGTCTATCCATTGTTAAAAGGATAAAATGGTGGGACATTTAATATTGAACGAAATGAAGTGTCTGCGTTTACGAGAGAAAACACCTAGTCCCTACCTGACAGTGCCATGCTTCTATCAAATTTATACGCATCACAACCTATTGATATGAATTATAGGGAGATTTAAATTGGTATAAGTTTGGATTTACAACCTTAAATTTAGGGTAAACTTAAAGGCCTAACTTTATAGCAACTATTTCTAAAAATACTCCTCATTCGCGATATCTTCTTGGCCTTTTTCTCTGAGGCTATAAATGGAATAAGACCCCAGTTTGAAAGCCTTGTAAAAATGCTTTCGGCTTCTAAAAAGATTTTAACAACATAAAAAATGCAAAATTTTTCATGTCGCCTCTTTTGGGCCTTTCCCCAAATGCCTGCCAAGAAAAAAGAGCTGAAAGGGGTGTTTGTGATGGATCACATAAGAATCCTCTTCGCTCGGCATCCACTTTTCAATAACTAGGGATTCGGGACCATTTTCCCGTAGTCATGATAAAGACAGGACTTTGGGAGAGAAGAGAAGGGGTTGATTACCGCTTGTGAAACACAGGAAAAATGGCTTATATTTAGCGTATCAGGCTGCCGAGAGACTAAAAGAAAAAATAAAACCGTAGAGTACGTAGTCAAAATCAATTTAAGAGGGTTATTTGTAATGTTATGGGGTAAAATTTCATGGTCCAGAGGGTTGTGGACAGAAATGATCAAGGGTGATCGTAAATTGTCCGCATTTTTCCTAATTTTAGACATGTTTTCTAGTAATATTTCTTCAAAATACAGAACCAAAACTAACGAAACGCGTAAATATGATGAAGTGGAGGAAAATCAAAGATTACATGTGTTTACCCTTCAGAATGGAATCAATGAGAAGTAGGCAAAATCCAAACTTCGTTTTCCTTTAAACTGAGGGAGAAGAATTTTGGCTTGTATTCGACTCAATTAAATCCTAATTTCACTCAATAATTTTTGCTTGTAGTTGGTGTATTAAGACTAATAAATGGAGGCAAAATGAAAATGGATACTTTGCCGTCTGGCGATACCACATCGTTCACATTCTGTTGGTGATCTGCGGAGGCGATCGAAACACCAGCTACCACTCATTTCCGAAACTAACCAACAAAACTTCCGGCGACAAGCAAGTAAACATTTATGCGATGGATGGTAGTGTTAAAAAAATTCATTTTTAGAGAAGCTGAAAGGTTCATTTGAATGGACATGTGAGCGATCAAAAAGATATGACAACAAAAACAAAAGATAGAAAAAAAATTGAAAAGAGAAAGAATTACCGGGTAACAAAGGAAAAGAGGGTGAGAGGGCTGTAGACTGAGGCGAAAATTACAAGACAGGAACTCATGGGTGACAGAGGAGATCCGCCCCGTGGTTAGGGCCCACATGTCGCCTTTTCCTTCTTCATTTTTTTAAATCTTGATTAAGGCCCTGATTTTTTTGTAGGAAAAATACAAACAAAAGAATGATAAAAAAGTTAGGAATGGCCACAAATTAGCGACGATAAAATTGCCACTTGTAGGACACTCGCCGTCTGTAATTGTAAGTGTTAGGTTGCGCGGCACGCTTGTTTTGACAAATCTTTTTTGTATGAACACGTGCCAACACGTGCCAACTATTTATTTTGCCGGGTTGAACCAATTGACAAGCGAACCTTAGGAAAGAGCCCGATATTGATTTGATTTAATCAAAACTCAACAAAACTGAACGAAAAAATAAACTTAAAAAATTTCAGAATACCTCCTGGTTCCAATACCTTATATTTTATTCAATCAGATTTTTTTTGAAATCTTATTGAGTCTACATTGAATTTCTAAAAGTTTTTGTCCAGTTACACAATTCGATTCAACATGACGTAACCTTGTAGTCTTCCACATTAGTTCAGTGTAAACGACCATCTCGGGATTTGGCTTTTTCGGAAACCAGGGGTCGGATCATTTTTCCGAGTGGGAATTTTCTGTTTTAAACTTTTCCAAAGAATCTTTCAACCTTTCGAGTTTTTTTGACAGGATGGTAAAACAAGAGTTAAGGAGAGGAAATATGGCAGGCGAGTTAAAAAGCCTATGCTCTGTGAAAGAGCGACAGGATAGTAAGTAAGTAAGTTCAAAAGGAGTACCGACTAAAAAACATAAAAAAGTTCGTGAGATTAATATCAGTTATAATTCGAATGTGACTTGTGTGAAAATATAAATACATAAAACCTAGAATATATCCAGCGGTTGATAATACACCATGGATCTTTTTACGACTTGTGATCTAGAAAAGAAAATATTTAAAGAAACACCAACCAAAAATTTAGAGCAAATGGATTTTTAAAGTGACGTTTTTTTGTTTACCCAACTTATGACTACTCACAAGTGACAAAAGAAATACATTTCACTTAATATGATTGATTGTTTCAAACCAGCATTTGATCGTTGTCGAGTCAATTTAATTCTAATTCCTGAGCGTAACAAAAGTATACAATAATAATCATATTTTTTTTGTTGAAATAATAACATTTTATTGATCAATTTCCATATATATACATTATACACAATATTAGATATGCTTATTTTGTAGTACTGTCAATAAGCATATTACAATAAGATAAAAATACTAACATACCAGTTATAATACATTATAGTGTTTGCACTCTATCGGAAAGCATAATTCGTTAGTCGTAAATTTTTTACTTTTATTACTTTACAAAAAAAGGAAAAGCATATATGTCACTTAAATGAACGGATACAACAGGCACACCCAAAGCTGAGTGGATTCAAGCTAGTGCTTGTGCTTAAGAGCTAAGACTTTTGAGACAAAAGCTGTAAACCTGCTTAAGGTTTGCTAATCCTTCTGACGAATGTTTAAAACGATTCATCTATTTTTTACTGGCTTCTTAGGTCCTGCCGCGCTACACATTCAAACAACATGTGATTGGATCGTCTCTACAGTTAGAGATGCAATCGAGGCATCTGTCTGAGTCTGTTAGCTAAAACCAATTCAAATAGCTCGCGAAGTTCCCAGGCTCCCTAAAAACTTGGCATGACTGGTAATTAATATTTATCTTGTTGTTCCTCATCCTATCTGCAACGAAACCCAAAAGTAGCTCGGCCTTTTTTGGAAGAATTCCACTGAACCTGCCATTCCCTATAGATAAAAGAATCTAGATACTTTACTACCATCCCTATATAGAATCATATTTGAAAGTTAGAACAGCATTCTCACCGTAACTTCTGTAAAGAATCAATCAAATCAATCAATCCAATAAATTGGAACATTTGTTTTTTTCTCCATTTTAAGAACTTATAGTGCAAATAACGGAAGAAGATGGAATATCATACCAGAGGTGAAACAGTAATCACTTTTTTTATTGTATTGCGGGTTTGTTTCATGAGATGCGCCAAAATTATCAGTAGTGAAGATACGAAGGTCCTCGAAGAGCACGATTTTAGTCTGGCGTCATAGGAGTTTGCTCGGGCACGAGGACAGGTAAAAGGTCTTTATCTCCAGTTTAAACAAATTTTTATATTCATATGTTTTTTTTCAACTAATCATAGTGAAAAACTGGAAAGAACCGTTTTTAGGAATTTTGTCATCTCGTTTAACCCCCCCTTAAGTTTTGTAACTTGGCGTTTGAGAATCGATAAAGCTCTGTGGCGAACTGAATCTGGTAACTATGGTTACGGCACTCTGCGATCTTCTTTTGTCAAGGATTTTTGAATTTTCAACAGTTGTGACCTTCCTCTTTCATCCCTTCACTTTTTTTTTTAAATCATGTATTTTGGTTCGAAATTTAATGCGATAATCGACCAATCTTGTACAAGCTTATGTTTCTTAAGTTTTTCTGCTGTCTACCAATCGTTAAATTACCAGCGGTTAAAACTGGGGTAATTTGAAATTCAATAGAAGGTTATAC
This sequence comes from Columbicola columbae, assembly GCA_016920875.1. NCBI lineage: Eukaryota > Metazoa > Arthropoda > Insecta > Psocodea > Philopteridae > Columbicola > Columbicola columbae. The sequence continues at coordinate 17,098,126 of JADMLL010000007.1, forward strand.
GTAGGTAAATACACTACTTAAGAAAAAATGAAAGGAAAGAGGGGCTTTTACTTATAACCGAGCCCTTACTCGGCTATACAACTCAGACGGGTTGATAACGATAAGGGCTTGGACTTAGACGTTTGTGGATCATTTCTAAGTTCTAATGTGAATCCCATAATTTATGAATTTTTTTCATTTTCTTTCTATTATTAAACTTTCCCTACTCTTTTTCCGCACGACAGTCTTCTTTATACTGTCTATTTCAAAGTAGAGCTCAAATACTTTTAAAATAAAGTCATAGTTAATAAAAAAAAAAATAGTTTATCAACCGAAAACACATCCAATAGGTTCTGTTTTAATTTTCTGGTCAGTTTATTGATTTTAATCTGTCTTAATTTACTACAGACCTTTTTACCTAGCAAAATTCTTTAAAAAAAAGAAAAAAAAACAGGTAAACAAAACCGCTTGGAAAGCTTATATGTGAATTTTATTTTTGTAGTTCAGCTAGTGTGAATTTCTACAGTGCAGATGGAGCTACACTCCCTGGAAAAGATTTTTCTAAGTTGAATTTTCCCACAGAAGTTAACCTTCATACTAAATTTCATTTTAATATCTGTATTCGACATTTTATTTTTGCTTCATTATTATTATTGAATTGATTGTAAGTAACTGTGTACGTTTTTTGAACACCTTTACTTTTCGGATTAAAATTTGAACTTGAAACAAAAGGGAGACCGATGTAAAACACTTTTAAATGCTATGTTTTGACCACGGGAGGTTATTCTTCTTTACGACCAAACTTGTGAGATAATTTTACTTCTTTCAGTCTATTTCTAAACACTAATATTAAAAAAAAAGGAAATGAAGATATTACAATTAAAGCGCTTAAGTTGTAAAGTATTATTAAACTGCCTGAAAAATGACGTGTCAACTGAAAAAAAACAATTTGAGACCCATGGGGCCAAATCGAAGACTTGAAATTCCAGACAGAAAGTAAAACAATGGGGAAGGGGTTTGCATCAACTATTCCCGTTATCTTGATTTAACACTTACTATCGTATGCATGAAGCATTCATAGTCACAAATTAGTTTGTAAAACCTTCGTATCTCCAATACTATAACTTCGTGTGTCAATGTAAAATACATGATTTAATTTGAATTTTTTTTTGCAACTTTAAATAAATGACGGTTACGTTTAGAGATGCAGCAGAAAAAATGAAATGGACAAAGACGGCAGCCACACTGTTGACTCTAATATCTATTGTCCATTGCTATGGACCTCACCACCCCAGAGGTCCTCATATTCACCGCAGACCAATGCCACCATCAAACACACAACCAAACCCTACACTTGATAAGGAACTTTTTCAAGATGAGGTGTAAGTAATTATGTCACAAATGAAATATTTTTATACTTTCTTTCTTTCTAAGATTTTGTCTTCAATATTTTGTAGGTAAGTTAAGTTAATTTATAAACAAAGCGCTTAATGGGGCGTTAAACATTACATTTGGCCATGGTTTTTGTCAAATCCTAATGTTTTAGCCACCCAGTTTAAAAACAAGTTTTTTTAAGACCTGTAAATACATCCATTTATAGACGCGAAATCGCGTGTGAACCAAGCCGCAATATATTTAATAACCTGGTGCTATTTCTGTGATAGTTTATATTTGTTAGACAAGTAACATTTTTTTTCCAGACATATAAGGGAGGATTTTAATCATATTGAGCTAGATACAAGTAAAATGGATCTGCCAGAACTGGCTTCTTACTATTTTCTGTACGTATTATTTCTTACATTGTTATAGACTATTTGAAAACAAGAAAATTGTGAAGTTATAAAATCAGTAATCAATTTACAAAGACTTAATTTCCACTTAAAATATTACAATTTTGAAGTTTTCTTTTGCTCACAAAAATAAATAAATAAATTAACAAGAGGAAACTAAAAATATAAATTTTTTACAAAGCTTTTGAAAATTTCTCAAATATCAAACTACATTCAGCTGTAACTTTTTCCATTGTCTTTATCTGTATCCCTTACTTTTTTTACAACTTGGTGTATTTTTTCTATGGGCAAAGGCTCCCTTAGGGCCTGTTGTTGGGCCAAAAGGTTGTTACTACCAGGAGTGACATGAAAACATTTTTCTTCACACACAATATTTTTCTTTTGAGTGAAAATACAGACAATTGTTTACAAAAAAAACCCTGAGGACATTCAGTCATTAAAAACAAAAAAAAAATTATTTTCAGTGCACATGATCTTGATAATAATACAAAATTAGATGGACTGGAAATTCTTCAGGCTCTAAAACACACAATGCATGAAGAAAATGAAAATATAAATTTAGAAGATTTCTCATTGACAGAAGGAGATCTTCAATATTTTGTAGGTAAGTTAATTTATAAACAAAACATTGAATTCAAAACTCTTCTTTAGTTTTCTTAAAACATTTCCAAAAATGAATTGCTTTTTATAAAATTTTTAAAAAATACTTCAAAAAAGAATTTTTAACAGCAAACATGTTTCTAAAATTTCACATACACAATAAAACCCAACATGTTTTGTTCAATTTCTTGCAATTAAAAAACTAAAAAATAGTAGCCTAACATTGTTTTTCAAGAATTAGTTGATAAACTTCTGGCCAAAGAAGACGTTGATGGAGATGGATTTCTCAGTTACACAGAGTATTTCGTAGCACAGGAGCACAACAAAAAGAGAACAAACACATGAATATTTTAGTGGATGAGATTGCTGTATAAAAAACATTTAATTATTCTTTTCTTTCCCTATTTCAACTCTGAGTTTGTCATTTTAATAAATCAATACTTTCTCAGCACAATATTTTTAATTTTTTTTATTTTTCCTCTAAATTTTCAGTTTAGTAAATTAGCTAACAGATCCTGATTTAAATATAATGACATAAAAGTTATACTCAGTTCAAGATTGACTTTACAAAATTCATTTTTAGTTCCCTAAAAAAAAAATATGAAATTTTTGTTAAAACCTGGAAAAACTAAACTGACTGGCTTGTAGTTTCCCTTAAATATTTTATATTTGAAAGACGTAGGATGCCACTTATGAAGCTATTTTGACCGTTGAAGTAATTCATAATTAAGGTCTGTCTCCAATTCGCTAAAAGCAAAAGAAAAAATTCAATTCTATCAACAGAAATGCACCAAACATTCCTCACATTTTTACATTCATATTGAAATCAAATACAACTTATTCTGATCTTGCTAATTAAAAACACTTGTTGAAGTAGAAATTTTTTTCTTCCTTTGAAAGTGGAAAGAAGACAAAGGAAATCGTCCTTGATTAAGCAATACAGGCCAATCAAATTCGCGAATGCACTTGCGCATGCGCCCTGAACAACCGGTGATCTGTCGTGTGCCGAATGACCTTAAAAAAAAATCGTTTTCATTTATTTTTAGTGACCCAATTAAATATTTATGACATAATATTTGACTGATTTTGTTTTATTTTGTTATTGTTTTATTGGGCAAATATTGTTTAAGTTACAGTTGAAAGTTTGGCGTTTGAAAATTTTCTTTTTTGCGATGTTTTCTCACACCAAAATTAATCGGTAGGCTTTTGTTTTGAAATCACTTCCCGACGTCAAAATGGCGATTTTGCTTGACTAAACTTATTCTCTAACGATATATTTTTCGTGTATTTTCCACTCTTTATTATTACTTATTGTGTTTAAGTCTAATGAACTTCAATCAACGAATTATTAGTCATTCAAGGTGAGTGTATATTTTTGGATCTGAATTCAATTTCATTGAAAATTTAGAAAACAAAATTTGGGTGTGAAATCAATTTATATTGCATAACCTTGAATTCCATTGGAGATCCATCTTTTTTTCCTTTTCGACCATTTATTCGAAACTTTATAGTTGACATATGCAAAATAGGCAAGAACTAAAATTTGGAAAATATCTTAATAGCATCACAAGAAAATTTTGTGGTTAATTTTCTCATTTAGCTGTAATATTTTTTTTCGAATCTTTAAATACTGTTTTCAACTTTTTAAATAAATTGTCTTCATAAGACATTTCGTATTGGTCTAGGCTTCTAATCGAAGTAGGCCTTGAAGGATTTTACATTAAATTACAAGCTTAAAGTCAGTCAGCAGGCTATTATTGCTAAAATTTCAATAAAAATATGTAGGTCGTTTTAAATTCAATTCACTATCCAGTGAATGATATTCTTTTTTCAACTTACTGTAGGTGAAACATTTTTATTTTTGGTCCACAATAAAAAACAATGATTTCATTTTCCTGATAAATTTGTTAGAACTTTTTCTCATTTTTTATTTTAAGCTCTTTATTATCAATCACAGATACAATAGCTCTGTTTTAATCTAATATAGTGATAAAATTGTAATTGGAAATCTAATTTTTATTTTAATCATTAAATAAAGATGGAATTATTTTGCTTTTTGTTAAATTTATATATTTAGGATTACATTATTAGTTTATAATTTTATATTTCTCTTTGGTTAAAATGATTTCATATATTGGATCTTAAGTTCAAATCAGCTGAAAGCTTGGGTTTCTTTCTCTTTGTACTTTTCGGCATCATTTTTCTCTTTTTGTTCAACATTTTGATTGAGTGGCTAAAGTGCCTCAAATTTTTAAGTATAAGCTGACAGTTGAAACCCCCCACTTTTGTATATCTTGTTATGCTTAAGTGAGGTTTTTGTTTTAATTTCTACATTTTATTTCTACCTATTATTTCTTCAGGAAATATTTTAAAATGATCTTTTCCTGAATAAATGAAAATGGGTGTCTGCTTATTAATGTTGAAGAAAAACCAAAGTTTTTATTATTTTAAGTGTTATTTTATTCAAATTTGTTAAAAATGTTTCATATCTTGCATTTTCTAAAAATCGTAAATGGAATTCAAATTCCAAACTTTCAATCAAACTGAAAAATTGGTTGATGTCACTTCAGAAAATTGACTTATGAATTGATGGCCTGAGAATAAATTTTGTATATTCCATTACATTGAGCTTATCTGATGACTAATTTCTTTTATTGGTCTTCACAAACAATATATTTCCAGCATGACACAGATTTCAAGTGGTTTAAAAAGATAAGAAGAAAAACTGTCTTATATTTTAGTTTAAATTTTTTTATTTCTATTGGTTCTACATTCAAGATTTCTGATCAAACATTTATTTTTCTTTTGTTCTTTTGGGGTTTTTAAATCATAATTAAATGAAATTATGGTATTTTTGACTTCAGTTTAAAATCAAGATATTATAGTAACAAGTTCTTAAAAGTAAATAGTTCTTGTAATAAATTATAAATTAAAAACTTACTAAATCATTTTTATATGCACCAGACCTGGTCTTTAAACTACATGTGTAATTGTAGTGATAAACTTGTATTGTTTTGCTTTTTCTTGAACTCCAAGATTCGAGTTCAATGACAGGCAGAATTTTAAATAATTTTTACACTTCTGTTTTTATTTTGATTTTCAATGTTTTTTTTTTATTAATCCAGAATAGAGAAGAATAAATTCTTTTTTTGAAGTGCCTCTTTTTTCATCACAAAAAATTAAATTAAATTAAACTTTTCCCTTTAAGATTGGGGAATGGAAAGTTTTGTAAACCTTTCATGAAACAAGAAAGATATGATCATTTAATTGAAAAAAAATTGTCATGGAAAATGCATATGGAAACATGCCTATCAATTAATTTGGTAGTAATCCAATTTTCAGGCTTGGGTCAGGATGTGGGAAAAGATACCCACAACTGTTAATTTTATAGTCAGGCGCTTTGACTCTGCACCACAGATCTTCCTTTTGTTAATTAACACTTCTACAGTACTCATTGTTGTATAATTATAGAAAAAAAAGCAGAAAAACTGGTTGTCAATTGAAAATGTTTCACTCTGTACTAGACTATTAGTCTTAATGCAAAAGTGAAGCATAGATGGCTAAATTTAAGGGAGAAGCCTTTACTAATGAATGGATTCACTTATTTTTAGTGTATGTCACTTAGGTTTGGTGTCATTTGGGTATCAGCTAGACAGTTTAATTCAAAAAGGAAAAATAAATTTTTCATTAAACTAATTATAATTTAATGTTGATACAATGATTATTAATATATATTCTCTCATTTAAATTAAAAATTTTGAGTTTTCTGTAAATTCCAAAATTAAAATTACAACGTCCGATAAACCATACGCGGGAAGCGAGAAAAATAATTTTGTTTATGAGTGAAAATTCATTGACTATTTTGTGAAATATCAAGATGAAAAATTATGTTACAGCATATAAGGCCATTCAAGTGAGCGTAATATTATGTACGTTCAAAGTACATTACTTTATGAGCTATTTATTGACTAACAAATGAACGCAGTTGATTATCACAAACTCGAATGAAGTGAAAATAACAGTATTTTTAATATTTCAAAAAAATTTAAATCTTTCATTATTTTCACTGTATTAATATATTATCATTATGTAATCTTTACAAGTTCGTTCTTTTTTCAGTGCTAGTCTGCATCTGTCCATGAAAATTTTTCTTTGTTTTTGGGACCTCCCAAAACGTTTAAATTTTGGTTTTCAACCTTTGTAACGTTCTATTATCATTTGCCGCTACCACCACAATTCATATTAGTATTTCTGCCGTCCATACCCTCAGGTATGAAGAAACTCATATCTAAAGGCCCTCTGGTTTATACTAAAAACGCTTACCAAAGTTATCTGCGCAACTGAAAGAGGAGTTATTTATTTAAAAAAATTTTTTTTTGCTTGAAAATTATAATTGGATGTTTTTAATATTAATCTTTTAGTTTCTTTCGAGCTTTCCTATAAGATTTGAAAAATTTTGAATTTCATTAAAGTTTATTTTGTGAAGAAAATCGTAAATTATATTGAACTTAATTCCGGAGGGAAAATTGAAATGTAAGGTTTTAACTTAAAATGATAACTGGAAAAAGTGACGGTTAAACTTATTAATGCGAATAAATATTTAAAAACACTATGTTATTAATGATAGTATGAAGTATGAGGGGCAGGGAAGAAAAAGTTTTGACATGAAGTCACTGAATGCATGTACACTATACTTACTGGTTATAAGGTCTAAGGAATTAAAACAGCGAAACGTTAGCGTACCCGTGAGTTCGAGGCAGGTAGCTTTAACAATTAGGCATTGACATTGGGACTTCAAGGATTTTTTCTTCGTTTCAAGTTTTGGTACTTTAAGGTCACCTTAACAAAAACATATCGCACGCCATTGTTTTCTAAATTTATGCTGTACAATATTAAAAACGTTTACTTTTGTCAAAACAATTTTGTCTTTTTTTTTAGTTAAATTTTTAAATGTTATTTAGTACCATAATTTAAATGAATCTACGTTCGTATAGCATAGCTCAAGTGGCCGCTTCGCCTTGTATCGAATTGTGAAATATGCTGAATGATGGCAATCTAGTCCCTTAAAAAATGAATGGTTATCCATTTCTTGAAAACAAGTTCCTGATAAATATTATCAATGAAATATATAACAGAATATAGATGGACTCATATAATTTAGAAAAAAAATTTCTTTTTCAGTAAATCTTTTATGAGTCTTCAGTGTCTAAAATGGAAACGCCTGACTGCCCGGATCAAAAGTCGGACGGAGATGTTTTGAAAAATAAATCCATCATAGAGCCAAAAGAGGAAGAACCTCTTTGTAATGGATATGGAGAAGACGACTCAAAAGGATCCGTCAAAAGAAAAGTATGTTCGCCGGGGGTCGAAGACAGTGAAAAGGGGGGCGGTGGGAAAAAACCTTGCTTGAAACTGGAGGATCATGGAAGAACTGATATTCCGGCTCATCATGCCAGAAGACCTCCCAATGGATTTTTACTCTTTTGCAAGAGACACAGGGATATTGTTAGTGCTAAAAATCCAAATTTAGAAAACAGAGGTGTAACTAAATTGCTCGGGAATTGGTGGAGAACTTTGGAAGAAGACGAACGAGAAAAGTATAAGGAGTTAGCCCGACAAGTAAGTTGTTCTACTAACCTTGGCTAATGAATTTATGAACTTTTAAAATATTTGTGAAACAAATTTTTTTTACAGAACAAAGAAATTTTCATAGCTAATAATCCCCAGTTTACTTGGTACAAGCTTCCGGCGCCTCCTCTGCGAACTCTCGTCACCAGACCGTCCAATAGAAGACCACCCAAGTTAGAACCTAGTCTTATATCAAGCGCAGGCCCCATCACCCCTGGTAAACTCGCTGGTACGTTAAAATGATACTTTGATAACATTGTCTTAAATAGAGTTTCTGCAAACCTCCAAAAAATAAAAAGTTTTTGGCCTTCATGTTGTTTGTAATGCTTTTCAGATGAGAGTCAATTAGGGGGATTAACTAGCCTTCTCAATTCTTCATTGTCACCCCCAACTACACCTTTAAATACGTCACCACCCTCTCCGACTGCAGTAACAGCACCGGCTCCACCGAAAAAACGATTTTTGCTTCAAACCAGGGCAAAGCAGTCCGGCGAAGATCTTCAATCTTTGAGCGAGTCGGACGAAGCGACCGACGTAAACGCAAAAAAAAGCTATAATAAAATTGGCAAGAAAAAATATAATAAAAAAAAAAGTTGGAACGCATTGAAATATAGGAAAAATTTAAAAACGAAATGGAGCGAGTCATTTTCCGGTAAAATGTATCTCGAAAGTGATGGGAACGGGCCGGACCCGTGGAAATCCGAAAACGGCTGCACTCAGCAGCAGCTGATTGAAAAAATAGTGGATTCAAGTTTTCATTCTCAAAAATCTTTTCACGATTTTGATGTTCAGCGCACGTTAGATTACATAAACACCGAGCATACATATCAGAAGAACCCGAGTCGACTGTGGCAACAACAAAAACAACATAAAAGCAATAAAAAGGGTGAAGTCAGACCTGTTCAACTGGGGAAGAAGGGCGACGGACCAGAACGGAGCATCATAAGCCCTAATTTGAATAACAACACAATCGTTATATCTGAGACAAGACCAGAAGTAAAAAACGGTCTCAGTTATTCTTTTAATGACAACAACAACTTGATAATAGATTACGTTGATGCGAACCAAAGAAAATTGGACCAATCTAGTATCCAAACGAATCATGATCGAATACGGACTACTAATGTCGAAGACGGGTACATTCCGAGGGGGGGAAACAAATGCGCCAAAGGGAAGCGCGAAGACTGTGATAATACGAGGAGATCCGAGGACCAAAAAAAGCCTTATATAGTTGCTCAGGACGACGAATATTATGTAGACGAAGATGAGAGCGACGATGTTGAAGACGAAGAAGAGGAAGAAGATGAAGACGACTACGTTGACGACGAGGAAGATGAAGAAGTACCAAAAAACTGTGATAGGGAGAATGCAAATGTTCAAAGTATTTTGGGGAAAGTAAGTCGCGAAATTGTAAATATGATGAAGGAAAGAGGTCCGGAAGGAATCGAGGACATGGCAGTAGCCAGATTTAACGTTAGAGCAAGGAGCGACTCTGATTCAGATGGTTCTTGGTACGATAAATCGGACGGAAGCCGACCAGGATCGCCAGGTGGCCGTAGATCTAAGAGATCTTGCAAGGGTCAAAGATACGAGCAATTCATAAAGAATTCGGTAAGCAAGAAGAGAAGCAAAAACTCGGATTTGTGTGCAGGAATTGGAGATGCGGGTAAAAAGATTGGGGATAACAAATATAAAAAAAGAAAACTAGATCAGACGGAAGATACGGATACGGGTAAAGATGTGAAATTAAATGTGGAAAAGATTTCGGAGTTTTTGTCGAAAGAGAAAGATTTCGCAGACAAATCGGCACATGGTGTCCAACCAAACAGTCAAAACCCAGAGGATCTCACTACAAAAAATTGTACAAAGGCATTGGAATCGAAACAAATGAAATTAGAATCAGAGTCTAAGATAAAAGAGGAGGAGGAGGAGGAGGAAGATGACAAAGTAGGAAGAAAGCCAAAGGAAATCAAATCAAACCCTAAGAAGAAACCTATATCTAAAGTTCAGTTGATAAAGGAGAAGAGAGAACCCCACGTCGGGTGAGTTCGAGTTTACTGATGATCAAAAACGGCTAGACTTATTCCGCCATATGATTAACCTTTCCCGTCCACTCACAATATTTAGTTTAAGTTTTATTTTTTTTTCTATTTAGAGAATTTAACTTAAATGAAAAAATTGAAGAACTTCCACTTTTAAGCTTTGAGAGCTTTCTCCAAAAGAAACGTCAGCGAAAAAAGCGACTTCTCGGTTTGAAGAAAGACGGAATGAAAAACAAAGTCATAAAAAATAGGCTGGATAAATTGAGAGGAAGATCTCCAACTAGTTCTGATTCTCCTCCTCTTGTTCCTAATAAAACATCATATAACTCTGGGCATCCACTTACCAGTGAGTTCATCTTTGAAACTATGTTGCACTACAATTTACTTTCATGTTATCATTTTATTAATTTTTTTTTGGATGTTTCAGAGCCTGATTTTGCAGATCTAACCACTCTTGCGGAAACCGCAATGACGCTCCTTTCATTAAGTGAGCCGCGTTAGTTATCTACAGGGTAAGTACGAACCAGGTGGATATTTTCTTTAGGCATTGCCCCACTTTTATTAACATTTTAAAATAATCTTGATATGATAACTCAATGGTTTCCTTTTTTACATTTCAGGTGAACACGTTTTTTTTTCCAGAACTTTTGCTCCTGCAATTAGAAAAAGTGGAATTGTTGTGGAAAGAAAGACTAGAGGCATAAATTAGGTCAGTCCAGCTAGGGGTTTCTAGCCGAATTTATCTTTTCTTCTGGTCACCGAACATAAACGGAAAAAATTTCGAGTTTGAATTTCGCTGACCGGCTCCACGTAAAAGTTATTAGCAGAACGTATTTTGTCTCAGGCGGTTAGGGATTTGATAATTGGTTCGAAATAATTAGGCCCTCTCTCAAGTGTGAAAATAATTAGCAGGGTACCGGTAAGAATAAATGGCACTTGAAAAACCAGCCGCCTTTCCTTATAAAAAAGAATGACGTTAAATTAAGCGTTTTGCTCATAAAAGAATAATAACTCTGTATGGGTGCCTTCCTGTTTACCAACCCTAAGTGGTTAGTACTAAACCGAGTAATGACGTGATATTCATTTTAAGTACTCGGAGAATTGTTTCTTTGAGACTTATTGGGCTTCTCTTGATGCAGATGAGAGAAAGGAAAAGGTGAAGGATATTTACGTCGCCGAAGATTGCGTTTTCATCTCTCATTTTCTAGCTACGAGCATTGTTATATGAAGGGTGGGGGGTTGTTTTCTGTTTTGTTAACACCTTTTTAAGAATGAATACAAAAAGTATTTGGAAAAGTCGCAGTAAAACCTGCATCTAGCGCGAATGATCTTTGACATGAAGAAGAAAAAAAACTCATTTCGAAATATCAATAAAAATAATTTGATAAAAGTCTATAGGCTATATTTTGTTAATAATTTTTTATAGTGTGGTTTTTATTCGCTTTATTTTTGTAAATGGTAGGGAAATCGATCATTTGAGCCTTTTCACATATTATTATGGTTACAGGGTCAATGGTAATTGTTCAGAATCTGGAAGCAGCATTTTAAAATGTTCAGACTCTTTCCTTTTTTTATTTGGAGGGAGGGATAAAGGCTTCGTATCATTACGCATTTACATCGTCTCGAATGAAACCAACTTAACGTAAATTTTGTTATTTAAATTTATTTTAGAAATTCGCAAAATTTGAAGTTTATTATTATTAGTTAAAGACACTCGCTGTTGAATTTTAAATTGTTTACTCGTTATTAATCCTAACAGTTTAAAAATAACAATTTTTACTTAGGACCTTAATCACTTAATTACTTTTATGTAAAAACGTCATTACCTTTATGTCAACTCTATTTAAATTAATGATTCGTTGATTAATCTATTTAAATTCTCTAAGAGTACATAAACTTTGTTGAAACCCCCTCTTTTATATATTTTTAGGGGTATTCGTTGGAAAAAATTTTTTGAATCGAAAAAAATTCAGAGATAACAAATCAATCTTTAATCTTAAAACTTAGTTTTTATTTTATTCGTGTCACTGCGTTTCGCCTAGAAAAACACAATCAAGTGAGAAAAGGGAGGTTTGTCTCCAGGGAAAGAATTCCTTAAATTCTTTTGAAGCCTCGTAGAGCCACATTGCTCGAGATTCCCGCTTAAAACTGTCTGACCCTTGCTCATAAGCCTTTTTCGGAATCATTGTTTGGTATATTATACGAGCTTCTTAAGATGAAATGCTAAGAAAAAGAATAATATGAACTTAATTCTATCGTTTGTGAAAATCATTACTTTCTTCCACAAATTTTGGCAACATTGTTGTTGTTTCATTTTACCGTTATAATCAAATATGAAAAATTTATTATATATTGCAGAGAGTATTAATAAAATAAAATACTTATTTATATTTTCACCCTAGTTGTAATTTTGAATAAAAACGGATCACGCTATATTTATGTAATCTTTAAGTTATTTTTTTTTCTTACTTAAAACAAAAATTTTATTTTTATTTTAAATATTGTTGAATTTTATGTTATCGCGAGTCTTGTTACACGTCTGTTCTACAAGCAAGAGTAGAGAACTTTGAGTTGGTGTAAGCAATTCTGTTTTTTTTAACTATGCCTTTTATTCAAAATTTTTGACAAAACTAGTATACTGTAAAAGGCGATTAAAAGGTAAAGTAAAAAAATCCCGTTCTGTTAACTTTTCACTGAAATGTTTTTGACAAATTAGGGCTCGTCTCCGGCTCCCTTTTTTATTGACATATAAAAGTAAAATTATTATTATTATTATTTTTAAAGCATTTTAACAGCCACTTTTAATTTTTGAGTGGATGGATGTTATGAGCATGTGTTTTGGATATGATTGTTAATGTTAAGAGACTTGATCGAGAAAAAGCTGGAAAATACAAAGGGTCTTGGGCCTATTTCGGGGTAAAATTATTGTATCTTGAGCGGACTATTTTTGTTTTTTAGTTTTAGTTTTAAAATGTACTGCTTTTTACATTTGATTTTATGTTAGAAGAAAAAAGAAATTGAAAGCAGAGAATCGTTTTTCCTTCGGTTTTACTCAGAGCCTGGACCAAGTGAGATATTTGATGTTAAGGGGTTGTTTGAAAACAAATTGTAAAATTGAAGTAAATAGGGATAATTAATTGCCTTTTTGAAAATGTAACGGAAAAGAAGATCGAGCGATTGTTTTGTTTTTCAATTTATATTTTTTATTATTTAAAAGAAAATTTATATAATTATTGTATAAAGATGTTGTTTTTTAATGGGTTTAAACTCACGTTATTTTTTAAACAATTGTTGTTCTTTATTATCTCTAATTATGTTACCCAATTTATTTGTTAAATTATTTTAACCATTTAGTCCCTTGTTGCTCTTTAAAAAATATTATTTTTGTTTATTTCTAAATACTGGTGTTTTTTCAAGTACGAATAGTGGCTAGAAATTTGGAAACCGGAAAAATTTATTTTAAACCTCATTTTTATATTTGCTTAAGGTCTATTAAAAATTTTATGAATTTACACAAAAAGTTATAGGATTTTATTTGTTTCAAAAAAAATTTGTACTTCATTTGATCTGACCATATTTTTGTAACTTTATTGTTTTTTTCCGAAATGTTCATATTCGTTTGTAATTGGAACTGTCGATCTTTTTGTCTCATTGCCATTTCTCTTTATTCTTTTTGTTTTTATTTTTTTCATTCAACTTTTTTTATCTCCTCAATATCATGAGTTCATACATTTCCAGATATTAGTTATGAAAATCAAAATCAGGAATAAAATAATTTGGCTATGCGACAAAACCTTCCAAATTGTAGACACCTGATATTTAAAAAAAGAATCTTTGGTCTAGTCTTTAGTATTCTGAATTTGGTTTATCTAAGTAAATATATCACAAGACCACGTCAAGAGAATTTTTCATCATAGGTGACTCTTTTTCACTTCTTGTTTTCTGGTTTTTAGACATTTATATCATAAGTAAAACCTGGAAGAGGCGTTTATAGCTGCAAATATGACGGTTAGAGCGAGAATTGGAAATAGTTAATGAACTAAAATATGAAATCATAGGCAAAAGGACCAAAATTTCACTTCATCTAGTTATAAAAAAAATCGATACCAAGAGAAAAAAATGCGTGAGTTTTTATCAAATTTAGATTATCCTATGGAATATAATATTTTTTTATTAACCAATTTCACTTGAGTCACATTTTTATTTTAAATTTAAAAATATATTTTATTAGTTTGTTCAAAGTTGTATGTTTTTTTAAAAGAAATTTGAGTTTTTATCAAATGCAGGATGTGTCTAAAGTTGAGAGAAATTCTGAGATTACGTTTGCTTTGTCGTTGGTATGTTTCTTTCCTCTTGAATACCCTCCTCAGTCTTGGACCTTTTCTGCATTTGGATGCTGCGTTCAAAAAAAAAAATGGTTTTTCACTTTAAAGATGACCTGGAAAACTTTTAGGTGAAATTTTTTTTTATTTTTTGAACGTTTCAATGTTTTATTGAATGTTTCAAAAATAAATGTTTAAATAAAATAAATATTCGTTTTAGCAAAAATTAAGATTCAATTTTTATGGTTAATGTTTTGAAATGAAGTGGGATCACTCGAAGAAGGTTAAACCTATTTACCGTTATTTAATAATTATCCCACAAAATATTTTATCACGCAAAAGCGTATAGGGGAAAGGTGGGATAGTTGATCCTGTAGGATACATGATCCCCCTTCAAAATTGGCGCTTGGGGGGAATATTCTTTTGCGCTGCTGGCAACATCAGGTAGCAGTCATGATGAGTACTAAACCTTGTTTATCTCATTTTTGAAAAATAACTTGTTGCTTTTAAATTTGAAAATTTGATTTTTCTCACAATCCAACTTTTTTATACCTGTGCACGATAAGTCGCAACAATTTAAATACTTGTGCTTTACGATTTATTGCTTATTTTCCTGAAATACTGTGTTTATTTAGCTATTTAAAGGCCATTGTTTCCACAACAAATTTGCTTGACTACTTGCTGGTTTTTTCAATTTTCGACAAAATGGTCGCATCGGGATAGTTGATCCCTTCATATAGGGATCCTGATCTTGATTGAGAACTTGATCCTAGAATCAAATATTCTTTTATTCTGTATAATATCCTCTTATGATTTTTTTATTTGTGTCTCATGTTTAAGAATTAGGTTTAATAGCCTTCAAATACCATGGAAGTATACAACTAAGGAAAGAAAAGAAAAATAAAAGAACTTTTCAAGACAAAACTGAACTGATTTTTTTTTTATCTAAGTACTTGTATAATTGCCAATTACACCCCATTAAAAGTCAGTTTATTTAGTTTATTTCTGTTTTCAAATTTAGTTCAAGCATTTTTAGTCGAAACTTTGGCGGATAGTATGATAGATATTCCGGGATCAAGTATACCCCTGGTGTGGGATACTTGATCCTTGAGCAGCAGTTTGAAAAGAAACTGATTTGCCGCTTTGTTCGACAAATTAGAAGGTCTTCAAAGGTACATAATTAATGGTCTGGAACATAGATACATGCCTCGTTAAAAAAAATTTTAATTTCATTATCATAGTTCGAATTATTAAAAGAAAACCAAAACAGGGATCAACTATCCCACCTTTCCCCCTACATTCTTTTATTTTATTAAGAAATGATTTGCTTACTGAAGTGGAGCCATGGTCATTTTAATGGGTACATCTGTTGTTAATACGAACCACCGCCTACTATTACTAGAGTACGATCCTTTTTCGAACAGTCTGTTTTTCACATGTCCTGTACCATCAGTAGACTGCCACTTTAAAAAGTCAGCGGTCATATTCGTTTGCCACAGGTTTTATTGACCACCAGTGCAGATTGCGCAGTAAATATTTAGTGAGAAAATACTTATAGTTCACTATAAATAAATTTCTCTTTTGTTTGTTGATTAGAGGAATTGAAAAAACTATCGTTCAGAATGTTTTTTTTAAATATGCTGTTACTATCAAATTGAATACCCGAATTTCGAGGGCGAAAAATGATTAGGATATAAAAAAGCCAGAATGCAAAAAATAAGGATATCTATTTTTTTTGGTGAACAATTGGATACAAAATCGATTTTTGTATCCAATTAGGAAATTAAGCTTGACCCTTTAACCGTTGAGGGAGTTCTTGAAAAGTTTATAATTAAAATCGTAAGCACCTTTTAAGGAAGGAAGACATGGTAAGTTAGGATTTAACGAAAACTTTGGTAAACTATTACTGTTTAACAAAAAAAAGTGAAGAAAAACGGTCATTCGATTATGTAACACCACAAAAAAGTATCACTAAATATTATCTTATAATTCATGCCTAAAATATACAAGATTAAAGAGACTTTTCATTTTCGGAATATGATTGTAACCATTCGGTCTTAGACATCGCAAAAGCATCGCAACAAAAATTTCATCGCTTCATGTTTTGGGGCATTAACGTAAACACAACAAACGTCGATTCCGATACTTTGAAAGTTCAAAGCAACGCGCTTATTGTCACCATTTTTAATTCAGTTTTTTCCAGTAAATAACAGTCACATAATTTAAATCTACCTTAACTTAAACGTTTAAGATTACATAGGCATAATTTTCGTATGCTATAATTATTGCACTTTGCGTGAAGATTTGAAACATAAGTATTTTTCTTTCCTACTGGATCGCAAATAAAAAGAATTTGAATTTTTAACGCGGTTTTCGCAGCCATCTTGCATCGAACCGATTTATAGATTTTTTGGTTAACCAAAAAAAATGTAGTTTTTCTTAAGTCCGAAAAGTTTGCAGTGGTTTTCCTTCCACGCATACTGTTGTGTTTTATTAGATTTGTTTGTAAATGTTCATTTGGCGAGGTAATTTCTTTTTTTGGCAGACCAACTTTTATTTTCGTAACAAACAAGGAAGGGAAAGGGGTATGGAAAATGTGTTGAAAAATACATTGACTTTTGTTTATAAATCCCATCTTAATGCTGTATTTTGTATTATTCACGAAATTGCCTTTTTGTCTTCGTGTTTTTTCTCCTTTTAATTGTTTATTTAGATTTTATTCATGATCAGTGTTTTTCTTTCGAAAATGAGAAGTCAGTGAACATTTCATTTTTACAAATTTTCTATTTGTAGGTATTAATAATTCTACTTCTCTTTTAGCTCAGTTTCTACATTAATTCTGTTCAAGGGAAGAATAATACTTAAAAAATTCCTTTTGCAATTTTAATCATTACAGTGTTAATCAAACTATAAATAAGTTTCTAATCAAACAGATTTAGTTTGGTGAATGTGTAAGAAGAGAAAACCAAAAATCCTTAAATAAGACTGCTAGCATTTAAAAAGCCCTTAAGCAAAAAAATTTGGTTATTTTTCTCAGGGTCACTGATCTTCT
The DNA here is from genome assembly GCA_016920875.1 of Columbicola columbae. Classification (NCBI taxonomy): domain Eukaryota; kingdom Metazoa; phylum Arthropoda; class Insecta; order Psocodea; family Philopteridae; genus Columbicola; species Columbicola columbae. Next base: position 17,115,539 of record JADMLL010000007.1, read on the forward strand.
ATAATTTTACAATGGCTTAATACTTTGTGCATGATAAGTAATTGTATATTAATATTTCAACCCTGAAACTAGTCATCTGCCTTTGATTTCAAGTTTTCTGCTGTTTGTTAAGGTAAGCCCATCACTATAGTAGCCCATAAATATTTAAAAACAGTTAATTCATAGTTATTATATTCTTACTTAAATAGAATAACATTTTTTGTTGAAATCCCAGTTTAAAAAATTAAAAAAGATGTGTTGATTGATAATAAGTAAAATTTTAAAATGGAGCATACATTTTCTTGTGGGAAGTCATAGTGGAAAAAATTTTGTTTTTAGGTGGAAAATGACAAAGCGCTTTGAGTTCAATTGGCATATACCTGTGCCAGAGCCTCTTTTAGCTGGATGCATTTTTGATAGGTGGACAGAAGAAAAGGATTCTATTGATTTTGAAACTGGATGTTTATTCAAAGTTGATGAATATGGATTTTTCATTTACTGGAAAAGTGAGGGTAAAGATGGTGATGTCATTGAATTATGCCAAGTCAGTGATATTAGAGCTGGAGGTTTGCCAAAGGTAGATCTTTTAGTACCTATGAGTGTTTATGAAATTATTTCTCATTTTAAAAATATATGAATTTGTTAGGATTCCAGGTTGTGCAATCAAATTCTGAACAAGCATGGACCTCAAGCTGAAGAAAAATCACTCACCATTTGCAGTGGGACCGATTACATAAATATAAACTACCAGCATGTGATTTGCCCTGATGCTACAACTGCTAAGGTAAGCTCCTTCAAATAAGTGTTTAAAGCACTTGCCCTGTGAGAACATTATTTATTTGATACTTTAATGCAATGACTTATATTTAAATTAGGAGATGAATCTGCTTTGTCAAGTTCTTGCCATCTTGACATCAAATGAGAATCTATTTATTTTTTATTAAAACTTTAGATACATAAAAGCTTATAAGTATCTGTGGAACAACAAATGGCAGAGGCTTTAGAATTTTTGAACCTCTGAACTTCATGTAAAACACATGATTAGAATTTTTTTTCCTTGGATATCAAAATGATTAAATCTTTTTAATGGTTCAAGGAAATTGAAATAATTGGCTGTTAAAATAACCAAACTCAAATTCAGTGTTTCAAAGTTAAATAAAAATTCAATAATAAATCTGATGTTCAGAATCAAATTCAAGTATTTTCCATTTAAAAGTATTATCTGTTTCTTGTATAAAATAAATGAGTCAAAAGCAGTATTAAATTCTATTCGTGGAGTGTAAGTTTAAATATTGCAAGTTTAAATATTGTTCATTATGGTGGAATTAAAGTAATATTATTTGGAACACATTGAGACAGATAGATTATATAGTTGGACCCAGGAGTAAAACCTAAATGGCGATAGATCATTAAATTTAATGGGGCTCGAAATAAATGATCGTTCTTAAAGTGAGAAATTAGGGTTTTCAAGTTTTGAACATTGCTTATGCAATCAAGCAAAAATAGTGTGAATTTTTTTTTTGGCCCTTAAAAACTTGTTAAGTTTTACTAATTGGATTGTAGCGTGGAAGGAAAAAAATTACTTCGCACCTCCAAATTTTACCAATCGATCATGTAAAGGCGGTGACTCGATAAAACATTTCTAACATATAAACAACCTTCATAAGTCATTGAGACTTTGTTTATAAACATTTAAAAATTAATTTGGATTTCTTGTTTAAATTTTTAAATCCAAAAACGTTGGGAAGAAGAGCAATTTTTGTTGTTTCTTTGTGTTCAATAAAATATTTTTAAAAATATTTTTATTATAGATTTGGGTCGCTGGACTCAGGTCGATTACACACAACGTGAAAGCGAACAACTTTTGGCCCTTCACTTGCTTACTCAAACAGTAAGTTGGAGCAGTTGTGTTCTCGCGCATGGTTGTTGAGTTATCTGTTAGCACCCTGCTTACCTTTCCTTTCTTCCCCCGCCTATCCCATTTCAATGAATAGGTGTCCCAAAATTCAACGGCTAATTAATGGATGTGAAACGTTAATTCCGTTAATTTTGGGTGCCATTTATTTCCATTTATGAATTTCTGTGCCTTGACTTGATTGTAGACTATAGATTTTTTTCTTTCACAGTTGTTTCGTAATTTTTTGCTTAGTTTTAATTCTCAGTTTTCGTATTTTTGGTTAGCATTTTTTTCTATTAGCATTTGCTTTCGGTTCGAGTTTTTTTGACTTGAAAATGTCTACGATTAAAATTAGGAGGATTTTAGGTTTTTTTTATATATCATTTTTCTCTTCCTGACGTATCCTTTGTCTCAAAAAATTTTTTTATTTGTCCTCAGCACCCAGTTATTAATTTTATTTCCCGTTTATTAAAAATTTGCAAAATAATAAAAAATAAGCCGAAGATGGTGCAGACGTGTCTTTTACACTACTATTGAGTAAGCTAGTACAAAAAAAACTTGTAGACACTGAATCACGAGGCCTGCTCCAAAAAATGGAGAAGATAAATCCTTTCAGATTAGTTTCTCTATTCCCATTCATAATTTTACAAAGAAAAAAAAATGTAAAGGGCAAATAAATTGATTTTCGCATGAAAATATTTTATTTCAATACAGCTCAGTTATTTATTTTTACTTTTGTTTATTTGTTGCATGTGTTTTGATTTTCAAAAATAAATAAATGTTGGAATGTCAATGGGTCACTTTAGATTTGGCAAGATGGACTCAGAAAGATTACTCACAACACAAAAATGAATAATGTATGCGTCTGGACGAACCTAATGAAACAGTGAGTATGCCTTAATTGAGTGACCTTGCCTTAATTTAGTCCCCATTAAAAGGTATTGAGGACATCTGTGGCAGCCGTTGATGGTTGCTCCCTCATACGTGTCATTCCTGTCTACCCGTCGTAGAATCAGTTTAATTTCTCCTAGATTCGACTAGGTCCGACTTAGATAAAACTGAAATTCGCTTCAATTGTTGCCACATTATGAAATGAATATCTGCACTGCAAGTGGTATTTTGTTTGTATAAATTTTTCAGTAGGAAATTAAAGAGCGTTTTTCATTCGCAGTTGGATGAGACTTGGAATGATGGTCGATGCTAAAGGCAAAGTTTCTGTCAAAGTGGTGGTCAGGACATTTTCCTCGGGCAAAACGGAAAAATTAGTATATCAGTGCCTCCAAGAATTAGGTTTGCCCAGCGGGAAGAATGACGTCATCGAACCTGAAGACTTCACCTTCGACAAATTTTACGCTTTATACCACAAGATTTGCCCACGAAATGACATCGAAGAGTTATTTCAATCTATGTAAGTCACATTTATTGTATCAATATTAATCCATGAAAAAGTATTTATAAATTGTATTAAATTAAATTAATGGTAGTAATAAATATATTGTAATTATACTAAATTATATTAAATGGTATTTGACAGCTCTCAAGGAAAAGCCGAGTCTATCAACGTTGAACAGTTCATAACATTTTTAAATGAGAAGCAGAGAGATCCTCGACTGAATGAGATTTTATACCCTTTGTACGACGAAAAACGAGCCGTGGAAATAATAACTACTTATGAGCAAGACGAAACGGCCAAAAACGAAAGTAAGATTCCTTTAAAAATAAAAACGACTAGTTAATCGAAGTTCTCTGCCGCCAGTGGAGTAAGTCAGGGGAAAACAGAATCTGTAGCTTTGTGAGCAAAAAATATTGTTTCAGAGCGCCTCACAAAAGACGGTTTGATACGATATTTAATGTCCGACGAAAATGCTCCAGTTTTTCTTGACCGACTGGACATTTACATGGACATGGATCAGCCTTTATCTCACTATTACATTAATTCGTCTCATAACACGTACCTCAGTGGTAGGCAGTTTGGGGGAAGATCCAGTGTAGAGATGTACCGACAAGTTCTTCTTGCAGGTTGCAGGTACGCCCTTCTTTTTTTCTTTTGTTTAGTTTTTTCTTATTAAGCTAAGACTTTCTTATTATTATTATTTTTGTAAGGTGTGTTGAGTTGGACTGTTGGGATGGAAGAAGTGAAGATGAAGAACCTATTATTACTCACGGGAAAGCCATGTGTACTGACATTTTATTCAAGGTATCATTAAAGCTCATTAAATTGTGGAAAGTTGAATTTAATTTTACTTGAAAGATCAGCTCTATAAAAACGGTATAAAAAAAACTATAGATCGCACATTAAAAAGTTGTTTTTGTATACAAAATTTGACATATTGGACTTTAGCTTTGAGTTGTGCAAGTATTAAGTTGAACCCGAGTTAAACGGTTTGAGTCGAAATTCTGCATGTGATTACGTCTTTTGTTGTAAAGTTTTGAATATGTTATATCGTAATTTTTAGCAAAGAAATAGCTTAAAGTATTATATAATGTCAAAACTCTTATTCTATAAGTGTTCTTTAAAGAACATTCTTTTTCACTTTTCTTCTGTTTCATTTATTTTTTATGTTATATTATTTTTTGTAAGGATGTGATCCACGCCATCGCTGATTGTGCCTTTGTGACATCAGATTATCCTGTAATATTGTCATTTGAAAATCACTGCAGTAAAGCCAACCAGTACCGTCTCGCAAAATACTGTGACGAGATATTTGGACCTTTGTTGCTAAAGGAACCACTTCCTGATCATCCGGTAAGACCTTTGACGTTTTTTCGTTGGAATTATTTAACGGAGACTTTGATCTAACTTACTTTCAATCACTAAGATCAAGACATTAAATTTAAATTAGAACCATATGTTGTTAAACTTATCAAGTTTAAAACACTGACTATCAGTCTATTAATTTAAAAAAAGTGTGCACGTTTAAGTTTATTTGAGTGTGTAATCAATTACTTAGCATTTGACGAAGTCGGTTTATATAACCGAATATGAAAAACAAAGCTGGCCTTTTACGGCAATTAAACGTGTTTTTAAAATCAATAATATGATTGGAAGTACTGAATTTTTCAAGTTCTGGGACCTTTTGGGTTGAAGCAATCTATTCCACGATGTCCTTCTTCTCAATTCTAATTTTTTCTCACTGGTGCAGAAAATAACATTTTTATTTTCAAAGAAAATAAATAATTCGGTAACTTAATTTCAGTTGGAAGCAGGAGTTCCACTGCCTTCCCCAAACAAGTTAATGCGAAAAATTTTGATTAAAAATAAACGATTAAAACCTGAAGTTGAAAAGCAAGAATTAGACCTGTTTCTCCAGGGTCAGTTTGTAATCTCAGACGATGAGCCGAAAGAAGATGCAGGAGCTGCCGTTGCTCCTCCAGAAGAAAAAAAAGTGAGTTTTTTAATTTTTGCCATGAACCTGACCAAAAATGTCAATTGCTATGATTTAAATTATGAATTAGTTATTTTTGACTATTTAGATATTATAGAAAGAAACGAAAAAATTTTAAGTGTTCTTTTTGGTAAAGGCACTTAATACTTAATATGATGTCTGAAACAGAGTGTTACGGTTATTTGTCTGAAATGTTGATAGGAAGAGGGCGGCGAAGGTAGTGAAAGCGTCGATGTACCTCCAGTTCAAATTCAGTACACAGGATCTACAACAAATGTTCATCCATGGCTTTCATCAATGGTTAATTATGCTCAGCCGATAAAGTTTCAAGGTTTTGATGTTGCTGATAGTAAGTTTCTGGCTGATTTTGTCGCTCATAACCACATTAAGTTGTGCTGGGAGTAGATTATTTAAGATTTATTTTCTGAGAAAATGCGAAAATTTCTGTTTGTCTTTGTTGATTTTTCATGTTAACTTCACAGAGAACAACATTCACTACAACATGTCCTCTTTTGTGGAGACCGCTGGATTGGGTTATCTTAAATCGCAAGCCATTGAATTTGTAAATTATAACAAAAGGCAAATGTCAAGGATTTATCCGAAGGGGACCAGAGCGGATTCTTCAAATTACATGCCACAAGTAAGCGTTTTCTTTTTATCTCAAATTCCAACCAAGTTATTGTTTTCCCGACATTCCGATTTAGTTGGTGCTGCATACTGATTAATTTTTCAGGTGTTCTGGAATGCTGGTTGTCAGATGGTCTCACTTAACTTTCAAACAGCAGATCTACCAATGCAGTTAAATCAGGGTAAATTTGAATACAACGGGAATTGCGGATATCTCTTGAAGCCGGATTTTATGAGGCGAAGCGACAGATCTTTTGATCCTTTTGCTGAAAGTCCCGTCGATGGAGTCATTGCTGCTCAGTGTGCCGTTCAGGTATGTAGCTGTACATTTACAGGGCAGATCAATACTTTTTTCAAATCATTTCTGATTTTTAAAACTCTGATAGCAAAATTGTGATAAAATTAAAGTAAAATTTCAATTGCGAATGGGAGAGTGAAAAACTGACTTGAACGAACTGTTATTAATTCCATCCCTTTTCCGGAATTCTGTTATTCATCGAAAACTATTCGGTATTATTAATATTTATAAAACTTTTTGAGTAACGGTAAAATAAAAATCTCTAGTTACTCTATGGTGCAACCCTTATTGATAAGGTTTACGTTACTCATTTTAATTTACCAAACAGGTAATCGCAGGACAATTTTTGTCAGATAAAAAAGTTGGAACGTATGTTGAAGTTGACATGTACGGGCTTCCTACCGACACAATCAGGAAGGAATTCCGAACTAGAATGGTTCCCTCAAATGGACTGAATCCTGTTTACAACGAAGAACCTTTTTTGTTTCGAAAAGTAAGTTTGATTTTCGAAATTTTTTTGAACCGACGTAAGTTGGATTTCTTTTTTTAGAGTTTCCATTGTTTTTCAGGTTGTTTTACCCGATTTGGCAGTTCTTCGCTTTGGTGTTTACGATGAAAATGGAAAATTATTGGGGCAAAGGATTTTACCTCTTGACGGCTTGCAAGCAGGTTACAGGCACATTTCCCTTAGGACAGAAGCCAACTTTCCTATGTCATTACCAATGCTTTTCTGTAATATCGAATTAAAAATTTATGTTCCGGACGGCTTTGAAGGTAATGTTGACAATTTTTCGATAATTTTCATCTCTGTAACTTATTATTGTCATTATTCATTGCATATTACCATTTAATACCCACCAAAAGTCATGACTCACAGTAACGAGTGATAACTCAATTTTTAGATTTCATGGCTGCTTTATCGGATCCTCGTGCGTTCATGTCAGCTCAGGAGAAAAGAGCGCAACAAATGAAGGCAATGGGTATTGAAGAAACTGATATTAATACCAAAGATATAAAGGAAGGGGATGGTTCTGGAGCAGGCGGGAAAAAAGGAAGCAAGTCTGGAGAAAAGAAGGACGATAAAAAAGGTTTTGTTTTTTAATTTTTAGTACCGTATTTTCACTACAGAAAGTTTACATTTCAAGAAGGGTAGTTAACATTTAAATATTGGGTTGGAAATTTAGTCATGACATATATTAGAAAGAAAACCCAAAATTTTAACTTGAAAATTAAACTTTAATTAAATTATGTGATATCAATTATCATCGATAACCACCTTTAAAGTAGTGTCAGTGTTTGAAGCAAGCCGAATAAAGAACAGAGCAACCTTGGGTTTTCTTTGAGTTTTCTCGTAATTCTCATAAAAACCTACTAGGCGCAGGTGTTATCCTTAGCGGTTTATACTTTTTAATGTTATGCCTGTCACCTCTCTTGAATAATACAATAGTATAATTTCAGCTTTCGTCCATTCATCAGCTTCTGGAAATTTCGACTCATTTAAAATTCTTTTGAACGATGCGGTCCACCAGCCTTTCAATTCAGGTCATTAAATTGTGATCGTTTCGTTAGTTATTCCGTCTGAGCCAGCAAGTTTGTCTTGCAATTTAAGTTTGCAGATTTTTTTTCTACTTCCTCTTCATGTATGTTATCGGGATTGCTTGCTCGTCAAATTATCTTTAACTGTTTTTAAAATAGTGGAGATAGAAAAGGATGAAGTAATGAAATAATTAGTGGCAATCTCCAAATTTTATTTCTCTGTAGCCAGATTCTCCAATAGTTTTGAACGAATGACTAAAAATGTGAGAGAGTTTGTCTTATCGTGTTGAACAACAACGGCCAGTTTTCAAATAGATTTAAAAAGAGTACGTTAAATTCATTATTTTTTGGAGAAAATACGCCGTAACGTATGTTCCAACTTCATAGTTTTGCAAATTATTGAGTTAAAGTCGTAGTCGAATTTTTCACCCTTTTTGGATATAACAGAAAATTGAGGGAAGATTTGAACCCGCGACTATAACTTCTAAGGTCTGTTATTTAACCAGTACACCACAGACCTCGCATTATTGAGTTAATGTAAAATCAAAATTTTCAGATTAAAATTTAACTTATGTAACTAAACCTAAAAATTATTAACTTTTAGTTGAGGATTTTAAGCTGGATCCTATTAATGTAGAAGCCCTAAGGCTGGAAAAAGGATTTCAAAGAACAGAAAAAAAGCAACAAAAAGAATTGGACATTTTAAGGAAAAAGCAATTAAAAGAAAAAGGTATAATTGAAAAGACACAATGTTCAGCTGTTGAAAAAGTCATCAAAGGAAAAGAGTGAGTTCCAAAATTTTTTTACCAAAAATGATTTTAACTTATTATCATGTTTTATTATCTTACAGTAATTTGAGACTTTGTCGGTGTCCATTTCATTTTTTCCGTAATTGCTACTTGCTTTTAATTATTTTCTAGCAAAAACGATTTGACCGCCGACCCCCTCTTGCTAAAGCTTGTAAATGAGCAAATGCAGCAGTGGAGCGAAATGCAAGAACGCCACCGCAAAGAAGAATGGGAAATGTTAAGGCAACACGTCATCGATCAGCAAGAGATTCTCAAAAAGTTAATGAAAACGTGCCAAGCTGCTCAAATGAAACAAATGGAAAGCAAACACGAAAGGTAAATTGTTAATTAAGTTAAGCGGATAAAATGAATTTCTCCCCGCCAGACATGTACTGTCTCACATGTAAGGAGTATAATCTGAAAATGTCGTATACTACTGTGTTTTTGTTTATCTGTTTCCCTTTAACTCAACTGGGCTTCATTTACAGAGAAATGAAAGAAATGAACTCCCGTCAGGCAAAAATTTCCGTGGAAACAATGAAGGAAGTTCAAAATGACAAGACATTAAAAACAAAAGGAGAGAAAGATAGAAGGTTGAGGGAGAAAAAGCAAAATAATACGAAGAAATTCATGGACGAAAGAAGAATGGCAAAGATGAAGCAAAACAAGGAGGTCGAAAAATTAAAAGCCAGGCATGACAAAGAAATCGAATCTCTGAACAAGGATATACAAAACGTAAGTAATGTTCCTCTTTTGTTAACTACCACCTGTCTCCAAGTATAGGACGCCAAGTAGTTGATCGGTCTAGTTATGAGGGGGTTTTGACTGGGGAACAAAACTGGAGCGTCAGGAGCGGGTTCGGAAGCAAGAGGTGAACTTAGGTTTGGTGGTTAGTGGGAAGTCGGGGGCATATGTGAGGACACAAATAGTTTAATTAAATGTATTTTCGTGTATGAATCGTAAAAATTATTTTCAAAAATCGTTTCTAGTTCTGCTATTTTTCTTTTCTTTTACCGACTTTTTTTTTCCAGATTTTGGACATGTATAAGAACGAAGAGTTAGAATTTGAATTAGTTCCCAAGTTCGAATTTTACTGTTAAAGGATGGAACTTATAGATAAGTACAAATATAAAAGTAAAATGAAAATACTAAGAGACACTTAGCAGACTAGTAGAACACTGGTCAAAAAACTGACATCTTTTTAACATCTACAATTTTCCAGTCTTTCCAGCCTTCTTACATTCCTTCGCGGAGAATTATTTTCTACGTTTGCTAAACAGGAGTGTGATGCGTAAAATCACGAATTTTATATTATTGATAATCACAGTGCAAAGAACTCTAATTCTTTTCTCCCTTTTCTTCGTCTCGATGAATTAATAAAAATAATGAAATTATGTGTGTCTGGATGCGAAGGACATTTAGTTGTCATGTATACGTAGAAATACTGGTCGCTGCTTTTGGTAAAAAAAAGCTAACATTGGGATATATGAATTTGGGAACTTTGTAAAAATATTATTAAATTCGAAATAGTTATAATTCCTAATTATTTGTTTATTATTGCATTAACAGGTCAGAACAATATAAATGAATGCTTTTATTAGTGGCGATAACAGATCAACACGAAAGAGTAAAAGTCATAGAAAAGTTTTACGTCCCAGTTGCGGTGATCTGTATGCCTTTTTTCTGTTGGTCTTGTATTTACATTTGCTTTTGACACGGTACAATGTCTAAAACTAATACTAAGATTATTGTCTCGGCCATAATTTCTTGTGTTAGCCTTCCTTGTATCAAATTTTCAATGTTCCTTTTTAATTTCATTAAAGATTTGTGTATGTGAATTTTAATTTTTATGTAACTGTGATAAGTGTATTATGTGCATCTAGTCAAATATTATTTATATGAATATCAGTTGGAGTTACCAGCAATTTGTTGTGAGTTTAGGTAATTACATTAAATATTTCCTGAAATAAAATTTCCTAAAAAAGTGTGGAGAATAAGCAAATTTTTTTCTCACAAATTATTATTATTATTATCATTATTATAGTTATTATAGGATTGTATTGGAGTGGATTTTTAATTTCTTGTTCCTTTAAATTCGGTAAATCAATTTATGGAAGTCGCTTAGTATTTTTCCATTCCATTCAATTCCTTATGGTTTATGACATAAATAATTGGCTTTTAATTTGTTTTTATCTTCGTTCGTTGAGCACTTCATATTGTTTTTGTGTTCTTAACCATGAGTTTTTAAAACTATCACGATAATATTTTATGATTTATTTTCTAGATAAGAAACTTTTAGAGATAAGAATATGTTTTATTTAGCAATGGGTCGTATTTCCTATAAATGCTCATGTTTTCAAGTTTCCACTAGATTAGCCTTTCTTTAAAATGCACTCGTTTATACCCGTGTTTATTATTAATTATCCCGCGTCGTTACAAAATCATTGATATTTGTTTTACTGATAAATTTTATTTTTGCTTTTAGACCCTGAACCTGAAGAAAATAAACTGGAAGTGATCACAAGATCTGAGCCATAAAATTAATTTTCAAATATCTTTTTTTGGCTTCGGGCTGTCATTAGCAAGAAATCGAATTCACCAAGTCTTTTTTTTTACAATTAAAAATCATCACAATGTATTGGTTTTCATACAAGTAGAAGTTTTAAAGTGATAAACACACACCCACCTTTTCACTCACTCCCGTCGTCTACTCATTCTCACGAAACCGAGTGAATCATCCATCATTACTTTCTCCTTTTTTATTCTTTGCAGGCGGCATCATTGAAAAATAAAAATAAAAAACAGGTTTAATTATGATTAGTGTTAATTAAAAAAAATTTAGAAAATCATTTTCCCTAAAAAATTTGATTGATTAAACGCTTATTTAAAGTGTAAAAAGCTTCCTTTTATTTGAATTTCATATTAAAAAAGCTAAGTGGAGATTATGAATGAACTGCTGAGAGAATGAACTTAGTGAGAAAAGCTTTGAAAAGAAGATTTTTTCTGGGACTTCTTGGCCACCAAAGAAATTTCACTGTGGTTCAATTGAACGTCAGACCTCGAAATCACATATTAAAGAAATGGATGGCAGCCCACGAAAATCAAAGAAACTCTTTCAAGAAATGGTCTTCAAATATCGTTTCTTCTCCTCTTGGAGACGTCGTCATTCCAAATATCACATTATTCGACCTTATATTTGAAAACGTTAAATTATGGGAAAGTAAAACCGCTATTGTAGGTTTTGACGAGATATTAACAATAAAATTTTGAATTTGGACATGCATCCAGCTAACCCTCACAAGTTTCTGATGTTGTTAGGAATGTGGAGCGTCTGGCCGAAAATACACTTACAAAGAGCTAATGAGCCACTCCAAAGCTCTGGCAGCTTCCTTTCAAAACAAGTTCAAACTGGTAAAGGGAAATTTTATAGTCGTGATACTGAAGAATTGTCCCGAATATCCCATCGTCCTCCTCGCAGCTTCTTTGTGTGGAATTGTTTCTAGCACTACTAATCCTACGTATACAGTTGGTAAGGACTGTAAAATGGCATATGATTGTACCTTGAACTGGACTTGAACGAGTCTGTACATGGTTGCACTTTTAACTTCAATTTGGCTGCCCTCCAATATTTGAAGAAAGAAAAACCTATTTTTCAATGTACGATTTTATTGAAATTTTTCTCTTTAATTTTTAGACGAAATCAAATGGCAGATGCAGGATTACGATGCGAAATTAATTGTTACGAACTACGAATACTTTGAAAAGTGTGAGGCCATTGCCAATGCTTTAAAAACACAAATACCAATAGTAATTGTGAAAATTTCTTCTGACCCTCCTGGACTAAAAGGTTTATTTCTACCGCCAATCAATATTCTAGGGTTTGATACGAATAGAAAAATGAACGCGGGAAGGGGGGTCTGAGGATGATGATACATTAAAATTCTCTTCAATACTATATTCGTCAAAACTACGTTAAAACAGTAATTTTTTTTGTGGAAAAGTATTCTGACTTCTTTAAAATACTCATGCCACTAATTAATTTCATGCAGGAGGAATAGATATGTTTGAACTTTTCGATCAGTCATCTTCTGGTATTCTAAAACCAGTCAACATCGAACCAGAAGACCCTCTCTTTCTTCCTTATTCTAGCGGAACCTCCGGCGGTCCTAAAGGAGTCCTCTTGAGTCACAAAAACATTATATCTAATCTCATACAGATAAGCCATCCTGAAGCATTGATCATGAGCCCTACCACAAGTAAGTTTCTAATGATGTTATAAGCAAAATGGCATGTATGTATGTTTTCTCTAAATATTATATATAATATTATATGTTAGCATTTATGGCATGTTTTGTATGAGTCTACTTCTTCACATTAGTCAAAGGTGTGAAATGTATTTTTTTCACAGGATTCAATCAGGACAAGGTTTTTGGAATCTTACCTATGTTCCACATCTACGGCATAACAGTCATTACTTTTTATACCCTTAAAGAAGGTTGCCGTTTGCTCCTCCTTCCCAGGTTCAACCCCAAACTTTTTATAAAGAGCATTTTTACCAAAAGAGTTAAGTATCAAGTGACGAAAGTTATTAATATATAGTATTTTTGCGGGTGTTACGCGTGTTTTGTAGGCCCTCAGATAATTCAACTGCGTGAGTCTCCTGGTAAATTTTGTTTTTTAAATTTCAGGTAAGCATTCTTTATGCTGTTCCTGCAATTATTAGTTTTTTGCGAAATGAAGCAGTGCATTCTAAGTATTTAAGAAATATAAAATTTGTAGTGAATGCAGCATCTCCTTTAATAACTGAGGATGCTGTTGCACTCATAGATAAGGCCCAACATATAAAAGTAGTTCAAGGTATTCAAATTTTTGTAGTCCTAACATGTGCCAAACGGGATTTCAAATTTAGAAATCAGTTTACCCTTTAAGGTTACGGAATGACTGAAAGCTCACCAACCTTAACCCACACGAGCATTCATAGAATGCAGAAATTAGCCTCTATAGGGGTACCAATTGCTTCGACCAAACTGAAAATTTCAAGTTTAGAAACAGGTGAAGCACTACCGAAAGGGCAAACGGGAGAACTTTGTGCTTGGGGACCTCAGGTAGGAATGGAGCAAGGGGACAAAAAAATTTTTTCCCACTTATTGACGGCTATAGTAATAAATTGGCTAGATTACTCGTAGGTCATGAAAGGATATTATAATCGACCAAAAGAAACGCAAGAAACATTCGACAGCCAGGGTTGGCTGAAAACCGGCGATATAGGATACTATGATGACGACGGAGATTTTTTTATTGTGGATAGACTGAAAGATTTGATCAAGAGTAAAGGATTTCAGGTGAGAAGGAAATTCATTATTTCAACCATACTCTGTCAAGTTTATATCTAGAGTCCAATTTAAAAAATTATGAACTTCTTACCGTTAGGTCTCTCCGGCGGAATTAGAAGAAATAATTCGACTTCATCCGGGCGTAAAAGAAGTGGCAGTTGTAGGATTGAGTGACAAAGAATTCGGAGAAGTGCCAAGAGCATTTATCGTTGTCAATGAAGGAACACAAGTAACTGAAGAGGATATTAAAAATATTGTTAAACAGAAATTATCGTCGTATAAACATTTAAGAGGAGGTGTCAAATTCGTTGATGAGCTTCCCAGAAACAACATGGGAAAAGTTCTTCGAAAATCCCTTAAAACCATGTGATGAAATGGATTTTCTTCTTCTAATAAAAGTCTTGGAGTGACCTTGCAGTTTTTGTAGTTTCATATTTTTAATAAGTAATTTTACAGGTATAAAAATTTTAATTTCTTACATACAAATTTATTTCTAATTAGCAACTTAAATTTATACAAACTGTATGTATTTTGAGAAACACTAGTGAAGTGTTTGAACTACACTTCACTTAATAAGTAATTGTTAAATTAATACTGCGAGATTTTTAGCTACGCGGATTAAACAAATGAACATAGTTCTTTGATCATTTTTACTGTTTAATGTTGTGAGTTCTAAGCGTTTGTGAAACAGTTCCACGCGGTTTGCAATAAACCCACAAATTTGTTTTTGGTCAAAATGATAGATAACAAAGATTAGACCAATATTCTAATTTTTGTCTTTGATCTCTGTGAAATGGGTTTCTAGAAAGTTTAACCAACAAAACTTATATAGGACTATAAATACATAAATTTTGTTTTTAAGAGGAAGTCCGTTTGTGAAGCTGAATGGAATGTTTCAAAAAATAGTTGATAAAAGTACCAGCAGAGGGCTTTATTAGTTACAAAATAATTTGTGCGTGGCGCTAGCGAAATATCGGTTCAACTTTGAGGTTCGTGACATTAGTACAATTATTGGTACGCCTGTGGCAGTTTCGTATCAGTTAATATTTAAATGTAAACAGTGGGTGAGTGAAAGCGAAAGTTTTGGAAAACAAAAATCCTTACTTGAAAGTTGAAAAGTAAGTTGTATTAAAAGTTTTTTTTTGGAGATTTTGATTAGTGTACATGAAAACTGTCAGTGTTTGTTTTCTTTTTTCTCATGACAGGGAAATCACGAAGGCAGTGTTGTGTGTTCCGTGCAGTAAATTCCTAATTGTTCGTCACTTACACTTTTCTATTTAACTTTCTTATAACCGCATTCCTCCAATTTTTTCCCTCCACGTTTCAAATGCTTCCTTACCTAAACAGAATTTTAGCGTTTATTATCTTTTAAATAAATAAATTTTTTTTTCGCCCAAATTGCCACGGTTTTACTCCCGTTAGGTTTAAGTGTCACTCAGGAGTTACCAATTATCGACGAACATTTCTATTTAAAATTTTTGAATTCTAGTGTGACAACTAGCTGTAGTTCTTCAAAAGCTCAGTTTTTAATTTTGATTTGGTTTTTTTTTTGTAGAAAATTTGTTGATCAAGGTTCTGAATATAACTTTAACGAAGAATCAGTTTTCACTTTTAACATTGAGGCGTGTTCGTAAATATGCCATCAACACAGCCACAAAATTCATACGGGATAGAAAGTTTAGAAAAAGTGGCAAATTGTTTCAATAGTTGATAGAAATTCTACCCCAGTAATTGGGTAATTAATACTAGATTTAGTTAAAAAGTTATCTTTATTTTAAAGATGAGGCATAACTTAAGAACTCGCTGAAGACTTTTTTAGCTTTTTAACTTTTCTAGCGGCGCTTTGCAGCCGGTTTCAATTAAATGATTTCAAATTTTTGATTTTACTGAAAAAAAGTATTGTCAGAACAAGTAAGAGGTTTTCTGCGACTCTCTTTTCGCTCTTTTTTTTGTGAACTATTTTTATCTGTCTGAAAATTATCGCTCGGTAACACCGTGACGAAGTCCAACGCTTAATTAAACCTTGTTATCTGTATGCACTTCCTCGGAAGAACATCACATAAACATTTCGTTTTCATTGTGTGGAATTTTTTAATTACTTGAACAGTATGCTTTGTCACCCGACAACCGTAATGAAAGTTAAGTATTATTGTTTTCGGTGGTTTTCGACTTAAGTTTCATTATTCTTGTCAGTTTTCTTTAGCTTTTCTTCAATTAAAAATGATTAATTCTTTTAGATGAAGTTTAACAAAACAAACTTTTTTGTAGGGCTGACATTTCTCTTGAACCTGTGGGACAATTAGCTTTAGAAGTAGCAACAGCGTGGAACAACCCAGTTGCGCCATTTTAATAAAATTAGAATTAACTTGAAAGGTAAAAATAAAACCGGATTTTTTTGCTTATAAATCGGAAATCCCATAGTGCTGTTGTGCGAAGTTAATAATCAAATCGTCTCAAAATGTCATTAACCTTTTTTAAGTCACATCTTGATAAGTTTCACTTGTTCATTCCTAACTGTTTACGGTTTAAATGAGTGTTTTATTTGTAGTTTTAATTAAAAAGGGAAAGAGGAATCAAGAAATACGTAATGGAAATAGCGGCCAATTCTTTTTTTGAAAAATTTCTCCGGCCTATGGGTCGGAGAAACTTGAGTCGTTTTTATCCGGCCACCAATCAAAAAAAAATTGGAAAACTATTGCAAGCATCGTTAAGATGTTTTTCGAATTCTGAACCTAATATTGTAAAGCCGACATATCCTGAATTGAAAATCCCCGACATACCACTTCATGAACTGATCTTCGAAAACTTGGGTCAGTGGGAGAACAAAGTCGCTCTAGTAAGTAAAAATTTATTGTAAGCAAAGTGAAAAAGGATGTTAAAAAATATAAATACTAAAATTTTGTGGACAGGAATGTGGAGAGACTGGAAGAAAATACACATACAAAGAAGTGATGAGATGTTCTAGACTGTTGGCGAATTCGCTTCAGGCAAAGTTTGACATGAAAAAGGGAGATCGTTTGGCAATAATACTCCCAAACTGTCCAGAATATCCGGTCGTCTTACTGTCAGGCTCCATGAGCGGAATTCCCTCCACGACCATCAATCCCATTTACACTCCAAGTAAGTACATATATATTTATACTTTTAATTTTTTAAAATTTGTCTAATTTTGGTTATTGACAACCGTTTCATGTCATTTCATGTCATTTAACCAACGGTAATAACCTAGAAGTGAATCATCTTGTTTCGCGCTTAAAGGGCAAGGATTGTTAACCACCATTGTAAAAACTTATTTTCAGCTGAAATTTCAATGCAGCTGGAGATTGTTATGCCAAAAATCTTGTTCACTACACCCGAAGTGTACAAAAAGTGCGTCGAGGCTTTGAATTTGATAAAACTGAAGGTTCCAGTTGTGGTGGTGAAAAATAGACCGAATGCAGAAATTCCTTCAGGTTTACTATTTTCCTTTATGTTCTCTGTGTTTTGTCCACTGAAGGTGTTCTTTTACTCGAATTTTCCATTGTCTATGTATCCAGGTGCCATTTCTTATGATGAACTTACACAGAATTCTACGTCGATGGGGAATTTGAGCTTTGAAAATCCTCAATCTGACGACGACCTCGTTCTTCCGTTTTCGAGCGGCACAAGTGGCGTCCCCAAAGGTGTTCAGTTAACTCATAGAAATATAGTTGCCAATCTCGAACAGTATGCAATGGCGAATGAATTGAAATCTTATCCAGACGCAGGTGAATTTCCCCCGCGTTTGTCCATTCACTTTGTTTTGTCATTCTCCTTTTCTTCCTTTTTTTTATAAATAAATTTAATCCTGCCCTGTTTATTTAGAAACGAATCAAAACGTTGTTCTGGGACTTCTGCCAATGTTTCACATTTATGGAATGGTTGTCGTTACGTTTGATGCCCTCAGATTCGGATGCCGATTAGTAACCTTGCCTAGATTTGAACCCAAACTCTTCATTGATACTATTTTTTCCAAAAAGGTAAGAATGCCTTCAAAAAATTTATAATCCTTTCAGGTGGAAGTCCCTCCGCACTTTCCCATAGTAGTGCCACCCTCACCAAGACGAGACGTAAGTCGGCGGATAATTTTTTATTTCACCTTTTTCACAAAGTAAGCGAGAAAACTAAAAACGTTGAATGCCGGGTTTTTACACCGCGTCATATGAGAGCTGAAAACCAACGTTTCGTCCACTTCGACAGCTGTAGACATTGTAGGACAAACACTGAACTGAAAAGAGAAGAAGAGAGAGGAAATAGTTGTTTCCCCGAGACGACTACTTCTCTTTCTCTACAGCTGTCGAAGTGGACGAAACGTTGGTTTTCAGTTCTCATATGACGCGGTGTAAAAACCCGGCATTAAACGTTTTTAGTTTCAAGTTTGACTGCCGCGGAAGTCTAACTTCAGTAATAAGCGAGAAAACTTTAAATTTTGCAACAAACGTTATTTTTTCAGGTTCAAATTCTGTACCTTGTTCCTCCTCTAGTGTTCTTTCTTGGCAATCAACCCATGGTAGAAGCCAAGCACTTGAAGCATGTTCAACATGTCGTCGTCGGTGCAGCCCCGTGTGGAAAGACTGATTCGGAGAAACTTTTGAAAAAGGCTTCAAACGTAGCCCTATCCCAAGGTAAAATTCAAAGCTTAAGATCCAACGTGTGCGAGAAGAGTGAGAATCATGCGGACATGGACGTGTGTGGCAGTAGTTTCACAACCAGTATGACAGCCCTCGAATCATTCAGTCAGTTCATGCAATGGCCTAAAATCATGTTGTCTTTTGCTCTCGTTATACGTACAACATGATTCTTTTTATAAAATTTTGCACGAACAGATGTAGTTTCTGCGGTGGTCGTTGGAAGTCTGCGTCTTTGCTGTAAAAAACCAATTACGTTTTCTTTTTTTCACACTTTTGACGTAACTTTAAATGTAGTTTTTTTAAAGAGAGATTATAGTATTTTAAACTGATAACTGCGTTATTAATGTATTTCAAAACTTTTTCTCTCATTGTTTAAGTTAAATGATTTTGATTTTTTTTGTTAGGTTATGGAATGTCCGAAACTTCTCCCATAATCACGATAACTCACAAGAACAGGTTTCACAAACTTTCATCTGTGGGACATCCCTTGCCGTCAACCCTTGTAAAAGTGGCCGACGTTAATACGGGAAAGGCTTTGCCACTGGGAAGTCGGGGAGAAATTTGTGTAAAAGGTCCCCAGGTAATATTTTGTAATGTATCTATTACGGTAGAGATGATAAATCCGTCGAGTATATATAATTCCTGGTGAAAATTCATAATCACCACTAAACTTAATAAATGTGACGTATCACTGAATATTTATCACTTTACAGACAAGCTTATAAAATCTTCAACTCTGTTACTTTTCTGGCAAAAACCAAACATCTGACTAAACTTTTATTAATTATCTTGTTACAAGTTGAATATTTTATAGACTAGTCAGTAAATGTGATAAATATTCAGTGATTTGTCACATTTACCAAACTTAGTGATGGGTATGAATAATCAAAAAACTCTCGCTTTCTTACCTTTAAATCCCACTCGAGAGACAGCAAAGAAAGAAAAGTTTACTAAAAAATTTACTCACTGAAATCTGCTCACTAAACTCCGTCTTAGATTGTCGAAATTATTGCAGGTAATGAAAGGATACTGGCACCGGCCAGAAGAAACTAAAAAGACCTTCGACGACAAAGGTTGGCTCAAAACGGGAGACATTGGCTATTACGACGAAGAAGGAGATTTTTATATCGTCGACAGAATCAAGGACCTTATCAAAGTCAAAGGATATCAGGTATTAAACTCAACTAGAAGTCTTAAGTAAAGTGTTATTTTTGTCATTCTTTCTTATGTCACTAAAACACTTGGAGGGAAATGTGCAATTTTCACAAAACATTATGTCGATCAAAATTGATTTAAAAAGAAAAATTCGTTTCTAAGGAAGGTTTCAGAGTACACAGACACAAATTTTTATATTTTTTTTGTATGCAAATGTTTATATTTGTGTAAGCTCACCTCTTATATTTTAAGGTTGCTCCTGCCGAACTGGAAGAATTTTTACGAAGTCACTCAAAAGTCTTGGATTCTGCTGTGATTGGAGTCAAACATCCTGAGTTGGGAGAAGTTCCCAAAGCCTTTATTGTATTGAAGGAAAACGTGACTGCCAGTGAAGAAGAAATACAGGAGTTCATTAAGGGAAGACTGTCTTCTTACAAGCAACTTAAGGGAGGAGTTGAATTTGTTAAGGAAATTCCCAAGAGCACCGCTGGAAAGATTTTACGTAAAAATCTAAAGAATGACGACAAAACGAAAAGTTGAATCCTTAACAAATACTGTACTTCTAGGGGTGAGTTTTTATTTTTATGTAATATGTCTTGGGGGTGAAAAAAATGGCGTTTTATAGGGTTAAGGGGAAAATTCATTATAATGGCGTCCTCACAAGTTCCTTTTAATATTGATGGATTAATATGCTAAACTTTAATACCGAAATTGTTTTTATTTCTTTTGAGTTCCTCCACTTTGAAGGAATTTCCACTCCAGACAAAAGTCTACTTAATAATCGCATAGTAATCAGTTTTTAATAAAAAATAATTACATAAAACTGACATGAGGAATATTCTGAAGAGTACTAAAACTAGTCCTTAGAAGGACTAAAACTTACAATATTATTTGTTGTAAATCATTTGTTTTTAATTTTTAACAAAGTGTGAGAGCGAAACTCGAAGTTTTTAGTATTATAAACCCTGGTAAAAACTTTTATAAATTTGCCGGATTTAATATAAATGTCAGTGTGTACTTAATTTACAATATTTTTATAATTTTATTAAATATAATTGTATTTTTGGCGTAAATTTCCACATGATTTCAACTTTTTTTGAGAATTAACCAATTGATTTTTTTTAAGGAAGTTGATATAGTGTCTCCTCTTACACCTTCTATTTATACCATATTAGGTTATAAAATAATTTTAGCATTGGAGGTGAGCATTTTAGGAATTTTTAATAACCTAATTGTAGGATTTTTACTTATAAAGACCAGCTATTGGGAAAATGTCTCCTCATAAAAAGTTACGAATAAAATTCAAGATATATTTTACATGTCTGCTGATGTCTCTTGAAAGAGAAATTTGTATCAGTTGCAACGGAACCAATATTTTCAGAATTTTGATGACCCCTGTTTTGGAAGCACAGAGCCACTAAAACAGAAAATTGATATTGTAGATTTTATCTAGTTTGAGATGGGTACAGCATTAAATTTTTCTCAAAACCCCAGAATCTTTTTCGAGTAAATATGTACTCAAAGGTTTAAAATGGTAGAACTGGAGACAGACCTGAAATTTGAAAAGAAGCCGTTTAGGACCCTGAGCAGAAAATAACAGAGCAGGAAAAAGAAAAGTGTTGAGGAAGGTAAACCTAACAAATTGCCTAGCCCAAACAGAACTTGAAAATATTCAGACAAATTCCATACTTTGACTTTTTTAGTTGAGAAAGAAGAACAAGGACAGGTTTATTCTTGAATACAGGTTTAGGCTTGCAGACTGGAGAACCCAGTCGGTGAAAGTTGAAAACTGTATGTAATATACATTATTATGGTCATATACGTTTGTATGTAAAAAATCCAAGAATGGTATACTGACAAATAGATATATTGTTTATTATTATTATTGTTATTATTAATTTTACGATGTTCTAACAGAACAACGGCCGTGCTCGGTGGCAGAGAAATTTTTTAAATCCGATTATTAAATTTCTCTTTTGTACCCCGTACTTCATTAAAACAATTACAGTAACACTGTTATATGTATCGTATGTAATCTAGTTGATATATAATAGCCATTCGACGCCTCTACCAAATTTACTTTTTTCCTTCAGTTTCAAAACATTGGAAAGTAAACTAGGGATCAAGTGGTAGAATATGAACCAGAATTGTTGTAAGCAATGAGGGCACATGCCCTCATACATTGTTGGTCGTCTAACCATAAAAAGTTATGCTTTTTTATTGTCAGACCAGTCATGTTTCAAAGCAAATAACACGACTCTCCGTTATGGTCGTTTTAAGACCCGTTTTCATTTAGTACCCACAACGTTTTATAATGTTTCATTATTCAAAATTTTGAGTTCTTTCTACAAAATTAATTAGTTTAAGTTCAATGTTTCGAACATTGTGAAAAATTTCTGAAAAAGAGAGAATTACGAATGAAGGGGAAGGAGTTTAAGTAGGAACTGATTGGCAGTTTTAGTGAGATTTCAAAATGCTTCATTGTAACGCGTACCTACTTTAAAACCCGAATCCTCCAGAAATCTTTTGGCAGTAGTTTGACCTCAGGAAAGCACTCACGAAGATTTTGTCTAGTAAAATTTGTGAACATAGTTTTCTCTCATTTTATGTCATTTACCAATTTTAAGTTATATAACCTAAAACCTGTTGTTTAGTCTTATAAACATAAGAATATCGCTGGGAATAGTTCACTAAACACGAATTCTTTTCAAATTCTGACTTTAACTCTTTTAATCAGATCAGTGAAGAACAGCAAGAAAGTATATGATAAATTTCCTTAGTTAAAAAAAAAGCGTATTCGTGATGGCAGAAGTTGAAACATGGTTTTTAAACATTTTTCGAAACTGAAAAATTATTTAGGAGATATAGATAAAAAGAAGCAAGGATGTTGTTTCAAATTTGGCCAGACAAATTTGAAAAACAAACTGGAAAGCATTTAAAAGTTGTAACCGGTTTCTCTACTGCGTTACAACTTTTAAAATGCTTTCCAGTTTGTTTTTAACGATTATTATTCCTAAGGGGGTTGTCTTCTTCCACGTTCACACTACTAGTTCCAATTTTTTCCGCAGTAGAGAAAAGGAAGCGTTCGTACCATTTGCGTAGTAAAGCGACAGTTGAGGGTCGATTTTCCTCCGAAGGGGTGAAAGCTAAAACGTAATTAAAATCCCAGTCCCTCAGAAAAAAAACTTACTTTTCTTTTCTTTTCAGTTATGTGTGTTTAGTAAGTTTTTTTCTAGTGATTTTTGTGTATTGCTCAACTATTTTGTCAGCATTATTACATAGAAATATATATACATACATTGTTGTTGTTCTTCCTGATTTCTCCTCGGTTTTCTCTTTGCTCGTGATGTTTTTTTACCGCGATTTGGTTCACATAAAAATAACCGTCTTCGATTTTCTTTTACTTTGTCAAATTTAATGTGAAATAAAATTTTAGTTTCTACAGTTTTTTATATTTGTGAAAGTTATAGTGACGAAAGAGATGTCAAATCATTTACGGAAAACCGGACAATATTCCTCGATTTTTTATTGTAAATTAATTTTAGTGAACAAAATTGTAAAATTTTCGAACTAGGATGACATGGCAAATATATAAAAAGGTACGTAGAACATTTGGTGACATTTTAACAGTTTTTTACTACCTCGTTTTTTTTTAGGTGTGAAATTGGGGACTATGTCACAATGAGATCTGAGTTGGTCATGAAAAATTTTCTGTCCTATAATATAAATGATCTTTAATGGTATTAAAATTGAACGATTGAGTAACTGCTACGTAATTTGTGTGGCGTAATTCGATCAAATATAGTAATCCTACAATTTATTATCTACTTTGTGAGTAAATACGTAAATAAGGCATAAAAGTTATAAAGCTCTAAAAGTTTTGATGGCAGCCTAAATTTCGAATAACCTTCTGAAGTTAGGTGTATCAAAATATTACTTATCAAAACTATGGTACTTTGACAAGATGAGATGTTGTCAGGTGTTGTGCTATACAAGCATGATGCTGTATAAACATGAATTAAAAGGCAAGCACAATATGAATTCATTAGGGCCTATTTAAAACTGATTTTATGTGTAAATTCACCACAAATACATTCTTAACACTAAAAGTTTTAGTTTTGTTGTTAGCACCCAGTATTAAATCAACTCTTTCTCAAATCATACATAATTTGAACTCTTTTGATTTGTTAAACTTG
Organism: Columbicola columbae; assembly: GCA_016920875.1. NCBI lineage: Eukaryota > Metazoa > Arthropoda > Insecta > Psocodea > Philopteridae > Columbicola > Columbicola columbae. The sequence continues at coordinate 17,139,383 of JADMLL010000007.1, forward strand.
ATTTGCTAGTTGTTGGAGGAACTACTCTTAGTTTCTTTTTTTTTAATAATTGAATAAAAACATAGTCCTCATTTGACTTAAAAGGAGTGAGATTTTCTTTTGATTGTTCTTACAAGTTTATACTACAGGAAACAAAACATTTTCTGCCTCTTCCACCTACAGCACTTTTCCCTTGAAAAGAAAAAGCCCAGCACTGGGCATAGGAAATGGACGGCAGAGGTAATGGAAGTGCTCATTCTAGTGTCAGAAGGGTTTGTTATTCTTTGCCTCGGAAATAACTTCTTCACTGTAACTTCGTTGCTCAAAATTTTCGTCACCAGACGAATAATATAATTTACTTTTCATATTAATATAATAATTAATATATAGTGAAAAATCCGTCATGATAGGATGCAGTTTTTTAACAACTTACTTTGACAAAAGTAAAATTTAGTGAAAATTCAACAGTAATTTATATGGTCGCGCATGAAAATAACTTTAATTTTTTTTTAATTTTTCGGTGACATATTTGAGTGATACAGTTATATAGAGATGATAATTGTTATTAAAATTTTGAATTATCAGCAGTTATACAATATACACTAAGAAGAGAGCGATTAAAACGTCGCTAAACAGTAAAACTATGGGAAAAAATGTCTACAAATTATGAATGAGAATATGAATGCGAGAATCAAAGTGGAAAACGTTAGAGACGATGAACCGCATTATGGAAATTACTTTTCCCTTTCGTCCACACCCCAAACCCCTCGCTTCCCACCCTCCACTGTAGGCCTTGAAACGAAAAAATCAAAACTTAACCTTTCGCTCCAGTTCGTGAGGAAACGATTATTCTAGAAGACCTTGGCCCGCAATCCAATCGTTTGCGATTTTCCTTTGGACTGGGCCTTTGGCTTGGTGATTTCAAGCAGCCACTTTTCAAACGCTTTCCCCTTACAACGTGTTAGTACGCTAACACGTTAGTTAGGACACAGTGAAGGTGAAGCTTCATTGCACCCTTTATTCCATAATTTGGCCGCCTGGTTTTTCTTCAAAACATGTACATGTCTGCATTTTTCATTTCAGTCGAACCTAATTTTGGTAAAATTATATTGTCCTTTACTCTTTACTCCCCGACTCATTCATAGTTTCGACTTAAGCCTTCTTTTTATGAATTTTAGTGAAAAATAAAAAAAGTTGGCCTAAAAAATTATTTGGGTTGGGTACCTGGTAGGTGGTAGACCACCTGAATCAAAGTTTTTTTCCATTCTCTTTCTCCTCTTTCCACTAAATAATGTTCGTTTTTTTTCATATTATTATTATCTTTTTAGATTATTTTAATTGAAAAATGGGGAGGAGGGCCCAACTTACAGCTATCATAAAAATTTAATAGAGAACCTCATTCAGACAATAAGAATAACATTTTTGTATAAAAATTAGGTTACGAGGAAAGAAAAGACACTGAGCTACCTTTTACCTTCTTGTTTTTATTTATACTGGTATTTATTACACTTAGTATTTTGGGCAACAAAAAGGAAGACTTAATGACTCATACCTCAAACATGGCGGGTACAAAAGCTGGAAAAGACTTTCCACTAATCCTTTTACAATAACTTGCAAATCACTTCATTGCCTTGTACGAAGACGAGGCCCAAGCTGAAGAAAATATCACAAATGTGTCACACATGATGTATAATTATAGCATTGCTGAATGGTGCATGGCCGACTTGACTTGCTTCATCCATTTTGCTGCCTTTTTCCTAATTTTCTTTTCGATTTTATGCATAAACAAAGAGTGTCTTATAAGCTGAACTTTTGCTTTTGACTTTCAAGTATTTCCATTTACCTTATTCTTTATGTTTCCCTCGGGGTTCACTTCTCTCGTAGCCTCCGCTAAAATTTCAGAAGAATCTCTCTCGAGATCCCCGTCTAATAATTTTTTCATCGCTTTTGAGTTTTTAGAAATTCTTTTCACCTTTCTTTTCTCCAGCGCACCTAAGTGGTGACTTGATGATGACTTCCTTCCGTTTGACACGCAAAATTTTTATTGTTACAAATTTTGTATACAAATCAAAATACAAAAGATCAAACAAAAATAAGTTTTGAGTTAGTATCTTTGCGATTTTGAAGTGAGCTTTTAAATTTTCCCTTAATTTAATACGATTATGATTTACTACTTAAATAATAAGGATAATTAACGTTTGGCTTTGTCATTTTCAGGTAATAAATGATGTGGAAACCGTCCATACAAACAAGCCATGGTGTTAGAACCCTGCGAACGGCGTAAAAAATTTAGCCACCTCGACTGTGGATGATTCTGAAAGAATATTTTGGATTTTGTGAATAGTTGGCTCATAACATATGGAAATTTATCAAAAATCGTTTCTCAAGTATTATATTCATCTCTTTTAAGCAAGTTTTTTAGTTGAGGTAATTTTCTCTGCCCTTATACAGTGTTTAGTTCCAACTGATTCTCGAAAGTATCTCATCCAAACATTTAGATATGAGTGAACCGAGTAGGCATGATCAACACCATTGCAAAGGAATACATCAAAATGTGACTATGTCATGTATGTGTGATTCGTGACATGAAAAGTAGGACGGTAGCCGACCCCAAACCGAAACCCCTTAATATATGAAAGGACACCATGCCTGGTGGTAGAAGAGGACTCGTAGCTCCGCAAAATACCTTCTTAGAGAACATCATTCGGAGGTCAAGTTCTCAACGTAAGTGTTTATTTATATATACATACTGTATGTGTATTTTTTTTTCAGTTACGGTTAGCCATTGAAGCTGTTATTGGTTGTGATTGGTTCTCACTACGATAACTCCTATAGTAGAGCACTTTAATCGCTACACCTTCTACATCTTCATAGAAATTTTTTTCTCCATGAAGGTCTGCTTGAGGGGAGATGACTTTCCTGTCCTACACTTTAAAATTCATTGTTAAAAGGAAGTAGTGGATTAAATACAAAAATATAACTAAGAACAGAACACCCTGAACACTAAGTTTTTCAATAGCCCTCGATTGGTATTAATCAAATACTGAATTGTAATTTCAAGGCTGAACCTATAAAAATTTTGAATTTACGGACTCAGCAACATTCTTTTCGGGACACACTTAGGTTATTCTTGAAAAATAATTGAAAAGTCGTCCGTAATTGGTTTAATGTCTGTATCGTATTGGTTTACTGTAGTGAATGTTACTACTCATAGGGGGGTTGCTAACAGAAGAGCCAGCGTTCTGATACCAAGAAGAGTGTTGCAGAGGATAAAGATAGTTGACGGATAATGAATGTTAATAAAATTTTCAGGACAAAAATTTTTATTGTCAGTTACAAAGTACAGTGGGACTTCTCAAAACGAGCTCAATTCGTTCCGGGCTTTTACTCGTTATGCGAAACAATTTTTTCCTTATAAATTAATATAAAACAGAATATTGCGTTCCAGGCCGAACCAAAAACCCCGAACAAAATTTATGTTTAGCATTTATTAAATGTTGTCAAATATGAGATGAATCATATTCTCTTAGTTATGTATATAATTTCTTTTTACTACAATGCAGTCTAGTCATTTGTCTTTGCCGACGCTTCAAAATTTGATAAAAATGTGAGACCGCATTATCACTGAAGAATTTTGCGGTGTGCACGGCTACTGTCTTATTTAGGATGATGCTCCAATATTCGAAGCAACACTTTCCAATTTGCTTTCTCTTATTTCAAAAGATTGTTCTTTGTGAATTAATCCCTCATATTAAAAGCTCTGATTTCAAAAGTCTGAACAGAATTCGAGAAGGAAGGGATGTTTTAAAAAGAAAGGACGAGGAAGCTAAAAAGTTTAAAAAGTTGAAAATCAATGGAAGTGGAAATGAAAGAATTTTGGGTGGTAGTGAAGAATATAAGACAAGCAGAGGAAGATTAACCTTTGAATCTGTCTTGGTTTGGAGTTCGAAAGTCTTTTTCTCTACCTGTCGGGGGATTCCTCATGTACATGTCGCTCATTATGCCAAGAATTCCTCGTTATGAGACACACTTTTTTTTTGCAATTTTTGATGCTCGTTATGCGAATTTCTCGCTATGAGAGGTTCCACTGTATAGAATTAAAACTATACGAATTGGAAGTTTTAATTACTTCTTAATTTAACTTCTTCAAATTGAAGACAAAAACATTTAATTCATTGTTTAAAAGGAAAATTTGCAAAAATAATCATTAATAATTAACTGGGATTCCGTACAGAGTCCGTGCAAAGAATTTCAAAAATTTGAAAATCCTCACTCAAAGAATTATAACAGCAAAAATTTTAAGGGAGTAGCTTGAAGTTTCAAAGCGGCAAACATACTCTAGCAATGGCGTTTCCTCAATGGTGTTTTCGTTGCTCTTTTTGCGTATCCATTCCATTTTTACAATCACCTTTCATCTTGCGTGAAACCTTTTTACATTCGTGTCACATGTAAAAGCGAAACTGCAACAAGAAATTTTTCCGATTCGGGTCATGAGTTTTTTCCTATGGGCAACCTTCATTTTCGATAGGGGAAGGAGTTTGGGAGGGTAGCCAGGGCCAAATATTCTTTATTCCGGGTCCAAATTATTGGGTCCGGGTCCGGGTAACGATCGCGCGACCAGGGTCAACAATTATACCATTGGTGGAAAACGGAAGGTGGTTAATGAGCTCGACACGCAAATAATTTTTTCCTGCCTCATTTTTCTTCTTTGCATTCTCTGTAATCTTTACCATTTTGCGTTTTTAAAGATGTTAGCATTTTTAATAAACACGAGTACAAAAAGTAACTGTCCAAAGAGTAATTTCAAACTTTATAAATGTAAAGGTTTGTTTCGAGCAATCTATAAAGGATTTATTAGCAAATTTACTTAAATATTTTTGAAAATAAATTTCAGGTTTTTATTGGTTTCCTTTTCTCGTATTAAATGTGACCTTGATGTTATAGAGGACTTATCGAAAATGGATTGATACCACGTAACTTCCTGTATCGAGATCGAAAAAAAAGTTTAGACATTTTTTTAAAAAAAACTTCATAATATGAAACCAATAAAAATTTGACTTCTTTGTTTTTGTTGTGACCAATTATTTAGTGATTAACACTAAGCTGCATTAAATTTATACGCTATAGATCTAAGATATTTTTAAGTCATTCACTTCTTGCCATCAAATAATTCTCTAGTAGAGAGGTCGGCAAAGTGCGGCTCCTTTCCTTCTTGGCTGTGACTCTTTCACAAAATGTTTAGAGCGGGCCGGAGAACAATATTTATTAACTAAATATTATCTTTATATAAGTATGATAAGAAGTTAGTTAAGCCAAGACATACAATATTGGGCAAAACAAAGCTCGAGGGTGTACTTTTAACCTTAATTATTTCATTGAAATTGTTTCTACTACAGCAAAGCTTCTGTTTCAAAAAATGGCTCCAAATAAATTTCAGTTTTTTATGATCTATATTAGGCTCTTTGGGCTGACGAATTTACTGACCACTGTTCTTGTATAAGGGCTCCATTAGTAGACTTACAGTAAAACATGAGATTCGTCACACTCCTATGCTTTTTCAATTTTAGCCTATGATTCTGCTATTTCTTGTCTGCTTCCGTTTTCTTAAACTTCCAACTCACCAGCCATAAAAGGGATTTAAAGCCTTTGAGAAAAATTAAAGTTTTTGACTATCTTGTTTTAAATCTGAAACCCAAAAAACCAATTTTTTGTTGGAAGGAAAAAATCTGAAAACAAATCGAAGAGGGCATGGTTGTAATAAGAAAAGAAAATCATAAAAACGTTTGCAAGATGTTTTCCGAAGATGCTCTCTTTTTTCTCCTTCTCTATCAAAATGAAAACTACGTCGAACTGAAAGAAAAAGAAAACATGTAGAGAGGCCTTTATTTGTTTCAATCTTTTCCTCTCCCCGAAGGTCGTCTACCTTAAAAATAATAATAATAATAATTTTTTTCTAAAAATAACGTTTACTTTCATTTTACATTTTTTTATTTCTTTCCACAATTTCTTCCAGATGTTCGTTTCATTATTATATTCAGGTGTTTTTATCTAGTTTTCAGGGTTACTTCATCTTGTTTCTACGATTTAAACCGGTAGTGGCCATTCCGTTTTCCATCATTTTTCAACACATTCTTTCAAACTAAATAAGTTGATCTAGATAAACTAGTTGATCCTTCCAATCACTCCGTTACCCCTCTCTTCGACGAACGACTTTAGTAGAACTTTATTGGAAAACTGGAGTACAAGGAATAATATTTTTGATTCCAAATCACTCAAATTTGATAAAAAATAATATAAACAGGATTTAATCCCCCCGCCTTCTACCTCTTTCCAGTTGAGTTTTGCATTAAATATACTGTATTTTATGCAGCCTTTCAACAACTATAAAACAAATTTCTGGAAGGTCAAAAGAGAGTTTCGGTCACCGAGTTCTAGGTACTTTATTTGTAGGTTGAAAGTCGACTGAGGAAAGGAGGGACGAACAGAATTTTGGGGGCCGAAAAATTCACATTTCGTCTTTTCACATCAAAATATTTTAGCTCGTTCATTATTCTTTTTTAGGGCGAAATGTTAAAGTAATCGATATTCTGTTCGGGTCAACCTTTCGTTTGGGGAGGGGGGGGCGAAAGGGAGGCAAGCAATGGAAATAGAGAAAGGGAAGCGAGAAGTACGAATAACTTTTAGCTGACCTATGCTAAACTCATTTCACTTTGAAATGTTTTAATCTTTTGTTTTCATGCATTTTCTCTCTCTCCTCTTTCCATTTTCAACACCGTATTTTAATTTTCCTCTTTCAAATTTATGTTCAAATCGGCGCATAAATAAAGACCACTAGGAATAAGTAGGCTGAGAGCAAACCTCTCTTTTATAAATTGGAAATTGTTTATTACGAAACAATAAGTAAATTTAGTTTGTTGGTTAATGTGTTGCCGAGTATCCTGGAAAGGTAAGGTAATCAGTATCACATGAAAAATTTGCTTTAAACTTAGTCCGAGTCTCTTTTTCAGCGGACAGTAGTTTTCTTCTTGCTAATGCTCAGATCGTGGACTTCCCCATCGTTTACTGTAATGAATCTTTCTGCAAAATCTCTGGTTACAACAGAGCTGAAGTAAGTAAATAATAAACAATTTTTTAATTCATGTATTTTTCTTTAAAATTTGGAACTGTTAATTCTTAATGAATTTGGTGTAATGCAGGTTATGCAGAAGTCTTGTAGATGTACTTTTATGTTCGGCGAGCTGACGGACAAAGAAACAATAGCCAGGATTGATGAATGCCTAGAAAACCAGCTTCATGATCAGTTTGAAATTTACTATATAAGAAAAATAGTAAGTCGTGTTAGTAACTTTGTTTTTTAAATTTTAAGTTGGCTTCTCTGTCTCCGTCTCTCTCTCTCTCTTTCAATGAACAATAATTAAGCTTCAGTTTACTTTTGCTTCCGATTAGAACTGTTGTGATCTATTTCAAGTGAGGAACATTCCCTTTTTAAAGTAATACTTCATGTACTGTATATTTGGCGGTCAGTAAATAGAGGTTAAAAATATTTAAACCTCTTTTTGGCTTGATCACCTATGTGAAATTTATATAACGTAGTACGGGGCTGTCCAATTGGCGGCCCGCCAAATTATTTTTACGGCCCCTTTTTATACTGATCCTACTGATAATCATATTGAATTTCTTTAAAGAAATTTAACTAAAGAACTCACATATTAAGAGGTCGAGGACAAAGGTTTTCCCAGACTCCCTTCAGAGCTTAAGAATTCATATTGCAATTTTCGACATGTTAAATAAGTACAGTATGTCTGTGTGAAGTAACAGATTTCGTTCTCTGAAAAATTATTTTGGAGTGTTTGGGGACCAAATGCAGTAATTTAGAGGATGTACGTTGTAAAATAAAAACTCTGAAAATTAAGGTACACCTTACCTATATATATAACTTATATATTTAAATAGTATATATATATATATACTATTTAATTATAGTAGTAAAAATATTTGTTGGAATGTGAAGAAAAATAAAACGTATACGTTATGAAATATTCCTTAGTATTTAATAACCAGCTTTAAGAGCTCTCACTTTTTTTCATCAATTTTTCACTCTTTTAATCTAAAAGCTGCTTGTAAATTTATTAATTTATTTTGTATAATTATTAATTAGTCGTAAGATAATTTATATAGATATGTGTAAATATTTTGCTTGTTTGATGAGCCGACTTAATATTTTTATTGTGCACATTATTATAAATCTTATTTTGGGACTCGTCTGTATGTACGTCGGGTAAAAGTTTCAGTAGACCATGAATAATGAAAATATCGTAGAAAACCAGAAGCCTGAAAATTAATTTTATACAATATATATAATAAGTGTTTGTCACAAGAACTTTTCTAATACCATTCAACATGAAAATAGTAGCGAAAGTCGTACATAATATTATATGAATATAAATTTTATGTTACGATTTAGACTTATTCGATATCAGTTACTGGAAAAATGAGGTGCGCTTGATGACTTTCGTAAAATCTAAAACATGTATCAATTCCATTTGGTTTATTTATTACTATAGGGAGCCTCCCTCCTCAGTTAATATTTTTATATTAAGTTTTGCTCTTGGACTTTATCGGTAGCCAACGAGGCAAGTTAAAGGCAGTTTTTCTTTTTAAACTTAAATCAACGGCTCTTTGTATTCTAACTTTTAAAACAGTTTTTTTAATGACCTGAATTTACACTGTACATAATTTTCTTTTTCTTCCAGCCCCCTACTTCACAGACAAATACATATAGTTTGATTCTGTATTGTTAATTACCAATGGTATAGTGAAGCTGTCCAGTGTGTCGCTATTACCCTCACAGAAATTTTCCTGTAATGTTAACAATATGGAGAACGCTTGCACTGATTATACTGATTAAAATATTTAAAATGTTATCAAACGTTCCATCATTATTCTTCAATTATATGGTTGTAAAATTAACAGATACCCGAATGAAAGTTTTATGGAAAACAATGAGACGGTTATGATATAATTGGATTGTTGGTTAAAAATAAAAATATTGTGTGTCTCTGATACCGAACTTACTAAATACAATGAAAAACATTTTTGTTCCTTGTCAAAGTAAAAGTTTTTTGGTTTTGTTTTAAATTACTGAAATAGTATAGACCTACACTATTTTAACATAAGACAGAACATGTGGACTTTACAGCTCAAACGTTTTGGAAATGTAAGTGGAACTCCAAATAATAAGCCACCGGAGCGTTACCTGTTATGAAAAATATTTGGCCGGGCCGCGCATCAGGCTACTGTGGGTGACACCAAGTTGCCACAGTAACGACATCCATGAGGGACAAAAGGAATCCATTTCAACGACTTTTTTTGTACCCGGCGTATAAGACGACCCCTGCTTTTCAAACTTTTATTCTTTTCTTTCATACGGTAATTAAAAGTTTACAAATTTTGTACTCTACCAATGATGTTCGACAATATCCTTGAATCCTTGGCAACTCCAAGACTGAATTATTATAGCTTTTTCGCTGGACGCATGCTTGTCCCATTTCCATTTAATAAGTTGTAAAGTAAGTTATTTAAAACGATGATCTAGTTAGGTTTATAATACATTTCTCAAGTATTTTTTCCAAAAATTATTTATATGCATGATACACTTAATATTTTCACTGTATATGTTTTAAATAATTTTTCACTTTTTAAATCGATGTCTGTATTTTGTTTTATTTATTGTATAAAATATGGCAATTTTAATTTACTGCGAAAGTGAATTAGCTGAAATGCCCTCGGAGGTGAATCAGCTTTAATAGCTTTTTATACTTTCGGTAATTATGCTCATTTTTAATTCCTCATAGGGGAAAGGTTGCTCCTAAATAATTCGGCTGAGGCCAGTTTTTTAATCATCAATCGCTCTAGATTCCTTTTAGTCTTTTTCTTTCAATATCACCTACTAGTATTTGATTTACGCCTTGAAGTTAGGAGTAAAATGTTTGGCCCAGTCTCATAGAATGAAATTTTTGACCGCTTTTCTTAAGTTTTTGTGAACGGGAAGCAATGAAGAGTTGTTGGGAACTGTATTACTCACTAGGAATCTCTATGAATTCAGCATACACAGAAATGTCGATGTATTCACTCAAATTTACGCTTGTATTATAAAATTCAGCTCGGATTATTAATTATTTTCTGTAAATTCAAAGGGTTTGATAAATTTGTAATAATTGCAAAAAAATCCATAAAATTAATAAATAATGGTAATTTTATTTAATGCTGCGTTGCAGGTACTCCGAAAGGTATGTTTCACTTCTTATTAATCGATATTCTTGTTCACCGATGGTGTTTTTACTCACGTTTTATGTTTAAAAATTTAATGCACCTAACAAATGTATTAACTCATTAAAAATATATATATTTTAATTCCTATAGCTAGAAATGTGCATTTAAACAATTATTCTTATAGATTCAGATTTAAACTGAAATATTATGTTTTCTTTATTTTCTGTCAGCATTCTCTTTCAATTTGTAATGAATGACCTGCAACTGGTTAGGATCTATCTAAAATTAAATTACCGCTATTTGAAATTTTCATTGTTGGAGTATTCCGCTTTTTGAATAACTTAAATCCTTGCTTTATTAATTATTTATTTTTAGATTTAAGTTAAAGATTTATATTTAAAACTTTTGAAACAAGATGTTAAGAGGACTATGACGGTTTTGCAAGGCTAGTCTGTTCTCCATCACCTTGACAATAGCTCAGAATAGTCGTTCGAGCCTGATTTCTTCAAAAGCAACTGCTGACATTTTATGAGCAAGCCAGACTAAAACTTTCCTAGTCCTCTTGTCTGCAAAATAAATAAGCAATGACTGTTATACAGTCTGTCCTCTTACCAAAAAATGGCTACAGTTGTATTTTAACAAGTTCTAACAATCAGTGAATAGACAGAAGATAATTGTCTTTTAGAATTTTGAAAGGTTTTGCTTTAGAAATTTCCGTGTTAAGTGTAACTGCTGGATTTTGTAGTCTCTTGAATTTGGTAACGTCTTGGCTTATGCTTCAAATACTTTCATTTTTTATTTTTAACCGAGATATCTGTTTGAGTAGATGTAATACTCTGCCAAATATGCACCAAAGTTTTATAAATTGGTTCCAGTAAAAAGGTAAAGTAATACAGACGTGAAATTAATTCCTAAACCATGTAAATAATCTGTAACACTTCTCATAATAAAATTCAGTAAACTATGCACAATATTAAAGTTTTAGGAACATCAGCTCAAGTCGGAGCCACAAATTGCCAAAAAAATTTTTCTCTTTTCTATTCAACAATAAAAATTCGCTTTTCTTGTATTGAAATCCGTTGAATTTATTATTGTTGTATAGGGAAAAATATATTTATTTCCTGGCAGCATTTTAATTTTCTTCTATTTGATAAACAAATCTTATGGAAAACATGAATAAAAATATACTATACGAATGATATCCTGAAGGTCAAAAGATTTTAGCAGTAAGTTGTATTTTTATTAAAAAATTTGGGAATGATATTTTCGTGTTTTTATAATATTTAGCGACAATTTAAATCTATTTTTGTTCGAGTGATTATTTTTATCTTACGGTCAGTTTAAATTGTATTGTAAATTAGGCGATACCTTTAATCCTGTTCTTATATAAAAAATAAACCAGATCGTTTTTGAAAACATTTGTACAGAATACTGAAAACATCTATTGAAAGAGTTTTTTTTAAATTTTTTCCACACCTCATACAGTACACGCCATTCTTTTTTTGTTATTGGTTTGCTTTAGAGGAAACTAAGCGAGAAATATTTTAGTGGAAAAACACGACTGATTTGAGTTCTCGTAAATTCTGTTCCATCGTATTTTGTGTCAATATATTGTCAAAATAAATAAAGAATTGTTACGAGAAACGTTCTTAGTTATGAATCAAATGAGAACTGAATGTAGGAGACATAGAGATGAATAGGAAAATCATGCAGTTGCTTGTTCCAAAGGTAATTTTTTATTATTAATATTAATAACATATATTTTCTAATTGTGTACCCGTTTCGGGTGTTCCTTTATAAAGGTAATTTAAAGGCGAGATATTTTAAAATTAAAAAATTTGTGTCAACTGACTGCAAATAATTCTCATAAGTAGATATTAGGGTGTCCTAGTTCTTTCTTTCTTTTTTCTAGTACAAAAAGGAATGCACAATACATACCATTTAAGATATTTACTGCTCATTTTGTTATATCAGAACCCTTTTGTTCATTTCTCTGGTAACTTCACTAGGTCCTCTTCCAAAATTTTTCCGTTTTAAACAAGAAATTGTTCTGAGCTTTTATTTCGCTGATGTTGCGAGATCTGGACAGTATGCAGGATGCAGTAAAACATCTCCATCAAAACTGTAAGAGCTTTTCTTTTACCATCAGTGCAATATGTGGCTTCGCTACCCATCTTTGGATTATAGTTTTGAAAACGATTGTGATATAGACGAAGGTCTGCGACTACTGAAACCGATGTCTGACGGCTAAAAGGTAAGCCTACAGATTTTCACAAACAGAACCAGAGAAGAAGAAAGAAACTTCTGGGACATCTTAATATCTTGGTTTCCTTTTTTATACGCAATGTTTACTGAGGTTTTTAATCACTAAAAAGGATTATGAACAAATAAGGCAGTATTCTAAGGTAAACTTTTCTCATTATGGCTTATCTGGTGTTAACTTTTATGAAAAATGATTGATAATTTGACAAATAAGGTCATTGCTATTCAATATTAACTTCATTTGTTTATTGTGAATACTTTATTCCAATGTACAAGTATGATTAAATCCTTTTTAATTTAACTTTTTTACCTGTTTAGTTAAAAATGCAGGAACAGTTTAAGTTGGTGTTCAAATTTCTTACTTATTTCTTCTTTTGATTGAAAAGTGGAAAACTATAATAAGGTGATTTCTATAAGTGTTTAAAAGAACTATTTTGTCATTTTTTCAATTAAAAAAAAGGAGCGAGAATAGTCCTCTGATATGCTTGATAATGAGTAGTAGCTCTGAATGAATCAACCATAATGTGGACTTTGATAATGCAATGAAAACTGTGGAGTATTAAAAAAATGAAGAAAACAATCTTCTCTTAATTAAAAAATTATACTTTCAGATAATTCTGTTAAAAATTATGTATGACAGAAGGATAAAATTTTTATCCATCTTAAAATTGAATATGAGCTTTTTGATTCTTGAAGTTTAAACAATCGATCGAGAAGAAGAATAAAGTTTAAAGAAGTTTTGGTCAACTTGAACCCTTAAAGAAACCGTTAAAGAGTTTCAATTACTCTGGCATGGTTTTAAAAATCTTAAATTTTTCCCTCCAAAACACATTTTAACATTTAAACATTTTTACTTTATAGAAACGCCATTATGGCTTTTACTTCAAATAGCACCCATAAAAAACGAACGCGACTTGGTCGTCCTATTTCTTCTAACGTTCAGGGACATAACAGCTTTGAAGCAACCTATAGAAACGGAAGACTCCAAAGGAGGTTAGTATAAAAATATTGTTTTGTTTCTAATTTTGAAGTGCCTTCCTCGCGAAATGGGAGGAAACATCAGTAAAGATTTTTAAAAAATTTCAGGACTAAGCAAGTTTGCGAAGCTCGCCCGATCAGTTACCAGAAGCAGATCGGTATTGGTTTCCCAATTTTCTTCACACCTTCCAAATATAAAAGACACAAACAAACAACAATCTCATCTAGCTCATGTAAGTACCGCGAACGAAAATATTTTATTGTCAATCATCAGACACAAGATGTATATCTTGTGTAACGTTTAAAAAAATAATTTTTTCTCTGTTTAAAAAATGTTCAGTGGCTTAAGCTTGAGTGTTTTTCATTTATTCGATTTCAATTCAACTGTGGTATGCAAGGATATACAATATTTTAATTTGGATATAATTTTTTTACAAATCCACTCAGTCAACGTTACAAGTCAATCACAGTTTTTTTTCCCCTGTGTTGGCAACTTGCTGGAACAAAATCACTTACTCGAATTTTGTTCCCAGATGATGAGTCTCAGTGCCGACGTGATGCCTCAATATCGTCAAGAAGCCCCCAAAACTCCTCCACACATTCTCCTTCACTATTGCGCCTTCAAAGCCATTTGGGACTGGATCATCCTGTGCCTGACCTTTTACACCGCCATCATGGTCCCTTATAACGTCGCTTTCAAGAACAAAACTTCCGAGGATGTTTCTCTCCTCGTTGTCGATTCCATCGTTGATGTGATTTTCTTTATCGACATCGTACTCAACTTCCACACGACGTTCGTTGGCCCTGGGGGTGAAGTTGTGTCAGACCCCAAAGTCATTCGAACGAATTACCTCAAAAGCTGGTTCATCATAGATCTTCTCAGCTGTTTGCCCTACGATGTGTTCAATGCTTTTGACCATGACGAAGATGTAAGTAATGCTGCGCCAGGAATTGTTGACGATTGTAGAACTAATGGAAAAGCCGACACTGATATTTTCGACGAAGACGTAAGTGTTTATATACCACTTTTCAACTTTTTTTTGAAAAATCGGTTTTTTTGTTTTGCTTTAAATATAACCCGATTTTACAGCCTCCCATAGTGCAATTAATTTATTTCATCTGTACAATAGGCATAAACGCTGTAATGCTAACAACTGTTTTTCTTTAGTTTTTTTTATAATAAACACTGAAGCACTAATTAATTTTTTTTTAAATTCTTTTTATCAAATTAATTTTTAAACAAGTATTACCCAAGGCGTATTTACTAGCAGCTCAACACGTTGAATGCCCCAACAGTTTATTAAAACTCCTCCCTGAGCCAAAAAATATTTTTGTTAATTTGGTTAATAATATATATAATCAAATGTGGTGGCGGTTTTAATCCCTTTTTCCACCCTTAAATTTTGGGTATAACAGGATGCAGGAAGAGGAGGATTCGAACTCACAACCATTTGTGTCCAAGTCAGGAACTTAACTACTACACTACTCCTCCCACCATATATAATTAAATGTCAAAATTGTTTTCCCATGATATTTTTTCACTTAATTTCCTAAAAAACTATCGTTTTGTGTTCATCTATAGAGATGATGTAGTAATCTAAATATTTTAATTTTTCTTTTTCAATTAGAGACCACGATATTTTTCAACTCATTTTCACTCCTATTTGTTGGAGCAAGTTATTAAATGAGTTGAAAATATGTTTGATTATGAGTCAGCTATCTTTCGTTGAAGGCTTACTCATTGATTGAACATTACTACCAAGGTTGTCAGCCTTGGAGGGAATTTTGGGGAAAGGATGGTGGATTGGTGGATATATTGAAGGAAAACATTTAAGGTAATGAAGGGCGGGAGAAAAACTGGTTGGGAATTTTGCACCCAGGTGGGATTTGAACCACGGCCCTTGGATGTGATAGGCGAGTGCTCTAACCTCTCGCCTACCAGGCCCTTTAAATATTTTAATTATTTTTATTTTTTTATTTATTTAAGTGTTAATCCCTTTTTCCCATGCCTTGTTGGATGTAACAAAATACGGGATGTTGATTCGAACTCACGACCATTACTTCTTTAGTCGGGCGCTTTGACCACTACACCATGAACCTCCCGCATGTAGGAACCAATTTTTTTTTACCCATGCGCACTGCCATCTGTCTTTGAATGAACTATTAAGTAGTTGGTTGAAGGTTTAATAGGGAGTTTAGAACTTGGGTACAGACCAGTGTCTTAACCCCAGGAATTGGAACGAGCTAAATAATAAAAAAATAAATCGTTTTTTATAAACACGAATTTTCATAAAATAAACTTTTTATACATTCTCCCGCTCTTCCTTACCTTACATGTTTTCCTTCAATTTATCTGGTCCCTAGTTGGTCGAAACGTGGAAAAAAAACTTTTATACATCATACTTCTACGAGCACAAGTAAATAATTATAAATAAATATTTTGTGTGAATAACGAAAAATTGTGCAGATATAACTGTTTACGGCCAACTTTTTGCGGGAGGCTAATGGTGTAGTGGTTAAAGTGCCTAACTATACAAATTAGGGTCGTGAGTAAGTATTTTCTCCCGTATCCTGTTTTAGCGAAGGGTGGAAAACGGGATTTCAACTCGATTAAATAAATAAAAATATTTCTACAGACTGTTAGAATTTTATTTTCACCACAACGTCTCCATTTTTTTCGATAGTTTCGGGAACCACACTAATGGAATATTCATTGAAGTTATTAATACTTATATTATAATAGGTATTTTACTGACAGTATCAAATAACATCTCGAATTTGTCGATGTATTTTTCGAGATGTCGAATGTGTAAAGACACCGATTTTCAAAAACCAACAATGAAGAAGTCTCCTTCGCAAACTGATGACTTACAAAGGTATATTTTGAAACGTTGAAATCATTAATTGTTGAAGTTTAGTTATTATTACGCGTAATTGTACGTTATTATTTATTGTAATTTTCTATCACAGACATTTTACTTTAATTTTAAGGAATACAAGCCTTGTTTGATAACTAAAAGGTTGGCTTACGTTCTAAATTAATTATTTTATTTTTATTGCACCTTATTGCACGTTTCTTTTCACGTTTTTAGCCTTTGCCAACGTTATGTGAGAGCTTGTAAGCCCTCAGAGTGAAAGACTGGGTTTTTATTAATTTCTAAGTGACATTTTTTTTTTAAATTAAACACACCGCGTTGACTCTTTGAGAAAAGATTCTTTTTTAAATGCAGTAGAACCTCGGTATACGATCTTAATCAGTTCCGCATGTTTGAATATTGGAAAGGTTGAATTCAAATTTATTTATTAATATTTCGTCATGATTTCTTTGATCAATGAAGAAGAAGAACAAGCTTTTCTCTCACTCATTTTAGTGAATGTTATGAATTTACATGATTGCTCCTTTATAGATGGCGTGTAATCGAATTAAGTCGATGTTTCACTTATTTCGAATTGGACGTTTCGTTTAACAGGCTATGCCGAGGAACCAGTAGTATTTAAAAACACTTTCATAGATTATTGTTCATATCATATCAGTTTAGGTTTCTATTAAATAGTTTTGCTGTTTTAATGAATTTTATTTGGAGCGCACTCACGCATGCCAAGAACGCTCTCAAACGTTTTTCCACTATAGGTAGGTATTCAAAATTTTTCAACTTTAAATTCATTTAATGATTTATTTTTAACTTCAGGTTACTCTGCTCAAAGATTTATAACGAACAAAAATTTTGTCTTGCGGTCAATTATTTATTTCTATTAATTTTTTAATTTTATTATTTTTAGGGAATTGGTTCTCTGTTCAGTGCTCTCAAAGTTGTCCGACTTCTTCGCTTAGGACGTGTAGTTCGAAAATTAGACAGATATTTAGAATACGGTGCTGCCATGTTGATATTACTATTGTGCTTTTACATGCTAGTTGCTCATTGGCTGGCTTGTATCTGGTAATTATTTTAAGATGATTCTTATATTGTTGTTTTTCTTTTAAAGTGAGATAGTATTAGCTGAGAAAATCGTCAATGTTTAATGTATTTGACAGGTATTCAATCGGTAAGTCAGATACAGACAACGGCGTTCAGTATACTTGGCTATGGAAATTAGCAAACGTGACGCAGACTCCGTACACATACATCTGGTCAAATAAATCGGGCACTCCTGAGCTCATCGATGGCCCCAGTAAGAAGACAACTTATGTGACCGCCTTATATTTCACAATGACTTGCATGACCAGTGTCGGATTCGGGAATGTTGCTGCTGAGACTGATAACGAGAAAATCTTCACAATTTGCATGATGATAATAGCAGGTACCGAAATAAGAAGGGGCATCTTATTTCTCTAGCCCCCTTTGAAATTTGGTGTTAATTTAATTTAATTTTTTGTGAAAAGCTCTTTTGTATGCGACCATTTTTGGACACGTGACGACAATCATTCAACAAATGACGTCGGCAACCGCCAAGTACCACGATATGCTAAACAATGTGCGGGAATTTATGAAACTTAATGAGGTTCCTAAAGCTCTTTCAGAACGAGTAATGGATTATGTGGTGTCTACCTGGGCAATGACTAAAGGACTAGACACAGATAAGGTTCGTCCAGCCAGGTCGTTTTATCCAATGTTTTATGATTTGTCCATTAACAGGGATTTTCGTAAATGATTAAAGTGTTTCTTGTCAGGTCCTTAATTATTGTCCAAAAGACATGAAAGCCGACATCTGCGTTCATCTTAATAGAAAAGTGTTCAATGAACATCCTGCCTTTCGGCTTGCTTCAGATGGGTGCCTTAGGGCTCTTGCTATGCATTTTTCAATGAGCCATTCCGCCCCCGGAGATCTTTTGTATCATACAGGAGAGAGCATAGACAGTTTATGTTTCATAGTCACGGGCAGTTTAGAAGTAATACAAGATGACGAAGTTGTAGCAATATTAGGTGGGTCCTTTCTTCGGATTTGATTATACACAAGTGATGGTCTACCTCGAACAACTTCACTAAAACTAATAAAAAATTATACATGAAATTCTCAGCCTAAAGACCACGTGTAAACTCTTTTTTTTCTTTATTTTTTTTAAGGAAAGGAGATGTTTTCGGGGATTCCTTCTGGAAAGACAACGCTATTGGTCAGTCTGCAGCTAACGTTAGAGCACTCACGTACTGTGATTTACATTTGATAAAAAGAGATAAACTTTTAGAAGTGTTAGATTTTTATCAGGCATTTGCAAACTCCTTTGCAAGGAATTTGATTTTAACTTATAATCTGAGACACAGGGTAAATAAATGTCTTATTAATTGTTTGAACTTGAATCTGAAAAGAGGGAATTGTTCAGGATTTTGTATGTAATAACACTCAATTTATACGTGAAAAAAGCAAATTCTGTGCCTTTCAACCGTACTGTGATTAATGAAAATAACTTCTGAGCTACTCCTTCGACCCGTTTATAGGCTTGTACCACGGCTACGATGGTTAGCGAGATCCCTACTCTTCCTACTGTGGTCAAAATCCTCGTATAATACCATTCTAGGTTTATTTTTATTAAAATTTGTTTTAGCTAATTTTTAGAAAAGTAGCGGATGTAAGAAGAGAAAAGGAGCTGGCGGAAAGACGAAAAAACGAACCGCAATTAGATCAAAGCCAAGATCACTTGGTTCGAAAAATATTTTCGAAATTTCGAAGAGATCGTTCACAAAGTCAGGCCCAAGCAACACAAAGTGGACAAGGCCAGACGAGCTCAGACGTGGAAAAAGGAAGTGACAAATCCGAGGGAAATGGAGGTTTAACTCATGAAGGTAACTCAATTAGGAACAAGAGAGAAAAAGAAAAATCAAAAAAAGAAAATGAAAAATGAGCTTTAAGAAAAAAATCTCTCTGTTAAAGGAGGCTGTAAAGTGGTGAGAGTAATGTCAACAACGAAACTGAGTTCAGTGACTGAAAGAGAAGACTGCAATTCTACCGGAGGATCGGGTTTAGTTCCCGTTTCTTATGTTAAGACCCGAGCTCCTTCTGTCCGAAGCAACAAATGGGGCCGTTTGCTAGGGAGCAGTAGCCTGGACTCTGGTAGTGAAACTCAAGGAGGTCCAGCAACTGTAGCTTTGACGAGAACATTGTCGACCACAGGTAATCATTGCCGACTCCCTCTGCCTTCTCACTGGCTAATAATACAATAATTTAAAGGCCCTGGCTAATGTTGCAAACAAGCACATAAACTTCAAGACCCTCATAATTATTTTCTCTTGAAACCATATTTTTCAAAACTATTTGTTTTCAAGGGAATGGAAAAGATAAAGCAGCATCTCAAAATGGAAGCAGTAGCGGTGGAAATGGGAACGGTTCATCCGGAAGTGGGAATAAAGTATTTCCCAAGATGCAAAAAGTATCTTCGGTCGGAACTGTAACCTCTGTAGGAGGAATTATAACTCGACAAGACACAATCGAAGAAATGGTGGAAGTGGATGACACCAGAACTTTATCAGTTGGCCGAGGAATTTCGTCAGTGGCGCCTCAGGCTCCAAGTTTAAGAAAAGTGGACACAATAATGGACACGAGACAAGCCAGCAGTTTAAGAAAAGTGGAATCTTTCGACAGTGGCGTCATAAAAAGCGTTGACGCAAAGTTAGACAAGGAAAACAGTGATGTGGGGGGTGTATACGCACCCGACGCAAACTCTTCTTTGACTGCTCTTCCATATCAATTAATATTTCCACATACTGAATACAAGGAAATTATGTCGAACATAATGAATTTTAAAGTAGACGTAAAGTTAGAAGTGCAAAGAATAAACCAAAAAATCGGAAGATTAGAAGAATTGTTGAGTGATTTAGTTGTGAAGCTAAGCGAAGGAAACGGGAGAGAAAGCCTAAAGGACGTAAAGGCTGAAGAAGAACACGAACCGGAGGCATGTAGGAGTAGCGCGCAACAAAAGTGTCTTAAAGTAACCACAAGGGCGGGGGCGGCAGTCGGGATTTCAACCTCAACGATACCTACGGGAATAGGAGACAGGTGGATATCAGGATTTCTCATTAAATTACTTTTTTATTATCAGTTAATTGCGATGAATGAAGGCTTTCTATAGGCAAAAGCCTGCAAGTGTCTAACTTCATTTTTTTATGAATTTTCTTTCACTAATTGAAACGGGGAAGAAATTTTAAACTTTTAATCTCATTCAGTTCCTTTTTCCCGCAATGTTTATAAATTAGTTGTTCAATAATGTAAATATGATTTTCAGACCTTATCTAACAGCAGGACTGGCGGAGGGGTCAGGTCCCTCGGGCTCCATCGTACTTAGGAAGAGGAGAAGTAAATCCCGACCAAAACCTATAGCCCCTGCCATTCCTACACTGGCGAGTCCAACTTCACCGGAATCCTCGACGCCAGTTCCAGAAGAAGAACGACCCGATAGAGAAGAGGCTAGAGTACAAACCAGGAAACACCCAAAGGACATTCTTTAATGTTCATCATTTTAAAAAGCCTGATGACTGGGGGGGCTCGCACAAAGGTTTTCTTCTCATTGTAATATTGCTTGGCTCTAAGATTGCATTCTATATTTTTTTCGTTTTATCTTATTCGTTGAATTCTCTTCTGAAAAAAAAAATTTAACATTACAATTTTAAAAAATTATTTATTTCAGCTTTTGAATTCAGGGAAAATTAGAAAAAAAAAAAAAGTTATTTCATTTCAAATGCAAATTTCATAATTAGCCTAAATTATTTAAACTAAATTGTTTTCAAACAGTTCCATATATTGTGATTATTATTGTATTTCATTTAAAATTTACTCAAATAATAAAAATAAAAATAAAATCTCTTTCTTCTCGATTTATTTTCCTGGAAGTTTTATATGGTTATAAGGTCTGTTATCCATTGAAAATAAAACCAAAAACTATCAATATACATGTGATGATTTTTCGTCTTTCGCCTAGGTTATTACAGGTAATATACTGGAGGGGATACCGCCAACTTTGCACAGTTATTATTAGAAAATAAAATCAAAGGCAATATGTAGGTAAATATTATGATAGTTATTTTTTTTTGAAGAAGTTCGCAGTTTTTCTCAGTGCTTTTCAAATCCCTGTTAATCAAACTATCAATAAAATGGTTATGTATAGGCCTAATATCCTTAAAAATAAAAATTAAGTTTTGTGTTACTTGTCATTTTTTAGCCGGAAGTGACTAGAAGGAGTCTGTTGTTTGCTTGAAAACCAAGAAATAAGTTTGTTTAAATTTGGGGTCAGGCAAGGAACGCCAAAAAGGCATGGTGAAAGTGGAAAAATGAGTAATTGTGGAGTTTGCGAAAAGAAGAAGGAACGGGCCGTCTTCTCGACTTCAGGGGGGGCCAGATTTATTATCATTCTAATTATTTTTCAAATAGCTGTAGATCGGTTTCTCACCAAGCAACTGAGAAAATTCTCCTGAAAATCACACAAACTTTGAACCCTTGTTTTCCTTTCGGTACAACATGTATCGATAATGACAGCTTTATTTCAAAGAGTGCGTCTAAAATTAAGATCAGTAGAAGAGGAAAATACTGATATAATGTTGAAGTTTCTATTCAAAAAAGACAACTTCTCAGTTCCGGTTAGGCAGTTTTATTTTGAGTGGCTGTTCAAAAATAGAAATCATTTTTTCAGGGGTTATAAACAAATTTGTAGTATTTTTAGATTTATAAGATATTTGTTTTCTTTCTTTTTTGGCAATTCACTATGAACATTCAATTACTTATTTGCTGTCTTCTTATAAAAGTTGGAAAATCTTTTAATTTATTACTTTTAATTTAATAATTTTTATATGTATGGTTTGATTATCGTTCGAAATTTTTACTTTTAAGGATTTCTGAATTTTTGTGAAAAATATAACAACCCTACAAGTTCTGCGCTCTAAATACGCGGACATTTAACTTTCCCTCAAAAATTCGTCGCCATGTATTTGAACTTGGAGAGGTTGAGTTCTAAAAAATTTCATTTTTTTGCAACTTCTAACACAGATTAATTTTTAGGAGCAAATGTATGCCTTGCATTAACAATAATTTTTTATAGGCTGAAGCTATCCCAACATTAGGCTTTTTTTTTGGAAATTTATCTATTTATTCCTTTGACTATGTCAAGAAAACCGTTAACCTATCTTTATATATCTGATTCTATCAGTGATCTTGTATGTTAAAAAAACATATTAAAAGCTAATTAAATTTATTTATTTTGATTTTTTGATAGTTTTTATTCGTCTGTTTACTTGAACCCTAGAATATTTATATAACAAAATGTTGGTTATTTTTAAATCACTTTCATATGTAAAAACTTTCATGTTAAACAACATTTTTAAAAAATTGATGACAAATTGTATGGGGAGAAATTCCAATTTTTAAATATTGAACAAAAATTTGCTCGTTACAGTTTTATCATAATTGATTCATAAATTCAGCAGTTAAAGAAAAATCATACTTGTATATATAAAAAAGGACTTAATTAATTGTAAAACAATAAAAAATAAATATCGAGTTTAAATTGTATTGTGACAATTTACTAAAAAAATTTACTAATCTGAATTTTAAAAAATCCTAAATATTCCTCGGGAATTTTTGGTATTTCGGGTTTTGCTCCTTCTTGCATAGTTGTAACAATGAACAAATATATGTAACACTGACTAGTTTCTCAGGTAGTAACAAATCTTTTACTCAAAGGATTTGGTCAGCCCTCACAATAATGAGAGTGAAATGTGTCCGAAGTCTATGGTTTTAAAAACATGTTTTTGGAAGGAAACGCGTGCTAAAATCTACGCTTGTGTCGCCTCTATGGGAATTCACTCAAGTTAAATTTCTACAATGTAAGATTTTAATAAAAACTATATTTAAGCTAAAAATACTATGGATGGATTAGTCTTATTAGGTTAAAGTTTGGTACGTTTTTAGTATAGCGTAAAATAATCAAGCTTTCGGCAAAGTGAACCCCTCAAAGTAGGTTATTTAACAATTCTCTAGGAGAACCACAAGACTTTCCAAAAGACGTATCTTACCACTTTACTTGAACGTTTCTGGCGTTTATCATACGGTTTCAGCAAATAACAAAATATTTTATTCCTTAATAATTACAAAAACTCGTAAGCTAAGCAAAGGACCGGAGTGTTACGTGTGTGAAAATAGTCAATCGGTAAGAAACATGGCCTGAAAATCTGTTCAGTTCATCCACCAATATCAGCTGTAAGGCCGTGGCTGACACTTCTGTCAATTTTTGTAGTGCGTGTGTGGGTGCGTAAACTTCTTTTTTTTTTTAATCGTTGCTTTTCTATATGAATTTTTCATTTGAATGCTCACGTATGAATCACTAGTTCAGGCCACAAGTGTTAGAAAGGAAAAAATAATTTTAGTGCCCAAAATAATCGTGGTGTTGTTTTTTGTTGGTATCATTGCTTATTTGAAAGTTAAGCACACAAGACGTGTGCAGATCCTTATACTTTTGTCTGACTGTAATAATATTGCAAGCAAATCGGGCCTTATTATTTAACCAGTGTCGAACGTTAGTAAGTGATTATTTTATTCGTAAGTCGTATGCGTGGAGAAAAAAAATTTTCGCAAAAATACCCGCGTTTTTTTCTTTTTTTGTTTACAAGTGCCAACTGAAATCTTGATTTAAAAAATCGGTTTAAAAGTAGGTTGCATATCTTTATTTCTCTTTTAGGATTTCACATTTTAAAAACAACACAATAATTTTTTGTTGAAGAGAAATAATTTGAAATTTTTTTTACCTTAATTTTTGTTGTTTGACGTGAATATTGTGGTGGCGATTCGCGCGAAAAATTTCTCAGGTCCACAGTTTTAAGGTTTAAGTTTTCAAATGATCAATTGTTTCTTTTATAAAATTAATGGAATCGTCGTTAGTGTAACTTTAAACAAGAAAGGGCGGTCAACATGTCTGAGAAAAATTTTGGAATTTAAATAATGCAGTAAAATGGATACGACTTTAGATGAAGATTTTGTCAATTTCGAAGCGGTTTCTCAAAATTGTGCCTCACCGCCTTTGAATTCTGGCGCCGAAGAACTTAACATTTTAGACAATGAAGCTAGACAGATGGACCGAAAATATCAATGTAAGTTATTTTTTTCTGCAAAAATTGTTTTGTATTTATTGCGGGATATTTGCTGATGCTCACCTGCCGTCAATTGCTGCGATATAGCAAAAATGGCTCTTTTTATTTATTAATCACTTTGATTAATAAATAAAAAAAAATGTATTTATTGTGGATTTTTTATTTGAGTCCAGGTCAACCTAATTGTAATATTCGGGTGTTTTATGGTTCCTTAAATTTTCGTAATGTCTGTCCTTTGAATTGAAATTTTTCCGCGACGGCAGTTTTGAAAACTACCCTTGCTTTTCAAATCATTTACAATGAAGGATCTTGTAAATGGTTAAAGTTTGCGAAGTGAGAAGGGATCGGGCAGAAGGAAAAATATAGATTTATGACATTAAGTATGAGAGGCAAATATTACGTAACGGATGAATTTCCGGGTTTTCTTCCTTCTGAACTAGCCATTTTGCCTTGAAATTCGTCCGCCATTTACAACACCTATTGTTGAGGTCTTACCAGAATTTTTGAACGATGCAATTCGCGGAAGCGTGGCATTTAACAATTTTATGAAAAAATTTTATTCACCTGGGGTCCTGTATTAGCTTCCATCGTGTTTTTTTACTTATCATTGTTATTGGCTTTTAAATTTCTCTGCAGTTAGTTCTGCCGTTAGATTGATATCTACTCTATTGCCATTTTCGCCTTATATAAAAAACAATGAAATGTATTCGGTATTCTCAAATAAGCACAAGAGAGAAGTTTAGGAAAATTAGAACGATATTTGTAAGAGAGGTGGTAACAGTTGAAGGAAAGTTCCATGTGTTAAGCTAAACTGTCTGTTTTAACTATTGCAATTTAATAACAATGAAAAGAATTGTAGAGTAATCCTTCTTCTTTTAATACTCAACTATTTAAAGACGTGTTTTCACTTATCAATTAATTACTTTTACTAAAATTCAAACTGAATGTGAAGAAATTTTTGCTGGGAAATAAGATATTGCATTAAATATTGCGTCCTGTGAAAAATAAATAAAAAATTCTTTGAGAAAGAATCATCAAGTTTCTCAAGTGATTCGGATTTTCATTTTCAATCTGAAGCATTTTAGGATTTAATTTGTTGCGAAAATTTAAAGGCTATGACTAAATTTTAACCTTGACATTTAAGATCTAAGAAATTTAACAACCATACAAACGATGTGGTGTGGATTCATGTAGAAATTGACTACGGATTGAAGAGGAAATCTAAGTAGGAAAATAAATAAAGTTGATGGCAGATGGAATTTCATTAGAAAAGGGTTAATAAATACATCGGTTTAGTAACAAAACGCGTAACTTTTCTGTTGGTGCTTGTTTCCTGATTTATCTCATGCACTACTTGATGTCTTCAATTATGACATTACCGTCTGAATAAGAAACCATTTTATACCTTTATAACTTCCCTTTTTGAAACTTGAGTTTGGTCCTTTTTCTCGTGGTTTATTTTAGACATTTTGAGGTACACCAGTTAAAAAATCTGTGTCTGTTGCATTTGTCAAAAATAAAGTAATAAAAGCCGTTATCTTCTTCCGTGTTTCTTCTATTTATGTGTTAAAAAAAGTTCATTATTCACATTGGTTCTTCAAAGCGTTAGCAAAGAGCAGAAAGTGTTCAAAGCTCATATAACTTGGAATTTTGCAAATGACTCAGGGTTAAATCGGTGTGGAATATGTGTAACCGTGCTGAGTAAGCGTTTGAGCGTCAGTCAGCCCGAAACTCTGCCTCCCACGCAAAAGTTGCCGAGTTGGAATTTTTATTTCCGTGTTTATTTACCATCTTACTTTCAGATTATGGGGGTCTTCAGAGATTTGTAAAAAAAACAATGTTAAAATCATTAATTATACTAAATTTCATTATAATTTTTATTAAGAAAAAACCTGCATTAAAAATTAAAAATGAACAATAAAATAAAAAATTGATCATAGCAGTGTTTTGTGTTAACGACCCACGGGTAAGAGTTGTGTTTTGTCCCTGATTGTACTGTGAAAGTTGGGTACTCGCATGGAATAAACGATCACCTTAAAGTCTAGATCTCAATAGATCGGGTCACTGACCATTAGACATCTTCTCTCTCTTTTTAATTCCTCCACAGGTCGTCTTTCTAAGAATTACTTTTCTTAATCATTCTTAATCTTATCAAAAACTAAGTAACACTTGAGCTTTTTTGCATTGTGCTAAGACTGCGGTCATCAAACGCGTCATCCATATAAGCCAAATATAAATCATTCAACATTGACCTTTGTTGTAAAGGCAGCCTTTCTGAGACATTCTAACCAAAATAATTAGGGTTAAATGTACACTCTTGAGCTTCCCTTTGCTAAATACTGTATTTTTGCTTATTAGTTGAGCCATAGATAGGTTAAAAACAGTTTGGTATCATACTTTTATAAAGATAAAATGTAATTAATAAACAATAGTCCGGGCCTGCATTAAGGATTTTGCGGATGAGCCGCAGCTTTGCCGACCTCTGTGCTAAGGGAAGGCTAGTAAATGTTTTTAAAAAACTAATTTATTTTCTTTTAACATTAATTTAGTTAGTTTATTGTGAATAGTTTTATTTAAAATCTTAATTAGTTGTAAAATATTTTTAAAATAAGAAACTGGATATAAGTCGAAATCGAACATTGGAGTTGACAAATCGAACGTCATCTGTTTTAGTAGTGTCGATTCAGTGAAATCTGTGTCATTTGCACAAGGTCTTTCTCCCATTATTCCTATCAAAAATGCTATGTTTTGCGCAAATCGTGTGAATTCGTTTCTTTATTTTTTAGTCGAAACCTTGAGATGATCACTTACTCTTCCCTATAATGAGTGTTAAAATAGGTAAACCATGTTGCATCAAAGTTAAATGTTCATTCTCCGTCTTGATTCTATCTAATTTAGAATCCCAAGCCAAAACGAAAATCCAAATCTTTTTTGCCACCCCTAAGTCTGTTTTCACTTCGAGCCCGCCAGTTTGAATTTGATATTTAAATTTTTTTTTGATTTTTCACTTTGTGGGATTTAGAAAGATAAAAATTTTCCCCCCTGTTCTGCCTGTGAGAAATCGTATGTCTGTGGTTTAACTCGACACGGGCAAGCTTAAAGTTAAACTACATATATATATTCATGTGATAATAAATCTCAGTAAGAACAAAATGTGCTTGCCCGAAATTAAGTATTGAAGTATTAAAATAATGGTAATCGTTTCCCACTCTGGTGTAATTGTACACGTACCTAGCTTGCGTCCTGTGATCGTTCACCTTTGAAAATACAATCTTATGTCGAAAACCAAAATATTTGATATAATAAAAATTACTTTGAATACCCTTTTGGCTATCGATTATTTTTAAAATAGCCTTTTGCAAAATATGCCTTGTAATATGTCTGAATATATTAATATATTGAATATGGAACTCTCCCTTCCGTCTGTACTTGGAGACAGGTGGAAGTTAACTAGGGGTTTAAAGAAAATAGAATATGTAATCTGCGTTAGATGTAAAGTTGCAAAGGACAGTTAAAACCATTCAGTTTAGCGGATTTATTTAGTGACAATTTAAAGATTTTTCTTATTCCGTACAATATGAGGTGTCTTATGTGCTATGTGAATAAACGGGTACTACTTCATTAAAAGAAATCTTGAAATATTGAGCATGATTTTCATTGATTAAAGCAAGTTTTCCTAGTTTAATGGTGTTTTTGTTCAAATTATATATACATCTACGTTTTTTTTATTATAAATCTTAGAGAAAAAAACTATTAGGTATTGAGTGACATAGGTATTTAGTTTCACTTCTCAGAACTGGTGCATTGTGGTTTAAATCTGAATAAAAGAAATTTTCAAAATTACAGTTTCAGTTTTATTCATCACATCAATATCTGCTAAAGACTTCTGAACGCTCAACTTAAAAATAGTATTGGCCTTTTCCACAAAGCTTTGACCATCATTGGTTTCAATTATTACACGAACATTTTTCTGCAATTCCGTATTACAGTTGTTTTCACTCAAAAAGTTAGTATATCATTTCCTTTTTCTTTCTCATTTGGTCTGTGCAGTATGGATGGAAATATAAAATTGATTGAACTGGATAGTGGATTCCGTGAACATTAGTACTCTCCAGTTTTTGTTTGTATGGCAGTTTAGTTACGACACATTCCGCGCCCAATACTAATATCTTAAAATATTGAGTTTTTTGAGAAAAAAATTGATTTGATTGATGGGCAGAAGAGAGAAAGAGTGAACGCAGTCGAAAAATGAGAGTATTGGAGGAAAAGAAGAGAAAAAGAAAACGACAGAAGAAAGAGGAAGAGTTGGAACTAACGTGGTCCGAAAATGGCCTGATCGAATAGTAAAAAAGAAAAAGTGACTTGTTGCCTTTAGTCAATTTTTGATCTAAAGGTAAGTTTTCATAACCCTTGTTAAATAATAATGTTTGAAAAATTAAAAAAGAAAAATTCACTACAAATCATATGGAATCCATTCAGGGACGAAAGACAAAAGAAAAACATTTATGTAATTTAAAAAAAAAACTTTTCAAAAGTTTCAATAAGTAGTACAGAGCCATCTTCTTAGAAGTTGTTACAGCTGGTAGTTCAGCGACCTTAATGAAAGCCCATGTTTACGGTATTTCCATGAATTTTAGAATCAAGAGAATTTGCACACAATCTTAGCTTACCTAACATGTCGCCTTACGATTTTTTTGATACAGATTTAACGGTTTTTAAAAATGGACCATTTTACCTATTTAAAAACCGTTACAAAATTCAACAATTTAGGATTCCATAAGATTTGTAGGAACTGAAAATCATAAGTTACTCACTTTGACATGTTGTGTAACATGTGAAGGCCAGTCTTTTAATTATTAATACAAATTTATTTTTGTTTTGCCTCACTAAAAAATGTCTCTAGAAGTTTCTTCCGATTAAAAAAAAAAAATTATTTACTGGCTTGTGAATCTCGGTAAAAGGTATATTTATTTATTTCACGTTGATTCAAAGAAACAAGTCTTGATATTAAAACTCCAAGCCTGCTGTTGACATAGACTTGGAAGGAAATCAGCCACCCAAACATAGGATTTCATTATGTTTAGACAGTGCACTGAGTCTTAACTATTTCCACATTTTAAAATTGAATGAATACACTTTTATGTATTGCTATCGGACTTATTTTGAAAGCTTGAGAGTTCGAGTCTCCTCTCACACCCTGTATCCTCATATATCCTCATATCCTCCTGTCTCACATATCTGTATAAGGACAATCAAACGGAAACTTTTTATTCAGGAAA
This sequence comes from Columbicola columbae, assembly GCA_016920875.1. NCBI lineage: Eukaryota > Metazoa > Arthropoda > Insecta > Psocodea > Philopteridae > Columbicola > Columbicola columbae. The sequence continues at coordinate 17,169,216 of JADMLL010000007.1, forward strand.
AACTTCTCGAAAGTATCTGTTCTTCCTTTGGGGAGGAAGGAGGGATTTTGTCAGTTTAACCCGGAAGTGCGTTACTAATCATCAGCCATCAGCAATCTTTCCTCACCCGGTGACTTTAGATACTTCACGACTTAGTGGCCCACACACCGAATCACCTCCTCCGAAGTCCCGCGTGGGCCGCCAACCCAGTTTGGAGTATAAGCCTGCAGGGCATTGTGGTCCGTTCTTTTCCGAACTCGTTCGGCCTTCTTCTGAAACCTCACCACCTCGCAAAAAGAGGAGAATTCAGCCCAATTTCTGCTCAATTGTCGAGAACCCCCCATTAGGTCACTGGCAGGGAGACATCTTGCCCTACTATTGATACATCTCGCAGGCGTCCGCTCTGGATCAAACGCCATTATAACTCAACTCTAAACAACTAAATTCATAATAAAATCGAAGGACCAGGTATTTGTTTGTTGTTCCTTTCCTTCAGGTTATTAACACATCATAGAAAATTCTAAGCAACTAGCAAGGCTAAACATTAAAGACAGGTTTCTTTTCCCCTGTTAAGAATGAAGCTTATTTGCAGACCAAATAACTTTTTTCGGCAAGGAATCCGTCGTTGCTTGAAATGGATCAGCTTGAGTTACAACGGTCATGGTCGGCCAGACCAAAAAAGTCTCACACCGTATTTTACCTACTGAAGGGGTAACGGAACTTGATAATTTAAATCTATTGACCTTGTGCATTACAGGACTAGTTGTTATAAACCAGTATAGAATAAAGAAATTCTCAAACATGCTCTAGTGTGAAAGCTTCCTGCTGTATTGGTATACTACAGGACATTAATAAAATATTCAAGTAAATATCACGGATCTCTCTTGTAGTGGGTCTAGTAATGACGTCTGTTTAGTCCCGCTACGTTTGTGCTCAAGACTGGCATAAAAGAACCAAGAAGGATGAAAAATAATTCTAAATTATCTTCAGTTGAATTTGCCACGCTACTTTTTATCAAAAACGTAATTGTATGTCGAATAAGCCGTTATAATTGAGTCCTCAAAATAAAAAACCTTTCCTTAAAACCATTTCCACAAATAAAAGGAAGTGGGCGCCATGGACCTCTCACTTAACATTCCTCAGTTTTGTAAAACAAAATTTTGAAATTCAATTTATTACAAGAAATACAAATGGATGATAAGAAAAGCTTTTAACTACAAAAATCATATCGAGTTTTGGCTCGCCAAGGAGTACGAAAGGGTCAGTTTTACCCGACCTTGAATTAATAGAAACATTGATCGCTAAAATTTGGCAGTGTACTACAGCACCAGTCAACTTCCTGTTAAAAGCTCAAACCTTCGAGACTGCCCATCTTTTAAAGGAAATGGATGCGATGAATTGGTGATAGGTTCCTAATTAAAAATTCATAACGCTTTACCTAGCATGTTGGATAAATATTTTTTATGTTGAAAAAATTGTTTGAAATTAGTTTATAGTGACAGCAAAACCTGATTATGCTCTCGCCTTCAAAATTATGAATACCTGAAGAAGAACTTAACGGAAAGCAGAAGCAAATGATAACATATCTCGGCTCAATAACGTCACTCACTTGATAACTTCTTGTTTGTTTTCAAGGTCATTCTCGTTGACAAAATATAAACAAAGAAAAATTTTGGCAAACGTGTTATTTGGCTTTTAATCAGTTCGCTTCTCTTTTTTTCCTGATCCTGTTGACCCACTCTCCATCGGATTTTAAGATATTAACAGGATGGCGTTTGAGGCTGGCATCTAAGAGTTTAGATACTTTCAACAGCTTACATATAAGAATGTCACAGTATTTTGTGCTTTTAAATATTGGTGATGACATTTTTCTGTATTCCAGTTTGAGCCACCTTCATAAAACAAAATACAGAGCTAATTTTTTTTATTTATAAATAGAAATTACCTTAATCGTGAATTTATTAATAGTTGGAAAACTCCAACATAGAAATCCTTGAACGTTTCCAATCCAAAACCCTACGAACCATAGTAAATCCTCCATGATTCGTTCCTAACTCTATCATCCGCGGTGACCTGGGAGTTTCCTCCGTAAAGAAGGAAATCGAAAGGTTCACTCGCAAATACTCCTCAAGATTGGCGAACCACCCAAATCCTTCTGCGTCCTCACTCCTATCTGAACCCCACGACCAAAGACGTCTAAAAAGACATAAACCACTTGACTCCCAAACGCGCTTCTCTTAGTCATATCTCCTTATTCCTCTCTGTCCTTTCTTTCCTTTTCCTACCTCTTCTGAGATAACTCCAGCCTCCTTGGCTTCCAACAAACCATTCCTGGGATAAGACGCTGGTCTGCTCCCCAGACATAACCCCTCGAATCGAGTCCGTAAAACTACAAGGTGTCTCATGCTTGGAGACAGGTGGTAGTTAGCAAGGGGAGTTTAAAAAGTAATAATTGAAATTTTCCTTTTTAATTTGAAATGATTCTATGTGACAATTCGAAATGTGTCGTGTTTTCATTTGAATTACCCCTTTACCATTTCAATTGTTATTGCTATTGATTGTTTTGTTATGTTTATTTTACTTTTAACAACAAAACTTGTTTTTTTTTAATAAATAAATAAAAATAGTGGTGACTCTGGTGATTTAATTTTATCTCGGACGAAGTACATGCTTTTTAAATGAATAGATTATAAAATAATATGAAACTGAATATTTGCAATATTTAACTAAATGAGATAATTCTATAGATGGGCTATTTGCTAGGCAGCAGTGGCACTTTCAGGTTGGAATTACCAAAGGAAAAAACACATCACTTCTCATCTCACCCTGAATCTTTTTTTTCTTTTTTTAACATCAATAAAATCTCGTTCACTCTGTCGTTGTTCACTCCCGTCTTACCCCAGTCCTTCCTATTTAGCCCACGACTTGGATCGAATTTCCTTTTTTCCCCATGCTCTACCATAAAATTTTCTACAGGAACTTAAGTTTAACTTACTTGGAAAACATTTCTAAAAATCATTTCTCCTTTCTCCTTTCTCTAGTCTTTTCTCAAAAAGGCAGCGGGAACGGGCTTGAATGCTTTTCGGTGCTTAGCTTAAGTAGCCTGCTTCAAGAATTTTCTTACTTCGGCTTTATCCTATCCTTTATATCCAGGGGTTTTTTATTTTAATATTTTTCTTTTGTTAAATTTATCGCTTGTCTGATTTTGGAATCGAGGTGTAAGTTTTGGTACAAACACAATAACCTTCATAGAAAGACAATAATGAAGTGATGTAAAATAATCACAGTCTGGAATAATCTCAATTTTAGTTTCATCGATTTGAACATTTGCAGAATATTTTAGGCAATCTTTAAAATTTGTTCATTTGGTGTATTTAAAAAGGCGAGTGTTGCAAAGATTCTTTGAATGTCACTTTTTAATGGGGAGAAAAGTAAGAGAAAATGTTAGCGACCCTATGTATGGTGTGTAAAAATTAGTTTTTAAATGTGTACGCTCAAAGAACTAACTTAAAACAAGTAAATTTTTAGGGAGAGAATCACGTGTATGAAAATCACGTGTTTTGCAACTAATTCACCTCAATTTGAATGTTTATTATATGTTCGACAGTCTTTATTTTCTTCGAAGTGTTAAAATGTGAGAAATTGTTTTACTGTAATAACTCTGTGTACGTATTTGATTTCCATGTTTACCTAACCCTACGCTCTTGGGTTTTTCAAGTCAAAGTCACCTTCAAATTTTTAGCATTGTACTTTTTGAGCATTTAAATATGCAGGTTCTCATACCCCTGTTTTTTCATCATAATTTCATTATAACCACTTATGATTACCATCGCTCTTACGTTGATCAAGTTATTTCGATTCTATTCAATTGTGATTTGATGTTCTTTATGTATCGCTTGAAATGCAATGCGATTATTTTAGGTGCAATTTTATTATTTTATTTATAGTTGTCATTTTATCAATGACATTAAAAAAACCTGAATAATACCGAATTCCTCATATTGTAATTTTATTATCTAATTTTTCAAGCCTTTCTAAACCTGAAAATCGAGAAGGGACTCTGATAATATTGTCTGCATTTGATTTAGAGATTTACAATGTTATTTTGAATTGCAAAACTCATAGTTAATATAAGGAAATAAAAATGGAATGAAAGACAATTGATATCATTACTATCACTATAGAAACCCTGAGAGTGAAAATAAAAATAAAGCTTTTTTTTTAACAAGCAAAAGTTTATTTTGTAATGAAAATTAATTTATAGATCAGAGTATAAAAAATGGAAAACAATGTCGTTAGAGACAAGGATTTGTATTGGCTAAAGTGAAATACTTCCATCTCGATTCTTACGCTGGGGTTTCTGGAGAAAGACATGTGATTATGATTTTATTTATATTATCTTTTCTTGTGGAATAATTATAATTATACATATTTACCCTTATTTGCTTTTGAATGATTTCCTTAATGTTTAGTCATTTCTTTAAACTTGTTTCCGAGTGGTAACCGTAACTTGTTTCATTTAATTCCGCCTTACTTCCACACTTTCACTTTCTTGCCTAATTAAACGGAATTTTTGTTCTGACATTTCACATGCGGCATCACCATTACTGTACAATCATTTTGATTTCCTGTTCACGTGCATCTTGACATTTACTTTTTTCCACGAATACTATCAAAACTTGGTTAAATCTTCCGCGTCCTAAGTGATAAAATTCGTATGTTGTTGAGGCCTTGACCGAAAGAGGAATATTTGCTTTATAATATTGCTGTCGGAATAAAATTCGCCTCGAAAACAATTCAGTAGAATTTCTTGTCGCTGTGACATAAGTCAGTCTCCATTGAAAATTTTCGGTATATCATTTTTTACTCCCCACATTTCGTCTTTTGTTTAAAATTAAGAGTTAGGAAATCTTATGTTCGTGTAAATGAAAACGATTGACTTTTTGTGGTGGCGAGGTTGATTTTTATTACATAAAATCATAGCAATAATAAAACCTTAATCATAATGGTACAAATTTTTTATCCGACTTGCTTGGTGGAATCGAAATTTGCTTTTCGTAGAATTTTTCGTAAAAAGTTCATTTTTTAGACTTCATTTGAATCGCTAAATATTTTATAAGTGAAACATGTAGACAAAGGAAAAGTCTGAAAGTAGAAAACCGGTTTGTGTCATGCGCATTGATTTCAGTGATTCTCTATATTGTGTTTCCGCTTTTTTTTAAGAGGAGGGACGGAAGAAAGAGGTAAACAAAAAACGAAGAAACAAGTTGTTCTTTATGGAAATCAATGTGAGTAAAAGTTTTTTGGAGCACTATTAGTGTTCTTTTCTTGCTACCGATTACACTTACTGTATGTCGGAAATGTCTTATTTCCGCTTATGAGGTTTAAACCTGTCACTGGACCTTTGAGGAATAAAAATCAATCGAATATGGTTCCGAAGTTTTGATCAGTTTGGTGTTTTCATTCGAGTAAGGAATCAATACGACGGACAACATACTTCTTCTGGGTTTTTTTGTATACTGTAAAAGGAGCAGTGAAGTGGGTGAGGGGAGGAAGGCGGTTAAAAGAAAAAATTAACGCTTCAAGCTTTGTTCCTCTATTTCATTTTAATCATAAACCAAAACTTTTTGAAGGAGTTTCTTAGACTGTTATTTTTTCTCTCTCCCACTCGAAAATCAGTTGCTATGGAAACCCTCGATTTATATATTCTCTCGTAGAAAATTTTCCAGAAACTTCTAAAACGATTTCCTCTTCAAGAGTAAATGAAAGAATGAAAAAAGAGTGGAAGAGAAAAAAATTTTTTGTTTTCTATTAATAACTGAATAGCGCTTGTCTTTTTGGCTTATTTATTCAAATATTTTGAATCCGAGTTGATGGCGTTTTCGAATCACAATTTTTCTTCGTAGGATTTTAGAAAATTTTTCATGAAACAACTTATTGAAAATAATTGAGCTTTTAACCTGCGACCAATTGTAAATGGTGAAAATAAAGGATTGCTTACGACAGGGTTGTCGAATTTAATTAAAACGCGGGCCAGTTTTGCAACCTAATAAATTTATTGGTAAATTAACTCGTCTTTGAGATGACTTTTAATTGAATTGTACGCTTGGTATTTTCTTCAAGTTCCGAACTTCGGTGTATGACATGTAATATTTCCCCTTCATCGTACTGCTTCTCTTTTGTCTACGACGTCCGCTACTGTTCTGTTAAATTTACTCTTTTCTTTCTTTTTATCTCTCCGTAATTTCGTACTAATTTGAAGATATTGATCATGGTCGTAAACGTAAAACCTTTTGGGCATATTTGACGTATCAGAACGCCTTGTAAATTTTTGGTGATATCAGATTACATGACGTTTTGGGAAATTTGGGCAATATTTAACCGGTTCATTCCTTTTATTTTATTGTAATTTGTGTCAGTTGCAACAGAAAAAATAATAGCAGTGTATTGTTGAACCTTGTTTGCGATACACCTCTCCATAATGTATGCATTATTTTATAAAAGTGATAATGAAAAGTTCATTGAAGGAAGTGATTTTAAACAATCTGTTGGGAATTTTTTAGTTATTCTTTTTAGTGTTTACACTAATTTTGTGCATTCTACAACTGAAAAGGGCATTGTCTCCTTATTTTTAAAAATTGATGAAGCATTATCGAAGAAAACCAGATAGTTAAACTGTAAAAGCCGTGAACATTCTGCCAATGACGATACACCATTTCGTTTGCAGGTGAAAAATTGACCACACTTTTTGGAATACAATCCAAGACACAACCTCGAAGGATGTGCCGTGTTTGTTTTAAGGTCGGAAATAGGAACAATCAAAAAAATTAAATATGTTATGAATGCAGATTTATACCCAGTGTTATGTATAACTCCTATGGTGTGGTAAATAGCAACAAAAGCCGTCTAGATTTGAAATGCACCATTTTTTATTATTAGACACTTATTTTGGGCTGAACTTATATTTGGGCAATTTTATAAAATGAACAGAATCACGTTTTAAAAATGCTACGTAAATATCCTTTTTTGTTAAATAAACCTTAAGTTATGGTTTTTTTTGCGCATAAGTCAATCCCTGGAATTTTCCAGACGTCCTAACAATCGTTCTATAATGTAAAATTTATTTTCATAGAAGGAATCTTTTGTTAAAAGCCATGACGTCACCAACAAAGCGAAATAACGGTTAGTGGAGTGGTGGGTCGGTGATGATTATTGCCCTCATATTTAGCCTATGTAATATACGAACTATTGCGACGGGTGAGGAAACAAATGAAATTCGCCGAAGCGTTGCGATTTTGTTTTCGTTTCTCAATTTATTCAAGCCTACTAAAAGCAAGACGAAATTCATTCCTATGCGAATTATCCTTTACGAATTTTGCAGATGTCTTAGGAAATTTGTTTTAATTGTTCTTCGTTGTGGTAAATTGTTTATCTAGCCTTAGGAAAAATCAGAGTTGGTCCGTTGAAATTGGTTTTGATGCTTTTGAGTAATGATGATAATAAATGATAAATTTCACAAAACCCCATTTTTACACTTGTTTAATTTTTCTTGCAGTTTATGAAGGTAGTTTACTCTGACTTTTCATGGAATTAGTTCAATGAGCTATTATATAAAATATATATTGTGTATAGTGTACATACACTTTTAAGATACACGTCAAGTTTTCATCTTGGTACGTTGTTTCTAAAAATTTCGAGTAAGGCTACAAAGTTTAAAAATATAAATAAAAACCTTATTACACGTTTAGCTGGCAATTAAATAAGTAAAGCAGTGGAAACTAATAAAAGTGGCGGAGAGAATTAAGGGAACAAAGTGAAATTAAACTCAAATCGATAAAATGTTTTTCATTTGAATCAATGTTTGGTTCGTTGACTGGCCCCAGGCCAGGCAATCGTCCTTGTGACGTTTCATTACATTCCCAATCAATTTCTTTTCGTTGTTAAAACGGCACACAAGAGACCGCCAGTGAAGAACGTAATGTATAATAGAATGAATAATGGTGCTATGCTGCTTCCAATGATTAACTATAAAAAATTATTCCAAACGTGACGAAAATGATTTTTAAAATTATTTACCGAACAACAATTTCGTTTACTAAGTAAATTGTCAGAATCACTTCTATCAAGTCGAAACTGTAGCTTTTGAGTAAGTACGGAAAAAAAACTAAATATTTAGTAGAAACAGGCATGACATTTCACTCATAAAACATTGTTTAGCACATTTGAGCCCATAAAAAATATCTCGACGAAACCTATAGTAATAGGACCCGCGTCGAACTGACTTGTTTATAAACTGTATAAGAGGGGAGTTCACAACTTAATACTCATGATGATGAGTTAATATCGAATTCTTTTCAAATACAGTGGAACCTCTTATAACGAGTTTAATTCGTTCCGGAGTTTTACTCGTAATGCGAAACAATTTTTTCCATATAAATTAATGTAGAATGGGAAAATGCATTCCAGGCCGAACAAAAACTGTCGTGGGATTCCTCATGTACGTGTTGCTTCTTCTTCTTCCCCAATGTGCTACTACGGTGGCGTTGGGGGATAACCTCGGATCCCAAGTGCCTAGTCGTAGTCCATAATCATTGCGTAGCTGTCGTCTGTTCATCCGTCCATTTCCGAGGCAATCTTCTATTCTTTGAATCAGTGAATACACTGTGCGGGTGATTAGCCCAGTGACAGCGTGCGGTGGTTTCCCTCAAGGCATCCGCCATGCTTATTTCTTCCCATGTTGTTCAGGGCTGGGGGTGGGCTTTTCCTTCCACCCCAAAAGGTATGGTTTTTCCGCCAGTACTTGCGTGGCTGATTGCATTGGTTTCCCACTGGGCGATGGGGTCGCCACATCCCTACGCCCGTACGTGTTGCTCATTATGCCAAAATTGCTCGTTGTGAGACATTTTTAATGCAATTCATGTTGCTCATTATGCGAATTTCTTGCTATAAGAGGTTCCACTGTAATAAAATCATCGTGAATATGAATTCCACAAATCCTGTCTCAAACCTTCGACACCTATATTAAATTAGTAAAATTAAATTAAACATATGAATCTCTAATTTTTTTTTAAATTAAAATTTCTCAGTTTTAATTAGATATTTTAAACTTAACGTCATTTGTTGTTTTTATTGTAATATTTAGTTTAATATGGCTAATGTTTGGTTGATGTATTTCCATTTTTTTGTGACATCATTTATGTATATTTTCTTGAGTCATTTAGTCCTCTAGGACAAGTGCAGGTATTTCTTCCATTTCTTCCATTACTTGTCCCTCTGTCTACGTCCACCTCTCAAAAGTGGGGAAAAAATGATTCGTAGTTGTCTTGACATTAAAATTAGTGCTGGAGCTTTTTCCTCGTAGTAGGCTGCATTCCTCACCTGTGCCCACCCTCAAGTGTGTACGCAGCCTTATATTAGGTACCGAATGCCGAATCCAGTGATAAATGACACCTTAGTCGGGTTTCACCAAACTAAAGTCTTTAAGATGGCGGGACACGATTTCGTCATTCATATATGTGTGACGGTTAGATTTACGTTTGCTCGTCGTCATTCTTATAAGCGATAAGACGATAGAATTTTTTTTATGTAGAATTCCATTTATGGTTTACAAGAAAATTGTTAAATTTGTTGGCTTGCGCCAATTAAATAATTTTTTTTCTCCCCCTTACTTCAGCGGGATAGGAGCATATATTTATGTATAATATATAGGTATTTTATACACAGTACATTGCATACAATTATTACAATAATAATAATAATAATAATAATAATAATAATTATTATTATTATTATTATTTTGGTCCAAAAACAAATTTTTACTCGGCTGCTCTTCGCCGTCTCCACCCCCTTCGCTCCCTTGAGAGTGGGCTTCGCCCTTCTGCCGCCCGGGTCACATCAGCCTGTTGGGCGTCATAAGCACTTGTGCACCCGAACGGCGAGGGCTCATCCTGCGGCCACTCTTCCAACAAGGACAGTTAATGACCGCAGGGGATTAGCTTGCCCCATGGGCACGCAGGATCCTAAGGCTCCCGAGGATCACTGCCTTCTGCATCCTACAGGCCAAGGCCTGGGCACCCGACCCGCAGGCGGGGATGATGTTAAGTTCCCCCAGGAAGCCAGCTTTCATGCCACCCAGGCAGCCGATGATGAGGACGACCAATATCACCCGGTGTCGACGATAAGGTCCCGATATTTGTCTCTTTTCTCTCTTGTCTCTCTAATGAATATTATTATTATTATTACTATATTATATTATGGATTTAATTAATGTTTGGAATCCTATTTTGTTTGTTTTTGAGCAGTATTACTATCACTAATAAACCAATCAATAAAAAAAACCAAAAAATTGTCATTTTGTCATGTGTCACTTGACACGCAATGTGTTAAAAAATATAAAGGAAATTAAGAGATGCAATGATGCATTTAAAAATTAAATATTTAGCTTTCCCACTTTTAATTCGATAAGTGAAAATGAAACGGGATAAAATAAGAGAAAAACAACAAAAAAAGAGTCGAGAAGAGGGGCGGTGATGTAGTGGAGGAGTAGACAAAGAGAAAGGAAGGGAGAGAAAGACGTGTAAAACCCCAACAGAAGGCAACAGATTTGATGAAACAGTATTGGACTGAAAATTGTGTTAAAGTTCGTCTTCTGTGTTGACGGCATTTCAAGTCAAAACTTTTTCACAAATAAATCCGGTTCGCGGTACCTAAACCTTCACTGTTTTAGGGTAATCTTATCTGATTGGCAAGTGCCATACATCTGCCTCCAAAAAACGCTTCCCTCATTATTTCGTACGTAAGTCAACCGACTCGTTTTTTATGTCGCCCATTTTCTCTTCCCTTTTTTTCCGTCTCTCCTCTCCTCTTTTCCGTTCGGAAAATTTGTACCCATTATAATTGGAAAAAGAGATGAAAAGATATGATAACGCGTGAACTAATGGGCTTTCTATTTTTTGATTTGGGAAGGAAAGCCCGGAATGAACAACTAGAGAAAATCCTCTACTTAAAGACAAAAATGAGGTTTTGGTAAGGGAAACTACTACTCACAGCTATCATAACTAAAGAATAGAATAAGCCTTGGTTTCGTCGAGATCCGGTTTTAGCGTTACACAATTGACTCATTTGAGTCGTGTTAGTTTAAAATCGGTGGACACAATGTGTTCTGCGTTAGTTTGTAGGCAGTTAGAGAGAAACATTCGAAAGGAAAAGAAGAAGCGGTAAAGAGAAGACAGAAAGGGAAGAGAAAAGGAATGTGCAACGCGCAGGTTTAATTTACTAATCGAGGCAAGTGTATCCTTCCCCCACAAAGAGAAGATCACTTGTGTGTTCTTGTTTATGATATTCTCTGTATACATCAGTACCGATTGGACCGCCTTATTCAGACGTTTGTGTTCCTCTCGTTTCTAATCTTATTATTTATTTATTTGTTTATTAATTGCCAATAATAATAATGACGGTGATAATTACGGTTATCGCTTAAGGAATCTCTCTTGCACTGGTTCGCGTTGGTTTTGTATTTTTACCCTCATGCCGCTTTTATGTTAACTTACTTTTACTAATCCATTAGTGGCTTTCAAAAATTTTCTTTTTGAATTTTCTACTGAAACTTTTTACCAAGGGTTGATCTTGCCTAGGATTGTTAAAACCCTCGAGGAAATCTTTTTCGTGTGAAATCAGATTTTCATTTTAATCGGAAAATGTGTCTTCAACTTTTATGCAAAGGCTAATGTGGACCGCATGGAGGTATGGAATGACAGAAGTGTTCAGTGCGTAGCATTTTAATACTAGACGATAAGTGTTCCGAATTGTTCTTATCCCCTGCCTCTTAGTCTTTTAATTGTGAAAGTCGTGTAAAAAACACATGTACTGTTCGTCTAATTTTTATTCCAATCGCATAATTTATTTATTCGTTTTTAATAACTTACATTTTACTGAAAAATCTGATTCGCTAGTAACAATCACTCCAAAAACAACGTTTTAAGTATATTAAAAATTAAAAATAGAAACATGGTTTAAATGCAAGTATAAAAATTAAATTCCTCAACGTGTTTCTAATATGTGTTTGTCTAGTGAATGGACAGTCGCCTGGGGCGTCGTGCATTCTTCCAACACAAAAATGGCGTTTTACCCCTTAGTCGAATAGTGAAACTCTTAAATGAGTTTGACTTTTTTGTCAGTTTTCTAAGTTAACATTTTCCAAAACTACTGCACACAACAAATCCTTTACGTGAGAAGAGCTGGGGTAGGGGGAGGCCGGGCGGTGAAGAAATGACTTAATTATTTATTTAATCAATTTTAATCAATCATTTTATACGGTTGTTCTCGTCTACATTCGTCTACATTTTTGTGATTTTAAAGAAATTGACACTACTTAGTACCGTTTGTAAACTTGTGTTTGCTTTTTTTTCTTCTTCATTATTTCTTCCTAGACTTATTTGAAAGGGAAAATGATGTTTTTTAGATAAACTTTTTGTCAAAGATTGTAATTTTGTTGGCTATTTCTTTTCCGATTTTATATGTTTATACTTGATTCTCTTGGGTTTTTAGCTTTTTGGGAAAAATGTTTCAAATCAGTGTTGATGTCAGAGATATAGGTTGTACTGATAATATGAAGTTTATTTGTAGAACCGACTAAAAAACTATTCATTTCTTAACAGCAGAGGGACAATTTATTCACTTATTATAGTGGTTATTATTATTATTATTATTATTATGAAATATGAAAAGGAGGACTAAATCAATGAGGGCAACCATGGGAAAGTTGTCGAACACAAAAGGGAAACTACATCTCCTCGCATTTTTTGTATAAACTGAGACTGTGAATTGCACAGTTTATTCTCTCGTCCCCATTTTCAAACCAACTTGTTTGCAGAGTAAGGGGTCGAGTTAGAGGACATTTTTTGGGATAGTAGTCTTAAGAGTGAACTCTCTTCTCTCTTTTTTTTCTATTTCATAAATTGCGCTTTTATTCATTCATTTTTTGTTTTATTTTTTAATGTCAAATTCAGTAATTTGTATGTAATATTAATTGTACGTAAAAAGAATTTTGATTTCAACCTTAAGAAATCAGTTGCTGAACCTCAAATTTATTTACTTGACGCTTATTTATTGTAACGCAGAATTACTTTCTCCGTTGCGGTGAAAGTGGAAAAGTGATAGTGGAGTAGAATAGTGTCAGTATCGCATTTACAAAATCTAGGAGAATGGTTTTATAAAAAAATTTACTATTAGCTTTTTCAAATTTTGATTTGGGGTGTTAACGGCATTCAAGAAAAAAATATGACTCGTTGTTGAAATGGTAGGGAACTCATTTTAATCTGCGCTTTGGTTAAGTGTGATACTCATGACTCTCTCGATGTTGTTTCTTACCTCTCATAATAATGATAATCTCTAAATATAAAAACCTAGAAATAGAGGTGCGGAGTGAAAACATAAATCATACCTGTGGTGGTAGGTGTATTAGGTCATACCCCCCTCAGCCTCCCTCAATAACTTGGCCTATATAGCTATTATGATCAAGCAAAGGATTGGACCGTTCAGGAGATGGCAATAATTCGGGCAAAACACATTCTCCGTAAGGTGCTGTAAAAAAGATAATTTACTCAACTCGTTCCTGAGGATACTTGTTGCATCTTGGAACCTGTTGTTAACTCCATCACTGACAAATGTCATCCATAGTCGAGATGAATAATAATAGTAATAATACTGATAATTTATAATTATAGGAGGGAAAGGTTTATTGGAGTGAACGGGAGGAAAAAAAATATTACTGTTATTACAATGTGAAATAAACTTCATTTTATAGAAAAACGATCTGACTGAAAACAGATTTGTAACAAATGAAAATATAGTGAATTTTCTAATTTTCCCTAGCTTCCGTTAAATGTTATTTAATTGAAATTTAATGGATTTACCAACAGTCTTATATAATAATTCGTGTGAGAACGAAGCACAGCTTTGGTGTACAATGCACTTTGCAAAAGATTTTTTTAATTGTATTCAGTTTTTACCTTTGTCTGACAATTTTTGTGTTCACCTGTTGCTGTTACCTCTACTTGATTCTTCTGCATTCTTCAGTGCGCTCACCCGCGATTTTTTTTACGAATCAAGCAGCTTTTAAATTGAAGAGAAAAAAACGGATTTTTCCTTTTTGTTTTCAGAAAATGCTAGTGTTTTTAACCTTGGAAATATATTTCAATTATGATTAGAAAATTCTTAATTAATTTTGGTCAAGGTTTTCTGTCGTCATGTATTTTGTGGAACAAGCGTTGAGTGAGATACGTATGATTAAATTCACGTCCGAATTGATGAAAGGTAGAAGAGGACCTACGAGTTTTAAAATACCTAGCAGTAAAAACTGACAGAGTGCTTGTGTTCCTCTTAGACTGTTTACCTCTTGATGGAAACATAATTTATGCACGAGACTGGTTCAAGATTTAACAAAAGAGACAAGTGATTTTCGTAATTTTCAATGAGCGTTTTCTACAAGCGAAATCATTTGTAAAACATTGATTGCTCAGGTTTTTTGCAAATTGTAAAATAGTCCATGAATTAAATTGAGCCATCTGCCCTTCTGAAAATTGAGGCTCTACTCCCCGCTCTCTTTATTTTTATTGTAAAAAGAAAAACAAATTGTGACATTTTTTTTTATTAGAGTGGTGCCTTATGATAGAAAATTGTAATAGACCATGAGCGTGAGGAAAAAAGTTTATTCTCAGAATCCAATTTATTTACTTTTGGGCTTTGAAAAAATTAGAAAGAAATAAAAGACATTAATGATAAATAGAGAAATGTATTAGCTCCTGAAAATTGAATTCAGTATAATTTTGTTTGAAGCAGTACCAAGGGAAAGCCTCTATGATTTTTCTCCAGGATGGGCAAGCCTTGAATTTTCGGATACAATTTTTCGCAGTTTTTTATTCGTATCGAAATAAAATTTTGCAATGAGATTGGCACTGAAAGAGACAATATGAAAGTGCAGAGTTAGAATAAAAAAAAGAGAGAAGTTAAAAGAAATCATGCTGTAAGATAAGTAAAAGCGGAATTTGACATACATACACCTTGGCAATTGGGTCAATGGCTGGTATTGCGCAACCGCTAGTTTTCCATCAAAATTAAATGGACGCCAAGGACCAGTTAAAAAAGAAAGTTAAAGTATTTTATTCTGATAAAGGTATAACTCGACCAATTTTCGTGTGCAGAGATTAATTAAAAGTTTTCTCTTGATTAAATTCAAGTTTTTTCGGTACATACTTGTCGATGAGGAACCCTAGGATTCTTATTAGTGACTTATTTTTTTGAAAATTTAGAAATACTTCGCGCGGTTAACTTTATGCTGGTTTACAGATAAGCAAGAGTAAACGTTAATGCGTGTTGTATGATTTGATTTTTATCGAAAGACTAGTAGTGGGAATAAGCAACGTTTTTCCTGGTTAGTTTTCTTATTCTTCTTCTTCAGATTATTAATATCACAGGAATATTGTGAATTTGTAGGCTCCTCGCTAACCGACACATAGATCTATGACCACGAGACTCAAAAAAGATCGAAAATGTCGCCTTCAATGAAAGGTAATGAAGGCAAAAATGGTCAAATTTTGCAGTGCAGAAAGTACGAGGCCATTAGCAACTTTACTGGAGAAAATAAAATAATAATTCTCACACTACATTTGGCGTCAATCTGTTATAGAGCTTATAGGACATTTTCTACTTGCTATCAGAATAGCCCTCTTTAGGCGCTTTCGCTGTACATTTGACGGCACATCGTCGTTCTACGAGTTATGCATTATCACATTCAGCACCTATATTGAATAGATTTCGATAAGAAATCGAAGTTGTGGTAAACGAGAGAAATATAATTTATTCGAACTTCCCGTTTCCCACAACACGGGATCTTGTCACTGAGCTTTTTTGATATATTAGTGACAGAAAGAGCAAAAATGTTCCGAATTTTTTGAAACTAACATGACAAGAGAGAGGGTAGAAAGAAAGGTGACCTCCTTGCTGATCTACCACAACAAGCAGTACTCGATCAAATTGGTCGTTTTAATAATCGGTTATTTGGGTGACACGACACCTGTCTTACCGATAGAAACATTCATCGATACTGACCTGCAAGATACAGAAAGCGGTTTATCCGGGAAAAGTTAAAATACAGTGTGCTCATGGAATGGGCTCTTACCTGACCGGTGTTCAAAAATGCTGGTGTTTTATACCCCCTTCTAAGGCTGATGAAGCCGTGTCGAAAGTAAGGCGAAGACCTCTTTCAAAAATGGTGCAGTCAAAAAGGTTGACCAGACATGATGGTTCATATAGTAGGAGACAAGGAAAACAATAATGGTAAAACCCATGTTGCAAAATGGTTTCTGTTGATTTTAATCAGTGAAAACATTCTCTTGAAATTAATAAGTGAGAAATTCATATTTGGAAAAAGTTGGCATTTGCAAGCTAGCTGAAGAAAGGACATGTCAAACATCACCTTGCTTGCATATGCTATCCTCCAGAACAGGGCTGTCCAACTGGCGGCCCGCCAAGTTATTTTAACGGCCCACTAGTACATTTTACTGTTAATAAATTTATGCTACTAAATTATTAGTATTAATATTAAAACTATTTTAGTGAGTGAAAATTTAAATCTTACATGAATTTAAAATAGGTACTATTAAGTTTGCGTATCTTCGGTTAACCTGGATGAATGCAGCAGCAATCCATTGAACGTCTGATGATGGTTGGCCCACGTTCTTGGCCCCCGAAATGTTTGAAATAAATATGGCCCGCGGGCTATGATAAGTTGGATAGCGCTGTTCTAGAGAAATAAAAAAAATTTTTAGAGGCGAATCATAAATAAACGAGAATCTTTTGTTTGTGAAAGGAACTAAGATTTTTTAAAAGCTCTTTTGACTAAGTATCACTATTTAGCAATTTTTGTTATGATACTCCTTTAAAATGAAGAAAGGCTTGCTTAAAAAATTTTAGTTTTTTAGAAAGCTAGTTACAACACAAATTTTTGAATTTGTAAATCTAGAGATTAACTAAAAGAGCTTTCTCTGTATGCATTGCTCTTAACACTACAGAATCTTTAAGTGGACGATAAGTACCATAAAACATGTGGGGAGGAGTGTTGTTGAGGTGTGTGAATATGAGAAGAAAAGAAAAAAAAAGGTCTACGACGTCACTAACCAGTGTTAAATATTAGTGTTAATTCTTAACACGTTGACTACGACGAAAATTTTTAGGATTCCTGTCTAAGAGACCGATTCAATTTAATCATACAATAACTACGAGGTAACTAGTTGTTGGCATTGAAGTGTTTTACGAATGCAGATAAACGGAAACGGTGTGGGTGTTTCATTTTGCCTTCACTAGACTATGATTTTTTTCCCTTTCCGGTCCTTTAAAAATGTACTGGAGAATTGTTCGTGGTAAAGTTTAAAGATGCTTTTACTATGTTTTAAATTATGCCTCAACTTATTATTATTAATTTTTTTTATAACACTGGTGAATATAGATGAATTAATTTATGTTTAGGCAAATGGACTACATATACCATTACGCACTGTCAAAAATGTAGTGTATTCGGTCACACTTGATTCTGTGGCCAAATTGCTGAAAACTAATTGAGTGATTTTAAAAAAAAAAATGTTTTGCTAGTCGACCATGTTTCTAGCTTGTGACGTCACCCGGGCAAGAACACTTTCACTTGTAAAACATGAAAGAAAAAAAAGAAAATAATTTTGCAATTGTATTGAAAACGAAAGTGATTTGTTTTATGCTCCAAAATATACGGCAATTTGTTCAGAGGTTGAAGGTCCTGAGAACAGCGAAGAATAAAAAATGGGGCAAACGGAAATTTACATTATCAAAAGGGCAGAGTAGACTTTTGTGTCTTCCTTTTGAGAGCGAACATTATCAAAGTGATAGAAAGACGATACTTGTAAAAATATTGTAGAAGAAATGCGAAATAGGTTCTGAAGACAAGACTATTTGTGAATATGATTGGTCGCAATGAATTAAATGCTTTGCTGGAGGAATAAAGTACGATAGTGGAAAAACAGCTTAAAATCAATTAGTCCCTTAAACCAGGGGGATGGCGAATATTTATTGATGTTCGTGCCACAAAGTCATAAGAATTCTGTTTTTAAATAGGTGACGTGCCACAAACAATTTTTATTGTTCAACAAATTATTGTAACAAATTTTATTGTTAAACAATTCTATCAATAAAGAAGTTATTAAAAAAATAATAATTTTGTTTTTGTGCGTGCCATCAAACTTTCAAACGTGCCACTTGTGGCACCCGTGCCATAGGTTCGCCATCCCTGCCCTAAACCTATTCTTAGGGTAGAATCTACAAATTTCTTTTAATGCAAGATTTCAACAGTGCATACATGCATGCAATGTATACTTTTAGTGTCTAGAAAAAAAAAGAGTGATGCAGGGAATATTAAATAAGGTTATAGAAATAAGTGACCCGTCCGAAGATGTTGACTAAATAAGATGATGTCAACTAAAAGACGATAAGAAGGAGGATATAAAAAAACACTCAGAAATCAGAGGTGAGGAGGAGATAAAAAGAAAAAGGAAAGCCAATGTCGACCTCGGAATACATGAAGGGAACGAAAATAAAAAAAGTTCATTAAGGTAACTCTGCCTTAGAGTTATACGTGGAAAAAAAGCTTTAAACTCGGAAAATTTGATTTTCAATAAAACTAATTGCTTACCATGAAATTTATCCTCCACTTTTTAAGTTTGGGGGTACAATAATCATTTTAAAATGTGTTTGTGCTTATATGGCCGTTTTGCGGCAATACAATCTTCTTCCTTTTAATATGAAAGTATATAGATTAGGAACGTCGAAGACAAATAAATGCTAATTATAGTTAGCTTTTCCGTTAAGTTTCTGTCAATGATTTACCCTTAAAATTTGAGTATTTTTTTTTTTGGAATTCGCTTCGGTGATTACTACCTTAACCGTTTCTCGACAACGGTTTTACACGGTGATGCAATCCTCAAGAAATAAAAATTTGCGTAATTTGGTCTGCTACGTAATTCAAACCTTAAATAGTTCGCGTAACGATTTTTTGTTGTTGTATTTTTTGACCAATTTGGGCCTAAAGGGTTCGACAGTTGATGAATATCTCGTGTAAATAAGCAAAAAATCTCAGAAATCTTCATGATTTCCTAATTATTTTGGAAATTTGAACTTGTAATGAACTCATGCTTGTTGTATTTTAACAGGGTGGACCCAAAAGGTTTTTGATATTTATTCTTTTTGATTTAATTTTTTAATTATTAGCTTTTTTTTTGTAGTTGGGAAAAATAGTCGTTTTAAAGAGTAAAACAAGTCGAAACTGTTGAATTAAGCAAAATTTACATTGAGGTGAAAGTTGGAACCGATGGTGATGGTTTTTTACACGTGAAAGTAACTTAATTGTTATTGAGCGTTCTCCTTAATATGTTTGTCTGCTCTTACGGTCTTTTCTTATGCATACTTGCCTTTTCAACTGATTGTGAACAATTTTAAGTACTCAAGTTGATATCTGTCAGGTATTTTAACTCCGTTCTCCCTCGTTCATTTGTGTTCAATCATATATATCTATAAGCTTATCTATCCTATATACCTATTAAATAGGTATATATGATTAATATAGTTATTATTTTTTATCGCGTCAAGAAATTAACGTTCGACCATGAATCGCGGCTTGCCAGCCACATATTACGATCCGCCTGGCTCACCTCCAAAGAGAAATTTTTGTTGTCCCCAATCAGGAATGAGTGGTGGTTAACAGTGGACGCAAAAAAAACTGCCTCATTTAAAAAAAATCACATTTTAGCATTTACTGAATCAGATAAGATTTCATATTTAAACTTGATGTTGCACTTTTCGAATGCAGATAATAACGTTGTAATTCTGTAATGATTGTGATGATATAAAAAGAGGGGGGGTGAGTGCTAAGCATAGGGGAGGGGTTTAGATAGGTTAAGGGTAAGCAAACTTAGCATAGAAAAGTAAACTTGACGAGAAAATGTGTTGATGTCCGAGCTTCGAGCAATATTAAAATGACTTTCTTCCAAAAAAAGTGCAACTCTAAGTCTAATTTAAGTAATAGCTATTACGGCACCGTACTAGTGTACTACGTACCGTACCGTATTCCGTTTTATTTTAATAAAAAATGACTCGAATCAACTCGTTAGAAAAGTCTCGAATGCTAATTTTTGTTTAATACGGGGTCAATTGATTCTCAGCAAATTTTTCTAATGCGTGGAACAATAGCTGTAAAAAAAATTAGCTACACAGTATAGTTTAGGACACTGAGGGGAAACAGCTGGAGGAACGGCTAAGAAAGCAGGAAAGTTGTGAGGAAATAAGAGGGTTGAACATCTGAAAAGATAACGCACCTGGCATATAAATCTCATTCTAGTTGCTGGCCTTTTGCGGAAGATTGGCCACAATTCGGATTCCTAGTTTTCCAGTAGTACTTAGTTTTGTGTCGCTATTTCTTAGCGGTAGTTAGTGGTCTAGTTTTTTCACTTTTCATTCCCCACCTTTACTTCAGTGCTGATATATTATTCTCTTGAATTTCAGGTGTTACAAAAGCCGAGAAGAATAGCAGTTTTCCACTTGTGGTCACATCTAATAACAATTTTTACGAGAAATTGGGGAAGAAAATGAAGTCTCCTGATGTGAGGGTAAATGTCGGCATGGAGTCAACACCTCTGGCGTCGGAGGATCACCTCTTCACCACATTTTCTTACAATCCGGCAAGCAAACGTCTCACAATGATACCCATCAAGTACAAAATTAAAGAGGAAAGGAGAAAAGTTTTGAAAATTTCTGTTAATAAATTGAAGAAGATCGATGATCCGGAAAGTTGGCTTTGTCGTAGCGTTCTCATTAACAATACCATAAAAAAACTTCAAAAGGAAGCAAGGGATGAAAAAATTAGCAAGCAAATGAGTTCAGTGACGTATTCAAAAAATCAGATATGTAAAACCACAGAAAGTGATAATTTTGAACTTCAAATCAACAGCAACAGTATTAATGTCAACATTAACATTAACAACAACAATAGTAATAGTAATAATAATAATAATAATAATAATAATAATAATAATAGTAATAAAGACATTGAAGACGATAAAAGTAATTGTTTTGAAATTTTCGAAGGCGAGGTGAAAAAAGGAACCGATTCTTCTTATCAAAGAGACGTTCGGGAAGGTGATCATTACAAATTAAGCAATAGAAATAGTGAGAAGTTTCAGGATGAGTTATATAAAGAAACTATAATCGAAAGTGAAGGCGAGGTGAAATTTGTGGAAAAAGAGTGTCATTCCGAAAGCTCGAGAGAATCCCAAAAAGGTTTGAACTTGCCCACAATCGGTCAAATGTCTACGAATTTGGATTTTTCAGAAAAAATTCCTTCCATCAAAAGATGTGCATCGCGCAAGAAGTCTTTCGACGAAGATGGGATCCCTAATGAAATTCTAAACCTGAAAGACGCCGAATTAGTTTTGGACTCTGGGGAAAATAGAGACAGAGTAGAAGTTGAGGATGTCGATGAATGCGACGTTCATGACGTTCTCAGCCAATTATATATGCCTCCAACTCCGAGAATGTTAACATCGATAGACAGTGATACAGACGATGACGAGTTAAACGTCGTCGACATTGATTCTTCCTATATAGACAATATCAAAAACGATGGTCAAAAGTTACCCAATGACAACTTGTTTGAAAACGGGTTGTTGTTTAGTGATAACGTGGGGGTGAAAAGAATGTGTGAAGAAGAAACTGACGGAAATTTAGCAAAGAAACGAAAACTGGACGACGTTTTCAGTTGTTTTAGCTTGTGCGGAGAAAGTTACGATAATTTTTTATATAGTAATAGCAGTAGAAACCGAGAAGCGGAAAGGACTAGCGTGGATGTATGTAAAGAATCGACTAGGGAAGGCGATCTCATTGAACTAGAAGATGAAGAGGATATAAAAAGGAGGCTATCGCACTCTTTGTCGAGCCATTACCACCGGAAGTCCGATAAAGTCTGCGATAACTTTTTCGAGGACAACTGCGAGAACCAATACTCCTGCGGCCACACAGTCACTATGTTCAATGACATGCAGTCCGTTACCTTCCATAATCTAATAGCTAGCTTAGAAACGTAACATTCATTTGACTGTTATTTTTAAGTAAAACAAAAGTCCATTCTAAGCCTGATTGTAGGCATCATAAAGTCTGCTGAAAAGTTTTCGTGGTAAGAAATTATGATGGAACTATGACTGGAGTTAGTGACAGAGTTTTCTTTACTTGCATAACTTTTTTTTTCGTTCATTTAAGAAAATTTTTTTTGTCAGTATTAATTTTTAATTCCATGTTTGAAAAAAAATTTTGAGTATTTTTTGTTAATTTCTTTTTTTTAAGCCCAGGGGAGGTTGTGTCGAAACGAAGTGTTGATGTAGTACTTTATAAAATTTGTTTTTATTTTAATTAATTACAATAAAAGCACAGGAAATCCCCGGAAAAGGCAGTCCTAATAAATAAAAAGCCAATTCACTGCCCAATTTTTTGGCAATTTCAATGGCCAAGGACGGTTTGCATTATTAACCAGGATAATAAGATCCTGAACTTTGTCTTTCCAAGTACGAACTGTCCGAAACGGACAATTTTATTTTTTCTTCTAATACCACCATGTATATTGTTCACTTGCTCTTTTTTTTTTAATTAATGAAAAGTGAAGTTTTACATGCGTTTAAACGTAAATACCTCAGATCTCAATAAGTTAAAAGTTTCAGTAGAAAAATAAATCCTTAGTGAATAAATTTTTTAAGAACACAAAGAGATATAATTGAAAGTTTAATTTGTTAATCAGTGTATAGCTAATGCAAAAAATATAAATGATTATTATAAATACTGGATAATTAATTTGTTTTCGCTCATTTCTTATTGGTTAAAAAGTTATTCATCCCAAATTATACGTATCCTCAATCCCAATCTAGTATTTGCTTGTTGTGAGCATAAGGTGTAAGGTTACTTCGTTTTTAATAAAGGTGATTTTTAAACAAAAGAAAAAAGAAGAATTTGTGATCTTGGAAATGTTGGATGAAAAATAGAGACCTTACACAACAAAGTGAACTAAATCAAGAATGTCTTTACACGTAACAGGCCTGCAACACATTAATGTGTTTGTAATAAATTTTAATTTATTATACTCGTTTCAGTTTGGTATTATATATACTGTGTGGTAAGTTTTACTGAGTTATTTGAAGAATGTAAAAAATTACTAATTTAATTTTTTAAAATTCGCTCGCTGCACAGCAGAATTTGACGACGTTTTTGCTGATCATTTGTTTGAAGATGAAGATTGTAAAGAAAATGAATTAATTAGTAATAATGATGATAGTGAGTTAGTAGCACGTAAGAAGAAGCTAAGACAATTAGCATTTGATCGAACCACAAATGATGATGATAATGATGAAAGTTAGTCTAAGAAAGTTAAAGAGCCAAATATTGCACAATTTTTAGGTAATCCTGAACTCACTCCTAATATTAGGACCCGGAGAATGTAATTTGGTGGTTGGAAATGACTTTTTGATTTGTTGGTAACTGAAAATAGCTGGTATTATTATCAAAATAAATGCAAATTTAATGAAAAGAAAAAAAAATTAAGTTTCGATCTCAAAAATGAAAATATTTTTGAATATAAATATGAATATTAATAGATGAATATTATGAATATAAATAGATTTTGGGGGTGCTTGACAATTCTCAAATAATGATCATCTTAAGGAATGAAAGTATTATAAACTCATACGAGTATGTCGTCTCAACTCATCTTGGTGACATACATCATCTCTGTCCAGAAACGTACCATTATAACTTATAAAATGTAGTCTTTCCCGTAGGTAAGTAATTTTTAACTAAAATATAATCAAGTTTATTTACTAGAGTTATTTAGTTGGAGTATCTAATTTGGGAGTCTCTCTCTAACAGTTGCTCGAATACTTCCTCGAAAATCTCATAGTTTCATTTCTTTCCCTAGAAAAGTAGATTTTAAAGAATTTTTGAGCCCCTCATAAGCCATAGCACCGGAGAAAAAAGGTGACAGGTCGCGACCTGGTTTTTATATTCTGCAAGCCTAGAAGAATGTTGAATTTTGCATAGTTTTATTATTAATCCAAATTTAGTTTATTTTTCTCCTTTCAGTCTTTTGAATTCCGTCTCAAAATTCTGAGACCGCTTTTCCCCTGGAAAATAACATTTTTATGGAATAAATTTAGGAAATGAGATTATTTCATATATATAATTTGAGAATTATTTTAGTTTTGTCATTTTCACTCTAATTTTTTTTGTCGATAGACCGGTAAGAAAAGTTGAGAGAAATAGAAACTTGATTACAGAAGACAGATTGAGTTTTTTTAAAATGACAATTGCTAAGACAAAAACAGAAAAGACAAATAAAGCAATAATGTTATGTGGGTTTTCGAGGCCCTTCATTGTCAAGCTATATATAATATGTAAAAATTTCTTGGTTTTTCTCATCGTTCACTTTCAAACACCTTCTACATCGTAATCTTCATCGCCCTAAACAATCATCTAATCCTTCCACTAACCCATCCCTCAAGATTGTCCTTCCATACATCCGTGGAGCCACAGACAGTAAAGCATAATAATGCGGAAAGTGGACATTCACACAACCTTTACCCAAGCCACCAAAATTTTCCAAACCCTTAAATCCCCCAAAGGTCCCTGTCGATACTAGGTAGTGATTTGTTGAATAAAGACACACTCGAATACCGAACTAAGAAATAAAATATATTGAGATTTAAAAAATGTTTAAAAAGACTTCAATATTCGCGAGACCGTTTCGAATCACTTTGAGCTGTTGCCGAATTTTAGTGCCCAACTGACTGACGAGATCAGTTCTGAGATCTATTTATATAGTCGTTGTTTCTAGAAACTTCTATGGACATCGTGTCTTGCAGCCTGTTGGTGTCTGGGACAAGTTGAATCTTGTCTCAGTTTGTCCGATTCCGAATCTTGCGACGACCTGTCTCGTTCCGTTTTAATTTGTTTACCACAGTACTCCAATGTGCGGCACTTGGTCACCACAATCCCCAAGATCCCCTCCTCTTGTCAGGTACAGGATATACTAAATGCCCTGCGAATGCGGCAAGATATATATCGGTATGACCAGCCGCTCTGTTTCCGTAAGGTGCAAGGAACTCGAGCGGCACCTTCGATTAAATAAACCGGATAAGTCTGCCGTGGTCGAGCACTCTTTCTCCCAAAACCACCAGCCTTGCCCGAGTAGACAATCCTACCCACCTTCTTTTACCCCGAGGCCATTGAGATTCGTACATATTCCAGCAACATGAATAGAGACCAAGGCTTCCCTATCAGCTCCACTTGGTCCTTTTTCATCAAACCCTTTCAGCGGAGGCCCAACCAACTTTTTAAAAAATCTTTACTTTCCATTTGTCCTCGCAAAAAACACTCAGTAGTTGGTTACCACTGACGATGCAACAGCTCAAACGCTTGGTACGTTTTATCGGTTTTCCTTCACTGTGAATTCTGTTCGTTTCGTGCGTTCGTGTTTTTTTAGTGTTGAGTGACATTTAAAAATTTCAACTACCTTGCTGGTGATACTTTACTTTTCATGGACCCGCTTATCCGTTAGGGTCGGGGGTGAGGGAGGCGACTAAGGACTTCCAGCTGGAACGATCCTCCGCTATCGAGGTCAGAGAACCCGGGGTTATCAGACGGGACTTGTACATATTGTATATAGCTTAAAAAATAAAGAACATTAGTATTGTGTAGATTGTGAAGAAAAGGTATTAAAATATCTGATCTACAGGATAAAAATTTTTTTGGTAATCCATTTTTCATGTCAAAAACTCAAAAAAAAGTCGAATGATTTTTTTTATTCCTCTCTTCTTCTTTACGTATTCAGCTCCTAACGCGAACAGTGCCTGATCGTCATTTTGAATACACGCACGCACGTTCGCTGAGTTAAAATTTTTTTTGGTGTAAAATTTATTTAGCAAAAAAATTTTGTTCTTAATCGGATTTGAAAAAAAATTTTTTTTTTGGAATTTACTTGTAGCTGAAAAAAATTTCTGTCAGGACACGTTAATTTTTGCGTAGTTCTATTGAGTATTTTTGGAATACTCGTATAAACTCCGAATAACCGAAAGTACTAATTGTAAAATTGTGATGATAATGTCGGGCATTTTCTGTGCAAAATGGAACACTTAAAGAGAAAAAACAATGTGAACAAGAGTATTTTTGCCTCCCACTGAAAAGTAAGACAAAAAAGAAATATTTTTCCGTTTTTATTTCATCGGCTATGTTTAATAACTATAAATATTAATTGTAATACTAAAGTTTGCTGCTAAATTCATTGATATGACACAAAATGAACATACTTAAGCTTTCTTTCGAAGTTTTGTAATGTTCTTTTGTGTTTGTGTAAATAAGTTTGTAGTAGAAAAATGTTCTCGCTGATTGGCTCCAACATTTGTAGCGTCTTCCCGTGTAGAGCACTCATTTCAAGGTATCTTACATCAATGGGTAAGTGGGCTAGTAGATATTATATTTTTTACGTTCGAAGGGGACGTGATTTGATCTTTCTTTTCTTTGTGTTTGTATCTTTTTCTTTTCTTCTTTACCGAATAATAAAAAAAAAATATATTTATTTTCTAAATAATTCTCAGTACGTTTTTTTTCCTTCAGTTTACTTCCACCTGTTTCCAATTAAGTACTTTAGTTAGCTTGACCTTATGAGGTTTTTTATCTAGGGAAGAGACTAGTATCGCAACCCCAGGAATTGTATGATGAAAACAACTGAAAACATAGTCTATAACAAGGGTCTTCAACCTGCGGCCCGCCAACAGCACTCTCAATAACGACTACAAAAAACTAATTTTTAGAAAAAAACGGCCATAGTGGCCAAACATTAACCAATATAAAAATAAATAAATTAATTATTAATAACTCCAAAATCAAATAAAATTCACTAAAAGATATAAAATAATTATCTAATTTAGTTGCAGCTAAACGACGAAATATTAACATTAAATTACTTTGTGAAGTCGGTGCCAAACAAACTATACCCATAAGCGAGCGTATAAAATTTCAAATGAAAAAATGAATTCTTCAAATTCCAATTAAAAATTCATTGTTTAATCATCCTGACCATTGTCAATAAAAATCCTTATAAAAAAACCTATGGTCCGGCCCGCTGTGCAGAAAAAAAATTTTTTTTGGCCCTTGATTTGTAAAACGTTGAAGACCCCTGGTCAACAGGAAAGATAAGATAGTTCTCGGTATCTAATTATCTGACTTCAGTAATCACAATCATTAGCGCTACAGCCCTGTGTGGCCTTCTGCAAGAGTGTCCTCTATTTCGCCCTATTCATTGCGCATTACCTGCAGTTTTGGATTCGAAGTACTCGGACTTCTTCCCGGATTCCGTCTTTCCATTTTAAGTTGGAGCGGCTTACGCGTGTGATTCCCTCGGGCTTCCCATTAAAGATCTCGTGGATGAGCCCGACTTTGGCTCTTATGACGTGGCCTGCCCATCCCAAGGTCCTGACTTTGATGGAGTGACGATATCTTTCTCCTCGAAGGGCATCTTGTGGTTGGTCTTTCTTCTCCAGGAGTTACCTTCCTCGATCAGCCCAAAGATTTGTGGGAGAATTATCTTTTCAAAAATTCCGAGGCGTCTTTCGCAGGACTTCATAATTGTTTAGGTCCCCGAACCATGCACTAACACTGGCCTCACCAGCACTTTGTACAGGAGAATCTTGGTTTTAGACGCTTCCTGAGTCTATGGTAGCACTTATTTGCCGACATTATTCGTTTTTGGATTTCTGAGTTTCCATTCTTGTTGTTATTAATTTCCGAGCCCAGGTATATGAAGCTCCTCACTTCGACCTTGAAGGTGCCTATTTCGATTTGTGTTTACGTAAGGCGGTCTTTCTTTGTGGTAGGCATATATTTAGTCTTCCACTCGTTAATCCACAGGTTCATATTTCTTGCAGCTCTTTCCAAGTTAATGAAGGCATCCATCATTGCCCACTGCGTCCGGACCGTTATTTCAATATCGTCCTCATAAGCAGAATTTGTACCGACATCGTTAATATAGTCGCTCTTGTATTGATGTCCGCATCCTTTATCACCTTCTTCAGTGCCATGTTAAACAGGCATGACAGAGAATCTCCTTACCTTACCTGGTTTTGAGTTGTAATCGGTTTGGAGAGATCGCTCTGGATCTTAATCAAGTTGCAGCTGTTTTCCATGGTGGTCTTTACCTGTGCTGTTAGCTTATTGGGGATCCCCAATTCCTCCACTGCCTCAAATAATTTTCACCGGTTGATGCTATCGTAGGCCGACTTGAAATCTATGAAGAGGTGGTGAGTATGGATTCCATATTCCTTGCATTTTTCGAGGGTTTGGCCTGTAATGGACCTCCCTCATCTAAAACCACACTAATAGTCACCTATAATACTCTCCACATAGGGAGCAAGTCTACTGAAGAGAATGCTGGAGAATATTTTGTATGCTGTAGGGAGATTCCCCTTTTCCGGGTGCAACTGTGCGGTGTGTCTCCTGGTCGCAGGTTGAACATTCATTCAGTAGCTCATCAGGAGTCGAAAGAACTTTCAACCTAGGAGTACCTTGTGTAGAAACCACGATCGCTCTATTGCCAGCAGCCACTAGGCTGTGCTGGAAAAGTGGGCTGAGTATTTCATTTAGTTTTAGGTAGAAGCGTTCCTCCGTCTCGGTTCTTCTAATTTCCCCAGCTCTTTCCTTTCATTCTATCTCTTTCTCTTCTTGTGTAGTATTTTTTATTCCCTTCTTGCTGTTCTGTATTTTCTAAGATTTTCGGGTGCGTTTTACTTGCTCCCTTCTCTTGTAGGCCTTATTCGTAATTACTACAGCCGTCGTATTTAATTCCGTCCTTCTTTTCTAAAGCTTCTTTTGAAGAATGGATAATGGCATCTTTGAGCTTTTCACTGCTCCATTGATATCCCTAGTACCAGTCAAAGGTTGTAACTGCTTCCTAATCAGGTTGCAATATCGTTTCGCCGTTTTCGGAACCTTGATCAGCTAGATCTTATACCTTCTTGCGTATGTTCCAGGTAAGTTTTTGCCATTGGATATCCAGCTCCTTATTCTTGCCCCCGCAAGGAAATGGTCAGAGTCAATATTGGCCCTTCTGTAGCTGTTCACATCCGTTAGGTTTGGCATCAGTCAGAAGGTGGTCGATTTGACTACAGGTGTTTCCATCAGGCGATGTCCATGTCATTTTTCTTTTGCCAGGGGAAACCTCTCGAAGGTTGTCCGTCCTGCCTTTGGGGAGGCAGGAGGGAGTATGTAGGATTTGCACCCACTAAAACCCCTGAGTGGACACCATCTAGGCTCAGACGGTAAGACACGGGAACCGGTGAGAACTCTACCGCAATCCTACCTCGCCCGGCGATGACTTTATATAGTCTAACCGCTCCCCTCAGTCTGGAGTTGGTCCACTCACCAGACCGCTCCTCCGCAAACGCTTTATTCCGGAAACCCATCCAAGTTAATCCGGGGTGCGATCCCGGAGGGTACCGCGACCCTCCCTTTCCCGAACTCGTTCGGCCTCCTCCTTCAGCAACATTACCTCCTCGCAGAAGGAGGAGAATGCAGCCCAGTTTCTCTCGCTCTCGAAGATCCCCCGTATGATCGTCGGGAGGGAGAGATCCTGACCCATTACTGCGCAGAGGTGTCCCCTCTGCCCTGACCACGCCGGGCATACTCCCAGCGTATGCTCCGCCGTGTCCTCCAAACACGGACAGTGGTGGCAACGCATCGTCGACTCTTTCTTAATACGCCACAGGAACCGTCCGAAGCATCCATGCCCGGTAAACACCTGCGTCATTCTGTAGGTCAAGACACCCCATTTTGATCCAACCAGCGGCCGAGCACTGGCTGGGATGTCCATGTCATTTTGTGTATACTTTTGTGGATAAGGCAGTAGTGGCCACAACCAGATTTCTTGAGGCCGCGTAATGGATAAGTCTTGTGCCATTTTTGAAATAATAACATATTGATCAAATATCATATATACATTATAGGGAAAGGTGGGATAGTTGATCCTGTGGTATACATGATCCCCCTTCAAAATTGGTGCTTAGGGGAAATTTTTTTTTTACGCTGTTGGTGACATCAGGTAGCAGCCATGATGAGTACTAAATCTTGTTTATCTCATTTTTGAAAAATAACTTGTAGCTTTGAAATTTGAAGATTTGATTTTTCTCACAATCCAACCTTTTTATAGCTGTGCACAATAAGTCGCAACAATTTAAATACTTGTGCTACGATTTATTGCTTATTTTCCTGAAATACTGTGTTTATTTAGCTATTTAAAGGCGATTGTTTCCACAACAAATTTGCTTGACTTCTTGCTGGTTTTTTCAATTTTCGACAAAATGGTCGCATCGGGATAGTTGATCCCTTTATATAGGGAAACCTTATCTTGATTGGGAACTTGATCCTAGAATCAAATATTCTCTTATTCTATATAATATCCTCTTATTATTCTTTTATTTGTGCCTTATGTTTAAGATTTAGGTTTAATAGCCGTCAAATGCCATGGAAGTATCCAACTAAGGAAAGAAAAGAAAAATAAAAGAACTTTTCAAGACAAAACTGAACTGATTTTTTTTTTTATCTAAGTACTTCTGTAATTGCAGATTACACCCCATTAAAAGTCAGTTTATTTAGTGTATTTCTGTTTTCAAATTTAGTTCAAACATTTTTGGCCGAAACTTTGGCGGATGGGATGATAGATCCTCCGGGATCAAATAACCCACTCGCCGGGATCAAGTATACCCCTGGTGTGGGATAGTTGATCCTTGCGCAGCAGTTTGAAAAGAAACTGATTTGCCGCTTTGTTTGACAAATTAGGTCTTCAAAGGTGCATAAGTAATGGTCTGGAACATAGATACATACCTCGTTGAAAAAAAAATTAAATTCCATTATCATAGTTTGAATTATTAAAAGAAAACCAAAACAGGGATTAACTATCCCACCTTTCCCCTACAGATAGCTCGAGAAATTTCCATGCCCCGTAAAGACTTGGCAAGTGTGATAATTAATATTTAGCTTTTTGTTTCTCATTCTATCTTTGATATTGGGGAAAAACCTAAAAGTCGTTTGGCTTTTTTTTGGAAGAATACCAGTGCAACTGCCATTCCCTATAGATAAAAGACTATGAATTTTACTGCCTTCCCTAAAGTTATCTCGGTGCCGCTAGTTGTTTCGAAAATGGCGCCATTATTGAACCTTAGCTGAAGATGAGGTTCACTCACTGAAAGTTTGTCGTTAATATAGGACTTAAATTGGCCTATCAGTTTTCTTTTTAGATAAAACCATTCAAGGGTCAGTACTCTTGCAATAACGTCGATGGCCTCATAAGATACCGAGTTATAACTTTGGATGGTTCTAATTAGACAAGATCTTTGTAATTTTTTGAGTT
Source organism: Columbicola columbae (assembly GCA_016920875.1). NCBI lineage: Eukaryota > Metazoa > Arthropoda > Insecta > Psocodea > Philopteridae > Columbicola > Columbicola columbae. The sequence continues at coordinate 17,200,705 of JADMLL010000007.1, forward strand.
TTTTCAAGTTCCTACTGTTCAATCTGGAACAGTACGCAGAGGAGCAGTAGCAGAGTATGGCTTGGACTAACCCCTTGAAAAGGATTATTCTTTGCTTGTAGGTGAGCCCCCAAGTTCTGTTCCCTAACATGGACAGCTTGTTGTAGACAGCTAGAATTTTTGACTTCAAGTATTCAGCATATCCACCAAAACTGAGCTTGCTGTCAATGATGACGCCTAGAAATTTAATCTCGCCAGAGAAGTTTGATTGGGTAAGACCTGAGAGTGTAGCTACACTTTTATGCCTCAGAGTATTGCGGCTCTTTTTGGTCGAAATAATCATTATTTGCCTTTTGTGGGGTTCAATTTGTAGCCCAAAGCTGCTCAGAATGTGATGCAGCCTTAGAATCTCCAAGTTTATATTGGAGAAGTCTGCTCCGTTCTTCACGCCCACCGCAAGGATTAAGTTGTCCTCATAGCTAAAAACATCAAGATCTCAGCAACAAAGCGAATAGTGGAGTCTGGAGTAAACGAAATTCCAAATTGTGGGGCCTAGAACCGATCCCCGAGGGACACCTCTTTCCATGGGGAAGCTCATCGAATCTCCGCTGCCACACTCGACCACCACCTCTCTGTCTTCAAAATATGATGCCACAATGGTGAAAAGCCACACTGGAATCAATGTCTTAAGCTCGTAGAGAATAGGTTTCCATCGAATACTATTGGAGGCATTTTTAACGTCAAAGGAAGCAACTAAACATGTGCCAAAACGGTTTTTATTTTTCTCTATGGTCTCTATAACCCGAGTTACGGCCGTTTCAGTGGATCTTCCCTTGATGTACCCGAACTGATTTGAATGAATGATTTTGTTTTTGTAAAAGATGTTTAAAAGTTTAGCATTGATAATTTTTTCGTAAACCTTGCCCAGAACAGGTAGGAGCGATATCGGGTTGACTAAGATCTTTACCTGGCTTATTGAGGAATTTTATTTCTGCTGTTTTCCATTGTGATGGAAAGAGACAAAAGTTTAAAAACTATTGAAATAAAAGATGCAAAAGATTTGGGCATATTTCATGAATCAGTTTTATGACTTTGTTTGTCATTCCATCTAGACCGGGTGCCTTTCTATTGTTGAGGTTAGCCATTATTTCATTCGGAAGAGCAATGTCTACAGAAACAATGTTTTGTTCTATTTCAGGGTATTTTACCGTATCTGGTTTATTTTCTTCTGAGGAAGTCTTGTGCCATTATCATTTGAGGTGTCATGTAGGCTGTATTCTTCGATACTAGGTTTATATTACTCTTCCTTTCCCACCTTGGCGTTCATATCTTCGCGGATTATTTTACAATCCTCCTTTAGGCTTTCTGTGTACAGTTCGTCCAATTCCTCGTAAAGAGATCTTTTTCTTCATCAGCTTTTCTTTCGTCGGCGCATTAGCACTTGAGGCTGTAGTTAACAAATTTTCCCCTTATTCTGAGCCTACACATTCTATGTGTTTCGCTTGAAAGTCAATAATGAGGTCTTATTCCGCTTGTTCACAATAAAGGTGAGGGTGTTAGTTTGGCAGCTATAGAAAATCATGTTGCTTCTTTTTAATATGTCGTTGCCGGTTCATGACATCTCCTAGAGCGCTGTGATGTCAATTCAATATTTGTCCAGTCGGCTGGTGAGTTTTTGGAGGGCTTCAGCTTGGTAGAGAGTTCGAATGTTCCAGGTTCCGATTCTTAATTCCTTTGTTCGTTTGCCAGGTCGTCATGGATAGGCCAGTCTGGTTTTTTTCTCCTTCAGACTTCGCAACAAACTCTTCTACGGGCTGAGTGTAAGCCGAGCGCCAAACCCTAACGATCCTCGAGCGTCGATGTTTTTTTGTCAGGGTTCTCTTAGATGGTGGGTCTCCATTTGGAAGAGTCAGGAGGTCGCTTTTCGTCCTGAAATGAGTTAGCCGCATGCCACAGGTGCAACGTTGCTCAGAGCCATGGCGTGGATATGAATGTATCGGACTTGGTAGGATATGCAGGCCCCAGCAGAAGGCACATCCACTGGACCATATATTACCCATCGATCTCCCTCTCTGACTTCAGTATAGTACATAAATAATTTTTTGAAACGGCTCCTTATTTATTTTTACGTTTTGAATTTTATAAGTGATAGTATTCTAAATGAATCAACAGTGTGATTGTCTTTCAACCTTGAAAAAAAAAAATGAAATTGCTGTAGGAAATAGTTTTTAAAGACGGGACGTGGCCGTCCGCGGCAGGGGTGGCTCAGGGGGGTGAAGGCCATAGCCGAATCCCGCCTGATAACCCCGGGTTCTCTGACTTTAATAGCGGAAGATCGTGCCAGTTGGAAGTCCTTGATTGCTTCCCCCACCCCGCGACCCTAACGGATAAGCGGGTCCATGAAAAAGAAAAGAAAAGAATTTTTAAACCCCGTGTCAACTGCCATCTGTCTCTAAGAGAGACATTTTGTAGTTGGTCTGGCATAAGGGGCTTACATCCAGGGAGCAGACCAGTGTCTCAACCCCAGGGAAGGAATGGAAGGATGCGACTGAAAAAAGAAAATAAATAGTTTTTAATTTTTTAGTTGTTTGACAGGCTCACTAGTCGAAAATGGCCCTGATTATGGCGCCTTTTTATTAATTTAAAAAACCGTAAATAGCCTCTAAACTACTAAGGGACCAATTAAATTACGATATTAAAATTATTTGCTGTTAAAAAAAGTGTGTTTTATTTGATTTTAGAACAGGCATGTCAACACGAGGCCCGCTTAACAGTTTTAAAATTTTTTTGATAAAATATGTTAATTTATTATTTAAAAGTAAATGCTATTTTTATTTGTGTGCGGTTGCAATTATTATAGTTCGGTTTACAAGAACATGTCCAGAGTCCATGTGTCCAGACAAAAAAACGAATCCAATAAATATATAACATAATATTATATAATAATACAGTGGTGTATTTAATTCGTTCTGTGATCATCGTCGTATGTCAAAAAAATCGTATCCTAAAGCGGCGGGAAGAAAGCTGAACGAACGTTTTCCCATTTAGGGATCACCTATGCAATTATCGCACATCTCAAGTTCGTATCTCACATTTTTCGTCGTATGTTGAGGTATAGATTTTAGAATATTTCATGATGCATCTCAAAAAACTCGTATGTTAGAACATTCGTATTTCAACCTTAGTACATGCAGACATATGTGGACCCATGGAAGAAGTGTCAGTAGGAGGGTCTAGATATTTTTTGATATTGAAGGATGATTACAGTCATTACAGAACAATTTATTTCTTAAAAAACAAAAGTCAAGCTGGCAATACAATAATTCAGTACCTGGAGCTGGTTGAAAATCAACTAGGACGAAGAATTAAAATAATAAGAACAGACAATGGTCTAGAAATGACAAGTAACACAATAACAAAATATCTGGCAGATAAAGGAATCATACATCAGAAGTCTTGTCCTTATACACCTCAACAAAATGGTAGGATCGAAATTGAAAATAGAATACTAATAGAGTCAGCCAGAACAATGTTACAAGCAAAGAATCTTAGTAAAAAACTATGGGCTGAAGCATTGTTTACTGCAAACTACATATTGAATAGAACAGGAAGAAGCTGTGAAAAAGATAAGACACCTTATGAAGTATGGTGGAATAAAAGGCCAAACATAAGATTCTTTAAAATTTTTGGAACAAAAGCTTATGTACTAGAGAACAAAAATATTAGGAAAAAGTGGGACAAAAAAGGAAAGGAAGGTATATTTGTAGGATATGATGATGAGTACAAAGGCTACAGAATTTATTACCCAGAAGAAAACAGAATACAGATTTCAAGGAATGTTATATTTGAAAGAGAAAACAGTGAAGAAGAAATAAATGAAAGGAGAAGAGAAGAAAATACAATAAGAGATGAAGAAGATGAAAATGACTTAATTGAGAGTAACATAGAAATAGAAGATGAGAATGAATTAATAGAAAATGAAGAAGAAGAGAATTATGAACAATTCAATTATGATGATGAATGTGAAGAAGAAAATAATGTATTTTGCATGGTGTCAAATAATGTGAATGATCCAATAAGTGTAGAAGAAGCTCTGAAATATGAAAAATGGCGAAAAGCAATGGAAGAAGAGATAGACGCACATAAAAAAATTGAATACTTGGACAGAATGTGAACCACCTGAAGATGCATGTATAATTGATACAAAATAGATATTTAAAACAAAAAAAGATGGATCAAAAAAGGCTAGATTAGTTGCAAGAGGTTTTCAAGAATTTGATTCTCATGATCAATATGCACCAGTAGCCAGAATGTCAACCTTAACACTAGAACGGCCGGGAATTGGAGATCCCTAGAACGGCCAGGAGGTGTCATTTTGATACCTTCATGGTTTTGTTTGTAAAAACATAAATTTTGAAATTAATTTTTTTGACTTACCGTAATATTTCTTCACGCACACTTCTTACAGAGTTTGACAATTTTCTGGGTGCATTTACCACAAGCAGCTCTTGCACAAGTACCGCAAACGTAAGATGTCAAGTTTTTGCATCCGGTTATTTGACATTTCCTGCGTTTCTTAGGTGGACCAGATGGCCCGGGTACTTCATATTCTTCCTGAGAACTTTGTTCTTTCCCACACAATTCCCTAACTAATTCTCACATAAATGATTTTCTTGTAATCTTTGTCTTGTTACTTTCGCGATAAAGGACCCATGCATTGAGGGCCGCCATATCCAACAAATTATAAAAAACATGCATGGGCCACCTCCTGGTACTGGCTTTAGTACTGTATTTTCTACACATCTGATCCACCACATCCACCCCATACTTTGTTTCATTATAGAAATTTACAGTTTCGGGTTTTTTCTTGTCATCTGAAGCTACTGCAACCTCCCTGTGGTTCCTGCCTCTTCTCCTCTGTTCAAACTTCTTTGAAATGGTAGTTGATGTATCTTCCCCAATACACAGTCTTTACAGAAATAATCCTTATCAATAAACTTAATATCAAAACTTTTTAGTATTTCCCTAACTTGTTTGAGATTTTGATGACCAAGCTTCTTATGCCATATCTCTACTCCTTCTACTGATTTGTCTTTATAGCCTAATAAAGTATTATGTGTGCTTACTCTCGTATTACACTCATTTTTTTATTAGTTTACTTTTAACTTTATACATTCCATTCTCCCTAAATCCCATCAAAATTTGTTGTTGATCCTTATTCATATAACATTTTCCATCTTGAAATGATATAATACATCCCTTTTCTTCTAATTTTGCAACAGAAAGCAGGTTAAATGTTACTTCTTCAACAATTAATACTTCGGTAAGAGTAATTCTTGTTCTAGACTCATTAAAACAAATATCAAATGTCACTTCCCCTTTTTCTTTTGCCAGTAAGTAAGACCCTGTTTTTGCCAAATATACTCTATTAGGTTTTTCAAGTTTACTTCTATTCTTAACAAATGTTCCTTCCTTTACCAAATGACCTGATGCACCTGAATCAATCACCCATTCCCAGACAATCATCATTCATACTTACAAAATTATTATTAATTTTATTACAACTGAAAGTAAATGTGTGAGAAAAATCTGTAGAAGCTAGATTTGCAGTTCGAACTTGTTGTGTTGATTCCCGGCCTTTTGTGTGTGGTCTATAGGCTCCTTCTCCTTTCCTCCAGCACTCCGACTTTTTGTGTCCAACCCTCCCGCAGTTATAGCATGCTTGGTTGAATTTTCTGTTGTTGAATTCCTTTCTTTTAGTTATTAGAGCTATGTTTGGATCAGAATTTTTCTTGTTATTCATTCTTCCCTTGTTAGCTTCCTCGTATTCTTCTATCCTTATCCTGATGTACTCCATATCAAGTTCTTTTATTGTTAACGTTTGTAGATTTGTTGTTATTGTGTCATAATGTGTTGGCATAGTCATAAGGAATTTTATAATACGTCCTTCTTCGTCGATATGTTCACCAGCTTGTCTTAATTCTCGCGTTATCTTGTCGAATCTTGAGCAGTAAGTTTGAAAGTCCTCTTCGTTTGGTTTGTATTTCATGTTATGCAGTTCTTTAGTTAGATTCATTCTTTTTGTTACTGTTTTTATTTTATAACGATTTTCCAGTGTTTTCCATATATCAAACGCTGTCGTTTTTTCTTTAATCATTTCAAGGTGCTCATCGTCGATTCTTTGTATAATATGATTTTTACATTTTTTATCTTTTTGAATTATGGCATCCCACGCTTTCCTCTTTTCTTTCTTTTGACTACTAGTGTCTTCTTTCTGTACCTCATAGTTTTCTTTTAATGTCGTTAAATCTTGTTCGATATACTCCAGTAACGAATTTTCATCTAGAAGTATTTTCATCCTAAAAGCCCAATTATCAAAGTTTTTTCCGTCGAGGATTGGTATCCTCACGTGGTCACTTAATATCTTTTCTTCCATATTCCTAATTATTGTACTTTATTTCTTATTAACTTACTACAGAGTGACCTGGGCCCATAACCTGTGAATGGATGGCACAATTCCAGCTTTAAATAAAACGCAAACTGTTTTAACTTTACTTTATTCTTTTAATTCTGTAACAATCAACTCTATATCTTTTTAACCTCCATTTTTCTCCATAGAATAATATAATATGTTTTCTTATTTTCACAACATCTTTTTCATTCACAACATTCTCACAACTTCACACATTCACAATATGACTCGTACGTATATTCCATAGAGTATGTTAACACGTTGTTGTTTTTGTCGTTGTATATGTAAGCTTGATTCTTGTATTAGATACGTTTTTGGTTGATATAACTTTACGGATATAATTTGTTTATGATCTTAGTCTATTTATTTACTAACTAAAAAGTTGACTTCGACAGAATTTCAAGGATTTAATAAAATCATTTCTTGAGTTAGTACCACTGTAAAGTCGTGAGTCACGTTTAACTATTATCGTAGTTGGGGAAAATGGCAAAAACGGAAGGTTTTTCACTGCTTTTCAACGAAGTAATGCCATTCTTTGAATGACAATGTTTCTATGAATTCGATTCGTTTTGTGCGTATCACTTTTTGCAGTGTTGAGTGATCAGTTAAAAATGTAAAAGTATGTAGCTCGTTAAAACCAAAAAATTGTATTTAGTGCATATAGGTTAACGATGAGCGGCCACGAAAGTTTACATAATATGATTCTTTTGTAAAATAAATACAGCATGAACATTTTTACAAAAAACATGGTAAAACTTGTTATACTGGGTTTAAATTGTCGAAATTGTGACACGTTTCAAATAAAAATTGATGCTAATTGAATTGTAAAACTGAAATGGAAATGTTCAACGTCAAAAAGGATCCACGACACAAATTAAAAATTAAAAAACTATGCATTATATTTATTATAATCAGTTTCATGGGAACGATCATTTTCGTTTCCAGAGTTTCTGAAAATGAAGTTTTAGATGTTTCACCAGAAGCAGTTAAGCTTTTTAGGAATGGGGGTATAACTATATTTGCTATCACCCCTACATACTCAAGACCGGTTCAAAAGGCAGAGCTTACAAGGTATAATATTTGAAATAATTTCGGTCGCCATGTTTTCACTACAAACTGACCAACCATTCTGGTGTTAATGTTTAGGTTATCTCATACTTTCAAATTGGTGCCTAACCTACATTGGATTGTGGTGGAAGATGCTCTTAAATCAACACTACTTGTTACAAAACTTTTGGAAAATTCAGCAATCCCCTATACCCATTTGATAAAAGCTACTCCATCATCGTGGAAAATAAAAGATAATGTAAGTGCATATTGTTACAAGTGAACACTTAGTTTTCAGTGGACTTGTAATGTTTGAGTCACAAAGTTTATGATATAATGCATAATTTCATTCTTGTTATTTATTTTTTGGAAATTGAAGACATTTGTTGTGGTATTTGTGGATAATATACAAGTCAATAATGGGGAGATGCATGCTTGAGTTGTCAAATTGCCTGTCTTGAAATGGAGAGTTGAAACCTTTTTTATACCCATACCGTGAGTTATGCCCAAGGATTTCAAATGGTATTAAAACACAGTTGTTAAATCAATTCACTAATGAAGTGGTCTCTGTAATGTTTTTTTCATATGTTTATAATAAAATTTGTAGTTCTTAATACTTATCCACTACATTTGTTTCCATCCTTTTATTGAAATAAAAACAATAAATCTTTTTTTTTAATATGATTAATGAATATATATAACTTTAACTGTCTAAATAATTATGTTATTCATAAATAGAGAAATTTTTAATCTCATTTAAAACTGAATTTAGGAAGGAAGATGGACCAAACCACGAGGTGTATTACAAAGAAACACTGCTCTTAGTTGGATTAGGAAAAATTTTTCAACTCAAGACTCAGGTGTCATTTATTTTGCTGATGATGACAACACCTACAGCCTAGAATTATTTGAGGAGGTAATTTTGTTAATTGTTATTTTTTTGCAGTTATCCTTCATTGTATAAGGTTTTTTCCACCAAAGTCTGGAGATAAATAAATGTTCATCTTTCTTCAGACTGTTTCATTCTGACTACTTACAACAGTAGGAGCTTTGGTGAAACAGCATTGATATTAATTCAGTTGTTTTCAATAATATTTCTGTGAGTGGTTGCCGAAAGAACCATCTACTTCAAGTCAAAGAAATGTTAACTTCTCCAGGCTTTGATGCGGGTGGTGATAAACTGTAAAGTATGTTGTGTTTACATTCCCGAAATAAAAAAAATGAATGAGTAGACATTTATGAAATATCACTATAATTCCTTTCAGATCAGAATGATAATCATTAAGTTGGATACCATCATTCAAGACCCCTTTATATGTCTCATTACCTTTTTATACTTTCTTACTATCAACTTGAATTACTTATTATTTTTAATAATTACTTATAATTTTATTGTTTTAGATGAGAAAGACCAAAAGGGTATCAGTTTGGCCCGTTGGTCTTGTAGGAGGTCTTTTTGTTGAAAAGCCATTAGTAGAAGAAGGTAAAGTTGTTGGGTTTAATTCAGCTTGGCGTCCGGAAAGAAAATTTCCAATCGACATGGCAGGATTTGCCGTTTCACTCAGACATTTCCTGAGCAAGCCAGAGGCGAAATTTTCTTACAGTTCCGAAGGAGGTTTTCAAGAAACCGATTTCTTGAGTTTACTCACAACTCGAGAGGAATTAGAGCCCATGGCTGCCAACTGCACTAAGGTACATTGTATTAAAATTAAGTTAAATTTGTCTCATCAAACTGGAAGTGTTGTTCTGAGTTCTTAGGTTATTATGTCATGTCAGAACTTTGGAACGATACATTATTGTTCGGAGCAAGCCAAACGGTGAAAACCTTGAACACTAGATTGATTCCCCTGAGTCTCATCTAAGAAGGTGATGATAATCAGAAAAGGTGGAAACACTTCCTATGATTTTCGAGATTGGAGTCCGTTTATTGAATAAAATTGGCCAGTATTTATATTCTGAGAAGGGTTTACAAACTTATCTTTTGAATGGCTCATCCGGCCGCCTTGTTGTGGAATTTACCCTTATTTTTCTAGAATGATCTTGGCTTTTGTCCGGATGGGTCACCTTATAATAATGTAATTAATTCCATTGCTTTATAGTCGCGGGTATCATAAAAATGAATAAATTTTGCGTTCCTATGTCATCGCATTAGTCGCAGGTTCAAATAATGACACTAAATAAACAATGTTTCACTCGAAATGAATTTTGCAATCGAAATCGCCGATATGTTGAAATTATTTTTTTAAAAATTGGGTCAGACACGGCGTTCAAAATTAAATGAACTCGCAGTTTAAGTTTCTCCCATGTAATCATTGTATGTGTTCAAGAAACAATTCATTTTTTGAGTTTATTCTCCCAAACTTTCGTGGTATGGACACTAATTTTTTAAAACATTGTTTTTTAGATTCTAGTTTGGCACACAAGAAGTGAAAAACCAACTTTAGTGTACGAAGATCAGTTGCGCAGAAAGGGTCTCAAACCGTCCAATTACGGAATGGAAGATTAATAGTTTCTGTTTAATTTTTTTCACCCAGCTTTGAAAAACTCCGGCAGCCATTGTTTAAGAAATTGAAAGTTCACAACCTTGTTCAGTCAACAAGTAACCTTTAACATAATATACCTATCTCATAATAAAAATAATAATAATAATAATAATTTCAACTCAAACAAAAGTCGCTCTTGCAAATAGGACTGGAAATTACTTGAAACTGCGTGGTCCAAATCTTCAGAAAGGAGCCATTTTCACAGGATTATAATTATTTGTTAGTCAAACAAGTCACCCTTTAGTGAGCCTTTTTCAAATTGAGGCTTTTTTTTTCAAATTAGTAATAATTAATAGTAGATTGAAATGATTAAATCCATAATTGAAACTCTGGCTAGCTGTCAATATATATGTCCTTTAGCTCTATCAAATTTTAGTAAGCAGGCAGCTTTGTTTAAATTTGTTTATTGACCTGTAAACAGTTATATTGAATCACTCTTTTTTTGACAATATTTAATTATTAAATGCAAGATTTTTTTGTTGGTGTCTGTGATATTACTAAAAATAAACGTATAATTGTAATGCGAAATTTTAAAATCGTATTTTTCTAATTAATTTCTTGAAATTTACAGGAATAAAAAAGTAAGTTTGCATAAAAATATACTTCAAGATCTAAAGCTGTTGTAAGATTTTTGCATTTATAAATAATATTTTACAAAATCAGTGATAACCAGTGCCTTTCATGAATTTGGGTTGTTGGGGAACCTAAAAGTATACGTCGAGTATTGCTTTAGTCGTTCTTTTATTTTCCATGGCCCATGGTTTTTGGACTTGTTCACGGGATGAAGAACTCGTTTTGTTATTACCCTGTTCATTTTTTAAAATATTGAGTTAATAGTTTCTTTTCTCAATTTAACAACGGTCTAATGCCTTGACCTCCCAAAAATAACCCAGCCCTCTTGATATGAGTTTGTCGTATTAAATTTGCTACGAGGCAAAATTTCGCGATTATCAGCCTTTACGTTGAAAATTCTTCCACTCTTTTTTCCTATTTAGTGGCTTTCAGGTGACTAGACCTTGTAAAAAAATTGAATCTTCAACATCCCTTAATTTATTGCACTTAACATTTATGTGCCACTAATCATATCTATTTTCTCGCTATAAAAAATAATGGTGTTTAAAAAAATTTTTTTACATACAATTTTAAAAAATTTCGATTGCTCAGCTGATTGTCAGGGTTGAACCCAATGTGTTCTGTTATATATCCATTCATTATTGTTTGATAATTCAAAATTTTGAGTTTTATCAAAAATGAAGAAAAAGACTGGTTTAAAATTAATTTCCAGATGAAGAATTTTACAGTTATTCGCTATTCATCAAAAATTAGATTAGTTCAAATATTTCCCGCCAGAGAAGAGGAAATAATATGGTGGCTGTTTATTTTTCTACGTTGCGTTCTTGACATTATTAATTTAAAATACATCATTTCGTGCACGTTTCTTCGTATGTGTGGGTTAGTAGCTTTAGAAGGATTTAGTTTTAATGTCGTACAGGGTTGTGGAAGACTTTCGTTACTTTCAAATCAGAAATTGTGATTTCACCTGTTTCCATCATACTTGTGAGAAGACGTTCTTGGAAAATTAAAATGAACCCTGTATACTGTCTGTCATCCACATTTTGTTGTCAAAACATTTAAAAGTGATTTAAATTTTTAAATTAATTTTTTATTTTAGATAGTCTGTGCATAATTTCATTATTCCAGATGTAAAACATGTTTTGTTTGGTGAAAAATTCAGTATTTGGCGTTTTTAAAAAATATATTTTAGCCGCCAGTGCGGTTAAAAAGACCCAAAAAGTCGTTGGTTTCCATCTATAAATGAAAAAAAAAAATTTCTTAGATGATAATAATAGTGTTTACTAAATTATACAGCCAATACTCAGGCTTAAAGTTGGCCTTTATAAAGATTTGATTTTTCTCACTTTTGCTTTTAGTTTAATAAATATTATTTTTCATTTTCAGATGTATGACCTAAAAAATGTTTTCAAAAAAGGAAAAGAAACCTCAGATATCACCACCCATTAATTTTGAACATCGAGTGCACACTGGCTTTGACAAGAGAGAAGGAAAATATGTTGGCCTTCCATTGCAATGGGCTAGTATTGTGGGCAACAATCAAGTATTAAAAAGTAGTAACAGACCATTGCCATTAGTTGACCCTTCAGAGATAACCCCTACTGAAATTTTAGACCTAAAGGTTAGTTAAACAATTTATATCAAGTAAAATTAGCTGTTAATAACAGTTAAATGTAATTTTGTAAATGATGGCTTAAAGTTAATACTGTTTTTTTCCATTGAACGAAATTTTTATATATTTCTACAATTTTTCTCTGAGTTCATCATTTCATAATGAATTTCATTTTTATATGAATTAATTGTGTTAATTAAGTAAATTGAACTTGTGTTTTGTTGAGACTTTCTTTTTTTTGCAGACCATTGTACGGGGTGATCACAGAGTAAATTCAGTTGGAATCATTGATGGTGTACAAAATGGAATCCCAAAAACTTCAAGTGTTGCTAGAAGTAACAGCCTCAGATCTTCAAGCCCTCCAAGGTTTAGACGCAGTGATTTTCGTAACAACACTAATTTGCCACCTTCTGTACCAGAGGGAGAAATACTGAATTCATACATTCCATTACCGTAATACCCAAATTCAAGGAAAGATTTCAGCTATGTAAGAAATTCTTTTATTTAAAAAAATGTTCTTTCATACCTTTGTAAGATGTTTCTCAATCCTTATTTTCCCTTTTTTGGCAATTGTATTTAAAGTGAAATTCATGTTTAGGTAAACAGACCAGCTCAGCAAGATTGGATTGGAGGAAGTATGATGACACAAACATCTCATAGTCAGACAATGGCTAATTCAAGTCCTCTACCGAATCACGGCACGCCAAGTTCAAGTTCAGATGCCGTTGATTATCCTAAGGGAAATGCCTACCACACTCATCCTCATTTAAATGGAAAACCTGCCCAGGTTTTTAATTTTAATACTAATTTTTTTAGCCTTTTTGGGGGAATTCAGCTTTCGTAAATATTGCTGAAACAAAAATATAAATTTAAAGGCGAGAAACTTCACTTTTAATGCGAAAAGTGCGTTAATAATAAATTTTGTTTTGTGATTTCCTTGTTTTCTTTAGATGGGACACTCGCATCCCACTGGGGAATTGGGTCATCCAAGTTATGGGTCGTATTTAACTGGAGGACCTTCTAAATCTACTCAGCACTCACAACAACCCAATCTTGCTTCTAAATCTATAATGCGACCTGTATCTCAGCAGTCTATTGTTAGAACATCTCTTGTTCATAATAAGGTAATAGATGTTGAAATCTATCTTTCTAAAAAATGAATCATGGGTGTATTGTTTAGTATGTCCGAAGAAATTGTCGATTATTTCAAAACAAACTTAGACGTGTTCCGAATATTTCGACTTTTATAAAATTGATGTCACTTTAGACATAACGCGGGAACAAAACACGCACTAGGTAATCACGACAAATGTTTTGTATTAGCGACTACATCAGGGGTGAGGAACGTAAACGTAAGCGTACAATTTGTAAAGGCTTTTTAATCAGCGGACCAATTTAAATTTTTAAAATTTTTTGGTGGGCTGCAAATAAAGTAGGAACTAAAGCAGGAGGGCTGCACAAATTTGTAGGAAAAGTTAATTTAGAATAAAAACTCTAATATTACCTTTTTGATAATAATATTGCTTTCACGCCTTTCAAGAAACACAGGATTGCTAAAATTGCTAGTTAACAGCTTACCAGTCTGATTGTGTGACAAAAGCAAACACAAAAAAACCAGAGACGTGGCGCGTTCGTGTTGCATGTTTGACGCCGCGTATTGCAGTCGCCTACTAATGAATAACTCGTCACAAGAAGTTGTTTCGGTTTAATATGTACGTCCATTTTATTGTAATTAATTTTACAACAATATATTGATTAGAGAAAGACGATAAAATAAATTCAATTTTAGAAATGCTTGGCAGGCCGCGTGTTGCTCATCACTGGACTACATGATAGTTTAGTTATTCAAGTTTAAGGTTGATATTGTAATTTTGATTTATCAAGATGTGAAAACTGAAAGGAAAAAACTGATGATGAAAACTGTTTTTCTTTAAATTGCATAGGACCTAGTGAATGCACAAGAGCAGAAATCCGTTGTTGGAGCCCAAAACTCAAACGCTCTTTCACAGTTGCCTTCCGATCAAAACCAAAACATTAACAAGTCAAATTCTGTCGGGTACTCAGTCGGACAAACACCAAAACAAAGTAATACGGAAGGAAAACATCATCACGATCAGCAAAGGCTTACTCATGAGCAGGTGCTGATTTATTACCTTCTCTTTTTTTAGGCAGTTTGCTTTTAATGTACGAGCTAATTTAAATAAGTTCTGAGATAAATAGTAAAAAATTTATTTTGATTACGTACATTTAGTTCCGAGCGGCCTTACAAATGGTGGTCAGTAACGGTGACCCAAGAGATAATTTGGAAGAGTTCATGAAAATTGGTGAAGGGTCTACAGGTACCGTGTGCATTGCCTATGACAAGTCAACTAATAGACAAGTCGCTGTGAAGAAAATGGATCTAAGGAAACAACAGAGGAGGGAGTTGCTCTTTAATGAGGTGAGTACTTTCATAAAAATAAAAAGAAGTTGAGTCGATTTAGGCGGGAAGATTAGGTTTCGAAAATGTCCTGATCCAAAGAGCTTTTGGGAAAATTGCAAATAAAATATATTTCGCTCAATCATTGAAACTTGAAAGATAACTTGAATGACGCAGTCTTTTTGAATGAACTTAATTTATAGTGGTAGCTCAGTATTAGTTCACATTGAAATACGTCCAAATTATTCCTCCCTCCCGAGTCTTCCTCTTGGTCGACTTCGGTTTTTCACATAACATATATATAGTTATCATTATGCATGACTATACTAATTACAACAATTATACATATAAAATTATGCTAACTAATGTAATTAGGTTGTCATTATGCGGGACTACCACCATCCTCATATAGTTGAAATGTACGACAGCTTCTTGGTGAACGATGAGCTGTGGGTCGTCATGGAATATTTAGAAGGAGGAGCTCTGACTGATATCGTAACTCATGCCAGAATGGATGAAGAACAAATTGCGACGGTTTGTAAGCAGTGCCTCAGAGCTTTGGCCTACCTCCACTCCCAGGGTGTTATTCATCGTGATATAAAAAGTGATTCAATTTTGTTAGCAGCGGATGGAAGGGTTAGTAAGAAACGAGACTATAGCCATAACATTTGAGGTGAATAGCTGCTATATTTAATTTGTCTTTGGGATCAGGTCAAACTATCAGATTTCGGATTTTGCGCTCAAGTCTCTCAAGAATTGCCTAGGAGGAAGTCTCTCGTCGGAACTCCGTACTGGATGTCTCCTGAAGTAATATCAAGGTTGCCATACGGTCCCGAAGTTGATATTTGGTCTCTAGGTGAGTACAGAATTTTTTGGATATTTCAAAATAAAGGCCTAATTTGTTTAAATCATACTTCTGAGAGAGTTAAAAAATTTATTGTGGTCTGGAAACTTGTATTCCAAGGCTTTTAGAAAATGATGTTTATTAAAATTTGAAGTCAGAATGGTTTTATTAGTATTTCGATTTCGATTTGTTAATATCGAACCTGAGTAAGATTAAGATGGTACACAAACCACCTTTATATTGGATTATATTTGTTTAGTTATTTTTTAATGGTTCGTGAAAAAATTAATGAAAGACAATGTGTAGTATTCGTTGCCGCTTTTTTGTTATTTGAATTTTTGGTTTTAGATAAAATTAATTTTATTTATGGTGTTCTGGTTATAGGCATAATGGTTATAGAAATGGTCGATGGAGAACCACCATTTTTCAATGAACCACCGCTCCAAGCCATGAGAAGAATACGAGACATGCCACCTCCCAAACTGAAAAATTCAAATAAGGTATTTTAAATATTGACATTTTGTACGTAAACAAGCTCGTAGACCCAGACACCCATGTAGAAGAAAATTTGATTATACTCTTAAGCAACCTCGATGCAGAAAAAATTAAAAATATCTATATGTATATGGCACAGGCGCTAAAACTAAGGAGCCTTGTATGAATAAGTAGTGTGATTACTGTAGAGACTCGATTATGTTGTATATTTTCGTTTTCTATTTTGTGTAAATATCTTACTGTGCTCCTTAGAAACTTCCCAAATGTTATTTCTTTTTGTAAATTTTACACTGTTTCACAATTTATATATTTTTTATACATCTGTTTTTTGTTGATTGTAAAAAGAGACCCAACAATTACAATAATAATAATAATAATAATAATATTATTATTATTATTATTGACATTTTGTTATTTAAATTTAACCGTAGAAAGTCACGATAGTAAATTTAACAATTATATTATCTCATCTGTATAATAATAATAATAATAATAATAATAATAATAAAATGGACTGCCAATGAGCTCCAGTGTTTGGATAGAGCAACCAGAAAGACCCTCAACATGAATCGTAGCCTCCACCCGAGGTCCTCCGTGCAAAGGCTGTATCTGCCCCGTGCGCAGGGGGGACGAGGGCTATTGAGTTTTGAATGTCTCCATGACCGGGTTGTCCTGGGTTTTGCCGAGCGTGTGCTCCGTGGTGGGGACGTTCTGCTGCAATTCGCAGCAGAACACGAGTTTCGAGAAAAGGGGGCTTTTCTTTTTAAGGCAGCCAGCAGGGCGGCGGAGAAACTGGGCCTGCACGAGCTCATCCCCGACCGATCGAGGTTGGGCCTGTCCTTCGAAGAAGGAGGAAGGGCCCAGCTGACTCGGTCGGTGAGGCGGGCAGAGGAGGCGAAGCTCATGGAGGAGCACATCCAGAAAAACCTCCATTCTGTTTTCTTTAGGCACGTGCGACAAGAACAACTATCTGGACAATTAACCTTCTCCTTCTTGAAAAGTGCAGGTCTCAGGGCGGAAACGGAGGGTTTCTTGATGGCCGCTCAGGACGGGGTATGCAGCACGCTCGTGTACCGGAGGGCTATCCTCAAGGAGGAGGTCGCCTCGACGGATTGCAGGGCGTGCGGTACCCGCCCTGAGACGGTCATGCATCTGTTGTCGGCTTGTCCTTCTTATGCCAGGTCTCTGTACATTGCGAGACACAAAGCCGCTCTCCCGGTTTTGTATTTTACACCTACGGCACCATTACGGAATAGATGCCAAGCCGATTCTGCCTTACAACCCCCAATATTGAGGACGTTGTGGGAAATGAGAGGTACACTATTTACTGGAACTACTCATTTCCCACAATGCGGGTTCTCGAACCCGCGAAGCCCGATGTCGTGGTGAGGACCGATCTGAAAAAATAATTTATGTCGTCGAATTCTCCTGTCCCGCCGAAACTAATATAGTTACGAAGGACAGGGAGAACACGAACAAGTATCGGGACCTCATCGTCGACGTCGGGCAGCAGTATCCGTAACACCGGGTGAAATTGGTCGTCCTCATCATCGGCTGCCGGGGTGGCATGAAAGCTGGCTTCCTGGGCGAAGCCCACTCCAAAGGGAAGAGCGAAGGGAGTGAAGACGGCGAAGAGCAACCGAGTAAAAATTTGATTTTTAAAATAATAATAATAATAATAATAATTTTGTTTTTGTTTTGATCAGTTGGCACGTTTTTTTAATAAATAAGTATATAACCACTAAGAAGTGGAATATTTTTTTTTAATGAAGACAATTTAATTGCTTCGCAGGTTTCCCCTAGACTGCAAGGTTTCTTGGAAAGAATGTTGGTTAGAGATTCTGGGCAAAGAGCAACAGCTGCCGAATTATTACAACATCCGTTTTTGAGGCAAGCAGGACCGCCCGCGCTTTTGGTTCCCCTAATGAGAGGGTCTAGGCACAGCAATTGTTAAATACAGGGCTTTTTTCTTTACAAATAATAATAGTTTTGTATATCGAAATCAAATATGCAAATTATGCAAATCCAGGCTGCAGTTTTGTTTTGTAAAGTGAACAAAGGTAAATAATTGGTTTTGAACCTATTATTTGTAAAACGCTTTTTATATTGCGATAGAAATAATGGATCCGAACGTACCTACCGCTGTTGTTGCTTATTATTAATTAATTGATTAACTCCGAACTTAATTTAAGAATAATTTATAAAAAGATATCAAAGCATAGACTTTTTATGAAATTATCTCAATGCCCTCCACTTATTTATATTGCATTTTTATAAAATCAGTATTATTAGTTCCCAATGAGTATTTTTTAATGTTCAAAAAGCCTAAAGGTGTTTGTGTTTAAATAAAATGAAAGTGGGACTGGTAAATGTGTAGATCATCGAAAGGTTTTAATTTTTCCCCTTATGAATGAACATTTATTAGTATTTCGATTTCGATTTGTTAATATCGAGCCTGAGTAGGATTGAGGTGGTAAACGAAACACAGAGTAAACGATGAAACACTTCTAAGATTTGTAAAGTAAAAAAACAAACAAAAAACTAAAAATTTGACGATTTAAAAAGATTTTAAATATTTTACAAAGTGTTAAACTAGAAGGAAAAAAATTTTGATGGCTGAGTTATGGACTTTGTCTTCTCTTTTTTACTTTCCTAATTTGTTAAATTGGTGAAATAGTAAATTTGCCTCTAAAAGTTCTGTCCTTCCAAATGAAAATCCTAATTGTGTTAATTAATATTTATATTAGAAATTGTCATCAGTCTAAATAAATTTACCAATGTTATTTGGTTCTAAAGTCGCATTTAAAAGTTATAACCTCAGAAACAAATTCTGAGTCTTAAAGCGACTTAATTTTTTTGTTAGGCTATTTTTGATAAACATTTTTTTCAACGTTTTTTTGTTTATAATTTAATGTAATTTTATTTATTATTGTATGATAATACAGGGGACAAGTAAAATAATAGAAATCACTCCTGATTCGTTTTAGGCGTATCATCATCATTATTATTATTAACGTAGGTATGAGAATATTGGATAGGTGAAAGTACCGATGATCGGTTTGACAGTAGCGAAAACATTTAAATTGTATATTAAAAATGAGGAGTATGAAACACCTCAATTTTTTTTTTAGTGGCTGTTTATTATTTTAATTGCAGTTGGCCGCCATGTTGTCAAAAATTTGAATAGGCGCTAAAATGCGTCTAGTCGAGAGACGGTAAAATATAGCTAAGATTTTTATTGTAATTTTTTTCTATGAAAAAAGTTTTATTTTATTTCGTGTCAATAATTTAATTAGGAATTACTTGCTTTGAAATGTTATTAAAGTGACAGACATTCCCAAAGAAGTTGGAGATTTGAAAAAGAATTATTTTATTTTGCTTTCTATAAATGGCCTTTCTTTTTGTTTGCGTAAGAAATAGTGCTTTTGTTTTACATAAGTCCTTTGCCATTTTTTTGCTTTGTTCTTCTGAAACTCTCTTAATTTGGGGTTCATTACTTTTGTTGAGTTTTTCATAACTGATACAAGACAAGCTTTTGCATTTATTGTCATTGACGTATTGGGCCCGTGGGGAAGAGGCGTTCAGCGTTTGCACAAAGAATAGTGATTTTTCACGAATTACTATTATAACCTCTTTTTAGCCTATTTGTTAAAAGAAGGATTGTAAAAATGAGGGCCTATTAAAAGGTTACACCGATGTATTCTTGTCTCTTGTTCACAAAACTATTTTTGAAATAATATTCTGAGAAATATAATTGACATAACTCTTTGTAGTTATTTGAGAGGTAAAATTTATAAACAGGACGGTAACTTAGTATAAGAATTTAAATATTTCCTCACCAGCTCAAAAGCCTTGGATAATAAAAATTTTGGGTATGTCTTGCAGGGGCTCGTCGTCCAAGCTTTAGTGATTCTCACGTGTTTATTGGCGTTTTGATTTTATTACAATGCCTTGCAAACACTGAAAACTCATATTTTCATTTTTTAGCCATATATAATTTGGAATTTTTAAATATCATTGACTGTGATTCGAAAGATCAGTGATTTACCTTATGGTCAGGACGTGTAAATGAGAAAATCGTTTGCCTTATTATGAAATAACACTAATAATCCCCTTATTGTAGTATAATTATTGTTCATTGTGCCTTCCGTGTAGAAAGCTTTGTGAGAAGAGAAAGTGGGCGATGTGCCTTATTTGTATTTTTATTGTGATTTCAAAGATTATGTGTTAGGTGTGTATACTTTCATACTTTATGTTCACATACTGAATTTGCTATATTTGAATTAAAGATAAAGTAATCGTTATAGCGGTGTTGTACTGTAGGTTTTTTAAGAGCGTCATACAGGGAGACTATAAATAAGGTAAACTCCCACCTTGATTATTGGCTAAAATGAGTTTTTTTTTCAATATTAAATCCTTGGTTTCAAACACTTTATTTATTTATTGATAAATCATCACGTCATTAACCAAAAAAATTAGCATTTAAATTTAATATGCCATTTTTATTCGTTTTATTATTATATTATTCATCGTATTTAATGTGTCAATTGATGTTGTAAAATGGTCTTTGTTACAATTAAATTCGGATAATTGGTTTTTAACAGTTGGCTGTTGCTATCACTTACCGTTTTTCATCTCCTAATCCCCACGCCCTTAATTATCATTCAAGTTGTTAAGCACAATAACTGAGAACTCTTCTCATCGTTAGCTTGATTGTCTTACCTACTTCTTATTTCACAAATATTAAATTAGGTGTCGTAGTCGAAAGTTAGGATTAATTTTGTTAAGGTAATATTTGTTGAAATAAAGGAAATTAGCTTTCTTGGGACGTTCCGGGGTATTTAAAGAAAAAATATTATACTTCCATATAATTCGCTTTATTCTTCGCAATAAATAAAACAACTGTCACTTCGAAAGATTTACATTTCGTTTGTGCTGTTTTAATGATTGCAAACATACCAAGTATCGCCTTCCTTTGCGATATAAAAACCAAGTGGCATTAATCAATCATATGTCTTTATACATAAAAAAAAATGACTAAAACGATGTAGTTATCTTCGTTAGTTGCTCGTGGAAAATCAATTTTCTCCAAATATACGGCATCAAAATTAATAATATGTAAATATTACAATTTGTGAGCACTCATCTAACTTGCTAATTCAGTTGTTGAGTCTTTAATTTTTTGACCCACCCCCATGTAAATTAATCGACAAATAACCTCCTATGCAGCTTCTTTTGTATACCAGACAGGACGCTTAAAATTTCCTAATAGAGGTAATTTTTTTCTGTAGAACAGACCAATGTTTTGGTCCCAGGAATTAGATAGTGGACATATACGAATCGTCTGATAAGAGTGTTGAATAACAAACCCATGTTTTCATAGCTGAATGTTCAACTTCTCGACTACTAGGTGACACCCAAGGTATGGTAAAGCAGCTAACTTATTTATGACTTAATCCTTAATCCAGTATTATATAAAACAGTTTTAAAACGGAAAAAACTTCGATGAAGTCTCGCGTGCAAGAGAGCATTTTCCACCATACTCTTCATTTCTGTAAATGCACAGGACCGCAAAAAAAACCCCTTTTTTAAAAGAATCTTTTTAAGATTTTTAAAATTCCTTTTTAGTTTTAAAGATTTCATGAAAATCACTGAGAGCAAAAAGGTAACTAATGAGTTCTGACATATTTGCTCTTCCCATAGATAAATTCAGAAGAAAAAATCCCCAATACTTCACTTGAATTTTCAAAATTCTGCAGAAAACCTCAATCCAGTGATTTGTTTAATACTCACATTTGTTCATTTTCATCAGTTTTGTTTACAGGATCAATTTCTTTACTGAGAAACTCTTCAACTGACACTGAATCTGAAGATTCAGGTAAAAGATGAATTTTCTCATTGGGACTTGGAGTTGAAGGCAAATTATCTGATCCTGAAGTTTCTGTTGGTGTATTTATCGTAATTAATGCAGAATCATTTTCCCTGAATGCTATACCTGTATCTGAGGGTGTTGAAGACTCAACTATTTGTTCCGATTCTTCAACAGGTACATTTGATGTTGAGTCTAGTATGGGCATTTCAGCCTCTACTGTCTCTGCTGCTTCACTTTCCTGAACTGGCAGATCTGAACTGGAATCAGCTGCAACTTCTGGTTCAACTGCTTCTTCTTTAGGTTCACTAACCATGGTATCAGGTAATGTTTCCTTGTTTGAACATCCCTTTTCTACTTCTTTAGGTGATAAGCTTGGAGTAGGTGGAATTAAGGTTGTGTCTGTTGTTTCTGTCTCCATTCCAGTCTCCTCAATCTGTATTGATTTTTCTTCAAAGTCACTTTTTTCTTCTGTACTTGAAAAAATTGTTCCATTTTCATACTTTTCTATGAGATCTTTAACAGAAGTACACTGTAATGAAGAATCTTCTGGTTCATTGTTCTGTAATATTTCTGTATTATTTTCTTCCTCTATCTGCTCAAAGTCTTCTATTTCCTCTTCTTCTTCCTCTTCCTCCTCATCTTCATCATCATCTTCATCATCATCAATTAGTTGAGGATGACCACTGCAAAAAAAATTAAGAATTTATTAGCCAAAGCAGGACAATATCTTGGCAAACTATCAATTTTTTAACAATTCAAAATACTGAACTGAAAATATTCAACCATACAAAACTCTAATTTAATCTGTTTTCTTTAAAATTAAACCAAAAATAATAACTTTTGACAAAACAGAAAAGATTAGCTCAACAAATATTGATAAGTATAATGTTGATTGCAACTAAACGCACTATAAGTGGAGTAAATAAATTAAAGTACCTTTTTATTCTTTCTTCAATAGATTTTACTCTTTTTGGATGTTTAACGGTAACACAAACCCGGGGTGTAACTCCATTAACGAGATTGGTAGATGTGTCTTGAGGATTGGTGGACTCTCTTGAACCTGGTTCTCTTGTACTCACTACCCAAATGTTTTTTTCTATGGCACGCATAAATTTATCCACACGATTGTATTGTTTCCTAGGAGTTGTCAACAATTCTGATATTCGTTGTATTGTAAATGGGGCGCTCGAGAACGAGTCGAGTCGTTTGAGTAAACTATTTTTCATTGTTTCATAATTAAACGGGTCTACATTAGGACAACGCGGTATATCCATCACAGGACACATTTCATAAAATTCTGTAATAACATTTATTAATTTTTGCCGATACAAAGATTTAATCAAAGACCACTGGTAAACGGGATCTCCCGAAGCTGCAACATACAACAAATATTCTTCCAAATCATTCGGAATTTCTTTCGACTTTAACTTGGCGAACTCGTCTAATAAATTTAAAACCCCTTCAGGATTCTCCATTTGCACTATTTTTTATTTTTCTACGCCACTGAAAAAAAGTCTTCCGTTGCACAACTAAACCCGAAGAGACGCTTTCTTGTTTTAACATCAACACAGTTGTGATTTTAATATTAGTGACGTCATGATTTACAATACCTCGGTAAAAATTTTGACTTCTATTGAGTAAAAAAGGATTAGGTTCCCAACGGTAAAATGGAAATTACTTATCAAAGCAACAGTTTATAGTATAAATCTTCTTATCCTTGGTTTGAAACAGAACCCAGAGTTAATAAACAATAAAAACACCGACATGAACCCATAAACGTTAATAGAATCATAGTTTTGCTAAAACTTGCCGTAATAGAGTGACGTCATTAGGTCACGTGAGTTAAAAGAAAAATGGCTGACCGAGGAATGAGTTGAAAGTGCATCACAGTCATTTTTAGCTCAAAAATTATTATAACTTTCGTATGGTCAATGGTTTGAATGTCACTGTACCAAAATGGAGTCTCATACTCTTGAAGTCCTTCAGCAAGGAGTTTGGGCTTCTCTTACTGGAGGCTGGTTCTACGATTTTCGCCAAAATATTTTTTGTAACACTTTTCATTTGTATCTTTGGCTCTTTCTTTTGTGTTTTCCCTTTATCTTGCATTTGGTAATTATATTTTCATGTCCCTATTTATAAGTTCTCCTAATACAGTTGTTATCCTAAAATTTTTGCCTGGCAATTAGCAGTTTTTAATGAGATCTTGATGGTGTCGTGCAATATCAAAATTTTTTCAAGTTTTTATTTAAAACACTGGCGTGAACCTCTTAGTTCTTGCATTTTAAACACTTATGAGGCTTAGAAAGTTTAATACCTCTAGTTACGGTTGCTTTAGAATTTGATTTCATTTTCTAAAGATTCTCCAGTGAGAAACTAGTTATGTATTTTGTTCAAATTATAGGTTATTTTTACACTTGATAGTATTAGTAATCTGAATCCTTAAAATGCTTTGCTTTCTTGAAATATTCATTATTCTTGAAGAAGAACTTTCAATGTACTTATATTTTAGATAGTCCATCAATTATGTAGCATATGGGCATGTGTGTTATAAAGTTTATTAAAGATTTGCATGAACTGTTGTTTTTCAACCATCAGAGATGCTAATTGCTGTATTGTGGTTGGGACATTTAGAGTATTAAATTTTATATACATGAAAATGTTAACAAATTAATTTAAGCAAATGATGCTTAAAATATTTACAACTAGGTGTCAAATGCACAAGTCCTTTATAAGCATATGTTCGACATAAAATTTGCTAAAAAATTTGTAATTGTAATGTTAGGTTTAAAATAATGTAAAAAGCAATATTTGTAACCTTAAATTGATGTTTAAAAATACATGGTTATAGGTTTTTAATTTCAACCCATTATTATTGTGATCAAAAAAGTTCCACTACTTTATTTATTTATTTGCAGTATTGTACACCAAGCATTCTAGTCTACAGTTTTTATTGTGGCACAGTGGCTGTCCTTTTCACAATATTAAAATTATTGAATTATAGACTTCATAAAATGTTTGATAGTTCTGAATGCATCCAGGAGTCAGTTCCTGGTGAACACTTGCCTGAGAGTCAAAGAAAGTTGCCACAAGTCTTGAATACTAAAACAGAAAAGTAAGTATGAATTACAAATTTACCATTATATTCGTATTCTGAGTACAAGAATTTTGTTAAGGAATTCATATGAAGGTGCAATACACCACTACTTGAATTGATATGTACTTCTTGATTAAATTTATTTTATTTTTTAAGAAATCTAACATAAGTGGTCATTTCTTAGCTTCAAACTCTAAATATGGTTTCACTTTGTAAAACAAGAAGCCAACATTTAGCATCTTTCTGTATTTAAATGATGTTCTTTTTCTCTTTAAATTAATACGTAACTTGGTTACATACCATCATTAAACTATTATGAGTTACATTCTGTTTAAAATTCATTTTTCTTTTAGGGAAGATGAAGGTATTGAGCTACAGGTGCTGAATGGAAACAAAATAGGTGATAAAACTTTTAATGTTTCATTTTATGAGCAAACAGATGATGACAGTATCATTTCTCTGGAGTTAGAAGCTGCTTCAAGCACAATAGATCTAAAGGTAGATGTTCACAGGAAGAATAGTTCTGAAAGCTCAGAAGAACTGTCAGGAAAGTTAGTTAAGGAAATTATAACAAGTGGCATAAAAGAAGTAGAAGCTAGTTTACTAAAAGAATCTAGAATTGAAGCACAAGATTTGCCTCATTCCACTATGTGGTGTAAACATAGTCAGTCCATTAATAATAAGACAAGGTTGAAAACTGAAGAAATTAGAGGAATTCAAGATAATGATTTCATTTTTTCTCAAAGTGATTGCCATATAGCTAAATTCAGGAAAGAGAGCATGGAGGAATTGTCAGATGAATACAAAATGTCACAATCTGATTGTCACATATCAAATTTAAGGCAGAGAGCAACAGAACAACATGAAGTGAAAAACTGCACTGTTTCGTCCTCCGGGATTCCAAAACAGTTTAATGGTAGAACAGATAGTGTAAAGAAAAAGCGCCAGAAATGTTTTTACAAAAATTTAAATTCTGATTTTCAAGTTGATAGGAATTTAAATGCGATGGAGAAAAATACAAACTTTGAAAGAGGTAATTTAGTTTCTAATGGGAGTTATAGCATTTTAACATCAATTCATATCAATGGTATAGAGGAAATAAAGAACACTGGGTCATTAGAGCTTCCTTTAAGGGATATTGAAAATACATGCAGTACTCTGGAAAAAGGTAAATATTATTTGGTCTTTTCAAATTCATTATTTTAAATAGACTAATTGCAGAATTCAGAATTTTCAGTTTTTTTCCTTATCTTTATAGAACTGTGTTGACGTCATTGATCTAGTCACAGTTAATTTGTAGATTTTTTTTATCCTGGGTGTTTTTACTTTTTATTCGTTTATTTAGGTTTGATTCTCATTATTATTATTATGATGTTTTGGTTTTTGGTTTGTGCACCTCATTGCTCTAATGAGTTCATTCACGTATTCATATCATAAATGTTGAGCCTCAAACAGGCCTCAAAGACAAAAAGAGTTTCAAACAACAAACTGACAAAATTGTTTGATGCTTTATAGGATTACTATATTGGAAGCAGCACAATTTAGGTAAAATTAAAGTGGAGAAAGCAAGACTATCACCAAATAAGAATTTAAATGAAAAGTTGAAATTTTGTTCTGAAAGTGATGATCATTCGCGTGATTTAAATAACATCACTAATAAAGCTGAAGTTTCGGATTTAGGCGAAAATGCTATTTTGGTGGAGCAACATGGTAATGGTTTATAAATTTGACTCATGTTTTAATATTTTTTATTTGTTTTTGTTAATAATTTTTTAAACTTTGGCGTTTTCTTTTACACATGCAGAAAATATTGTACATTGCAATGAAGAAGATAGTGCTGTAATAGATCATTCCAAAGAAAAGTCATTTTTAGAAATATTGGAAGAAAATTTTGACTGGTACGGTAGCGAATATCAAAATGAGAATTCAGAAAGGAGTTTGCGAATGAAAAGTAAACTAAAGGACATTTCTAAAAGCCAAAACGGTGAAAACGTAGGGGATGGAAGTTTAGAAAAAAACCATTCGAAGTCAGGTTTAAAGTTCCAAATTGATTCCGACGAAGATTCAAGTGATAACTGCGGATCACGTAGTCCTTTGCTTTGTCGTCATGAAAGTTTAGAAAAGGATAGTCGTTTGAAGTTAGCACATTCGTATGAAGATAACTTCGTTAACAAATCTCTAAATACTTATTCCAGTCAAGATAAACATCCTCATTGTTTCAGTAAAATCGGTCGAACTTTGTCTGTTGATGAAAACATCATTTTATCTAAGAAATTAAACATCACTAAAGATTTGACTGCTGCAAAAAAGAATTCTTTTTCTTCTTTTATATTGGCTGGAACCGACAGCGACAGTAAAGTTACAGCTAAAGATATATATGAAAGTGAAAACGGAAGGCAAGAGGGGAAAGGAACAAAAGATTTTTCGAAACGTATCGGAAAACCAATTCTCAACCGCGAATCCTTTTTACATAAAAATAAAAAGCTGTCTTTACCGGAATCAATAAATCTTGATGATATGGAATATATAGAAACGCGAAGTACTTTTAAAAAGCAAGGAGAAAAAAATGAAGATGTTTTGTCTCTATCTAGTGAAAGAGTTGATCTGAATTGGCTTTTCGAAAACGAAGAAAGTGCTCAAGGTAAACAAAAGTTTTGTTTTTAAATTTATCATCCCCTAGTAATCTGCCCCTAACTGAACTAAACAGTGTCTGTCAGTGAGTCAAGTAATTGAAGGCAAAAGTAAATGTTACAAACACAATCGATTATGGGAAAACCATTAGGAAATAATTCTTTCTTCCTTTCAGTCCGTTCTCTCCCTCCTCTTTTTTTCCCTTCTCTGTTACTGTGACATTTGTCTACAA
This sequence comes from Columbicola columbae, assembly GCA_016920875.1. Classification (NCBI taxonomy): domain Eukaryota; kingdom Metazoa; phylum Arthropoda; class Insecta; order Psocodea; family Philopteridae; genus Columbicola; species Columbicola columbae. Next base: position 17,228,518 of record JADMLL010000007.1, read on the forward strand.
CCCAGATAATAACCCTTCTTTCGACGAAGAAACTACTCAGGTAATCACAATAGGTGACAATTGACCTACAAAAAAATTTACGATGCATTGAGCAAATAGTGAACGTGGTTATATTTAACATAAACCAGTAACTTTTTTTTTTATTTTTAGATGAGAATAAGAGTCCTCGCGATTCTTCTACAACAGAACTATCTCATTCGACGTTTCTAGAAAAAGAGATTAAGGATCTTAAGAGCCAGGGTGCTATACCGAAAACAAGGATGAAATATCCAGATGAAGAATCTGTCAAAAATGTGCAAAAGCAAAGTTTAGTTAAAAATACAGAAATTTTGTTTAATGTGTGTATGAATGGTTTTGACTTTGGGAACGAAAGGGAGTTAAACGCAAAGGATCACTCAAAAGTCGAAAGAGAGAATGAAATTATTAATGAAGAAGATTTAAACGATTCCCACGTATGTATTTAGAAAATAAAGTTTACTTTGTTTTATGGAGCTTCAGTTGTTCACGTTTCTATTTGGTGGTTTGAAGTTGTTGACTAGGTTTGAAGAAATTTTCGGTTAATTCAACAATACTTTGTTTTTTTTTCTTTTCTTTCTTTTTTAATCCCCAACGAAAACGACTACCTGTCCCCGAGAAAGGGACTATAAGTTGTTGGTAGGACATAGAGTTTGGGGTTCGCTGGGGAGCAGACCAATGTTCAAGTCCTAGGAGTTGACGGGAGCTTTTAAATAATTCACTTAAATAATAATTTCGACACTATTTTTTTACTTTTGAGAATTTTTTGTGGTAGGGGTAATATGAACTAATATATTTTGTCTTTTTAGGATGTCGTAAATGAAGAACGATTTTCACATATTCAGAGAAGTACTTTTCTAAATGAAACCTATGACTCTTTAAATAGTTCAACCACAGAGTTAAGTTCTCTTTTGCCTCTAAGTTCTATGTTGTCGTCTCGACATCCACCTCCTTCTCCTTTGTTAGCTGCATTTTTAGCAAGTCGAAAGGATATTCCTGCAGCAACACATCTCTCTGACACTGCCGAAACTACGCCATTACAAAGGAACGATGATACTAGACAAGAACAACAAAATGATAATAGTACATGCGCGAGAAACCGCCATAGAAAAAACAAAAGATCTAACACTTGTAGAGCCCAAAGGTTAAAAACAAAATGAATTATAATATTTTGTTAGGGAATATAATGTGATTATACATGATGATGTACATTTTCATTTCTTCCAGAATATCTAGGTCGGCTAGAGTATCTTCCCTTCCTCTCGCAGCCCTTGCTTCAGTTGTGTCCACAAATTCTGGAACTCACATTGCAACTTCTCATGACGACACCAGTCAAGGTGCTGTTCATTGTTTTCAGGTTTGTTTTTTTCTTTCTCTTTATATCAAGATTCTCCAATTCTTTACAAGTACTTACTAGTTATTTTGTTGGTATTTATATCAGTGGTATCACTTTACGGACATCATTTTACCAACAATCACAGCAGAATAGTGTTATTTAAACTTTCGCGGTCATGGGTGGCATTGTGAAGAACACGTCCACGAATTTTTCATTACTTAAAAAAGGTACCTTAAGAAACCTGGGTTTGTAAGAAGGTACCTTGTTACCTTCACCTTTGGTTGTAATTGCGGTATTACGTTTTTAATTATAGTTTGTATCGCAAGATGGAAGAATTTTTATTCGATTTATAAAGATACTGAATTATAGATGCAGTGACTAAATGATATATGTGTGTGTGTGTGAAAAATTAAAAATATATGAAATTGTAAACTTCACCTACGTTTGAACTTTAAATTATTGGTGTGGTTGTGGTTATGTATTATTAGTGATTTTGTTACAAACAAAAAACAGAACAGAAAATAATAATTTTTTATTAAACTGAAGAACTAATTTCCTTTTGTTCATCTTTGATTGTAGGATGAAAAGGGTACGTGGATGAGTTACACATTTGATAGCCTCAGTGGTAGCACAAATCATTTACCTGTTCCTTTGACCGGAACTTATCGTTTCACCAATGACAACATGTATTACTGCAGTGAATATTATTGTCACAACGTCAACTTTAAGAACTGTACGTTTGATGCAGATAATCAGCCATATCAGCTAGGTGATGTGTCTTATAACAGCGGGAATAAAGAAAACGACGTCACGTACAGATGTTCGACGTTCCTTCAGCCTCTTTTACGACCGCCCTGCCCTCATTTAATTGACAACAGAAATGGAGATGTGAATTGCTCAACAAACACTGTATATCGCGTTAATTCTAAATCGGGACAACGAATGTTTGATCAGTCGACAAATCCAGATTTTCAGCTTCGAGGCTATCTTGATACCGAAAACGAAAGTTCTTGTGGTTTTAATTCCACTTTCGTACCTCCGAATGCTGATGTAAACGTGTCTAGGTCGAGGTTTGCCTCGATTCTTCGAGAAAGTTTATTGTTGAATGAACGAACTTCTTTAAGGGCAATAAATGATTCAGATCCCAATTCTGCTTACAGTTCAAATGTATTAAGTATAACTGAATTCGAAAGTAACCATAACAATGATAGCGATAATAACAACAATAATAACAGCAGCAACAATAATGTTAACAATAATAATAATGGTGAGGATAGCGGAATCAATGATAATAATAATAACATCGATCACAATACTGTTAGTAGTACCAACAATAACAATAGCGGCGTTGGAAGCGATATCAATTCAGGAAACGGAAACGGAAACGGAAACGAAGACAACTTTTATTTTGATGGAGCCACACGGAATATAGTTCCTCTGCGGTCACCTTTTAATCTTATCGCATTAGATAGAAGCAGGCAGAGATCTCATTCACTTCACACTCCAGTGGGTCCTCAAGACATACGGCTGTTTTCATGGGGAGGGCATCACGGTATAGAACAAGAAAATGAAAGAAATCACATTCGAATTGCAAATATAAATTGGGGTGAAGAATTGCTAAATCTTAAGCGGGGACACTACTATAAATTTCATTACACTCCATGGAATTACGTGAAAATTCGTTTTGATAGATTAGACTTAATGGCATTGCTAGATAGGAATTTAACTTTTTTTGAAGTTTTTTTATCGTTATTTTTGTCGTTGGCGGTGTCGATTTGTGGAATTGTCCTTTTAAATGGTGGTTTTTATCGCGACCACTTTGCCTTTATATTTTGTTTTGTTCTGGCGGGTTGTCAATATTCGTTATTGAAAAGTGTTCAGCCCGATGCCACGTCTCCAACTCACGGATATAACCGAGTCGTCATCTATTCCAGGTCAATTTATTTTTGTGTGACGTCATTGATAATTCTTTTGTTAACAGAAAATTTAAACGAGAAATCGAATAATTCCTTTCAGTTTTATCGAATACAAGTTACGAATAATTACTTGCTGAAAGTGATCAGGGACGGTTTAGTTAATGTGTTGTTGTTTTTTCCTATTTTTTTCACTTTAGGGCTTTTTCCTCAGATAAATACTTTTTGTTTGTATTTGCTTGAGCAAATCGATATGCATGTGTTTGGGGGGAACGCCATGTCAAGTTTAGTTGGAGCTCTTTACTGCGTGTTTCGCAGCATAGTCAGTACTGCTTTTATTTACGGTTTTGCCTATGGAGCACTAAGTGAAACCAAAAATAGTCAACATATTTTGTTTTCTATTTTCTCGGGCCTTTTGATATCCCTGAGTTATCATTTGTCTCGTTCGTCTAGTAATCCTAATATTGTGTGGGAGATTGTGAAAAATCATTTGTTTCAAGACGAATTACAGGAAAATAACCATCCAGAGCATCATAATGGTAGTAAAAACACAAAAAGCGAAGCGGAAAAATCATCGAATGGATCCCTCAAAAGTGAAATGGAGGGGAAAAAGGAACCGTGTGGAAAAAGCACTGTTAAGAATAACCAAAACGTCGACCTGGGACAATCAAATGGGATTGGGTCGTCAGACGAAATGATGAAATCAGTTGATTCTCCAACTAAGTCGATTTTAAGTGACACCTTTTCAGGTTCGGGAAGTCGCGTCGAAATGGGCAGTATCAAAACAGACAACGAAAAAGAAGAATTTATTGATCCTCTTCCCGAAAAACTCAAGGAGACTGTGAACGGCCGCCTAAAAAATGACGCTATCGTTTGCAGTTTCATTGCCATCTTAGTTTTTGGCATTCACTGCTCGACTGTCTTTACGGCTCTTCAGCCAGATCTGAGCCCTGTAAGATGTCCGTTTGTTGTTTTAAGTGTCATACTTTATATATAAAAAAATGTCATCTAATGTTTGCTTTTTGCCTTAGATCTTATGGGGAATAGCAGGATGTTCCGGGATTATTCTTCATTACATAGTTCCGGAATTGAGGAAACATTTACCTTGGTTATGTTTAGCAAGTCCAGTTCTCAAATCTCGCGAATACGGCCAGTTTGAAGTTAACAGAGCAGCAAAAGTTATGTGGTTTGAAGAAGTAGGTCAATTATTGATCCTTAAAATTTCTTTTTGCAATCATGTTAAGCAATCTCGTCGCTCTCATTCTGAATATCTGAGGAAAGAGCTGAAAATAATAGAATCGATTGTTATTTGTCTATTTTACCGGTGTGAATATCTTTAGCAGACTAATGAAGACTTTGTAAAGAATATTTGAACCTTATGCTTTTTGTAATATTAAATAACTTTTACCTTTTTTCAGACTTACGTCATCTTATGTTTCTTAGAACGGAATTTGCTGTATCCAGTTTTAGTCTTAGCATCTCTCACATATGATGGCCCCAGGATATGTAATAAATTTGGAGTACCTTTAGGTGCCCTCGTCACTTGCATCTGCGGTTTGAAAGTCATGCGTTCTGCTTTTTCGAACACTTCTCAACAGTATCTCATCGTCATTTTCTCGGCTTTACTTTTCGAGTTCGATTATTATTCCTGTAGCGAAACCTTTCTCGTTGATTACTTTTTTATCGGAATTATTTTTTCTAAAATCTACGAATTTCTGTTAAAGGTATGAATTTTGTTCCCTGTACTTTAAACCCGTTAGACCTCAAGAATCTCGAGTTTTTATAATTATTATGTTGATTGTAAGTCTTATTTGCCTTTAAAATAATGTACATTCGTGAAAATCTTGTGTACATTAATTTTGAGTTAATAACTTTAGTTATAAAATGTTATCCAACCTAATTCAATTTATTTAATTCTATGTAATGTGTTTAATTTAAATTTTTATAAACAGATACAGTTCGTGGTCATTTATATTGCACCGTGGCAAATTACATGGGGATCGGCCTTTCACGCGTTTGCTCAACCTTTTTCAGTTCCTCATTCTGCCATGTTATTTGTACAAGCCGCCATATCGGCTATTCTTTCAGCTCCGTTAAATCCGTTTTTAGGTAAGGTAAAAGAAAAGGTAACAATTATTTATCATGAAGCCATTACCAAAAAAATAATAATTTTTTTAACATATTAGCTTTCATAATTTTATTAGAAAATGGTAGAGTTTAACGCTTATTTTCTATTGAATTTGCATTTTGCTCTGGGTCAAAACGGAATAAATAAACAGGCGAGGAAAGGACTCGAACTTTTAAACATTACCTCGATAGCTAGGTCACTCCCATCACTCAGACAAGAGGTCCCCTCCTGTAATTTAAAATTAAAAAAAATGAAAACAACAATTTTTTAAACTTTAAATTTTAAGGGGCCTGGTAGGCAAGAGGTTAGAGCACTTGCCTATCACTCCGTGGGCCGTGGTTCAAATCCCACCTGGGTGCAAAATTCCCAGCCAGTTTTTCTTCCGCACTTCCTTACCTTAAATGTTTTCCTTCAATTTAACCACCAATCCACCATCCTTTCCCCAAAATTCCCTCCAAGGCTGACAACCTTGGTAGTAATGTTCAATCAATGAGTAAGCCTTCAACGAAAGATAGCTGACTCATAATCAAACATATTTTCAACTCATTTAATAACTTGCTCCAACAAATAGGAGTGAAAATGAGTTGAAAACATTGTGGTCCCTAGTTGGCCGAAACGAAAAAAAAACTTTAAACTAGCAAAACCTGGTATCTTAATTTTTAACATTAATTTATTATTATTATTTAGGCAGTGCAATATTCCTTGCGTCCTATGTTCGTCCCATCAAGTTTTGGGAGAGGAACTACAATACCAAACGGGTCGACCATTCAAATACTAGATTGTCTTCTCATTTGGAACGGAATTTAGGATCCGACGACAATAATTTAAATTCAATATTTTATGAGCATTTGACTAGATCATTGCAACACAGCTTATGTGGCGACTTAGAATTAGGTGTGTATTGTTAACAATAAAAATTTTCTAGAGTGGGTATTTGTTTCGAAGAAAATAAACACTGTTTTGTTGTTTGCAAAGTGCAATTTCGGTCAGGTTAAAATTGGTTAGATTTTAGTGAGTCTTGCAACGGCATTTGGTGAGTACGGATGCTAAGTTATTTAGGTTTCGGTATTATATGTATTTTACATACAGTATTGTTAGTTTTAGTTTTAAATATTGTTCGTTAGTACGGAAGAGACGATTTCGTAGACAAATAAGACAAATTTTTGTGACATCATACCAGAAGTCGAAACGCGAAGAGTTCCAAATAAACTGGACAGATTTGTTTCTGCTAGGACGCGTTTCTGTTTGTAGTTTGTCATTTGGCAAACAGTAGCAGTGAAATGTTTGGTATATTCTATTTTTATCATTAGTCGTTTCAAAATTTTTAGGTCGTTGGGGACCTGTTTTTCAAGGAGATTGCTTTGTACTAGCTTCAGACTACCTCAACTGTTTAGTTCACATCGTGGAAATGGGGAACGGCTTGGTCACATTCCAAATGAGAGGTCTTGAATTTCGAGGCACTTATTGCCAACAACGCGAGGTCGAAGCCATATCTGAAAGGGTCGAAGAAGACGATGGTAAATTCGTTAATATTTATGCTTCGTGGGTTTCCTCGGGAGCGGGAAGCGTTTGATATATTGTAGTGTTTTTGCAGGTTGTTGCTGTTGCGAGCCTGGTCACATTCCACATATTTTGAGCATGAATGCTGCCTTTTCAAAACGATGGTTGGCATGGGAGGTAGCTGCAACTAAATACGTTTTAGAAGGTTATTCAATTTCTGATAATTCAGCAGCGTCTACTCTTCAGGTTTTTGATTTTAGGAAAATTTTAGTAACATATTTTATTAAGGTTAGTGTTATCATAAACTCTCCCAAAAAAATTAAGTCAAGGAAGTAGCAATATTAACATTATACTCCCTCATAATTCACAATTATATTGCCTTTTTTCCTTTTATGAGAAAAACATTTCAAACTATATTTTTAATGTGTTTTCATATAATAACCAAAATAATATTTGATGGTGGTTTTAATCCCGTTTTAATTTTTGGGTATAACAGGATGCGGGAGGAGGATTCGACATTTGCGTCCGAGTTAGGAACTTAACCGCTACACTACTCCTCCCACATAGACAAAATTATATTATTTTTTAGATATTATTTTACTTTGTTGTCTATTTCAGAGCATAATATTTTATTGCGTACGTTCACCAAAACTACAAGATTGGTTAACCGATCCCACGATTTTGAAAGCTTTAAAACCACTTTCAAACGCAGCTTTTGTTGACTTAGATCCAGTCTTTAATGTAAACATAGATCAAGATTATGATATACGTGCTGAAGGAATAACTAGAAGTTCTTTTTGTAATGTATATTTGGAATGGATACATTATTGTTGCGCTAAACGCGAACAGGTTGGTAGGGAAATTATAGTGTAAAGAGGGTCTTTTACAAAGTGTTTGCTCGCATCTTATAACTTTTTCTCCACTTTACCTAACTGAAATCCATCCTTCTTCGCTTTAGCCCAGCTAAGAACTCATCATGGGACTAATAAAAAATCGTATCGTTGTATCTTTTTTTTTTAACAGCCAATCGACAATTCTCTGGATTCTTCTCTGATATCTTTGTGTTTTGCATTAAGCCTTATGGGTAGACGTGCCCTTGGTACAGCATGTCACAACACTGTGTCCAGCGTTGAATTTTTTCTATACGGTTTGCACGCCTTATTTAAAGGCGATTTCAGAATAACAAGCATAAGAGATGACTGGATCTTTGTCGATATTGGATTAATAGTGAAGGTAGTTGCTCCAGGCATTAGAATGAGTTTGAAATTACACCAGGATCATTTCATGAGTCCCGAAGAGTACGATGATCCAGAGGCTTTGTTCGATGCTATTTCAAGTCATGAAAAGGATTTAGTCATATCTCACGAAGGAGATCCGGCTTGGAGAAGCGCTGTGCTATCTGGAACACCTTCTCTTCTTGCTCTCAGGTAAACTTTTTTTTTAAACAACCAATACTGATAATTTTTTTTTCTTTTACTTGTATTTTTCTTTTTCTCTAATTGACAGGCACGTACTGGACGATGGAACAGACGAATATAAAGTGATTATGCTTAACAAAAGATTCCTCAACTTTAGGGTTATTAAATTAAATAGGGAATGTGTTCGGGGATTGTGGGCGGGTCAGCAGCAAGAGTTGGTTTTTCTTAGAAACAGGAATCCTGAACGAGGTTCAATCCAGAATGCGAAACAGGTACAAGATGAAAAATGGATAAACCTGATTTCTGATCTGATGAAACTGATTTTTTGCCTTTGCGAGCCTCATAAATTTGCCGAATCAGTGAAATGATAATTTATAAAGGAAAAGGATTTATTTTCAGGTTTTACGAAATATGATCAATTCCTCTTGTGATCAGCCTATAGGTTATCCAATTTATGTTTCTCCGTTAACTACTTCATATTCGGACACTAACAAACAGTTGACCGGTATAATCGGTGGTCCACTTTCCCTTCAAGGCTTGAAAAATACCGCTTTAAAAATCTGGGGGCGAATTAAAGAAAGATGTAGGGAGGGATGTTCTAGCGGAAGTGCCGGCAACGTTGATGAAGGAGGACATAGTCTTGGCAATGAAGGTGTTTACGCCATGACAAATATTAATATTCATTCAGGTAAGTCCTTTAATAAGCGTTCATATTAGAACTAGTTTGTAAATTGAGTAATTAAATTAAATTTTTATGCGGGTAGCAGGATATGGTCACAACACATCTGGTAGTCAATCCATGGATTCTAGTCAAATACAACTCGGCTCTTGTAACAGGGCTGGGTCTTTGGGAAGGAACTCTCAAGGCGGAAGAGGATCTTTACCTTCTTTTGGTAAACCCAGCACAACATTGGCTAGTTTAGCAGGTAAAAAGTAAAACCAAAAATAAAACTTAAAAAAAAAAAAAAAAATTATTTATAACAAAGCCTTTTCTTGTTAAATTTCTTTTTTACCGTTTGTTAGGCCCCAGATTAGTTTCTTCAGCATGTAGAGGACAGCGCAAAAAAATGTATTTGTAAAACGCTAGTACAAATTGATTATTATCATTAATAATATTAAGGAGAAAGAGACAAAATCTTATTTATATTATAGTATCAAATGGTTATTCAAACGTCAAATGAACTCAGTGGTGTTTTTGTCCAATACATAAGGTTTTCCTGTTTCTCTATTTTACTGCATAGTAAAAAAAAATACTTTTCATTAGGTCTGCTTACTTCAGCTGAATTAGCTAAGGGGGAATGTTTCTTGCGTGAGAGAGAAACATCATTTACATTTATTAAAGAAAGACAAAATCGAGAGGATGTTACCAAGAAGCATGACGAAAAAGAGAGAAAAAAAGAAGAAAGAGAACTACGGAAAGAAAAAGAAAGGATTTCTGGCCATGTTCCCACGGATTATTGCGACGATAGCAAGGACAAAGAAGCTGTGTACCAAAGAGTCAGGGTAATTTTATGTTAAATACATCCAAAAAAGACCAACAAAATTTTCGTCCTAAAGTTTATTATTAAATGGGCGCGATGTGTCTCATGGACGCCGTGGGGGTATATTGCATTGTTTGTAGCAAGATGACTTCCATTCTCATTAGAGCATTAAATGTTCAAAATAAATTAACCTTTTAATTACTTTACTAGATAATAGATCCCAATTTAGTTTTCGATGCAATTAATCTTGGGCGTCGAATTGACGTTCTGTGGCCAGACGAAGGAATGAGACTGAAAGGAGGAAGATCGTATTGGAAGGACTGGTTACCGGACACAGGAATGGAGGGACAGGTAAAAACCCATTCGACTTGTAATAGAAAATTGACTCATAATTTTCACTCAGAAAGGAGTGATTTGTGAAAGACAACACTTTGTTATTTTTTGGTTGCAGGTGGTTCATCGCTGGGTTCCAAATCACAGAGAAGCACTGAAAAGATCAAATGTTGACAAAACAATTCTGCTAGTCAAAATTGAAGATAAATACGTTCCAATCGCTGAAGCGGGGGTTCAAGACTTAGGAGTTGAAGTTTAGAAAATTTACTTTGCAGAATAAAATTTTATTTAAGTGAAAGACTGAATCGTGCCCAATTTTCCTTAATTCATTTTGCCAAGAAAGAAAAAATTGTGGTTGTATAAATTAAAGATTGATTGTCACTTATGATACATTTATTTTTTCAGACGAGTTTGCTGAGTTAAAAAATTAGTAATATTTCTGCGTTAAAAATTTTTAAAGAGAAGTATGAATTTCTCTTTGAATAAGTTTGACTTGAAAGACGCAGGCATCTAATATATGAATTTTCATAGATTATTTTAAACGCATTCTAGTCAGAATTTCATGTAAGATTGAGTGTTTAATTTTTGATAAATATCATCATTATGTGGGTCGTTTATTTTCCTTCTATAGTAAATCTTAATCGGCGCCACAAAAAATCAAACCACACTGATTCGATTAAAGACGCTTTCTGTAAATTTTTTTTTTCCCTACGTGTTTACTTTTCTGAGTTTTTCTTTTTTATTTTTTTTTCAACTAAATTTTCCGATGACAATGTATTTATAACTGATCTTACCAAAGAATTTTTTAATAAAAATTAATTGTATTTATCATATTTTAGAATTTTAAAATTGAAAGAAATTAATAGTTTTTAAATTACCCAGCTAGGGCTACAATTTATTGTTGCTTGAAGAGAATATATTCGTGTGTAGTTTACGTTCTTTCTATAAAATAGAAATATTTTTAGAGGTAAATGTGCTATTAAGAATTAAATTTGTTGACAGTACCTTAATACAACACCCATCATTATAATGTTCTAAAATTAACACAATTACAGTATTATGGTAGTTAAAAGGAAACACCTTCCATAATGTTCCTTGTATTCTTGGTTAGTTTTTCTGAGTTTTTTTACAGTTGCCAAAGTGAACAGTGCCATATAAAATAGGCAACTTTCACCAAAATTATTTTGTCAACAATTTGAAAAAAGAAAAAAATGCAAACAGATGAAAAAGGGAAAATTTTTCAGGATTATGTGGTACATAAATTTTTTGTGATTACTCATGGTTTCACACTTAGAGCCAACTGAAATGCAATTGAAATGTTACAGAAAATAAACAGTTTTACCCAATATATATTTTTTTATTAAAAAAATGTAATTTGTCAAGAATTGTTCTTTACTAATGGTATTAAAACTATTGAATTTTTCACTGCTTTTTTGGTGTGCCACCTGCCCATTCTATGTTCTTGGCCAACTCCAACAATCAAATATTGTCCATCACCTGTAAAACTCATGCAGTTGATGTTACCTTCCAACTTGGTCTCTAGAACCTTTTCAAAAGATTTTAATTTTTCATTGCATTTGTAAAAATTTATAATTCCATTAAAACTTCCACTGGCAAAGAGGTCACTATGTAAGTATGTGGCTATGCTTAAAATCCAGTTTGGAGTGTTACTGGTGGGGTTTGACCCATGAGCCTCTAGTAAAGTATACACAGGTTTTTTTTTCATACTTGACCACAAACAGATGCTTCCACTATCTCCTCCTGATATACAATATTCTTCATTTAAAAGCTTCACACAATCTATGGATTCCCTATGACCTGTAAAATTAGGTTACAGGTGAATTTGAAAAAAGAATACATAAACAATTTTATTACAAATTCTAATTTTGCAAGCCATGGAAACAAACTAAATTACCATTTAATATCAAATGTGATTCCTCTGGAATTTTCCAAATTCTAAGAGTTTGATCCCTTCCTCCTGAAGTAACTGCTCTATCCCTTGCTAGAGCATCAATTGAAGTAATTCCACTTAAATGACCATATAAAGTTTCTACATAGGTCATCTCATCTAAATTCCATATTTTAATTGTTTTATCTGAAGAACAACTGAAGTCAAAAAGCATAATTTCCAACAAAAGTAACCATAATTATCAATAAAAGTAACCAAAGAAAAAATACCTAATGGAATCATAGGAAATTACCTGAATAGTTGATGAGTACTTTTCCTAAATGCTAATCCAGTTATGTCAATTTTATGACCACTAAAACTATGTAAAAGAGTCATGTTCTCCGGATTCCAAATTTTTAACTTGGCCTCATTGCCTCCACTAGCAAGGAATTCACTATCACATGATATTGCTAAAGCCAAAATTTTCTTCTTATGACCATTTTTATCCCCTCTTTTAATAACGAGTTCCTTCTTTCGGCCACTTATGGACCATTTAACAATATTAAAATCATCAGAAGCAGAAAACAAATATTTGTTATCACTAGAAACTGTTAAACAAGTTATCGTACGTGAATGTTCTTTGCATCTTAAAAAACAGTATTCTCCCACGTTAGAGTAAGAATCTGCTACATTCTTTCTTAATTTGCCTGCCTTTTCTAGAACATCTTCTTTTAGTCGTTGTGCTATGACATCTTTATCTACGTCCTCTGTTTCTAGTCTCTTTTTCTCCTCTCTTTCTATTTCCTCTAAATACGTACGTGCTAATCTGAGTCGTTTTTCTTGGACGGTCTCTTCGACCTCACTTTCTGAAGAATATTTATATTCATTTTCAAGTGTCAGATCATCTTCTAAATCGCTATCGATTTCTTCATAGTCACCCTTGTTTTTTACTTTTATTTCTAGTCCGATTTTTTTACCAGAAAACTTTGAATTATTTTTTTTGTCGACAGTAAGCTGTCCTTGTTTTTTGCGTTTACCTTTTATGAAAAATGGCATTTTAAAAAAATAGATTTTTCTATTAAAACTTGAAAGCAAAATTCCACTACTAGTTGCACATGGTAGTTTCCAAAACGGGGAATTAACCAATTGTCTGCTGCCACTATTCTCTCACAAAAAATTAGGATCCTAAATGCCAGGGGTGGCCATGCGGGCAAGCTCCTTGATAGTTGGAGCCATTTTTCAAAATTTGAAAATTTTCTCGAGCTGCAGTTTAAGGCATGCAAACAAGGTACTAATAAATTTTTTTTCAGAAATTCTGCTTATTAAAAACATGTAAATAAAAGTACAATGTGTGTTTTGGATTTAAATATTAAAAATGAAACACTTTTATTTTACTTCCCTTGATATATTCTTTAAAATTTTGGTGAGTTGGTGAGAGCACGTCTTAGTGATCCATTGAGTTGCTAGTTAGTTAATACTGATTGGTGTTTGGATTTAACGAATTTTAAAGTGGAACGAAATTTTACGAACTGTGGAATTCTCCAGTTTTCTTCGTCCCATGATTTATCTTAGTTCAGTTGCAATTACGATAAAGTAGAAAAAATGTGAGAAACTGACTACCAACACAAACACATCAAAGATTAATTTATTAAATAATGGTTAACAAAAATCTTTATTGACCTATTATTAAGAGATTATTCTGGTGTGTGAAAAAATTATTTTAATCTTTTAATTTCTTTTTACTCCTGTCTTGGACAAATTAGGAAGCTGGAGCTGTTTACTTGGTTATATAGTTTTTAAAAATATAAATGCATGCCTGTTTTTCTTTCTGTTTAATTTTAGTGCCAAGAACTAGTAATATACTCTTTTCAATGGGTTCAAATTCCTGTATCATAGTATATCACAGGAAATCACAAGCAAAGTAAGGAAAACAAATTTATCACAGACATTGAAAAAAAAATCAAATGAAGACTGTGACTTTTATTGATTTACAAAAACATGAATTCTTAAAAAGACAAAACAAATTTTTAAAAATATTACAAATTTAAAAGTCCTTCCTTTATTGCAACCAAAGTTAGGCATTCATCCAAATGAGCATTTATTTGACTCTCTAAAAACCATTTATAGCAACATGGACAAGGAAGTGACTGGCACACAATTTCATCTTTAATTTTTCCACTATTTTCTTCATTAACAAAACTGCAGCATATGCAATTTTCTAAATGATTATTCAATTCAGATTTTAAAATTTCTTTATTACAAACTGGACAATTTATATGTTCCTCAGTCTCTTGTTTTTTACAATTTTCAGCCTTAAAACCTTCATTTTTGCATTCTTCTACTGACTCTTCTGAGTGTAAACAGTTATTGAAGTGAGAATCACTTTTTGATTCTGATAAACCTTTTTCATATGTTGTTGAATGATGAATTTTAATTTTTTTAGAAACTGGCTCATTGTTATCTTCTATTTTCGAATAAAATTTGTTAACCCAAACACTTCTCACAATCTCTCTAATATCACCTTTAAAATTTTTTAATTCCTTTTCACTCCTGTCTTGGACAAATTCATCTTCTAGAGAACTTTCTATTGAGTCTCTCTGCATTACAGTGGAGCCATTGTTATTGGAATTTTCTGTCAATTGTTTTTGACTGTTATTTGACAAATTTACTTTCACCTTTTTTAAAATTAGTAAAAGTCACAGTTCCCATTCCTTCCTTTGCTTCTGTTTTTAAAACACCTTCACCAGTGACACTCATTTCACTTTTTTTATTTGAAAAAGAAATGGTAGATGATGGTTCAGGATTGAAGAAAAACCTGATGTCATTTAACTGTTCTTTTGCTAAAGACTTTTTAATAAGTTTACGTATTTTAGGTTTCTGTTCTGGTTCGGAGATTTTAGTAAAAGTTCCATTACAATGAGCTTTATGCTGTTGCCACCAGTGATCATTTGGACCTGGTGCTCTATTCATTGATCTTCGAACAATGCCAAAATAGGGCTTTTTTGATCTACATGGTCCATCACACCTCCAGATATGGCGCTTGTAAAAGTCAACTTCATCAAAAAAAGTATGATATACCTATAAATGACAGGAGTTTTAGTTTTGGCAAAAAAAAGCTGAGAGATTAGCTTAATCATCATTCTTGGTTATTTTATCATCCTTATTACTTACAGTAATATTTGTTCCTGCTTGTTGGTTAATTCGAATCATGTGAGAGCGAAATTTTGGACCATGATCCTCTCTATCTTTGAAATTATTTGTTACAAAGAGGTAAGCATGTATCATTTCATGCTGAAATGACAAAACCCATCACCTTTATTTTTCAAACTTTCAACTTAAAAGTTAAAAATGTTCCACAATACAGTTTCAACTTTCTTTCGTTTTCTATCATTTTTAATTCAAATAATAAAATATGCATCCCTGGAACCTTCTACCGAGCACTAGACCACGCTACGGCCAAGGCCAACATCGCTCTTAATAAAATTAGAGCTACCATGGAAACATCAAAGATGCACTCATGGGAAGCTAGAGAAAAACTGTTCAACACCGTAGTAGCGTCCGCTTTCCTATATGGTGGTGAAATATGGACTATCAACCACTTAAAGGAACTTGAAAAAACGAAACTCAGTTTCTTTAAAACCATATTTCACTGACCGTTAACTACCCCTGCCAACATTGTCCGACGAGAGACGAGCTCCGCCCCGGTCGCGCTTTTGGCCATATTCAGGATCTTTAAATGGTGCAAAGAACTGTGGCAAGAAATGGATGGCAGCCTCACAAAAATCGGCTTCAACAGGCTGCTTGAGCTAGGCAGAGGGACTGCAGAGGGCATGAAAATAAAACTGCATTAAACGTGTTAAAACGGTGAGTCACTGAAAGAGTAAAACTTACCAAAAGTGTTTCCACGAGATCCTTCCTCGGACGAAATGACAACAACGGAGCACTAAGACGTATTTTACAAAGACCCTGTTTTCCTTCGAAATAACACAGTCCAGCACATTGGGTCATCCTATTACTCCATTTAACTTCTACCATCCCAAGCATACTCCAAAAAAATTTCTCATTCAATCTTACAAATAGGTCGTGAATATTTGGTGTGGGGTCGATAAACTCAAGTTCTGAATCTACTGGGTTTTTATTTTCCTTTTCAATACATTTTAGGGAAGCACTTAAATTCTGAAAAGAATGGCCATAATAAAAAAAAATAAATAATTGTTTTCTTTTTTTTAAACTTACATAAATTCCCATAACTTTAATAAAATCATACATTTGTACCTGAAACGGGCTGAGTTCACTTTGTAAAGTTTGGGCTATATCCTCATCTTCTGGAAAATACATCTCAAAAATAAAACTTGTAACGTCGAAAAATAACAACTATGAACATGAGAACCACCATAGAGCAACATTTGTTTCATTGCACATAAAATTCATTTTTGAATTTTACCGTTAAGGTTTCCAGATTTATAAAACTCTGTGGTGATACGTATATGTAAACTTATGCATTTTTGAATGGAACCAATTCGGCTTAGTTCTTAGATAGATATGACTTGTGGCAGCTTTGCATCTTCGTTTGCAAAATTAAAATTTCGCTGAAGTAAACTTTCCCAGAAAAATGGGGGAATCTGCAGGTTTACGAAATCTAGCATTATTACAGCTCGTTGCTGGTGGATCAGCCGGTAAATCTTTCATCTAGTTTTCTGCATTAAGATGACAGCAAAAAAAAAGATACTTAATTTTGGAAAAATTTTTTAAATAAATTTTTGTTAAAGTTCAAGGTATTTTAGTTTTTCTAGCTTTAAGGAAGTTTTTATCAAGGGAGCAGATGAGGGTTCTTTTCCTGAATCAGATATCTTAATTAAAATTAAGTTTTCAAAACTATAGCTGTTCTTTAAGCCCCAAATGAATTAAATTAAAATGTTGAAATGTTGACATTTCAAATATTATGGTACACAAAAAATGAAGTAGAATTTTTAATTAGGCTTAATAACTAATTGGGAGGCAGAATCATTTAATAGACATTTAAACTTGTATAATCATGTATTATTATTATTATTGTGGAAAAATTTTGGATTTCATTTAAATTGAGTATTGTCTTACCATCCTTTTTTTCAACTTTTTTATATACTGCTTAGGCTTTGTAGAAGTGTGTATTATGCATCCTCTTGATGTAATTAAAACCAGGATGCAGCTCCAATCTTCAAACCCAGCTGTTTTGCTCTCAAATGGAAGTCAAATGTATTACAATGGAATTATTGATTGCTTTAAGAAAATGTACAAATTTGAGGGAATGTTTTCATTTTATAAAGGTGTTTTACCCCCAATCATAGCTGAAACTCCTAAGAGGGCTGTTAAGGTGAGAAGTTTTTTCCCCTTTCTTGTGCCTTGTCCAAGTCTTTAAAAAATTGAATATTTGTTCCTTTTTTCTTAGTTTTTTGCATTTGAAAATTTTAAAAAAATCTTCATGTTTACTACACCCACTTCAGTGGTAGTTCCATTGTCTGGTGCATGTGCTGGGATTATAGAAGCCATTGTTGTCAATCCTTTTGAGGTGGTTAAAGTTTCATTGCAGTCAGTTAAAACTAAATCTAAAGTAAGCTTTATTTTGTTTTTGTTTTGTTTTCTCATTGTTAATTTTTGCCTTTGTATTGATACTTGAATAAAAGCACAGAATTCATTTGTAATGAAAAGAATGTTATTTTCTTTTCAAATTTTTTTCCTCACAAAAAAATAGTTTGCATTTTTCCCTCTGAAGTCATTTCCTTTTTTTGCAGATTTCTTTAATTCATAATTAGATGTGTTAAATTGATATGTTGAATGATGAACTTTTAGGATCGTGGAATTTAATTTTTAGTGAAATTATTCTGTTTGGGTTCTAATTGTATCTTAATTGACTGAAGTCTTGACTTAAAATCAAAAAATATGAGGTTTTAGGAGAGGCATTGAAATTAATTCAGTTGAAGCCTTTTTTGAGTATTTAGCTGATATGATCTGCTGTTATCATGATTTTTCTTGTTTACTTTTTGATATAATACATTGTTAAATTAAATTTTTGTATTCAACTTCTTCTGACAATTCTAAAACTGTTAAAAGAATTTCAATGAGAAAAACTGTATTGTAATGAATTTATCTACATCTTGGCCTCAGTTAATTTGAAATCAATAAACAATTTGTTGTATGTGCTTTATTTTTTTAATATTTTTTTAGGAACAACCAAGTACTTGGTCAATGACCAAGCTAATCATTAAAACGGATGGATTCGGACTGAAGGGATTAAACAAAGGTATTACAGGTACTATTGCAAGAAATGGAACTTTTAACATGATATTTTTCGGTTTTTATCATGCAGTTAAAGATTATACGTGGGAAATGGAGGTAAGTTTTCGTCATTTCGTAGTTTTCTTATGTTAATAATTTGGGAAGGTTCCGTAATTGCAGCAAGGGCAAAAAGATGTATGGACGCTTTGGCTTGTAAACTTCTAAAAGCAGTGTGACAAGGTCACACCACTGATATAGTTTATTTGAGGCTATTAAATAACGAGACTAGAGCTTTTGAATGTAGTACCTCTCGCTTGTTTAAACAGATTTTCATCGGAGTTTTATTTTTATTTTGTTTCACCGGAAAAATGTTAAAAGAAACTGTTTGTCGCAATGAATTTTTAAAATTTCACATGACTTAGACACACGGATACTGAATCATTTTTACACATGTATTAATTGTATATGGAGATATCACCAAATATTTAGCATCTTATTGTGTTTCAATTGATTTCAGGACGATTTAAGCGAGTTTTTTAGAAAGGTCTTAATTGGATTTGCATCCGGAACTCTAGCCTCTTTTGTTAATATACCTTTCGACGTCGCCAAATCTAGGATACAGGCACCTCAACCCAAAACAAGTCAAATAAAATACAGGAAGCTTTTGCCCACCATGAAACTCATTTATATGGAAGAGGGGTAGGCAATAGTTAACCCAAATTACAGTTATCTACATTTTTAGGGACAAAAAAATATTTATTTAATTTTATTATTTGCAGTTGGAAAGCCTTGTACAAAGGGCTCATACCCAAAGTGATGCGTCTAGGACCTGGAGGAGCCATTATGTTAGTCGTTTACGATTACACTTTGAATTTTTTTACTACTGAAGTTTCCAACTAATTAGCCTCATAGACATGGAATAATTTGTAATTTCTGTGATAAAAAAAAAAGGAAAGAAAAAAGGATGTCCCAAAGAGATTGGATGATAAGGTCTTCGGGGTTGGAGGTGGGATATAAAATTGGCTTCGGACAAGCTTGACGAAGTTTCACCGAAAAATACGTCACACTAAGTTGTTCCATATTCAATCATTTGTATTAGAATTATTTGCTGTTCAATAGTCTTTCCAAATCTTAAACCACAGTAATTGTATCGTGAAGGTGATAAAGGTTTTTTTCCTTGTTTCAAGTGCTTTTCCGAAAATTTATTGTTTTCAAAAAAAAGGAAAATAATTTTGTCGTATAAGTTTTAAAGTTTTTATTAAAATAAAAAAAGCAACAGCAATTTTATTTAAATTAAATATAACAAAGTAGCAAAAATGTGTGAAATTTTTTAGAGCTTTTCATTTAAACGTCAGAGAAAATGGCCAAAGCCGTGTTCATATCCATGAGCATAGCCGTGATAGGGCAATATGTTCGTATAGGGAATTTTTGTGAATGAAACTGCAGGTGCAAAAACTTTGGCGATTGGAATCGGTTGAAAAACTTTAATAGCTGTAACTGGGGCTACGTATTTGGCAATTGGAGTCTGGTAGGACACTGCAACTGATGGGGTGTGATGAAAATAGTGCGAGCTGTAAGAAATTGGTATTGGCGCCGCCAGAAATCCTCTTTTTTCTCGCATTTTGTCCTTTGGCTCTTCAGTTATTTCAGTTGCTGAAGCGCATATCACGAAAGTCGTCAAAATAATCTGAAATAAATTGTTATTGCTGTATCCAACATTCTCCTCTAAAACAAAAAAAAAATATCATATCTAAGCTTTCTGAGTGCTGTCTGATAGCAGTTTCAGCTTAGGTTTTGTACCCTATTAAACATAAAACACTAGTGTCAGTACTTTTAGGTGTTGTATTCACAAAGTATAATACCATGTACGATTAGTAATATGCATGAAAATAGATAGGAGAAATTACAGTCGTCTAATAATTGTTTGAAATTTTGTAAAACAGAAGCAGAAGTTTGACTAAGATTACTGAAAACAGTTTTTTCTCGAAAATGGGTAGCAAGTCACTTAAACGACATTGAATTTTTAATAATAATAGATATAAATTGTTATTTTTCGACATAAATGGAAGTACGTTGATTGAAAACCACAAATTATGTGAATTTCTTGCAATAAGATGAAAAGCACTCCGAAGGTTTACTCACCAAAAACTTCATTTTCTTCTCTCTGCCGTCAAACTGGAAATGAAGTGTTATTTGAATGCTTGAGTTATTGCTAACTTGTCTCTAATTAGTTGCGCACTTACATATATATGTTTGTATAAAAATTTCGTCGGTGAGTAATTATTACATCCCTACTCTTGAGCTACATTGTTCACATGAATTATGAAACCTCCCTTTTGCGTCGTGCTCCATTGTCATGAACATCGCACCGACGTCGCCTACACCTTCTGTTGACACAATCGTTTGCACGTGAGCGCAAAGGAAATTACCAAAGCATTGAGACCTTAAGTAGCAACTACTAAAGATTTATTTATAATCACTTTTCTGCGTTACACATATTAAAGCTCCAGCGTTTTTAGTACGCCTAACAATTTTATTTACTTCAACGTGATTAATGGAAATTTGTACCAAAAACAAGGGAAGATAGGCTTTTAGACTGCTAGGAAGGCTACAATTCCGAAATTTTAAACATGCAAAGTAAATTGATTAATGATACGAAATATACTGATTAAGTAAGTGAGTAAAAAAAAAAGCACCTGAAAGATCGACATGGGTGACAACAAGATAAGAATTGCGTTTCGCCACAAATATCTTCATAGGACACAAAAAAAGGTAAAACTGAAATCCATCGAGCGATAATTTGACCTTTGTTTCTGTTTTTACGGGTGGGAAATATAATGAAGAAATGAATGAAGTTTTTAGTGTGAAAATTAACACGGGACATACTTTAGTTTTTTAATGTCAAAAATTATAGTGGAAGGGTGGATGTGTAGAGAGAAACAGGAAAAAATATTCATGTGCAATACTGATATGAGTGTTGACAGGTATCTGTATCCGGGTCCAAAACTCAAGGGATGAATCCTCTCCACGCTCATAATGCTGGTAAGTCATATCGCAGAATTTTCTTCTGCACATGTAGTGCCCGCTATTAATTTAGAAAGAATTGGGAATCACTGATGACAAAAATCAATAAAAACCTTTTCTTTTTAACAAAAGTGGTTCTACATTAGTGTACGTTCTGAGTTCACCTTATTGTTTAATTGAGTAATTTCAATGACATGACAAAATGATTGCAACTTATTTTGTATTATACCATATAGCGCATTTTTAACAAATAGGTATGAAGGAAAAAAACTAAATAGATTTCAAATGAGAACACGAGTCATTTTGAAAAATATAATTTATATTAGCTAATATTTATATATTACCAATAATAGATACTCTAGTGAAAATACAAATGCCCGTTATGTAAAACTTAAATAGGCAAATGTAGTACGTTTTAGAAAAGAAACTTTGGCAAATTTCCACGACATTTAAAAAGAATTGATCAGTGACGAAGAACATCTGAAGTCCTCACACGTTCATCTGTCGTGCAGAGAAAAAGAAGGAAGGAATGAAAGAAAGGAAGAGAAAACACAACATGTTTTGATGGGTGTTCTGTATTGTTTAAGAAATGAGGCTATACTTTAATTGCCATCGACGTCACGAGAGTGACCATCATGGCGCACTCGAGGCTTTAGGAAAGTAGTTTTGAAGTTACGTTTTCTCTTGAAAAAAGAAAGAGGCAACCCATTTAATTTGCTTCTTTTTTTTTAATATGAAAGGCGGAGAGAATTTTTTTTTAAGGATGATATTTAATATGAACAATCGTATATTCCTCATCATGAATGTTATATGTTACCGATGAAAAAGGGTCAATGTTTGGGAAATGTAGAGATTAGGATCAATAGGATATTTGTTAACTCTTGACCTTCACATAAAAATTTTATGGGAACATTTCTTAATTTTTTATGTGTGACAATACAACAGTCGTGCTAAAATTAACAAATAATTAGTAAAGACTGATGGAAACTTAAGTGTATATTCTTGTGAATAATTGTGATTGTAAAACAATTGGTTTTCTATTAGATTTTAGATTTTAAAATTTCATTTGAAGAACTTTTGGTGAGATAAAATAATTTAGAAGTTATCCCTTTTTGGATTTTCCCAAGGGCTTAAAGAACTTGTGCGCTATAATAAGATCTAGATTAGTGGAGTGTTAAGTGTCACGCCCGGTGAACGTAAAACCTAAATGGAACAAGTTTTAATGTGTTATCGTTGGCCGGCTTGGACGGAAATCAAATCACTATAAACCTGTACTAAAGATTCACCTAATTGATCACTTAATTTTGTGCAGCTCAATAAACATTGTAAAATATAGAACTTATCTATTAGTATTGTTCATGTGAACCGGAATTTAGTGATTGATGACTATGATGAGTGATAAGGTCATCTCACCATCTAGGGACATTATTTTGTTACTTGCGAATAAGTTGTACATAGTTGAGTTTTTATTAGTGTCATTTTATTAAATTGACAGAATTTTTTTCTCCTTCTGTTGTAAAAGCCGTAAATGAAGTCCAAAATTTACTAGTTAGGATAAATTCCACAATCACAAGAAGCGGGCGTAAAGCTGACAATGTATAAGAGGCCCACTCTTAAACTCATCGAGTTTGATCATAATTCAAATTACAGGTTCAATTTGATTACATAATACTCCAAAAAACTAGTTTTTTCCTTTCTTTACTATATATTTTTTGCCTTGAAATTAGTTATATTTTTTAGCAGCCGTTTGATGGTCGTAAAAGGAGTTGTCGCTTTTGGCTGTCATTTTTTCTCCCTTTTCCATTAAATTTAAAAGTAATATCTTTTTTTTTTCAAAATTCCTTTTTGAAGGAAGCTATAATTTGTAGGTTTTTCTTGAAATGAGTATTATTACTTTTATATTTTACTATTGTTGAATGGAATTTTACTGTTGTGTTTTTAACAATTCTCTAAATTTGTCTACAAAATGATTAGATAAAACTAAGAAAAGGACTTTTGGGAGTTAATTATTTTAGATGGTCGGGTTCCTCGCTAAAAAAATCCTGACAGATGAACTGTCCTACCTTCAATAGGAAAAAGTGAATTTATTGCATATATTAAATAAAACTTGTTTAATACATTACTGAAGTTATCTCTACAGTTTAATTTTAAAACTAGTGAGTTTGTGACTGAAATCACCATGTGATATGAAATAACTGTAAAAAAGAGCTCAAGTTTTAGTATGAAGTTGGTTTGAAATCGGTGTTTAAAAGGCTTTCTCTTAAAATAACTCAGTTTTTCTTTGTTTTCCGGTCTCTTGCTGACCACTTTTTAGAATGACTGCTGTAGACTTTAATTTCTTACAACGGCAAATTGAATTTTTAAGCTCAAAGTTGGTAATTTAAGGCAATTCATTGGTGAACCTGGTTTTTTTTTCTGAAAACTAGGTCAATTGAAATCTGACTTCGAGCATTTGCTAAAGGAAAACGAACACTCCTGTAAATATGGTTTTGTTACATATTTCATTTTTGTTGTTTTCAATTTTTTTTGCAAATGTAATATTAATATGGATTGATAATAAATCACTGAAACTTACTAAGTAATTATTTTATTAAAAAATTATACATAGTTACAATAGACTTTGTGCACACAGTAAGAAATACTTAGAACGAAAATGTTGAGAAATATTTTTTGTCCCAAGATTTGCTTTTTGGGAATGAATATTATTATTATTTTTTATTTCGAAAATTAAACCTGTAAAAGCCGGTACAAGTTGAATTGAATCTTTTTAGTTTGAGTCCCTAGTTGGGCGAGGGACTTTTTAGACAGAATTTCTTTTAATTCCAAATTGGGACGAATTTTTGTTTACCAGATTTTCTTGTAACCCAAACCTCCGTATCCCAATCCATACCCTCCATATCCACCAAGGAATCCACCATATCCCCCGTAACCACCATAACCTCCGTAAGAAACGACTGGAGCAGCAGCAATTGGGGCAACGGCTACTGGGGCGGCTACGGCAACTGGGGCCACCTTAGCAACAGCTACTGGAGCAGCGACGGCGACTGGGGCAACTTTAGCAACAGCTACTGGAGCAGCTACACTGTGAACCTGAAACAAAACAATATAATTATAATCTGGTACAAGAACGAAATTCAGTTATGGGGTTATTTTAAAATAACCAATCATGTCTCGGATTTTCTATTTTTCTAACAATGAGTAACATCTTTTGTGATAAAGCTTTTGGAATTTTTGTTTAAATTTTTAACTCCTTAAAGGAGTTTGTCTTCAAAAGGAGAAATCTCAATGTTTGCATGGTTATATTTTTTGGAAAAAGAAAATGATGGTCGTTCTATACAGGAATATCCCTAAAATTATTTGAGTGTGACTCATGATGGATTTGAATTTAAAGTTATGCTGAGATTTTGCAATAAAAGCAACAATCCTAATATGCGATCGATAATTAGGAAATTAAAGATACCGAGTAAATATTTCCAGCGTTCGTTATCTAATCGATGGTACCCAGTCGTTTCGTCCTGTTGTAGTATAATAACTGTTATTGTTATTTATCATTTATTTTAAGTAATAATTTACTCGGCTATATGTCTTTTTTTATTTTAGGTGCCTTTTCTTCAAGAAACATTTTACATTTTTTATAAAGGTTTTGTACTGTGCTATTAACTTACTCCAACTCCATATCCCAAACCGTATCCTCCATATCCTCCGTATCCCAGTCCATAACCTCCGTATCCCAAACCGTATCCTCCATATCCTCCGTATCCCAATCCGTAACCTCCGACAATTCCTCTCTTTTCAATCTTCTTTGGTTCTTCTTCGGCGGCGGCGAAAGCGGCCAAGACGACAACCATGCACATCTATAAAAATCCGTCATCTTTATCAGTTTCTGTATGCACAGATCTGAGATTTGGGCTTTTTCAAGAGCCCGAAACATTTTCGAAAAGAATACTTATTTTCCTTTTCTTGGAAGGAGATACTCTTAAAGTAAAGGAAACGATTTGATAAGAATAAGAATTTTCTGGCAGGGAAAGTTCACTATTCCTATAAACAGTCTTTAACTAAAAAAAATTTTTATGACAAAGGCTCAGGTTGAAATTTTGAAAAACTTATCAAAAGACTTTTGATAATGAAATCAGTTTTTCTCAAGAAAGCTTCTATTTGAAAATCTATTTCTTTCATTTCAAAGTTCTAAAAGTTTGAACTAAATTGAAATAAACTCAAAAAAGCTAATTTCTGAAACCTAGTTCTCAATTCCAAACCATTTAGTTGAATTTTAAAAATAACACGAAGAAGTGAGACACAATTTAATGAATTAAAATGTAAAAATAAAGATATTGACACAAAACACTCACCAAGAATTTCATTTTGTTTATGTATTTTCCTTTTTTGTAAAACAGAAAAACCAAAAAACGTGCGAACGGTAGGATTCACGGCCAATGTATGCTTTTGCAAAAAAAAAAAACTTGAATTTATACTTGCGAGTTTACAGGGGCGTGTATAGAAATAAATGATAATGTTATGAATATAATGGAGATAAACGCGGCATTTCACATTTAAAATATTTACATAAAAAAATCTGTATTAAAGAATGTAGTTAACAAGGGATTATAGATTAGGTTGGCGTGCAAAAGAGACACGAAACCCATGAGCGATCCAATAATGAAGAAGCCTTTTGAAATAGCACACCTTGTCATTTTAATCTGCGTATTAAATTAAATTTACCCATCGTTGCGACCAATCCAATAGCAGTTCTTAACAAGTTGGGTTGCCTTATAGGAAAAACTGCTAGGCTATGAAATAAAGGACCAAGTTGCGGGTAAACCTTGGTCTTTTAGTTCTTTCTTAAATGACACGTTAAATGCTGACCAAGGAAAAACGACCGACCAATCATTCTCTCATATTTGTGCTTAACTTACGAATGTTCAATTATTTGTTTTCTTTTTTTATGTCCTTACTGTGTTGGGAAGGAAGGGGGAGGAAGAAGGTGAAAAGGAGGATGCAGACGTTGTAAGCCAGTGGAAAGTATAATTTTATGAAATTTTATGGCAAGAGATGTTTGGCTTCAAAGCTCCCAGCTAATTGGTTCTCTTTGTATAGCCTCGGGGTTGGCCGAGAATTTTGTTGTGAAACTCTTTCTTTAACTCTTTTTTGGTTTTGGAATCATTTGTACTATACATTCTGGGTAACCAATTCATTTCTATCTCATATCATGTCAATTTTCATACATATTTGTAGTTTTGTGTTGAATAATTGTAAATCGTATTCTTATTTTAGAGTGAGTACATGATGTTTTTCTCTTCAAAGAAACCCAACCCAACCCAACCCAAATATTTTTCCTTGTTTTGTCTTTTGTAAAAAATAGATTTTAAAAATTTCAGTTTTGTGTTCATAAATCTCACGCCAAATGCTAAGTGATACGGGGTTCAATGAAGCAGTTCTATTGATACATAGGTGTGAAGGAAAGTTCGAAAAAATATACATTTGAGGACCTTGCCTTACGTTGACTAAAAACACTTGAATCAGGTTTGTTATGTCATACTCTTCCATATGTCACCAGATTTCCCGCTGAGAACAATCAAATGTCAGTACATTGGATTCAAGTGGACATTAACTTTAGAGTGAATGAACTTTAAATATTTGATCATTTCCGGTTCATTGCTCTCCAAACCGGGTTTGAAGGAATTCTTTTTCTTAGTGGAAAAATTAGAAAGCGAATAGTCTTTTGAATTAAGGCTTGAGCTTTAAATATCTTGATGTAACATACTTAATACGCTGTGCCCTTTTAGCACTCTTTAATATATAAGACGAGCAAAACTTCTTAGCAATTAACTTAAAATATAAACACATAAAAGAAAATTATCGAAAAATTTGTCTATATTAGTATATGTTTCTATAATGTTTTCCCCGATTCTCAAATTATTGTTCAAAGTAAGATTTTAGAATTACCGCATTTGTTCGGTTGTTAATATTTTAAAATAAATGAAATCAACACACCAACTGCTAACGAAAAAAAAGAGAACATGAGAGAGCGAAGATGGTAGAGATAAATAGTTTGATTTGGCGCTTTAAATTATCCTTAGCTCAAGCAAGGGATTCAGGTTAATTAAATCAGTCTGCCCAATTACATACATGTTGCTTCGGGGGAGGTGACAGCAAGGGATAAAAAAAATGGAAAAATTTTTTTGCAGTTTTTACCAATGAAGCTGACGTTAATAGTTTTTTCAATCTGTAGCATGCATGGTCGATACAAGTCGATAGCGAACGATTATAGGTTGATCATAACTGACATTAGACATACAGGTTTTTCATTTATTATATTGTGGCGTTCGCCACATTCCGCATTCCGGAATGGGTACAGTAAATTGAAGCAGACGAAAAACCGAAGTCAAATTCATTCAGTCCCGGAGCTCCGCTCAGTCGGTGTAGTATTCAATTGTTTTTTGGCAGACGATTGACGTTACGTCTGGGTTTCGTTCGATGTATGTCGCCAGTCGAAATAAAGTACTCGAGTTGTAAACGTCTCTTTCCTTACCCCTCGGACATCACAATCGGGATCCTTGCATTCTAAATTATAGTTATTGTAACATTTTATATATCAATATACAAATTCGTTCGGGATTAGTGTTGTCCATCATTCGTTCATCTACGACACAACCTGGTCCCGACAATATAATGGGATAGTAATTTTACTAAAACTCAGTATACTCCTGCCGTTTCTGGTCATTTTAATATTATTAATTTTCCCCTCAATATTTTAATTTTTTTTTTATTTTTAAAATAATAATATTATATTGATCCAATACCCATACGTACATTATACACGATAATAGATATGCTTATTTTGTGGTATTGTCAATAAGCATCAATATTTTAATTAGTAGATAATAGATTAGTATAGAATAGATTTTTCACTTTTCAAGTGCATTCACAAGCAAAAGTAAATTTTCAGGAATTGAAATTAATTAAACTTTTAGAGCCTTTTCTCACTGTCGTGACAATCTTTTGTTCATATTTTACAGTTTTTTTGTTTTTAATCTATACTTTGTATTTTTATTAAAAAACAACCTCAATTAATTGAAATCTTTGCACATCTATTGCCATAATAAATTAATTATTGCCCAATAAATTTCCTTAGGGTCGAATAGAGAGAAATCGAGCAATTCCAATGTACAGCTCCCCGAGGATATACCACCGGTATATGTATACGTATAATTTTTTCAAGTTTTCCTTGGTCCTGCACATGGTCACTATTTTATTTTGCCTTGATTCGGCGGTGTTTTGGAAATTATTAATGCGAGTGTCTAACTTAAGTTCTTGACAGAAACAAGAAACCGATCTAAACAGTCTCTATGTTATTTTATTGGAAAATTGGGATCATCGCAAAAGAGAGGAACGTAGTTTTTAACTAAAACACTTGTGTTTTATAATTTGGTCTAGTTAAATTTTACTTTAGGGGAGCTCCCACCTATTAGCGAATTCCGGATGCCTGCGCAAATTATAATTCGTCAAAGAAGAAAATTTAATGGCTAAAAGATGTGTACAAGGACTCGGGAAGGTAGGGAGGGTGGTACTGTAAAATATGATGGCTGAGTCACTGCTACTACAAAAAATGGGATAATGGACATTTAAAGACATCGTGAGTCATGTTAGTTGGGCTGTAGTTATTTTATTTCCGTGTACGTCAGAGAATGCAGAAAACCTATCCACGAAGGCTAATGCCAATGGGGAAAAAAAATTTTTTCTGGAGATTTTTACTTTTTTGTGAGCAATTTGGCCACTGCCAAGCTAACTGTCCTTGTTATTTGAGAAAAATACTTTTATTACAATATTTTACTTGAAATTGCAGTTATATGGTAGGCGATGTAATTGAGAGGGAAATAAAATATCATTATCGGTTTCAAGGTAAGGAGGCAAAACCCCTTAGGCTATTTCAAATGGCTCTAGAAAATTGTGAAGCTGGATGTAACGGATGTACTTATATAGCTCATTACACACGGCACGAGATTAGATTATTGCTCCATTTACTCGCTTTTTTCTCTTACAAAAATCTACAGTCCTCTAAACTCCTATTGTGCTCCCGGTTGCCTCATCTTTTGTATTTTTGTTTTATACTCATTCAGGATTTCTCATCGTTGCCACTAAGTCGTACTTTGGAATGAGTCGTATGGAAAATTAATTAATCTAGTTCGTAACCAAAATTCGGTTCGAAAGGAAGGAGTAATCCATATTTCAGGAATTGCTGCTTTTTACGATTAAATTTATGTTAAATTGGTGTTTCTAGTTGGCGATAACATGATGCCTTAAATTTTTTGGGCTAGTAAATAGCGTCAATCCTTTAAAAAAAAAATGTTTGGGAGGAAAACTATCATCCAGTTTTATGATTAACTCTTTTGATTGTGTGGTTTTAATGTCGACTTATTGATATTTTTTCCCAAATCTTCTTCAATGTACTTGATAATAAAGTGCTTCTAATGGAGAAGGTGCAATTAATTTTAAATATGGTGGTGGTTTTAATCCCGTTTTTCACCCTTAATTTTTGGGTATAACAGGATGCGGAAGGAGGATTCGAACTCACTGCCATATGCGCCCAAGTTAGGAACTTAACCATTACACTACTTCTCCCACAATAAATTTTAAATATAAAACAGTCATAATCTTCATTGCTTGTATAAGATTTTTCTTCGATAAACATTAATGAACATTTCTGGACAGATTAAGTCGCTTCGCTAGACTCATCCTGGGAGGGAGAAAAGTTTAAAAATTATATTGCAATTGAAATTTGAACATTTGACAAGGAGCCCTGCGCCGTGACGATCGAAATTTGTTTGTGTTGGGTTTTAAATTTCCAGTACCGTTTTGAAATTTTTCCCGAAGTAGAGGTTCAACCCATTCACTCCGTATCTTTTTCCTTAAAACACCCCCAATAAACACTGGTAATCGTAATAAACTTCGTAATCGAAATGTATCATTTTTTTGTATTTATTAAAAGTTATTTCATTCTGAAGAAGAATTTGTGGCAGAGTATTTCAAAATTATAGAGGGAAGCCTATGGTGTGGTGGTCAAAGAGTCTGATTTGAAAACTTATAATACTGTCATACCCAAGGGTGAAAAATGGAGAATGGTGAAGATAAAACTCCAAAAGTAATTTAAAAATTATAAAATTCATATTTATATTTTGAATGAAGGAAGAAGAGGACGAGAGTAAGAATGAGAAGTCTAGTCTGTTTCAAAATTAAACAATTGATGGTTTTACAATCTTTTGTTTCGTACTATTAGATCTATTTGAATAGTTTTTTTGTTTGGATTTGTGGTAAGAGAGAAGTTTTAAAAACAAACGTTTAAATCTATTTTGCGTGTAACGAAGTTTGAATTTTTATTCTTCTATCCCGCGGACGCAAATTTTTACACTTTTTCTTCTAAAATTTAAATTTTTCTTACAAAAGGATGGATTTGAAAGTTTTCCTTGAACAAAAACTAAGTTTCAGGGTCAAAAATAATTAATTTCTTATAAAATTAAATTCACACAAACAATATTAGGCGAGCCAAATTTTTCAAAACGTTCAGCATTAAAAAACTTGTTGTGCACCTATTGCGCACCTGACTTTTAAAAAGCAATTTGTGTTCTAATTGGAAGGGGGATGGTAGAGCGAGGAAGGAGCGTTTATTATTTAATCAGGTGGATTAATTATCAAGGTTAGTTATGTAACGTGTGTAAAATATGAATATTGACACAGGAAACACGTGCGCCGTAAGGGATGTTTCACGTACATCGCATCGCATCGCTTCTTGAATAAAATTCCCCGACCATATTCGTCCATATTGGGTTGATGGAAACGTCAACCCTTCAGAATCGCATTCATTTGCACGTCTCAGCCTTTCTCAACATACAAATATACAATTAAATCGTAACTTAATTAATTAAAAATTTAAGAATATTAATACAATCCCTTGCCAAAAAGAAAACTTAAGTGGGAGTCTGAGGCTGACGAGGAAAATTTAAGCGTCAATGAATGATGCTTGTAGTCATTTCCTCCTCTCCCCCTCTGCCCCCAAGAACCGAATTTGTCTCTATAGTTTCGAAATAAATAAGTAACAAAAAAAATACAGTCAAGTGAAAGTAAAAGTCGGCGAGTTAGCTGTAGAAGCCAAGCGGTCTCTTTGTCTTTCCTTACTTCATCTTATCCAATTATCTGGTTCTGATTTTTAGGTGCGTTCATAACCAATTCACTAAAACGCGATCACAAAACGAAACCAGTGGACCGATGCTTAAAAAGTTATGTAGGGCGTAAAGTTAGTAAATGGGCGCAGTCAGTCCAAACGATATATGAGCTCTAGCGTTTTCCTTTTCGAATCAAATTTTCAATACAAAATCAGTTTTTACAATTTAAACCCAAATTTGCCAGAAAAATAAGATGTATTGTAATATTAACGAAATACGAATCAATCATTCTTTGCTTTGCCTGTGTTTTTATTAATAATTTTAACATCAGTATTAAGATGTAGAAATTAAGGAACGCTTTAAGTTATGTGGTCTGTATAATTATCAAATTTACTACCTGATTTAGCTATATAAAAGTTTGAAAAGTAAAAATGTTGAATTTGTAAGTTTAATATGTGGCATGACACTGAGTTTGAACCAGCAACGATTTTACGAGGAAAGAATTCTCCTCTTTCCGGCAAGGTTTCAAAAAAATAAAATTTGAAAGAAAGCTTTGATTTTGGTGTGAGGATTTGTAGCTTGTTTTACACTTTACTCTCCAAGATTTGTACCGTACATCTAGTGGAGAACTATAGATAATTTGTAAACAATAAATGTTGAGTGAATTTTTTTTTTTAGAGGCAGATTTACACAAAGTAATATCATTATAACTTACTATCGTATTGACAGCACGAACGATTCTTTTATTGATCGTTAGAGCAAGGAAAACAGAAAGCTAAAAGTATTTAGATTATTTGTATTGGAATGAACAACATTTTCTAACAAACGTTTTCTACCCAAATTCATTTTCCTTCAATTTTTGATTATGTTTGTAATTTTTGTAACTTCAAAGTTTTTAGTATAAAATACAATTCAATTGTCAAATTTAGCGTTTCACTATTAAAAATTCTTGCATGGATTAGAATTGTTGAAAAGTGGATTTTTAATTCATCGGTTCTCTATATAGAGAGTAAAAACAGAAAACCTTAAGAAGCGAGATAAAGAACAAGAATTTTGCCTTATAATTCAACATTTCTTTATTTCTTCCTTGACTAGTGTCTCCTTCATTTTAATATCAGTTTATTAGTATTTTGATGTTGTCGGGTTGACATTTATGAACTGTCTCAATCTGAAGGATTTCCAGAAATTTAGGAAACTGATTTTAATGATCCTTAGATTAATAAAATAAGAACATCCGGGACACCCATTTATTAAATAAATATTAGCTTAATATTAAAAACTCGTTTGAATCTTAGATTCACACACCTGGCAATTTAAGGCACTGAAATTTAAATTAGTCTTCCTAAACACTACTTAATGATTTTACTTATTTTTTTAGACATTTTGGGAGTGGTAAAAAATTTGTCATTTTGATTTTCATTTGTGCAGACATGACAAGAACGTTAGCGCTAGTCTTTCTTTTCAGTGGTTTACCCTAGTAAAAAAAGCTTGTTCTTTCATTTTGTTATTTCTATTTGACTTCTGAACTGAATCGTCTAGCCAAGTGATCAATAAATCCGCTAATCTAGTGGTGCGCAAACTTTTTCCTACTGCGACCCCTTCAGTAGAGAGAAAAATTTTGGTGACCCCTTCAGATATATGTTCACAAATATGATGTATAGTTCGCGTAGTTCTTTCGTTTCATTGAATAAAAACATCATCAAATACGACACATATTAATTTTATATATAATTTTAAGAAAATACTTTTTTATACTAAATAAAAATCAGTAGAATTCCCTCTTTAATGATACGTATGAGGCTGCAAGTTTATACTTATCTCATCCATGTTCGGTGATAAATTCGAAATTTAGAAAAATTTGGCGATCCCCAACAATCTTCTGGCGACCCCTAGTTTGCACACCTCTGCACTAATCAACAGAAACAAGTGTACAGCGAGAGAGTTTTCATATTAAAGACAATTTTTCAAGTAAAACTTGTAAATGTAATATATTTGAAAAATATATGAAATATAGGTGTAATATTTATGAAAAGTTGGCCTCATTGGGGAAGACAGAGTCCGGGAAGACGTCCGAGCGCTTTGAATCCAAAATTGGAGGAAATGTGCGTTGGATAGGGCGGATAGGAGAACACTCTTGCGAAAGGCCAAGGCCCACTCAGGGCTGTGGAGCTAACGAATGAATGAATGTTAGTCTCATTGCCGTGTAAACGCTTGTGGCAAACTCATGGCTCCAACTCTTTCTTTAAAGTAATTAAACTGTAGAAAAAGATGAAACAAAAATCACTATTAAATTAAACGAAAAAAAATTATAAAATAAGCAATCAAAATTTTTTTTAAATTGTTGGAGCCAATGATCTCCCCTCAAAAACTTAAGGAAACTGACTGAGATTAATTGTCATTATGAAATATAATACTATTCGAACAAGAAATTGTTTTTTTTTGTGACATGAATAAAATAATTGTTCTTATTGCGGCATTTCTCTTGATCTAACTTTCTTCAAAGTCTCATTCAGTTGATCTCATAAATCCGCTTATCCTCATCTTTTTCCTCAAGTCAGTGATAGAATGTAGTATAAATGATACACCTATAACAGTATGTATAAATATGTTTCAGAATAATTATTTATATTTTTTATAAAAGAAATGGTTATATTATGTCAGGCCTCAACGAACAAAGACTTGATTGTTTTTATCATTGTAACATGGAATCTTATGCAATCGGTTTATGCCTATGACGTCATTTTATTTTCAGGAACAGTCATTTTGCCAAACTATAAGCAATTAAGACAAAAAAACGTTACGAAAAATAAATTACTTGATTAAAGCATTAAATGGGGTTTCTGTTATATTAGATATCATTGTTGGTCAATGTACTATCAAAACGTAAATCGGGTCACGACTGAATGGTCACTAAACTTTAATGAAAACAAATCTTCCGATCAAAGTCGTTTCTTGTGCAAAAGATAAGGGAGTTCGGAAAGAGAAAATAGTCTCACAGAGAAAATTATTTAATTTTTATTTTTCATTGTTAAAAACTTATCTTATGTATCTTAACCATTTATTTATATATATTGTTGTCAATGGGACTCAATATTGAGGCCTGAGAATTTGACTTGACTGTTTGTTGATTCGTTGTACATTTTTATTAATTTTTTATTAAAATCCAAATTAAACATTTCAAGATCTCAATCAATCAGTTCAATCTGACATTACAAATGCGCTGAAAATTTACATCCCATTGCGTACCTCTGAAAGTTACATATAGAACAAAAAATTCTCTAAGTCAACTTATAATTAAAGAGCCAAAATCTCTGAGATAAAAAACTCCCTTTCCCATGGGCAATTTTCTTATATGATTGGAACTAAATTCTTTTACTCATAAGTCACCCATACCTGATGTAAGAAAAATGAAAAATAATCTGGCGCGATATCAATTTCTAGTCTTCATGTTTGTTTGTCATTGTAGACCCGTTCACCAGGATACCAATAATCGATTCGTTCTTTCTTTGTCTCCGCCTAAAAGCTAAGTGAACGTAGTTCTGTCCTATATGAAAATGGAAAATCTTTTTTTTTTTTTTTAAATTGACTTTCCTTTGGGCTTCATTATTAAAAAAACCAACATAACGAGTACCACATAACTTATCATCTTAATTTTCAATAAAAATAACGAAGTGTGATATTACCACTTGGTAACAGGTTCAGGTTCGGGTTTTTGTCAAGAATAGCAGAAGCAAACAACCAGGTGTTACTCGTCGTGCATTTTTACAATATGTTTTTTAATTTTTCCTCTTCGAACTAATTGCTGATTACATAAAAATTCCGTTAATACATTTCTATTTTATTTATCGTTCGTTTTATCACCGAAAGGTGGACAAGAAAGGAGGTAGGGTGGGGATACAGAAATTTAAGAACCAGAAATGTTAGTTTGGGAGGTTTTGTCAAATGTGGTCTTTACCAGAAACTCATTTGGCAATACTTTCGATTGCCCATTACGTAACATTTTCATTTTCATTTTGTTTTTGTAAAGAAAGATGGGAAGAGAAGAAGGAAGAGGAGGAGAATTAGAGGGACGGAAGGCAAATAGAAAACAGGGTTAATTGAGGAAAATACAAATATACGGTTGGTTTGTACTTGTTTCAGGTATTACCTTGAACCGTTTTATTTTAATTTCATGATACATATTGTTTACATTTATTTTTAATTGTGGGTCTAAAAAATATTATTACATTCAAAAAAAATCAGTGGTGTGTAAATTTTGGATAAATTTCAAGTGTTGCAATTCGTGGTGTTCCTGAATGGGTCAGTAAAAGGAAAACCCGTGGCAGTTGGCGTCTTGCAGTTACCTTGAAGTTCAACGTACAGTATTTTTACTTTTTCAAAAAATTTGTGATTTCTCTTTTTCCCTCTCTCCCCCCATCTTCTAAAAACATGAGTACAAGTAACATAAGTTTTAGCTTTTAATGTTTTATCTGTTTATTTTTATATCAAAAATTCAAGCTCTAAACACTTCAAAATTGTATATGAATTTCACTGTTTTTTTGCGCATTGTTTCCAAAACAGTTCTGTCCTCGGGTCGGTGAAGGCTGAGAATTCACTTTTGAATCGACCACCATGAACATGCAAAAGGTTCTTTATAACAGAAATTAGGGAAGATGGGGAGAGAGAAGAGGTACCATCTTTTGGTTTTTTAATAGCCATAATCTTAGCAGCCCTGTTGAAATAACACCAGGGACATTTTAAATGTTGCTTTCCCTCGAGGTCTCTTTTGCAAATCAAGACGTACTTGATCAACCTGTCATTTGCTTTATTTTGGACGTTTCAGTTTTACTGAATTGCCACAGAGTCTAATCCGGTAGTATCGGAGATTTTCATTTAATATTATTCAATTTAAATGTAACGTAGGAGCTTGAATTGAAGTTGAAAACGGATGTGAAATAGCTCTAACCACTATATGCGAATTTAAGGGCAAATTTTCAATTTGAAGTTTATACATTTCAAAAACGGTAAAATTTTATTCAAAATTAAAGCATTGTTCAAAATGCATCCTTTCTAAAAATCAAACTGAGAAAGGGAACTTAAGCGATCGAGAACTTTTGAAGCTCAGAACTGTGCCTAATCTCACGATAAGCGTGGTACAGATATTGAGGAAATTTGATACTCAAACAGTACAGTGTCTTTGATTCTCATTTTCAGCTATTAAAATTCATATAAAGAATATATTTGTAAAAATTTAATTGTCAATCGTAGTTAATCAAAAAGTCTCAAAAACGAATATACAATATGTGTTTTTTTATTGCCATAGTAAAAGGAATTTAGTGGTGGTTTTAATCCCGGTTTTCACCCTCTTTTGGGGATTTTTTATAATAGGATACGGGAAAAGGATTCGAACTCGACCCTAACGTCTAAGTCAGGAACTTTAATCACTATGTTGGACCTCACTAAAAGGAAATTAAAAAATAAATTTTCGGCAAATAGACATTTTTCAACATTGAACATTAATGAACTTTTCCAAATGCCTTTCAAGGGTTTCCGGAGTTCGCTCGGAATCTCACGTTTAAAGATGCAAAGTCTCAGAATTATGTCACGGTCTCGGTCGAGCTCCTACTTCACAGGCCACTTGCCGTTTCCTATTGCCCAATTCATCTGTTTTACGTTCACATGCGTGTTTACAATAACATGCCAGGTCTGAGACAGCGCCTTGCGCCCTTTCTCACGGTCCACTCATCCCGTTAGGCCTCCAGTTAGCTAGATAATGGTTTGATTGAATATTTTTCTTAAACTGATCTTGTTGGAGCAATAACCAAAAAGCACGTCAGGATTATAGACTTATTCCGTTAAATTAGAACATTTCGCGGAAGGTTTGTGGTCTAGTGGTTAAGTTCCAGACTGAGAATCTATAGTTGCGAGTTCAAATCACAACAAGAAATACCTGATACCTCGACACCCGACTGATAATGGAGGGAAAAAGTAGGTCCGCCAGAAGAAAGACCTCATGACTAGAAAATCTACAAGAATGATTTCGTATGGACTCTACCTCCCAGTTCCGAGCAGCCGCCTTAAAAGAAATGATCTCCAAACTCTGTCGCGGAGGAGGATAAAGAGGAAGAACGAGAAGTCAAAAACCTTGTAAAGGGTATCTAACACGCCCCAAAAAAACAGTCTAAGCAGCGCATGAACATTGTTTTGCATAATTACTAACCCTTAACTGCAAGAGCTTAGGTAAAAATCAAAACATTGTTTTTCATTAAAGCCAGAAAATACACACAGCACGGTAAAATTCATGCTTCAACCCTCTCTTATATAAGAAGAAGGAACAGCATTCTGACGAATGCTTGCGAGTAAAAAGGCCTTTAAAACCTTATTTATGACCTAAAAATTGTTATTGTTTAATTTCTAAGTTCATGAACTGTTTTCTTTTTGGGCTTAAGACAACTTCATATCGAAAATGAAAACCCTCAATAAAGTAAAAGCAAAGACAATTTTTTTTTCATCCGTGACAGGTTCACGCTCAAATTTTGAACCAACCATCCGTGAACAAAAGAATGGGCGACGGATCTCCCTCTACCTCCTTCACCTTTTTTTTACCTTACTGATCGAGATCAATTAACAGTGCAAAACCTTGTGCGACAAATTGTTGTAGTTTTTTGAGATTTGAGTAATTTTAGCTTGAAAGAGAGAGATATTAAGCTCTAAATTTTCGCGCCTTTCAAAGTTTTTTAATTTTTTTTCCGAATTTTTTTCATAGAAATGATTTTTTTTGAACGTTACGTTTTTGTGTTTTTTGTATTTTTTTGCCAAAACGGTGGTCGCGCTGGTGACAGTGTTCTAGTTATTAATAAAAATGCTTATAACAATGATTTCGACAGAAAAATTGACTTTAAGAAGAATTTAACATCACAAGTTGGAGATGACATTAAGTGGAAAAATTTAGAGGAGGAGGTTTTTCAGGAGTTAAATCAGCTCAATTTCCGGAAACAACGAGAAATATTTGAAGATTTAAAAAAACAACAGGAAGAAATGAATACTTCTCATAAAAACTTGACTTCTTTAGAACTTCAAAGTCTCTCCCCCTTAAATGTGGAAGAGTTGCAAAATATCCAAAACGCTATAAAAAGTTCAAATAGCACTCTACCGACTATTAGAAACAAAAGGACCTTAAATCTTCTTCTTTTTGTTGTAGCCAAAGCCATGGGATTTTCTCTCATTCCAAGAAGTTTTAATGTGCAGTGGTCAACTAAAACAAATCAGCCACCTCCCGCTCCTCCTTCATCACCCTGTCCCTCCACTCCACCTTGCAAATCGAATCTTCCATTGCCTAATCCTTCTTCTTGTTCTCAGCCAACTACAGTTTCTTCTTGCTCACGTCCCTCAACTTCGACCCAGCCTCCCACTATACCGCCAAATCAAATCGATGCCAACACGATAAGTTATCCTTTCAGACCGGCCGGAACAATTCCAGTCTTTAACTTTGCACCCTTACCTGTCGGCGTAGCTGTACCTTACCCACCTTTACTTCAGCCACCAACTAGGCAGCCATCCCCTTGTACCCAAGCTCAGCCACCATCCACTCCCCCTTGCTCATCGCAACCTCCAACACCTCCGCTGTGCCCTAAAATGCCGACCTCTGCTCCTCCTTGTGGAATGACTGCAACCCCGTCTTCACAACCGTGCGAAGCCACAGCGGCTCCTCAACCACCTTGCGCAAGTTCTCCCATTCCAAAATCCTCTCAACCCTGTCCGGCACCCCCATCTCAAACCCCGTGTGAAACTTCTTCCCCTTCACCCCCTCCGTGTCCTTTTCCCACTTCACAGTCATTACCACCAGTTTTATCATCAACCGAAAAGGCTCCGAAAAATTCAATTTTTCTTGAATACGACAATCCAGTAAGAATTCACATATTTAGTAACGAGAAAAAATACTTGCCTGCATCTGGTAGTATTTATAGAGGTCAAGAGGACGACTACGAAGAAAATCCTCACTCGTATTTCTTTCCGGGCCATGAAGAAAACCCAAACAAAGATAAATCAGAAGAGGAAGAGAGAGAAGAAACAGTGGATGAACCCATGAAATTCCGAAATGATGAAAAAGAAGAGAGTGAGGTGGCAGAAGAGGAAGACAGACGAAACAGAAAATTTGAATATCCTGAAAGGAAATATGAACAGTTGGGTTATTATGAGAACAGCCAAGAAGAAGGGGAAAATGATAGTGACGACGATGAGAGCGAGACTAACCTAAGCTTAGTGAAAAAACCGATAGGACAACAAGTGCAACGACGTCGTCGGATTTCCTTAAAGCAGACAAACCCACGTGCTAATGACATTAGTCTTAGTACTAAAAATTACGGAGGTAAAGATACTTTGGTGGAAGAAAAAACTTTTGAAGAAACCGAAAGAGTGGAGACTATAAAGAAACCTAAGAACAAGAAATGGGTGCGGATAGTAAGGAAGCAAAGAAACAGAACAAAAATGGATTCACACCCTCAGGAAAATTTTCATGTCTACGCTTCGAACATCTCTCCCAAGGGCTCGTTGATGTCTCATAAGATTTTTAGTAGGAGTGTGACAAAACAAGGTTCTCAGCAAGGATTTCATAAGGACTTTCCTGACACCGTAAGCCAAAACATTAGAAATATCACTGTAACTGATTTAGAGAAAAGCAGTTTCAAAAAGGAAGGATTAAAGAGTTTCAAAATTCTGAAGAGAGTGAGGAGGTACAAAGAAAATGGGCCAAAATATTATGAAACTGAAATCGAAGATGAAAATAGAAAGAAACTAGAAAAAGTTGTGGAAAGATACATTGAAGACTACATTGAAAAACAATTAGGCGAAGAATTAATAAAAAATACCGGCATTCCAAAAACAACCGTATTTGAATTTGTTCCTAAAAAAGGTCCCAGAATACAAACAATCACGACAACAGTTGCAAAAACCAATCATCATGGCCCCCTGTTGAACCCAAAATCCCAAATGACACCTCAAAAGTTATTCCACTCCGGTAATTTTCATTTGACAGAAGAAACTGACAAATATTCATCAAGGAAATATCAAATCTAAACAAATTAAAAAGACTCATCCACGAATGCCATTTAACCTCTGATTCAATGAGACTTGAAATATCCAATTGCTACTAAAGAAATTGAAAAAGTTGCGAAGTTCTTTCTTTACCATTACATGTTACAGTTTTTTTTTTAACCCATTCTAAAATTGAAGACTTTTTGTGCATTTATAGCATTTCTAATGTATGGTCAAACAGAATTCAGCTTAAAATTAAGAATTCAAAGTTTTAAGTTCGTTAATAAAAAGCAGTTATGGGTCATGAAGAGATCTTAGTTTCTTCAATTGAACCCCTTATTCCTTCTATGAAATAATCACAAACACGAAATAAATTTATACAATGCACTGAAGCCTTCAATCTAACTTCATCTGGACTTCACGATACTCCACTGTCAACTGGAAAGAAAACCAAATGTTGTTGATTTATTTAATCATTGAATATTACAATTTAACCAACTTTTTTCCCCCTAGTTCTTTGATTTTGGGTTTTCTCGTCATATTTATTGTAATAATTAATTAGTTAAAATGAAAATTTTTTTTCGTATGTTGAAAATATATAAATATAATTTTTCTTATTATACACTTTTATTTTTGTGACTAATTTCTTTTACTCATTGCTAAATTCAAATCTTGATTCAGACTGAATAAACCGAGATGCTGTACGTAACTGCTAGATTTCAAACAAAATCATCTCAACTTGCGAGAAAAATTGTTTTCTGTTCTACAGCATTTTACCATTTAAAAGGTATTATTTAATGAATCACTGCATAGGAAAAATATTAATCAATGAATGTACAAAAAACTTTATGTTTCAAAATTTTTTTCTGAGACCTAATTTTCTTCCCCCAAAAACAAGGCTTACTAGGAATATTGTTCTTCGTCCAAAAGTATTTCATTGTCATTCAACAACAAGAGAAAAAAGTAATTATCTAAGTTATAGTTATAAGAATTAAACATATTTTCTCATTGCTTTATTCGTTAATTCATCTTTCGGTTAAAACAATTATTAATATTAACATTATAAAAAGTAATAGTAATAATAATAATTCTGCTTATAACGGTTAAAAATTTCTTTGTTAGGTTTTAAAATAGGCGCTAATAAAGTTACTCTACTGACACTTGCACCAAGAAATGGCGTCACATACACCATGATAATTATTCATTAATAAAAATGTTATCAACTAGATTTACTTAAGCCGAAATGAATTTAATTCGATATTTTTTAAAAAATTTGGTGAGGAGTGAAACATTACTTTCTTACTGTAACGTCTAAGAAGTGTTCTTTTATTATTTATACTGTGATTTATGTCCTATTGAGGCTCTCCTATGACAATATCATTTTTTATGTATTGTGCATTTATTTATATTGACCTGTAGCACTTGCCATTGTAAAGTCTTTAATACATTCATTGCTTAGATTTCTAATTTTTATATTTTTCTGTTCATATGATAGTCATTTATGAGTGCAATGGGAGCGATATAATAGGACCTGGAGCTGTAGGTGTCATTTTGCTGCGACAAATATTTAAACTGCAAGACCATCATTATCCAAATTTGCAACCCAAAACATTTTGAATAATTTGTTGGCCATACAGCCCAACTTTTGCCCAACCTTATCAAGAATTTAGAGACACAAGATTCTAAGGCCCAAATGTATTGAGAGTCAGAGTGGGAGTTTTAGTTTTTTCTCTACCCATTTTCATTTAGTTATAGATTGTTTTTAATATTATAAGCTTGATCTAAGTAAGACCTTTAGCTTTTGTTGCCGCAAATCGTCTTGTTGATACATATAAAAGTACTCATTTATCCTATTCCTATTATTTCAAGACAAAGTATTGTTAGGATATGTGTTCTTTACTTTGTGGAAACAATGAAATGTCATTAATATCTCCAAGTGTTTACTTTAAACTATGGTTTTTTTCTTTTAGTAACCTGCCATGTGATGGTATGATGAGGTCTCAGGTATGCACCAGGATTCTACTTGTATCTTTTGTTGTGTGGTTTGTTATTCTGTTGTTTGCTGCCAGGCATTTATCATCAATAAAATCTGGCATTGGTATAGGGCAAGATGAAAAAAGTGAAAGTGTTAAAAATCGATTTGAGGCAGCTTTAAATAAACTTCAAATTCTTCAGCAGCGCTCAGAACACTTGAAAACAATTTTCAACAATGTGTAAGTAAATGACATTACTATTGACTTAAAAACAAGCACATTTCCTAAGATTTTATACATTATCTTAACTAGTCATAGTCATTTTCAGCTATGCACTATAACTCGCATAGTTGTTCTTTATACCTCTTCATGTTGGTGACTAATTTTTTTGATTTTTGGTCTTGACCATAATGTATTTTTGATCTATGTTTGATAAGTCATGAGCTCTTTATCAACAACTATTAAGTTAAACAAAGATTGACCAAACCCTTTCTTGTCCTTTCCTTTCTTTTGCCTTCTGCTACTTTTTATTTGGTTTAGTTTTCTTCCATTTACCTTTTTTAGACTTAAATTAAATAGTAAAAATGTTTTGCCTGTTACATCTAAAAAAAAGGCAGTGAAAAGGGTATGACAGCCTGTGGTGTTTACATGTACTACACCAGCCCTACTTGTGTTCAACCAATGTCTTATTCACCTCTAATCCCCATTCAAGTCATCCATATGAGGCATGTGTTATACCAATCTCACCTGAATTTGTCTTTTTTTTAACGAGGGACTTTGTTCCCAAATTACACAATTTACTCAAGTTTGTAAAGCTATTCTGTTGGCTATATTTTACAATAGCTTTTTATTCATTGGTTTTTTAAATTTAAAGTAGATTGTTTTTAATAACAGAAATAATGAGAAAGAAAGTGCTGCTGCAAATGAATTAGTGAACAATGCAGAAAAGTGGATCAGTGGCTTGGAGGAGAACAGTAGTGGTTTGGGTTTAATTAGTTTTCACGATTCTCCAAGTATGGACTACGAAACATTGCGGAAGAAACTTCGAGACGATGCTCAAGAATTTTGGTTTTTCATATCCTCGCAGTTGTCTAAATTGAAAATGGATACCGGAAAGTATGCTCCAGAGTTGAGTCAAAGACTCGACAAAATTTTAAAAGTGGCAACTGAACATAAACTGTAGGAAAAATTTTTATTAAAGCTCCTTATCGAAATTAAGTTTAGGCATGTCCCGGGTAATGTGTTATTGAAATTTACAGGTCCTTAATGAAGGGAATTACTTCCTTAGCTAAAGTGGATGGCTATTCTACCTGGAGGGAGACAGAGGCAGCCAATCTAGCGTCAGATTTGGAAAGAAGGCTAAAATTCTTGCAGAATCCAGAAGACTGTAGCATAGCCAAAAAATTAGTATGCAATTTGAATAAGGTATAAAAAAAAAATTTTGCATTTCACCTGTTTTGCGATTTGCTTGCGTTTTTCCTGCAGTGACTGGTTTTTTTTGTGGAAAGGGTTGCGGGTTCGGGTGTCAGATTCATCATGCTGCCTACTGCCTGATTGTGGCTTATGCAACCAAAAGAACTCTCATATTAACGAGCAAAGGTTGGAGATATCATAAAGGCGGTTGGGAGGATGTTTTCCTACCTGTGAGTGACACATGTTTAAGTCCTGCGGGGTCTTCCAGAGCTGCCTGGCCAGGTAATTGTAAAACAAGAGGAAAAATTTGGCCAATGTTCAAAGTAGTGGTTCATACTCTGTAGTAGTGCTAACGGATCATTTCTTTAGTCTATTAGTAATGTGATTTGCTTCCATTACAGGTAGACCGGAAACCCAGGTAGTTGTTCTTCCAATTATTGACACCCTATCGCCGAGACCAGAGTATCTGCCTCCGGCTATTCCCAAGGATCTGGCGCCCAGACTCATGCGGTTGCACAGTCAGCCTTTGGCGTGGTGGATCGGACAAATGCTAAGGTATCTAATGAGACCTCAACCATCCACTGCTGAATTTTTCAACTATTCCAAACAAAAGATAAATTTCAGGAAGCCGGTTGTTGGGTGAGTTTTTGGCTGTGTTTTTAGGTAACTGATTGTTTACTTGAGGATACCATTATATTTTTCAGTGAAGCAGTTTTAAATC
The DNA here is from genome assembly GCA_016920875.1 of Columbicola columbae. NCBI lineage: Eukaryota > Metazoa > Arthropoda > Insecta > Psocodea > Philopteridae > Columbicola > Columbicola columbae. Next base: position 17,273,085 of record JADMLL010000007.1, read on the forward strand.
ATTTTAGGGTTATATGATTATTTTTTATTGCAACATATAAATCTTCTTCTTCTTCTTCTTCTTCCCCTATGGGCCACTCTGGTGGCGTTGGGGGATAACCTCGGATCCATTCTATTATTTGAATCAGTGAATACACTGTGCGGGTGATTAGCCCAGCGACGGCGTGCGGTGGTTTCCCTCAAAGCATCCGCCATGCTTATTTCTTCCCATGTTGTTCAGGGCTGGGGGGTGGGCATTTCCTCCCATCCCAAAGGGTATGGTTTTCCCGCCAGTACTCGCGTGGCTGATTGCAGTGGTTTCCCACTGGGCGATGTAGTCGCATCATCCCTACGCCCAGCAACATATAAATGTAACTTATATTTTCTAAGCATTCTTCAATTTAACTAACCGTGTTTAGCGGCCATTCTGTTTTTATTATTTTAAATTAGTCGAATTCGGTGTAAAAATGTCTCTCCTTTTCAATCATCTTATTAATTAGGTTTTAATTAAACCATTTGTAAATAATAAGGTTCAGCAACTTTCATCAAATTCAGATATTAGACCTTGAATTAATGAAATTACTTATTGTTTGCGTTTTACGTAGAAATATTTGTAAATTGAACAAACTACATGCGGACAGTTGGTCTAAGCTAAGGCATGAGTCTTTAGATTTATTGAAAATGTTGATTTCTTGAGGTGTACTTGGAATACAAATAGTTTCGCTCGAATTAGATAATAAGAATTTAATCAATGAAATTTTTTCTGCAGAGTTCACATTAGAAGAACAGATAAAATAGGTACCGAGGCAGCTTTTCATCCGATTGAAGAGTATATGAAACATGTGAACGATTGGTACGACCAACAAGAACAGAATGGAGTGGAAATAAAACATCGTAGTATTTTTTTAGCAACAGACGATCCTAAAGTTATATTCGATGCCAGACAAAAGTGAGAAAAATAAGCTTTGGTATTGTATAAATAATGGCAAATAAAATGTCATCTCGTAATTTTCTTTAATTTTTTTTATGTACTTGAGTCTAAGTATTTTGATTGCTAGAAGAAAAGAGTGTAAATAATTGAGTTCAAAATAGAATCGAATAGTCTTTAAAATAATTTATATTTAAAATTCGGTATATTTACGCAATAATAAATTACATATTGAAACAACTAAATACTCAATAACAGTATGTATACTTTGTCAAAGTTGTCAATAAACAACAAAAAAGAAAAAAAAACATTAGTTTTAAAAATTAATATAAACATTTTTTGTTCATTGCGCTTGAAACAAAAGCTGAAAAGTTTTTTCTTTAATTGAAACTTTTCCGTGGGAGGTTGTAAAAGTTCTCACTTACATTATATCCCTCTCTAAGGACATTCAATTTTGGAACCTCAGTTAGGAAAGCCTGACTTAAACATTTATTGTTAAATCCCAATCATTACACAGATAGCCCTCTCAGTAATTAGAAATTTGTGTAAATATTTGGCAAATTAACATGACCTGACAGTACAAAATAATTTAATTTTTTCTTATATGAAAAAATTAATTAATGGTTTTTAAGTGACTGACTAAATGAACAGTATATTCACGATGTCAAAACGAAATGAAGAGTAAATAAATATGATTTATTTGAGATTTGAATAATGAATACGAGATATATGAATATAATGATGGGCGATGATAACTTTCGTGGGCGTTATCTATTGTAGAGAACACAGGTTGCTTTAGTTTATCGCAAACCGCGTATATAGAACGATCATTAACGAACGTCACTGAACGAACTAATGGCTTGTATAATTTGTATATATTTTTATTATAAGTTACTGTTTACGATGGATCCTTCCTTAGTATAAAAGTTGTTATTGCTTTTTTTAAAGCGTATTTTGCGTATAAAGCGTATACCTTTAAAGGTATATTTTGTGTTTGTTTAGATACCCTGAATATGATATATTAGGAGATTCTGACATCGCGAAGACAGCCGGGATAGCAACTAGATATTCCGACAATTCACTTTATGGAATAATGCTTGATATTCATCTACTCTCATTGTCGGATCATCTTGTGTGCACTTTCAGCAGTCAAGTGTGCAGAGTTGCTTATGAGCTTATGCAAACCTATAACACCGACGCTACGGCTCACTTCACGAGTCTGGATGACGTCTATTATTATGGAGGCCAAAACGCCCACAGTTCAGTGGCAAGTAATTAATTAGAAACGAGAGAAGAGGAGGGGTGATGTAGTTAGTTGGGAATCATACGTAATATACGTATATATCTTGATTCAACTAGTAGTTGAGTGAAATTAAAGACCTCGCTCTTTACGGTCTCATTATTCTTTAGTTCGGGTAGTACTTGATTTAAATTTTTTTTATAAATCATTTAATTAAATTATTATTTTGCAGGCTATTCTTCCTCACGAACCTGAACATTCTAACGAAATGGTCTTAAAAGTGGGAGATCAAATTAGCGTTGCTGGAAATCACTGGGACGGATACTCTAAAGGAAAAAACCTCAGAACTAATCAAGTGGGGTTGTTTCCATCATTCAAGGTAAGAAAAGTTTTATAAAAATTTAATTAGGATGTAAAAAATTTTTCGGCCATACGCAATTTCTCTTAATTATAAAAGAAGAAATTTCTGAGGAGTTTAAAGTATTAGTGGGCCTGATTTTTTTTCTCTTGTAACTATTTCTTTGTGAGAATATATTTTTGCTCATTATATGATTTTCTTTATAGGTTCAGAATAGAGTGAAGGTTGCCGATTTTCCAACGTATGAAGAAGTGCCAACAAAAAATAAATAATCTTTAGAAAATGTTAATATTTACCTTCCCTCATTATAAGTAACTCATTTGTAACTCTGATTGCAAGCTTTTACAATTTTTGAGCAATTTAACTTGACTCGATTCTAGTGTGCTTTGTCATGGTTGTGCTTTGTTGTGCTGCGGACAAGCCTACGTAAAAGACATTCCTAAAAGTCGACGGGTCTCATGAAAAAATTTATTTTTCATTTTAGAAAATATATTTGGTAGGACCAGTGCTCCTTTTTATTTATTTTTGTAGGACTAGGCAAGACATTTTTTGAAAGGGTTTAAAATTTCCATGAAGCCGAAGTCAGGGGACTTTTAATGCTGTAATGAGAAAAATAATCTTTTTAGTTTAAGTTATTTTCAACACCTTTCTTAAAAATATTATCGTAATTGAAATTCGGGGCTGAAATCAGTGCTAATACTGCCAAAAACCAATATTTTTTTGTAAAATACTTTTTAATTTTCTATCTCATCTAATCGCTATTGTATTTTTTATATAAAATAAAATACAATTTTAAACTGTGTTTTGTTTTATATACAGTGGTACCTCTCATAGCTAGAAATCCGCATAACGAGCATCAAAAATTGCAAAAAAAGTGTCTCTCTGAAAAAGCAATTTTTGGCATAATGAGCGACACGTACATGGGGAATCCCCTGACAGTTTTTGTTCAGCCTGGAATGCATTTTTCCATTTTACATTAATTTATATGGAAAAAATTGTTCGCGTAACGAGTAAAACTCCGGAACGAATCAACTCGTTATGAGAGGTTCCATTGTATTTTAATTTATTATATTGACATTCGAACTTGCTAGCCTTTAGCGTTCTATCCCCGAAGAATTGCGAATTTTTCCAAGTTGAGTAGTGAGAGTGCACAGTTAAGGAAAACAGTAGCCTGTAAGTAGCTCGTACGGTACAACGGTTTTCAAATACATAGTGAGTTGACAATATTAGAGACGTAGACATTACAAACGCTCTGATAATGCTTTGAACCCACATGTCGTTTACATTTTATACAAACAGTCTGGATTTCATTATCATTTTTTGAGGATCAGATACAACACTTCTTTCTTACTTTGTTACATTTCGTTCCCGCGCCAGGGGCTAAAGCTACCGTGGACTCGTCATCGTTTGATAGCCTTCCCAGTTCTTTTCCTAAACTGGGGATATAAACTTTGATAGACAATATATGCTTTAAAAGCACTTATGTCAACTATACTGTAAATTATTATCAAAGTCCATCGCAGATTTTTCCTTTATTTTGAATATTATTTGAAATATTTTGAATAGTAGCAAATCATTTGATCCGCCTTGTCACGCCATATTTGGTGCTGTTATTACCTTCAATTATTTCTGGTTTTTGATTTTTTGATCTATAATATTTTTTGATTGGCGTTTTGTAGAATCTTTTACAGTCCTCATAATATTAGGAGAGCGTGTCATCGGCAAGGGAAGATGAAACTTCGTCCATGTTTTATTGAAATATACCAATAATAGTCATTTTGGTGGATGTCTCAACAAGGAGACAGTCAGAATAAAGTAAGGATCGGAAAATAATGAACAGCGGAGCCTGGAAAAAACAAGCACGTTTTCGCTAAACCAAATAGAACTCGCATCTCAAGATACTCTTATGATAAAACAAACCCAACAAAAAATTAAAGCAGAAAAAATGTGCAACAAAGGCTTGATTGATTAAACCGGGTCAGAAAGGGCCGAGCCGTCTGCAAAGGTTGCACCTGTTATATCTCCGAAACTAATCAGCCTGAAATTCTGAAAAAAAAATTTGAGCAGCCCTTTGAGGTTTTCATTGAAAGTCAAATTTCAAGAATCAAACTTTATTACAAAAAGTTATGATGAAAAGTTTGTCACGTTCCGGTCGATTCAATTCGTTCGTCCTCAAAGCGTTAAATACGGGCGTTTTACAAAAGAAATATTAGTATTCTAACAATATTCTACAAACAACAAAGATTCTAGTAGTATTAGTCTTGTGATTGGTTTAAATCTGACCAGTAAAAAGGATAACAGTACACACACAATATGACAAACCGTAACAAAAAGAATTAAAACCATGAAACTAGATTAAGCATCTAGGAATAAAAAATATGCATAACAAGTGTATTCACAGCTAAAATTATACTAAAAGAAAAAATTAATATACGTGCAAAAAGATGCATGCGTTTATTTCTATCTTTCTCACCCCTACTTCTGTTCCCTAGAAACTACTTTTTAAACTTATACTTTGCCTGACTATTCTCGTACATGAAATCAGGTAGCAGTTGATAGGGTAATAAAAACGAACAAGAAATTTTTATTTAATATTCCAATATATTAAGTTTTGAATTTCTATAATTTCGAATCAACTGTTGAAACATTCCAAAAAATAAAGTTTTTATTGTTACTGGTTTAAAATTAATGTTAAATTCTTTACAGGTTTCGTAAAAAACATGATTCAACGACTGTAGCTTGCTGTGGTCAATTACGGGAAATAAGTGATGAAGAGCATGCTCTCCGAACAAAATCATTGTCAGAACAAAGTTTCCATCCACATTGTAACGGTTTCTCACTGCCGCCAGTTGAAGGAGCCCAAAATCTTTATCATTTCTGAAATGGAAAAGTGAAAAATATTGTTGAATGATATAATTAGTAGTTAATGTTAAATATATGGTTATTGGGTCATACTCTTATAAAGGAGGATTATTGATAGAATACTGATGAAACTTTATCAGCTCCTGCCTAAAGAAGCGAAAGACTTAAAACTAAACACGTTAAGAACTGGCTTTTTACACCGCGTCATATTGTAACTAGAAACCAACTTTTCGTGCACTTCGGCAGCTGTGGATATCGTCAGGGTAGACATTGAACTGAGGAAAGAAAGAAAAAGAGGAAACGACCACTTGGGAGTAGGTAGGAGAGGAATGGGGTCAATGGACGAGGAAAGTTGGAGATAGAACAGGTATGGAAGGGTAGAGGAAAACAAAAGGAGAAAGAGTGTTGGAAAGTCCACTGATAATACGCGAATTATCAGAGGAAACTTCAGAGCTGTCACCAGGCGGCGGTGGTGGTGGTGGTGGGTGGAGGTTGTGGTAGACTGGGGCGCAAAAGAGGGAGCCAGAAGGAGTTGAGGGGGAGTCCTTGATCTCTTTTGAAATTTTGGAGGTTTTTGGCTATCTCGATAGCCTCTCTATAGGGGAGTAGATTGGGGTGTAGGACACGGGTGTTTTCAAAACGGATGGTGTGCTTGGTATTTATAGAATGCTCCGCAAAAGCAGATTGGTCCGGGTGAGAGAGGCGAAGGTGTCTCTGGTGCTCGCAGGTGCGGGACCTTTGGGTCATACCGATATACACTTTGGTGCACTCACGAGATGTTGTAAAAACCCAGTTCTTAACGTGTTTAGTTTTAAGTTCGACTGCCGCGGAAACCTAACCTCAGTAAGTGAAAGACTTATTGCTAATTTCTGGTCAAAAACAGCTTTCGCTGTGATGATGCGCATCGTTCCAAATTCCTGACAAAGTGGAATGCCGCTTGGCCGAGGATGAAAAGACTGAGACTTTGACAGAAATATTCTTACATAATTTAAGGTTAAAAAAGTTGCCGACTGAGCTAATAAGAAGCATGATTTGTTACCCTAGAAAATCTCCATCATGATAAATGTCAGGATGGTGATGAGCCGCGGTTAGGCCAATTAAGGCAAATACAAAGCTTCCAGAGATGATTATTGTATTCCACGTGACGAAAGAGGCCCAAAGTCCTCGACCACTAAGGACAAAGAGAGCTATTGGAAGTAAGGATCCCCAAAGTTCTTCTGTATAAAACTTTTTCGACAGACAAATGTTGAACATTCTGAAAAAGGGCATAGAATGCACATTAAAAGCTCTTCGTTGCATCACCTTATTGTAATGGAATGACCAGTGTTTAAAAATAAAAATTAAAATGAAAGACTAAAGGCCAACAAGATTCTGGTTACTCAAGAAATCGGATTTTAAAAAACTGGACAAAAATATTTTTGCCTCTTACTCTTATATAACTTAAATGCAACATACAGTGGAACCTCTCAAGGAGCAACATGTACCTGGGGAATCCCCCGACAGGTAGAAGAAAACACTGCCGACCAGGAATCAGTGCAGATTCAAAGTTAAATGTTTCTCTATCTGTCTTATTTTCTTCACTACCACCCAAAATTCTTTCATTTTCACATTCATAAGCTTCTTAGCTATTCCATTTCTTTTGCTATATGCTAAAAAAACTATTTTGTTGCTTTTTCAGCTTGGAACGCATTATCCTATTTAACATTAATTTATATGATAAAAATTGTTTCGCATTACGAGTAAAACTCTGGAACGAATTAAACTCGTTATGAGAGATTCTACTGTAATTTTAAACGCTTAGTCAGTGCTACATAAATTACCTTCTAATAAACTGGAAGTGAGCAAAACATAATGAAAAAAAAGGAATAAAAAACCAAGAGAGATATCGAAATTTTTTGTTTTCTTCTGGTAAAAACCTTAAAATGGGTTCCATCATAGTTATCTCCAAATCAAGATTTGTATTGGGATATAAATGATGGCTTAATGCATGACTCACTCTCCATTCTCTGAAAATGAATTTCAATAATTATTTAAAAGAAGGCACTTATTTGTTTTAGGAATGTGGAAAGGCCAAGTTTTTTTCCTCGGAGTTTGTTTCTAGCTTTGTTGGAGAAATGAAGCTACCTGACCGACAAAAGTAAAATGCTAAAGTAATACATCCTCCAATTGTCCCTCATGTGAAAGAAATTGTGGGCGCAAACAGCAAGCATGCCTAGCAATACGCCAGATAGAACTGCCCACCACAAAGAGTAGATCATTCCTAAAAGACCACATCCAAACACTGAAATTGCAAGAAAGTCTCCCAGGAACATTGTCTGAAAAAAAAGTCATTTGGCGTTAAAAATAAATGATATTTAGGGTGGAACTTTTTTTTAAAATAAATTTCGATGAATAACTTTCAAGTTACTTTCAATGCAGGTTTCGTGGTTTTGATGAGTTTTCTTTCTTTGATTTTTCGTTTTAAAGTTCTAAAGAACCCGTCCTCATGAAAAGTTATCAAAGAATTTCTTTGTATTCTAGCTTCTCGAACGTGAAAGTTTGTTAGCATCTTTACCGCGGCCTCTGACATGTGGCTGCATTCAAAAGCTTCAGTTATGTCGGTACCCTACGAGGAAAATATCAAAGGGAGAAGGTCATTTGAGAATGACAGAAACTCGTTTAAACAAAATCCATAGTTATAAATGAGAGAGAAAACGGAGGATTCGGTGCATTTTACTACCTTAGGATTATTTTTCCTACCTTAGTTACCTCCAACCAGAACTTGCCTCCTGGGTGTTTTTTCGTCCATGTCGTAAAATCGTATAAATTGTCGTGAATCCTCCATAGTCCTTCTGCTCCATCGTTCTTCCTCTTATCCTCTAGCCAATCGTCAACAGAAGTGAAAAGTTTTCGATTTACTCGTTCACTCACTGAAATTCCCTGGTAATAATCCATTGTTGTAGATCCCATTTATACAATCTCAAGTTTTTCTCAGTGAAGTTTTGCTAGAGTTTGAACTTCAAATTCTTCTTATCACTTCTGTGATAGCGTCACATCGGGTTGTTTAGTGAAGTTATTTTCTTGTTAAATAAGTTAAAAAATTTCCGTCAAATCCAAAGGTTAAAGTATTTTTAATTTGAAGTAAGAAATATTTTCGGACTACGATAAAGAGTCTAAATCATACAGGATTCTCCGATATTAATTATTCTGAAGGAAAATTTAAAATTTAAATTGTTGTAAAGACCAACCTTGGACGACTTCAAAAAAATTTTAGTTTGCTCTGTTAAAAAAAAAAGTTTGTTTGTCAATCTTTGGAAAATAGCTTTTATTGTCTTTTTCAGGTAATTTTTAATTGATGTGAAGAAACTATTTTTACTTCAATTTATGAATTAATCTAAGTACTGTATGTTCATTCTAATCTAATTTAGTTTTCAAACTTAGGCTAGAAAGTATGTATACATGTAGGTTTACAGAAGATCAATGTTTGTCAAAATTTAAACTAAACTAAAATAAAATAAGGTATAATAAAAATTTAAATGAAAATAAGAAAATTAATTTACTAATTAAATACTTAAAGCATTTACTACTTTTGCCATGCATACTTCAAAAACGAAAGATTTTTTTCCTCTTTTATAAAGGAGTGACGGAAAAATTTTCAGGCGAGCTTCTGGCGCTGGTCCGATAAACATAAAGTAATGCAGAAGTTCAAGAGATTTCTCGCTAAACACCCCACATTTATTTCTGTCACTTTTAAATTTATTAATAAAAAGTAAATCCTTTAGTAGACAAATATGAAAAACCTGCACTGCTTTTCCTTAAGAGTGATGAGAAGAGAAGCGAGTAGTGGAACTGCCGCTTTCAACTTCACTTCGAAAGTCTAATGACATTCGAAGTATAGAAATTTTAGTTCCCGCAGACTATGAGGTAGAAGACCCCTATACAAATGACAAAATCTTTGGCTGATTTATGAATGCGGATGTGTGATTTTTAAGCGCTCTAACGTAACTGGTCTTCCGAAAATACATGCACATGGTGATAAGAATTAGTGAACGTAATATTTCTATGGATAACGCATGCGCATGCGATCAAAAGCTGCAACTTCATGTGGTAGAGATGGGAAGCCATACATATGTAATATGGTTTATTATGTCACCTAGACAATTAATATAGAAAAACGAGGGTAGTAATGGTGATAAAAAGAAAGTGGAGGAGCGGTCTCCTGTATTATTGTTCCTATGTCTTCAATCTATATTGCGAATAGTAAGGCCGACAACATACAGCCCTGTCTGGTTCCTCTTCCGGTTTTGATTTCTTTTGTTACTGTATCTCCGTCCATTCTAACGTAGCAGTTTACATTTTTATAAATTCTTTTAATTACTTGAATTGTATTTTTTGAGAGCCCTTTACCTTTAAGGACTTTCCAGAGTTTCTCCCTGTTCACGCTGTCGAAAGCTGCTTTCATGTCTACAAAGCATTCATAGATCTTTTTCCCTTTCTTTAGTGCTCTTTCTACTATTACACGGAGGATCATTATATTATCTGAGGAATAACTGAAACGTGGGAGAACTGAAATTATTGTTATTCGGTTTAATCCTCCCCCCACGACACTATTTTAATTAGAATTCACACGTTTAATGAAATTATCTTAACAACTTTAGATGTTGTAGAAGCACAAATTAATGAAAATAAACTACCTACTTCAGTTTGAATTAAATCATCACCTCAGTTTGTGCGTCTATAGCCAGTATATAGCTTCCACCTGTCACCCCGAAGACTTGCTGGTGAGGGGTGAGGGAATTGAGGGTGACACGTGATGGGCTCCAGTTAGAACTCTGAAAACACATAGGTAGGAATACTACTCCAGGCCCCAACAGAGTGCAGGCTCATATCTTGGTAAAGGCGCAACCTTTTCTCGGAGATCTCATCAATTTTTACAGAACCTGGCTTCAGAGTCACATCCGAAAGGAGGGGAACTCAGTTCTTTTCCAAAAACCAGGTATGTCACGTATCGGGGCGGCCACATCATGCGTCGTTCATCAGAGATCAGTCTTAGGACACTCCTGTGAAACATACGAGACCGTTTTGAGGACCTCTCTCCTCCCTGGAGTCATCCTCACGTGCTATGCAGATGATACACTGGTGGTGGCAACATACGATACTGAAAAGGCCTTCACGGAGTACGTTGTCGAGAGGATCGAGGAGTTGGGACTGCGAATGGCACAGCAGAAGACCGAAAGTTTGGTTTCACAATCCAAGACACCCCCCCCCTCCCGTAGTCGTAGTAGTAAGTCCGGAAAGGGTGGAAGTAAGGTCTCAGATGAAGTATCTGGGACTCCTCGACGGAAGGTGGAATCTCACTTCAGCGGTGTGGGACCCCAGGCTAGAAGGATGACCCATGCATGGATCACTCTTTCCGAACCTTGGGGGCGCTGGAGGCAAGGTTCAACTTAATGCACAGGGCACTCGCGTGGGCCGTGCTCGGATGTACAGGACCATTTCAGGTGCGGCAGCGGGCGGACTGGGGGATTCCTCCGGTAAAACTTTTGGCGAAGTCCTACAGACCCATGACATACGACCGAGATTTCGTCAGGACAGAACCGTTCGGCAAGGCATGAGAAATTTGGGGAGAGTGAGGCGGGAGGTCCGAAAAGTGATGATCAGGAGGTATCTGTGTCGGAAGGAGTCGACGATACATTGTCACCACAGTTCGTGTTTGGAGGACATGTCGAAGCATACACTGGGCGTACGCCCGGCGTGGGCAAAGTAGAGGGGACGTCTCTGCGATGTAATTGGACAAGATCCAGAAAAAAAGGTTATGGGTTCCCAAAAACTTTTTATAACCGAGGGCAAGCGTCAAAAACGAATTGTCTAATGTGTACCTAGTTGGGACCATTGTATTGACGAAGCAGAATAGGAAAGCAAAAAGTGGAATACAAATGTTTTCATTTTCAACACATTGAGCTCCACTGATAGACAGAACCAAATGGAAAAATTGAAGGATGTCAGTTTGGGGAAGTATTATATGATTTGGAATGCAAAAGGAATTGCGGTTGTGCGAGATACCAGTTTTATCAATATTGTACAAAAATGCTTTAATAAAATAGATTATGCGGACATAATTTATAATAAAAATTTTCTCTACGAAAAACAATAAATTTTTAACATATTGGCCCGAACGATAAATTTATTATTTTTTTTAGACTGAAGCTGAGAACAAATTCAGGGTGGTCGTTTGTTGCCACGATGAATCTCTCACAAATTCCTCTTTTTTTTTAATAAATCACCACTACGGTAGGAGTAATAACATAAAATTTGACAATGTCTTTGTACAAATAATTGATTTAAATCTAAAAATGATTTAACTAACCGAAGAAACAACTAAGCTACTTATGATTCCTCCTGGTCCAGGAAGGTAGGAACGGCCTTGTAAATAGGCGTCGACTTCTCTCGCTGCCTGTCGTCCTTCTGTTATGGCCCAAACGACTAACGACTGTCCTCTACGACAATCTGTAATTCAAAAAATCTGGCTTGTTCTAAAGAGTGATTAAAATTCAAGCCTTTAAAAACCGTATGCACGGTTTTGTTTAATGCGGTGCGAAGTCTAAAATATATATGATATTACAATTGTATAATTAAAAATAAAGAGCAACTTGTTGAAGGAAGAGTTCTAAAAGGAAACTTATATGTGTATTTATATTTGGAAAATTTTAAAAAGGGCTTAAATACCTCCAGCTGCAAAAACCTTCGGCATTGATGTCATGTAACGAGATACAGGAGTTCTATAATTACTTCTAGGATCAAGTTCTAAATTCAGCTCGTTGGAAATGTACTTCTCAGGTCCTAAGAATCCCATAGCCAATAAAACCATATCACATTTATACACCTTAAAATTAACAATTATAATGAGCAATTAAAATTGACGTAAAAAACGCTAAAACTTGTTCAAATAAACAAGAGAATAAAAAAAAAACAGACTTTTTCAGAATCTGGCACTTCTTCCATTTTCCATCGGCCGGTGTCATCCCCTAGTCCATTCCACCAAAACGGTTAAAATACCAGAAACGTTTCCGTTCCCATCATCAATAAACTCCTGAAAGGTTTATATAATACAAACTAATTTTAACAGAAGAATCAGTCAAATTGAGGAACAGGTAAACTTTTATTTATTATTTATTTGTGAATTATTTTGGATGAAAATGGTTTTAAGTAAATGTCGCTTGCCTTGCTAAGAACTCTGAACTGCCTGGGATCATTATTGAACTTGACTTTAACTTCTTCATGTCCATAATCGACTTTGAATATTCTTGGCCACTGAGGCCACGGATTATCTTTGGCACGTCTCGTCGGCGGCTCCGGAAGAATTTCAAATGATACTATAGACTTTGCACCCTAATAATAACAAATGATTGAAATAAATAATACATAAGTGAAGACATCAATTACCTTTAATAGGAGTCCACTACGAGGAAATATATACGATTTTATTTAATTATGCATAAGTTTAAAATCCATTTTTTGGATTTTACCCATTGACCCCATTGACTTCTTGAGTTCAGAAATTTTTCTTTAATTAATTAAGCTCCTTTGGCGTAGGGATGTGGCGACCCCATCGCCCAGTGGTTTTCGCACTGCAATCAGCCTCCCCCTTAAAGCCCAGCCCTCCCAACCCTAAGGTGTTAGGCGACCCGTATTGATGGGGTGCGTGGCACAATGGAGTTGTGTCGTGAACGGAGCATCGGGGATACCTGGCGCCCTCCCCGAGTAAGTAGCCTTACCCAGGTACAGGGGGACACTGCCTGGGTGGACCTCCATCTCCTCCTTAAACCCCCACAATAGGGAAAAAGTCAACAATGGACTCGCCATCCGTTTTGGGGATAGCGGGAGTAAGGCGCAATGCCTGAGGGGGCAGGCAATATAGGACGGACAACTGGACGACGACGACGACTTAGGATCGGAACATGGAATGTTTTCTCGCTGACGGTGGAGAAGCGCCTGGAACTGGTGGAAGAGCCCAAGAGGTATCCTTTGGATATTTTGGGTGTCTCCTCCACCAAGAAAAGGGGGCTCCGAGACCGTGAATCTACCCGAAGGATGGAAGCTTTTCTGCTCCGGAGTCGACCCTGCAATGGTGCCGCAGGCGGGTGTGGGGATACTCACGAGCCCCCGGCTGTCGGACCGGGTGATTGAATGGACCCCGCTGGGGGGGAAGGGTGGCGGTACTAACGTTTCAGTTGAAGACATCAACTCTGGATGTTCTGCAGGTGTACGCACCTAACGACCAGTCAGAGTATACCGCCTCCCTGTTGGACGTGAAAGCCGCTATGAAAATAGAGGCTAAAGCGGACAATTTCATCCTGATGGGGAACTTCAACGCCCATGTGGGAAACGACTCTGAGACGTGGAAGGACGTGATGGGGAGGAGCGGCGACCCCGACTGTAACCCGAACGGGGAGAGGTTTTTGGATTTCGGCTGTGCCCATGGCCTGGCAATCATGAGCACCTTCTTCCGGGACAGGGACGTCCACAAGTACACTTGGAGCTGTGACACACTTGGGCAGAAGTCTATTATAGACCTTGTCACGGTCCGCCAGTGTGTGCGAGGCGGATTGTGTGCGACGTGAGGGGTTATGAGAGAGGCTGAGCTGTCTACCGATCACGATCACCATCTGGTGGTGTGCGAGCTCAACCTGGACGGGACGGGGCCGAAGCCACAGAAGCGCGCGGTCGAAGTATCGACTCGTGTGATGTGGGAGAAGCTCCAGAACGAAGAGGTTAGGGAATCGTTTGCGCACCACATAAAGGATAGATTCGAGCAACTTCCACCGCTCTTGGCTGAAGTGGAGGAGGAATGGTGTCTGTTTAAAACAGCCGCCACCGAATCCGCGGAGGCAGCTTGTGGGGTGAAGCGGCTTGGCGGGACGGCTGACTGCAGGCGGACTCCGTGGTGGGGAGACCCGGATGTCGGACGAGCCATTGAAGAGAATAAGGAAGCCTTCAATGTGTGGTTACACCGGAAGGACGAACTCGCTCGAGGCCGGTACGTTGAGGCGCAAATGACTTCCAAGTTGGCTGTGAAAGCAGCCAAGGAGCGGGATTGGAGGGAGTTCGGCGAGCAGCTTGAATCCGGCTACAAATCTGCCAGAAAAAGGTTTTGGCTGACCATACGCCGTTTTAGAGGGAGGAATCCAGGTGCCATTGGAGGGGTAAAATCCAAAGACGGCACTCTCCTCTTTGAGGAGAGGGCCATCCTTGCTCGTTGGAGAGAGTACTTCTCGGAGTTGTTCAATCCAACTCAGGGCACCGAGGGTGGCAGAACCGGCGCCACACTTGGGGCGGAGAATAGTCCCACCGTGGCTGAAGTTGCTCGAGCGATTAAATCGCTCAAGAGCGGCAAAGCTGCTGGTGTGGATGAAATCCGGCCCGAGATGTTGAAGGCGCTAGGGGAAGAGGGAGTCCTTTGGCTCACTCGAGTCATTAAGGTGGCCTGGCAGGGAGGAACAGCGCCGGAGGATTGGCAGACCGGGGTGATTGTCCCAATCTTTAAGAAAGGGAGCAGGAGTGATTGTTCCAATTATGTCAACATCACCCTGCTAAGTCTCACCGGGAAAGTCTCTGCGAAGGTGTTCGAGGCCCGGTGTAGATCCGTGGTCGAGTGCAGGCTGGGGGAGGGTCAATGTGGATTCCGTCCTGGAAGAAGCACGACCGACCAGCTCCCGACCCTGAAGCTCATCCTCGAGGGGTCCTGGGAGCCCGACCAGTCTTCATGTTCCAATGTTTCATTGACTTGGAAAAGGCCTACGACCGGGTCCCTCGCGGGAGACTCTGGGAGATCCTCCAGACATATGGCATCGGTGGTTCCCTCTTGAGGGCCATCGGGTCATTGTACGGGGGATGAGGAGCTGCGTTAGAATAAATGGCGTCACGTCGGTGCCTTTTGACGTGTCCGTTGGACTCCGCCAAGGGTGCATGATGTCGCCTCTCCTTTTCATAGTTTATATGGATTGGATGCTACAGTGCAGCCGAGGAAGTGAGAGTTTCAGATATGGGGACCTGAAGGTGGGGCATCTTGCTTGCGGGCACTGGACGGTTTCGACGCCGCATGTGCTGAGACCGGGATGAGGATCAGCGTGACCAAGTCGGAGGTTATGGTGATCTCGAGAAAGCCCGTTGAGTACGACATCCGCCTTCGCGGGGTCGCGCTGGGGCAGGTGGAGAAGTTCAAGTACCTTGGGGTCTGGTTCACAAGTGATGGCAGGACGGACGCAGAGATCGCGTCGCGGATCGCTCAGGCTGGGGAAGTGATGCAACAGTTGGGACGGTCCGTAGTGAGGAGGGCTGGGCTGAGCACCCAGGCAAAGCTCAGCATCTTCGGATCCGTGTATGTTCCTGTCCTCACTTATGGTCATGAGGTGTGGGTGATGACCGAAAGTATCAGATCCCGGGTACAAGCGGCCGAAATGAGGTATCTCCGAGCGGTGGCCGGTGTCGAGGCTGGATAGGTGTCGTACAGCCATTCGCGAGGGGCTTCAGGTCGAGCCGCTTCTTCTTCGGATCGAGAGATCCATACTCCGATGGTTTGGGCACGTTCAGAGGCTCTCCCCAGAACGTCTGGTTCGTTGGGTCCTGTCGAAGTGCCCGGGAGGAAAGCGACCCCGTGGTCGTCCGCGGCAGGGGTGGCTCAGGGGAGTGAAGGCCTTGGCCGAATCCCGCCTGATAACCCCGGGTTCTCTGACCTCAATAGCGGAGGATCGTGCCAGCTGGAAGTCTTTGATTGCTTCCCTCACCCCGCGACCCTAACGGATGAGCGGGTCTATGAAAAGAAGAAGAAGAATTAAATTCCTTCGTACTAGGACCATACAATGAAACACTAGTGTCGACAATTTTGTGGCTAATAGCATTGCTAAGATTAGTACCGTTAGGTCGACTCTATTCTACGATTAAATTATTTTTAATAAAATAATAATAAAATTGTAATAAAATTATTTTTCTTAAATAACTTTTTTTTATAACCGCTGTATTACAACAACATCGCTCTTGTGAGTGTTACCCGACAACTCCGTTCCACAGACCCGAACACATTTTTTTTTGTGCTCAAGGCAATACCTACACCATCATCCACCCAAAGTTCTTGCAGTATTACACTGAATCCTTTTCGAAGGATCACATCTGATGGTCTGATGGTCACATTTCTTTCCAGCACAACATTGTTTATACCTTTGTGGAAAAATTTTAGAAATGATTTGAAGAGATAACAACCTAACAACAAAATTTTCTGCCAATCTTTTTAAAATATTAAACAATGACAGCATTGTTTAATGAAACTTTAGTTTCGAAATTCACGTGACAATATTTCAAAAATAAGAACTTTGGTGAAAATATTTTTACAAAAAAAATTAGAACGACCAAAAGGAGACGCATAAATTTAGATGAGGAAAATGAGGTAAAATGATTAATAGTTATTCTAACTTGTCTTAAGCTTGTAGCAATGCAGTCGCATCCAGTGTCGCCTCCTCCGATAATAATGACGTCCTTGTCTTTGGCCAAAATGTGAGTCAAATCAGGGTCGTTTCCCATTTGTTTTTTTTGCCAAGCCTCAAGGAAAGACATTGCATAATAAATTCCCTGCAATTGCCGTCCGGGTATCGGTAGATCTCTTGGCCAAGTAGCTCCAGTGCATAGAAGAACTGCATCAAACTCGTCATGAAGTTCCTATTCATGTGAGATAAAACTTTAAACTGGAAATTTCAAATTATGTAAATTGACGCTTTTGAACTACTAAAAGTGCCTACCTTAGCAGATATATCTTTCCCTACGTTTATGTTTGTTTTAAAGTCTATTCCCTTCTGAGCTAATAACTGAACTCGTCTTTGAACTATTTCTTTAGAAAGTTTCATTGTAGGAATACCGTATTGTAACAAACCTCCAATGCGGTCGTTTCGTTCGTAAACTACTACAGAATGACCAACCTAAAAAATTTTTTTAAGGATGTATTGTCAATGTATTCTGGCAGAATTTTAATATAGTTCGTTAAAAATCAAATAACCTTATTCAATTGATTAGCAGCTGCCAAACCAGACGGCCCGCTACCTACTACTGCGACACGTTTGCCTGAGCGACACAATGGTGGTTCGGGTTTTACCCAAGACTGCTCGAATCCGTGATCGATTATGGCACATTCGATGTTTTTGATAGTGACAGGAAGTTCGTTGATACCCAAGACACAAGAGCCCTCGCAAGGAGCCGGACACACACGTCCCGTGAATTCTAAAAAGTGAAATTTTTTTTTACAATTATTGAAAATTGTTGGAGCGAACAAGATATACTGTGATTGTATGCTTTTAATAACCATGAAACCCCCTTTTCTCAAAGAAGTACAATTATTTAAAGTTCAATTAAGGACAGTGGGATTTGATTATTCGATAACTAATAATTATTTTACACAGAAATATTTACTGAGAAAAACGAAAAGCACAATTTTTTGTCAACATCGCCAATACAATTATTATTTACAATTCAGAAAAAAAATATATAATATCCGCGCATCCTTAAAGTAAAATTTCACATCCTTCCATTTCAATAGTTATGATTTGACAGCTCTACTACACATGCTTATTGATTTATAATTGAGCTTCTTTATCGGATTCTTTATTAGATTCATCATTTAAAGTTTATAATACTATAACTCGTAATACAATACTAGGACAATTAATCGCCAATACTTAAAGCGCTAAAATTATAAATTTTGAAAATATTGAAAATCCGAAAACAAACATTCAATGCAGCACTGACAGTAATGTCGTCAACCAAATTTTTTGATCTATTGATCATTTTAAACTTACCAGGAAAATTATTCGTCTGTAAAAGTTGATTTAATGCTTCTTTCCAGTTGTCATTGAACACCAAATCATTCCATTTCGGAATTATGTTACCCAAAGGGCAACCGTGGGAACTTTGACAAAATGGAACTCCACATTCCATACACCTGGCTGCCTTTAAAAAAAATTACATGGTAATAAAAAATGTTAAAATCTCAAATTTATTTCTTGAGTCAAAATTCAAATTCTTGTTCGCTTAACTTTGTTTTATTTTCGATATAAAATTCTACAATTTTGCGGTTGACATCGTGTCAAATTTAATTTATTTTTTGTTACTTTGATCCATTGTAAAACCGCCTAGAGCAATAATCAGATAGTAACTTATTTAAAAATTACTGAGAGTGTTTTCTTACTTGGACTTTAAGGCCTTTCTAACGTGGTCAAAATTATATATTTCGTTCCAATCCTTCAAACGTTTTTCTGGCGGCCGATAAATTCCCGTTTCTCTTTGGTACTTGACAAACCCCCTTAAAAATTAGATGAATCAATATTTACATAAACAAGTTGATATTAATAGTTAAGATGAAATAAAAATAAAGTAACGTTGAACATAACAACTTCGCAATCATAGGTAAGAGATTTATCGAGTAAAAAAAATGAGCAGTAATTTCTGGAAATGTGTTTAGTATATACAGTAGTTTGTAACTTGATGTCGAATGTAACAGTCCTATATGCTATAAGAATGCTATAGATATTTTATAAAATTAAATATACAAAACAATTTAAAAGTGTGTATAAATCAAAAGTATTGTATACTTTTTTTTATCCAAAATATTATCTAATTTCTTCTTTTCTGTGTCTTGATTTATAACTGCGTCTTCTATGTCTCTAATTATGGGCTCTCCGTTTCCCGTTTGAGAACCCAAACCGTTGACTCCATTCAAAGATTTTTCTGTAGCTGATTCCTCTTCCAAGAGTCGCAATGCTTTTTGATATTCGTAAGGGAACACCTGCAAGAGACAGTTACAAAAACAAACAGGTATTTACGGTATTTACAGGTATTTACAAAATTTTGGTATATACGGTTATGACTCCAAGTAATTTTAACTAACTGGGTTTATATTTAAAATTTTAATCCTTTGCATTCGATTTTTTTCAAACGTAAAGTAGTATTGTCACCTCTTTGACATACGAGTGCAAGGGGTTAAATTAATTTGAATTAAAAATCGAATTTTAAAATAAAAGAAATAAATCTTTAGAGTGGAAAATAATTTTTAAATTCTCGTTGCTTAATTAAAGTCGTTTAAAAAAAGGGCTTAAAGATACCTCATTGTTTCTTTCAACATCAAAGAAGAAATTACTGTACACTTTTAGCTGTCACTTAGGCAGGCTACTGCAATGTATTCATAATGAAAGGATTACATTAGAATTTTTAAAAAAGTAAAATAATTACCTTGACAAATTTTTTTGCGGGCTCCGGCCAAGTATCCATTAGAGTCTTGGCTATCAATGACCCAGTTTTCTCGTGAAATTCATTCAATAACTCTAAAATATAACAATAATCGCATTCAGGCAAACCTAAAATCTCTACTAGTTCTTTATTGCATTTTCTGTAAAAGAGAAAGGTCACACATTATGAAATTAATAACAGTAAATATATCTTTAAGAATCTTTCTCTCGATATTTGGTAAATACAAACCCATCAAAGGACCCATCAATATCATACACATACGCTATTCCTCCACTCATTCCGGCTGCAAAATTGCGACCGGTAAGACCGAGGATGAGGCAAATACCACCGGTCATGTATTCACAACCGTGATCCCCGACACCCTGTAATCATTTTTACAAATCACAGTTTAAAACATTTCATGAAACAACGCCGGAAATTTTTGAAATAGAGGAGGATGTATGTTAGAGTAATAAGCAGAAATGTATGAAATAGAAGTAAAACGCTTTACAGAGTCAGTATCGTCACCTAATGGTCCCACACTACCTTAACCAAGTAATAGCGTTTGTATTATAAAAAGACTTTAAATAGGTTAATTTTTTTAGTTCACACTGTGTCCTGTTTGATTTCAACTGAAATCCATTCCTTTGTCTTAATTATTCGAGTAACAATAGCAACGACTGCGAGTTGTGCAAAATTTTACAATGATATCGATGCGTTTTGAGATATTCGCGGAATTCACTGTTAATGTTAGTTATTGTAGTCTACTATGCACAAGATACTACATAGATTCCCTAAACATTACTACGCAGTAGACACATTATTTCTAATGATAAACATTTAAGTCTTTTTAACTAAATTAATACATAATTTCCTCAGTCAGTTAAAAAGTACTACTTATCACAAGTTTATACTTATTTACTTCTACGACAGCGATAGCTCCTGAATTGCGAACACAAAACCTCTCTGCTGCAATACCACGAAGAAATGCCTTTCCTGCTGTTGCTCCATACAAGCAGACGTTACCCACAATCACGTTTAGAGTAGAGTCAAAATCTGAAGGGCTTGATTTAGGAGGATAAATAACAATCTCACCTCCTGATAACCCCTATGATACAAACAAGTTCCAAATTATTATTATTATTTTTTAATACACATGCATGAACATATCAGTTGCACTATATCAAAAAATAAAAGAAACACACTTTCCCAACATAGTCATTGGCATCTCCTTCAAGAGTCAAGCTGACACCCGAAGCCAGAAAAGCGCCGAAACTTTGGCCTGCAGATCCTTGAAGTTTAACTTTTATACTGTTTTCTGGGAGACCTTCCTCTTTGTGCTTTCTATTAATAACAAAAAGTCACATAATATGGTAATTTAATTATTTATTAGTGTTAATACTTTATTATGATTTTAACGATGATGAGCAGTATGTAGGATACGACATATTAACGATAAAAGATTGGGGAAGAATAGGGAGAAAGCAAAATAATGAACACAAAATGTTTGGAATGACCAAGCTGGAAAATCTCTGATTTAAAAGTTTGTATTACCTGGAGATGTGATAACTCAAAGTGCTACCAAAAGCTCGATCTTCGTTGGTTATTTTCATCTCTATGTCTACTGATTTTACTTCACCATTTATAACAGGCAATGTTTTTTCGATCAGCTTAGCATCCAATCTTTTGTCCAAGTGAAATTCCTAAAATGTAATTAAAAAAATGTATTAAAGTCCTTCGTCCAGAGAAGACTACTCAGTCTTTCGTTATTATCGCATTTCTAACCGCGATCTCCTGTCTCAATCTGTCTTCCCACCAACGTTCGAGTTTTCTACTTTTCCTATTAACTTGTGCTTATTTATTATTATCCTGTTAATCAGTGTCAATCGGTGATTCTCAATTTTTTTCTTTTTCATCAAGGTTTAGAATTGCGTTACAGAGTTAACAGAATATTAATTTCATGACATTTTACAAATGCCTAAAAATACGAAATGGAAGCCTAGTGGTGGTCACTAGACATTGGTACAGTAAAGAAATGGTACATATTCAATATACACACACTTGGAGAAGATAAGAGTCCTCGAAATTCACGTTTGCTTAGCAGTCTAATAATGGAGAATAATTCTACATTGAGCAAACCGTCTTTGCTTTCGAAATTTTGAACTGAAACTTTTTGCCCTGTTCTTTCAACGCAACGAAATTTTTTCATTTTCTTTGTAACCGACCTTCACTTCAATGAAGGTTGCTTGCTACGCTCACGAAAATCTTACATTCGCTAATAAAAATATGAAATTACAATCATATTTTTTGGATTGAATTTAAGTAGAACGAACCTGACTGTCAGAAGCTCCTTGAATATTTACTCCTGGACGCATATGCAATGCATTTTTCAAAATTAAGCTAAAATCTAAATATTTAGCTTTTGAATTAGCATTATTTTCGACCGGTCTTAACAGATCAGTTCGGCCAATGAGGTCTTGAAATTTTCTGATTCCCAATTTGGCCATAAGACTTCGAATCTGAAAATTGAAGTAATATAAAAATTTATACACACACACATATATATATATATATTAAGAATATATCAAGGAAAAACCAATATGAAAAATACACGATTGATTTGTTACCTAGGTGGTTTTTAATGAACTTACTTATAAAGGAAACACTGTAGTAATACAGTAACACTGTAATAAACACTGAAGTAATTTATGTGTTTATTACAAACCGCGTACAAAAAAGTCAATCAACCATCATGGTTTTTTTCACAGAAAGAATACGGTTATAAAACTCCCAAGAATGCATGATTATTAAAAACCCATAAAATACATAAGTGTTTCTTCACAATAAATATCGACTGCAGAAGCTTAAATAGCATTACTAATTGACTTACTTCTTCAGCCAAAAGAAAAAAAAAGTTAATGACATGTTCGGGTTTCCCGGCAAATTTTTTTCTCAGAATTGGATCTTGGGTAGCAACTCCTACAGGACAAGTATTTAAGTGACATTTCCGCATCATTGTACATCCCATTACAATCAATGGAGTTGTAGAAAAACCAAATTCATCGGCACCTAACAGGGCTGCAACGACCACATCAAATCCTGTAACAAATTCGAGTAAGTTAGCAATTGATTCTGTTTTAATCCATAAGTTTCTGACATTTGTTTCGTATATTATTTCAATTTATTTTTTATTTTTGACTAATTTTAAGTTATTCTTTCAAATACTTCAGAGCTGAGCTTTGAAAAAGATGAATTGATGAAAGATTTTTCTAACCTCGTAAGTCACAGCTATTAATAAAGAGGTTTTTTTAAGAATTGGCAAAAACAGATTGCAATGACTACGGCGAATTGGGAATAGGATCCGCGCTATTTTAGAAAAAGTACAATTATTTTAAAACGGTACCTGAAAAAACTCTGTATCCGTGTTACACCATAATAAGTTTAATATTAGGAACGGTCAGTATCGTATTGCCTGCTGTAGAACTTTTAAAAACCATTGAAATTTATTTTTAAAACAAAAATACAAAAACCTGGGAAGAAGGAGGAGAAAAGAGGAGTTTATAAATATGTTTCAAAATTTACTTTGGTCTTTTAAAAATAAATTTACCGGTTCGAAGTTGTCCGTCAGCTTGAAGTACTACTCTTGATCTCAAATTATTCAGTACCAAGACTTGATGTGTTTCTGCAACGCCAAGCTCCCATGGCAAACCAGCATTTTTAATACCAGTCCAGGAAGAAGCACCTGTACCCCCGTCGTGTCCTGATATTACAATATGTTCTGCTTTCCCCTATAAAATAATACGAAATAGTATGAGCTTGTAAACAAGTCAAAAATTCCACTAAAAATCACTAATTGTAGTCGAGTATAGCTCTAAGGCTTGTTGAGAAATAGTAAATGTTAAAAATTTTAAAGGAAAGTTCAAATCAAAGTGTTTTGCTTAATGGTGGAATTTTAAAAAAATAGTTTGTATAAAAAATTAAATGAATATTGAATAACTTGCTATCGACTTATTTTCCATTAATCTTTATTACTAAATTATTAATTTTAAGAAAATGGTAAGTTAAATAGTCGATGCTTCATCTTTCTGAAGGGAAAATAATTATAACCAATAAATTATGATTTTAACGTTTAATTCTTATTCTATTAATTAGTTTCTCTTTTTAAATACACTATAATTCTTGAATACAATATGAATTTCAAAATTACAAACAAAAGCACCTTGGCCACGCCTGCAGCAACCACTCCTACCCCAACTTCGCTGACCAGTTTTACAGACACCCTTGCGTTTGGATTAGCACATTTCAAGTCGTAAATTAATTGCGCTAAATCTTCAATGGAGTAAATGTCATGGTGAGGAGGAGGAGAAATAAGTCCAACTCCTGGTACAGAATGCCTGGTCTTTGCAATATCTTTGGTCACCTTATGTCCAGGAAGCTCACCACCTTCTCCAGGTTTTGCACCCTGAGCCATTTTAATTTGCAAATCTTCTGCGTGAGCCACATAAGAAGATGTTACACCAAACCTACCGCTAGCAATCTAAAAAATTATTAGTTTCAATCACTTTTAGTAAAAACAATAATTAATTTGACCTCTGGATTTGTTTTCTTAATTAAATTATTTACCTGTTTAATAGCCGAATTCATGTTGTTTTCAGTGTCAAGACTCAAATACCGCTCTGGCTGCTCTCCTCCTTCGCCTGTATTGGACTTTCCACCGATTTTATTCATGGCCAGAGCTAATGTCGTATGGGCTTCTGACGAAATACTTCCAAAGCTCATTGCACCTGATGAAAATAAGGAAGAGTAAAGATATTCATTCCTACATGTATCGTTTATGACTGTCGGAGATGCATTTTAAAATACAATATATAAGTTTTTAAGTGTTTAATTTGCAGACTGAATTATCGAGGGCAACGAACAACATTTTGTTCGAATGGAAAATGATTATTATGAATCAATTATTCAACAAAATAGAAGCTTCAAATTATTAGTTCTATGCCAACTGCAGATGGAACTGGTGCACTTATTTTAAGTAAAGAAAAATATTAAAGATTTTGTTTGACAAGTGTCGTCCTAAATGAATTACCCGAAAGAATTTCGGTTTCATAATTATTTAGGTACATTACCTGTTACAAAGCGCTTGACAATTTCAGAAGCAGGCTCTACTTGGTTAATGTCAATGGGATTGTCGACAGTCGCCAGTTGCAACTGACCTCGAATCGTGCAATCGCGAATGCTTTGCATAGTTGATTCAACGTACTTATTATAAGCAACAGTGCTGTTTAAGGAAGAAGCCTCCTAAAAATGTTACATCAGATGATTATCTTTTTTTCTTCAATGTCGCAAGTCAAAACCACAGTTCTCTAACCTGTAGGTTGGCAATACTAAGAGGATCATTAATATGTTTTTCTCCGCCCTGTCGCCAATGATACAAGCCTGGATTTCTCAAGACGAGGACATCGCTATCATTATAATAGGAAAGGTAATGACGCTCAAAAGCTTCTTGTGCTAAAACTTCAAATGTAACTCCTCCGATTCTCGATTGAGTCCCCTGATAGATCACAAAAATAAAAATAAAAATAATTATGTTAAATATTAAAATTTTTAATGAAAGAAAAGGTCTATATAAATTGAAGTTAAAAATTTATTTACACATATTCATTTTTTTACAAAACACTTTTACTCACTCACAGAGCTATTATAGATAAAAAGTAAGAAATTTGTAATACTAGTAAAAAGATAAATAACTTGTGGAAGGAATAATACTCTTTGTGTACCTTAAAGCACTTCTCAATTACTTCCGAAGCAAGACCCACGGCCTCAAAAATCTGAGCTCCTTTGTAGGACTGTAGAGTCGAAATCCCCAATTTTGCCATTACTTTGGCTACTCCAGTCTCAATGGCCTGACAGTAGTTCTAGAAACCAAAAAGTTTAACAATGTTGAGAGCCTAAAGGTTTGATTCTAGTAAGGCAAAAACATTTTTTGTAGTTGGCAACAAATTTACTAAATGACAAACAAAAAGCTTTCAGTTTTCACTTAAACCTTTTATTTATTTTTTCTAACTGTTTGTCTCGTTAAAACCGTTGCATAATGCGGACGTGTTCTTGTCGATTCTTCTCCTAAGTTAACAGATGTTTTCGTTATTAGTCATTTAAGTTATATTTCCTGTTTTTTTCCTTATTTGTCCGGGGTGAACCATATGTTAACTTTTATTAATAAAACATAGTTTTAGTTATTTTAGTTAGTTTTAGGTAATCACTCATCCGGCGGAGTCGCCATGAGTGATAAAAATTTTAAATCAAAACCGAGGGTGGTCCACCCACTTTGATAGTGAACATTTCTAAAAACTTGTCAGGATGGCAAGAAGTCACTGGGCATAAACGCCTCAGATCCTCACCAGAAGCCGTCCCGAATAAAAAAACACAGGATAACTGCTGGCTCAGCAAACCCATAGAAACAAGGAACAGCTATGAAGAACTTGAGAACACTCTTTGTCTGCAGAGTGGGAAACATCCGTCCCCTTCAGACAATGCTCGACTCCGTTGCCAAGCGAAGTTATTCCCTAAAAATTCTCAGGAACGAGGAGGTGAAAGTCCAGCCCTTGTCGTCTGAAAAATAGCTCCCGATTATTGCCGCGCTAAAGGAACACAACACTGAATTTTACACGTTCCAAAGGAAGGAAGACCGTTCATTTAAAGTCATCCTTCGCAATGTACATTCTTCAGTTGACACTGAAGAAATTATTGGCGAATTGGAACATTACGAGCATATAGCTTTAAGAGTTTATAATATTAAAGACAGCCGTACAAAAACGTCACTTCCAATTTTTCGTGTGGAGCTCGAGCCGCGCCCTAATAACAAAGACATATACGACATCACAAAAGTGTTGCAACATTTTCAAACATTCCACTTTTGGCACGTTTGAAAATGTTGCTTTGATTTCCTATCAAAAACTTTTAAAATCTACGTCCTTACACCTATGTCTTGCTTCTTTTCATCAGCAACCTTTTTTTTAACATTTCCAGCTTCGTTTAGAGATAATGTAGGCGACTATTTTTTTACATAAAAAAGTTACTATGTAAATTCCAGAACACTAATGACAGATCTTTCTGGACAGATAAGTAAAATTTTTAATACTAGCAGGTCGAAGACACAGGTACCATTTAGAAAGAAAATGATTTTTTTTTGTTTTAAAATTATTTTTAAAATAGGTTTCGGAAAATAAGTTTTTTTCTCTACCTTTTCCCCGTCTTTCTACTCTCTTCTCTTTTTCAAAGACACAAGATTGTAAAAATAAAATGTGACGTGACGAGACGCGCTGATAGATTTTTTGCTTAATTTCACTCAACTTAAAAGTTGAAAATACTAATTTATAAAAAGTTTAAAAACAGAATCCACTCCGATTATTTACGACTGCAAATAATATACACTTTTTTGCGTTTAGAATAATACAATTTTATGCTTACGCTGAAGTATTCCTCATCGGATATGTTTGAATCAAGTGCACCTTCAAGTTTAAGGTTTCTTGCCAAATCAAAGACCAGGTAAGGACAAATTGCATCTGCACCATAGCCCAAAAGAGCACACATATGATGCACTTCTCTGGCATCTCCCGCTTCAAGAATCAAACCGACTTTCATTCTCTGTCGTTCTTCAATTAGATGATGATGAGTAGCTCCTAGTACCAGCAAAGTACTTACCGGAACTCTAAAAAAAATACAAGTGAAATTTTAGGTCTCACCTGATAACTAATCATGTGACAAGTCAATTATAACGTAAATAATACAATTTTTCCCCTCCCGCTTACCCAGAGGAATGGGTGATAATAATAATAATAATAAATGGCTGGTGCACTAGGCCTTGCACCCCTGAGTCTCCCCAATAACCTTGCGAAAATATCTGGCGAAGGAAAGGATTGGGCCATTCAGGAGATAGCGCTAATGAACACAGCACACATCCACCGTAATGTGCTATGAAAACATCAATCGCTCAACACGTTCCTGAGGATGCTTGATGCATATTGAAACCTGTTGTTCACGTCAGCGCCGAAAATAACATCTACAGTCGTGTTCAAAGGAGGAAATAATAATAAAATGATACGAAAAGGGAGTCCGGTGGCTGAGGGGTAGCACACTCGACTGTCAAGCCAAAGGTCGTAGGTCCGATTCCCGCCTGACTAAGAAATTATTCAGCCTGTTTTCTCCTGCACTCTATCTTACCTTTAAAATTTCCTCCAACTTTTCGAGCATTATCCCACCCAAAAACCTCCCTCCAAGGCTCACAACCTTGTCAATATTTCTAGTCGTTGAATTCAGGAGACGAAGAAAACAACTGAATGGTCACTGACCCTCCAAAAAACAAAGCGATTTTTCAACCAAGACTCGACAGCATGAAGAAATAATTAGGAAAAACTGCCCCAGGAGGCCAAGAGGTAGGGCCAGGTCCCCCAACAGGCGCAAAAAGCGGCTGTAATGTTAAACCCTCTCCGGCACAAACAGCCAGCAAAATGACTGAGTACTAGGAGAATATGGTTGAAATTAACATACTAAGAGTATATGGGGAACATGGTCCGAAGATGACCTAATGAAAGTGGGTGAGAAACTGCCAAAATAAAAGGATCTTGCCGTCAAAATTAGCAGAATGTGGGGTGCGAGGACGGAGGTTTCGGGAATGAGTGGGGACTCTAGGAGTCATCCCAAACAACAAGAGTCGGACACAACTGCCGGGATTCAACCGGGAATGGGGCTGTTCATCGCCACGATAGAAACGGCTCATATTCTGCCAAAGTCTCTTCAGGAGAACATAAAACACCACAAGATCTAATCATAAAGAATCGGTAGGACTCCTGGAGTCGATTTATGTACTTGTGGAACCAACACCTGATAACCGGAAAAATATAACAATAATAATAATAATAATAATAATGTATAGGAAGAAGTACCTCTTGGGTCCGGCTACTTTATCGGACAATATAATGAGTTGATAGCCATTTTTTGCGGCTGCGGAAGCTTCATCACATACTCTGTTTAATGTTTTGACCAATCCTCCCGGGCCATCGGCTACATCAGAGGTCGCATCAATGACACAGGTCTAAAAATTTAAACCATCTTTGTAACAAATTCGTTAAAAAAAAACTAGAGTACAAATACTCTGGCTATTTGAAGCGATTCTACCTATTAATTTCACAATCATGCACTATTAATTTTACACAATTAATTCAAGCTCTAAAAATTGACTTCACTAGTCTATATTAAATTTCACTCACTTTCCAACCACGATGATTAGTCTTTTTTAACACCTGGAGATCTTGAGGTGAAATTATGGGGTTTTGAAGAATTAGTCGATGACACTGCTCTGCACTAGGTTCTAAAATATTTGCTTCTGGTCCTATGGGACAACGCAGTGACATGACAATTTTTTCTCGAAACGGATCAATGGGTGGATTTGTTACCTTAAAAAAGAAGCCAAACAAATTGTGCGAATTGATAAAAATTTGGAGAAAATAATTTATTTTAAAAAGCATTAATAGAGAACGACTTTTTTAAACATAAGCAGGTTTCCATTTTTAAAACTTACCTGAGCAAAAAGCTGCTTAAAATAGTCAAAGACAAGTGGCTGAAATTGCGATAGGCAAGCCAGAGGAGCATCATTGCCCATAGATCCTAAGGCTTCTTTTCTATAAAAGTTCAAATTGGACATTTTTAAAACATGTGAAGTTAAATTATGGTCACATAAAAATATTTTTAACACTTACTTTCCGTGAAACATGGGCATTAACAACATATTAATGGTCTCAATAGAATAACTAAATAAAGACAAACGTCTATCACCACCCCATATCCGTGCTACAGCATTTTCATCGGAAACATGCACGAAACCATTTGTGATTTCCTCCTTCGTGACCGGTCCATATTTCTTCTCGTATGCAATTCGAAGATCAGACATTTTTATCTAGACATAATACAATACAACACTAATTAAGACCTTCATTAATTAATTGCTTCATCGGTACCTCAAATGTCCCACTTGGTGCAAACAAAAAAGATTTTGAATGAAGTAAATTTATTTATAAAGTATTTTATTTACACTTAAATAATTGACCAAAACTTGCATTGTGTCTTTAGTTTCTATGTTAAGATCTGTAATTGAATTTTTTTTTATGTTTTCAATTAAAGTTGTCTACAGAATCTTAATCTCCATGACTGAAAAGAATTTTTTTTCATTGGCCGGTGGGAACCTAAATTTTCCTAAAACACTTTCGGCAGTAAACTCCTGGACTGAAAAGGAGAAAGTTCCCTTGCTTAAGCAAAAACTTGACACAGCGTGATAGGAAAATAGGTAAACACACCACCAACATCAGACAAATAATATTTTCAAAAACTGATGCTACGCTTAGATTTAAAAAAATACAAAAGGAATAAAAAACAAATTTAAATCTTTCTAATCACTTAAATACAGGTAACAGTAGTTAAATTTATCTTGTTCAGACTAAAAACCACTAGCATAACTAACATAATGGTCAAAATACTGTTTTTCACACCTTTTTTTTTTATATAACAGGATGCGGGAGGAGGATTCTAACCCACGATCCTAACGTATACGTCAGAGACTTTAATAACTACACTACGCCTCCTGGTAACGTAACTAACATCGGGTTATAAAAATAGTGCTACAAGCTAAAATTACTTTATTAATCTCACCTTCTAAATTAGATTTCCAATTATGTCGTCGCATTTAATAAAAAGGAGTTAAAATAAAACATTATTAATGTATAGATTTTGAAAAATTAAATTAAGAAAAATTTCCTAAGATTGTGCATCACACACATAATATATAATATTAATAGATACAGTATATATCACGACCAAACCCCGAAGTTCGGCCGGTTCACGAATTGCCTGCCCATTTCAAACGTTGATTGAGGTGAAGACAATAACTGACATAGTGTAAATAAACAGTAAACAAAAATTGACGAAATTTAAACAAACATAATAAAAACATTAAATACTAATTATAGAAAAAAGATACACAAACCTGTTCTTTCAGCCAAGTAGAGTGTGGCCGAGACAAAGCAATTTGTTTTTTTAGTTCAACGTCTCCAATAATTTTTTTCTCCTTAGTGTCGACCAAGAGCATGCGTCCAGGTTTCAGACGGCTCTAAATAAAAGGTAGAAATTAGGAGTAGAGTAAAAAAAAAGACCCATAAACGAATTCTCATCAAAGTAAACAATAAAATACCTTTAGTGAAACATTACTAGGATCTGCATCATAAACACCAACTTCTGAAGCCATAACCATTATATTATCCTTCAAAACATAAAATCTCGAAGGCCTCAGACCATTTCTGAAAAATTAAAGTATTTTTCTGAACTAAAGTATCTTCTTTCTAAATAATTTGTGTTCGTTTAAGGTAAAGACAGTGGTTCTTGCAACGTCTGCTTACTAACAGAAAACAAAAATTTTTTGTTTTCATCAAGAACAGGGATCGGTAACCCGCGGCCCCGCCAAACAATAACGAATTGCATTAAGTTTTGGATCTGTAAAACTATTTTGTCGAACAACGATATTTTTAACTTCATTATGATATTAGCAAAGTTACAGTTTCATCTTTATATTATATTAAACGGCTCCACTCGATTTTTATTGGTCTTAAGGAGACCTCCACCGTGGCGTATGACATACAAGTTCTTGTGTTAAAAGTATAAGTTTTTTTGGACACTGCTTCCCACTCAAAGATCATTCTTTTCAACATCTCCAATGTCTAAGAAAGGCTGCCGAGTTCTGTTTTAGAGAACAAACACAAATTTGTATAACTGCTCTGCCTTATAAAGCAGGCATTTTTGTATTAAATTTAGTGCAATGACTAGATGATAACTGTTTGTTCATACCTGTCTAAGATTGCTCCAACATATCTACCATCGGTAAAAGTAAGTAGAGCAGGACCGTCCCAAGGCTCCATTGCACAAGAAGCCCAGTGATAAAAGTCTCTCTTGTAATCCGGCATAGTTTTGTCGTTTTGCCATGCTTCTGGGACCATAGTCATAACGGCTTCTGGCAAGGATCTGTTTCCAACCATAACCTAAAAATTTTTTTTTCGTTTCTTATTAGTCACTCATATCAAACAAAAGCATTTACGATATTTATCAAAGTATCGTCAATTTACCAGAAACTCAAGTACACAGTCCAGCGACCCTGAATCAGACAAATTGGGTTCGACAACAGGATACAATTTCTTGAGATCATCACCGAACTTATTATTTTTCATTACTCCTTCTCTCGCTTTCATGAAATTTACGTTTCCTCTCAATGTGTTGATCTCACCATTATGGGCAACATACCTATCAATTTAATTTAAATAACTCTTACAAATTATTTTAATTAAATTTTTAGTTATACATAAACAAATAAACAAACCACAAAATTCACCTAAGAGGATGAGCCCTTTCCCAACTAGGAAAAGTGTTTGTAGAAAATCTTGTGTGAACTATAGCCAGATAGGTTTCATAATTCGGAGACTGGAACACAAAACAAAAAAAAACAATTAATTAGCGTGGTGCCTAAAAACAGATCTAAAAACTAGGAACCGCGCAAATAGATCTTAAGAAGCATGACATCATAAAGGAAAAGCTACAGGAAACCGATTTACGGGCCAAACCAAAATTGAAAACAATACGGCGTGGTTCTCAGAAAGAAGAAAAGTTCCCAGTGAAAGAATGAATAAAAAGAGAAAATAAAAAACCAACAAAAACCAAACAAGAAATAGGGAGGAAAATACGTAGTCCAGAAAAGGCCGAAACGAGAAAATAAATTCATCAGTGTGTTAATAATAAAAAAAAAGATTAGACGGAAAAATACTTGTTGCGATAATTCGTTATAGAAGGATTACAAGGTAGACACATAGTGAAATTCGTAATGTCAAAATCGGAGTAAATTTTAAACTAAAAATAATTAAATAAATAATTTCCTGTTATAGTTTTAAACAGTTTAAGTGCTTTGTTAAGTATTCGCAATAGTCACATTTTGTAGTAAACCTATTTAAAAAACTGGGCTAACAAAAAACACATGCTGTGTTGATTCACGATTTTATATACGACGATTTACACTCCGCGACAAATAAAAGTGGACACCTTTTTTTCAAAGAATCAAAGGAATTTTTGAATTGGCGATCATATATATATTTGGGCTAGGTCAGTATTAAATGAAACAGGTAACATCCAAAAAAATTTTTTTCACTATAGAGCCATAATTGAAAAAAATTCATTTTCGCACAATGAAAGCGCGACAAATAAAAGTGGACACTTAAAAAAAGTATTTAATTCCTGTTTAAAAACGAATAAAACCTAAAAAGAAATTGTGCTCCTCTTGTTTTCAATTTCTTTCATTAACCTCTTGTTCATTGATAAACATAAATCTTCCAGCAGCTCCGGCTTTTGCTTCTGTAGCAGTTCTGCGGCAGTTTGAATTCTATTCCACACCATTTCTTCGAAATTGAGTGCTCCTTTCTCGTATAAAATATCCGAAAGACCCCCAATAATTTTCTATAGGATTAAAGTCCGGAGAGAGGGAGGCCAATCCAAAATCCTGATTTCCAACTCAGAAAAGTGCTGTTTTGTGTACTTCGACTTATGGCAGGATGCATTGTCTTGAAGAAAGTAGAAATCATTTTCGGGAAAAGGGTTTTGCATCCATGGAGAAGCAGTTTCGATGATTATTTGCACATATTTTTTTGCCGTCAGCTTTTCCCGGCAAGCGTAAAAGAAGATATTCACTCAATGAGGTTAATGCGCCTCAAACCATGACTCCACCACCCCTGTTCTGACGCTTCGGTCTACTGGAAAGTGAATTTTTCTTTCCTCTATGTAGGAAAACTCGTTGTCTGGTCCGTCCAGATTAATTTTTTTTTCATCGGTGAAAACTGTTATGGGCAACGTGGGCTGTCGCATTTCCAGCCACTTTTTAGCCATTGTTACCCTCATCTCCTTATGTTTTTTGGTTAAAACAATTTTTTTTTATATTTCACACTTATTTCTTTTAAGGTGCGATGCACCGTACTAGTTGCTACCCTTAAATCGCAAAATTTTCGCGAAGTTATTCGTTCACCCTTGCGTGTAAAGTTCCTAATTTCCCTTAATTCCGGTTCTAGTTCGTTGATTTATCTTATTTTTTGGTCCTCTCTTTCCTTTTTGTCTAAAATAGTCGGTTTTACTCATTTTTGAAATCGTGGAAGCAGCTAAACCAAATTTTTTATTCACCTCCCTGCAACTATGTCCTTTTTTAACTTAGTTTCTTACTAAACTTATCAACTGAATGGAATGCATCATAAACTGTTATTTTCTATCACAATACACAAAAGAGACTGAAAATTAAGACAATTAAGACTTTTAGAAAGGCAAGATCAAATGTGTCCACTTTAATTTGTAGCGACAGCTAATGGCAAAATCATGTTTTGGCCTGTATTTCTGGCTAGAGAGTTAGATGGCCAAAGCGGCAGGGGCTCCTGTGAGGTCAAAAGGTAAGTAACATTTTGTCATATTTGTTCCCCAGAAAACTTGCATCAGAAAACTTCTACAGGGTGTCCACTTTTATTTGTCGCGGAGTGTACAAATATAGTTTAAGAAATTAATGAAAAAAAAAAGCATTATCGATAACCCCCAACCAGCATTGACCCTTCAAACTCAAGACAGGCATTTAATACGTCCAATAAATTGTTAAAAATATTGAGTAAATAAAATGTTACCTTTTTTACTATTCATAGAAATAGATTTTTAAAACAAACTTAACAGTACTGATTGAACGTAAAATTTAAGTTTAACTGTTAAAAAAAGGGAGATTCTTATAATAAAAATATAAAATATAAAATACTTGAATTCATATATGCTGCACCTTAAGATCAAGAAAATAAGTCCAAAGTTGATCTGACGTTAACTGTCCTTTGTAAACGACGGTATAAATGCTGAGGGAACAAATGTAAAATCTTGCGCCGGGTCGAGGTATAGAATGAGTGGCCATTTTCCGAAGTTTAAATACCTAAAATTGATTTGCACAAAAGAATTACTTATCATGTGTTACCCATCAGCTACTATAAAAATATAAACATATAATAATAATAATATATCCAAAAGGGTCAAATACAAACAATGCAAAATTAAGCTTTGCTTTGGTTATATTTTGGTGCCCAACAATACGAAAATGATAATGATAAATATATTTGCGAGCAACTATCCGTGCTGTTGTGGCTTTCTAAAAATGTGCCCCTTTCTGTTCAATTGTGTTACAAAAAAGTTTATTCCGTACCTGCATTTCGTGGAAAAGTCGCGGTTTGTCGACTACTGACCGAATAAGAAGAGAGAAATTATTTCTAGCTCCTGCAGGAACCTAACTCCCAAGAAGGGGAACTTTACTTACTGACGATTAATGGATTCTCAAGGAAGGACAAATTTGGTTCGCAAAAGAAATAACTTGTACATAGATTCCCTATGCACTCAAAGAGGTCAATTTAGAATTTTATGTTCTGTAAGTTATACGTATACGAAAGCTTTATAAGATAAAATTTTAAACCCTACAAAATAACATTAATACATACATAGATATTAATAATATAACATAATT
The DNA here is from genome assembly GCA_016920875.1 of Columbicola columbae. Classification (NCBI taxonomy): domain Eukaryota; kingdom Metazoa; phylum Arthropoda; class Insecta; order Psocodea; family Philopteridae; genus Columbicola; species Columbicola columbae. The sequence continues at coordinate 17,308,305 of JADMLL010000007.1, forward strand.
TTGATTAATTTTTGATAAACAAAATTAAGAGTGCACAAAACATACTTGCTGCTTCAGAGTTGCTTCGTCTTTGTCTCCAGTAAGGAAGACTTGCCTCATGAAAGGTTCACAAGCTCTGGCAACTTCTCCAATACCACTGTTAGATGTCGGGACTGTCCTCCAACACAGTACCTAAATAAATAGTAGAAGCCCGTGATATTGTAAAATAAATTGAATAAAATAATATTCAACCTATTTATCTGTCTTCAATACATTAATCCAAGGTAAAGAAGTTTTTTTGGAGTGAATGAAGGTAAAATGGGTGTATTTATACTATCCCCAAAAAATAATTTAAGGAGAGAAAACAAACAAAGTTCCAACAAAAAAACCGGTCACACTCCAATTTTAACCCTAACTTTTATTCTTAAGCCCGTTTTCATAGTGCCTAATTTAAAACAATTTTTATATGTTTTCATTTATAATTTGTCAGCTAATTCTTTATTTTTATGAGCTGAGTTTTAACAGAATTTTTCAACATGGAATATACTCCATGGCTCGAAACACTCAACTATTGCTTTCCTAACTAAGCGCTTTGAACATTCAACTACAGGTCTCTTACTTATTTTTTATTGATAAAACTAACCTGTAATGAACATTTTTCTGCTAGCTTTTTAAATTTTTCTTCACTTTCCAAATGATGAGTTTTATCGACGAAAAAAATGCCGGTAGCGTAGCGTCCGAATTCCGGCAACTCAACATTCTGCTCGTCCCTAAAACAGTAATAAGTTTTCTTATAAAATATGTTTATTATTGATGGGAAACACATTTTAAAAAATTAATAATAATTTTTGAGCTAATAATACAATTTCTACAACGTGATATAAGTTATTAAAAAAATATTACTAAAATTGCTATTCAATATACTGATTCTAAAACATTAATTAAAAGCTTTTATTTTCATATTTTTCTCGTTATTATATTTCGGTAAACAATATTATGAAGAGGAGGGGTATTATTACTAATTATACATATTTAAATTGACTGCATCAGTAAATAGAAAACAAGTACTAAAATTTATGTAAGTATTTAATTTCGTTATTATATATTAATCATAATAATTACATTTATTGTACCGTAGCATTGTCAGGTAGAGTTCCAATTCCTCTGCCTTCTTCAAAAACAATGTTCCTCCGTTCTCTTTGACTAACTCTATTCATTCTTGCTTAAACCTGACTGGTCCTTTCCCAAAAATTCTTCCTTCCTATTGGTTAACCGATCATTAGGCACTGGGTGGAAAGAACCCAGATACACTCGGTATCAGCTTTTTAAACGGCAAATACGGAATATCAGAACACCATATCCAAGATTTATTTAAACGAGATAGTCACATAGGAGGAGAAAATATACTACGATTCTCAAAGGGTTTTGTTCAATTTGTAGAAAAATGATACTGCTTGACAGGTTGCAAGTTTTAGACTCCTGCCCGGTGTAAATAATGAGTCCACCCCTATTTAAACTTTCGATTGATTGACGAAAGTGACGGCTGTCATTTGTTTTATTTTCTCCAAGTAGTACTAAGGTATGAGTATAGAAGGGTTTTAAGTGCGAAGGATTTATTGAAATACTTTAAAAGATGTTTCATTAGCAAGAAAATACCTAGTCTAACCATAAATACTGTCCCAAAATTTCGTATTCAAAAATTTCGAAAATAAAATGCCATTTCAAATATTTTTGTTTTCATGTGAAATTAGCAGGCTTCATTCTTGTAGAAAAGCCTCACTTGATGGCATTCATCAAAGAAGTCATCATGGAGTGGGGCGTCAAAGAAAATCGGGGTAGGAGTCGCTGTTATAGCTCTAAAGAATTGCACTAAAACTCCGATCGAGATATTCAAATTGTTACAATCGCTTCGAATCTCAATGAAATTCGTGTACCGTACACTAATACTTCCTTTGCGTCGTTTCGTTTTGCGTTTTTTTTTCAAAGTTGCGTCGCTGCTTAATTTTTACTGATTTTCACTGTGCGCCGTTAGAATTTCGAAGTTGCTTTGTTTTGGATTCGAGTCTTCAATTTTTTTTTTTAGACCGACATAAATGACTAACCTCGCACAACCAAGAATTCTCTAACGAAGAACTATTGCAACTGAAATTGCATTTTGCTAATGAAGAAGATGACAGTGACCGTTTAATAGAAATCTCCAAAGAAAAAAAAATTTAACCTCCAAACAAATTTCTAAAGCGATGTGTTTGATTGACGAAGCTATGGAGATTTTTTTTAAAAACGATCCTGACAGCGGAAGGAGTTTAAAAGTGTCCTAGGCGGTAGCTACGAATGTCAATTGCTACAAGGAAATTTATCTTACGTTGAAAAAAAAGCTGTTCAACAAACATTGAACCAATTTTTTGTGAAAGAAAGCCGACTTACGACAACAGCCACTATGGACTCATCAGGCAGTGATTATTTTTAATTTTAATTTTCATAAATTAAATGGATATGTAGTTTATTTTGTTTAATTGAATACGTTTTTTGTATATTATTTTTGTTTGAAAAATTTTACTTTATTCAATTTTATTTTTAAAAGGCAGTATTTTCGTAAGCCTGGAACCTACAGTGGCTCACAGCTTATTTGGGACATTTACCTTTACATTAAAAAATTATAAGAATGATATCTTTTTATTATTTTGTGTGATAGCCTTTTGCTTTGATCACACTCTGTAGCTGCTTTGGCATCGATTCTACCAGCTTTCGAATTATACCTGGGGTAATTTTACCCCATTCTTCAAGCAACGCCTTCTTTACGTCATTTTTGCTCGTTATAGTCCGTTTTCTGATGTTTAGGTCCAACAAAACCCACAAATTTTCATTCACATTTAACTCGGATGACTGGGCCGGTGGGGACTTAACAGTTGTCGAATTTCATTTGCAACACCTTGAAAACAATTCTGACTTTTGGAACTCAGTTATTTTTGCAGATAAGTCAAAATTTAACATTATGGTTTCTGATGGAATGTCTCAAGTTTGGCGAAAACCAAATACAGAGCTAAATTTAAAAAACCTCAAGGCAACTGTTAGGCACGGAGGAGGAATCGTAACAGTTTGGGCTTGTATGTCCGCAGCTGGAGTAGAAAATTTAGTATTCATTGAAGGTACAATTGACAAAAATATATACCTAGATATACTAAAAAAAATTTGCGTCAAAGTGCAACCAAGCTGGGTATAATAGACAATTTCCGATTCTATCAAGACAACGACCCCAAGCATAAGTCGCTAATTGTTCAGATTTGGCTTATATGGAATTGCCCCCATGTCATGTCACCACCGGCCCAGTCATCCGAGTTAAATGTGAATGAAAATTTGTGGGTTTTGTTGGACCTAAACATCAGAAAACGGACTATAACGAGCAAAAATGACGTAAAGAAGGCGGTGCTTGAAGAATGGGGTAAAATTACCCCAGGTATAGACCCAGGTACAGACCCAGAAGCGGCCGCCCGCGGATTCCAGACGGCAGAGGTTATCAAAGCTGTTGATGAGCGAATCCCAAAAAATCCTCTCCGCAAGCAGAAAACCTTGTCTAGGGAGATGAAAATTCCGCCGAGAACCATTTCTTGCATAATTAAACGAGACCTTAGACTTGCCGCTTATCGACGAAGTACAGGACATCGCTTGACAGCAGGTTTACGAAACTTGAGAGCGACAAGAGCGAAAAAGCCGTTTCAACAGCACGCTAAAGGCGGATACCGGAAAATCCTGTTTTACGATGAGAAAATTTTTACGGTAGAAGAGAAAAACAACCGTCAATATGACAGGGTCTATGCTCACAGCTGTCAGGAGGTTTCGGAGAAGGTTGCGAAGGTGGAAAGAGGCCATCACCAGGCATCAGTCATGGTTTGGTGGGGCGTGTCGTACGAAGGGATCACTGAGCTCTAGTTTTGCCAAAATGGAGTGAAAACGAAGGCGGTAAACTACCAGAATGACATTTTGGTGCCTGTTGTGAAGCACTCGCAAAATGTTTTCCAACGAGCATTGGATATTTCAACAGGATTCAGCCCCGGTACATAAAGCACGAACCGCTCAACAGTGGCTAAAAGACAATTTGTCAGGTTTTATCGCGGGAAGTCTAAATCCTATCCCTCTGGATTATCGACTGTGGACAGATTTAGAGAAGGCCTGCTCGAAACCTCACCGCAATATCGAGCTGTTGAAAAGTGATTTGGTGGCAGCAGCGGCTTCGATACCTCTGGAAATGGTGCGTGCGGCGACAGACGAGTGACCGGATCGATAGAAGATGTGTGTGAAGGCAAAAGGGGATCATTTTGAGTAATTTCCTTATTCGTTCCTTTAAATAGTTAATAAAGAATAACTGTGTTGTATTTCATTACTTTTTGTTAATTAATTTTTGAGACAGACATGTTTTAGGTAGGGACAGAATATATGGCAAGACTAGGTATATAATTAATTTCAAGAAGTAAAATTAAAAAGGAAATTAAACTTCTAAATTAATCCTAGGTCATTGACTCTCAGCCAAATTTCACAATATTATTCAGTTCACTCTACACTGAAGTCAACGATGAAAACATTAGTTTTGCTAATATTACGTAATAATAATACAATAAAACAAAAATAAACTTTTAAAAAGTGGGTTAACGATTGAAAAAAAAGTCAGAAGTGTCGGCTATTTACGGAGATCGATTGCAGAAACGAGTTCTAACCGTATATACCCAAATGACATTGGACCCATGTTTCGATTAAATATAAAGTAAGTTTGCAATTATGAAAACGGAACGAAGTCCACAAAATCCCATCACGGTATATCATGATGTACCATGTGTACGATGTGAGAATTACGTAATTATTAAAGACGAATGATTAAAAGGCTGCCTTCTACGTTACATCTGAGTTTTTTTATTGGATATCAAACCAGATTAATATTTCATTTGATGTCTTATGGTTTGTTTAGAAAACGAAATAGTCGGATCACTAATGCAATTTATCTAAATGTATGACGATTTCCATAGCAAAGGTTTGAAACCTATGAGTTCATTTCCTTATGTATTCTGTGTTTCAACCAAGGACAACGTGATCGAGTTTAGAGTGAGGGTATAAAAAATATTTTGAAGTGCTTAGGAGTTCACGTCAAAGTTCAGGCTGGGGCAATAATAAACTCAGACTTCTGCGATAAGATAAGGTAATGTGCAGGAAATAAAGCTATAAACAAAACTTTGCAACTACCATTACGAACATCAATTTAAGCTTTTTTCTCAATTAAATTATCAATTTTTATAACTCCGTGGTCCAAAAACAATGTTCATTCAACTTTTTTTTTCTAACGAATAAAATGATATAAAATAAGAAATAATGGAATGAAAAGGAGTATTTCTTTTATACGAAGCACCAACAAAAATGGCAAACCTGACTTCACAAGAAATAAAGGGAGTCATGTAAAAAGTATGAGAAGTTCTAAGTTAATTCTCTTAATATTTTTACAAAATCATCAGCGCATAAATGATTACGACTAGAATCACTCGATACTCTCAATACTTATTACATAAATGTAGTTTACTTTCAAAAAATTATATTGGATCTCTTTTTATGCCGAATTTCATTAATTCAAATTAAACTTATTTCACAAGGTTTATATTTCACACGACAACCAACCAGGACGCATCGACCGTAATAATACTTCATGACATTAGGACAAAAAAAAAGGAAGTCTCCAATTTTCGTAAAAGACGGTTTGGCCAATTATACCAATTCTATGCAACCATCAAACAACTGGCAAGTGTAAAGTAGTTGTGATGAGCTGTGGCGGATTCTAATCGACGATTTCAGTATTAAAAAAATCAGCGAACATTTTTTGGACAATTATCCATTACTATTTTGATTGATCGTGTTGCCGCCTTAAGTTTTATTGAAGTCTTTGTCTCTAGATATTTATAAGTATATAATACAAGTTTATACACTTTTATTGCTGTAAAAACTTGACGAGACGCAAAAACAGTATTTATATTATGAATCTGTATAATAGCCGTGCATGCAAATAATTTTTAGATGCACAATATTAAATCCAAATAATTTTTAAAATTTGCAATAGTCATCCAAATAATTTTTTAATTTAATAGATGCAAATAATTTTCCCCCCAATTTTTAAGAGAGCACAGTTAGTTTAGCCCACAAATTACTTCAGGCAAAATATATTTATTCACGTCTCAATAATCCTTTGCACATTTTTTTTTACTATCGGTCGTAATAAATACGTAAACAAACCTTAGTTCATTGCTATAAAGTGCATGAGGAATAGCAGTCAGCACTCCGGCTCCGTCACCGGTATCATTGTCCCCAGCGCATGCTCCCCTATGGTTCATGCGAAGAGACAAAGTTTTAGCATCTCGAAGAATCTGAAAAAAGGCAAAATAGGGTTTAAAACATTAGACCTTGAAAAAAAGAACATGAATACATATTATTTTACTGCTTTAACGCAGTATCCCTGAGAAACATTTATTTCCTTTCTCTAAAATATTTAAATATCACTAAAAAGATTCTATTACTAAATTTTACTAAAAAAATAGTACTTCTAATTAGTATAAGACTTATAAAGTACACTGTACAGAAAATTTTTTGGCATTACTCAGTTCTTTAATTTTTTTATTATTATTATTATTATTTTTTTTAACTCGCTCCTGGGACTAAGAGGCTGGTTCTGTTCCCTAGTCAAAAGTACAAAAGTCCTCTCACAATTACCCCGACAAACTACTTGGTGTCTCCTACTTGAAGACAGGTGGTAATTAGAAGAGGTTAAAAAAATCTCATCCCTATTTCGGGTTTTAGCAGAAAACAAGGATGTTATTTTGTGTGTCGACCAAATAAAACAGGTGCATCGCGGACGAAACTAGTCGTAGCAGGATGAGGAATTGACACAAGATGAAACCCGCTTCAACTCGTTTCTGACAGGCTCACACACATCCGGAATCCTGTACTGGTCAAGAGAACTTTCTAGAAAGAGCGACGATATAAACACCTCGAAACAGATTACATCAGTCAGTTCAGTAGTACCATCCTCGGCTGACGGTTCCAAATAAATTACGGATCGATCGCGGTACTTATTCTTATTGTAAATATTTTTTACTTTAATATATTTTTATTTGTTCGTTCGGAATTCGACAGTGTTCATTCAACAGCTCACCTGATTCCGACATTTTGACGCATGAACATTCATTTTATTTGTCTTCTTATTGAAAATAATTTTCTTCACTTCCAAACATTAAAGCTTTTTTTAAAAAACAAACCAAAATTTGACATTATATTATTTTTTTCATATAAACGCAAGAAAAGATTCCTAGTGTCTTTTTCCGTTTGTTTTTCCCTTAACTTTGTCCTTCCTATATATGAAACAGTAAATAATGATAAAAATGATCATGGCTAGGTTTTTAGACCTCTGAGCAATAGGTGAACTAAGGAGAATCAACCTCGCTCAAGGTTTTCTCCGTTCGAAAGTCCTCACACCAGGGTTATAATCTAGTAGTCGTAATGATAACAGTAATTGCCGTATCTAACAAAAATTTCATACAATTAGAGTAACTTTCTGTATAAACAAAGAAAATCACTGAATAAAACTAAGTACAATTTACAATATAAATTAACATTCAGTAAAAAAACCTATAGTAACCTAAGGATTCAGCTTTTTATTAATAAAACCAACTTCAGCATTTTTTCTTACCCACTCTATTTCGTCATTAATTTCACAAAACTTGTTTTTAACATATTTTTTTGGAAGTCATTGATTCGGAGATGCGGTGATATCAACACTTTTCAAGCAACTTTAAATGAAAAACAAACCATTCGAAAGAAAATTCTACGAATGTAAGAAATAGAGGAAAATAATGCGGAAAACATTCCCACTGTAACTCAGAGTTTCGGTCTAGTGTGGCTTACATCTATCTGACTTTATATGAATACATGAGCTAGTAACACAAATATTAAAAGTTAGAAACGACTAAAAGAAACGAGCAACTACCATAATGCCATTGAATGGGCTAGATATTTTTACCTTATTTGAGCGAGCGCCATCAATAGCAACTATAAATCCGACACCGCAAGCCTCATGTTCATTATCTGGATCATATAAACCCTGTTTGGCTGGAGGTACCCACGGATCAATGGACATCGGGACCTGAAAAGTAAAATACAAAATATGACACTATTTTTTTATGGTACTTAGAAAGTGAAGGGAACATCGTTCAAAGTAGACTTTGTCAACCTTTGGTTCATTGTCAAGGATAAAAAAAAAAAAAAATCATCCACATTGCTGATAAATGATGATGGTTGGTGATTAACGACGATGATTGACGACTGTTGGTTAACAACGGTGATATATTTTTATATAGCGGAATGGTGCAACTAATTACGAAATATTGATGAAACATTTAGATAAAATCAATCAAACTACTGTAAATTTGCAATTTTTTCAGCATAAAACCCCTCTGAATTACTGAATGACTGAGTGGTGGCAGAAGTGCTTCAATGTTCCTCTATTTACCCTTAACTCCAATTTTAAGGAAAGCCCCAAAATAAAAATAAAAAAAATATTTTTCCAGTTTATTTACTTTTAATTCTCGTAACTGTCGACAAGGAAACGACATCATATATGTCAAGGAATGGCAAACATCCTGATTTTTGCAAAAACAAACTATCAAATGATATAAAAGTTAAAAGGTGTAAACAAAGCAAAGCTTCAAAAATTCATCTATTAACTATGAACAAAAAATAAATTAAAAAACTGTTATAGTTTTAAAAGCAATTTAATTTAGAATGTGACTAATAATTTGTAAGCTATGAGTATAAAATTGGAATTCCTGACATATTGACGAAAACATAGGAAGATATTCGCGTGTAAAATAAGCTTGATACGATGTCAGCGGCTTTATTTTTCCATTCCAATCTTTCTCGTACTAAATTCATAGATTAATGTCTCATTTAAATGCTGTAAAGCGGGGGTGTCAAACTCCCGGCCCGACAAGAACGTTTCTGCGGCCCATTCGTTATATCTGACGCAAAGTAAAGATAAAAATAAAGGTAAATTAGGAGCGAAACCTGCATATGAAATTACAATATACTTTATTTATAAACTATGCGGACCATTTTAAACACTAAATTAACTTTATGTGTTTATTGAAATGTTACTTTATCTCACCCCTTGGTGCTACGGTCCAAGTGGGCCTTGGACCTGGGCCTGACCGGCTATTTTTCCCAAAGTCTCTCTGTCCTGGGCGAGCTGCTTCCAGTTCCGGATATTGAGCGACTTTAGGCCCCCCTCCACTTCGTTAAGCCATCTCTTGCATGGCTTTCCAACCTTCCTCCTGCCTTCTGGTGTTTGATGCAGGACCCTTTTAACCACTCTCTCTTGCGACATTCTCTCAACTTGGCCCAGCCATAGTAGTCGAGATCGCCTTATTTCATCCACAATCGATGGCTTGCCGTAGAGTAAAGATAGCTCAGTTCTGTTCTCGGTCTTATTCTGATTCTCTAGACCCTTTTAACACTTTGGAGGGCCGTATATACAGTGCTGGTCACGAAATTAGGACACCTATAAATTTTTGGTAATCTGCTTATTGAAGTAAGGGAAATCCTTCAAATTTTTACTGTGGATGTAGTTGTCCAAGACCTTCATTTTAAGGTACTTTCCCGCCATTTTGTATTTAAAAATTTTTTTAATTTACAGCAAAATTCATTTTGGCATTGGACACGAAATTAGGACACTTTAAAAAATTCTATTTTATTTTAATTTTAAATACAATTGAAACAAAGTTTAATACTTTGTCTGATCCCCCTTCTTCTAATAACATTAAAATTTTGTGCTAGCATACTTTCAATCAATTTTTTTACTTCTGGTACGGTTATCTCATCCCACTCCTGCTGTATAACCATTTTGAGCTCCTCTTTGGCTTAAAACTGACGGCCTTAAGCGTACACTCGCCGAACCAAGGCACCCCATAGATTTTCTGTGGGGTTCAGATCAGGGCTTCTTGGAGGCCAAGACCAAACATTCATTTTTTTGTCAGCAAACCGCGCATTTGGGGTGTGGACGTTATCCTGCTGAAAAATCCAGATTCTTCCAGCCAGTTTGAAGTCGGTCCCAAACAAGTGCTTCTGAAGGATCTCTATATAGTCCTCAGACTTTATTTTATCCTCAGCAAAAGCTAGTGTGCTTCTTATATCATTATTGAGCCACCCCCAACATTGATGTTTGGAGAGAAATTTCGGCTCCGTTCTCAAATCATGCCAGTAGTGGCGAAAACCGTCTGGGACGTCTAAATTCCATTTCTTTTCACCACTAAAGACAATTTTCGTCCAATTGTCTCTCCAAGACATCCTCTCGCTGGTCCATGTCAGCCCTGCCAGTTTATGTTTTGTAGTCAGGGAGGGTTTATGCGGCATTTTTTGATATTTGATCGTTTTTGGCGATGTTCGAATTCTTAAAATGATTCTCTTGGACACCTCTAAACCAAACTTAGCTTTAATTTTAGCAGCGGAAGTGTTAGAGTTGCTGATTTTGCGGACAATTATCCTTTTTCTCTCTCGGTTAAGGACTCTTTCCATTTTTTATAGGTTCTTAAGCCACAATTCTCACCGATATGAATATAAATTCTGAAAACATGCTGAGATCTTCCTGTAGCACTCGAAATCAGAGTTAAAATTTGGCCATGAGTTCTAAGAATATCAATTTTTGTTTTTCGACAGCCGTTAGTCTTGATTTCCTCCCCATTCCGTCAAGTCAACAAATATAAACTTGCAACTAATTTTTTAAAATCAATAAGTACATAAGGCTTTAATTTACACCGATTTTGCCTGCAGACAACAGTAAAATGATCATTTAATTGTAGAAAACTGTAGGTGTCCTAATTTCAGGCCAGCACTGTACGTCCCAGTATCTTCCTCTCCCAGGTGTTCAGTGCTGACTCGCATTTCTTGGTGAGGACTCAGGTTCCACTGGCGTAGGTGAATTAGTCTTATTATAGATGTATATACCACAGGGGTCCTCAAACGTTTTTGTGTTGTAAACCCCTTGCCATATTTTTCGGTTTTGGGTGGACCCCCTACTTACCTGATAATGATTTTCGTGAATTTCTCATTGCAGTGAAGTAAATTTTTTACTTCATAGGTACTTTTATAAATAATGGATATGTCGTTATATTATAAGATAGTATAATGTAAGTAAATAGGTACTTTCAGTGTATGTTGAGATCCACAATCGTGGACCCCATTTTCATTTCATGGACCCCTAAATTTTTTCCGCTGATGTAGACCACTTGCAGGTTGTCATAGACCCCTGTGGGTCGGTATAGACCACTTTGGGAATCACTGATATATAGCCTCCTTAGTCCTGACAGAGCCACTCCTAGGCTTTTGGGTGCTCTAGGCAGAGAGCGTAGATGGGGGCCCACGAAAGGAGGTCCGAGGAGTCCCTCCCCCGGAGCGGAGAGCAAAAGTGAACCTTGGAGTCGCAAAGTGGACTTCAGACGAGAGATTTTAGTCGCCGTCACTGTTTCGTCTTTGCCCGCACCTAGCAGCCATTAGTTTGATAATTCTGCCACTACAGAAAATTTGTAATTGTACTTCCCAAGTATATGGGTATATAATAAGTTGTCGGCTACCCAAAAACTTCGGCCCCCTCGGCAGTCGCCTAGTTTGCTTATGCCTAGGAACGGCTCTGGTCCTGTGGCAAAGGATACAAGACTTGAGGAGGTGGGCCAGGCTGTAGTAGCTGTTTATTTCAAAGTACTATTCAAAATGAAAACATTTGTTTCTATGAACATTAATTTTTTGTGGCCAACTTAAAATTAAGCACTATCCATTTGGCCCAAGTTAGCTTTTGAGTTTGACACCCCTGCTGTATAATATAAATGTATAATATACATTTTCTCTTATTTTTTTGCCTTTATCTTGCGCTTTACTTTACGTCAAGAGTTTGCTTTCATGATCTTTATATTCTTGTATCTTTCGTCGTTAAAAAAACGCAGAAACCTTTCATAGAGCATCGATTCTTTATTTGGCTTCATTTATTCCTGGCGATAATTACTACGGCTTTTCATCCAGCAGCTTTGGTACAAAATTCAAAGAAATATACAGTATATATTTTAAATGTTAATTTCATCTGAAGCGCAAGAGAAAAAGCAAAGTTATCATAAACTAAGTGAATGGATCTCTTGAGGAGAGCTTTTTGTTCCAATCCAAATTTATGAGTACTTCCTGAAATCCCACTTCAACATATCAAATGAATATGTCATGCTTCAATATTTCTCTCAAGTTGTTTTTCCAAGCCAACAAATACAGACAATATTGCTACCAATGGGAATTACCATTGTATATCTCTTTTTCTTCATTTATAAAAATTAGATTCATTAAGAAAAGAACTATAAGAAATATTAAAAATTTTCCTGTTGTTTTATTTATGTTAATTTTCGCAGCAACAATTTGGAAATCAGCAACATTGCATTTCTTCTGAATGTTCATTTCATTTTGTGTAAAATCAAGGGTAAGTTTGAAGACCTCACTATGGTACAGTAAATATTTGTTACAATTTAACTAAGTTTGAGTAACAGAATTTGAGGGAAAAAAAATTGTTTTCTAACATTAGAGGTAAAGCATATTAATATTATAATCATGGTAATTATTATAATTAACAATAGTAGTCATAAAAGTAAGACAAATACTGTATTTTGAAGTGAAAAATATTGAAAAGGGGAAAGTCCTCAAAAACCTCAAAAATTAAAATTTTTAACATCATAGAAATTTAACAATACCAACTACATGTAGGATGTGGTAGGTACTTCACCAAAATCAAACACATTACACCACAACAAATGCATACATTTACTAAGAGTATAGATAACATATATATTTATATAACTGTTTGGCTAAAGACATAATGATGACTCTTACCTATCAAAAAAAGTTCAAAACGTTTTCATGTACAACAGATGAATATCAACTTCAAGCTCAGTTTTATGCAGAGCAAAAACTCTGGCAAAATGTCTCTTGAATTCAACAATGAAACATTTAACCATTAAAGAAACATCAATGAAACACAAACTAAATGGTAATTAAATAAGCTGAATTCGTCCAATTGTCTTCAAATGAAAAACAAAAACTAGTGAAAACAAAATTTTCATCAAAACCAACAAGAAAAACAAAGTGCTTTCATGTTTTAAATGAGACAAAAAAGGCAGATAAAAAACATATTTTCATGGATGAAATATTCCTATGACCTCTTTCCTGCCATGACCTCATTAAAGCATTATTTGTTACATTTCAGACTAAATGGCTTAACTGCTTTTATTGATTCCTTTGAAATCTCATATTTCAAGGCTAACACATTGTGAAATCTAAACTTAAATCATATACTGTAAAAATTAAAACCAAACTGAAATTTTTTATAGCTTTGTATCAAAAGAAAAATTTTATTTTTTGTCTTATCACAAATATTTTTAAAAATTTGTCTGTGTTATTGAAAAATGTTAATATTTAAGCTTTAATGGAGAGCATATTTGTGTTTTATAATTGTAACTACCATTTAATTACGTCTATTGAATTTGATCCTGAAGTAAACAAAACTGAGTAAAATTGGCATTTAATAAATCTTCAAGATGACAAGATTAGGTTAGGTAAACATATCCTATTTTTTCGTTTTTCATATAAAGTAATACAAAAAAATTAAATCGAAATGTACGTCATAAGATCTTAATAAGTCAAAAACTTACCACGTTTGTCCCCACTGTCAATGAAAAAGGAAAAGGTCAATAAATATGCGGAAAAAAATAAGAGAAACCGGAATTCTAGTGAGAATCACTAAATATTATCCTTTTTTTATTTATGATTTGTTTACTCTGAGATACAAAGAAAATCTCAAAACTTCCACATTCAGAAGCGTATTTTCAAATATATCAAGTGAAATAAGTGTATGGCTTCCACGCAATTATACTCAAATTATCCAAAGAAACACTTGCAAAGGACACTATTACACTGAAGAAAATTTTCGTTCACACACAAGTGTAATCGAATTCACAGTGGAACAAAAAAAGAAGGTGGCAGCACTGTACAAGATGGAATTTAATTTTGGCGGGGGTTCCATAACTGAAAAAAACTAAAAACACAGGTTTTTCAAAGTTCAATAAGCGTTAATTTTTGTTTTAACAACATTTTTTGCTATACCATGTCATAAATACTATGTCAAGAATTAACAGATGAGAAATTATAGGATTTTTTTTTCAAGAGAAAAAGCCCTGAACAAAAAAGAAAAGCAAACATCCTTTTTGGAGGGCTTAATCAACATTTACACTCCTAACAAAGAGAGAGAAAATCAGACAAAGAGGCAGAAAATAAATAAAATCAATAAATAACCTAAAGATATTCCGAATTGTAAAAGGTTTTTCGATCCCATAAAAGAACACACTTTGAAAAATTTTTAATCCTAGATATTCCCAATCAGTTTCGGTGTGCCGCAGAGAAGCGTGTGAGGGCCGACATTCGATTACTGTTTGACAAAATGGCAGATTAAAGTTCCCATCACATCACCTTCACTCTTCGAGAAGGGGAGGGTTTGCCAGTTTCGTAAACGGTACTCACATACCCCGGTCGACTGAAGTAAAAAATCTAGAAATGCATCCTGGATGTAGATTGACTTGGAAGACACATTAAAACAAAACGAGTTCAAACTCAGTTGGCTCTCAATAAACTTCTCTGGCTCATAGAAGGACATTTTGAACTCAACACTGGTAATAAACTCCTCATCTACAAAGCCATTCTCAATCCCATCTGTACCTACGGGATTCAGCTTTGAGTGTTGCCAACTCCAGCCTCGAGGTCCTCGAACGATTCCAGTTCAAAACCCTTCGTATCCTAATAAATGCCTCCTGGTTCGTTCCTAACCAAATCATCCGCGACGACCTGGCGACTTCCTTCAGGTTCACTCGCAAACACCCCTTTAAACTGGCAAACCACCCTGATCCTTCTGAGTCCTCACTCAACAACATAAGCTTACTCCACTCCCAAACATGCTTCTCTTAGTCAAATCTCCTTATTCCTCACCTACTTTCCCCTATTCCCTTTCCTACCTCTCCTCATATAGCTCCTCCTTCATTGGGCTTCTTCCTAATTGTTCCTGAGGTCAAGACGCTAGACTGTTTCCCGAACTTAACCCCTCAAAACAAGTCCGAACACCTACATGGTGCCTCGTGCTTGGAAACAGGTGGTAGTCAGCAAGAAGAGTTTTAAAGAAAATCCTAAATATATTTTTTTTTAGTTCTTGAGGTTACCGCTAGGATACTCTGCACTTAAAGGAGCTATGGTTTTAGATACCAAAAAGAACCGACAGAATGCTCTATTTTTGTATTGACTTTCCGCTAATTCCACGTCTAAATTTCCTATTGTTTTTATTTATTCTTTACTAAATTTATTCCATAAAAATTGTCACATAAAATTAGTTTCAAATCTATTTTTGTCATATTATTGTGTTTATGGATTGTATTATTCCTATCATTATTGTACTGCTAATAATTTATGCATGTTACTTAGTATTCGTGTGCATTTTATACCAATCTTTATAATAGTCAACACATAAAATGTATTAAAGCTTACTATCAAACAGTTAATTTGGACCGTTAAGTGAAAGTGATACAAACATGAAAAATTAAACGCCACCGGCACAAAAAAGGAGCGCCAACATTAATGTAGCTCAGTTGAAGTGAATTCGTTGAATGATTCCGAAAAACCCCCATTAAGCGGTTGAATGGCATCAATATA
The DNA here is from genome assembly GCA_016920875.1 of Columbicola columbae. Lineage (NCBI taxonomy): Eukaryota > Metazoa > Arthropoda > Insecta > Psocodea > Philopteridae > Columbicola > Columbicola columbae. The sequence goes on from JADMLL010000007.1 coordinate 17,324,079, forward strand.
GACTCCCCCGTGCTACCTCAAATTAAACTTGCCGCCTTTAATTTGAATTCTTCTGCATCCGCCTCAAATATACCTTCCAGTTTACATTTTATTTTGATTGTAAACTGAATCATAAAATACTAATGCATCTTCTGTATTGCCGCTTCGGTGCGCCAGCTAAAGTTTTACTCTTCCTTTATACAAAGTAATTATTAAAAACTTGTTTCTCAAGCAAAGCTTCCTTTTAAATTTTCAAGAATTTCATTAATACATAGGTTCAAATATATTTTGGAAAATGATAAGTACAATAGTTTGAAATAATATCTCCCACTTGTACTTCGAAATAACTTCACTGAGAAACAAGTTTTTATTATATCATTATGGCACAGAAACGGTAAACTCATGAAAATTTAGAGACATATTATATGCTGCTCAAACGAAAACTAAACATGGTAAGGAAATTCTTTTTTAATTCGGAAAAAATAACTTTTCTGGAGCTTTTATTTCAATGGAAAAACCGATTATAAATTTGGCGTTCGTTATTCCTTTACAGTTATTCTAACCGACTACGGTCCACCTACATTTTAAAAAACCACAGCAAATTTCTCATGAGAACACAGTTTTCTTTACGATCCCGGAGAGAAAATATTTCCCTTAGTTGCACGGACTGTTGCTATTTTGTTCGAATTTAATAAGCTTTTTCATGAACTTTTAAGAGAGATAAATATAAAATGCATGTCATCTTAAATAGAAAAAAAAGAAGGAAAGTATGAGAGTTGTGGCTAAAGGGAATATTACTGAACACCGAAATTATTATTTTTATTAAAATAAGGTAAGTAAAATCGGCCTTTAAAGAAGTTATATGAATCATATTTTAATTCTGGTAATGCATGGAAGAAACTGCTCATACGAATTTATTTACAACTATTAATAGTTCGTAACTGTCACTTTGTAGAACATTTTTTTAGCAAATTTTCTTTTGACTTTCAATGAATGAATAATTACTATCACTACAGACTATCACTATTCAGAGTTTGAAAAATTACTTTGTCACAAAAAGGCTTGATAAAATGATATTATTTCTATTGAATTATGACTAATTATCCTTGATACAAAAAGCAGGAAAACTTGAATTAATGGTGACCAATCAAGAACGGTTTTTCTTTAAGTTGTCAAATGCCAAAAAGTTTCAGAGTTGTGCTCGTTTCTTTAAACTGGGTTCATTAGGTATTGAAATTCAATAGTCACTAAAATTCAAGTGTTCTTCTTAGTCTTTCATCTTATCATATTTTTACTCAATGATTTACCAAACAAAACCCTTCGGGTTACAGAGAATTAAGACGAAGTGAACGCATTGGAATACTGCTCTAGTTTGGCCAAATTCTGCAAGTGTTAATTTTTAAGACAATATTGTTTTCAAGGTTCTAATTAATAAACTTGAGTTTCAAAAGCAATTAAATCCTGAAAATTCTCATGTTGCCAAGAAGAAAACGTTTATCAATAATCTTGAAGAAAATTTTTTAAATATATCGATGTTTAAAAATTTGTATGAGAACATTTCATTGTAACAACGGTAACAATTTAGTGAATACGTTAATGTGTAATAAAAAATTGTGTCAAATGATTACAATTAATCTGAAAAGTAAAATTTTTCTCCTTATTTAAAATAAATTAGGTCTGATATTTTTTGTTTGAATTCAAATCATTCTTACAGCATAAATAAAATTAAAAAATACTAATGAGCACTTGTTGCTTTGTGGAATTCTTTTCACAATCTTTCTCTGTCGTGACCATCATTTTTATTAGTAGAGACACACTAATTAGTGATAAAGAAGCAGGAACCATTCTACAGAAAAAAAGGAAATTCAGATGAGGCTCAAGGTTAAAATTGAACTGTTTTATTATAGTTGAACAGTTTGTTGCTATGTACAATACTGTACCTTGCAGTTAGATCGATCCCTTATCCTTCAGTCGTTAATAATGAATAATTTTTTATTTTGGTTTATTATTTGTCTGAGGAATTTTCGAGCAAATCATGAGGTGCAAACGACGAACATAGACTTGGTGACGGCGAGAACTCTACGAAGGAGTGACTAGGCACTGGCAAAAATATTCGGCATTCGAAAATTCGTCGCTTCGTGAATTTAAAATCGAGTTTCCAGATGTTTTAATAAAACAAAAATAAAGGAGCCTTTTGCAAAATCCAAGTATGAATGTAAATTATCAAAGGAAAATTATGACTACGTGATAATTTTTATTTTAAATGGTTCAAAATTGTTTTTAAAATTTTACCCCTAAATTTGTCCACCCCTTGTAGAGTTCGTAGATGGCTTTGCGGTCGTTAACACGAAGTTCGCCGTTGGCGCAAGTATTCAAAACATTTCTGAGGACAAGAGCACGTTGTATGAGCGGAGATGCTGGCGACGAAGGATCGTGCATGAACAGAGTTGGATTCGGTCTACTTTTAGGAATATACTCTAACAACGATGGACGACATAATACATCGACTCTGACACCGACTGGATTAAAATATGACAAAAGAACCTGTGGACGGCTGACGTATTTGCTTAATATTGCTGGTCCTTGCCCAAAATTAGGCGAAGTTAGGATATTTTATGATTTGGAACCTGAATTTTCAGCTGTTGCGGTCGTTGGATTGGGGCAAGAATGTGAAGGTTACTGTGAATACGAACAGCTCGACAGAGGTAAGGAAAATATTAGAATTGCTGCTTCGGCTGCAGCAAGGGCTCTCACAGACATCGACATAAATCGTCTTTATTGTGAAAGTTTTGGTCATGCGGAATCAAGCGCAGAAGGAGCCGCCTTAGCAGTTTGGGTATATCAGGAGTATAAAAATAGGAAAAATAGGAAAAATCCCGTTTACCTTGAATTGTACGACGATTACGACTGGACAGGTTGGCAGATAGGACTTCATAAAGCTGCTGCCCAAAATTTAGCAAAGGGGTTGATGGAAGCTCCCCCGAATGAAATGACCCCAATTTTATTTGCTCAGAAATCAGTTGAGATATTATGCAAAGCTGGAGTCAATGTGCAGGTCAAGGTCCGCAACTGGGCTGAACTTCATGGGATGGGCGGATTTTTGGCGGTGGCAAAAGGTTCGTGTCAAGAACCAATTTTCTTAGAGATTGCATATCAAGGGTACGGATGCTGTATGGAACAACCAATTGTTCTCGTAGGAAAAGGTTGTACATTCGATAGCGGAGGGGTTTGCCTCAGGGACAAACACGATTTAGTGTATGCTCGAGGCGATATGGCTGGAGCCGCTTGTGTTATAGCCGCCATTCGTGCGGTTGCTTCACTTCAGCTTCCTTTAAACATCAAGGGTCTCATTCCACTTTGTGAACACATGCCGGGATGCAGTGCCATGAAACCAGGAGACATCGTCCAGACATTTAACGGCAAAAATGTATTGGTGCAAAATACGCAATATGAAGGGCGTCTCATGCTGGCCGACGCCTTGGCCTACGCTAACACATTCTGCCCCTGCTTCACCCTAGATGTGGCTACCATGTGCAAAGAAGCGAGATGTGCCTTGAGTACTTCGGCCTCTCTTGTTTATTCGACTTCAGATCGTCTCTGGAATACAATACAACTAGCGGGCGTTCACACGGGGGATCGAGTATGGAGAATGCCCCTTTTCTCTCATTACACAAAAAAAGTTGCCGTGTCCTCTTCCGTTGATGTCAAGAACTATGGCCGAATGGCGTATGGAGGTGAGCCTTGTCGAGCCGCAGCATTTTTAAGGGAATTTGCGCCGCCCGGAGACTGGCTTCACATTGACAATTTCAACGTAATGGTTTCTGACGGAAGAACAGATCCTATATACTCTAGAGCCGGAATGACCGGAAGGCCTACTAGAACTCTCGTAGAATTTCTTTCCCAACTAATTTGTAAATGTGATACTTAACCCCAGTGTTCCGGTGTAAAAAAATTGACTATGTGTCAAGTCATTTTTATGATCCGATTAATTTTTTTCAGAAACCTTCATACAAATTTTACCCTTTAAAATTCCATGTATTTATTTTTCATTTTTATTTATTTTTTTGTAATTTTTTTTTGAATATTTCTATTAGGTGTTTAAGTTACTAACAAAATTATATTTGCTTCATGCTTTATGATATCATTTAGAAAACTCAATAACACTGATTCGTATAATTTGTATAGTTCTCTGCACAAATCGATTAACACGATTGTTTTTTGAATTTTTTTCTTATTTTCAGTGTCAGAGCACATGGTTCGCACAAAGACTTTTATATATTTATAATACATTTCTTAAAACTGTGAAGAGTAACATCATCAAAGAACAAAATTTTTTGCCATCGGATTTTCTCACTTTTTGTTGTCTGAAGCAAATGGATTTGTGCAGGGAACAGCATAAATGATAAATGCAACATTATTATTAACATAGTTTTTTGTTTGGCTACTAGAACGCGTAAAGTTTTTGGTTTACTACAGAATTTTACGTTCCTCAGATATTTTTGTCACTTCTGCAACTCCTTGAGTAACTACAAAGGTAATCAGTGTAGTTGCCGCAAAAACCAGTCTTATACGTATACGAACAGTAAAATTCTCTTAAATAACATGCTGGTCGAAGGCTTTCTGTTTCTGCATCCTATTAGTAGACTTGGTTTCTGTAAGGTTCAAGTTTTCGTTGCCCAAATGTTATTATTAAACATATTATTAAAATGTTGCCCTGACAGTTATTATTAAACATATTCTTCCTGATAATTATGACGAGTCATATGACCATTGCTTTGTGATCATTATTATTTTTGTCGTCGTTTCCATCGTATCATTCTCTTAGTTAAACCAGCCCCCGTTGTAAAAATTAAAATAAAAAGTTGAGTTTGGTGTGAGAAAACTAGCAGTAGGAAGAGTCTTGGTTTGCATTAGTATGATACCAATTGTATGTATGTTTGTACAAAAGTTTGTGTCACATAGATGCCCTTTCGTATTTATTTTTGGGAATACTATACTTGTGCAGAATAATACTGATACTTAACCAGATTTGAAACAGAATTGTCGATATCATTATCGCCTTTGCAATTGTGACTGGTACAGGTTTCAGTGGCCAAGAACACTATTCTACGTTTTTAGACGGTGAAAGTTGGACGATTTGAACTATTCACATGCTAATACTCAGTTTGTTAAGGAAGGGGAGTTTTGTTCGTTGAGTGAAAATTTTTTTAGGTCTTTAGGAGAATTTTGAAAGAAAGTATCAGTTCGGAGGGTTGTATTTGTGACATACTCAGTGAAACTGATTTATGTCTTAATTTTAAAATCTTATTATTGTTTCTCAAGGATATTTGAACAGAGGGGAAAAAAAAGAATTAAAGTGTTTGTTACATAACTTTTAAAGTTGTTTGGGGCCAGAGAGCAGAACGTCCGAAAAATTAGAAACAAATGAAGGCTAGGAATTTTAGTCATAAAGGGAACCAATGGGTTCGTTGTCTGATAAAGTGATTTGAAAGTATTTGATTGTCTCTGGTTGTGACATTTGACATGGTCACATAGTTGCGCTGCTCATTGTGGTATTTTTGTCAATGCTCACTTTTGGCCCATAACTGTGTAGTGTTGGAACAATAAAAGCAAAAGAAAAAGTCCCTACATGATTCACTGTCTTCAGATTCTTCCATTACGCTCAGAACTTAACCCAAACTCACAGGGTTTATTTTGTCGAAATCATTTGATCTAATACTACCCAGCAAACTTACATGTAAAGCAGTTTTAAAGTATCGAAAGAACGGAATCAGCTCGACTTTAATTAGGAAATTCGTTTAAAGTTTCAGGCGAAAATATTACACCAAGACGAGTTTATTCATATATGAAGAAAGACGAAGAGGAATGGATTAACAAAATGAGATGTGTATTGACACAAGAATGTGTTTCTTTTGAGCAGGTTTTTATTGAAATAACTGCAAGATCTAAAAAAAATTTGGTTTGAACGACCATACTTAAGCAAAACAATCTTCTTTGATATTTTCTGAACCATAAGAATTTTTATTTTCTTTCTTTCTTTCTTTCTTTCTTTGATTTACCAATTATCACATTTCTACGCCTAGACCCTAGCTCGGATGCATAAACGTGATTTTATGTTCTTTACACGGTTACCATAATGTTGAAAAGTTCTTTAAATTATCTTTTGGGAAGAGAATTTTATTTGTTCGTTGAGAATTCTAAATTCACGTGACCTTATATCCATCAGTGGTAACTATCTTCATTCAGTGAAAATGTAAGACTTCCGACACGAACTATTTCTGTTGATAAAATGAGATTCCCACAATAGAAAAAAAATTTAAGCAAATATAAGTAAACTCCGAATAATTTAAGTAGTTGTAAATTGTTGACCATAAAACGAAACGTAAGAAGGGAAAAACTTTGAGGAAGAAACAACCAGTTAATAAGTGCGAGGCTAAAAGATCGTGTTTTATTTCAAAGGTTTAAATTTTCACGAAAAAAAAATATCATTTTTCACTTCCGAACTCTCCTTTCTTCACAAATTCATTTACCATATAAAATCTCTTATTTCACCCCTTGAATCACAAAAGTCAATTAAACAGAAATAATTAAAGAATTCGATTTTATTTGAGAGATTACAAATAATTTGATTTCTTACTTTTTTGTAAGGATCCTTCCTCTACCAAAAGAGAAGTTACGTTAGGTAATTCTTAATGCCTTGGAACTGAAACTTAAGGCACATCCTTTTCCACGTTGAACTCTTGCGTATCCATGTTACCACTCCTCGCTACCTCTTTTCTGCGTTTCAAATATTAATACAGTGTCATGAAAAGTCAACATTTCAAATCATGTATTTAAATACTTAAAATAGTTTTCCTCTTGAAACTATTAAATGCCTTTACCTTTATGTCAAAAGAAATTTTCAAAGCGTTACTAATATTATTGAAATTTTCACGGCGGTTATGCATTACGTTTTAATCCACAAAAACTATTGGGTTTTCATATTCACAGAACCCTATTTTTCCCTCGTCTACTCAACATGGAGTTTTCAAATTCCGCTTTACTGCGACTTTGATGACTATTTTCGTACTGAAGATGACTAATCCCTCATGGAGAAGGAGCTTACAACTATCTGTCCCACATCTATTGCCGACCCTCTTTCACAGCGGCCCTATGTTCCAAATACGAGTTTAATATTATTATTATTAAAATATGTCTAACCTTGGTTTCATTTGGGTGCATAAGAGACATTATCCTCTTGAGTTTGGTTTATCACATTATTTATCATACAAAAGTCATAAGACACTTCATTTGTCACTACCCATGTTAACTATTTGTTTAATAGCGTTGGGTACATTGGCTGGTGGAGCTTTCAAAACATAAATTTGATAAGTAGTATAATTATTTTCGGGAATATGTACTGTAATAGTTTGATTAAAAAAAAAGGTTTTCATTTAAATTACGTCAAAATGAAGTGAGAAATAGAATGGAAAGGTAGGAAGAGTTATTACAGAAGTGATTGTCTTTTAGGCGACTTTAAACGTAAACTCCCACTATTCTCTCAAGATGATCTACGCCCCTGAAGCTAAGCATTTCTAACGGTGCCTGAACCTGATTGGTCGTCTGGCTGTTAGTAAATGAATTCTCGGATTTGATATACGCCATTGGTTTTTACTTTGGATGAGTTTAATGGGAAATTAGTAAACTCATACTGAGGTCGTCAAATCCTAGGAGTTTGAATTCTAAAATTCTGGCCTGAAAACAAAAATTCTACCTTTATAAACTTTTTAACAAAAACTTTACATGATTGATTATATTAATCCTTTGAAAGTTAATGTAATGGTAAAAATAAATGCTTTTAATAGTATTTTTAGCAGTGGTTGCAAAAAAGTATGATTTGTTGGTTTTATGTAAAAGGAGTAATTGCAAAAAGTTTTCTAAGCCTTCTTTATTGATTTTATTATACGTAAAAATAAGCCTTATATTATTTTGATAAATTTAGGATTTTATCCATTCATTTTGAAAGTCAAGCTGTTAACAAAAATCTGAAATTCACATCTTTTCTAATTTTCACTGTTGTTTGCCGATGAGCCGTTTCTTTTTCTTTTTAATAAAACTCACCAGTGTTACTCATATTTACTATAAAATAGCATTGGAAAAATATCTAGGATATTAGATCCTTGAAAGAGTGGGAGAAGAAGAAGCCGGAGAAAGAGATTGTGCTTAAAACCGAATCGAAATTACGGCTTAAAAAAAACTAAGTTAGATGCATCGTTTTGGAATATCGCCCTAAACACTTACCTGAAGTGAGTAAGGTTTGACGAAAGAATGAGATAGACTGAGTTTAAAAAAAAGAGATGAAAAATGCGAGTTGGTTAACTACAATAAAAAATTAGTATCTCCGTGATTATTTCGGGTTACACATGTGTACATGATTTAATCATTGTGTTGGAAAACTGTTAATAGTTATAATTATATACAAAAATAATAGCTGATTTTAACCTCTTAAACTTCCGTGTGCTAATGGGGTACCTAAATATTTGCCATGTGATACTGAGATGTGTATGGTGGGGATTTTTTTAACGCTTCATTTTCGTTACATCACCAGTTTTGTCTTTTTAATTTTCTTCTTTCAAAAATTTCCGCATCATTGAACTACAAATATCAAAGAAGCCAGGTGATAAAAGAAAATTAACATTAAAATGAAATCAATCTTAAATGCAACATTTTAATATTATTGCCTACGGTAGCATAACATCTATGTCACTTTATTTTTGACATTAATTTTTAATTAGTTTCAAATTTGCTTTCCAAAAATTTGAATGGGATTATTCAAGTAGAATAATTTATAAAAAAAAAAGAACAACACGTGGACGACGTCATAACTGACTGTACAATCGTCAGCAACAGTCAACGAGATCGAGAGATACTTGCAATAAGTCCAGTAAAAATGCAAATATTTGAAGACCTTTCAAGCTTTTAGATTTAAATATGAAATTTGGGACAAAGGTGACAGCAGGAAACCTTCAAAATTAATAAATTTTGCCACATTATATGCACGCTTCAATTTTTTCTGAGTGATCGAAATAAATTTAGTTTCATTATTTTGTGTTCTTCCAATTTTTTTTAAAATAAATTTTGACTTCATTAGTGAAGTTGCACCGTTTCATTCTTCGCAAGAAAAAAAAACATGTATCCGTGACTGTGTTTATTTTTAATTCATTTATGCCGTTCTCTAAATAAGACATTGGGTTGACTTAAAATATCTATATGAGTATCTGTCCCGCAGATAAGACAGCGTGTATTAAAATATCCCAGGTAGATAATCCAAGCGATGTTAGGGGATAAAAGATTAAGAATAAAAAGGCAAGAGCCCGAAATGAATGGTGCAAAAAAAAACAATTTAAATAAATAACTTTAAAATATCTGCCATTTGAGAACAAAAAGGCATGCCAAATAGTCAATGAATACCTCAATTCACAATTTTCGCGCAGATGGGTTAATAATGCTTTTTCATACAAACTGTAAAAGATACTATTAAAAAAATTATGTTGTGATTTATTTGCCTAGAAGAATAAACAAAAATTTAAGAGAGGGGTTTTTTAATTGGAATAATTTTCTTCCACGTTGTGTATTGTATTTTATTTCACAGCAGCCAGTTTTTTGCTAAATAACCGCTAAACAAGATGTGAGTACTGTAAAAAAAAAGCATCTTGAGTCACAAAAATGTTTTGAGAGTAAAACCGTTCCAGTTTAATTACATTCGAAGTCGATAGGAAATGAAGAAATTATCTTTTTATTTACAATATAATATGTTTTTGATTTAATTCAAATCTAAGTATTTTATTGTAAAATATGTACTGATGCATATGTGCTTCAGAAAAAAAGGATAGAATATCAGTAGGAATTGAAAAAAGTTCGACAAGACAAATTTTCTAAATATGTGCTCTAATTCGGCGTTAAGAAAACACACAAAGGAAAGAAATTCATGGACATTTGTCATCTCTACAGTGAAAAATTGTTATGTTAGGTGAAGAAGTAAAGTTTCTCATGTTAGGTCTGTAAATAGGCATAAATTATGAGCTTATAATTTGTTTATTTCTGAAAAATGGTATTTAAGGAGAAATAATGTCTCAATATATCTTCTAAAACGAACCTCCTTTCAAAATAAATGAATTTGTAACTTTCTGAACCAACCTATTGACCTGCTGTTTGAAAAAAATTATTTTAAGTTGTTAAAGATTTTCAAAAAAAAGGTGTTATGTTTATCCGTCTAATTCCGGAAGTTTTTGGCTCGAAAACTATAATTTTCTTTCCTATACCTATCTGCATCTATAATTCTATTAATATTCTAAGTAGCAACAAATCAATATTACAATTACACTAAATTTTTTTCAGGTTCTCAAGAAATAATGTTTATATGGTTATTGAGTAATATATTGTATATGGTTATTATTTATAGTTATTATTATATATATGGTTATTTAGATTTTTAAATAGAAAATGATTTTAGTTTAACGTGAAACAAACTGAAAATCTGTTCTTTGAAAGCACCGAAACATTAGAGGGAAATGGCGCAATCTCATATTCTGTCGGCCATAGAGCCGGACGGATCCAGCGGAAGTGCCCCCAGATCGAGAGATCCTATGGAAGGCGATCTCCAAGTCCAGCTTGATGATAGAGAACTTTGGACAAGATTTCGTTCTTTGACAAATGAAATGATAGTAACAAAGAATGGAAGGTAAATTATAAATTAATTTTTACTTCTAAAATTAAGTTGCTTTGTACTTTAAATTAAAATCATCAAACTCATATTCAGTAAGTGGGTATACTCTTGGGGGGATTGTCGATATGAATTTTTTTTCTTTTTATTTAACTCCTCTTGCTAACTACCACCTGTCTCCAAGCATGAGAGACTATGTAGTTGTTCGGACTAGATTTGAGGGGTTATGTCTGGGGAGGGAGACCAACGTCTTACCCAGGAATATATGAAATTTATAAATCATAATTTATTTCCTATTACATTGCTTTCAAAACTTTGAATTGACTTCTCAACTACTTTTGTTTTTCAAGGTGGGGGGAAATAAACGTTTAGACCAGCGGTCGGGAAACCGGGGTAAATTACCCCAAACGGGGTAAAAATTAATTTTTTGGGGGTAAAGAGTATATATTTTTAATTTGCTATTTTCTAAACCTGTTACTATTTTTTTTTCAACTTAAACAATTTAGCGACATATACATCTCACTCCCTGTTAGCTCCGCTCACAAGAACCAAAGCTCCTTGCTTTGGTACTTCCACCAGACGGGTGGCCACGGGCCAGACACAGAGTTTCTATTGAAGAAGCTCACTGGCCGCCCGGCTCCAGATGTTCAGCTAATAGGAAATAAGATCAAATAAAAAGAGAAATTATCAAATGGTTGGCGACACTTTCGTCAACTCATTTTTATATTTACAGTTATATGTTACAGTACCCCAAATGGTCGACCCTCAATTGTACCCCAATGGGTTTCAATTTGTTATATATAAATACTTATATTACTATTATAACAGTTATATATTATTAGGTGTTACATTGATAAACTGAGTAAATGATGTTTAAACTAAATTTTTAGTTATTGTTTTTAAACTATCATGGGGGGCTATAATATGAAAGATGCTAAAAAGAGGCGATTTCGTTTTTTTTTTGCTCTTCGCCATGGGGAAATATCAACTTACCCAAAAATATTTTGGGGTAATGATTGGAAAAGTTCCCCGACCGCTGGTTTAGACGTATCTCAAATGGAACTGACCCACTATTAAAGCTTACTCAAAATCTGCTGATTATAGTCACATAGCACTTGAAATTGTTCTTTGTGCAGTGTATTTAACTAGAATGGGAAGACGCATGATTTTTTTTCCTATAAATATCGGGTATTTGGGAACCCACTGTTCAACATCCTCACGTATGTGTTATGTTGACTCTTCCGTGTTTAGGGTATTGTCCATTTTGAACTGTATTATATCAATACTTGCAGAATAAGGGATACATAGAGGCATAATGCGGGTTCTCCTTTTTCCTTGTTCGTCCTTGTTTTTCTCTCTCGTAATCTTCCACTGTTCCGAGGACTCGCCGGAGATGAAAGATGTGCCATTTCTCCAGCAATACCTGTATTATTGCATCCATGTTTAATGTGGTGAACTCTGTTTGGAGTTTTCGTGGTTCCGTTGTCCGTGTCGGGGATCTTGTGAGCGTGTTTTCGGCCGTGTCATGTTCTAACTGACAGTAATAGACGTGTGTTTTCTTCGTATTCGGTGGAGGAAATATATGAAACAGCCATGCCATGTCAGTATCTGAGTCATGTGGAACGTCAGACTTCCGTGTTTACGTTCCATCTCGTTCTTCATTGTTGGTAGAATTATCGCGACTATTGGTTTTTGAATGTTGTCGGAGTCTAAGTTTGCTTATCCATTTGACGTAGGTTATCTCTTTTATTAGCACCCAAGATATTTTAAGTTTTATTTAAGTCATTCTTAATCATTCAGTCTCACCATTATTATTATTATAAATCAGCAGTCTTAACATTATTCTTATAAATGTACTGGACCTGTTTCATATGTTCTGTTTCTAATAAAACTCCTAGAACCGCTACTGATAATTTGGAGATTTTTTTGTGTTTATTTTTATTACCTCTGGTAATATTATTATTGTGATTCGGTACCTGCGATCAAGTCGGTGTGGCCTTGTCGGCGAGTAATAAAACGGTAATCAAGTCGTAAAAGTAAGGGATGATTCAAAAACCTAGAATACACAACCATACAATTCATTTCCAAATTCCGAATGTCAACTGAGGTGCCTATAGCATAGATAGAGGAAATCTGGATTTTGTTTCAACTTACCACTGACCAGTTTTACAACAAAGACCTCATATGGCACTGAGTCAATGTGCTGACACTCTAAAAGACATTAATTTTTCTTCGACAAAGATACTGATAGACTTGAGGAAAAAAACTGGTCGAGAGTTTATGCGCCCAATTTCATTTCCACGGGTTTAGTTATTTAAAATTATAAGTTTCCAACGGAATTTTGGAATGGTTCATTGTTCATACTTTACGTTACAATAAGGGATTAAAAAACAATAAAAACCATTCATTTGATGCTGTGTTTCCCTTGAATAATTCCCATTTACATAAAATCATATTTAATCTTCAAACATAGATTCTAATACTTCCTTTAAAATTCCTTACAAAACATATGAAATTGAACGAGGTGAGAAATTTATAATAATTTGAACAAAATGAAATATATAAGACGTAGGTTTGTTTGTTTTTTTTTATAATTAATTACTTAAAATATTGGTCAAGACACTCTCAAACAATCCTCTTATCTTTTCTCAAATAACACGACAGAATACTAAATACCAACATATTTCTCTATCAACCCACCTTCCAAACCTCATCTTTTCAAATTAGACTTTTAATTTTAACTATTATTGCCAACATTTTCATTTTATGTGCAGTAATCTGCTAATGTTTGACCTAATAAGTCGCATTTTTATAATAGACCTATATATTATAATTTTATTTTCTACTAACATAGAGCAAACTAAAAGTTTCACGTGCCATAGGTTAGCCATCCCTGTCTTAGTAAATTCAGCTATTGCGTAAAGGAGTTCACTACCTATGGAATTAATGATAACCTAAAATATATATATATTTCTCTCCTATTTTTTAGGGATGGCGAATCTATGGAGTCAAGAAGAATTGCTTTTATTTGTTTATTTATTTATTTATACTTACTTATGTATAGTTTTCATCACGCTAACATTCGAATGAAATTTTATTGTGGCACGTCTCCTATTTCAAAAAATTTTTTTATGACTTTGTGGTAGGGACATCAAAAATGGTTCGCCATCCCTGTACTAAGACGTATAAACAAAAAAAGTAATTGTATATTTAAATCAGAATTACACTCGTATTGTGCTCTAAAGAAATCGCCATAATGAAATGTGCTCAAAAATCCGACCGTATCAATTTTTGTGTTCTTAATCGTTTGAACAGTTACAACATCGCTTCTTTCATACTAAAAATGCAGTTCATACTACAATACTAATGCAGTTCATTGTTTTAATAAACCCTTAAATGAGATAGGTAAAAAAGTAAGAATAAGGGTGAAAATTGGACTTATCAATTTTTTAGGATGAATTTAATTTACTTCTTCATCATTCAGTGCGGATTTTAATTAACAGGAGTTATTGTTTAAAGATGCTCGATTATGACTACTGAAATTCGAGGCGGCTTGTTCACGTTAAAAAAAATGTTTTTCTTAACGATAAATTTATTAAAAAAATAAGTGTTTGCGCTTTGACACTTTTACCGTCAAATTCAACTTTTATTGTAATTTGAGCAATCAACATTCCGACAATTTTTTGACTTTAGATAGGGTCTCACTCATCCACGATATTTAATTTCTAAATGAAGAGAGCAAACTTACTATGCAGTAAAAACTACACTTTTAAGGAATAGATTTAACATCACAAGATAATATCTATTATCATTAGTAATTATTTATCCCAAGTTTCTTTTTAATTTACAATTATAAAAATTCATTTAAAATATAATATAAATAAAAAACCACATCTTAAAAATAATTTTGTTCGTTGTCATTCCTGTTCCATACACGTTTTGTATATTAACTGTAAATATACTAATATACTAATTAGGAATATAGAAATCTATTTCTAACATTTAATATCTCTTTTTTGTTTATTAGTGTTCACAAAACCTCGAGTCACAAAAGAAGTCTTTCATTTTAAAGTTTTCTTTTAGTCCTAAGCTAGCGTGAGAAAATTCTTCACAATCACACGAATATATTCAGCTAATTTTTTGATGTTCTGAAACGAAAGAGGGAAATTTGTTTAAAGCAATTTTTTAAAACCTTAGTTTCTTTTTTTTATTTATTAGTTTAAATGTCATTGTGTTAAATTTTTTTATTTGAGACTACATGGCCCCTCTTAAACTATCAAATTTAGTATAACTAATTACTAATTACTAATTACCAAAAATACACAAAACTTCTCAATTTACTTCTGTCATTTTTTTTGTTTTCATTCTCATCTTGTGTTCACTTCTCTTACTAGTCACATTGTCACGTTCATATTTTGACTGACTTTTCTCTGATCACAAATCCCTGTTTTCTACTTGCTCTAATGTCGGTTCATCCCATTTTAAAATACTTATTTCTCCCTAATGCCTAAATACTTGCCTCATACTTTCAGAATATCTTCCCATATTATTCCTTTCCTGATTATAAATCCGATTTTTATTCATTAAATCATTAACGCAAAATATTAATTGTGCAATGTATTCATATAAATAATAACACAATGGGCGCCTGAATTTTTTTTGTAAAAGACAAATAATATTCTGTAGTAATATTATGTTATTCTTCGTACCATAATATTTATTTAATACTTTGATTGTCAGAAAATATTTATTCATTGGTAAATAAATTAAAATGTTTTTTCTATCCCAGATTTAGAAAAGAGAAAATATTTAAAGGTATAAAAGGGTTACAAGCTAGCTGAAACTAGAATTTTGATCATTTGATTGAAATATCGAAACTATCTTAAATTCCGTTTCTACAAAAAGCAGTGAATGCAGAGCTGCTGTGCTGTAATAGTAAGTAATATGTGTTAGCAATTAGTTCAAAACTATTTTCTTGGTATTTTAGAAGAATGTTTCCGGTGGTGAAAGTTTCTGTATCTGGCTTAGACCCTGCTGCTATGTATACACTTCTCTTAGAATTTGTTCAAGTGGATCCTCACAGGTAACGTTGAATGTTGCTGTTAAGATATAGGTAATTAATGGCAAAATTAAATTAAAGGGACAGGAAACTGACTTGATTTTCAGATGGAAATACGTAAACGGAGAATGGGTCCCTGGAGGAAAAGCTGAAGCAGCACCTCCTAATCCAATTTATATTCACCCAGAAAGTCCCAATTTTGGAGGTCATTGGATGAAAGAGCCGGTGTCGTTTGCAAAAGTAAAATTAACAAACAAAACAAACGGAACGGGTCAAATTATGCTCAATTCACTACATAAATATGAACCTAGGGTTCATCTTGTTAGGGTTGGAGTAGAGCAAAGAAGAGTTCTAACATTTCCCTTTCCGGAAACTCAATTTATAGCAGTTACTGCTTACCAAAATGAGGAGGTAAGTCGTACGTATTAGTCACAAGTTTTACTATCTGCGTATTCCTACGCAAAACAGTTTTTATTTAATAAATCATGTATCAATTCTGAGGCCTATCTTGCGTCAGAAACATGATGACCAGTTTTCACAAATTTTCTTATTCCAACCTTTTAGAGCAAAATATTTATTAAATCACTATAAATTACTATTACATTGATTTTCACTTTTAATCTTTCGCGGTTAGACAGTAAACTTACTCTGTTACTAGTTACTTAAAGCATTTAAGAAATAAAATTTTGACAAGAGCAGGTCATATCTTTTGACATGAAAAAATTCATTTAACCTTTTTAAATAAAGAGAGAATATCACTTTATGTAACAAAACATTGTTCATGTTAAAAATTATAACTACGTATCTGGGAATGGTTTATGGAGATCTGATATTGGGTGTACAACCCAAAGAGAATATAGGAATAATTCACACTTGTAAACTTCTTCAATTTATTGGTTTTTTGGTCTTAGTTTTTTAATATCCATAAGTGTTTTATACATAAGAGGATATTAAGTAATATTTTATAATAATTTATAAAGTTCGTTTAATAAAAGTTATAATAGCCATAAGTGGATATTAAAAGTGTTTTATACTTTTTTCAGGTCACAAGTCTGAAAATCAAATACAATCCATTTGCTAAGGCATTTTTAGATGCCAAAGAAAGGCCGGAAGGAGTATATCAACGGGATTATCAAAGTTATCAAACTCAGTCGCAATATCCACAGTGTGAGTTTCTCAATTATTTTATTTTTATTTGTATAAAATCTCCTTTGCGTAAATTCGTTTTTTTAGTAGCCTTTCTTTTTCAGATCCAAGCTCTTGGTTCAATATATTTCCTACTAACTCAGCAGTCTATGGCTCGGGATTTTCGAGTGGCAGTACAAACAACGACAGATATTCTCCTCAAGGTGTTTCTTTAAAAAGTCATCGCAGTGTGCCTTACACAATACCATCTAGAGAAACTCACGCATCGACTTCTCCTATTGGAAGTTGTAAGCAAAATTTTTCTTTAGCCATCAATGTTCTGAGAATTTTACGAACAAAAAAGGACTGAACTTATGAGAAAAATCACGTGTCACTTTAAATTGACCATAAATTTTTGTTTGTCTAATGTTCAGAGATACGTTATTACAAAATAAAAATTTGAAGTCATACATTACAGTGTACAGTCGAGGACGTATTAAAGCATTATGTGAGAGATATTTTGCTGACATTGACGCTGGTCATAAATGAAATTTATGAAGCAGGAGAGTTTTGTTTTTGTAAATTAAAATGCCACTCATAAAATGACATTTTCTTTCACAGAATCATAGAATTTTTATACACGTCACTACAGATTTTGTTTAAAAACTGACACAATTCATATTAAAGTAATAGATCCTTACGCAGTTTAAAATTTCGCGGTCGTTTTCCTTTTGTTTTATTTAATACTTTTTGGGTTTTTCATCAATAAATTTAAAGTCTGAAAAAGGGAACGCTAACAATTCTCACTGTGACCGACCGACCGACAATGTGTCGGCACATTTGAATGAGTTCAATTTAAAGGTCATCTCGGAGGTTTCGCCAAACTGAGGTTTCAGGTTTTTTCCTCCTTTTATAAATCATTTGAAGTAACATTTTCTTTTTTCTGTCTTTTTTTAGTGTCGTATTCAGAATCTTCGTACAATGCGTCGTGCGGTTACCATTGGACGACACAGAGTGGAAGCACCGTCAGTTGGCCAATTACAACTTTGTCTTCTACATCTCCCCACAACAGTCCTTGCACCACTCCACGAACCTCCAGTCCCAATGTTCATCAAATACATCATCCCTCGCCTATAATCCCTACAAATTCGGTTTTTACTACACTCAGTCCGGTCATTCCAACATATAAAACGGATTCCAGTGGGTTCGAAAGAAACATTTCTATAACTCCTCACTCAAATTCTCTTAATCTCATTAATTACGAAAAAACTCCATCACCGAATGAAAACTACGATAAATATTATCAGAAATCAGATATTACTGCTCTGACGTACAATAACAAAACACCTTCACCAGTGACGGCTAATGACAAAAACTCACCGTCACCTCCAACTGTTTTGGACAACTCGGAACGTCATTCGCCAGTTCTCACCAACTATGCCGCCAACGGATACGACGAAAATAAAAATAAATCCCCAGTCAGAGAAAGCTCTCCCAACATAGTGACATATTGGCAGCAGCAGCACATGTCAGACAACCCTGTATATTCGATCACATACGATTATCCAAATGTAGATTACACTAGTATGGTTCCAATTTCGGGAGACTATCAGCTTGACATTTACAAAAACGATATAAATAATTACAAGGACAAAATCCATTATGGAGAAAACATTCCTAGGAATAATTATAAGGACAATTCGTACAGATTGAACAGAATGGAGGGAAGTGAGGAATTCCACGACAAAAGACTGGAGGAGTCTCAAGTAAGAGACAAGAATCAAGGAATGTCCGAAAGCGAAAACGAGACCAACGAGAGCGAATCTTCACAAGCAAATACGTGGACAACCCTAAATCAACAATAAATGTTCAATAACAATAAAATATTTTAAAATTTTGGAGTGATTATTAACAGTGTTAGTCGTTTTTATTGTCTGAACACCATAGTTCCCATTACATTTTCTTCAAGACTAAAGACTCACTTTTCTCCCAAACGCGTTCTACCTAATTTATCAGATTCGACTCAAAACCATACCATCAGAAAAACATGTGGCCTTTCTAGTCATAAAGAGATCTTAAGAAAAGTCGCGAAAAGACCATAGAATGAAAGCCTGTTCAGACCAGGGCTTTGCCTGGACTGAACAGAGGAATGTTTTCGGTCTCACCTCTGATGTATTGATGAGGAATTGTGAGAAGAAACACTTTCTCTGATTCCCAAAATCTGAATGCGTTTATTAAATAAAATTGATCAGTATTTATACCGCAAAAAGGGTTTACAAACTGTTACCTTTTTAAAGACTCAATCGGCCGGTCTATTGTTCCAATTTTCCTTTTTCTTCAAAAAATATTGTGGTTTTTGTCGAATGAGTCACCTTATGAAAAGTAATAATATTCCACTGCCTTATGATGGCGGGAGGCGTTGTGTAGTTGTTAAAATTCCTGACTTGGACGTTACTATTGTGAGTTTGAATCCTCCTCACGCATCCTGCTATACCCAAAAAGGGTGAAAAACGGGATTAAAACCCACCCCATTGCCTTATGATCGCAAGTATTAGAAAGTGAAACAATTTTGAATTCGATTGCAGTCGCATTAGTCGCAGGTCCAAACTAAACCATTATATAAATATTTAACCTTAGAAATTCTTATTTCACATTATTTCAGTGCACCCTCTAGTGCTTTTAGGCTGCGCTGTCCAACTGGCGGCCCGCCAAATTATTTTTAAGGCCCGCGAACACATTTTACTAAGAATAAATTTATGTTACTAAATTATTATTGTTAATATTAATATTATTTTATAATTATGGTCACAATGTTCTCATTAATATATTACGAATATTTTTAAGTTTTCTTTTTAGTATAAGTAAAATATTTTTTTAATTAACATAAACTGACCTCATTTATCAACCTTGTTGGTGAAGAAAATATGGCCCGCAGGCTATGATAAGTTGGACAGCGCTGCTTTTAGGTATAAAACACTCACTTTCAAGAGTATGTATTTTCAGTATATTTTCACGGAGATATTTTGTTCCTAAGAAAAATTGTAAAAAAAAATCAAATGATTTACTTAATTAAGGAATAAGTAGACGTTTTAGGGAGGAAGGACCTATGTTTTTCAAACGATGTACTTTTAAACATCGAAGAGATGAGATTCGACTATTATTAAGTCGTCGTCGTACGAAGTAAGATTGTGGTAGAGCATTCGCAGGTTCCCGGGTCAGGGGTTTTAGTGGGTACCAATTCCACATACTCTGTTTCCCCAAAAGCAGGATGATCAACCTTCGAGAGGTTTTTCCTGACGAAAAAAGTGTACTTTTAGTATTTTTAAATTGGTTTTGAAATGTATTTTAAGACGCCTACAACACTTGTGTTAGACTTTATGTCCTTCATAACTGCTAATGATCATCACTGTAACGTTAAGAAGTCCTTTAACGATGGATTCATGAAATACGTTGTAAGTAAATACCAGTTCATCTTTCTGAGATTACTTGCAAGAAATCATTTTTGTTTTGATTATGTACTCTTATGCGACTCTTCATTAGTTCATCGGTTCTTTCAAGGACAAAGATGACACCTGCTCTTGGATAAGTCTATTTAATGGAAGGCAAATCTATTTTCTTAAAATCACTTTCATTTAAATAAATACGACATCCAAAAAGAATAATGTTGACTTTTCAGGTGGAAACAAAAGTAGCGAAAAAAAGTAGAGACCAAAGAGAAATCTAAAGAGTTTCTCTCATTCAGTGTCAACGTGTGAAAGCATTTAGATGACATTTGTAGAGAGGCTGCATGGTGAGTATAATTTTTTCAAATAATTTAATTAGCATAGTTCAAGTTTATCATTTTTATCCACTTAATTGTCAGTTAAATAAGACATATACCAGCTACTTCCTAAAATAAAATTTTTTGAATATGCCTCTACTACAATATTTGTCTCTTTGCAAATAAGTGTACATTTTTAAACTAAACACGTTAAACACTGGGTTTTTACACCGCGTCATATTTGAACACAAGTGCACTTTCACAGGCTTGAAATTCGATTTCTTGATAACAGAGCTCAAATAGAAGTTTTTGAAAAAAAAAATTCTAGTGCTTCCTACGAGTACAAACTTTGTACCTGGCTGGTAAAGTCGGCAAGCAGATACAATATGTCAACAATACTGACAACACGCTATTGTCATATTTCCTTCTAATTGCATTCTTTAGACTAAAAGTGGATCTTGTGCAGTACTGTGTAAGTGAAAGTATAATAAATGCAATTTAATAGATGTTTCAAATAAGAATAAAAAACTAACTCAATATATTGTAATAGTAATATATTTCGTAAACCAAACCATTTAGTCAAAAATGTGTAATTTTGGTAATTATAACTCTAAAGTAACAAAAAAAAATTAACCGTTTATCTGGTTGTACTAAATTAAAGAGTAATGCCAAATGAACTTATTTTCTAAATTAATTTGGGCTTGGCATAGTAGAACCCGTAATATTGTATGGAGTGGAAGTTTGGGGTAGCAAAAGTGAACTAAGGACTTTAGATGTTATGGCCAAAGGATTGGCTACGGAAGTTTTAGGGGTGAAAAGAAGTGTTCCAGGTTTAGCGGCCTTAGGCGATTAGGATGGAAAACCTCATCAGGAAAGGCGGACTCGAGACTGATAAATTTTTACATGAGAAGCAAGACAAGCGAGCACAAGAACCTTTTGAAAGAAGTAATACAAACCTGAAGGAATGAAAAAATCGAAACTGAAGCCAAGATATTAGAGAGAAAAATTAAAGTTTTAGGAATACACGAAGATAAAGAGAAAAAGCTAAAAGAAAAAATGAGGAGGAAAATATGGCAAAGAGAAGAAGGGGAAACAATGAAGGAAATCATGGGAAAGAAATGTCTCGGAGTTATTAGAATCTTAGGCAGAGCTGATGAGGGTGAAAGATACACGAAAATGCTAAGAAGAAATAAGAGAAGAGAAATTGCAAACGACAAATTATGATGAACAGTTATCTTACTTTAGAATAGAAAAAATCTTACAAAAACTCACGCTTTAAGCTTTGTAACTAGTACAATAAGGAGTGTAATGTTAGAGTTTTATTTGCGCAGAACTTGGTCAGGATTGACGTGTGCAACGATCAACAAAATATTAATATGTTATTTTTAGCCCTGTTGAAGACATTTGTTGTTGAAATATGAGATCACGTAGGTCTCAGAATTTCAGAATCTAGAATCTCAGAAAGATTCAAGTATTGTAAAAACGAAAAAGGTTTTAGCTTTTGCTAAAGCATTAAATTATTGTCATATTTCCTGTGGTTTATAAACGAGTTTTTTTTTAATAATTTTTTTAAACAAAAAAGACGGTTATGTACACTTTGTACAATTTTTGGGTTTTTAACTAACCACGTGGTTTGATATTTTTGACCGTCACTCAAACACTATGAAACCAATACGTACAAATTGAACCGAATTGACAGCTAAGAAAAACCGATAAAAAATTATCAGACGTTTCGAGAAGGTAAGAGCTGCTATCATAGTCAGTGGTAACCAAATACTGGCTAGTTATAAAAAAAAATTGTGTAAAGTGTATATAGCTTCATTATGAGCAGCCACTAAAGTTTACAAAATATTATTAAAAAGGACGGTTGTTGACGAATAAAGAACACTTTGCAACAACAGATTCATTTTACTTCAGGCTATTCACATTTTCGGTGTTGGCGTTCTAGTCGGAATTAATATCAACTCTATTTATAGAGCTAACTTCTCCAATAGATCTTTTATTATTGAAAATATTTTTCATTGAAATACCTAGCCATACTTTGTACTAATTATTGCTGTGTTTTTGGTCATATCACATTACTTTTTTTCCAGCTAAAATGAGTCAACGTTACTTCTTAATCACTATAGTGTGGATAATTCGAGTGTTTGCCCTGGATTATTGTACTAATGAAGAGTCGGAGGAAAATAAGGTGTGTATTATATTATACATATGATGAAAATAACTATAACGTATAATGAATGTGGGTGTACTGAATGTTCATATTTGGAGACTTCTGATTTAAATTCACACGTATAATTAACGTCATTAGTATTTAAGTTAACAATTTCTCTTAATTTGACTTGTTTTCTATCATACATTCATGTGAAAAAATTTAAGTTTTCGAAATTACTCAAAGCTTATAAAAAACAGCTGTTTAATTTTTTTATTATTTTATCCCACGACGAATGCTTATTTCATTCCCCAAAGCTTTTAAAGTATAAAAATTCATTGCCTTTTCACTTCAAAAACGAAACAAATTAAAGATTTGAAAAGAAATTTTGAATTATTTATGCCGAATGACATATGTTAAAATGTAAAAACCGAAGTGATCACAGAGCATGAAATAAGTTCTAAGAAATGATTAATTAAACGGCGGAAAAAAGGAAAGTTACAAACCCAATAAGTCTAAGAAGTCACATAACATGAACAAAGACCGTGAAAGTTTAAATAGCATTATGAAAGTTGTTATAATTTATAAGCACTCCTTTAAAGTTTTAATTTCTCTGGGACGTACATCATGTGGCATGTAGGACGTCGCAAAAAATGTGAATAGTCAGAAGGATAACATTACTAACGTTGTACAGAAGTGACATGAGAATTGGATGAACTGTAATATTACTTTTTCAGAATGAGCCCCGTTACGAGTTTAAATACGGAGTGAGAGATCCTGACACGGGAGATGTAAAAAGCCACTGGGAATTCCGGAAAGGAGATAACGTGGAAGGTGCATACTCCTTACTAGAAGCTGATGGAACCACCAGAGTAGTGCAATATTCGGCAGATGGACGTCGAGGTTTTAATGCGATCGTTAGTAGAGAGCACAAATCAAAACCACTCACACCATTAAACCCTTATTACCGAAATACCTTTGAAAATATTCTACCGGAAAAACAAAAGCATACCATTGGTGCACGTTCTCATTTTCCATTAGACATGTCGAGGCCCGTTTTTCCTGAACCAGCATTAAAGCAAAATAAAATTGTCCTCCAGAATGAAAATCCAGAAAAATTAGAAAATTATAAAAAAGATTCTTACTGGGTCCCAGCTAATCACAAGCCTGTTTACACAAAATTAAGTGATCATGCTAAATTGGTAAATATGTACAATTTGTTTCGAGGAACGCAGTCCAAGATAAAAGTTCAAAAAATTTGACTACGGAATCAACGAGTATTTTGCAAATAAACGAAACAGAAGAAGTGGTTTTATCTTCACAGCCCGATTGGTTTAAGAATGTACGTGTTTATATAAAACTCAAAAACGTTAAGACCCCAGTACTTCCAAATAACTGTATGTATGTACACTAGGGTGTCCCAAAAAAATCAAAAATTTTTATTTAAAGACGCATACCCCCTTAATTTTTTTACAATGATGTTAAAACAATTGCAGGTGAAATTTCAAGTACTTAGGACGACAGGAACCCGTGCCGACTTTCACCGAAACATATTACTACTTAAGGGCTTAAGCGAACGTAAGCTTACATGTTGTTCTGGTTGTTATATTGTTAGTAGACTTTCTTCTTTTGATTTTCGAATATCTAAATTCGACAGTAGCTTAACACCCAGCGAACAGCCACTACATTTGGTACTTGGCCTTGAAAATGAGCTTTTATGGCAACAGAGCGTTCTTTCGGTTTGCCCCACGAATTCTTTGAATTTAGGACTTGCTTATTGAAAATTCGTCAGTATTATGTCCAAGTGTATCAATAGTTGCTTCGAGGATAAAAACTGAATCCCTGTCCCTGTCTAGTACTGTTACTAATTTTGGAGTCATGAAATCCTTCCCAGTGTGGGTTTTAATAGTTCTGGGCAGTGTATCCCCAGTCACTATACCTATGCAAATCCTCTTGTAAATCTACGTCTCGTTTGAATCAGAAGACGAATCCCTTTGTGACGGTTTGGAGGACGGTGTCATAGGAGTTGATGCAAAAAAATATTTAGCTCTTTGTTTTTCTTCCTCGGTAGCTTTGACGTGCACTCTTTCCCCTGTATCAGTCAACTTTTTGTCCACTCCAGCTAAATGACCAGGTCGACCAGGCTCTCTTTCCAAGCGACCAGGCGACGCTGCAAGATGTATCTTCATATACTTTTATAATTGAAGCGTATAGGTATGTGCAATATCAAACAAATTATTTAAATTGTTGACAAACTCTTGTCGACGCTGCTCAAATTCGTGTTGTGTTTTTTGAGCACCTTTTTATATGTTCCTCCAAACTTTGTACACATTTTTGACTTTTTCCCCACACAACTAGCTAAAATTGGTCGCTACGCGCGCCTTTTCCCAATAGATAATGCACTCATGAATAACAATGTTTGGGCCTTCATTGACAGTTAAATACACTTCATGAGTACTGTAAAGCAGAGTGCTGCCAAAACTTGCCAATTAGAGGGTAGTTTCTAGCTCATTATTTGAGGTCTGGTGTCTCCGACTAAAAATATACTTTATTTAGAACTGCGTAACTACACTGACATGCTGACTATTCAAAAACAACGCGTCTACTAACAATATAACAACCAGAGCAACATGTAAGCTTACGTTCGCTTAAGCCCTTAAGTAGTAATATGTTTCCGTGAAAACTGGCACGGGTTCCTGTCGTCCTAAGTACTTGAAATTTCACCTACAATTGTTTTAATATCATTGTAAAAAATTAAGAGGGTATACGTCTTTAAATAAAAATTTTTGATTTTTTTGGGACACCCTAATGTACACCCATACCTCGATTTAAGGCCAAGATACTTTCCACGAAACTTGACCCCAAAACGAAAAGCCGTACCGGTTCCAAATTTATTACAAATGTATCATTCACAATGCATTTTATCTAAAAATTCATAAATTTTAATTCAAAAATGCATACCTAACAAGTACATACAGTTGTACATAAAATAATAACAGACCCCAAAAACCGACAATTACCTATAAACAAAAGTGAAACAACTTCGTGTAACATAAAATATTTGTTTGTATACATACATAATTTTTTAAATGGCTTTAATCAGAAGACTGTGAAGAAGTGGTAACCTGAAGATCACTGTCGTAATCATTTTTTTGCTGGTAAGGATGGCTCTGGCTTTGTTCAGATCTGCGGCCACAAAAAATGTAAAGTTATTTAATTCAATGTAAAGTGATTCATTCGGCTCAAGGCCAAGAGGCTCAAAAAGAAAAGGAAAATGGAACAAAAGGCAGCCCGAATGAATCACTTCCTATACCTGTAAATATTCACAAATTGTAAAATGACCCATCCGGACAAAGGCCGAGGTATGTTAAGGAAATGTCTCATTGTTTTATAGGCCGCCCGGATGGGTCATTCAATGAATGTCTTTGTTTGTCAACCCCTTTTGGGGTATAAATACTGCTCCAATTCATTTAATAAACTATTTCGAATTCAGGAATCAGTGGTCTCGTTATTTTAACCTTACCACACTTCGACACTACAGGGGTGATCTTAAGGCAGAGGAGTTGTCCATTTTCATACTTCCTCATTTCATCATCGGCGATCGCCACAGGAAGAATCAACCCTGAGACGTCAGGGTTTTCTTCGTTCGAACAGGCTTTAAAAAATTGTCCAACATTGTTGGTCTTATCTATTCGGTCTGGTCTATTTCGTTCTTCACTGATTTATAATAGCTAATAGTTGAGGTAATTCCTCTAGAAATTTAGCGCTATGTTCGACGTCGAAAAACCCGAGTTTCGTCATAATCGTCGTTGAGTGCGGATGTATTAGTCGTGACATTAACCTGTTCGATCAGGTGTTTTCGTTACAATTTATTTCGTTGTGTTTTCCTTGTTTGTTGAACAATAAGTTTTTTTTTCTTTATATTCTGTATCAATTTTTACTGCTGTTTGTAAAGATACAAACTTAGTTTAGCATCAAAATCTATTCCTAGTCTTATTTTCTTTTCGTTAGTACTCTACAAGACTATATTTATTATTATTAGTGTTAGACTTAGACTTAGACTTAACTTAGTGTGTTTCTAGTGTAGTTAACTTAAGTTTATGTTTATTCACTCACTGACAGAGTAGTCATGAGTGTAAACAACTCGTCCGACCAGTCAATGCCTGGGTCAGCTAAGGCTCCTAACCCAAAGCCAGTCGTATCTCTTCCGAATCCCGAATGTTCAAATTGGCAAGAAGTTGGACGTAACAAGCGACCTCGCTCTACTCCCTGATGCTGTCCAAAACAAGGGAAATCATACTTCGACCGACTACTGGCTGAGCGAGCCAATACCCATTGGAAACAAATTCTCGGGGCTGGACAGCATGCCAATGGATACCACTGTCTCCCAAAAACGTGAGTACAAATGTCCTCCGTTGTTTGTATCAAAAAGTCGAAAACATCCGCCCTCTGCAGTCCTTGCTGGACTCGATTGCGAAGGACAAATACACAAGTAAGCTCTTGGCCAACAACCAGGTCAAAGTCCAGCTCAGTTCCTCGGAATTTTATCACCAGATCGTGGAAGCTCTGGATAGCAAAAATACAGAGTTTCACACGTATCAGCTTAAGCAGGACAGAAACTTCAAGGTGATCTTACGGCACGTCCATCCGTCCACGGACATAAATGAATAACTGCTGAGCTCGAACTCTACGACCATAAAGTGGTCCGAATATTCAATCTATTGAATAAAAATAAAATTCCCATGCCGCTCTTCCACATCGAGTTGGAACCAAGAGAAAACAATAAAAAAATATTCGAAATTACTCGACTTCTGAGCATGGTGGTTGCATTCGAGCCTCCGGCCAAACAAAGGACCATTCCCCAGTGCTCCAGGTGCCAGGTGTTTGGCCACACTAAAACTTACTGCCATCGAACCCCCCGATGTGTGAAGTGTGCCGCTTATCATCATACTGCTGACTGTCCACGCAAGAAAAGATCCCCCGAAATGCTGCAACTGTGGAGGAAATCACCCTGCCAACTACAAGGGATGCAGCGACTATAAAGAACTTCAGGAGAAGAAGTTCCCTAAGTTAAGGGAGCGTGTTACCCCTGTCGCTCCCACTTCCTCTGGCCCCGTTCCCACCCCACTTCCCAGATCCTCACTTGTATCTCCAAATCGTTCCTACTCCTCTGCTGCCTGCTCCTCTGTCTCCACCTCTCCAGAAACCCAATCTATCCCTAATTTCACCCCCTCCCCACCTACTATTCCTCCCCACGCGGCAGGGCCTAACTTTGAAAACTTGTTCAGTGCTATAATAGCCAATCAAAATTTTATGTTAAAACAGCAAAATGATATTTTGTGTAAATTTGACCAAATGTTAATCTTGTTAACTGCCCTTGCTTCCAAGTCACACTAATGGCGTCCTTAAAGATCGCGCTATGGAACGCAAACGGACTAGCCCAAAGGCGGCTGGAACTAACAACTTTCCTCTTTCAGCAAGAAATTGATGTTCTCCTCATCAGCGAAACCCACTTCACCAATAAAAACTTTATGAAAATACCTGGTTTCAGCTTCTATGATGTTCAGCATACCGATGGCACAGCTCACGGTGGAGCTGCGGTATTGATCAGATCTCGCCTGCCTCATCATGAGGAGGTCAGGTTTTGCCAAGAATTCCTCCAGGCTATCGCGGTTTGTGTTAAGACTCCTTCTGGTCCTCTCACCCTCTCCGCCCTCTATTGTCCGCCAAAACATAAAATCTCGGCGGATCAATTCTCCTCATTTTTTCCAGCTCCTCGGTGCCAAATTCCTTGCAGGCGGCGATTTCAACGCCAAATATTCCTGGTGGGGTTGCCGCTCGACTAACCCTCGAGGTAAGCAATTCTATCTCACTATCCGATCCAAAAACCTTTCTCCCATCTCCTCAGGTGAACCATCCTACTGGCCCTCCGATCCCCGCCGCAATCCTGACATCCTTGATTTCGCCGTCACCAAGGGAATCCCTTCCAGTCATTTATCAGTGTTCGAACTTTCGAACGAAGAAAACCCTGACGTCTCAGGGTTGATTCTTCCTATGGCGATCGCCGATGATGAGATGAGGAAGTGTGTCAATGGACAACTCCTCTGCCTTAAGATCACCCCTATGGTGTCGAAGTGTGGTAAGGTAAAAATAACGAGACCACTGATTCCTGAATTCGGAATAGTTTATTAAATGAATTGGAGCAGTATTTATACCCCAAAAGGGGTTGACAAACATGACATTCATTGAATGACCCATCCGGGCGGCCTATTAAAACAATGAAACATTTTCCTAACATACCTGAGCCTTTGTCCGGATGGGTCATTTTACAATTCGTGAATATTTGCAGGTATCTGAAGTGATTCATTCGGCTGCCTTTTGTTCCATTTTCCTTTTCTTTTTGAGCCTCTTGGCCTTGAGCCGAATGAATCACTTTACATTGAATTAAAAAACTTTACATTTTTTGTGGCCGCAGATCTGAACAATCAGCGACCTCAATCATCGACCTCTCCTCTGATCACACTTCTGTGATTTTATCTCTTTCTCTTTCTCATCCAATCCTGGAATGTCCTCCACGGCTACACGAGTCCAGGACTGACTGGAACCAATTTAAAGAAACTTTGAACTCGCTCGTTACCTGCGACGTTGCATTAAAAACTAACTCAGACATTGACGCCGCGATTCACAAGTTACAACGGACATTCAAAACGCGCGTGGTCCTTCACCCCTTCCCCTAGCCTATGCACCCCTAACCCATTCCCTCCTCCTCATATCCAGCGTAAAATCACCGAAAACCCTAAACTGCGTAAAATCTGGCAGTTATCCCGCAATCTTGAAGACAAGACCAAACTCAACAAATGCATAAAAGATCTCAAGCATTTGTTGCAGTTACACAGACAAAAACAGACGCAGTACTACCTGTCCAGACTCTCCCCCTCCAACTCCTCTGACTATAATCTCTGGACAGCCACTAAAAGACTAAAGAAACCCATCACCCCCATCCCTCCCCTCCGCTCCTCTGACGGTTCCTGGCTGCGAAGCGCTGGCAAAAAAAGCCGAGGCCTTTGCTCGCCACCTGTCGGAGGTTTCCCAACCTAATCCTCCCCAGAATCCATCCATAACTTTCACTCCTCTTCTCACCTCATCAAACAGCATTCCCTTTACCCCTATCCGCGTTACTCAGGTCGCTGAAGAAATCCAAAAAATCCGTCCTAAAAAAGGCCCTGGATGGGATCTCATCACTGGACGAGTAGTCAAAGAGTTACCCCCCAGGTGCATCCGTCTTCTCACCATCCTATTTAACAGTTGTGTTTATCTAGGATACTTCCCCTCCCAGTGGAAGGTAGCCGAAATCATAATGATCGCGAAGCCTGGTAAACCTCCCGACCAACTAACATCCTATCGCCCTATCAGCCTCCTACCCATCTTCTCCAAACTCCTGGAAAGAGTCCTTCTATCCCGTATAAATTCCTTTCTTTCCGACAATAACCTGATTCCCACTCATCAATATGGTTTCAGGAGCCGCCACTCCACCGTCGAGCAGGTTCATCATTTGGCGAGGACTATCTCCAACGCCATGGAGGCCAAGTACTGCTCCGCAGTATTCCTCGATGTCTCCCAGGCATTCGACAAAGTCTGGCACGAAGGCCTGAAACATAAACTGAGAAGCTACATTCCTTCCTCTCTCTCTTTCCCATCCTAACATCCTATCTGGAGAACAGACATTTCTATGTCAAATGTCGTGGTGAGCAGACAGGTCTTTTCCCCATCAACTCTGGTGTCCCTCAGGGGAAGCGTGCTGGGATCGACATTATATCTAATATATACTTCAGACATACCTACTACTCCCCACACCATCACCGCAACTTTTGCGGATGATACTGCCATACTGACTAGTGACGTTAATCCCCAAACTGCTTCTTTACACCTACAGGAACACCTGAACTAAACTACTGGTTAGAAAAATGGCGAATTAAAGTTAATGAGACAAAGTCCCACCACATCACCTTTACCCTTCGCAAAAGGGGAGCGTCCGCCAGTTTTCCTAAACGGTACCCCCATCCCCCGGTCATCCGAAGTCAAATATCTCGGGATTCACCTTGACCGTAGATTGACTTGGAAGACTCACATTAAAACAAAACGAGTCCAAGCCCAGTTGGTTCTCAATAAACTTCTCTGGCTCATGGGAAGGCATTCTGAACTCAACACTGGTAACAAGCTCCTCATTTACAAAACCATCCTAAAATCCGTCTGGACCTACGGGATCCAGTTATGGGGGCTCCTCCGCCAACTCCAACATAGAAATCCTTGAATGTTTCCAATCCAAAACCCTACGAACCATGGTAAATGCTCCATGGTTCGTTCCTAACTCTCTATCATCCGCGGTGACCTGGGAGTTTCCTCCGTAAAGAAGGAAATCGAAAGGTTCACTCGCAAATACTCCTCAAGATTGGCGAACCACCCAAATCCTTCTGCGTCCTCACTCCTATCTGAACCCCACGACCAAAGACGTCTAAAAAGACATAAACCACTTGACTCCCAAACGCGCTTCTCTTAGTCATATCTCCTTATTCCTCTCTGTCCTTTCTTTCCTTTTCCTACCTCTTCTGAGATAACTCCAGCCCTCCTTTGGCTTCCAACAAACCATTCCTGGGATAAGACGCTGGTCTGCTCCCCAGACATAACCCCTCGAATCGAGTCCGTAAAACTACAAGGTGTCTCATGCTTGGAGACAGGTGGTAGTTAGCAAGGGGAGTTTAAAAACATGTTCGACGTCAGGATCGTTTTCAAGGAGGATGTTTATTCCTTGTTCAAAATAAGAAATTTTCCGACAAATTTTTTGATGTTAGTTGTTTGGATCCAACAGGCTCTGTCTCTTCATCAAATGCCAGTTCTGTTTGCAACTAAATGAGTTCCTCATATGAAAGAGGTTCTCTACCAGTAGATCAAGCACATCACGTTCGTTCAAAGCTGAGATCACGTTTTAGATCCAAAATGTTTTGCCTAATTTCAGGAAGGAAATTAACTTCTGCACCAGTACTTTTTGGCCGTTATATCGAAACATTTTAGGCCGTATATCGAAAACATGTCATTACTGAAGAAGACCGTTATAGCAAAATCCCGTGTAAAGAGCGGCCCATAGCGAGGTATGCGTGTATAGGCCTATATACACACCGTATATTTCAGAGTTCCTAGTTTGATTAGAGGTCACAAGTAATGTTACTCAGAAGAAATACGTGAGTGAAAAATTTAGAAATGCCATCATTCAAATATTAGAGAAGAAGGTGTTTGCATTTGAGCTCTTGTGCAATTTTTTTAAGAATTAATAGAATTAATAAAAGCAGCATGTAAATTTTTTTTTATTTCCCCAAAATCTCTAGTGTTATTCATTTAAATTTAATCACTGTAAGTGTTTTGATCAGGGGTATGAATCCTCGTAATTTTAAAACAAATCATGATCCTGTAGAGATATTTTTTTTTCTTTTTTTTTACTTACGAATTCTCAAGAAACTTTGTTTTCAATAAATATATGTTTTTTTGCCCTTCAATTTCACGGAAATTATTACTTAAGAATAGAATACTGAGTAATATTAAATATTAACTCATTTCGTGTCATGATCCCCATTTGGTGATCGAGTGCTTAAACGCATCTACCACATCCATCTGACGTCGAGGAACAAAAATTTGACGTTCATGTGGTTTAGTAGGATCCCACCAATATAAAGACACCGAAACTGCCCACGTACATGCACCCCCTTAGTTAGACAAGGTCATTTTATCAGGCCAGTCGCGATTTTCTGTTTATAGCGAGTTTCGTGAATTTTGAACGCGATAAAAATTATTTTCTCGGAAGTTACTTTCCAAAGTGACAAATTATTTTTAATTGTTGATGAGTACTGTATACTGGTGAGATTCAATTCGACGGCAAATCAGTAATAAAAAAAATAAAGTAAAGCTTACCTTATTGCGCTCAATTTTTCGCTTGCTGGCGGAAAGGGGAGCGAGCAAAGGAACCCTAACTGCCAGACGAAACTAAAACTGAAGACAAAACTATATGACACAAAGAGTTAAAGACAAACTGAAAAGGCGTGCTTCACCGTACGAATCTAAAACGAATCTCTCATTCAAAACGAAAAGACCTATGAATTACCGCATTCGGGTGGAGCATGTTGAAACCCGCAATTTTCCTTGCTTTCGTCCTAACAGTATACTTTAGTAAAGGTTCCATTTTGGTACTGTAACTTAAGTAGGAAATACGGCCCCAAATATCTCGAATACATCAAACGCCTCATGCAGGGAACTTTTTTAGTATATTAGGTTTGTATTCTGCGGGTTATGGCTTCTTAACTTTTTATTTCTTTAAGGGACATCGATGGTTGAATACTGTTCGAACTTTCGAACGAAGAAAACCCTGACGTCTCAGGGTTGATTCTTCCTGTGGCGATCGCCGATGATGAAATGAGGAAGTATGAAAATGGACAACTCCTCTGCCTTAAGATCACCCCTGTGGTGTCGAAGTGTGGTAAGGTTAAAATAACGAGACCACTGATTCCTGAATTCGAAATAGTTTATTAAATGAATTGGAGCAGTATTTATACCCCAAAAGGGGTTGACAAACAAAGACATTCATTGAATGACCCATCCGGGCGGCGGCCTATAAAACAATGAGACATTTCCTTAACATACCTCGGCCTTTGTCCGGATGGGTCATTTTACAATTTGTGAATATTTACAGGTATCTGAAGTGATTCATTCGGCTGCCTTTTGTTCCATTTTCCTTTTCTTTTTGAGCCTCTTGGCCTTGAGCCGAATGAATCACTTTACATTGAATTAAATAACTTTACATTTTTGTGGCCGCAGATCTGAACAAATACATTGTGAAGTCTTATTATCTTGTTAACATGAGGACACTGACAAAGTGACTACAAATATTGTTGAGATTGTGCATAGATGTCGAACTTCAGTTTTCAAATGCATGCTTTTGACAATTTTTGGGGAATTCTTATTTTCTCTGGACAATCTTATTATCTTCCTCAAGAAAAGCTTTACTGGTGTGGAGATAGGGATATCAACATTGAAAGCGTGAGAGAATGCATAATATGTAAAGGATAATTAGAAATCGAACGGTACTTCACATCAGCAATAACTCCGACTTACAATACATGGTACCACAGCAACGTGATAAACTGTTCAAAATTCGACCACTGGTTGACCAGGTGAACAAGAACTTCTTGCTATCTGGAGCCTTTTCAGAAAATGTCAGTATTGATAGACAGATGGTTCGATATTATGGACATTGGGTGTAAGCCTATACGGTAAGGATTCAAGCCATGTGCGATCTGTTGCTGAAAACTGGCTGGTGTTATCAAGTGCAAGTGTATGACATCTGTTGTCCTAAAGATGATTTCTATTTTAAAAACACTAATTATACTCTGACAATATTTTCACCCGATCTTCTCTTATGAAACATT
Source organism: Columbicola columbae (assembly GCA_016920875.1). Lineage (NCBI taxonomy): Eukaryota > Metazoa > Arthropoda > Insecta > Psocodea > Philopteridae > Columbicola > Columbicola columbae. Next base: position 17,358,327 of record JADMLL010000007.1, read on the forward strand.
TACAAGATATCAACAGGAACTGTCCTATTGAACAGGATGAAAAATTGGAACAAAGATATGAAGTAACAAAGAGGAGGACTTACGACCACCGATTTGATTCTTCCAACACTGGCTGTCACTTAGGATGACAACAGTTGCATAAGACTTTGACTAATCATGGACATATTAGGCCCTTGTCTTAGACTAACCTAGGCTGCAGATCTAAAGAGAAAGAAATTCAAGGAAACAATGTGAAATATTTGATGCTAGCCTGCGTATGCAATGCTTTCAGACAAAGCATCAAAAGTACATGGCATGTGGCATGATCCCCATTTAGGGATCGGACTAAAATTGCAATTCTTGAAAACTGTGATAATGTAAAAAGTGAAAATACATTTTTTTCTTCCTATTGGGATGTAAATAAACATAAATAAAGCAAAAATCAAAGAAAAAAATTCGGTACTTAATGGGTTAAAGTGACAAATGTGCCTTAAACTTCCGCAATCTTTGCACGACTAGTTAGTGGTCATAACTCAAGGGTGGTTCCGGTCTAATTTAAAAAAAAATTTGAACGAGATGAATGCTCAGCTATAAATATAAGTAATTTTTATTTCAGATTTTATAGACGCCAGAGGGTCGTAAAGTTGGCCAAACCTCTAGCAAATATAGAACAAAGCATTGTATATAACGTTCCATAATTTCAACCAGCATTAATAATAATCAAGAAATTATGATTTGGACAAATAAATATATTTAAGTTTTTAGTTCGAAAATTCATATTTGTTTGGAGGGGCTGTGTATGTTTGAAGTGCTCGAGCAACCCTAACAGAAAATATTTAAGGTTTTGATACGAAAATCCAATCAATACGATTTGAAAATATTTTTCCTCCGAACGCTTAATAGTTACGAATAGTGAAATTAGGATGTCTACTTATTTGCTTTTGAATTAGATTTTTGGATTTTCTGCGGGTTTGGCCCAATACAGCCACATCCGTTAACTTTAGAGCAGTTGCTGCCATTAGTATTTCCTCGTTCACTTTCAACAGTTCTGGCATGTCTTTGAGGAACAGGTCTACAGGTGGATCCAACAGGCTTTTTTGAGTTTCCACTGCAGCAACAATTTTTTCCAGCTAAAAGAAATACTCCATCAATTTCTATATACCCAACTGTAGGTAAATACTAAGATTTACTTAATGTTACTTGGTTATAATAGACCTGTACTGTTAAGAAATAAATAGGGTGCAAGCAAATATCACTCGAAAAGGAAAAATAACTAAGATTAAAAACAAATAAAACCCCACAAGAAGTGGAAAAAAGGCGGCGATATTCTGATTTTTAAACGTTTTTATCTATGCGCAAAATCTATAACTATCCAGGTTTAGGTTTTGCCCACCAGATGACACTTTTTGCTCTTCAAGTATTTCATTTTGAAAAGCAGTTACTTTTTTTCTTTTGCCGCGAGTTACGAGTAATTTACATTATAGTAATTTTCTTAAACTTACAACATAAATGGAAATTTCTTTCCATTTTTATTTATGTTTATATAAATAATGCACAAAATATAGTGTATGTGCACATATCCATGTATTTGTATTACAGTTAGAAAAAAAGTTTCTTGATAAAATTCACATATATCCTCTTAATGCATTGTACAGACCGAATGTTTGCATATAATGTAAACCAACCTTTTGTTAGAATTTATTTATAATAACATCAGTCAATTTTGTCTTATTTTTGGTAATAAAAAATTGTTACAAGCTAATAAGGGTTATTAATTCTGTGATGAGAGTTATCAAAAAATAATACTACTAACATAGTATCATTGAGAATGTTTTTAAAAGGAAAAGCAATTTTTCAATCGTGTATAGATCGTTTTGGATATTATTCAGCTTAAACTTACGTTGGCTCATTGTGATCTCTTCTTTTCTTGTCGAAGCACAAATCTATAAATAAAAAAACAACGTGATTTTAAACAAAACAAACTGTAAAAATTCCCAATTTTTTATTGAAATAATATTAACATCTTGAATTAAACAAAAAAAAAAATCCGAAATGTTTTAAAAAAAAAATAATTTTTTAACAGTCTCGCAAAAAATTATTTTTTTCAGTAATATATATTGTAATACTCATTATTAGTTATTTGGTTACAATACTGGTAATAATTTTTCTTTTTCTGCACATTTTGAGACAACGCCACTCTTTAAATCCTCTATTACCATTTACGGTATCAGTATGGGAGTTGATGAGTGCACCATCGTCATCGAGATCGTCATCGAGATCGTCACAAAGAGCAGTAGGTGTACCAAATAGAGAAAATACCAGTTTTAAATAAGATGCGGGGTCTTAATGACTAAAGCTATTGATGACATTATGAATGACCGGAAATAAAATAATAAAGACTAAAGCCAACTTTAGCAACAGACAGAGAGGAAACAAGTGGTCAGGTCATTCTTGTAAATTTGAGGCAACTTACTCGGCATAATGTAAAACTGGTTGTTGTAATATGTATCGCATGTGCGAAAAGTGAGCTTTTCCGAATGAATCTAGGAAGAGGTTACAGAATGAGTTACACCCCTTACCGCTGAATACTTTAGATACTTGAGACAAATAATTGTACAAGGTCCCTGACTAAAACATGACCCCGTCTTAATAGAATTATGTTCTTAAATGAATGCAATCCCAACTAATATTTACTATAAAAACTCAATATTCACTTACCACCCCCTCAGACAAACAGGAAATTAATTTTTCTTAACTATTTTTTTAAGACGCCATTTTAAAGTTGTAAAAAACAAATGAATTTCTTGGCGTGAAGTTTTCCAAATGTTTTGTTGTGATACTTGGAACGAAAATGTATCTTATCTTAAACTTTACCTTGAATTACAGTGAATTTTTACTTTAGGATTTTAACCGCTTCTTTAAAAGTTCAACCAGAAAAGTGGTTTCTGGCTTTTTACATTGAACATTAACTCTCAATAACTTCCCTGCACACAAATCTCTTTCGAATTTTTTAATTATTTCTTTTTCATTATGGTTAAATATTAACTCGGTTAATGGCTCTTTTCTAAGAAATAAAATTACAATCAGATGAAGTAAGTTGTTCCAACCTTGTTTGGTTTTTCAAACAAAACACTAAAATGCAGTACTGACAGTTAGGAGTGATAAATTTCTCTCAATCAAAAAGGAAAATGATGCATTTTCATTGCAAAGATGTTTTAGTTTGGCGCCATTAGTCTAAAATTGAAATAAAACCTACGAGTCTTCTTGGGTTCATTAATACTAACAAACTTCACTGAATTGCTGATTTAGAAGGTCGCGATTCAATGTCACGAAAGAACTACCTACGATTCAAGTACCAAACATTGACCCACGCTTTCGTTATATAATAAGTTTAACACATGTACTATACCCGGTTGTATGATAAAGAATTGTTTAGTACTAAACAGAGAAGATCTTTAAACTGTATCTCTAGTCAGTTTCGTTTAGCCAATTCCTGGGGCTAAGATAGTGGTCTGTTCTCTAGATATGAAGCCCCTTCATAGCCAGACCAACTACTTAATGAAGTGATTTCTAGCTTGTGAGGCCCGCCCCTCTAGGGGGCGCGAGACTGTATCAGGGGGGCATGCAGCTGTTTCCAAAATATCATTTTCGAATACAAACCAAAAACTAGTATAAATGTCAAAAAAATGAGTCAGCAAAATAGGTTGATTGATGAATAAGCAAGTCACGACAAGCAGGCTCACATGCTTTGTTACCCGTGAACAGGTTTAACAATTATTGACCCATTACACAGACGACATCACCATACTAGTCATAGGAAACAGCTTCTGTCGAGAGAAAGCTTCGAAAAGTTGCCGACCAAATTTCGGCCAGAACCTTTGGGCCTTCAAGTCGAAAATTCGACGAAATGATACAAAGTCAACTTATACTCATTTCATTCACAAAATCTAGTAATACCAAATGAAAAGGTTAGAGGTATAGCAAATACTGCCAAATATTTGGGGCTGACACTGGACACCAAATTAATGTTGAAACTTTTTTCCTAATATTTATTTTTTCACAAATATAAATTTCAGGAATGAAAAATTCAGGAGCAGTATACACTTTTATATTATTTTTACTCAAGTTTTGCTTAAGAACAGTTGCTATATATATTCTATGTATTGTTTGAAAATTTCGTAGAGACATATACTATTCATATTATTATAACAGTGGCCAGAGAAATTTTCGAAGCTAAGGGTCAACTTTTAGCGTCCGAAATTAATAAATCTATTGTTAAAAAAAAGAAAAGAATTGCCTATTTACATTTTACATAATGGGCATTTGTATTTTCACTGTAGTATCTATTATGTAAATATTGGCCAATATAAATTATATTTTTTCAAAAACAAAAAGGAAAAGAGAGGGGGCGAAAAAAGGCTGTAAAGATTGCGTAATACACTTTAACCTTAAAAACTACTTTATAAAATAAAAAGTAAAATTGCGCAAGACTTCACATCAAGGTAATTGAAGTCTGCTTCAATTTTTGAAAATTAATTCAATTCAATTTTTCAATGCTTGAAATTTTTGTCTACTGTTTCCTGTATTCATTTATGCTTTAAATAATAAATAAATTTTGGATCAAGAGGATAGTTTTCTTTAGAAAAGTACTCGTGATACATAGCAAAACCTGTTTTAACAGATTCATACCTGGTCTTACTTGCGGTCGAGCAGACCTTTTCTACAAAGTCTTCCATTGTATCCCGTATAATTTATTGGCGTTTCTAATCTCATTTGAAGCCAAAAAATTTTCCTTCCTCATGAGTGCTACTTAAACCACACTTGAGTGTTAAATTTTTTGACAAATTTTTTCTCGTCCTTCGGTACCTCGGGGTTTAATTATTATTTAAATGTTAGGTCTAGTCAATGTTTTGTTCAAACATAAAAGTTGAACGGATTTGATGAAATATTAATTCCAAAATGAGTTCGATACAACATGACGATAGAGGAAAAAGTGATAAAGGAGGTGGAGGGGGCAGAACGTGGGTATTAACTCGAGCAATAACAACGCCGGCCAACATCAGTTGCCTATGAGTCGTAGAAGTAATCGAAATGAGAGCTTAGTTCGGTTGGGTAATTTACATGTAAACGCGTGTCCGGAAAAAGGAAAAAGCGAGTACATAATTTTTTTTGTGTTGTGAAAACCTAGTCTTTCTTCTCACTAAAAATGTATTAATTTCTTATTTTTCTTCTTCATTAACACCATTTATTCTTTTTGTCACAAACCGAAAATTAACAGCTTTTTAAAATTATAATCTCTGATGGGTTTAAGATGAATCGAAGTAACAAATTTCATATACAAAATAAAAATTAAGAGCTTGAAAGCTCTTAACTTTTACGTTCTAGTTTACTATAAAACTGCAGAGCGTTGTTTTCACTGACATATTAACCTAACTTATACGATAGTTTCAAGCTCGTGTTTAAAGTGACATTAAAAGTAATTTGACTAGCAAATAATTAATAGAGAAAATAATAGTGTCAAAATATTTGGATAGTAGGTTATGACCAGAAAACATTTTGAATAGTAATAAAATGTTTGAACGGACAAAAGCCTTTTGATTTAAAATTTGTGTCACTGCTATTTGTAAGTCATAAGTATTATTAGTCGGGTAATGTATACGTTAACGGCGCTTAAGCTTTAACTTTAATGTAATGTGTTGTACGAAAAAATAGAAATTAAAAAACGTTACGTGGCGATTGAACAAAACATAATAGAATACAACCAAAGAAAAATTCTTTACAGGGAAATCCGAAAATTTAAGGAGTGGCAGAACAAACTAGCATGATAACACCAAGAACGATTAAGAATGAAACGAAAAGAAAAGACAGGGGGAAGGAATAGAGAGTAGAGGTGGACAACCCATGACCCGTCAATTAATATAGTTTTTTTGTTACAAAAATTTGGAAAACCTTTTGACAATTTCAGTAGTATTGTTCTAAGAAGTTAGTTTAAAATGTAAATAAAATCCTTACTTAAATATATTATAATTTTTTTGCATTTACTTTCGATAATACAGTATTAAAATTTGTTTGTTTTTTGCTTATGTTACATTGTAAAAAATGCTTGAAAAAATAAGGTGATTATTTAACTGTAAAGCTTTTAAGTGGATATTTTGGTTCAATGCTGCTCAAAGATTTGTTAAGAAAACAATCTGTTTTCACGCAAGTGGCGATACAAAGCTCCAAGAAATAAGAAGGAAAGACCCTAGGACTTTAAAAATTTTCCAATGATTTTCAAATATGATAAGGTTATTTTATACAAAGATAGCCATAAAGGATGGGACCCAGTGCTTTTGTAACATTAAGAGCTTGTGCACCGCTTCAACGTGCGACAGTAATTTAGTCAATTTGATACGCAGGCGCACGTTAGCCATTTAAGTCATGAGTTTGATTTTACTATTAGATAGATATTATATCTTACTATTTTAATATTAGATCTACGAACAATTTTTTTATTTTAAAGTCGATTGTAATAACTGACCAAATGAAATTGAAAAATTATTTTGTGGCAATTTTTTGGTTCTTCCCAATATTTATATCAAGTACATTTGAACTGGAATCTTAGAGACTTTTAAGTAGAATACCATTAGTTTGTTTTGCCAAACCCACTTAAGCCACTCATGAATAAATGGAAATATATGCATGGCGTACCTTGCCACTAACTAAAATGACTCACCTTTTTGATTTGCAAATTCCTATTATTCACGTTTTCTTTTTGTTTTTAAGTGTATTTTGTCATCGTAACCATATGCCATGGGTATGTAAAAAACGGTTTTTTTTTACTTCCCCTTATTATTTTTCTGCTTAGTATTACCAGTTAAGTTTTATTCAGCATTATCACAGGTTTTTTAACAAATTTGTAAATATTGGTGCTATTGCTTCAAATTCTAAAAACCATCTTGTCCAACGAGAATTCTTTTGACCAATCTTTTGTAGGCGTTCTGTAGTCTGAAGGTTGTAGGCACAGATCAAGAAAAGATAACAGTAATAGGCACAACAAGTATTCTTAATAAAATTAAAAAATAGAAAGACGGAATGAGTAACAATAGTTATATATTTTATTAGGGCTGTGTTTAAAAGAATTGAGTTGTTGAGTCGGAAGATGTAATGTTCACATTCCCTCTTTTTGAGCACTTATTTTGTCTTAGATTGGTGTAATTTTCCAGATTAAAAACCGATAGACTATCATAACTTCAAATTCATGTTGGCCTGATTAGCTAAGAGCATTGTGGGTGAGTCGAAAGAAATTTCCGGCATTCTGCAACTGCGTCAACGGTTTGTAAAACTCACTGAATAGCCTCGGGAATAACTTTTAGCTTGGGTCATAAAACCGAATGTTGTCCATGTTAAGCGATTTGTCATACCTGACTCCTTTTGAATAATCAGTTTCCAATTAATTTTAAGTAGATGTAAAATGGAGGTGATTACCGTGAAATGGATCTTTCTCAAAAGTCATGTTCTTTTTAAGTCATTTTCCCCACAAAAACTGTAAACTGTACAGCAAAATTTTTAATAAAACATGATTTCTCTTCCTGGCTTTCACATTTGATTAATTTTAAGTTCCGTGCCCTTCTTGAGTTTATTTATACTTTTATCATTAACAATGGTTCGCAAACACTTCTTTAAACTTGATTGGTACTCGCCTGTGTATCATCCAGACATTTCCTTTATCTCTTTTGTTTTACATTTAATTTTTAGATTATACATATTTCATGAGTGAATAGAACGAAAAGTAATATGAATACTCAGTGAGAGTTATTGATAACTTCGACTGGACTTTACAAGTTTCAGAGAAACACTTAAATTTTCTTGCGATCTCTTTTTGATTATATTACAAAGTACTTACAATGTCTAAACAATTGTTACAAAAGTTTGTAACGCTAATAAACCAAAAATTTAACAAGTCTTCTCATTTATAAGAAAAAAATAACGTTTGTATTTGATATATATATATTTTTTTTTTAGAAGATTCCAGTACGAAAATCGAAAGAGAAAAGTTTCAGAATCGAACGACAAAACCCCCACTTTATAGGGTGTAACAAATGGAACAGTGAAGAGAGCTACAAATTTTAGACTCTAATTTGATCGAAAAAAATGGAACAAACTTTTTTTTATATCGGATTGTATCTCTTGGTAAGTCGAATCATTGTTCCGAGCTTCATATTTTGAAATGTTGACAAACTTATATTATAAATAATTTTTTGATGAAACCTATCTTGTTAATTCAACGTTAATCTATTACTTCCTTAAAAATAAATGATGTCAGTGGTTTTTTAAGAGTTTTAACGACATTTGAGTATGATGTATAATCACTAAACGATCCAAGTGGAAACTCTTGAAATATTCTCAAAAAGTTCGTAGTCATTAAAATCCTTTCTTTTTTCACTTGATTTGAACTTAAATTGACTTATTTTCACCTATTTCTATTTTTATATTTAATTAGTTCATCGGTCGAGAGGTTAATTTTCTTTTTTTAAACCATTTACTTTCTTAAAGGCAATGGTTCATAATGATTTTTTATTATCTTCTGAATTGATGGACAATCCTCCTACCAAGCCTCTTTCGTAATTATGGCAGCGACATTCGGCCAAACTCTTGCCGCACTGCCCTAGGCTTGTTCAAGGGCACATCCAAATACGTAACCTCCGGCGACAAAAATCAGTCTCAAAATCTACCTATTATTTTTATGTTATTTTGCCTTCATACAATTAAAAAGCCAAACGTTTATTTATTTATTTGAGTTTTAATCCCGTTTTTCACCCTTGGATATAACTCACGACCATAACTTCTATAGTCAGTCGCCATAGTCAGTAACCACTACGCCACAGATCCTCCCTAAAGAGTCAAACTTGTTGGTTTTTAGGTGAATCTTGAGATTTCTGAGCCTGCATCTGTTATTGAAATTTTGTTGGTTATAAAGCCGCCAATTTTACATTTTTGGAAGTATATGGATAAGAGAATTTACTCTTAGAACGTTCAGACAGTTCGCTGGAACTGAGGCAAAACTCTCAACCACCGAAGATTAAATTCTTTTATTTTTCCAAAACAATGAACTCGTTTTAAACAACAAATTCATTTTATCCAAAAAAATGAAATTTTTCTCGTATTATTTCAGTGCAAAAGTGGTTTTTTATCCACGTAAAGTGAGACATTCTAAATTATTTTCAGGTTTCGCCTTGAACCGAATTGTAAAATAAAACCCACCGTCCATTCGAAAAAAATAATTGTAGAAAGTGGCTTTTGAATTATGTAATATGAGAAAAAGATAAATAAACGGGCGGGGTTTTTTCCTTAAGGTATGGAAACGAGGTTGAGGGAATATTGGTCATTGCATCTATTTCATATGAGGTTCAAGGTGAAAGACTTAATAGGAGGAAGGTGGGAGAGTGTTTACGGGGAATTTGACGTCTTTTAGAGCCGGAAGAAATTGTACCGTGCATATGGTTTTTTACACTAAATTGTTTCCCTTAAAGAAAACATAACCTTATGGATTTATAAGTCCTATTTCATCTGTATGAACTGAAATTTTTTTATCAAAAAAAAGGGGAAAAAGAGAGCGAACGAAAAAGAAAGTAAACTATGTTTATGTAGAATACTGATAATTTTTCAATTATGAACCAATAGAAATACTGTAATTCGAAATGTGGTCAAAATTCCCTAAAAGTTGAGGGAAAATTTTTAAAGAGGTTCGATAAATACAGTTATCATGTGCGAAACAGTGAACATTTGAAGTGTTTAGAAAAATTGCCAGGTACAAAAAAGGCTAAAGGTGCAGTACTTCTTGTGTTGCTGCTTTACATCTGTATTTTTAGGGCAGTTTTTGACCTAGAATTTGGGACAAGTGAGATTTGCTACTAAACTACATTTTTCTATGGGCAAGGAGAACGTTTATTTCCAGTATCCCTTCTTTTGATACTTATGACTATGGTTCACTTTCATTTTTTGAAAATGGCGCTTTATTATATTAATTTGAGGAATTCAGTAGTCGCTTTTTAATTTTAATTTACTACTCTAAATAACCAAAAAAATTTGCTTTCTTCGTTATATTTCAAAAAAATTCTTCAAAGAAAAGCTGAGACCCTCACTCTTTCCCAAAAAATTCAGAAGGAATTTGGCCGAGTTGAGAGTTTCATTTACCCAAATCTCACAATAAACCACTTATGTCTTTAAATAGACTTCGATTTCTAAGACGGGTAGATTTAAAATAGATTTCATAGAGACCAATTTTACGGCATTCGACGGTCAAGTAGAGATTTTGAGTTAGAGTATTGTACGATGCAGGATTCGACAGTATTTTTGGTTTTTATCTCTATTCCACCTTGTCAGAAACCTTGAGTACTATCTTACTACATGCAGTAAATTTCTGCGTTCCATAGCTTTGACTGCTTTTGGTCATGTTAATCGTCATGTTATTCGTATGAGTGAGTAAGTTTCTTTTGGTATTTACTTTTTACGTGGCTGTCCTCATCTGACACGTTCGTCATCTTCCTTTTGGCTTATAGCCTTTTATGCTGAATTTGCCGAAAGCTTGTTATTTTTCGGAATATAATACGGTATATAAATTTATATCCTTTTATGCTACACTCATGTATCTTTGTAACCTTGGGTCTCTTAATTTGTAAAATTTCTGAATTTTATATACCGGATATTAATTTATATTTAAGTTCAGTTTTTGCACTTCTTATAAAAAAGTTTTACATGTTTATATGTTTAGAACGAAACTGCGTTTAAAAGAAAAAAGGTGCATGAATTAAGAGAAGGTTATTTTATTAGCGAGCAATAGCATTTTTTACCACAGAGCCCTTGAGATGATAGGGAAGTTTTGAAAGGAATTCATGAAAGGCCATTCAGACTAAGAAATGGCGATTTAAACTCCAATAAAGACAGAAATGAATTACTTAAAATATATAAAATTTTTGTATATAAATGCAGCAAGTTGAAAAATATAATAATCAATTAGTTATAACAAATTAAGTTAAAAAATAGCCAAGGAAAGTCGACAATCATTGTTACTTTGTCGTGTTAACCATGTCCTCTTTAAAGGAAAGCAGAAATAAACTTCTTGAAAAATGAACAATAGGAATTGTTTGACTATAGAAGAGGAGTTTTGTGGGAGTCATTCGAAGGTTTAGCGAAAATGGACTAAGATAAACGCTCATGGTAATTTATACTCATTGTTAAGGATGGGAATCTGTATGCATCATTGTTAAGAATCTTGACGCCATTAGTCGCCTTTTCCGATGCAGGAAACTGTAGAAAAATAAAACAAAGCCGACTACTTAAAGCTAAGGTCCTCGAAATCAATATTAAATGGTGTAGCTAAGTCAGAAAAAAAATATAGAAAAAGTCGATGTGTGTCACGGTTTTGAATTTTTGCAAATAAGGAACGTGTCACGTGTATCACGTGAAATGAGTTAACCATCTGATTTATCTAAAAGTGTTGTGCCAAAGCCTCATTTTTAAAGAATTAAGGAAACAAAGAGAAAGCCGAAACATTTGTTTCAAATAGAAATTACCTAAAAACATAGTCCTGCAAAAAATTTTAAACCCAATCAGTTCTAAATAACATTAAATTGGATGGTGATTCCACTAATTATCCTTTACCAGACTCAGGGCCATGACAGTATATATTCACCTTATTATTTAAAGAATAATGTAAATTTAATTTTTATCGGTGCTAAATACAAATTCCCAATTTTTTCTCTTAGGAATAAATTGAATGATTATAGTGACATATTCAAAAAAATGTGCTAACTCCAAGATTGTTATATACAACAGGACATGAAAAAAAAATTCATTTCAGTTATTTCGATTTTTGTGCCACAGGTTTCGCTACTGCACTTAGCTTCGTCCAGAGTAGATAGCTATAATGGCTGGAAGAACTCTCCAAACGTACAATACCACATACAGACAGATGAAGGAGAAGAAAGATACTTCAAGTATCAAACTAAATCGGGACAATATAGAAAAGAAAAAAGATTACTCGATGGTATGTGGTTCTTAATGAAACTACTATTTTTCAGGCGTTTTGTTTTTTCATTCCGTTATTTTTTTAAGCTTTTCCAGAAACGATTAAAAGATAGGTATTTGAGGTATAAAAGAAATGAATTCTCCGTTATTACAGTTGCCCCGTTTTTACATTTTTACTCTGTAGTATTTTAAACTTTTTTTTATGAAAAAATAAATCTTCGCCCAATTGACATGTGCCCCAATCTGTCACTCATTGTGTTAGGTTCTTTTCGACTAAGTTAAAGTTTTCATAGTTTGGGGTAAAAGGCTAAAATCCTTTTTAAATATTCTTCACTCCTTCATTTATAAACATATTTATAAAAATTAATTTATTGTTACTAACAATAAGTTTTGAAATAATAAATCATCCCATCTTAAAAACAATTTAATGTTTAAAAGTCACAGACAATAATAATCTTCCTCATTTGCACCGATTGGAAAAATGGAGAATAAATTCCTGAATGGAATATTATTATATATTATTTTTCTTTAAACCGAGCAAACTTGATAAGTGTGTGTCTGCTGTGATGACGATTGATTACCAAATTTAGACTGCGTTCCACAAGTGTACTACTTCCTAATTAATGCTCACTCTGATTTGTTTACATAGGAACAGTAGTTGGAACATATGGATGGGTGGATCCCAACGGCTTCCTACGACTTCGTGACTACATCGCTGACAATCAAGGATATCGAATCTTAAAATCTAAAACGATTTACGTTGGCGACAATTCAATCGTTGGAAAATCAATTCCTCGAACATTTCAAACCAAATATTCTGCTTTTCCTGGCTTGGTCTTTGAGACTCCTTTGGAAAACCAATACCATCGATTCACTCCTCCAAATCCGAGACCTTTAGTCACACAAAATAAAAACTTTTACCTTCCTCCTGCTTATGGACATCTCAAGTACCAAAATTTTGAAACTGCTACTCCTACGCCAGCGGTTCATCTTCCTCCTTCCCAAGTATCACAGACACTTGCTCATTCATTACATTATCCTTCTTCGATTCCTCTAGTAGAGGTGTCGCCCAATTCCTTAACAAAATCATCAACACTTTTACATGTCGCATCGACGTCGCCAAAAGTGGCGACTTATAACGACCCCACTCCTAAACCTATAGCGATTTACTCTTCGTCCTTAAGGCCAGTTGGGGTTAATTACGTTTCAACGACATCTCCGGAGACGATATCTAGTTCGAGAATGGTGGCATCTTACGGATCAAGTCCGTCTTCAGTACAACCCTCTCCCACGCCTGCCATTGCTGCTATAGGCTACATTTCAAGTACCCACACCGCCCCCACCCCCGCCGCCCGTGTCTGGGAAATTTGCTTATTTCCGAAAAAGTAACAACGATTTTTTTATCAGAAAGCGAGAAAAATAAATTGTTTTATCAAAACGAAGGAAAAGGCCAAATATTATACAACGACAAAACTTACACAGAAGAGAATAATAACTATAACGGATACGATGAGGTTTATACAGTGGAAAATGGTTTTCGATACTATCTACCGAGGCAGTACCATGAGGAACAATCTTCTTTTGACGGTCAAGAAAGAACGGGTAGTTTTGGATACATCGACCCTTTCGGTATCAGGCGTGTAATTTATTACAACACGTCGCCGGGTAAAGGCTTCGTTCACAGGAAGAATAACCGTTACGTAGGTTTTAATGCAACGCCATATGATCCAAGGCCAAATTTGTAATTCATGAAATTGCGGAGGAAGACTGTTAAAGATATCTTTGTTGTACCATTCGAAAGAAGAAAAAGTTCTTTATACACGACTGTAGTAATTAAAATGGAAATTGATAGTTTACTGTTTAAATGCTAAACGAAAATCTACCAGCTTATTGTTTTTACATCGGATCCAGTATTTCGAACGAAATCCTCCTTCCGAAAGTGTGTGACAACAAATAACATAAAACAATGATAATACTACTATTGACGAAAAACCTGTTTTCCTCGACAAAGATTGTAATCTAATAAGGGTATGCATATGTTACAAATAGTTTTAGGTTAATGTTAGAAATTAATAATTAATTGATTTCATGGCAAAACCATAAGATACAGTGATAATAAAAGAAAGACTATACCAGAATTTAAAATTTTAATTATTAACTTTTTTCACAAACCTAAATTGTGACACAATTATCAAATGGATTTTCTTTTATTAAATGTTGTCTGTGGTTGTTGCCAAAAGAAGGATTTTATAAAACGTGTTCTCACCCTGTGCTCAGTTGCACATATAACAATCACTTTTTTAAGACTGACATACCCAATTTTTTAAAAATGTGACGTTTTTTACTAGAAAGTCAAAGTATAAAGCCCACCCTTCAAAAACAAGGAACCACATTTAAGACAAAATTAACTGAATTTTGTAACGCACTAACTGACATATTTATAACTCAGTTTCACATCAAAATATCGGTTTTAATAAAGTTTTAAAATAAGGGTCACTGTTGGTTGTGTTTACTAAATGTACTGTATGTACAGTTTTACATTTGATTTTTACATCAAGAAAATTGTCAAAGTATTTTTTATTCGACAAAAATATATTAGATTTTTAGTATTCAGTCAACTTTAATTGTACACGAAGTTAGGCAGGAAGATGGCAGAAGTATGTTCTTACATTCTTCCGTACAGTCCCAGAAAGTCTGAATAATATGTCTTTCTATTAAAACGGAGTGATTTATTGCTTAAAAACGAAACATTAAAAAAATGGTAAAAATGAAAATTATATTCAAACTTTCTTTAAGTTGCAACGTAACTATTTTTTAACCCTAAAAATGCTATTTCATGTGCTTAACCGAGCAAATACATTTACGCTAAGGAAGTGAGATTCGCCTATCTTCCGAAAACCCTTCTTCGGCACTTAATTTTTCATGCGATCGTTATTTGAGGACAACATGAAACGAGGTAGCACAGCAAATGAAGGGCAAATGAAAACCGCCATGTAAGTGTTAAAATCAGATCTAAAACAAAAGGGCTCAGGCACGAACCCAGTGAAAAACTTTTTTTATAAAACCTAACTTCGTTTTCTCTTCTAATTAACTGCCACTGTACTTAGTGAGCAAACCAGATTTTCCTCTAGAAGCGTTTCTCAAAACTAACCAGGAAAGTTGTAAAACTCCTAAAAAATTTTATTATGGCTCATACATGAGGTTTGACGTAATTGCAAAATTAGTACCAGAGTGATTCAGTTTATTTACTCATTTATTATGGACGGAGTAAGCAAAACCGGCTTGGTTTACCTTAAACAAGTAAATATTTATGAATTTTGATATGTGTAGTGCAGATATCAGTCTCTTAAAAATCTCCCTTAAGGCCAAAAAAAGAACATAGTAAATGAAATATAATTTTAAAATTAGAATCCCTGTATTGTGACTATGCATTATTATCACCTAGGTGGTTACAACAGATAATTATTTTTCCAAAGATTCAGATTTCTATTTCCAAGTAACATGCTTAAGAGAGAAGACCAGAACAAAGAGAATGGATTTTTCCAGGATTCCAGTAATAACCATTTTTTTTTGTTCTTGTAAATCGTTTAATTTTTTTCGGTAAGTAAACATCACATAGTCCAATTACTTCCTGATCTTCCACCTCTGTAAAGGCCAATGAGGTAAAAAGAACAATAACAGGGAAGAAAATATAGAAGCGACCACAAAACACTAATTCATCACGCAAAAAAGCTTACGCCCTAACCACGCCTAACAAGGTAAGTTCAGGTTGGTGTTTCAAGTTCAAAACCTTCATAACACCTACTCTTGGACAAAATATTTATTAGAAAAAAAGTAGCCACGTTTGCAAATTAATACTCCATCTTTTTCCATTAAATTATAAAAATTTTGAATCTTAAATCCGCGACTATTCTAAGAAAAATTTTTGTTATTATTTAGAAAAATTTTCAAAAGTTGACGCTCCCATATTGAACCAAATGATTTGACTGATGTTATTGTAATCGTTTTTAAGCACAAATGTCTGATCCAAGAGAAAAATTACAATACACCAATCATTTGTGGGAGGAGTAGTGTAGTGGTTAAGTTTCTGAATTGGACGCAATGATCGTGAGTTCGAATCCTCCTCCTCCAGCACCCTGTGATATCCACAAATTAAGAATGAAAAACGGGATTAAAACCACTACCACCACCAGAAAATATCAATCATTTTGAGTCCTAAACATTTTAATTTTACATCGTTTAGGAGTGTGTAGGCGTATTTTAAATCAGTGGCTCTAAACCCTTTCTTATGCGGGTGCAAAATATAATTATGTGTTGTTCTATCTTTGAGGTGCTGCGAAATACGATTTTAAATTTGGCCAAATGGGAGAAAAATTTTCATAAATGTTCACCTATAGCACGGATATGCTATCGCTGGTTTAACCATTGATTCATAAGAAGCGGGGGCCCGGGAGTTTGAGGCGATCACCCTCAGAAATTTTATGGAAGGCTTTTGAATCATTTAGGACCAAGGGTCTTCAACCCGCGGCCCACCAACAGTACTCTTAATAACGACTACAAAAAAATAATTTTTAGAAAAAAAAGAAAACTGACATTGACCAATTGCATTGTATTGATTTTTATTTGCCCCTTTTGTTGATGATGGCTCATAAATAATCCTACTTTTCTACTGGTTTAATCATCCTGACCATTGCCAATAAAAAAAAATCCTTATGAAAATACCAATGGTCCGGCCCGCTGTGCAAAAAAAATTTTTTTTGGCCCTTGATTTGTAAAACGTTGAAGACCCCTGATCTAGGAGTACACTCTTATGAATTAATTTTTTTAACATAGATGAATTTATTTTATTTATTTATAAGTTCTATATATCGAATGAAACCGCTATCAGTAGCTACCAAATTAAACAAGAGTCAAAAGAAGGATCAAAATTCATCCTTACTTGATGGACCACGATTAGTAAAAAGGCAAGAACAACTGTTTAGTGTTATAAACAACACTAACCTCGAGGGGTGATTTATTTAAAATATTTTACTGATAATTCATAAAACTATTGAGAAAAACTTTTATGTTCAGAATATTGAGGTTAACTGAAAACTGAGAAATGTAATATTTTAATCGGAATATGAATAAGAAGCTTTTAAAAGATGCTAACCAAAGGTTACTTCAAAGAAATTGAATCAAAAGTCAATTCGAAAGCACGAAACAAGTTCATTGACACCCAAAACTATACAACAACACAAGCTTAACAATTACTGCGGACCAAAAGCTTATCGTTTGTGTTTTGGCCATAAAAATCAAAGGGAAGGGTGAAAGGCAAGAATGAAAGGCAGCTTGGCACATTTGAAAATAATAATGGTTTTAATCCCGTTTTTTACCTTTTTTTGAGTATAACAGAATGCGCGAGAAGGATTCGAACTCACGATTATACCGTCCAACTTAGGAACTTTAACCAATACATTAGGCCTCCCGGACGTTTAAATAATAAAATAAAAAAAAAAAGCACCATCATTTTTCAGAGGAAACCTCAGCAATCACATTATTAGGCGACATTGAAGCAATCACCAAACTTAAATTTTACAAAAGGGATTTTGAAGGACTGCTTCCACCGCCCACCATTTTATCACTTTTTAGGAAATATGATGAGGCCATGTCCTGGATTAGAACCGACTTTACCGAATCTAATAATTCCTATTAATATTTAAGTAGTATTTCGAAACGGGGTTACATGTTGCTCAGAGTTTTCAAAGTTATCAAAGGTTTTGTTGGGGCTGACAAAAAACTTGGTTTAAGCTGGAAGAATATGCACAAAAACACACCTTTCGAAAATTTGACCACAAATTGAAGCTAGTGACATTTTTCAAAGCGGCTACCAAAGCTTACATTGACATTTGTCGAGCGAAATATTACGAAAGTTCAAAAAGAGCAGAGTGAAAAACTCAAAAACAAAAACAAAAACAAGAAAATCATGTAAACTTTGATTTTAACAAAATTATTAGCTTACTTTATTTTTACTTTCCTTCGAAAACAAGTCGTATAATCTAACTACATACAAAAAAACTGAGTCGTTTTTTTAAGCATCCATCTTAAACTATGACACACCTTTTCTTTGCACAAAAACTGACACATTTCAAAATACCATTCTTAATATACTACATTCTAGAAATTCTTTCATCAATAAATCATCAAAATTTAAAAAACCTGAATGCGTAAAAAAGTCAATTTTCGTACAAGTAAATGGTCAAAGAAATGAAACGGTGGGTATGATTTATTGGTATCGTACACTCCGTCAAAATCCCAAAATCGCACGCTCAAAAATGAAATTCTACTTCACTTTTTCTAATTTAATTATCAAAGCAAAATAAATGAACTAATTACAACCGAAAAAAGTAGAAAAAGTTCTTAAATTCGCTTTCAGGTGAATTTTAAAATTATAACTAACACTAGCAAAATATTGATATTTATTTTTTATTTTTATAAACCCATAAAATATTGTTTGCTCTAGAAGAATTAAAAACAATTTTAGATTTCTAAATAGGCATTATTGTAATAAACAAACAAAGCATGGATGTGGCTCATTTAGTTAGCAGCAATATCTTAAGCTGTGTAAAAATAGAAACCACATCCACCTCTTCATTCTGGTACGACACAATTACTGTTATCCAAAATTGAATTACAAATAGAAATAAACATTATTATGCACGGCAATAGGCTAATTTGAACAAAATCAAGATTTATCGTATAAAAAATTGAATTATTTTTCACTTTGGTATACAGTCGGGAATATTTTAAGTCCATCAAAGGTTCTTAATATGATCAGGCTCACCCACAAGCGATGCGCTTAAAATGCAAGCCTTGGTCCTAAACTCAGCTCAATGGGGTTTCCTTATTTAAGGTGAGAATCCCCAGAAGAAATTTCAGTGAATAACATCGCGAGTTCGTTAATCTTTAAAATATTAAAAGGAGTGAAAAGAAATAAAGGTGCACAAGCCGTGCTTTTCACCACGCGAATGAAACGCTTTCATCCATCGAAGTAGACGTCCTATTGTAATACTTGGGTTATTATGGCTCGTCTAGATTTTGAAAAAACCCACCACTCTATCACCAAAATGATTTCGCCACCTTACAACTTTTTTTTTTTAAAGCCTGACTTGGAGTTTAGTTTCCTAATTTGTAAAGAAAATTTGAAGCAATGTGAATGTTTTATAATGATCCTCAGTGTCATGGAATTATTCCTCTCGAGATTATTCACAATATCCTCTATCTTTATTTCGTCTGTAGAACCAACATTACCTCACATTGTGTGTCAGTGTACTTTTTTTTTGCTTCATTTTTAAAAATGAGTTTTTTTTTGTCTTCATAAATATATAAATTAAATCACAGACGGGAAAAAAAGTGAACAAATTCAGAACCTTTATAAAACAATTTTGGAACATAGATTAATTTTAAACAATGAGGCGAGGATAAACAATTTATCGTTTTTTTTTTTAAACCCATTGTAACTATATGTACCTAATTTTCTCATTATCAGTCATAAATCGGCCTGTTACTTTATTACATGCCTTTCATAAAAATTCAATGTGATTAACGATTTTATTACAAGTAAGAAAAATTCGATGTTTTCACATACTATAATGTTCAACAACACTGTAACAAAATTTTTTGCAGAAACTGAATGCATATTTTTCTATATTTAAGCCAATGACAGAAACATAAAAATTTAATGTCTTAAATTGGCACAAAAAAGTGATGAAAGGGAAATCGAGTTTGTCGTACGCACGGCTAAAATAGTATCTTAAATATTTTGGCCGGGAAAAAAGTTATATAACACAATAACCAATCGGGCAACTATTAGGTACAAAAAAATCATCTGAAAATCAAATTGAAAGCTAAATCGTTTCTTTTAAATAACAAGGCAACGACAAAATGTTTAGTTGAGTGCAAAAATGTTATCACGGCCTAAACCTCCACAAAGTGTACTTTTTTCTATAAAAGGCATTACTATTGTTAAAGGCTTGACTGTGACTCAGTAATTATCCACATTTCGATAATTTAAGAACCTTTTCGTAATCAAAATAAAAATATTAATAAAAAGACGATAAATTGTATTGTACAATATAAGACTATAGTAGACATTGCCATTTGAAGTAATCATTTTAATTATTTACAACTATAAAATAGGCACAATATTCTTATTCAACTTTCACTTCCAAATTTACTATTACGTATCGGCATTTCAAAAAAAAATTGTACACTTTTTTTCTTTGTGATTGTGCGGTTAATTAGTAATAACATAACATGATGGCTTTGAAAGCAAGTTGTGGTCTTAAATTTTAAAGCAACATTGTTAAAGACCTTTTTCATTGCTCATTACAATTTTAAATTAATTTAGTAGAGAAAGAAGACTTTTCAAACGATGACCTAGCAAATGAACGCTTACTCAAGTAATTAGGTCTTTTGAAAAAGAAAAATATATTTTCACATTTTTATAACACAATCCCTGTTTATCTGCGAACCTTTCATAGTTCTTGTTTAAACAGTGTTCGAACATTTTAAAGATTTATAGTACACGCAAAATATTTTCAAACACCCTTTCAAATAAAATGACGAAAGCAAACAGTATACATATACTATAAATCACGTAATCATCTCGGTGTTTTTTCTTAGAAAATCATTCAGTCAATTCAGCAATAAACAAGGTTTCGTTATAAAAAGGTGGTTTTGTTTGTACATCATGTTAGTCTACTTGTTTACCTAGTAAGTCACTTGGTAAATTAATATAGAAAATTCGCGGTTTGATCATAAATTATATAATGAAAAGTTAAAATGAATAATTAAAATGTCTTTAGCAAGTATGTTTTAGATAAATTCCTGCCAATAAAAACATTTATTTTCTCATAAATTAGTATTTCATATTTATTCTCAATATTTGTTCATTACTGAATAAGACATTAGATATTGAAAATAAAACCTACCAGTTGATCTTTGTGGTATATTAAACTTAAAACAACATTTCAATTATATTCAGAAGCAATTTAATTTTCTCATATTGATATTAACAAAAATTATGCAAAATTTAACTTTTTACCATCAAGCTACGTGATAAATTATCCGCACGTTTCCAATAATATTATTCTTAATAGTATAATAATAGTTGTCATATTTCAAACCTCATTAAGTGATAAAAACTTACCAAAAATAAACAAAATAAAAAAAAACTAAATGTGAAATTTAATTTTAAAAAAATATCTGACTGATAATTTTAAGCAATTAAAAACAATTTTGCATTAATTTAATGGTTCTTCAATTCAAATTTGTTTGTCAAACATTTTTTTAAAGAGGCTACAAGCTCTTTCCTGCTTAGCCGGATTTAAAGCAGAAAATGGATTGTAACCTTGAAATGTAAATCAATCAGTGATTAGGTTAACCAAAGAACATTTCCAAAATTTGTATGCAAAATTTTAAAGAAATGCCAAATCATAATAGGTTTCTTGTCAAAAATACCACTAAATTGTAAAAAACCTCCCTTATACATATCCAGAAAAACCGAACACGTAATTACTTTACGGCTGAATAATATTCCTAATTTAATAAATCAATCTTTGCTGAGGCATCCGTTTCAAGATCCATCCATCTTATAATTTAGTCCTTCCTTTCTCCTTGCTTTTTCATTCCTTATGATAAATCTGAAATTACACGTGCTCAATTAGTAATAACTTATAATAGCCCCCGAAAGTTTAAAAAATATTTTAATTTCAATTAATCTCAGAGCAATATTGAATTTTTAGCCGACAAAAGGTGCCCGAACTCACACACGAACCTTATGCGTTCTTCTCTACGGTTTACCTTGTATAAATAAAAATTCTAGAATATCACTAACATTCTTAACAATTTCCCAATATACTCACAACTAGGTGTGTTATCTGGAGAGAAATGTCGCTGGATTTGGTCTCTTGAGAACTTTAGAAACGTATCGTATTGTTCACTTAATTTGCTATTCAGAATCTCATCATATTCTTGCCTAAGTTGATCCTCACGTTCTCTCACGATGCGCGAACAGATCTGCTGTACCTGTTTAAAGTTCAATAGCTTTGGTGAAAACGTTTTCACTGAGTAGGAAGAATTTCAAATTGTAACCGTAAAAGTAAAGCTGATGGCGAAAAGTTTGGTGCGTTTTTTCGAGTGTTATTACTATATTATTTAAGAGAAAAATCCGTGATGGTCTTATGACATTTTTACGGGATTCGTCACCCATAAAATATGTAATTGTTTTCTTGGCAATGGATAACGGTTTCAGAATTTTAACCCTTTAACGTACATAAGGGGTGATAGAACGAAACCAAAATTGCGCGTAATTAGCTGTTACAATATCGGGACCATACATACTATTCACAATTTCAGCCGCCTGGCTTTCATTTTCACCTTTATCAAAGAAAAACTGTAAAATGTGTCGAATTTTCTCTTTGTTGACCTCCATCTTTAACACTCTGTAACTCAGAACTGAATAAACCAAACAGAAAAAAAAAAAAAAACAAATGAATGCTTTTAGCCCCAAATATCACCTTTCCAACAAGTATAAATTGAAAATATTTAGTTTGATACATTTCGAGATATCGATCACTACAGCTAATCACAGACAAAAAAAAAAACTGAATTCTTATACCCTAACCTAATATGTGTCCCAATGCATTTGTTATGTTATATTTTGATTATTTCTGCACGTTTTTCAAAGACACGTCGGTGTTTGTAGCCTTCACTTAATAACTACTGAGAAAAAAAATTAGAAATTTTTACTGGTACAGAACATAGAACATAAACCACGATGACACACAAAAATGAAGGTTTTCCGCCCTATCACATGACCGGGTCAAATGAGTGAGCAAAAAACCATGTTGTAGTAACCTGACATCTATAGTAGTGGTGCGCAAACTTTTTCCGAATGCGATCCCTTCGGTAGAGAGAAAGATTTTCGGGACCCTTTGAGGTAGATGTTCACAAATACGATTTATAGCTCGCGCATTTCTTTCATTTCATCGAATAAAAATATCAAACATGACACATTAATTTTAAGAAAATACTTTTTGTACAACATAAGAATCAGTAGAATTTTCCTTTAATGAGATGTATGAGGCTGCAAGTATCTATTTATCTTATCCATATTCGGCGATAAATTCGAAATTTATAAAAATTTGGCGACCCCCATGGGGGTCGCGACTCCTAGTTTGCGCACCTCTGATCTATAGAACCTCCTACTTCCGATTTCGCACCATTCCTGTCAAAAATAAATCATAAGGATGCTTTTTTATAAAAGGGATATATTTATCCCATGTACGTCAAGGGATTAAGTAACATTATTAGAAATGAATCCGATTTATCTTAAGAGTAGTAATGACAGATAAAAATGTATCAAAATGCTCACAAAATTATATGCCTTTCTGGTTACGAGTCATGCCAGCCCAAGAGTCGACATCCTGTGGCCCTTTGCAACTTTTTGTGCGGCCCCCCAAAACCCCAATATAATTATATATATATTAATACATATGTAATTAAAATTATATTTTCTTTTCCCCTTTTAAGAATTGTAGAATTTTTGTTCTCTGACATTATTGTTTTCACAGCAGGTCAATAAAAAAAATTTTTTTATAATTATTTTTAATAATATTTATACTTAGACTTTATTTGATATATATAAAGCACTATTTAAGTTACATTTGAATGTGCGGTCCGCGTAAAAAATTTTAGTTTGAAAATGGCCCGCCGTCTGAAAAAAAGGTTGCGGACCCCTGGTCGAACCCATCACACAATATTAAATTATCTGAAGATTTATTAATAGTTCAAGATTTTTCGGGGAAAAAAAGAAACGTTTTTCTGTAGGTAGTATTGTACATAAAAGAATGTAGAAAATGAGACATTCCAAAAACCAAAAGGGACGAGGAAATGAATTAGAGGGGAAACAGAAAATGTAAGGAAATTTGAATGAACGAGGGAAAAAACAACTCATATTTGGAATAATAAGAACACTTCTCAGTAACAAAAATAAACAGGAAGAGTGTGACTGGATATTTTGGAACATATACTCGAAATATTTCAACTAACTTTCTCATTTTGGACGCCGAAATCTGAAATCTATTGTAACTCAAAATTATACCTCACTTTTAATGCAATCATATGATACTCATTCCTATTACATATTAATGATCGAACACATTAATAAAAACCTCTTAACATCTTTTTTTTTAATTTTAAATAGAATTGTTGTTGATATGTTTTATGATCAACTTCACACTTGTTTCGATTACCTGTTTATAAGTGAATAAAGCGTCTTTTTTAAGATTGTTGATATGAGTTGATGATCCATCATTGTGGGATGGTTCTGGTGACATTGGCATGCCTTCAGAATCCGAGTTAGACCCTTCACTATGAGCAGGACTCATATTCATGGAAGTTCCGTGATCAATGCCACGGTGGCCTCGTCGCTTCAATCTTTCGATCTCATGACGGATGCTGGCCGCCATTTCATCTGTAAGCAAAAATATGTAACTTAAAAGATGCAATTTATAAGGACTGTAACCAATCACATTTCGGACAGAATAAAGGGCGTATAAAAACAATAAAATAATAATATTGGTTTTAATACCGTTTTTCACTTTTTTAAGGAGGAGGGAGGGATATAACAGGATTTAACTCAAGAACATAACGTCCAAACTTTAACCACTACATTAGGCCTCCTGCACATTTAAATAATAATGTAATAATATTTAATAATTTATAAAGGTAGAAACCACGTAAACAAGCCAAAATATATTATACAACTTGTTCTATAGCCAGTTGTCTGGCTTTTAAGAGGTTATAGGTAGAAGTTGTTATTTACCATTGTAACTTATTTTATTTATATCCACACGAGATAATCTCTTATTTATAAAATACAATGCACTTATGAGGGAATAAAGATACTTTCACATTTGCTTTATTTATTTATTTCTTTTAGTATGTTTTTAATCTGCAACTTGACTTCTCACGTGCTTCTTGCCGATTTTTTTTCGTGCTTCTTGACGAACGTCAAATTTTTATTCGAATCTTGTAACAATCAACGTTGTGTTTGTCATTTTTATCACATCTCAACCGCATTCATTTTTCTGTATCAAAATTGCTTAACTTAGGGTAATAAGATTCTTGGGGTAAATACAAGACGATTCCTTTCACCTCCCGAAAAGATGAATGATTTTGCTACATATGACCCCATAGAAAATGCTGCAGGAGCACAAGAAAGAAGGTGGCATAACTTGTCATTTATTATTATTATTATTATTATTATTCATCTGTATATCACGATGGCATTTGTAGGTGATCAATTTTACAACAGGTTCCAAGGTGCAACAAGCATCCTTAGGAAGATGTTGGGTGATTGATGTTTTCACAAGACCTTACGGAGGATGTGTGCCGCGTCCATCAGGGCTATTTCTTGAACGGCCCAATCCTTTGCTTGGTCAGGTATTTTTGCCAAGTTATTGGGGAGACTGATGGATGCAAGCCCTAGTGCACAAACTACCATGGGTATAATTTCCGTTTTCACTCCTCACATCCGTTGCACCTCAATTTCCAGGCCCTTGAACTTCAGGCGCTTCTCCGTTTCCTTTGGAATTATACTGAGGTCATTTGAGACGGCCACGTCTATGATTTGGTAAGCCTTCTTAGCCAGGTCCTTAATTATGATGCCTGGCTTGTTGGCAGCCACCGTCAGATCCGTATGGATCTGGGACCTGTAGCGTATAGTGCTCTGTCAAACCTTCGTCCCCTCCTTAGGTTCGTGCTCATACTATTTCGACGACAATTCAGGTACCCCAAACTCCTTACAAATGTGCCAGTGCAGATAAGCGTAGATGTAGTCTAGGCGTTTTATATACTCCTGCTTGGCCAGGATGGGACAGGCAGACCTTAGGTGATCATTCGTCACAGATTCCCTCACACAGATGCGGTACTTATCCTCCGTAGAAGTTTTGAATGTCACTTTCTCATAATTCCTCGTTTTAAGCGCCTGGTCCTATGCCGCCACAAGAGCTTCGGATTCGGGCTTCAGTCGCCCCCATTTCAACCATATAAACAGGTGGTTGGAGAGTTATTTCCCAATCGTTTTAGAAATTGACCGTACAACTGTTTCTGCCTCCAGGTTCTTTTGAGTGTCTCTTGCAAATGGGTGTTGTCTCTCTCTTCAAATTTGTTGGCCAACCCCAGGATGCCTCCGCTTGGGCATTTTTTGTTTGATTTTATAATTTGCCTCATGAACTTGTCATCCTGGTGTTGTACTATAAAATTGGCCAGTCCATCAATGACATTCCAAAAAGATGCTTCGACCTGCCAAGACCTCTTCCACCTTCTCAACGACCTGGTGAACGTCCACTTTCGGATAAGCAACCTGGTGCATGGTCATGGTCATAGTTTTCGCGCTTAGCGATCTAAATTTTCTTCTTATTATTATTGGACCCATTACAAGAAAATTATAAGGCACAAAGAAAAACAATCATAAAAGTTTAAGCAACATGGGTAGTGATCCATTTCTAACTCAACAGAACGAGTAAATAAGAAGGTGCAATAAATATTAGAATCGCGGCAATCGAGGAGTCCGCGGGACCATCTACCGAGCGATATAACAGGATCGGGAAGAAACCACGTGAATACACCTTAACTAAGTAGATCTGCCTGAACTGGGAGTGAT
This sequence comes from Columbicola columbae, assembly GCA_016920875.1. Lineage (NCBI taxonomy): Eukaryota > Metazoa > Arthropoda > Insecta > Psocodea > Philopteridae > Columbicola > Columbicola columbae. Next base: position 17,385,025 of record JADMLL010000007.1, read on the forward strand.
CAATGTTCAGCAGTGCCATCACTAAGACACACACACTTCCAGGTGGAATAAATAAGTGAGTGAACCACAACCAAGTGTCAATTTTGGTTTCGGTTTTAATAACTGTCGGCTTAGGATAATTTCTTAAGGGTAAAATATATTCTCCATATCTTACTCTTGTTACTTTGTTGGTTATTACTCTACGACAAGTTTTTAGAAGGATAAGATTCACCATTATTTCACACAGAGCTAAAAAAAACCATATGATAACATTAGTACTGACGGCCGGAAAAATAAATCACAATTTTCTCTACATAGTGCTCATTTGACAGATAAGACTACCCATTGGTCAGTGGAAAGGTATATTTTTTAAACAGCGTTTGTTTTTGTTGAAGTAGAGGGGAGGGAATGCGTGTGTGCTTGCAACTGAGCCTAGGCATAAGCAAACTAGGCGACTGCCTAGGGCCCCGACTGCCGAGGGGGCCTTCGCAGAGTTTTTTTTTAGGGGTAGCCGACAACTTATTCTAAGCCCATATACTTGAAAAGTACAATTATAAATTTTCTGTTGTGGCTTTGCAACTTCACTGTTCACTTTTGCTCTCCGCTCCGGGGGTGGGGCTTCCCGGACCTTCGAGGGCCCTATATACGTTCCCTGCTTAGGGGGTCCAAAAGCGTAGGAATGGCTCTGCTTGCAGATAAGTGTTCCAAGCATTTAAACACCAAATCCATTGATTTTATCCCTTCTTCAATTTTGGGAAGACAGATTATCAATTAAGAAATCAAAATCTGGAAATTAAAATTTTTTTAAAGTTTTGAGCAAGTTTTTTCTAACAAAGTAATTATTAAATTAAATTTAAGAAAAGAAGGGAGAGAAAAAGTACAGTCTGGATCTTATTGAGAGAATCCTTGTGGAAAACAAAACTTCCATTTGATGAATTACAAACTTTGTTAAAGAAATTAGCATATCTGTTGAAATCTTTGAAAAAACAACAACATGTACAAATGCCAGCTAAATTCACTAAATTACTAACAGAATTATATTTCGTCTAGTATAGAGAAATCATATCAGTAAATTTAACAGGCCAATATAACTTTTGAAAAAGCACTCATTTTATATGTGTTGATATATACATATTTTATGGTACATGTGGTTTGAATCATCCTACTTCACTCATTGCTTAGTTATCTGCCACCTATGTCCAATTGTGGGACAATAAATAGAATATAGGCCTAGCTGTATCAAAAGGTTCACTTATCTTAAGAGTATCTTGGCTCCATAAGCAACAAACTTGATTAAAGCCTATAATATCAATTAGTCCAGTGCACATAACACATGCAGAAAATTAAGGATTGTGCAAACATATATATTTATAATTATTAGTTTTAACAAGTTACCAAAATAAAATTTAAAGCTATAAATTCATACAAATTTTTCACTAACACATAAACCAAAACTAAAAACATAACAAACATAATGCAAAAATGTGTTTATACAAATATATACTTATAATGTGTACCTGTATGCAGATTGATTTACAAAATATCTGGAAAATAAGCATATAAATCTTTCACTGGTAGATACTGCAATCAAAGAATGAAGAACTTGAAAATTATTAACAACGATAATATGTACACAGGGTCTTAACATAGAAAAATTTTTTTGTGAAAACTCAATTAAATGAATACAGTAAAAAAAATTCCAAAACCATGATGTTTTACAATACCATATACAACTAAGAGATTTCTCCAATTATTTAAAACAGGAGCCTTCAAAAACTATTTTCAAAGCAGAAATAAAAGACAATGCATAAACAGATAAAAAGTATTGTTCAATTGTATTGCAAATTTTGAAAAAATTAGAAGTTTAAAAAGTAATTGGTATACACTAATAGGTGCAATAAACTACATAAAATTAGCGGATAATCCTATGCTTGAAGAAGTTCGTTATATTTCACTGTACTAAAATGCCACATACAAGCAGAAATCAAGAAAACCAAACACACAGAGACCTTCAAACAGCTGAGTACAATAAGTGTTTAAATTACCTGGAGTCATCTTAGGGGCATCAAAAATAGACTTTTTTGCAGGTGGCGGACTGTTGGAAGTTGGAGAAACACACATGGGTGTGCACCTAGGTCTTTTATTTGGGCGGCCAGGAGAGTGCACCGGATCAAATTCCCAAGAACGTTTTAAAGTTGCACAAGCCATAATTAAAATTAAATATGAATACACCCTTTTTTGTAAAACTAGATTATTAGTCACTGCTATAAATCTAAATAGAACCAAGTTATATATCACAAATTTAATATTCACAGCTGTAAATAAAATTATTTTTAATAATTTTCAATTCAAGATTCCTGTGAAATGAGTCGATTATTATTCAATTGAATTGTTTGTCTCGTAGAAATGTAAATTCGTCACGTCAAGATGGCGGTTTCAACAATTAAGACGTCAAAAAAAAAATCTGATGTTTACCTTATGAACTTCTCTGAAAGCTTAAAACTTACTTTTCAAGACTTTTCTGAACGTACCCTTAGTTGACAAAAAGCGGCAAACAAATAATGGTTTCTAAGTTTAATGTTTTGTATTTCTTTGACTGTTGAAATATACTACATTAAAATTTCTACGTAATGGTAGTTGTTTGTTCAGCTCCAGGTTGTTCTGCTAAAAAAGACAGTGTTACTTCCAAAACTTCTGTTCAGTTTCACAGGTAAGATAGTCTGATAATTGGTTTTACTACTCGCAGTACGTTATTTAAAACAAAGACAACGTTTCTGCTTCAGATTTCCTCTGAGAAAACCAGATGTGTTAGCAAAATGGGTTAAAGCCATGAAATGCGCAAATTTTAAACCAACTGCAACTAGTTATTTGTGTAGTGCACATTTTTCGACATCCGATTATGACTTAAAACCTTCAAATTCTGGTAGACATTTAAAGCCAACTGCAGTTCCAAGTGTGTTTGAGAAAAAAAGACCTGGTCGGAAAAAAAAGTCAGTGGTAGGTATTAATTATTCTTATAGTTCTTTGAATTAGTATTTTTTGTTAATTGAAGGACATTTATAACTATTAGAGTTTTGATAACCTATATCATTTAATTTGTTGTTCTTATATTAACTCTTTAGTTAAGTGTTTATTTAATATTATATTTACTATATATTATATTAATATATATTTATAATATTAACTCTTAAGTACTCTCCTCTGTAGTTGTAGTAGACCAAGTATTTTTAGGTTCATGGCTGTTATATAACATCAGAAATCAGGAAGCTGTATTGCAGGAAATTATTACAGTGAAATCTGAAGGTATCAGGAATATCTATTAAAGTTCTATGCCTAAAAATTTGTATAGTGAAGTAGTAATGAGTGTTATAGCTAAGGGAGAATATCTGATGAATATCTTTCAGACCAAAAAAAGGTTCCAACAGGAATGTCTTTTTCACATTTAATGAATTATATACATATACACAGTGGAACCTCTCATAACAAGAAATTTTACCTAATGAGCAACATGTACATGGGGAATTCCCTAGCAGGTAGAGAACGAAACTCCAAATCAGGCCAGATTCAAAGTTAAGTCTTTTCCTACTTGTCTCATTTTCTTCACTATCTCCTAAAATTTTCCCTCATTTTGTTTCATTTTCCCATCTAACACCATGTCATTTTCTTTCTAGAAGAAATGTCATTTTCTGCCTAGAACACATTATTCTATTTCACGTTAATTGATATGGAAAAAATTGTTTCACTTAACAAGTTTTTTGCATTATATATATATATATGCACACACAAAAACACATAAACTTTTAAACTAAAAAACCACCAGAAATATATATATTTCTGGTGGTTTTTTAATGTAAAAGTGTATGTTTTTGAAACTTAGTGTTTCATTTAATTTAAAAAGGTATATTTTTAAATTTTAGAGTGAAAATGAAATTACACAAGAATCACAGGAAAATGATAATGATAAAGTACAAACGAATTTAGCTGAAATCATTGGAGATCAGGACAAGGGCACTTTGCATGTTCTTATTGTAGGAGAAGATGGAAAAATCACAAATTCTGAGTACATATTTAAAAAGGAGTTATTTTCTGATGATGAATTCAAAGGAGAGACCCACTCAGTAACCCATGATAGTGCCAGAGATACAGATGATGAAAATATGAACCAATTGAAAGAAAACATTGATGATAAAAGTAGTCAAACTGACGCTTCACCTGAAGTAACAGTGTTTAGTTACAAAGATTTGAAAAATAGGGAAAAAATCAAAACACTAGAAAGTGCTTTAATGTCAACTAGAAAAAAAGTTAAACTTTTACAGATGAAAAGCAAAAGGATGAACAAAAGAATCTTTGAATTAAAATCACTGCTCAAGCTGCTAGTCTTAAAAAGAGGAAAGGGAGAAAAAAATTTGAAACAATTACTTGAAGAATATGAGAAAAGTGAATTGGATGAATTAAAAGTTGAAGTGAAAGAAGAAGACTTTGATTTTTAATTAAAAAATAAATATTATCCATTTTAAAAAGATAGTGCCATTGATCATTAAAATTGGTTTTTAAAATAATAACAATTTTTTTTCAAACTTGATTTTTTCCCCATTAATTTTTATTTTCGATTAGGCCATCTTCGGACCACGTTAGTTTTAGCCATTTCTCTGGTGTTTTGCTAGTATACTCTCATTTTCTGCCTATGTTCTTGTGGGAGAGAACTAACTCGAAGGTTGCTTTTTGCGTTGCATGGGATTGGTTTTAGGATTGGTTACCTCCTGGCCTCCTGGTGTAGCTTTTTATAATTTTCCTCTATGCTGTCGAGTCTCGGTTGAAAGAAATCCTTTTTTGGGGGAAGGGGGGGGCCACCATTTAGTTGTGTTTTAGTCTTTTGAATTGAAGGACCAAAATTGTTAGCGTTGGGGAGAAGTTTTTAGGTAGGATAATGTGGCAAAAGTTGAAGGAAATGTTTTCTCCATTTATTTTTTTTAATTTATACTCATTTTAGTCAAGGTGTACATTGAACCAGTTGTTAACAATATTTTTTTTTAACTCCTGCAAACTACCACCTGTCTACATGTACAAGACTCCTTGTAGTTGTGACAAGATTTAGAATCGTGAAGTTAGGATCAAATGGGCATGTCCACAATTTTTTTTTAATGCCACTTATCTTCAGATTCAGTACAAGTACTTATCTACCGCTATGGGATTTTGATTAGGGAACAAATACTTTGTTGCCTTTTGATTCAGTGTTTTTTAATTAACAGCTACTTGTGAGTTTGCTTTAAATAATCTCCATAAAAATTAATAATTTAAGACTTTCGTGTCCTCTCATTGTGGACTTGATATATAAAAGTTTTTTTGGTTTTTCAGTTTTGTTTTGGTTGTTGAAACGTTTGGTTTTTTTCTTATCGGCTTTACTTCGCTGTGAATTCGATTCGTTTGTGTGCGTGTCGTGCCTTGCAGTGTTTGAAGAGACTGTTTAAAATACGAAAAACTTGTGACTTGTGAAAAAAAACCAAAAAACCTTTTTAATCAAGCTTACATAAAAATTCTCTATGCAGTATATTGAATTTATTTGACAAAAACTAAACTTCCAAGTTGTACTAAAATGCCTATGACGTTATGATAATCCTTCATTTCACAGTATGTTTTCGACTTGTACAAAACTTGGTTTTTTTTGTTATTTTGTATCGTTGTTGCAAAAATAAGATCTTGGGTAGTTAGATGGATTCCGTAATATCAATGATATGCTCTGTGGCAAGCACTTGAAAGAAGAATATTTGCCGCATTTATCATCCATGTTTTCTTTAACCACGACTTGAGTGAACCGCTAAGTTTAGGAAAATGGCTAATGAACAACGAACCAAAAATACCATTACACTGAAGGGATCTTCGCAACTTGTGGCCGAATATTTGAGTAAGTAATTTTAAAAGGTTGTTATTAAGTAGAATTAATGACCTCAAGCATTATATACTTTGCTTACTTTGAAAATTGATCCTGAGTTGCAAAGCTTCAGTCAAGTTACAATCTTTCAGTGCAAGTTTATCAATGTATCAATCTTATGTTGTCTTGGATGCAATATTTACACCAAATTTTTGTATTATTTAAAGATTTTAAAGGGGTAGAGCCTGTATACGAAGCTACTAAATTATTGTTAGACTACGTTATATTTAATTCAAAGTTAGGCACTGAGGGGTAGCAAACACTGGGTAACTGTTTGAATTTGTGCTTTTCAAAGCGTTATTGGAATCTTAGGCTCAACTTAACCTATTTTCCTAGATTTATGTTATGATTTTTAACCAACTTGAAGATGTGGAGGTGCATTGAAAGGTGAAACAAAATCAGAATATAAGAAATGTTGATGCTTTTAAGCTGTCATGTTCTTTTTTCAAATCATTTCTTTCAATAATGCATTTAAATTATTAGGTACCTCGCTTTCTGTATTAATTTTTTTTTGCAATACTTAGTGGGTAATAACCCTTTCACAGTTAAAGGTTTTGTGCTTTGTGTTATAAGTTTTGTGTAAGCAGATTTTGTTTTTATGTCAAAATTGCTAGTATTGAAAGGTATGGAAATCTAAGGGAAGTTTTTTTTTAACATTTGCCTGATATAAATTTTCTTAACATAAAAACAAGTTTATATGGAAAATGAGGTAAGGGAAATTTGTATATTTTACAAATAGTTGTTTACCTTTTTTTAAAAGTATTACATGACTCATTAAAATTTTTTGTTGAAACTTTTTAATTGAAATCATCAGTTTTATTCTTAAGTACATAGTTTTTATGGTTTTTAATAAAGATTAAATTCTACAAAAAGAATATGTAAATAACAATGACTTTTAATCAAATTTTACCAGAAGTTTTAGGTAATAACTTTGTAATCCTACAAGAACTTATGAATTTTAAGTATAAAGAGTTTTAATCAGTGATTATTGTGTTTAATGTATGTTATAAAAGTTGAAAATGTAAAAAAATTATTTTGTAAGAACTTAGTTACTAGCAATAAGTGTTTTGCTTGTCAGCAAAATAGACTGAAACTGAAAGGCTTTGAGTATTATTTCTTTGAGGTGGTTTTTACAAATAGATACAATTTCATTAAGAAGAATGAGATTTTCTATTTTACTATTTTTGATTAAAATTATAAATTTTTTTTAAAGGGTAGAGATTGTTTAGCATCTCATTTTTTAATCTGTTAATTTTTTGTATTAATTAGTTTTCTACTTGGTATGTTGAATTTTTTTACTTAAAAAAAATATTACCTGAAGCACATGTTTTTTGTGGGCCAACTTGAGAAATTGTGAAGGATATCGAAGTCACACATATTGAGCTTTGAGACACAGAGGGTGATGAGAACCTCACCCCATTTTCAAATTCAGCTTCAGATTTTTAATTACTCTTTGTCTGGTTTCATATAAACAGTACATTTGGTTTTGAAATCTTGGGTGTCAGTAAAGATGCTTGCTTTATAATATGCCACTATCAGCTCACAATTTTTCTGCTCAGTCATAATCAAAACTGAACGGATTTTTATTTTTATTTTTGCTTTTACCTACATCTAGGCAGATTAGTGCTCCGTGCTAGTGATTTAATTCTGGTAGTGATGTTGATTTGGAGAAGTGTACTTTGGTGCTAAATTCGGAACTTCATGCTTTGTGTGAGCGTTGTGTTTCTTAGTCCTTAGTTCTTAGTGTTAGTCTTGAGCGTTGTGGGTCGTCCTCATGTGCATTTAAAGTAGAGTGTTAAAGGCGCTTTGTATGCCCAGAGGTACGGCTATCGCTATTTTTTGCTGCTTGTGGCTTCCTTGATTTTTTCGCCGTACAAGTTCTATGGCTTCCCTGTTGAGTAGCCAGTCCTGATCCAAACTGGTTCTGTGATAGGTGCTTGGGTGTGTTTTCTAAGTGTTGTGTTACCCTGCTTCTAGTATTTGCTCGAACAGCTTAGAATGATCTTCACTTATATACGTAGACATATGGCCCAGTATTCTGTTCGTTTTTGTGACGTTTTGAGGTGGACGCGAGTATCGCGAGTTTCCATTCTTTTGGGCAATATTCGTTCCTTGATGCATGCGGTGAGTTCTTAGGCAGTTTTTGTGACAGTTTGGCAGAATGATTTTTGGACCGTGACGGTTTTCGGAATGCCTGATGGTCTGGAAGTGGTGTTGTGGTGGCTCTCCCGCCAACTTTTATCTTATCTTTCTGTGATCGCCCATTCTTATTTCCTAGTAGTCCCTTCAGTAAGAGGTAGCACTCCTTGAACTATGGTGTTGACTTTCTCTGTTTTTAGATGTTCTGTGATTGGGGTGTCTACTGACTTTATCTGCCTACCTTAAACGACATGGCGTCCCCAAGAGCGAGTATTCATTTTTAAAGAGTAGTTGGTCTAGCTTTAAGAGGTTTTATATAAGGAACAGGCTAGTTCTTTAGCCCTAAGATACAATAGAATAATGGAAGGCCCATTAAAATTACAGCATTTAATTCTGTAGGATTCATTTCATTTATTCCGCGTTTTTATAATAATAACCTTCACCCCAAGCATAAAAAGTATATATAATACATATATTCATCTAATATCGTGCAGGTTTAAGACTCACCTTTAAATTTTCCAAAAAATGCATATTTGGTGCTGTGCTTAGAACGAAAAAACGGCAATGGCATTTAAATTCAAATTTAAGGTCCGCGTGGTCGACAAGGAACAATTAATAGTGGTAGCCCAACTCCGGCCTGTAATTGTCCCTCCTCAAGGACCCTAACAGTTGGTTGCAACATTAAAAAAAAATGTTTCCGCATTCGATCAGAGACAGGGAAACAAGTTTTCGTTTAAATCTTGATCAGATGACAAATTGGTTTTTCTCCCTTGTGTGGCAACTTAGTTTTTAGATGTTTTATTTTCAATTTGCTGATGTTCTTAAACCCAAGGAACTCGTAATTTTAACTTAATATGTGTTGAAGTTAATCCTAATTTGTAAATATTTCCAAACAACTAATCATTTTTACTTTAAATACTTGAAAAAACCTGTGTGAATAACCAATTAATTATTTATATTTACAGTATTGGCTTTTAAAGTGGAAATTCATGTGTTTGTGATTTCAATGAAAAATTTTATTTTACATTTCAGGTAGGAAGTTTTATATTATTGTAGTTTGCAATCGCATTTTACTTCAGTTGTTAATTGAGTTTAATTACTAATATTACATCGATAATGGTTTCTTTAAATTTATTAAATTTTATTTTAAACAAATTTGATGAACAATTATTCATTTAGTTCAACACTTTATGCAAATATTGAGGTAAACTAACTTCTTCTATAGGCGATCGAAGAACAATTTATTTTTGAGGAAAAGATGACTTATTGAGTGAAATGTGATGGTATCTTATTAACGTCCTGATTTCTGTTAGTTTTTTTTATACTTCTGATAATAATGACTCCCTACTCATAGTATTTCACGAAAATGCTTCTGTTTATTACAATGCTGTATTTTTTGGAATTTTAACCAGTTGGGCTATCATTTAATTTTCGGGAGTCGATCAACTAACGCCGCACCACTTCTGGGAGCTCAAAGCTTTAAGAAGTGTTTTAGCGCGTTTGACTCTTGAATTTTACACAGATATGAATAAATATTAACAAAAACTGCATTTTATTAATTAATAATCTTTAATATTGGACATTGTTGAGTTTTTTATCCGATTCCTGATAACAACGATGACGTGTGACACAAGTCATTGTAGCGCAAGTGGTCAATATTTTGGAATATCACGACAGTGGCGACCCTCGACTTGTTTAAGAGTTTTCATCGAAAATTATATTATATTTTGTGACTTACCTCCCTCATTATTTCCTGCTCCTCTGTGTGACGTTGTCGTCGAAGATGTTTTATTTTGAAATGTTCGGACATTCAATTTCTGATTGTGACTGTCATTCTTTTCCTTAAAAATTATGTCGCGATGCCAAAGGAATTTTTTTCCTAATTCAGATTTTAGTTTTTACTCTCTTTCCCTGTTTCTTATACGTATTCTGCGAAAATCCTACACCCAAATTCAACTGAATTTTATTGATTTATTTATTTAATTTGCCTCTTACAGGCTAATCAAAAGGCTGGCACCAACTGAAGATTTAATCCCTTTTTAAATTTACGCTGTACATTAACAAAAGCGTGATTTTTTCTGCCTTATTTATTTATGTTTTAAAATTTTATTTATTTTGCAAATGCATTTGACTACATTTATAGCTTTTTGTTCGATTCGTAATATTTGTTGGCTTATTATTTGGTTTTGTGGCACGAAACATGAATGAAATGCAAATGCCTTTTATTCTGTGTTACAGATAGTGTTCCGTACCATACGACAAAATTAGACAAGTATTGTAAAATGGATCTCGAACCTTAAGTAGAAATATGTTCCCGACAATGAAAAACCAGCGGGTAGCCAAAAAATTCAGTTTAAAAGGCAAAAGTTGGAGTTACAGAGGAGAGGGGAACGCAAATTTGGTTTTGTCTATTTTTGAGGAGAAAAGAATCGTCAGACTGAGGAAATCCCTGCCTAGCGAAAGACGAAGAGAAGAGGAACGAGTGTGGCTGGAGGTAGATTTCTGCAAACGCGTGATGCTACCCTTGTTAGGTGAACGTTTCGTACACCAACCTACAGTTGTTTGTTTATTGGATTCGGAACTGACGGATCTGAATGAAAAACTTCGATCTTTTCGACCCATTCATAGGCACAGTAAAGGGTTGTACGTTAATAAGGCTGCTCTTTTTCCGGATTTGTGTTTCTTGCCCAACGCTATATCTTCGTATTGGACTCCCACATTTAGTGTTGAAGTTAAACCTAAGCAGGGCTGGATTCCGTTACCCGAGAGAAGATTATCCAAGTGTACATTTTGCTTAAATCAGTATTTCAAATTAAAGCAAGGCTCTGTTAAAAAAAAAAGTCAATATTGCCCTTTGGATTTATTTTCTGGTAATCGTAGTCGGATGAAATTTGCTATCGAGGCATTACTGGCATGTCCACAAAATAATTTTAAAATGTTTAAAGACGGCAGTTTAGTGTACGATGATTCAACCGAAAAACATTTCGAATCTGTTCTAGAAGAATGGTTCGGTTTCAGTGACTCAGACAAACTGGTAGAAAATTTCACAAGCTTGTTAATTGATGCTCTCATAAGCGACTTCACCAAATCGGAAAGTCATAATATTATTAATGATTCCCTACATATGTATGAAGTGGCACGAGGGAGAACAGGTTCAGCCGTGCCTCGCGTACCCAAACACCTCTTGGAGGAAGCTCAATCACTTCTATCAGGTCCGAGCTGTTATAAGGAAACCGAGTCTCTTCCAGAGAATTGTATTCTTTCCAGAATTTTACAGGTACAAAAATTGGACCTTTTAGGCTCGGACGAAGTTTACCGTATCTACTGCTCTCGTGTTTGCCGTGAAGATTTCAGTTACGTTTACGATATGTTATTGTCTCCCCGAAATATTTTAAAACCTTTAAATTCTTATCTTCTGGCCACGACGGCCAAAGATTGTTCTATTTTGATCGCTTTTCAAAAAGTTCCGGTTCGCCTAACAGATCATGAATATTGCATTAAGGACCTGAACAATATTTATTATAATTTTAGTATTGGGGTGTCTGATTTGGATCCCAAACCGGCGTCCTGCATAGAGAAACACAGAAAAAGGAGTCATGATGTAGTCGTTAGTTGTATAGAAATTCTACGCTCTCAGAATTAAAGAACATTAACTTTTTAATGTTAAGACAGGGAACAAAATCAAGGAGGATTTTAAATTACATCAGTGTATTTTAAATGTGTGAGAAACTGATTTTGTTTCATTGTCATAAGTTGGTTAATACATATTACGTAACATCATATAGGTGAGGTGTTTTCTGTGTTACATTGAGTAAAAAGTGGTTCAGAAGATTTAAGGAAGGAGTTTTTCTGAGTCAGAGATCAAGGTCTTCGACGCTAGGCAAACTTCTCACTGACTTTGAGCAAATTTAGTTTGGGAAAGGTCGGGCGCTCAAATACAGAGTTATCTCAGTTTCATTTTTCTTTAGAGGCCAAAAGTTAATTTTCTTCAATATTGAAATTTTTTTCATATTAAATAGACCTTTTTTTACCCTTTTCTTACCCGATTCTTGATTTTATATCGCCACTTTTGTTTGGGAAATATATTGCATTTCATTTTGTACTTCTCCCTTTTGCACATCCTGACTCAATCGTATACTTACATAATTTTTTAAAATGAAATTTGGAAGAATTTTAATATTATTTGTATACGTAAACATATAACTACTATCTCCTCATTTTAGATTTAATTAGATTTTTTTACAAAGTGAAATGAATTTTTCTATTAATCTTTTTTTTGTTTAATTTTTGAGTGAGGTTCCAAAAAAGGTTTTTATCGTAATTATAATAAGTGTCGTTTATTTTAACCTTTTTTTGCTTACTTATTTGTCTCTCTATAAAGGTATATTTATTTGTTTGTTTGTTTATTTATTTATTTTTGTCTGTTTTATTTAATTTAAGTGGTTTTCTAAAAATAAAATAGGCTCAGATGGTTAAGATATATGTTTTTCTAGTAATAAAAGCCAATGAACATGTTAAAACTTTTACGCTTTTAAGGGGGCGATTAGAGAATTCTTTAAAGATGTAATTGTACTAAAAACAAACCGTCACAATTTCCAGTAAATGACGTTTGTGATGCTGTGAGAAAAATTTTTTTTAGCAAGACTGCTATTCAAGCAAGGTAGAGTCGATGGAACATTGCTCGTCGCGTCTCTTCAGTGCAGCCTCCCCACCATTCTAGTCTATGTTATGTTTTTAAAGAATTTTTTGCGAATTTTGATTTAGGCATATAAAATGAGTACAGATTGTTTTTTTTTAACCGTTTGATCATGTAAAAAGTAGTCGTTGTTTTGTAACTTAAATTTGTGAATTTGTTATACTGTATCAAAGGTAAATATTAGTCCATATACTGTAAATATAATGTTCTAATTTTTTATTATTATTTTTAAAGGATATTTTTTTTTGTATACTTTAAGTTGTTTTTCTTGAATTTCAATGTTGTTGCAAGAACTTCTCAATTTTGAAAAATTGAGTTCAGTGTTTATTTATAGATATTCTCCTTGTCTCAGTTTTGTGAAATAGTTTTTATTAAGATCGAGGAACTGTAAAAAGTAGCTAACATCGCTTGTGAAGCCAAGGAAAAAAAACGTTAGGCCTAAATTTGCAAACTGGTGATTAGTAATAGTACTTGTTACAAGTGGGGAAAATTCCAAAAGGTAACAAAAATCCTTTATTTGACCCTCGGGTGTGATTGAATAGAAACGAAAAAGTAGTGAACTTGTGTTTTTGTGAACATTTTTTTTCAGAGCTAAGGTGAAAAATAGCACAATACCTGTCATAATTAAGATTTTTTTCCTTAAAATTAAATCCAAAACGAAGAGGTGAATTTGTTTTAATTCATTTAAATTATTTCAGTGAATATTTTCTTTGTTCTAACATTATTATTATTCAGCAGACTGTTTTATAATTTCCCCTTTTTTCTTTCTTTATATTGTTCTTGTTTCACTGTCGTAATGTATCAAAGTAAATGGCAACCTGTGTTTTAAAACAAAGACGCATTTGTTAATAAGTCGTGTAACCTCCTCCTAAATAGCTAAAATGATACTTTTCCTTGTGATATCACAATGAACAAGTATTCAGTAATAGAACTGAAGTGAGAAAAATTCAATAGTATGGAAGAAAATAAGTATTGCTGTTAAAGTTATGTATTTTATTCTTAAGCTGCAATGGTCTGGAGAATTTTAACGTGAAAAAAAATAACCATTTTTTGTTTTGTTACAGATTTTGGCATCAATAATATTCTTTATCAAAGGGGGATTTATCCACAGGAAACGTTTGAACAAACTAAACAGTATGGTGTAACAATATTGGTTTCAACAGATCCAAAGATAAAAGCCTTTTTAAATAACATCTTAAACCAAACAAAAGGTAATCATCATTTTATCCTTTTCTGACTAATAAACTTTCTATTGTGGTTTCAAACCTTTAAGCGTTTCTTTTCTTTTCGAACTTTAAGGAAAAACAAAACTTGTCTTAGGTAGACTGAAGTCGAGTACTTCAAAAAGATTTTTTTCATAAACTTATTTCTAAACAATGTTTGATGGTATGATCGCTCTTACTTAAAGCTCGTGAAAACGCTAAAATTTACTATAATCATTTCTTCCGCTCTGAATATGAAATTATTGTTATTGTTATTGACAACATCACATCTCCCTGGCCGGTTTTACAGACAACGTTAGCTAACCCTATTATTATTATTGCCTTAAAATTATTTTTTTATTGTTATTATTAAAAAGGAAAAAGACGAGAAGCCTAGTTTTTTCTGAAAAATATTTTCTGTTAAAAATATTTGTTACATATATGCACCCACCACGCTGGGTAAGCGGGAGGGAATAAAATTATTATGCGGAAGGTCTGTGGTTTAGTGGTTAAGTCCGAGACTAAGAAGTTATAGTCGCCAGTGCAACAGTTTAGGCGACACCTCATCTGAAAAATTGGGTTTATTAGTATCTCATAATTCACGTAACCATAAAAATTTGTGAAAATGGCAAGGAAACATTGATGAGCCCGAAAATTAGTTTACATCCTAGGACCGCTTGCCCTACCGGTGGGCGAGTTTTTAAAAACTTGTAGGGATTAAGTAATGTCTAATTAGTGGTTTTAATCCCGTTTTTTACCATTTTTTTGGTATAACAGGATGCGGGAGGAGGATTCGAACTCACGACCATAGCATCCAAGTCCGACACTTCTTCCGATACACTACGCCTCCCACACGTCTCATACTAGTTAGCACAAAAAAATACATAGATGATTTACCGTGAAAAAATTGCCGGTCCCCACGGGTAACGCACCATTTTGGGTGCATTCGTCGACGTGTCTAAGCTTGAAAACTAAATTTTTTTTTAGTCAAAACTTTCATGTAACAAAATGAGGATGGATACTTTTTGGTGGCTTTCTTAAAACCGTATTATTATTATTATTATTTTTATTTTATAGAATGGCTCTCTCAACGAAAAATAAAAAAGGTTTCTCTTGTAATAAAAAATCTTTCCACTAAAGAAACTGTAGAATGCTGGGATTTTAACGTTGAATACGAAAGGGGCATTTCTACGTTGAAAAAAGGACTGGCAAATCCATTATCTTCGATAGAAAACAAAGATCTCAACGAAAAACTACCAGAAACCGGAAGTAAAGACTTAAAGGAAATACAAATGGAGATACGAGACGTGATGCTTCAAATTTGCTCCACCGTGACTTTTCTTCCTTTGCTTGATTGTTTATGTGAGTTTTTCTCTCATTTTTTTTGCCATTGTTGCACAATGTTATTTAAATTTACATTGGTATCATGCTTATTATTTTTATTCGTAGGATCATTTCTTTTCACTCTCTTGACCAATTTCCTAATTATTCCTTCTAATAACTAGACCAAGGTTTTACAGTTTTGTTCATTCTTTGTTTATCGTGCTTCTCGACAGTTTTTAACTTTATTTGTTATTCAATCTTAAGTTTAGTGATTTGATATCAATACAATCAAGGCTTGTTAAAATCGATTGTACTTTAACAAATCTCTCGCATCAAACAAATATATTTCAGGTTCCTTCGACGTCTTGGTTTACACATTCAAAGACTGCGAGGTGCCCGAAGAATGGAATGAGTCTGAGCCGTGCTTTATTGCTAATTGTCAGCAAGTTCAGTTTAAGCCATTTTCTACTTCTTTGCATCGAGTTGATACTGCAGTGTCGTATAAGGGAGATTTTTGAAGTTCAGATTGACTATTTAATACATTTACGCCGGTGCTGGAATTTATGTTTTTTGGTGGCGCGTTTCCACTTGCGTCTGATGAAACGGTTAAAAGCGTATCACGTGTAGGATGCACCAGCGCGAGTTGTTAAATGGATTGCTTAGATCCGGACTATTTATTTTCCTTTAATTTGTGATAACATAGTAGTGAAACTTTTATCGTCAAAAAGCCTTTTATATTATTTAAGTCCACATTTTTGATACTTAATTTTTTGCAGAAAGTGGTGTCTATATTTTGTGGCTAAATTTACTTGACCGTAAAAAACCGTTGGCACTAAGAGAAACTCTAAACTCGTTCTGCTTGCTTACTACCCTCATCCCCAATTTAAAATAAACAAAAAAAAACATTATTAAAAACTGCTTCTAGAACCTCACTTTTAACGATTTCATAACAGGACACACAGTTTCATTATAGAAAAATCTTCACAAATAAATAAATTAGCGAAAAACTAAAACAGCAGTAAAACTTCTTATTTTTAGAAAATTACATTTATAACACATTTGAATCGGCGTTTTTATTTTTCCTTTGTCACTGATAAAAATAGGCTGAAGTTCAGTCTTAAAATGATTAAATATTCCTAACTTGTTATGTCAAACTTGGATGTCAAATAATATTTGTCACGACACCGACGCCGTTGTTATTATTATCATCACAAGAATTATTATTATTGTATCCATTATGGATGGAAGTCACACGGGTGTTGTTTGAGTACGATATTGGTTCTGGCACGTTCCAGGGTGCAAAAAACAGTCGTAAAAAACCAGGTCCAGGAAATGTTTTCACAACACATTCTGCCATAATTTGTTATTATTATAAAAAAATTACAGACAACATAATATTATTGAGGTATTTATAAAATAAAAACCTAAAAAAAGTTCTGTTCAATGGACGACGATTTTTGGTTGCGATGTCGTGAGTGTAACCTATTTAAAACCTGTTTTAATATGCGAGGTAATGTTAGTTTCTGGATGGAAATTAATTAAAAGCAATTGGTGAATGCTTGAAATTTTTCAGAATTTACAGCGAATTCTCTAATTTTGATTATCCTAATAGTGGGAAGCTTGGAAGTAATTGGTCACCACGGCCGTGTTGGTTGAGAATTCCTCTCTCATACCCTGTTATGCCAAGGGTGAAAAACAGCAGCGTCCGCCGTTTGTAGTCTGGGGTGGTCCTCTTTAAACATATGTACAGAGGCCCAATGTGGGCCGTGGATTTGGCCAAGTCTAGAACTTTCCTTCGACTGGTCGGTCTGCGGCTGCTTGGGGGAACAGGACTATCTCGGGTGCGGGAGCGGGCATCCTGGATATGGACAGCGTTCCTCCTGTGGAAATTTTGGCGGATCCTTAACAACGGGAGAAATTGGGTCGAATTGTTCTTTTGAGAGGTGGCAATGTTTCAGTAGGACGAGGTCAAACGTGTTCGAGAAAGGGAGGACCACGATCCCCTCCGGGCTGGCACCCTGGACCAGGTTGGTGACCTAGACGAGATCGGAGGAGGCGATTCGATGCGTGGGCCACCAAGTCGTAGGGGACAGAACTGGGACCGTCTAAAGTCACCGGATGAAGAAAGTTTGCGGATGATTGATAACACGCTCCCGGGTCTTTCTACTTGAGTCTAGCGGGTGTTCATCCGGGGGTTATGATCGGCGAAAACCCAATACTCCCTCATCCCTACAGGAAGGATGCACAATTTTGGGAGGTTTTTTTCTAGACAAAAAATAGGTTAAAAACAGCATTCCTCTTCTTATACATAGTTTGGACAGGACAGCGATTGTCCCGATCCGGGAGCATCACCGCGCAAAGAAACCAAAATCCAAAATGTAAAAAAGAAATGGCAAAAAGGCTCGATATCCGGACACCTTTGGGTTTCGCCACGTGAGAAACCCGGAACCGTGGGTAGAAGGATGGGTTTTCACTGATCGTCGGTGCCGCAGCTTCCAGATATCGTTGAAAAAATCGCGAGAGCTCAAAGTAAGGCAACAAGGCAAGAAAAGCGTACTAAAAACTTAGCATCCGTCTTGGCAGAAAATCACAGCGATAGGCCAGGGAAAGTTCGGCAGGTTTTAACCCAGACCTCCGGCCCTGTCGAAACGTTCGGTCGATCGGCCGTGTGGAGTTCGGTGGTTAAATAGCGCGAACAAAGTTATTCTTTTCTACAATATATTATACTTACTTGGCCAGAACTTTGACCCTCATCTGCACAATTCTTTTGTTCTTTCTTTGCGCGTAATATGGTTTACTTTTCGTTAATTCTTAAACCATATTTTTCGTTTTAAGCTGTGAGAAAAGAGGAACGAAATTTCATTTTCTGACTACTTGAACTTTTCAACTGGGAAAACTAATTTGAAAAACAAAATAACTTATTACACTTTATTAATTAACATTTATTTGCCTTTTCTTTGATAACTAATTTTCACAGAAATACTTTTTGAGTTTTGTCTGGTTTCATATTAATTCGTTGCGTCCTATTGTATTTCATTTGTTTTTGTACCTATAAGGAAAATATAATAATTCGTATAGGTCTGCATGAGTTACATCAATTTGGCAAAGTTTGACAAAATTATGAGCTGTTAATATAAATAACTTCAGTTTGGTAGGATTGTCATTGGGAATGCCAGTAAGCATTCACTCTTCTTGATTTCTTAAAAACCGACTCCGCTACCTCCTTGCCACTTTACCTTGCTTATTAACCGGCAACACCATACACTGGTCTAGGGGCTTGATATTGGCCACCTCTGAAAGATTGGGCTGATCCTCCGAATGCTTGACCTTGGGATGAACCTACGAGTTCCAAAGATCTGGCAATTTCTGGTGGAATTGGTGGCGGGGTTGGAAGGTGGGCACCTTCTGCTCTGTATCCTACAATTACATGTTTTGACAAATAAATCATAGCTGAATATTCTCGTTGTGAACTGTTTTTTTAGTTCTATGTTTCGTACCATTTTCGTCCGCGACGTAGTTGACTGTGATTACTTGGCCGTCAGGAGCTGTGTAAGAATAGGAGCCTTGAATTACTTGAGCTATTGAGTTTTCAACATCTCGTCCTCCAAGATTTTTAACTTGAGAATTTGCTTGAGCGCTGATTCCGTCGCCGGTTTGATAACTATATTGAAAAGATCCGTCGACGCCAATGTCATTAGAGTAAGCGACAATGGGGACTACATCTCTGCCGATTCCAGAAGAGTAAGACTGAGATGGAGAAGGAGCTCCGTAAACCGGCCTGTTAAAAGTTGTTCTAGAACCACCATATTGTGGGAGAGCAATTGCAGTTCCAAGAATGGCGGAGATGGCAATTAGCTAAAAATCATGAATATTTGACCAATCAGTTCTTCCTGCAATTTTTTTTTGTAAAATGGGCGAAATAAGAATAATGACAAGAGGGTTTCTGTTGGCTTTTTATCGTCGAATTTTAATTTTTTTGTTTCACATTCTTGAATTAAAATACAGATTTTTCTGATCAACTATTAGTTGGGACTTGAAAATTTTATTTCGATTGAATGAAGTAAAAATTTTTCCAATACTTTAAAGCCCTTTAAAATGATTTAGATTGATTATTAAGGAAATTGCCCTTATTTAGAGATTTTACTCCCTATCGAGAGGAAGACTCATTTCTAAGCTTGTAAAATCTAAACAATATTATTAAAAAAACATTTTTTTTAGAAATTCTTTTTATAGTTGTTTTTTCAACGATCAGAGCCTTTCATCTCACCTAATTTGAAATAAACAAAAGCAAAACTTAGAACATTCGTATGGAAATGGGGTTTATTACTTAACAACATAATTAGCAATCTCATTCATTGTTTCCTAAAACCGTATTATTATACCAAAGGTAACTTGAGAGTTGTCCACGTTATATCAGACCATTCTATGATTCAAAAGCTCAAATTAAAAAAAAAATTAATTCGTTAATTAAAAAAAAAAGAAACAAATTTATAGCACAGTTCAAAATAGCGAAAACATCTACAAAGTTTTTAAAGTAAATGATTTTCAGATATTTTTAACATTTTAATAAAGAACGAAAAATTTTTTTAACGTATTTCAAAGAGGCCAACAAAAAATGTATAATTTGACAAATAAATATAGTTGTGTACAGCACTTGTAAAGCTGTAAAAATTGATTTTCATTTTCTGAAAATCAATTACCAAAAAAATAATTAAAAATAAATAAAATAAATTAAAAATGCCTGTAGAGGTAGAACAGTAACAAAGTTTAAAATACCGGGTTCACATCGTGAGAGGCCACAAACTTTTTTTTTTTACTTTTGCCCACATAAACCACAAAATTCATGCACTGACACTTACAATTTTCATTTTTGAACTGTTAACTGTCTGCAGTTTCGTCAAAGACTTAGTCACAATGTTCCAAATATACAAAACATTGAGTATTTTTATAGAGAACAACGAGCATTGATGCGCCATTCCATCCCCACCACTTGAAATAGAGATTTTTAAGTAAATCACATCTCTTCCATGAACACCGTAAAAATTCATAACAGTTGATTTATGAAAGATATTGGGTTTAGCTTAAGACAAAAAAGATTTGCAAAGCATTTTTCCATTGTTCAAGGACTTAACTTACTGTTAGTGAAATGAATAGAAAATTAAAGAGGTGATCTATAAAAGGCCACATAGTTTTTGAAGAGGGAAATGAGATTCTAAAGTGGCTGTTACAAACATCACTTTTAATTTACCAGTTTAGTTTTTTTTCTTTCGTTTGAACCTGATTTTTTTCCACCTGAGTGAGAATTCAAAAGCCAGAGTGACATGAGTTTGATTTACTCACTGAAATTAAATAATGTACAGTTTGTCTAATGAAAAATATGTCTCCCATAATTTTCACATGATTTTTCTGTGATTTAAATTTTCAAACTTTTGTGTGTAAGAAAGGTTTGGCTTTACTTCACTGATATTTTGTCTTCTAATTCCGACAGAAACGTCAAAACCTTTTCCGATGAGTTACTGATTTTTTGTCATTTATGGCATGTGACACCCTCTAGCCATTTTGCAGTCATTCTATTAGTATTTAAAACCGGTATCGGTACGTGTTGTCTTTTTTTCGGTTCTACCGTGTATTTAGAAAATAAGTGCTTAAATATTTAGAAAATCAATAAATGACAAAAATCAATTAAGAAAAAAAGTATGAGTTTGATTTTATAAGCAAATAACAACCAAACCTTTCCTGGGGTTAAGCCGCTGCTCTGCTCCCAAGACATAACCCCTCAAAACTAGTCCAAAAAACTTCATTGTGTCTCTTGTTTAGAGGCAGGTGATAGTTGACAAGGGGAGATTAAAAAAAAGCCAATAAATTATCATTATAGATAGTAATATCTCTGTTTACCTTTTTGGTTTTTGTAATAATTAATTTGAGTGCGATTTATTACGACTTTTCCAAGCCATCGCCACTAACAGGAGTGAATTTTATTAAGCTATATTACATAAGACTCAAAAGTTGCGGCCTGGTGGTGGTTTGTCATGGGATTGATAGTGAGTATAATTTTGAAAAGAAAATGAATTGTAGACAAAAAGGAGCGGGCGACGAAAGATGACTGGCTATCACAACTTGAAGAAATGCAGAGAAAAATGGATGAATGAAAAATAACTTTCCAAGGGTTTTGGAAAGAGGAAAAGGGCTTTACTGAAGCATTGTGTAGGAGGCATAGAAAAAATGTTTCTCCAAGGCTTAGTGAATGTAGAGAAAGAGAGAGGAAGAGGCAACGACTCGAATGATTTCAGAGGTCGCGTATTCGGCAACAAAGAGGCTGAGAAATCTGTGGGTTCGCGGGATTCGATGATGCTTTATGTTTTCAAAACTTTTGCAATTTTCAAGGAATCTCATAAAATTCTGATTTGCCATGATGTTGAAAACGAATAAAAAAGAACCAAACGAGTTTCACAATTGAAGAAAAAAAGATTTCGGTCAGGTAAATTCAGGGGAATTAAAAGAGAATTGAAGAAAGGTTGTATTGATTGGCCATTATTAAGTATTGTTAACTATTTTAATTTGTCAACTCTACGATTGTCGAGAAGATTACGGATGTGTAAATCTCTTAAATCAGCGAGCAAAGGTGTTGTACTTCCTTAATTTTGGCTGTTCTCTAATGAGCATCGCTATTAAGGGTAATGCAATAATACTAATAGTAATAATAACGAACACATCCACGAAAGCTTTCTTCAGTAGTACTAAAAGTACCGCGAGCTCTTGTTCTATTGAATTGGAATGACTGTTGGAATTTGTGTTTTGTGCTCTTCCGACACCAATATCTGTTGACCAGGAAAAGAGAAGTAAAATATAAATTTTTTTCCCTCCCACTTCCCCAGCGGGATCTGTGCATATATTCAACGCATAAATTTAACAAAAAAATATTTTACAGAGGAACTAGGCTTATCGTATCTTGCTTTTCTACAGACTGTTATTATTATTATTATTACTTTATAGCACAAATTTTCATCTATTTATTTTTTTAAATATTATTTTTCGATACTTTTCAATAGGGGTAGGAGGGTAATAATAACAATAGTGATAGTCCCCCAGAGTAATAGTAATTGGGGTAATAATAATATAGTAATAATAATAAATGAAGTAATAGTGCACTCAACTGCCAATCCAAAGGTCCTGGGTTCGAATCCCACCTGGCTAAGAAATTATTTAGCCTGTTTTCTTCTGCGCTCTACCTTATCTTTATAATTTCCTTCAACTTTTCTAGCATTATCCTACCCAAAAACCCAAAAACCTTCCTCAAATGCTCACAACCTTGCCAGTATTTTTGGTCGCTGAATTTAGGAGACTAAAAAAACAACCGGATGGTCAGCGATTTTCCAAGGCAAGATTTTTTCAACCAAGACTCGACACCATGATGGACAAACTACCCCAGGAGGCCAGGAGGTAACCAATCCCATGGGCACAAAAAACCATCTTCAACGCCAGAAGATGGGCAGAAAATGAGTGTTAGCAGGATGGTCTGATCGAAAAAAAATAGTAAAACAATAGTAGTAGTTTCATCTGAATTCGCAGTTTACCGCGGATGTGGCCAGAACCTTAATACCAGTCTACATTATTATGTAAAGTTGACCGAAATCATTTCAATGTGAATTAACCTGTCTGAGAAGCTAACATGATGTTACGTAAATTCGCCATTTAGGTCGTTCTCACGCATCTTGAAAGAAAAAAAATTTGTTTTTAGTATCAGAAATACTTTTATAAAGTAAATATAATTGTATAGTTTACTTCAAACATATGACAAATTTTAATAATGGTTTTGGTAACTGAATAAGTGTCTTGAATTCTCCCGTTTATTATACGTTTAATTTCTGAAGAAAAAAAGGTTTTGCTAGCAAAACAAAATAAAGCTTTTTAGCTCGTGGTTCGCTTATATATATTCAGCAATTGATACTTCGTTTAATCTAATAGTTTTCTCACGTTTTACATATTTTTTAGACGACGAACAATTCGATGTTTATTGAGTCCCATTAATACAAAAAATAAATGAATGAAGACACTTTATAAATATTTTAGTTATGAGAGTAAATCTCAGCAGGTGACCAGGTAGAAGCCTGGTTCGTAAACACGGACGTTTTCAGTAAAACGATTTCATCATCGTAAATATTTTGCTTTAAGGTAGGGTCAAATATCAAGCAGTGGAGTTCCATTATCCTTTATTCTCGATCCTGTCCTTCAACTTTTAAAATTTCAAATAGTTTCATTCATTCACTGATTTTTGTTTCTACTCTATGAAAATCATTTGAATGTTCCCACCTGAAATCATAAAATAAACTTTTTGAACTTTAAAATATTCTGTCGGAAGTTTTCAGTAGAGTTATCAAAGCGCCTGACTAGTGAAATAATGGTTAAGAGATGGAACCTTCCCTTATTTCCTGTTTCACTCAAGGCTGGAAAGCAGGATTAAAACTCAACTCAAACTTTGAAATTTTCTGTTATTTGCAAATTTTAATCCACTTAACTCATTGAAAGTGCAATATGTCTTTGAGAATCTGATAACAGAACTTTTTTGGTTTTATTTTCTAACCGGATGAATCAGCGGGAAAGAAGAAAACTTTACATTCTTTCCGACCTTGGAAATTTTAGCGAGTTAAGTCACTTTTCTTGACAATTGGGGATTGGCTGGATTAATGGTAGTTTGAAGATGATTTAGGCCAAAATTCGATCACCTACAAAAAAGTTAATTTGTCAAGGTCTTTTTCACAAGGCTTCAGGTGAGATTACATTTAAAATCTCATTTGGGAATCTTATGATCAATATGAAGTTTTTGGAGAAGTTATTCTTTGAAATAGAAAAATTAAAAACAACAAAATATAAAGGTGATAAGCAAGAAAACTCGTTTTTCTAACGTGAAAAGGCACCTTGTAGTGTGAATTAGAGACTTCAAAGTCCCTTAAACTTGATAATATTATGCTGAAAGATTTTTTTTTTATTAGAGACAGAAACAACACATCAGCTTTATACCTAAATGAAATTACTGCTTCATCAGACACGTAGAAAAATATTTATAATAATTTTTTTCTGTGTGCATTTTCCTCTTTAGAACTCAACTCTAATATATCCAAACAGCGTGAAACATAGAAGATAAGTAATTTCGATTTAATTGTCCTAAAAGTGGTTTGCAATTCAATAAACCATTTTCGACTTCTCACCTGACATGATTGTAGAAAATGTCATTCTCAAGGCTTGCAACTTTCAACTTTGTTCTGCCTGATGTCAAACAGATGATATAAGGATGATCCGCAGTTTTTTAAGGCCTTACACCGCTCAAGAAGACGTTTCTGTATCATATGTTTTCAGTAAAAAGCTTTATTATTTTTCAAGTTTGATTAAAAACGTACGCTGTAGGTTTGAAAAAAGAAGTCACTGAATATTAAACGCTTAGCTTTGATCTCTGCACTACCATAACGTGAGAATAGGTTTCTTTAAACCCTAATTTTCTTCACGACACAAAAAATATTTTTGTGGCCTTCTTCCATAAACGTTTAGTGACAACTTCAGTGATAAAAACCAAAATGAGAGAAAATGAAGCCCGCTAGCTATTTTCGGAAATGAAGGATAAGCCTGAAACAGCACCTCTAGAACAAAATTTGAATATGTTTGATATCTTTTGTATTGATTGGTATGGTCGGTTGGTATTTGTAAATGACAGAACAAAAAATACAAACGGTATATTTTTGAAAAAATCTTGCATATTCAATCTTTTCTATTGTTTTGAAAAGTGGGTCTTGAAAAGAATCAATGCAATATTATTTGCGTTCGTCAGTTGAAACATCCTACTTTGGCCTTTTGGTCAACCAATTGTGTTTGAACCTTGAACATCCTCGGTAAAAGAAAATAAACTCTTGGAATTTCGTAGAATGAAAATTAATTTCAGTTCAAATAATTATTTTTTAAACTAAAAAACCTATCAAATACTTCGCGTAACTTGGCAGTAAAGGAAAATTTGATACCATTTCTTTAAATTTGGTATCATAAGAACGACCTTCCAACGCACACCTACAAGACTTTTGTTTTGATTGATTCACAGCAGGGTCAAAGATGTATCTTATCGTTCGAAACAATAAGAGATTCTATCAATACTGAATGAGTCATTTTAGAATTTGTTTATACTAAACTCGGTTAAATAATTCAAGTGCGTTACAAATAATTTAAGCTTATGAAATTGTCACGTAAAAGGTGACGGGTGTAAGTCGTCAAACCTCTGCATCAGTCATCCGTAAGGTGGAAATTATTTTAATGTTCATCATCTTAATTAGAAGAAGGTGGCGAGAATTCAAGGCTGTTTTTTTTTTGAAAATCACAATACGAGTTAAAAAAAAAGGTATTTTTATTCTTTAACGAACTTATCGGAAAATTCTGTTTTAACTTTTTTAATTAATCGTAATTAGTGGGAGAAGTAGTGTAATGGTTAAGTTCCTGACTTGGACGTTATGATCGTGAGTTCAAATCCTCTGCCCGCCCCCAAAAACCGTTGAAACCACCATCAATTTTAATCAGTCAGATTCAGTAAGTGTAATCAAATTAGTGGAAAATTTAAAAACTTTTAGTTTGAGACCTGAACTAGAGTGGGCAAGGCGCCAGATTAGTGAAGCCAAAGTAACGACTGAGAGCTCGAGGCCCCTCATACAAATTGTTAAAAACTAAAATTCTTTAATTTTTTTGCATGTGTTGAAAAGTTTTTAATTTTTTAAATTCCTATAAGGGTTTAATACGCAAACATCCCACAACCTAATGAACAGAACAGTAAGTTTGTGTGTTTGTGGCAGACTAAAGTTAAATTTCTTTTCTGGAACTGAAAGTATTAATAGTTAAGTCCGTTATTTTATATATAAATTATATTAAATTCCCTTGCCTAAGAGGCACATAGGGCCGCAACAAATGTCTTCCATTTGTCCCTGTTGCGTGCCAAGCACTTCACTTGAGATCATGTCATGGGTGGATTTAGTCCAGTTAGCTCGGCCGCTATCGTCGTCCTCCAAGAACCCCTGGGCCTCCCTCTGCGGCGTTGGCTGGGGGAGTTCCATTCAAGGGCTTGGCGCAGATTTCGCTTGTGCCTTTCCTCAAGGTGTGCCCTAATCATCTCACCTCCGTTCGCGGATTTCCAACGCCAAAGGCCTCTGGCCGCATTTTTTGAGGAGGGCCTCGTTCGAAACCCAGTTGCCAGACCACCATGTTCTCGTTATGTAGCGAAGGCAGCGGTTGACAAAGGTCTGGAGTTTGCGGGTGATCTCTGAGGACATTAGCCAGGTTTTGCAGGCGTAGAAGAGAACAGATTTTACATTGGAATTAAAAATTCTGATCTTGGTCTTTAGGGATATTTTTGAAGACCGCCACACATTACGCGGGCCAGCGAAAGCTCCCTTTGCTTTGTTTAACCTTGTTTTGATGTCGATTCTAGCTCCACCGTCGTCTGTTATCTGGCTGCCAAGGTATTGGAAGGAGTGGACCTTTTCTATTTCTTCATTGTACACTCTAAATGTTGGATTTGGCGAGTTTATGGTAATAGACTTTGTTTTGGCAACATTAATGCGGAGACCCATTGCGGCAGAGTATTGGGCTAGGTCGTTTAAATTGGTTTGGATGTCTGATTGTCTCTGAGCGATCAGGACGATGTCGTCCGCAAATACCAAACCGTTTAGGTGTTCCATGGTTATGGGATGCCAGAGCAGCCCACATTTGGGGTTGGTGTCAACCGCTCCGAGTAATACCTCGTCTATTGCCAAGAGAAATAGTAAGGGCGACAAAATACAGCCCTGTCTCACTCCAGCCACTATATTTATTGGATCGGACAGAGCTCCGTTGTGAACAACTCTGCACACGAATGATTTGTATTGACTCGAGATGAGGTGTACTATTTTCTCAGGGAGTCCTTTGCGTTTGAGTGTGTCCCAGAGTTCGCTATGACACAATCTGTCGAAAGCTTTCTCGTAGTCAACAAACACATGATGTAGTGTGTCTTCTAGTTCGTATACCTGCTCGAGGATGATTCTCAGCGTCGCTATGTGGTCTATGCAGGATTTCCCGGAACGGAATCCAGCCATTTGTATCAACTACAGTATTAAGATTCACTCAGGGCAATATCACACCTACAAATTTTCCAGAAATTACATTTTAAAATGAATATTCAGAAATATGGAGATGATAATTAAAACACATTATTTAATGATGTACTATACTTCTTCTTCTTCTTCTTCTTCTTTTCATGGACCCGCTTATCCGTTAGGGTCGCGGGGTGAGGGAAGCAATCAAGGACTTCCAACTGGCACGATATGTACTATACTGTTGCGATATTTTTTCAGCGTGATTTTTTCTTTTTATTTTGTTTTGACGTTTCTTAGTGCACCAGTTTGTTACTATATTTTTAAAGTACATTTCTAAAAGTCCAAAAAAAAAACAACAAAACAAATGAGTTCAGTATTAAGTGATTTTGAAAATTGTAAACTAATGTAATAACTTGTCAAGGCTTATTTATTTATTAATAAAGGTTAAAATGTATTTTTTAAAGGTGTAGAGAATTCCTCATCAAGTTTCCATTTGAGCTTCATGACTTTACACTTTTGGAAATGACACGGTGCGTATCGATTTTCCAAAGACTTCCTTGTGATTTTTTAATGTTGTTCACATTTATATTGCCAAATTAATTGGCTCTTATTTATCATAAATTATTATAAAATTAGTTTTATCAATAAATTACCCTTTTAAAATTAATTTTCAAAGACCTAAACGATGTTTTTAAGTAGTTGTACTAAAGGGAGAACATTGTTGGAAAAACCCATTTGTAACATTTTATAACTAGTGACAGGGACTAGAATTCAATGAGTAGTCTACCTGAGAAAAAAATTTTCACTTAAAATGACTTGAGTTCGCCCATGGGTGTAGAGAACATGGGAGAACGTATACTCTTGTTCAGTTATTCCTGGTCAGGTGCTTTGACCACTAAGCTACAGGTCTTTTGATTTTTCCTTCAAAATAATTAAGATAATTTTTTAAATAGAGCTCTAGACACAGTCGCCTACACCTGCATTTCTCAACACTATTACGAGAATTGAGTTTTGAGAAATAATTTTATCGTTAGGTTTGTCTAATTATACTTGTCTTTGGGTAGGTCGACTTGATTTCAGTTTTGGGCCAGATTACAACGAGGTTAGTACTGCCTTCTATTGTTTCCACGATAGTTGTCTCTTCTTTCAATATTGAAATTTCAAGCACAATGCATTCAGGTTTAAATTTTTTTTTCTAACAATGTGAGGAATTCCCATTTGAAGTTTGACTCCATAAATTCTGCACAATCTCTAAATCACCTTGGCTTTGAGGTTTCGTAGCATTTGATAAACTGGTAAAAACTGAAAGTGCTTTAAAAAAAATTCACTAGTTATGAGTCTTTTCCTCATAGGCTTACATTTGTGCATCATCAATAAATCCTCGATATAATACAAAAGTGTATTCGTATATACCATTTAAGGATGAATAGTGATTAAAAAAAAGTGATGAGAAATGCAACCCAACGACCGATTGACCATGTACTGAATTCCACGCGTGTGATAAAAGTATCTCAGTTAATTATGTGACCACTCTTAAGAGATTACCTATAGAGTCTGTTGGTATTTCTTGCAATACTACTATTGCTGCACTTAGCTTTTAAATGTTGTTAATGTTCATTCGGCAAAATTAAATGACATCAGCCTTTAAAAAGGTGACTTACTATTAACAAAGTAATTACTATATAAAATAAAACGAAGAACGTGCTCAGGTACATTAGTGTAACGTAGATTTTTAAATAAAATTAGAATAAAAAATCAGATGGTGGAATCTAGCTGGCTTGCATTGAATTCATGAAACAATGAATAACAACTGATCTTTTCTTTTTTTTCTTTCCCCTTTCCCATTTCTCTTTAGAAACTTTTTGATGAGATTCAAACCAGAGGCGTAGTTCTGCTCGTATAGCAAGTGAAAACAATGTCCAAGGGCACACGGGAACGGGGCGTCCAATTAAATGTTTTTTCAATGTTCACTTATTCCTATTCGTTCAATATATCTTTTTATAACATATTTGCAAATTATTAAATATCTTTGCGCAATTTTATTTGTGTTAATAAAACGTGTATTTACATTTCGAAGTGATAACTTATGTATTATAAATGGTAAGAAAAGGGTCTCCGATCAGGTATGCTAACAGGCCCAAAAATTCTAGCTACGCTAATGCTTCAAACATAGGTTTTTAAAAAGAGTGCAGACTAAAGGTTTACTTTTATCGGCTTATCTTCACGTTCCTAATTGTGGTAAAACTCCTATTGCCATCAGTGAGCACTTTTAGGCCGTGACACAAATACATAAAAAGCTGAAAATCTTGAAAGTTTCCTTACTATGATGTTGATGGTAAGTATATCGACTCAAGCTGGCTCACAAACATGAATGAAAAAATTGTAGAATTTAGATTACTGGTAGCATTTTGAATACTGTCACTCATCGAGGAAGAAAATACTTGTTAATTTATATAAGTACAGTATTGGGAAAAAAATAGTATGATCGGACTTATTTGAGCTCTCCATACGTTTGCTTTGTTAAGCTGAGCTAAGTAATCACTCTTTCTAGACGAAATAAGGCTTTAGACCTGCTAACTACATTTATGATGACCTTTTAGTACAAGAATGAATAGCTACGGGGTAAACATGTATAGATTGCAAAGGTGATCTAACCTGAACACGAATATTCATTTTGGTATTACCATTTCGGCGCAGTTCAAGGTCATCCGGGTACCATCTTATTCTTTTTTCATATTATGAAATCGAATTCGCACCCACATTTCCTCGCTTTATTTTGAGTAGAACAAACCGCAGTGCTTGAATTCGTATACAAAAAAACATCTGCTACTTGTTAACCTGTCAAATAGGAGAGGAAATTATCGCGATTTTGTTTTATCCTAATAAAATTATTATTAGAAATCTATATCTATCATCTATCCTAGAAATTATTATTATCAGAAAAATTTGCTCTTGATTAGGGCATAATTATTTGTAATCACGCTTATTTCACTTTAATACGAGAGGCTTATAGATAAGCAAATAGCCATCTGTTCTATAAATCGACCTTATTAACCATGAGCCCCAACCGTTGACAGAAAATTATATTAAACATCGAATCATTGTAAAGCCGTTGGTAGTCTTAGATGAGTTGGTCTTCGCCGTACTTATAAAATCTTGTGTTTTACACTTACTTTTATCCCAGGATTATTAGGCGACTACATAGGCAATATTGTTGATCTTGATGATGGATGCCAGACAAATTTATTTCCCAAAATATAAAACTTGCTTTAATAACCTCTCATGTCTACCTTTTTTTGCAAAACACAAAAAAAGGAAATTACAGAACCTGAAGAATGCAAGGTAATAATTTTGGTTAAAACAAAAGACAAAGAAACTCATATGTAGAGGGCAGAGGTCATCGTCTGCGAAATCTTTCATTTTTTCACGAAAAGATTAAAGCAAAATTGAAATCTTGCGCTGACTTATTCAATGTAATTCTTATTAATAAATTGTCCAACTTTTTTTTCAAACTTAGGCACGGCACAGGTAATGTAAAAAGTTTAAAATTTTACTTTATCAAAGATAAAACTTGAAGCTCCAGTTTATAATTTTAACCAACCACACATTTAAAACAAACTTGAAGGTATGACTCATTTTCAGTTTCTTCTCTTTAGCAGAATTTTTGTAAAAATGTATTATTTTTCTTCAACGACATCCAGGAATTTGAATTTTCAAGATTTAAAAATGAGTTTAGAATGAAAATGAGAATTTTTACTTTAGTGAACTTTTTAAACTCATCGTAACAATTTTAGTTAAATTAATTAGACTTTTATTAGAAACGTGGCTCTTCTAAATCAATTTAGTGTTTATTTAATTTAATCATATATATATTTCTGAAATAATTTTAATTAATGACATGAAACATTAAAACGAATGTTTGCCATTTTTTCAGTGATGAAAAAAATTATTTGAAAATCAACCGAAATATTAAAAAATTTTTTTTAATCAATCAAAATTGAATGAATGGTGTGAAGACACCTTTAATTTAGGAGGAAAAAAAATTCAAGGAAATTTTCAGTAACTTTAGATTTATGATTAAAGACAGTAATAAATAATTTAAAATAGGGGGTATTTTCCTATTTTGTGTTGGAAATGAAACTACTTGGAATCTGGGTTTATTTGCTATTGATCAAATATTAAGAATTTTAATCCCGCTCTCCACCCCTTTCGGATGTAATAGAATACGGGGGAGGATTTGAACTATAACTTTTCAATCTGGGACTTAGCCACCACAGTCTTTCCGCAATAAAAGATCAAAAAAAATTTAACTTAGTGGAAAGCGATATTACCCAAAACTTATCATGACTTTCAATTCAATTTTTTTTCCTGTCGCTAATAATTCGATTGTTTCTTTACAAACTTTATTTGACTTGAATACTCAGATTGAACAGATAATATAGTCCAGAAGCAAAACATAGAATCCTTTCCATTAATGAAAACTAAGATGTGATGAAATACCTTAGGCTTGAGGTTAATTCAGGGTTATCTTACATGACCTTTCAAACCAACAAAAAAATTACTCCATCCGCAAATTAAGGAATTACAGGTTTTAATTATTGATTGATGGCATATGTCACACACAAATTCTTATTCTGATCATTTAGAGCAGACAACACATCACAAAAATGACTGGACACGAATGAATGAAGTGAGTTACCCTTAACTCCCAGTATGTGTTATTCCCTCCAATAATTGGTTTTCTTTCTTTCTTTTTTTTTAAATACGTGGTGTTCTTAGAGCTTGGTGGGGGAATGTGCTTTATTTGCGCCAAGTACAACTAGCAGTTTCTTTTTTTATGTATCAGAAAGAAAAAAAAATAGAAACTGAAGAAAAACAGCATGCTATCAGTTTTTCACGTCTGAAATTTGTGTTTTTAATTTAGAATTCATATACATTGATATACAATGTATATGTATATGTAATGTATATATATTTTGATACATTTCAAAATAAAACAAACATTCGAAGCTTGCTCCCTTAAAAATCCAAATTTTCGACAGATACCAACTCCTTGTGCAATGATAATAGAAATATTTTTGTAATATCTTACTTACTGATTTTTTCCTCGCTTATTTCTAACATATAGCATTAACGATGTATTGCAAAAAAGGTCCTAAACCCCATGGCAGCATCACTCCCAAAGAGCATTTTACGTGTGCCCCTGAGTAACCGAACCCGATAAAAAATTACTTCATACATATAAATTTACTCATTTAAATTTTCTTATAAATTATTATATTATATTGTAATGAAAATTAAGCTTTAGTTATACTTGATTGGGCTATAATGCTATATTTTTACATCAGTAATGAGTCACTCGATCGCCAAAAAACCAAAAAGTGCAAAAGCTCAAGAATCCTCGTTCTGCAATATCTCTTATATCAGGGGTCTTCAACGTTGTACACATTAAGGGCCAAAAAAAATTTTTTTTCTGCACAGCGGGCCGCACCATAGGTATTTTTTTAAGAATTTTTGGCAATGGTCAGGATGATTAAACAACTAGAAAACATTAATTTATTGAGCCAACATCAACAAAAGGGGCAAATTAAAGATCAATCCAATGCAGTTGGTCAGTGTTAGTTTTATTTTTTTTCTAAAAATTTTTTTGGTGTAGTCGTTGGCGGGCCGCAAAAAACATATCGGCGGGCCGCGGGTTGAAGACCCTTGTCTTATATTATACGTGGTGTTTTGACTTGCTTTAAAGTAAAGTTTGAGGAAACGTGTATTCGGTATTTTTTTACCTGCATTTAATCTTTTCACCAAATGGTAGTACAGCAGTTAATACCAACACACGGAGTTTGAAACTCAAAGCAAAGCTTACATTGAGTCGACTAGCTCTCTAATAAATACAATTGAATTAAAATTAGCACAAGGTTTCCGCCCATTGATGACACCCGAACACTAGAAAACTTTCCAACAATAAAATTAAAATTCCTTGTGTGTCAAAAAAACACCCTTTTACTCATTCCATTTTGTTAGACTTCATATTTTTATCGTAACTATTTTTCCATATTGAAAGCATTAGCTGTTTGAAATTCATTCTTTTCAGAGTGGCACTGTAAACACGACTTTTAAAATACAGTAATTGATTTTAACGCTTGACATTAATATTTTTAGTGAAATTTTCTTCTCCCATTGTGGCTTTCAAGTTCTCATTCCGTGTTAGGGTTTTGTGTGTGTATGTCAACATATTCCCTTTCATTCTTAGCTATAATGAAAAAATTGCAGTACATCAAACGGTTCAAATCCACAGAGTTATCCTACGAGAAGTATTGTTACTATATTAAAATATGTATCATAGCAGCGAAATTTGAACGCAAGGTTTTGAAGTTAAAGAATAATATTCTTTTATTAATAATTTTCACTGAACCTTCAATTTTTTCCCCCCAAGTCAACTGCCATCTGTCCCTAAGCGAGACATTTTGTAGTTGGTCTGGCTTTATATCCAGGGAGCAAAGCAGTGTCTCAACCCCAGGAAGTAGGATAATAGGATGCGACTGGAAGGATAGTCTAATTATGAGATAAGAGTAGGAATAAAAGGTAGTGTGGCAATGGGAAGAAGAAAAAGAAGAAGTAGAAATAATGACAAATAGAATAGGTTAAAAGGGTATCAGAGAAAGGAGAAGGAAAGGATAGGTAAGAAGAATAACATGATGGTGATAGGGTAGAAGAAAGAAGTAGAGATAAAGTAATAGATACAGTAGGAAAGGAATAAAATAAGAAGATAGGTAAAGGAAGGAAGTAAAGAAGAAGGGTGGGAGGGAGTAGAGGGGTGAAGCTATGGGAAGCGTGTTGTAGAGTCTAGGGTTTTGTGCCTCTTGAGGCGTCGTTGGTCGTGTGGTTCGTCACGAAGTGATGATGCTAAAGGATTGGGATGAACTGCCAGTCGGGAGGAGTATTTGAAGGAGAATCTGGATATTTCCTCCTTTACAGAGGGAATCGCCAGATCCTTGCGGATGATGGAGTTGAGAATGAACCATGAAGCATTTGCCGTGATTCGCAAGGTTTTGGACTGGAAACGTTCCAGGATTTCCAGGTTGGAGTTAGCCGAGGAGCCCCTTAACTGGATCCCGTTAGTCTAGATGCGTTTCGGGATGGTTTTGTAAATGAGGAGCTTGTTGCCAGTGTTGAGTTGAGAATGCCTTCCCGATGAGCCAGAGAAGTTTATTGAGAACCAACTGGGCTTGGACTCGTTTTGTATTAATGCGAGTCTTAGAGGTCAATCCACGATCAAGATGAATCCCGAGATATTTGACTTCAGATGACTTAGGAATAGGGTTACCTTTGGGAAGACCGGGGAACAATTCCCTTTACGGAGGGTGAAAGTGGTGTGTTGGGATTTCGTCCCGTTTACTTTTATTCTCCAGGTAGTCAACCAGTCTTCTAGCTTGTCCAGGTGGAGTTGTAGTCGTCGCGAGGCGGTTTGCAGATCGGTGTCCGAAGTCAAGATCGTGGTATCGTCAGCAAAAGTCGCGGTTGTGGTAAAGTTTGTGGTCGGAATGTCGGACGTGTATATTAGGTACGGGGTCGGGCCTAACACGTTTCCCTGAAGGACTCCGGCACAGATGGAGAAGAGGCTGGTGTGCTCCCCTAGATGCTTGATATAGAAATACCTGTTCTCCAGATAGGAAGTTAGGATGGGAAGAAGGGAGGGAGGAATACAGCTTCTCAGTTTGTATTTGAGGCCCTCGTGCCAGACCTTATCGAAGGCCTGGGAAACGTCCAGGAAGACCGCAGAACAGTATTCCTTGGCCTCCAGGGCGTTGTTGATCCTCCTCACCATTCGGCGAACCTGCTCAATGGTGGAGTGGCGGTTTCTATAACCAAACTGATGAGAGTGAATCAGTTTTTTGTCGGGGTGGAAGGAATTGATTCTGGAGAGTAGGACACGTTCCAGGAGTTTGGAGAAGAGAGGAAGGAGACTGATTGGACGATAGGACATTAACTGGTCAGTGGGTTTGCCAGGTTTGCCGATCATGATAACCTCTGCCACCTTCCATAGGGAGGGGAAATAGCCTAGAAGGATACATCTATTAAGGATGATTGCAAAGAAACGTATGCACTTGGGGGGTAGTTCCTTTGCAATGCGACCGGTAATAAGGTCCCATCCTGGAGCCTTGTTCGGGCGACTTCAATTTTTAAAATGATGTATTATGATTAGCCAGTGAAGTCATAATATAGTGAAATTAGTTCAATTCGAATTTTTTCTTTTATTCCAAATTTTTTTCTCCATCCCTCAAACTTCCTAAAAATTCTTTTAATTTTGTTTTTGATTCGAACTTTTCTTTTTTGGTAAAATCGAAGTCTGTCACATTTTAGATTCTAACGCAAGATTAGGTTCTAACCGCGGACAGATACAATATTATTGTGACAAAGACAAAATAGATTCTTAAAATTTCAGAAAAAAAATGTCGCTGCCTCATAAGTTGCATTATTTGATAGTTTGAACTTTTTTGGTGTTTATTTCAGGAGTGAATTCAATCATTTCAACTTATAACCGAACTCGGTCAAATTTTGGCAATATCAATGTGAATCTTCTTGTCGAGCCTGATTTGTCTGAAGCTATTAAAAAAAGAAAAGAATCAGCAGAGGGTTTTATGAGAAAGATTCAAGTAAAAGAACAGAACATAGATAAGTAATTTCAAAAGGGATTATTCAAGGACAGGTTTATTTGAATTAATTGTATGCAGTGAAACCTCTCATGACGAGTTTAATTCGTTCTGAAGTTTTAACTCGTTATGCGAAACAATTTTTTCTATATAATACAATGTAAAATAGGATAATGCATTCCAGGCCGAACGAAAATCGAAAACTGTCGTGGGATTCCCCATGTACGTGTCGCTCATTATGCCAAAAATTGCTGGTTGTGAGAGATTTTTTTTTTGCAATTCATGTTGCTCTTCATGCGAATTTCTCGTTATGAGTGGTCCCACTGCATTTTATGCGTATGAATGTTTACTGAGAATTGCTTTATTCATGTGTGAATTGATCAAAGAAAAAGGATCATTTTGAATATCACTTTATAAGGTATTAGTTGAGTACAAGCAAAATGGTTTCGTGTATGCTCTTACAAAGCTTAAAAGATCTCATTTTCTTTTGCTATCCGTAAATTGGGCGCTGGGCCGAATATGGTATACTTCCGTAAGACGATTGTGGTGATGTCCTAGCTTCGGCCACTTGTTCTGCAACGGCCTTGACTATGTCGGGGTGTACTCCTGATCCTGAGGGTTGGTAGCCGAATTCGTCCGACACGTAATTTACTTGAACCGGAGCTCCTAGAAAAGAGTAATCTTCCGAATGAATATAACACTACAGTTTCTCTAAAAATGAAAAAATAGGGTAGTTTCATTTTTTTCGGAATGAATTTGGACCAGCTTAAAAAATAGCTTTTCAAATAAAATATTCATTGAGTTTAGAAGCCTTGGAGTTTTTTATTGTCTCGTGTTGTTTATATATTGTATTTTGTTATTTCAATCATTATTTCTTGGTAAAGATAGGAATGAAGATACTTGACTATTACTGTTATTATGCGCTTTTATCATTAGATGCATTAGATCAATGCTATGTCATAATTTTGCAACTATAAACCTTAATTTTTACCTTTTTTGACGTTTCATTAACTTTTACTCTCTCAAAAATTTGACATATAGTAAAAGCGCAAAAGAATCATGTTTGAAACATTTCGATAACTCAGCTCAGATTATTGTTAATTAATTTTAATTTACATATTCCCCCAAATATTTTTCCATTTATTAATTTTTTCCTTGCTCTTCCGCTTTGTTGGATTATTTCATTTAAAAATTAATAATCCTTCCCCCGTTCATTTGTGGTTATATTTTTCTTATTCTATGAAAAGAAATTAAAGCAGTTACCGTTGGGAAGTGTGTATGAGAATGATCCAGTGACAGAGTATCCTTGGGGACCTTTTTGAGTTCCAGACTCATGCCTCTGACTTCCGTCAGCAGATGCATAACTAAAAAGAGGATAAAAAAGTAAAAATAATTCCAACAGAAGAAGTTCTTATTAATAAAAACCTTTCATTTCAAGCTCAATAGTGGCAACAAATGACTTCAGTTTTTTTTAATGTTCAGCCAGTGCTATAATTATAAGAATCCCTATTTTTTAATTCATTCAAGGTATGAATTCAAATGCATTTGCTAGTATAAAATTTGTGGTAACTCACCTAAATCGATAAGCTCGATTGTCCGGTGAGATTTGAAAATCTTGAGACACAATAGGTATAATTTGTTTTTGAAATCCACGGTATCCAACATGAGCCGGATATTGAGAAAGAACAGCCATTAAGAAGCTCATCAGGACTAAAAAATTTCCCTTAAAACAAAAGTTGCAAAATTAACACCAGTATTTTCTGAAATACAGGGAGAATAAACCCAGAATACTTTTAAGACTTACCAAAAACATTCTGATGTAGCCAAACTAAAGACTGTAGATCACAAAACAAAATTAACTCTAATGATTGAGAGAGCGAAATGATGTAAAATTTTTAGGTGCCATTATATTTATAGAACTTGAAAATATGGTACATCAGGGCCTTTTTGTTTGTTCTCTCGTTCCCTTAGATGCTTAGTTACGTTCTTACTGAACTTGTGTATAATACCGATTTAATACTTGGTTGAAAAATCTTCGTTGATCTGTTTTGTAAATTGCTCTGCTCTTGTTGTATTTTTTTTCCGTCTATGCTTAGGTCTTACAAATCTCGGGTGTAGAGATCTCTCTCATTGCCTTTGTTTTCAGACCAACGAAGGTCAGGTTCACAATTATACTACAGGGTTAACTTAAGGTGAAAAAATTTCGTCTTCCCTCATTCCTTCACAAAATTTAAACGTGCAATAAAACTGCAGGAATGAAGGATCTTTATTTATCAATGATTCTAGATCATTTCTTTTCTCCTTTGATTTTATTTTATTTTTCAAAACTATCTGGCTTCGTCTCTTTAAATTTTTCCTTTAATTTTTTCCCGAACGTGTGTCTCGTAGCTTTAAATCTAAGGAAAATTTTTCAAATGATGAATATTAAACAAATCATCGATCCATTATTACCTTTTTTGACTTTTTTTGCACTATCTAGTGAAAACGAATTTCCATTAAATGACATCTTTGAGAAATAAATTATTCTAGAGCACGTAGCTTTTTAATTATTTAATTTAACAGGTTGGAACTACTGGAAAATTTGTTATTATTGTACACGAAGTTTCGATTAAGCAGATAATTTCAAAATTTTCTTTTAGTCTCGAGTGTTTTATTTACTTAACAGGAAGTATAGGACTAGATAAATTAATTACATCAATAATTATAAATATTAAAACAAGTTTTTTAAGAGAAAAATTCTTTTCAGATTAGAACGTGAGAAAAAAATTATTTGGTTTTTAATTCTTTAGTTTGTGGTTGCGTTTATAGAAGTCTGAAGGGAACCACATTACCAAATATAAATAAAATATTTCATGATATTCAGTGCCTGGGCGACCCACCTCCTCTCTACCCCCTTGGGAATAACATTAAAATGTGTGATTCAAGAAACATACAACTATAATTTGGTTAGGTAGTCACATTTGTGAACTCTTTTCATTCCATCCTACTCTATATTTAAAACTTTGAAAATTACAACACAAAACAAAATGTAAATGTTGTGCACAATTTTTCGTCGAAAGTATTGATTAACATAAAAAATTTCACTTATTGCAAAAAAAAAATTAATTTTAGATCAACGCTGTCCAACTTATCATAGCCCGTGGGCCATATTTTATTCACCAGACATTTCGGCGGCCAGAAGGTTGATACATGAAAAGTCAGTTTATGTTAATTAAAAAATATTTTATTTATACTAAAAACAAAACTTTAAAATACTCGAAAGATATTAATGAGCACATTGTGGCCGTAATTGTAAAATGATTTTAATATTGATAATAATAATTTAGTAACATAAATTTATTCATAGTAAAATGAACTCGTGGGCCGTAAAAATAATTTGGCGGGCCGCCAGATGAACAGCCCTGTTTTATTGTATGGTACATTATTGGGGGATAGCATGGTTTAACACGTTGACGACCGCACCGAAAATGGTGTCTTACTCATGGAGGCCAGCAGTTTTTTCGTTGTACTTACTTACTTTACATTAAAACAAAACGAGTCCAAGCCCAGTTGGTTCTCAATAAAGTTCTCTGGCTCATGGGAAGGCATTCTGAAATCAACACTGGTAACTAGCTCCTCATTTACAAAACCATCCTGAAACCCATTGTTATAGGTCGGAGGCTTGAGTCCGACAATACGCTGCCACCATTTTATGTTATAGGGTAACATAAAGAGGAAAATTAAATGAAACAAATAAATGAAATGAATGTGAAAAACTTATCATGGTTCCATCACTAAAGCAACTAGACACCACTTGAACACAGCACACTGGCCAGGACAGAGTAGAATGCTGTCTGACAATGTGAGATCTAAAACCCACGGTTTTTATAAGAGAAACCTCCCCTTCCTTTTTGGGCTTGGTTTCCCATAGTTTTAATATTTAAATTATTTATTTTAAAATTGGGTTTTAGATGTTGACACTTATTAACCAGACCATCCGGGTTATTGGTGAGGATAGTTAAGGGTGTAAATGTTAAGGAGGCGTGTGAAATTCCTTATTTGGATTTAAAACACATGTGGACTCTTAACACCCAAGCGTGGGAAGGTTTGCTAAATTTTAGGGATGGTGGTGATTTGGATATAAGAGGGCCATGTGGAGTTCAAGTGGATTCGTGACATGTTTATGTGGGGTATCCGCTGGGATAAACTGTATCATTTGTAAGTAATAAATTGTGATATCGTCTTTGGTTCTGGTATATCTCAGAAAGACGGTAACACCATCGGGACCTACGGGATCCAGTTATGGGGCTCCTCTGCCAATTCCAACCTGGAAATCCTGGAGCGTTTCCAGTCCAAAACCTTGCGAATCACGGTAAATGCTCTATGGCTCGTTTCTAACTCCGTCATCCGCGGTGACCTGGGACTTTCCTCTGTAAAGAAGGAAATCGAAAGGTTCACTCGCAAATACTCCTCAAGATTGGCGAACCACCCAAATCCTTCTGCGTCCTCACTCCTCTCTGAGACCCGCGACCAAAGACGCCTGAAAAGACATAAACCTCTCGACTTCCAAACACGCTTCTCTTAGCTCAACCTTCTTATTCCTCTCCTGCCTTTCTTTCCTTATTCCATCTCTTCTGAGATAACTCCAGCCCTCCTTTGGCTCCCTTCAAATCACTCCTGGGGTAAGACACTGGTCTGCTCTCCAGACATAACCCCCACATCTCGCCTGAACTACGACTTGGTGTCTCATTCTTGGAGACAGGTGGTAGTTAGCAAGGGGAAAAAAAAACTTACTT
Source organism: Columbicola columbae (assembly GCA_016920875.1). NCBI lineage: Eukaryota > Metazoa > Arthropoda > Insecta > Psocodea > Philopteridae > Columbicola > Columbicola columbae. The sequence goes on from JADMLL010000007.1 coordinate 17,425,817, forward strand.
AGTGTCTTGTCGCTTTTTTCCAGAACATAGGGTCTCTACGATGCTTCACCAATGTATCCTATTTTGAGCAAGGGCTTTCAGCTCTCCCCACGATTTCCCGCTCGCTTACTCTTCTACAGACCTTCTCCACGATGCCTTAGGTCTGCCCCTCTTCCTTTTTCCTTAAGGGTTCCAATTGAGCGATCGTTTTTCTAACGCCGTTTGTTCCTTCGTCAGCGTGTGACCGATCCATTTACACTTTGGCTTCCGAATGTGAATATCTATTCTTTCTTCTTTTGTTGTCTTCCAGAAGTTTTCGTTAAATATTTTTTTGGCTAAAATTTTTTCAAAATTCGTCTAAGCCACCGATTTAAGAAGGTCTATAGGCTTTTCGTGATGTCTGGGGTTACTTTCCACGTCTCGCAGCCATAGAGGAGTACTGACTTAACGTTTGTTCTAAAAATTCGGAACTCTTGTTCTGGAGATTCACCGTGATTTCCAGACGGGTGACAGTTGTACGAACGTCTCATTCGCCTTGCGAATTCTCGCTTTGATGTGCCCCGCTGCCCCAACGTCGCTGGCTATCACGCTACACATGTATTTGAACCCCGTTACCTCTTCTATATCCTCGTCGTTCACTGTCAGTCTTCTTTTGTCTTTTGTATTGATTCTTAAAGTCTTGGTTTTCACAGCATTGATCTTTAGGCCAACTTCCTTAGCTTCTGTGTCTCTATCTCGTAGCTTTTCTTCGAGGTCGGTCTATCTGTGAGACAGTAGACAGACGTCATCTGCAAAATAGAGGTCTTCAAGATAATCTGTGAGACTCCATTGTATTTCGTTGTAAATCGCCTATATTTTCATTCATTTTTATTGTTTGTGCTAATTATTATAGTTAGACATTATTTAACCCCTACACGATTTTTTTGTAGCTCGATCACCGGTGGAAAAGGCAGTCCCAGGATATTAACTTAGCCTCACGCTCATCTGTGAGTCAATGTTCCTTTTGTTTCCTTTTGCATTTTCAAAAATTGTTATGGCCATGATGAATCGTGGCCTTACTCCACAACTTAATTGTTTGCCTTACACTCCTTACAACTTAATTGTTTAGATGAGGTGTCGCCTGAACAGTTGGGAGGGAAACTTTCTCCTTCGCCCCTCAAAAGTCTCCCAAAAGCACCTTAGATGATTATGAAAAGCTGTAAAAAGTTGTACCATAAATACCAAATTAAGTATATGTCTAAGCTACAAGCGAGTAAGCTATCCTCACTTTTACCTTAAAAATACCATGAACTTATCGAATTTCTTTGAATTATAAAAAAAAATTGTTTTCAAATCTATTCTTTGTCAAACTAACTGATGCCGCTTTATAATATATCTCCTCGAGGGACAGAAGAACACAATACTCTAAGTAAATCGTAATAATATTAAAATTATGTTCAAATGTATATGTATGTGTAAAAACGGTCCCAAAGAAAAAAACGTCACTTGACTCACTAGTGAGTCGAGCAGTCGTCAGCGTGTTATTTTTAAAAAACCATCGAATTAGCTTTTTGGAAGCAAAGATTATGCTTATGATTTTAGACCTCTTAGTTCATGTTAATTTGTGTAGGAAAACATGGAAACTTTAATGGTATACATGTAGTGTTGCCAAATTAGTCACTTTCACGGTTTCATTGCCTCGAGAAATAACAAATCATAGCAAAGCGTAGGAAGATTACCTTAACCTTTTTCAAAAATTACATTTTAGAACCGTGAGCATTGGGATGAGTTAGTTGAACTTGAATCTAAAATCATGTTGTTGGACTGGATTCCAGGAAATCCATTTCAATGAAAGGGAGTTTACAATTTTAAGCTAAGAAATGTAGTTTTTTTATTAGTTTTTATTATTCATCCAGAAAGTTAAGCTTCCGCTGCAGTCATGTCAAGTTTAAAGAGCTAACCAACGTTTCATCCACTTTGATAGCTGTGGACAGTTAAGATTAACATTAGTTAGTTATATGATTAAGTAGATCTATCGTGGTCATATTTATGGAAAATACCATAGTGTTTAAACTTTCGCGGTTGTTTTTCATAATTTATATATATGCCTATAAAATCTTTGGGTTAACTACGATCAAAGGGGGAAAAGAGGTTGCTGATGTTTATAAAGGTAGCAATTTAAATGAAAGGAGTAAAGAGAATACTAAAGAGGGTGCAGATGAACCCATCACGAATGCTGATGAGAGATCAAATTGTGAGCTTAAAGAAACTTCTAATATATACCTTTAAAATTTTTGGTTTTATCACAAACCGCGTCACTGTCCCAGCGAAAAAGAAATTTTCTTTTTCTCGGTTTAGAAGGGTAGTGCTCTGCTCGTTTTCTAGTGTTTTGAGTGCCGTGCGTTTTTGCTGGGACAGTGACGCGGTTTGTGATAAAACCAAAAATTTTAAAGGTATATATTACTTTAAATTTGATCTCTCATAATGGGTTCATCTGCACCACTCTTTACTTTCATTTAAATTGCTACCTTTATAAACATCAGCAACCTCTCTTCCCCCTTTGGTCGCAGTTTCGATCGAAGCTGTTAGAAGTTACAGGTATATATAACTCATATTTATAGAAGTCTGAAAGCAACCACATTACCAAAGTATTGGGTTATTATTTTTTAATATAAGGTTTAATAAATAGTTTCTTAATTTCAAAATTTAATGTTACTAATTTAGATCTGTGTTTATAATATTTTTCCGAAAAAAAGCAGAAATATTAATACATATTGTTAGCGACAAATGTGCGTAGACGGGTGTAAGTTGAAGCTCCGGGTCAATGGTTGACGTCACATAGTAGAGAAGGGTGGTTGGGTTGATTATGACAGGTAGTCGTGTGACTAGTCCTGAGACTAGTTTGAAAAAATATTTTGTGCTTTGTCTCAGTAGTCCGTTATTGGAACCACCCCTTCGTAATAGATATGCCTTTATTGGACATGGAAGGATTCCAGAAAAACAGGCAACAGGACCGACAAATATAAAAAAACTGATAAAGGAGATCACGTACAATAGGTGGAGAGAGAAACTACTATAAACAGACGTCATACAAAAACTAATTATCGCAGCCATAGCCCCACGTATCAAAGACACAAAGAACAGAACGGATATAATAAAGACGTGATGGTCTGACATTTCACATGACACAGATACTCACCGGACTTGACTGCTTCAATGCCCAGGATACATCGATGAGTTTCTCGCCCCGTCAAGATAGTGAAAATTGTCGTTAGCGGATTTGTCAACTCGTGACCTCTGCCGAACTTGTGTGAAATCCTCGGTCTGGAAAAGGCTACTGCTAACAGCCACCCGAATAATGGATGGAGAGGACAAGATAGTAGTGGGGTGGTCGGATGACTCGATCATAGATTTAGGTTTTGCCTTCCTCAGTGCCGTCGGTCTCGTCTCCGGACGGACACTCTTGACAGAGGTGAAGATACTCTCGAATCATCTCAACATCCGAATGAAAGCCTCCATTGACTTGCAGCGAAAGAGGGAGATCTTAGTATTGAACAATCCTCGAGATGGAAGATCCGCGAACTGAACGAATACCTCTTCGTGGCTGCAGGCCTAGCTGTAACCTAGGCAGGAGTCAGCAGCGGAGAGAACGTTTACGATGAGGACATGCATCATCCAACATCCGGGACTTCCTAATGGCGGAATGAGACGCATCGATGTCCAGGGGGGGCATCCCGGTCCAAAGCGGTCCGCCTGCTGGTGGTCTGATGCCCTGTTCGACCTCCAAAGACCTCCGATACACCTGCGCCGGTAGATGGCGTGGCCACGACATCCCATGATCAGAGCTACTGCTGGGGGGAGTTTCTCAACCTCCTGGGAGACGGCTAGTCTCGTTCTTCTCAGGAAGCCAGGAAAACCGGACGACGAACCCGGTAGATATTGTCCCATCTGTTTACTTAACGAATTGGGAAAAGCCTTCGAGCGACTGCTGGCGGAGAGAATGACCTCGCACATGACGTCCGTGGGTCCTCCCCTTTCGGACTCCCAATACGGATTCCAGAAGGGGAGGTCTACGACCGATGCGTTCATCCGATTCAAAAATACCGTACATCGTGTTCGCGGTCGAGATGAGGCAGAAGTCGTCGTCTCACTCGACATCACCGACGCGTTCAACTTCCTCCCTTAGGAAGCCATCACGTGTGGCATGAATAGAAAATCGTTCCCCCCTACCTCCGTGCCGTCATTTCCAGTTATCTTACCGGGAGATCCCTCCTTTACGTCAACCGTGACCAGGTTCTAGTACCGGACGAGCCGTCCTGCGGTGTTCCTCAGGGTTCCGCCCTAGGTCCGCACCTCTGGGCAGTCGCCTATCTGGCAATCGCCCCGCAGAAAAGGGAGATCATCGCCTTCCACGCCCAACAGCCGCAGGATTTGAAGATGCGCGTGGAAGACACAGAGATCATGGTCGGAAAACAATTCAAATATCTGGGACTTCTCATCGACCGCAAGATGAAGTTCGAACACTTCCAACGGATGAAAAAGCAAGAGCCAAAAGGATGGCCTTGGGACTCTTTACGATGCTTCCCAATCTTGGAGGTCCTAACAACAGCGTCAGGAAGCTCTACTCTTGGGTAGTGCAATCCGTCCTGACCTACGGAGCTCCAGTCTGCACTGACAACATACGCGGCAACAAGAAAATCCAAGCCCAGCTGGAGAGAGTCCAAAAACGAATCGGTAGCAGGCTCATCAGAGGATACAGGACGATTCCCGCAAGCTGCGTGGAGCTTCTTGCGGGCAACATTTCTACGGACATCCTCGCCACGTGCCAAAGATCGGTCTACGGAGAGGATCGACTTATCCAGGACCCCACCGGTGTCTACAAGAGGGCAGTGCGGAAGAGAGCGAGGGAACGGGCTCTGACAATGTGGAAGTCCCGACTCGAGGCGTCACTGCGGAAAACTCGAGTTTCGGGTAGAAGAATCTGTAGGCCGTCTTTCCAGTCTTTGAGGACTGGATTAACAGGAAGCACAGGACCTTGACCCGGATCACAGCAGCTTTGGGCATTTCCTATTCAGGATAGGAAACTTCGTATGTCATCATTGCCAGGCGCCGGATGACACCCCGCAGCACAGTTTGGAAGATTCTCCAAAGTGGGAGCAACAGCGACGACATTTCCGCGATGAGATCGGTCCGGACTTGAGTCTGCCCAGTGTCATTCGACAGATACTGTCAAGTCCAAAGAGATGGCAGGCGGTAAAAGGACTTATGCGAGTGATGCTGCAGAAGGAAGAAGCAGAGCGGTTACGGGAAAGAGAGAGGCGGGCTCGACGACACCGAGCCTGACTCTCCAAGACCATACCCCCCTCCCCCCCCAGATGTAAGTGTCGTTTCAGTGTAGAATGAGAAGTGCTAAATGTGTGATTGCAGTTTTCAGTGTCAGTGAAGTGTTAACCAGTGAAGTGCTGTGTTTATAGTGTATAGTGGTATTTATCACAATTGTGATAAGCGCTAATTAGTGAAGTGTGCCCGTATTAATTCTGTGCGTCTCGAATTTCCCGGGAAATCCTGATAAATCCTGTACGCCTCAAGTTATCGCCTCAAGTTAAACTATGAAAAGGAGAGGCGACAGCATGCACCCTTGGCGGAGCCCAACGAACACGTCAAAGAGCTCCGACGTGACGCCGTTTATTCTAACCCAGCTCCTGCATCTCCCGTACAATGACCCAATGGCCCTCAACAGGGAACCACAGACGCCATATGTCTGGAGGACCTCCCAGAGTCTCCTGCGAGGGACCCGGTCGTAGGTCTTTTCCAAGTCGATGAAACACGAAAAGACTGGTCGGGCGTACTCACAAGACCCCTCGAGGATGAGCTTCAGGGTCAGGAGCTGGTCGGTCGTGCTCCTTCCACGACAGAATCCACATTGGCCCTCCCCCCGCCTGTCCTCGACCACGGACCTGCAACGGGCCTCCAGCACCTTCGCAAAGACTTTCCCGGTGAGACTTAGCAGGGTGATGCCCCTATAATTGGAACAATCACTCCTGCTCCCTTTCTTAAAGATTGGGACAATCACCCCCGTCTGCCAATCCTCCGGCGCTGTTCCTCCCTGCCAGGCCATCTTTTTTGTTGGAAACTTCTCGTGGGTAGGTAAAGACGCTCAAACTCCCCCACGAGCCCATACCCATGGGGAGTGTGAGACTCGTCCCGGGGTGTGCAATAGGACTCCTTCCCACTAAAAAACCTGCCGGAGTACGAAATCGCGTGTTACCCTTTTGCAGGCCAGGGAACGGAATCTTCGCTTCACTAGCCCCGCAGCGCTATTACCCTCTGCAGCGTCGGGAAACTGTGAGGGTGTCCCTATTAATTTAGCCTTAAAGAATTAATAAATAAATAAATTTATAACCGACATATAAAGGGGACTACGCGCCTATTCGGTAATGAATCATCCCACTGGCAGTGATAGTTGGTGTAACACACTTATAACTTAACACTTACATACATTAAAATAAAATATGCAAACACAAAAAACAAAAGCCAATAGGAGCTTTTTAGTAGTCAAAAACATAAAAAGCCAATAGGGGCTACACAAAAATTAAAAAGAACATGAAGTTAAAAACAATGAGGCAATAGGGACCAAGTCGACCGCTGCGGGGCAGTGGTGACATCGGGGAGAGGATTTTCTCTTGATCCTGAAGAGAAATTCTCCAAAACACCCGTGTCCAGTCAGGACCTGCGTCATTCTGAAGATGGGAGTAATATGCGTGGCCTCCATTCATTGGCTCTATCGCCCGGCCACGGCTCTCACCAATCTCGTTTTCCTGGTGCTGCTGATCTCCAGCTCTCCTCCCACCTTCGTATGGTTTGCTGCTGTGCTTCTCCCAACACCTCTCTTGTCCTCGTTGTGTCTCTCTTCTTTGCGAAATATCTGGCGCGCAGCTCTAGAGCCATGAGGTCCACCGGGGATGTTTTGGAGATCAGTAACGCATCAATGACGGCCATGGTCTTATACCCTCGGGCCACCCTCTTCACTACCGTTGTCTGGAGGGAGCGCAACTCTTCCTTCGTTTTTTTGTTCGCGCTCACCTCCTCGGCCCATACAGGGGCGCCGTATAGGATGATAGACGAGACGACGCCCAGGAACAACTTACGAGGGGCATGTGACGGACTCGCGTGTGCGAGTCCTCGGGAACACTAACGCCTTTAACATCTCGGGCCGAATTTCATCCACACTAGCAGCTGTGCCGCTCTTGAGCGATTTAATCGCCCGAGCGACTTCGGCCACAGTGGAACTATTCTCCGCCCCAAGTGTGGCGCCGGTTCTGCCACCCTCGGTGCCCTGAGTTGGATTGAACAACTCCGAGAAGTACTCTCTTCAACGAGCAAGGATGGCCCTCTCCTCGAAGAAGAGAGTGCCGTCTTTGGATTTTACCCCTCCAACGGCACCCGGATCCTCCCTCTAAGACGGCGTATGGTCAGCCAAAACCTTTTCCTGGCAGATCCGTAGTCGGATTCAAGCTGCTCGCTGAACTCCCTCCAAGCCCGCTCCTTGGCTGCTTTCACAGCCAACTTGGAAGTCATTCGCGCCTCAACGTACCGGCCTCGAGCGAGTTCGTCCTTCCGGTGTAACCACACATTGAAGGCTTCCTTATTCTCTTCAATGGCTCGCCGGACATCCGGGTCTCCCCACCACGGAGTCCGCCTGCAGCCACCGGCCGTCCCGCCAAGCCGTTTCACTCCACAAGCTGCCTCCGCGGATTCGGTGGCGGCTGTTTTAAACACACACCATTCCTCCTCCACTTCAGCCAAGAGCGGTGGAAGTTGCTCGAATCTATCCTTTATGTGGTGCGCAAACGATTCCCTAACCTCTTCGTTCTGGAGCTTCTCCCACATCACACGAGTCGATACTTCGACCACGCGCTTCTGTGGCTTCGGCCCCGTCTCGTCTAGGTTGAGCTCGCATACCACCAGATGGTGATCGGTAGACAGCTCAGCCTCTCTCATAACCCTCACGTCGCACACAATCCGCCTCGCACACATTGGCACCGTGACAAGGTCTATAATAGACTTCTGCCCAAGTGTGTCACAGCTCCAAGTGTACTTGTGGACGTCCCTGTCCCGGAAGAAGGTGCTCATGATTGCCAGGCCATGGGCACAGCCGAAATCCAAAAACCTCTCCCCGTTCGGGTTACAGTCGGGGTCGCCGCTCCTCCCCACCATGTCCCTCCACGTCTCAGAGTCGTTCCCCACATGGGCGTTGAAGTTCCCCATCAGGATGACATTGTCCGCTTTAGCCGCTATTTTCACAGCGGCTTCCACGTCCAACGGGAAGTCGGTATACTCTGACTGGTCGTTAGGTGCGTACACCTGCAGAACATCCAGAGTCGATGTCTTCAACTGAAACGTTAGTACCGCCACCCTTCCCCCCAGCGGGGTCCATTCAATCACCCGGTCCGACAGCCGGGGGCTCGTGAGTATCCCCACCCGCCTGCGGCACCATTGCAGGGTCGACTCCGGAGCAGAAAAGCTTCCATCCTTCGGGTAGATTCACGGTCTCGGAGCCCCTTTTCTTGGTGGAGGAGACACCCAAAATATCCAAAGGATACCTCTTGGGCTCTTCCACCAGTTCCAGGCGCTTCTCCACCGTCAGCGAGAAAACATTCCATGTTCCGATCCTAAGTCGTCGTCGTCGTCGTCCAGTTGTCCGTCCTATATTGCCCCCTCGGGCATTGCGCCTTACCCCCGCTATCCCCAAAACGGATGGCGAGTCCATTGTTGACTTTTTCCCTATTGTGGGGGTTTAAGGAGGAGATGGAGGTCCACCCAGGCAGTGTCCCCCTGTACCTGGGTAAGGCTACTTACTCGGGGAGGGCGCCAGGTATGCTCCGTTCACGACACAACTCCCATGTGCCACGCACCCCATCAATACGGGTCGCCTAACACCTTAGGGTTGGAAGGCTGATTGCAGTGTGAAACCACTGGGCGATGGGGTCACCACATCCCTACGCCAATGAATAGATAATTTATCTAAATTAAAAAAAGTAATTATGTATTAAAAAACAATGAACCTTGTAAAAAAAATTTTCATAAAAAAGTACTGAATCCATAGTCTAACCCCAATCTATTGCCAATTTTATGTTCAGTTTCTCAAATTTTTACCTCGTGCGAAAAAAAACTGTTTTTATAGTTAAAAAATTCAAAATTTGCCTTGTCGTTGACTGACTTTTCCTTACGAGTCAAACAATTCATCTCACAATGATAGAAACCTTGACATTTTTCAGGAAATTCCAGTCTAATCTTTTCTTTTTTTTCATTAGTATTGCCCGTCACTATTGTTGCTTTTCGTGGTAAATGGCTTTTCATTTTTGTTATAAAATATTAAATTTTGGAGGTTGATGAAGACTTCAAATTCTTTTAAAGAGAAAATAAGGTACTCTTATTTTTGTGAACCTGTGTAAATTTTTTTTTGTAATGAAATATGATTCAAATAAGCACAGGAATGGTGTAGAAGAATTTATGTAATTTTATTTCCCTTAACTTTTTTCATTTAATTTTTTGACTGAATATTTTTAGAACTTACGTATGTTTTTAGAGTTATACTTACTAACGCCGTTTGTTCCTTCCTCAGCGTGTGACCGATCCATTTCCACTTTCGCTTCCAAATGTGAATGTCTTTTTTCGTTTGTTGTCTTGCAAAGGTCTTCGTTGGATTTTAGTTTTACAATTAAAAGATAATTTGGTAAAAAGTATGAAACTGAGGACAACAAAATTTTAAAAAATTTTCAATATGCAGTATTGTACATAATTGTAAAATATATATTGAAAAATAATAATTATCCTCAGACAACTCAATTTACTCTTCAGCTCTGTAAATTCTACAAAAGCTCAATAACTTCAACAAAAGCAGTTTCGAATCGAGTTTAAATAAAACTGTACTTATTTAAGAGTGATAAAGGGTTTTAATGTCAAGTCTTTCGGTTCAGGTATATGTACTACATGTACACTGATGATTTTTTGGTTTCCTCTACATCATTGCAAAACATCAATGGGAATTTTTACCTGGTCTTAGGAAAAGCAAACAATTTCAAGAATCTCTAAAAAATTCTGAGATCTATGACCTGACACGAGCATGATACATGGCAAATAAATATTACAACGTTAAATTTCAAAATATATTATTGCATTGATCAAATGTGTGTATTGATAGGTCTTGGGGGAGTGGCTGCGTTGAAATATTATTCTAAACTGAATGCAAGCCAAATTTACTTCAAGGTTACTTGGATATGGTAATTAAGCTAGGCGCTTCTTTATGACTTTTTTGATTTTCATGGCAATTCAGAAAAAACTACCTTTTGTGAGACTACTCCTCCTTTTTATAGAATTAAAATTTTTTATTTCATTGCTTAGAGTATAGAGCGGTCATAAATTATAAAGCTGGTTACTCCTACAATAACATATTAGGAATTAATGGTTAATATATCTTTTTTTTAGCTATTTTTTTGATCAGGCCATCTCCGGACCACGGTAGTTTCAGCCATTTCTCTGGTGTTCTGCTAATACTCTCTCATTTTCTGGACGTCTTCTGGCGTTAAAGATCACTTTTTGTGCCTCATGGGATTGGTAGTCTTTCCATCATGCTGTCGAGTCTAGGTTGAAAAAATCTTGTCTTGGGAGGTCGCTGACCATTCTGTTGTTTTTTTAGCCTCCTAAATTCAGTGACCATTGTGAGCATTGGAGGAAGGTTTTTGGGTAGGATAATGTTAGAAAAGTTGAAGGAATTTTAAAGGTAAGGTAGAACTTATAATTTCTTAGTTAGGTGGCGTTTGAACCCAAAATCTACCTTTCGGTCCCCTTATTTATTATTAATATTTAAAAAAATTTGTTGCCTGTTCTGATTCATTCGGAATAAAAGTATAGATTGTCCTAATTTTATATACGAAAAAAGAAAAACCTGACAGATAACGTTTTGGTATTCGATGATGCTAAAATACATGTGAATGTGCCAGATTTACAAAAAAACTAGCCTATAGAATAAATTCGTGGTGCGATGACAGAAACTGATGTACGAGTTAACCATTTTAGGAAAAGCAATTATTCTTGAAATTAACGGAAGAACGAAAATTTTTATACACTTACATTGACATGGTCAAATGAGGTCCAACGACCGAAAAAATTTAGTGAGATTATGTAAATTCATCCTACAGGTTAAAAACTAATTAACAACAAGAATGGTCAATGAAACTGATAAAGTACAATATATCAATGGAAAGAGATTCTGGCCAAGCAAAGGATTGGGTCGTGCCATAAATAGAACTAACGGGCACACCACACATCCTCCAGAAGGAATTGTGAAAACCTCATACACTCGACATCTTCCTGAAAACGCTAATAATTTTTCTCCTCCCGTTTATTTCCACAGGATGGCCACATTTATTTACTTGGTAGAAGTTTACAAAATTTTCAGTTCACAAATGATAATAATACAATATTAATATCCAGCAGAAACACCAAATTGAAAATACCAAATACCAACCACTCGCAATAGAAATAAAAACTCTGTGAAGACAATACGCTGTGAAAATTTTACTTTTGATAATGAGGAATCACCCCAACGGCGTTCTGAGATCATCTCAAAATACTGTACATACTCCAATATATTCATATACAAATATAGCAGGCAGTCATTCTAGAAACATGACCCATAGGAAGCAAATTTATAGAATGAACAAAATGTTATGACTTAGACTGAGTCATATTAAAGCCTTAGGAAGGCGAAAAAAAAATAAGATGAATAAATAAAATATACCAAAAAAGAGCATCAATCAATATCTGCATCAATAGTGGAGGCCTCCACTATTGATGAGAGATTCTCGTCGGGGGTTAGACTGTTCAAAACATCGCCATGATGGGAAAGGCCCACATTCTATGAAAGGGTCTTAAGTAAAATTAAAAATACTATGAGATCTACTCGTAAGGAATCGAAATAATTTCTGGAGTAGGTTTGTATACTTACAGAGGCGTGCAAAAGTTTCCGGCCAGTAACATTTCGTTGTTTAATTTATTAAAAAAAGAGTCCAATAATTTTTTATCATTGTGATATGATACTATGGGGTATAAGAAACAAAGTTACACAAAAAAATATGAATTGTATATATTCATAAATAGTTTTATTACGAATATTGCTAAATGACGTGTGCAAAAGTTTCCGGCCAATTTGTGCATTAGGAAAATTCTTCATCCACGCTTTCCATATTAGTCGTAACTTTAATTTTTAGATTAATACATCTTAGCCATACCTTTGGCAGACATAACCGCAGCAAAACGATGTGGTATGAACTCGATCAATCCTTTAATATAGGTGTCCGGAATGTTATGCTATTTCTCCTTTAATTTTCCCAAAAATGGCCCTCTTTTTGGAAAATTATGTTTCCGGACATGTTGGATCATCAAGTCTAGCATCTCCCCTAAATGTTCAGTTGAACTTCAGTCTGGTAAATGAGATGCCCAGTGCAAAACTGCAATATTTGAACCCCAAAAGCCACTGCTTAAGCAGTTAAGATGCATGTTTGGGGTCTTTATTATGCTGAAAGATCCAATTTTTTAGCATTTTTTTCTGCAGCATAAGAAAATATAGCGTCCTGTGAAGTATTCTTTTAAATGGCAGTATTCAAGTTCCCGTTGATTTTCACCGATGGACCGACCCTTTGTGGAGAAAAAATTTCCCAAATAATGACACCTCCTCCAATATGTTTTACAGTTGAAATTTGGTATTAAACATCTGCTCTGGTACAAACAGGATATCTTACGAATCTCCTACCATCGCTTCCAAAAATATTAAATCTTATTTCATTCGAAAAAGCAACTTTTTCCAATCTTTGGTCGGTCAGTTTCGATGTTGTTTGGCGAATTGTAATCGGGCATTCTTGTTCTTTTTACTCATTAATGGGTTTCTGGTTCCTACACTATCAAAAAGTCCCACATCGTGCTGCCTTCATTTAACAGTACTGCGACTAACGTTAGCTGTGTTTTTCTCCTTTATTTCGCGACAAATTTCGACAGCAGTCTTCCTGATACCCGCAGTTGTCTTACGTTGCACATAGTGTTCCACATAGTGGAAGATCCTTCAGAACACATCCACAACTATGTTTTGCAAAAATATCGTTGACAGTTGGTTTTTATATCGATAACAATAGAGCAATTTCACGAAAAGAAACATCACAAGAAGAGGTTTCTCACGAGTTTGTTTTTGGATCCGACGAGCCATATATGTGCTTGAAAGACAAGCTGAGAGTGTGGTTTAGAATCAAAGAAACGATTTAAGACTCTCAAACCTTTAAATTCTGTTTTAACGGCTTCATAAATCAACATGTGGCCGGGAACTTTTGCACACGTCATTTAGCAATATTCGTAATAAAACTATTTATGAATATATACAATTCATATTTTTTTGTGTAACTTTGTTTCTTATACCCCATAGTATCATATCACAATGATAAAAAATTATTGGACTCTTTTTTTTTAAATAAATTAAACAACGAAATGTTACTGGCCGGAAACTTTTGCACGCCACTGTATAAATAAGTAATAAAAATAAAATATATAAAACATATTTAAAAATACGTAAAATATTATAACTAATAAATATAAAAATGTATTTATCCCTTTTTCTGTCCATTAAAAAAGATATTAGGACATTAACACTGAGAACGGCGAAAAATTACATCAGTTAAAGACGGTTGTGGTCTTTTTAGCCCGAGGTGCGGATATATGATTTTTCGTTTTCAAAAAAAGTTTGTGTTTTTTAACAAACAAATTGGCGCGTAACTATAATCAATATATTTATTAGTATTTAAAAAACTGACTCATTATATCGGGTCGAAAAGGCCCGAGCCGTTTTTAAAGGTTGCACCTGTTATATCTTTGAAACTAATGAGCCTAAAATTCTGTGCAATTCTGTGAAGTTTTCAAGAAAAGTCAAAAAATTTCAAGTATCAAACATTATTACAAAAAAGTTATGATCAAAAATTTGTCGCCCTCGGGTCGATTACACGTATTTGTCTTCGGAGTGTTAAGGGTGACAACTCGCTTACAATAATTTTTCTCTTTTTCAGAATACAAATTTAGACTCTTAATTTATGTAGTTTGAGGAAGCGATTTCGCCGTTCTCTTATTATCAGATTTATTCTTCCTTATCCTCTTCTCGCCATTACACGTGGATGAAGCTACTAATTTTGACGGCTTTTGTTGCTTACAAATAGATGTTAGACATTTGTTTATACACGGTTTAATGGACATTTGTTATAACCCTGTACCACTCAGCTATTTCTCATTCTTATTAAGGGAGTCAGAGAGGGAGCTGGCTCTAACCGATAAAATGACATACAGATCAGTTTCTAACTAGGTTTTTAAAACACGTTAACGATAGGGACGCGATTTGTAATTAATTTCCTGCTGTTCGTGCTGAAAATATGGCATCAAAAACAGTGCTAGATGCAGTGAAGAAATAAAACAATTTTATTATCACCCACATAAGTTTAATAATGTCTGAACTTTAATCTGAAGACGATGAAAAATGGTAACCTACAGATCATTTGTCTCTGGTAAGGATGGCTCTGGCTTAAAAAAATTGTTCAACGTTGTTTGTCTTGCCTTCTTGTCTATTCCTTCAGTGATTTCTAACAGCTAATGACTGAGTTACTTTCTCGAGAAACTTTAGCGCTACGTTCGACATCAAGATCGGTTTAAAGGAGGATGTTTATTCCTTGCTTGAAATACGAAAAGCTTTCGAGAAATATTTTGATTTGAGCTGTTTGGATACAACAGGCTCTGTCTCTTTATGAAGTGCCAGTTCTGCTTGTGACTGAAAGAACTCCTCATATAAAAGATGTTTCCTACCAGCTTTAAATAGATTAAGTACATCACGTTCGTTCAAACCTTCAAAGCCGAGATCATGTTCTGCATCCATAATATTTTGCCTAATTTCAAGAAAAAAATTAAATTCTGTACCCGTAATTTTGACACATTTTGCCCGTCATAGCTAAGCATTTTAGGCCGTGAATCGAAAATGTGCCGTAAATGAAGAAGGCCGTTATAGCGAAATGCCGCATAAAGAGCGGCCGTATAACGAGGTATGAGTGTAATTACTTTTGTCTAACTTCATTAACTCCTTACAAAACTGAATGCGGCAACCAGGTTTCAAAGTAATATCACAGGCAGTTTCCTAATGAAAAACCCGGCTAACTAGGTTTTCTCATTCCTTTGGTAGAGCATATGCTGACCGTATGTCCGACATGGGGAGAGTAGAGGATACACCTCCACGAAGTAATGATGCAAGATAACTGCATACAGGAAATCCTCAACAGCGGGAGAAATTGGGTCGAATTCTTCTTCTTTTGAGAGGTGGCGATGTTGCAGAAGGAGGAGGTCAACGTGTTCGAGAAAGGGAGAGCCACTATCCCCTCCGGGCTCGCACCCTGAACTAGGTTGGTGACCTAGACGAGATTTCGGAGGAGGCGATTCGATGCGTGGGCCACCAAGTCGAAGGGGACAGAACTTGGACCGTCTAAAGTCACCGGATGAGGAAAGTTTGCGGATGATTGATAACACGCTCCCGGGTCTTTCTACCTGAATCTAGCGGGTGTTCATCCGGGGGTTATGATCGGTGAAAACCCAACATACTCCCTTCTAACCTCCCAACGGAAAGACGGACACTTTCGAGATGTTCCCCCGACTGAAAAAGTAGGTCTTCTCATTGCTTTCAACCTAAATTTTGTCTAACGAAATTTTTAATATGCTTTATATTTTTAATATCCTGTGTGTGTGCCAAAAATGATGAGACACAGTAAGGTTTTCGAATCTAGATATACTACTATCGCATACTTATCGCCAGCAGTATTCTTTTTAAACTAACCATAACATTTTTACTTTACATTTTAATTTATTTTAAAGTTGAAAAAGAAGTAAAACGAACGTTTCAAGCAAATAACAAACCTATTCCAAAAGTTTAAGGAATTTTTTTTCCGATAAAATTTAAAATAAATAAGCTGGTCGTTTTGACATTTTTTTCATTATTTTATCACTAATTAAGAATGACTTATAGATAATTTTGCTTCATTCCTCTTTTATTATTCTCTATCACTTATTACAATGTTTCATCATAATGTGTTCACTTCCTTCTCCCAAATCCTCCTCCCGGCGTTTGAGTGCTTGGCTGACTAGCTATAAAATCCAGAGCTCTTTGAATAGCTAATGGAATGGGGGGTGGAGTGGGAAGATGGGCTCCAGCAGGTTGGAAACCACCTAGAAAAAAAATTATCAGAATCATGTTCATCAAGTTTAAAATTTGTTAATGCTAATCTTTTTCTTTCTTTCTTTTCATGGACCCGCTTATCCGTTAGTGTCGCGGGGTGAGGGAAGAAATCAAAGACTTCCAGCTGGAACGATCTTCCGCAATTGAGGTCAGAGAACCCGGGGTTATCAGGCGGGATTCGGCCAAGGCCTTCACCCCCCCCTGAGCCACCCCTGCCGCGGACGGCCACGGGGCCGCTTTCCTCCCGGGCACTCCGACCGGACCCGACGAACCAGACGTTCTGGGGGGGAGCCTCTGCACGTGCCCAAGCCATCGGAGTATGGATCTCTCGATCCAATGGCTGTGTTGCGACACCTATCCAGCCTCGACACACCAGCCACCGCTCGGAGATACCTCATTTCGGCCGCTTGTACCCGGGATCTGATCCTTTCGGTCATCACCCAGACCCCAAGGTACTTGAACTTCTCCACCTGCCCCAGCGCGGTTAATGCTAATTGTTTAATATATATAATACATATTTTGTACGTTTATATTATATATATACATACATATATATATATATATATATATATATATATATATATATATATATATATATATATATATATTATTAATTATTTATTTTATTTATTATTTTACAGTAAAATAATTCCCATTAATTATTCTTAACATCCACTAAATGTGGTACATGTGACAAATTACTGAATTCTTATCACATTTATTCACTGGTTAATAAAATGCCCAACTCGTAATAGCCGATTTAAGAACCTGGATCAGCTCCTTGTCTTCTGTCACTTTTCTGACAAAAGTCAAGCGGCTATGGTCGCCAGTAAAAGCCTACCAACCTCCGATTCTGAAGAGACATATACATTAGAGGAAATGACAGAAGCCAAACATCTCAGCCAACTTTACAAATCCGTCATTACGAGTTGGGCATTTTATAAACTACATGGTAAATTTGATATATATTCAGACATTTTTTTACCCATTCCGGCATTACATAATTGTTAAATTGAGATAATGCCAATTTATACAATTTTAATAATTAATTTTTTCAATTTAAAAATATTCAGCATGTAGTTGAAGTGAGCTTGTTTAAGCGACTGGCCGCTAAGAGATCTTCATTCAAGAAAATTTCAGCTCGACAAGTCTGAAAGTCATACTTGCATCGGCATTGTTTCATGTTAGAGAATATGCGCTAAAAGCTTAAAAATTTATAATATTTCATGCAAACCTATTACAATTGTAATTGGGGTTGAAAGAATTTATTATTGTGGTATATTTTTTAAAAATTTACCTTCATCGTCAGCCACATAAGAAAGTTGAATGACAGACCCATCAGGAGCCGTGTAGGAGTAACCACCTTGAGCAACGACAACGACAGGATTTTCAGGATCTTTGGTCTGTTTCAAATTTCCTGTTTCTTCAGCTTTGATTCCATTTCCGGTTTCATAGCTAGAAAGGAATGTGAATATTTTGTGAAAATTAACAAATAACAAAATATTTGTTGAGAAATATTTTACAAAAGAATATGAAAACATCAGACAAGAGTGTCTTGTGTTTCTCGGGTGATTCTACACCTTAAAATTCGCTTGCTTGGGAATTTATTCACAACAATTAAACAAGCGAATATACGCGTCCGATCGAATGCGACTTGGTTGGCAGAATACAAACGCCCATTGTTTTCTTTGATTCTTTTGTTTTTTTCATTTTATTCTTTGATTGGGCTTTCCGATTGACCGTAGAGGGAGTCTGGAGTCAACGACGCCGTAGGACTGTTGTCTCGAGTCCTTCCCCAACATTGCTTCCAGTGATTTCCTCTGTATTTATTTTTTCTTCATTCGAATAGTTTGTCCTCTTTTTTATTATTACATTTGTTTTTTTTGTAGTGCCGCAGTTGGCACGACCGTAATTATTTAAAATAATAAAATAATAAAGTATATCGAACGATTTTTATCAAACCGAAAGAAACTTCATCGGGCAACATTGAAAAGAGGCAAAGAAGGAAAAATATCTACAGTATTCTAAGTTCACATTTCAGTATTTTACAAGGGTTAGGGTTAAACTCAAATAAGAACGAGCAATTACCCAAAACGCAATATAGGCGGACATAGTCATGCGAACGACTACTCGTCCAATCAACACGACAACATTCTCTCAGTTCTCAAATTTTCCTGAATTCCAAATTTTATGCTTGTGTAAATGCAACCAAGCAGAGCCACAATGAACTTGAAAAAAGACTTAATCTGAGAAGAATGTTAGAAAAATCTGTTTTATTGAAATAATAATAGTGAATAGTTTGTTTTTAACATTTTAGGCCAGAGCTAAAACAAACCCCATGAGATCACATCATATCATTCTCATATGGTAGTCAAGATTGACATTGACGATTATTGAAGAAGTTTTAACTGCTCAACCAAAACGACTCCTAATTTTCACTTATTTTGCTACTAATGAAAAATGCAAAAAAAGGAAGTTTAGCATAGTTACCTTTTCGGTTTAAATCATTTTTTTATATTAAATTTTGTTTTCAAATGATTTCTTAGCACGCGAGCAGAAAAGTAATTTTTTAAATTCCTATAATTCAACCAAAATATAGGTAGTATTCAATAGAATGAATTAAACATGACCTTAAGCAATTAAAACTTAATTACTGATAATGCTTTAGAAGACTGGCATATGTTAAGATGTTAACGTGGAAAGAAATCCCTGACCTTCCTTTTCTCTTTCCTTATCCCTTACACTCTCGCCTACCTCTCCTTTCGGTTTACTCCTCCTATGATCAGGTGAGGCAAAAGCAATCATGTTTGTTGCATGATTTTTAAGAAGTGCACAGTTGTTTTTAAACCCATCAAATCCCGTGCTGAATAGAAAAATGGGTTTTGTAAATTGATAATCTTCCTAATCTTTATAATAAAACAACCAGTTTTTAAGTTTTTGTAAGAAAATTATTATTCTTACCTCCATCTGTAACCACCATCTGGGGAGTGCTCAATGTTTTGACTGATTATGGGAATAACATCTTGAGGGTTTCTTGGGAGATTTTGCCCAGTGACCGCAGAGCAGAAAAATATTCCAATAACGAAGATTATCTTAAAATAAAATAATTTTTTTTTTTCGGTAAAAACACAATAAATAGAAACGATTCTTGGCCAATTGTAAACATAAATTTTTTTGAAAACTTTTTTTTTTCATTTCGAACATGTATCGTAGAAAATTTTTTTTTTTCTCACTTTCGACAGGAAAGGAGAATCTAATTTTAATTTGAGAATTATGAAGAAAATTCTTTAGAAATTTTAAAAACTGTTGATACAGTTTTATGTGCAGTGTTCCAGCATGTCAATTATGAGTAATAACAGGAGTAAACTTTTTCGACCACTTTTCAATAAATGAATAAAAAATTTTCAGTGGTCTGGGCAGTCAGTGTTTTGTAACGTAGAATGCAGAAAGGTTTTTAAAACCATGTACTGTATATTATTAAAAATCAATAAAGAAAAATTAATTTTAGTGAAAATTCGTTTTAGCTTTCATTTTAGCATGACAAACTTTCGTATATACTATATTACTTAATCACCCGGCCAAAGACTTGCAAAGTTTCACATGTTGTTGACTCTTGAAGTGGAATATGTATATATTCACACATGTATACATACAAGCCTTATGTCCTAACTTAATTTTATAAAAATGAACTACAATTATGTTAACCACGGATGATATAAAATTTTAAGGTTTTGAAAAATCGATAATCTCAAACTTTTCACTCTCAAAGTAGTGCATGTTACCAATTGCTCAAATTTAACACATAATTTGGCTTAGGTTCAAACTAAATAAAGAAATCGGAGCGAGTAACAAAAAACAGTTTATCTTATCGAAACCAACAAACTAAATTTCATTACTTACAGATTTCATTGTTAATCCTATAAAACTTGTTTTTTAACGAAATCGAAAAAACCAAAAACTAAAAACTATTAATGAAGATGTTCCACTCACTGCAGCTTGAAGATGTGCATCTAATAAAAGAGACATTTCATTTGTTTATATACTGGTATTAATCAACCAATCAATGCAGTGAAGAGAGTGGTATTATTCAAACAACCTCGTTATTATCTTTGCTTTCTTATAGTTTTGAAATGCTTTTGGTGTTGAATCTTGCAAAAGGGGGTTCAATGTCGCGGTTACAGAATGGAGCTTGTTGGTAAGAAAAGTTATTATCGTGGTAATTGAAACGCAAAGAACATTATACAAGAAAATTTTTTATTCATTTATTTTAACATGAGCTTGGGAAATGTATTTTTAAAAATCTGAATACCTCAGTTATCATTATTATAATAAGAAAATAAAATCATAAGTACAGTACATTAAGAGTAAAAGAATTTTTAATCAAATATTACTTATATATTAAAAATATTTGTGGGTTGTTCTTGTTATGATTACCAAAACGAATTTTCTAACAAATTAATGAATGGTTATTTCACTCCCCACATAAGGTAAAAACACTTAGAATATTCCATATGATTGCGGAACAGAATTAGGGGCTAACGTCCACTGCTTCAAACTTTTTTTTTTTCCCTATTCTATACCTATATTTTTCGTCTAGCAAATCACCTAAAGTCTTTCTGTTGTTTTACTAAGTCATTTTTTCTCTTTATTCTTAATTTAAAAGTTCAGAATCAAGTTCCTTCTCATGACAATTCTTTCGCACATTTTTTCAAAACAGATATTTTTAAGTAAATAGGACAACCAGATGTTTAGTAGTGCAATATGTTCATTAAATGAATTTTTTCACATTAAGATTTAATATAAATGTTTTAAAACATCAATCAAAGAAATATAAATTTGGTTAATTGTGAAAAAAGTAAAGGAAACTGTTGAGAAATCTTATTGCTTGGTGGGCGTCCATCGCTCTTCTAAAGTATTTTAATGAATATTCAAGTTAAGGATTTGAATTTGTGGGGAAATAATAATATGATCAGGCTGTGTTGGAGAAATGTCTTTTACAAAAATATTGTAAATGGCTCTAAATTTTTGGAACAAAAATTAAAACCGTAAAATTCCCATGGCTAATTTAACTGTTTTGTACTTTTTAACGAGTTTAATGCACTTGCTCTGTACAATGACTTCGGGTAGGAAAAACAAATTATGTACGTGAAATAATTGATATCGTTGAGGTTAAATCATTTTCTAATAGAAAATTTTAAAGGTTTTTTTGAGTTTAATTACGGTCTTCATAGTCAGACGATAAGTATTGATAGTTCTTCGAATGAAAAGGAATAAAAACTTTTTAAATATTATCTTTAAAAAATCTTTTCTCACTTCTCTTTTTCTGACCATGTCGCAGAAACTTTTCTGACCCTAAATAAATCTAGTAAGAACTATTTAAAACCGTTAAATTTTCTTTACAAGTTTCCAAACGCTTATCAAACGTATAAAGAAAAGGTTGTGGTAACCTTGGTATTTATCAATAGAAATAATGGTAGACGAAGTCCATAGGTCACTGAGACTCTCACAAAGTGACTATTGAATTAAGGAGTTCGTCGAAAGGAGAAGGTTGTCCAATTCAAGGTTACAAAAATAAACCTTTTTCTTTCTTTTATTTTATCATTGCAATCAAAACCTTTGGGAGGAGTAGTGTAGTGGTTAAGTTCCTAACTAGAACGCAAATGATCCTGAGTTCGAATCTTTCTCCCGCATCCTGTTATGCCCAAAAATAAAGGGTGAAAAACAGGATTAAAACTATCACCACCAAACAAAACCATTTTTTTAGCTTTGGGAAATAAATTAAATATTAAAAATACAAATGGATTAGCCACAAATCAAGGCAGGAAATACACCCAAGAATTTTTGGTCAGTTAAGGTTGTGATGTTTTGGAATCACAAGTTTAAGGTTTCGCAATGTACAAAAATCTATCATTTCAATATCATATATCGCAGATGTACAAAGATAAGGCGAAGTATATCAAAATTTTGCCTAATACATATGTAAAACCATTAAATGTATTAACTTTAGCAATGTAAGACTATACTGAATTTAAATACAATAAATGTTAATATTAATATTTTTTAGAAGGTCTTTGATGTAGTGGTTAAATGCCTGACTGAAGAAGTTAAAGGTCGTGAGTTCGAATCCTCTCCCGTATCCTGTTTTATCCAAGGATGAAAACTTAAGCGAAAAAAAAAACTGATATTTGATGAGAATATGTACACACCAGAGCTGTCAAACTCAAAAGCTAACTTTGGACAAATAAATAATGTTTAACTTTAAATGAACCCCCTCCCCCAAAAAACATTTATGGAAACAAATATTTTTATTTTGTATAGTACACTTTAATAAGTATGTACAAAGTTAATTTATTGTTTAAAATAATCCATACGGTTTATAAATAAAATATGTTATAATTTTATATGCTGATTTCGTTTTTAATTCACGTTTATTTTTATTTTTAATTTGCGTCGGATATATTGGCTGGACCGCAAAAATGTTCATCTCGGGCCCCGAGTTCGACGCTCCTGATACAAACCATCTTAAATGAAACACATTAAAAAAGCCTAAACTCCCACTAAAAACTGCATATCTGTTGGCTCATTTAATCAAATTAAAAAATTCTGAAGTAGGAGTGATACTTACTACCTGTACATTTTGGCTGCTATCAAAACGATTAGTTGGTCTTCCTTCCGAATTTCTAAAATTAATGAATTAGAAGTGAATGGTTCCTCCAAAAGCTTTGTGTAATATCTCTAGTTGTTGAAATGAAAGTAAGCTTAATGAATTAGTGATTGGTTTCTGCTAAGGGTGAATGTTTCCGTAGTATTTTTTTAAAGAAATTCATAAAGATTTCAAATGAAATAAGAATAAAATAAGAGACAAAAATTATGACCGCAAAAAAAGTTTGTAGAGAAAAAACAGAGTAAAAACCGTGGCCTTTTGCTGAAGAAATAATATCTAGGTTCGTCTAAGGATTAAAAAAACCAAAAATCCTCATACCCAAATTCTTTTCCTTTTGTTTCACAGTTAACATCGGCATAGCTCAGTCTAGTACATCTGATCTGTAAAAGTTTGAGCATTTTTTCAACTAGAATAAATGGGAAACTAGTGTTCAATAGATCAGGTATAAGGCGCTTAATTACTAGGCGTTCACTGCATTAAAAACTATTGGTAACTGTTAGCCGGGTAAACAGACGACGGCATATAAAACCTTACGCAACGCCTTAAAAAAGTCAGCATGTGTGAATTGAGAGTAAATATTTATTTGTAATGTGCGATTTATGGAGTGAGGTAACTATAAGACAAAGGCGTGTTATTTTCCATGTATCATAAACTAGCCTTTCATTTTTATGTCAATCAAATTACAAAAGGTCTTTCGAATTTCGAAAAAAAAAAAGTTAGCGACAGAGTAATTTGGGAAAAAAACCTTGCTTTTTTTTTCAAACCTGGAGTCTTTGCTCAGAAAAAAATACGAAATTTTTTTTTTGCAAAGAATACGAAAGAGGCTTTACAAGCATTCCAATGAGGAAAAGATACTAATATTTATCGTATGTTTGATTGTTATCATTTCCCGGGGGCAGTGTTCTAGGTACAGCTCCTTAAAGTTAAATCTTACGAGCATTTGATGGATGACAGATGACAGGTTACTAGATGATTAAAAAATTCTACAAATAAGAAGTCCTTTTCTGTTTCCAAAAAATTATGCAAAACATTTATAACACGTAATGTTAAAGATTTTGAAAAGCAAATCTAATTATTCGTTTTTAAAATTAAGCTTTCCGACCACGACTGTCGATGTTAAATTTTAAAATCTTTTCTAATCCTGTAACAAATGAACAAAAATTTGAAGAATTTTTGAGATTCGAAAAACTTTACGTAAATAAAAGAATTCACATGTTCTTCACAAGTCAGCTGCTTTTGAGTTTTCAACTTTAAAAACGGGAATTTCAATGGTTCGTGGGCAAGTTCATAAATATATCGGTTGCCATAACACCATACTTCCGTCAGCATTGTTTGATATCAGAGAATGTACGATGTTCAGGAAAAACCTAATCTATTTTAAACTTACACAAAAATCAATAATATTTATTACAGGACTACTAAATTTCGTAATTTATTTTATAAAATATTATGGAACTAAAACATACTCAGGCCATTTATGAGAAAATAAAAGCAACAACCAAATTTTAAAGTTTTTTTTATTAATTTTCTTTCTTATAAAAATGATAACCGGCCTCTGATCCAGTCGTAGAACAAATTTTTATTTGCATTCATTCTTCCTTAACATTATCTTGCAATTGAAACGGTAACAATAACAGGAATTTTGAAGAAAAAAATCTAATTTTTTGAATACTTTTCTCTTTTCATTAACAAAAAGAAAAAGAAAAAGAAAATCCGAAACACATTATTTATTAGTATTGAGGTCCTTTGTATTTTTCTTTAACTTTGAATGAGCTATCAACCGCAAATTACCCAGCTACAATTTCAAGTCCTCTCAGTGGATTTATCTTTTTTTTCAGTGCGGGAATTGGGCAAGATATTCCAAAGTTCTCAAAACATGTTCTGGAGTTTTTGGAATGTGGTCACCGACGGCGCGAAAACCTGTAACAAGAAAAGAAACATCAGTCAGGCACAATTTTTTCACAAAATTTTACTTGAAAATTTGCTCCCTCTTGAAATAAGTATTCCTGTTTTCGTTTTAAGCATGACGTTGAATGTCAAGAACTTAAGGGCCTATGCGGTATAAACATCCTTTGAAAAATGTAGTAATTCCAAATGCAAAAATTGCAAATTTGTTACTTGTGCATTAAAGCGTTGCATCAGAGAGATCAAGGAAGTGACCTTCATAGGATGTGGAAAGCATTCAAGGCTGTTGTAAACTTCCCAAGAGATTTGAAGGCTGAATTTGAAAAATTAAAAATTGGGTTTTCGTTTACCAGTTTTTAATAACCCTTTTTGTCTGAAATTGATTTTAAGTGTAATTCAACATTAATTTTTAATTTTTTTTTTCTAAAACTATTTTTTAACATTTTGTAACTGCTTAATCTACTTTTAAGTTATCTTTTCTACCCTATTGGCAAGGCCCATAGTACCTATTTAAATTTTATTATTTAAAAAAAAGCTCCTTTTTTTGAAATTACAATTTCTTTCAGCACAGTGACCTTTAAAATTTGAATTATGTCACATTTTTAAGGTAGTTCAAATTTATGGTGAACTTATTTCTTCTCTAAAAAAAGAATAAAGAAGTAAAAAAAAACTTAGCGACCTTCTTAACTTTCCCAACGCAGTTTTATTTACGACCCGACGATGACGCGTTACTTCTTGAGTATTTTTACATCATCACATAAACCATTGAAATATTGATTTGTATCTTCCTTACCGTTTTCATCAGCAATGTAATTAACGGTGATCCTCTGGCCATCAGGGGCTATGTACGAATATGAACCCGTAACGGCTTCAATTGGCCCCTCTTCGTCGGAACCTTTTACTTCTCCACTTTCCTGAGCCTGAATTCCATTTTCCGTTTCATACCTGTTAAAAGTTTTAATCAAAATAAAAAAATTAAGACAACAAAATTAATGAATCCTGTACTTTTTAGAGTAGAGAGTTTTTCTTTATGATGAAATGTCATGGAAAGCCACGAACTAGAGATAATATATTTTAAATCACAAGTCAACTACTACCTAGCTTAAAATTTAGACTCTAAAGTCTACAGAACAAAAGAGGTTTTATCTGGGGTACAAATAAATGTTGTAGCACCATATAAGACTCCGATAACCTGGATTGGAGCAAAATAACAACAGAAAGAAGAAAAGATAAGACGAACTATTAATTTAGAGATAAATAAGGGCACTTGTGTAGAGTCGAGTGATTTGTATCGTTTTTGACTTTTTGTGACGTTCTTCTAGACGAGAAGAAACGGTAGGATAAGGATGGAGAGTCAGTTAGGAAGAGTATTTTAGGAAGAATAGGGCAGTTTGTTTCTTGACGGAAGATCCTTTCGGATAATGTAGTCTGAACCAGATTATTATTCGTAGCGTTTTCGACTGGAAATATTGCCCCATAATTGGAATTTGTTGGCCCGAAGGGGTTGAAGGAAGGTTTTTATTATTGAGCCTGACATATATGCCGAGAAAAACTTGGAATTCGTGGAATAAATAGAATTCCCGAAGTATACAGTTACTTATACAGGGGTGTAATGTGAGATAATTTCTTTTCAAAACTTTTTTCTGATTTTTTTCGTTGTTGGCAATAGTATTTTTTTATTGTTACTTACGTATATTGGTAACGTCCGTCCGATTCTAAACCTTGGGTTTGCTTAATGATGGTATATCTTCCTTCGACTCCTGACTGATACGATCCATGGTAAGCTGACGAAGCTCCCAATCCAGCCCCAGCTCCTGCCACTCCTGATGCAGTTCCTGCCACTCCTGATCCAGAGCTATAGGCTCCAGCAGTTCTACCGGCAGAGCCGCTACCATAGGTGCTTCCTGTGCGGAGCCCAGCACCCAAATTTCCTGTTGTGCTGGTGTACTGGGATTGATAGGAACCTCCAAATCCTGCTCCAGTTCCATATTGACCAGAAGCAGATCCAGCACCAGATGTTCTGTAGGCAGTGGTTCCTGTTGATGACCTTAGTCCGGTGATTCCGGATCCCGAGAGACCTGAAGCTCCTAGTCCAGAAACAGCATTGTCCGAAGCATAAGATGTGGTTACTTGGTTTTGGGTGAGTATTGGGTTAACAACCCCACCTGTGACTAAAGATCCGTCTAATCCAGTCAATCCAGAACCAGAGAGTCCCTAGCGAGAAGTGAAATTTCCAAGTTTTATATTGAATTTCGAAAACAAACATTGGTTAGCTATTGCTTAGAATAAAAATTTTGACAAATACCTGTGAGGTCAAAAGAGTGGTTTCTTGTGTTCGAGTAATAGCTCCACTGCCAGTAACTGGCGCCAAAGTGGTAAATGGTGTTGTGAGTCCACCTTGACTAGTCGTTTCTTGAACTCTGGACACACCGATCCTTTGGGCTCCTAAGGAATTTTGCTCAAAGGGAAAAGTAGCCCCCGAAGACTGAATGCCAACACTTTGGGCTCCAAAAGTAGTTCCAAACGCCGGAACGGCCTTGAGAGTGGTTGTTGGGGTTTGTTGTATTCCAATGGTTGTCCCAAATGATCCAACAGCACTGGGTGCTTGACTACTGGTTCCATAACTTTCTTGAACCCTCGTTACAGTTCTCTGAGCGTTACCAATTACTCCCGGAACAGTGCCAAAACCTGTCCCTTGAGTGAAAGTTGTCCCTAGAGCTCCAGCATTTGAACTTGGGGCTGGACTGCTGAATATTCTGCTCTGTTGAGTTCTGGTAGTTTGGTAAGCACTAGTGGCAGGCCTAGAGGTGGTTGTTTGAAAAGTTACACTTTGGCCAGCGGGAGCTCTGCTTCCCTGCGATTGTCCGCTAGTTTTATAAGTCTCTTGTACCCTGGTGACAGTGCGTTGAACTCCTCCGGCTCCAACTGGTACAGATTGGGTTCCAAAAATCGAGCCTCTTTGACTTCCCAAGGATGAGCTGGTTCGTGTTCCAAAAGACGAAATCTGGCCTCCTTGGCCTCCAAATGAACCAGCTTGACTTACACTGGCTCCTTGAGTTCTTAGTCCAGCTCCTTGAGATCCAAATCTTTGTTGACCAGAAGCGAGATAAGTAGTTTCAGTTGTTGTTATAGATCCGCCACTGTTACCGAGTGGCCGGGTAACACCCGTTCTGCTTCCAAAACCTGATCCAGCTCCTTGTGTTCTAGAAACTCCTTGAACACCGTAGCTAACTCCTTGTCTAGTTCCTTGGGCACCGGATGTTCCAGATACTCCAAATCTGGTTCCTTGAGATGCAAATGAGCCCTGTCCTCCTAAAGCAGCTCCTTGAGTGGTAAATGTAGAAGAACTCTGGCGACCACCGGATACCCCAAATCGGCTTCCGGAAGTTCCTAATCCAGCTCCTTGAGTTCCAACTCCGAATGATCCGGCAGTACCTTGCGCTCCAGTTCCGCTTCCTTGAGCGCCAAAAGTAGAACTCTGTCGGCTTCCGTAGATAGAAGATTGTGTTGATTGAGTTCTGATTCCAGTTGGCCTTTGAGTGGTGGTGCTTTGGCTTCCAAAGGCATTTTGAGATCCAAAGGCTCCTTGGGAAAGACCCAAAGATGATACTCCACCTGAGCAGATAATTCGCTTACTTAGCAAGTAATAGCGCTCTTTCTGGTTTTTCTTTTCCAATGAGTTGCAATGATAAATTTTCAATTTCATAAAAATATGAGTGACCTGTGACTGAGTGAATGGTCAAAGTGCCTCACATCATTTCTTCCATACCCAGGAGTTAAGAATGAAATAAGAAAATAAATCATGAAAAATTTTTACCTTGAGCGCTAAGAGAACCCTGGCCAGCCGTTGACAAAGTGGGTTGCACGGTAGTTCCAACAGTGGAAGAAAGTGGACTACCTGTTGTAGTTTGCTGAGACCCTTGAGCACCTCCTCCAATTCTAGTGACCGAGGTAATTCTAGGACCACCAATTTGCTGTACTCCTTGTCCTCCGATTTGCTGGGTTTGAGTTTGTTTCAAAATTTGCTGTAGAGTCGACAAAGGAAGATCTCCAGAAACATCTCCACCAGAAGTTCCAGAGCTGGAGATTCTTTCAATTTTGGTTACAGTACCTCCTAATCCGGCCAACTGCTGAAGTCCAGCACCAGTAAGGCCAGAAGCAGCAAGATCTGCTCCAGAAATACTACTTCCAGCAAGCCCCGCTCCACCAATTCCTGCACCCGCAAGCCCGGTTCCAGAGATTCCCAATGACGAGTCAGTTATTCTTTCAAGTCCTAAAACTTTAACTCCTGGAACTCCAATTTGTTGAATGACACCACTACCGCCACCACTAGAAATACCTGAGATTCCGGAACTACCAAAACTTGAAATTCCAGATATCGCGGGTCCGGAAATTCCCAACGTTGAATCTGGGATCCTTTGAATTCCAAGAACTTTGACTCCTCCAGAGATTGGTGAAAGTCCACCAATGGGGAAAGAAGAGATTGAGGAACCTCCAATTGGGGTAACATCTAGAGGTCGAATAGTGGAAACAGAGCCAAATCCGTTAATAGGTCCGAATGAACCAACAGGTCCACCCGAAATGGGAATTTGTGGTTTGGCTGCTGCAGCTGCCAAAACTGCCAGTAGGCATGTCTGCAAGAGTGAATTTTCTTTCAAAGATTCAACATATAAAATAAAACACTTGAAAAAATGTATAAAAGGAAAGTTCTTTGGAGAATAAAATCGTGAGTTTTAAAAATTTTTTGGTAAAAGATTTGTTAAATTTTTCATCACAAAAAAACTCCGACAGAATTAAAGTTTGATTTATACTTTACCCATTTAATCATGATGTAATCCAATCAGGCGGTCTGTCTTGTTGGCGACACACAAGTGGACAATATTGTTACAACATGTTGTCATTTATACAGGGGCCAGGTTTATTCCAGTTTATTCGGATATTCGCAACATTATGAAATCCTCATACATGTTTTTTTACACCCATCCTTTGCTCTTTTATTGACCATTATTTGGTCATTTCCAAGGTGAGATGGATCATTTTTTTTTATTTTTATGTTATATTAAAAAAAATCACCCATTCCATTTTGAACCCTCCGTCTTTGTGTTCTGGCGACACAAGTTTTAACAGTTTTTACTGTGGAACATTTTTGTATTTTCCTCCTTAATTATTTCAGTTTCGAAGATATTTCCGAAGCTTTCCCTCAAAAATTTCTAAGTTCTTGCAGTTAGTATCTTCCCAGTATCTTGGTACTATTGATATTATATTTATCTTAAATTCCGTAATGAATATTGCATTTAATCTTCATTGCCTTATCAACGTTTTTCAAATCAAGGACCAAAAAAAATTTTTTTTCTACACAGCGGCCCAGACCATAGGTATTCTTATAAGGATTTTTTTATTGGCGATGCTCAAAATGATTAAACAAGTAGATAAGTAGAAAACATTTATATATTGAACCAACATCAACAAAAGGGGCAAATAAAAATCAATACAATGCCATTGGTCAATGAGATATCTGACACTGCTTATTTTTAACCAGGTTTTCAATATCTGGTTTAATATTGCTGATTGCAGAGTGCTGTTGGCGAGCCGCTGGTTGAAGACCCTTGATCTATTTAAATTAATCAATTTTCATTGGTAACTAAATAAGTTATTTCTCTAGCCTGTTGCGGGAGGCGTAGTGTAGTGGTTTAAGTTCCTGACTTGGACGTGTTATAATCGTGAGTTCGAATCCTCCTCTCGCATCCTG
Organism: Columbicola columbae; assembly: GCA_016920875.1. Taxonomy (NCBI): domain Eukaryota; kingdom Metazoa; phylum Arthropoda; class Insecta; order Psocodea; family Philopteridae; genus Columbicola; species Columbicola columbae. The sequence goes on from JADMLL010000007.1 coordinate 17,456,399, forward strand.
TTGTACCCAAACAAAGGGTGAAAACCCTAAACCACCACCACTATTTCTCTAGCCTGTTGCTTCTTAACAACAAAATGGAGTCACTTAGTTAAAGATCGTCTACTTCTATGATAGAACATACGTTTTAGACAATGTTGTTGCAAACAATGGTAAATTAACGAATAATTTACACGAGAAATAGGTTAGGAAGCTTAAAATACGAAATTTCGATTTCCTATTACTTGCGAAACTTATATGACAATGGAGGAAAGCAAATTTCTTTTCCATTTATGAAATTTCGTCAAACTATCAAGACAACTCAGGATTTTACAGAATCCTGATTCAGTATCATCTATAAACAATTTGGTTTTATCACCCCATTAAGCTGTCTCAATTAAATGGGACTTGGAATACAAAGAGTGTGCTGTCAAAAAAAAAGAAAAAACAACCGGTTGAATATTTTGAGTGGAAATGTGCATTTCGTTTTTTTTTTTATATGGAAACAGTAAAGGAGGAAAATGACATGAACGACAAGACATTTGTAAAATGTCGAAAAGGAAATATATTAGCCATTGAGTTTAACGTCAGGAGAAAAATCTTCTCAGATTCCTATCCCATTACAGTAAGACACAAATAGAACATTTTAAGGTTTTTTTTTAAAGAATATGATCTAAAATTCGGTTGAATAAATTATTGAATAATTCTAGTTAAGCTTAATACACTGGCAAATGAATTGCTTCTGTCATTTTTTTTTTGCAACGGTTTCCGTCACTTTTTGGAATTTACATTTTTGTCAATTTTGAAGGCGATCTATGGGTTAGATGATCAGCGCAGCTGGCCACCAAAACAATGTTTATAGGCTCCAGATCTCTCCCTATCGAGGCTGGTGTGGCGTACGGAATCGAAAACTCAAAAATTATGAACTTCAATTGATAGAACACTCTGTATAGTGAAGATGTAAAAAACTGACCGGTTCAAAACCACACTGAATCCTGTTTTAGATTGACATTTAAAATTTCTTAAGTCGTTCGCCTGCCGTAAATTAAACACCTCTGGACCTTATATTATATAAAATCCCTTGAAGGAAAGAAGAAGACCAAGTTGCAAATTTAATCCCAACACACAACATTGACTTCCCAATGAAGACCTTACATGACCGCAAAAGGTTTGCCCTGCGGACCAATTTTTAAATTCTTATTTTGAGTTTTATTTACTCAAAAACCAGTTAAAAAAAAAATATTTTTGTCTATGTTATTAGTATCTATTTCAATCACCCACATTTAACAAATTTTTAACTTTTTACTCTTCACTAACTTGTCGAATATTTTTATTTTTGAAATAGTCCAGCTAACCTTGGCGTTTTAGAACTGGAAAAAATAGAAAAGTAAAAACTACGTCAGTTGAATTTAATCATCGTAAAGGACAAAGACGTTGTGTATGATTTTTTTAATAGATAGATAATTTTTAAATTTTTTCAATGTAAGGCTGTATGAAAGCAATAACTCTAACAACCTCACGTAACGTAAACTATTTTAAATTGCAAGTACAAAGTTTAAATAAGACTTTGTATCTCTATTCGTGCATTTTGGTCACGTCCACTTGCCCAAGCACAATAGCTTCAGGAAAAGGAAGACTTTTACAAACAAATTTCTATTAAATTTTGCTAAAATTGTTTCCTCCAATTACATTTCATACTGCTCACTCTTAAGACCAAGTGAGTAGCATTACAGAAAAATTAGCATGACCCATGAAAACTTCATTTATTCTCGAGAATCTGTGCGAAAATTTGTCCATTATTATTTTAATCTTGCCTAGTAATCAGCTGTTTGATACTTTCTTAAGATGAAGATGAAACGACACTCACGATGGGGAAGGGAGCAACTTTTAGCTGGTCTAATTAATGTCTGATGTTCGGTTTTTTGAGCGTTCTTGCATTAAAAATCATTCTCGTGAGTGGAATTTCAAATTTTTTAAGCCCTCCACCATTCTTTGACGTGAAATTATACCTCACAAATAGGAACTGTTAATTGGCATCGTGTCAATCTTCTTGATGATTGAATTTTTGTCATTCATCTGCAAGGACGGTTTTGGGGATAATTTCCAGTGGCGATATTTTAAAACTCTTCACGTCAGTTTAGTATTACTGGTCAGTGACAATAATACAACATATGGCATACAGATTGTGTCGTTTATTCGTCAAAGCCTCGTATCAACTGCAAAATTTTGCCCCTTGTGCAAGTACGAATATTTGTTTAGTAAGATTATGGAGTTAGTTATGTGGATGAAGTCCAAATTATGTTTTCTTTTGTTACAATTAATTGTTTTCAAATGCAGAACCACTGATATATTATATTTTTTCGCTGTGATGCCCGTTTCTATCCTGTAGTCGGCAACCATTTTGGACGGGGAGCCATTTTTAAAATAAAAATTTAAAATATAAAATAATAAAATTTTTTTTTGCGGACCACGTATTCAAATGTAACTTAAATAGTGCTTTATGTCATATTTTAAAAAAATATATAAAAAAAATTATTTTTTATTGACAAGCTGTATTAACGATAATGTCGGAGAACAAACATTTTACATTTCTTAAACAGAAAAAAAGAAAATACAATTCCAATTACATATGTATTAATAAAAATTTAATTATATTGGTGCCTTGGCGGGCCGCAAGTTGCCGACCGCTACTTTAGATCACCTAAAACTCTATTCGGTTCGAAGAACATTACATTTTCCTTATATTTATGTAAAATTAATCTCAGTCTGCAGGTAGAAATGCGATGGAAGGCTTATCTTAAAACGTCTTTGACAGGGATAGAACTTTTTAACGCTCTTTGAAGAAATCAATACTAGAGAAAAATAGTTTTTAAGCCTGGGGTTCGAATATAGGAATGAATGAATTAAAGTAAACCTCTAAAGTTTTATTACAATACAAAATGACTAATCAATTTCACTATCGAGATTTTGGTCATGGCTTGAGCATTTGTCTCTTCACTCACGAAACATGAAAGTCCGATTTACAAACATACGTTTTATGATTTATAAAATTCACAATTTTTCGGTAGCTTCAAGAATTTAGCCAAATCTGTTTGGTTGTCTGATCTGAACAGTTTCAGTTTGCTGCGGATTGGCTCTGATGTATTCCAAAGCCCTCAAAATTTCTGGAGGTATGGGTGGTGGAGTGGGCAAATGGTCACCCTGTGGTTGAAATCCATTTTCATCAGCGACGTAGGTCAGCCTGATTGGAACTCCCTCCGGTGAGGTGAAAGTTACTTGACCTTGTGCAACCTGTGCCTCTAGTTCTGGATTCCCTGCATTTTTTAATTGTCCTTGTTCTTCAGCTTGTGTACCATCAGCAGATTCATAACTGAAAATTATACTTTGTTTTTTAGTGACAAAAACTAAAAAGACACTCAATACTCACCTCCATTTGTAACTACCATCATGCTGAACAGAATTTTCGTACCGCAGAATGGGAACTTCTCGTTGTTGAGATGTAAGAGCCCCACGTTGAGGGGCTGAAAAGGCAGTGGCCACAAAAACTGCTAAGATGATCTGTTGGCAAAGTGATTAGGAAAACGACAGTTTACTCGTACGTTTTCACAAAATTTCAAATACTAGTGAACTCTAAATGCAAATATTCCAGCACATTCTTAAAGCTAACCGCTTTCGAACAATAATTCATTATTTACAAAAGGATTTACATTTATAATAATGGTATGTATATATATATATATATATATATATATATATATATATATACACACTTAAATGTAAATCCTATAACTCACTTGTACATTATTTCATTTTTGAGCAATATTTAATGCAAATAGTAACAAATTTAATGATATTTTACAAATTATATCTCATCCTTTCCAAATATTGTAAATGAGAATGACATTTTCTTTGATACAAAAAAGTTCTTCGAAAAACAATTTCATACCGAATTAAAGTTTTCATTCCAAAGAAGGCTCTGAGTTAAAAATTGACACTAACAGATACAAAATCGAAGTGGTAATGAGTTTAAGACATTGGGATTATTATTAGAGTATTAAATAATATTATGTTTTAGTGATTAAATATAACTGATAAATTTGAGTTATTATTCAAAATGTCAACTGGTCGTATTTTGGGCTAAAATTTAGAAAATTACTGGCGCAGTACAACCACCCAAAAATTAAAATCAAAACTGATAGCTAAGTTTATTTTGCGTTCTTGTGAAGCTCAAAAAAAAATTTATTTTACAACAAATAAAAAAGCCGATAGTCAAGCAACTTATTTGGAAAAAAACTTAAGAGTAATTTTAAAAGAACCAAAAAATGAAACCAAATTGTTGCAAGTCGCATGGTTTATCTTAAAATTTCCTCTTAGCAAATTTATTCAACTGCAGGAATAAAACATGAATGCGAAACACTTACGATCACTTTCATTTTGTAAAGCACAAATCAGTAATGGATAGATTCACATGAACACTACCCAGTTTTGGCAACGATATTCAATTTATATAGGAAACAGTAATTAGAGGTTTGCCTCAATTAATCTTTTACAAGTAAGTTAAACATCAACATTGCAAGGATTGTTTTAATTTGTTTTTTTTTTCTATCTTTCTAAATTTAAGCGCACTTGAAGAACATACCATTTTTTGTATCTAATAGAAAGGTGTAGTTTGCCATTGAATTAAATATTTGGGACTTGACCTAACATTCGTACTCAACAGTTTTGCCGCCGCACCCTCTAGATTAATAGCTAAACTGCACCCAAAAATGGCTAGATTCGTGAAATGTCGTGCTTGCTGAAGTGACAAAAAGTGACTGAACAAAATATAATTAAAAGAAATTGAGATCAGTTTTTTTGTTATTTGTTCACTTTAAACTTTTATATTAACCCTTTGATTGTTCTGGACGGATATGTTCGTATTCTTCATTTCTCATCGTTTGCGAACATTCTTATTAAAAAACATAATCTGTGATCATTCAATTCGAAAAATAGTCATTAACTGCTATACACCAACTAAATTCGTCAAACTGCTTTACACGAATAAATACTCTGAAATCTGAATAAAACCAATGAGATCAATGCGCACGGCGAGCATAAAATATCAAAACGCGTGGCTTAGTCAAAGGGTTAAACATTATTAAGAGAGACAAATTATAAGCCTATATATATAATCACCCCAAAATCATCACCTAATATTTAATTCTTTTATTCTCCTATAAAGTTACACTGTCTGCATCTAAATGAATAATAATTGCTGATATCGAAGGTTCATTGGCTTCAGAATTATCATTTTCAAATTTTGGTTTGTTTGGTTAATTAATTTCTTACAGAATATTTTGTGGAATAGAATATTTTTATTTTGCTTAAATGCAGAATATTTTTATTTTGTTTAAAAATAATGAATCGTCAGTATCGAGTTTAGTGTGACCAAGACCATTCTATTCCTATGTTTATTCTTTTTTATGCTCATGGAAGAACATGACATCTGCTACTCTTGGATGTTCGAGTACAGTTCGTGATTATGACGTCTGCGGTATTCTTTATTTTCCAATACTGGACCCAGGATCTTTCTCAGGATTTTTCTTTCTTTAACTTCAAGTTTCTCAACCAGGCCTCTCTTGTTTAGCTTTAGACACCGATGCGTATGTTGCCTCCTTGAGTATGAGGGTGGTGTAATGTCGCAGTTTGGCCTTTTTGGATAGGTCTTTTTTTGTATATGTCTTTTGTAAGATGGAACGCCATTTCCAGTTTCCCTGTTCTATGTGCCATGATCTATTTTTCCGCATTGGCCTGCTCTATCCTTTCTCCCAGGTATTTGAATGACGGGACTTGTGATATTTCTTTGTCCTTGGTAACTTGGAGTGTTTTTGGGGGTGAGTTTTATGTTTGTGACGAATATCGTTTTTTCGTATGACATATGAAGCCCCACTTTGGCTGCTTGTTCTTTGAGCTTCATCACTTGGGTTTGTGCTGTCTCTAGGTCCGGGGCGAAGAGCACCACATCATCTGCAAGCCAGGCAGCCGATGTTCAGATTGCCTTTTTTGTATCCCATTCCGACCCCCAGAATACCTTCCATTTTGTTAAAATAAATAAGGAATTATTGAATAAAAAGATAAGTTGGCAATCGCCAATGGTCCATGATTAAATTAGGTTGTCACCTCTGAAGTGTTTTAAGGGAATGACCAATCGAAATAAGGGTAATTTTTACATGTCCGTCGTTCGTTATGGTTCTGTGTTTATGCGTTGTCGTTCTATGTACACGTGGTCTTTGTAGTTAATATAGTTATTTATGTTAATTATTATCCGTCTTTAATTACTACATCCTGCCTGATCTAATACGTTTGCATCTCTTTTCGCCATTCCCGTATAACCTTTTCGAGGGCACATTTGAATAGTAGGGGGGATACTCCATCTCCTTGTCGCATTTCCGTCTTTATTTCGAACTCCTCTGACGGTTCTCTTCTGAATTTGACTTCGGATGTTGTGTTGGTCAGGGTCTACTGTATTATTGGGAGGAGTAGTGTAGTGGTTAAGATCCTTACTTGGACGCAAATGGTCGTGGGTTCGAATCCTCCTCCCGCATCCTGTTATACTCAAAAATTAAGGGTGAAAAACCGGATTTAACAAAATTGTTAGAACAAACGTGTGAATAAAAAGGGTCTACTGTATTAGTGCCTTAGTTTTGTCTTCCAATCCCAGTTCCCTTAGTATTTCTAGCAAAGTGTTCCTATGGATGCTATCGTATACTTTCCGGAAGTGTATAAAGGTGATTACATATGTTAGGCTACGGGTTCTCAGGTACGTTAGGACTACTTTTATATTGAATATCTTTGTTGAATATCTGTTCGGAGCATGATCGTTCCTGGTTGATACTCTCCCAATTGTGGGTTTAGCTGTTCTGACCAGTGTTTTTGACAGGATTTTGTATGTTGTCTATAGTATGGATATGCCTCTATAGTTGTTCACGTCTGTTTTGTCTCCTTTCTTGTGAAGCGGGCATATGGTTGCTGTGGTCCAGTCCTTGGGTATTTTCTCCGTTTCCCATATTTCTTGTATGATTTTTGTTAGTTTTTTAACTGTCTTGTTTCCCGCTTTTTTCCACTTTTCAGCTGTTATTGAGTCCTCGCCTAGTGCCTTGTTATTTTTCAGGGAGTGGCTTCTGTTTAGTCTCGGCTTCGGTTTGTGGTTCAGAGTTTTGCAGGGGATGATTGATGTTCCCGAATGTGAATGTGGTCTTGAGTGCTTCGCATTTAGGTAGGGACTCGAAGTAGAGTTCGCCAGGAATGTGCAGTTCTTGTCGTTGAATGCCATGTGTCGATTTGGTCCTTTGAAATGTAGATTGTGAGGTGTGTATTTATTTAGGTGTTGTTTGAAATTCTTATAGAAGTCCCGTGTCTTATTGCGTTGGAAGTGTTGTTCGATGTCTAGGAGGTGGTTATTGTGGAAATTCCGTTTGGCATTTCGGATAACTTTAGCTGTTTGTTTCCTTATTGTTATGAAGTGCTCTTTGTTGGCTTCTGTTCTTTGCGTGTCCCATTTTTTCAGGCGAAAAGTGTTTGTTTTTTTTTTGCCTCCTCACACGCTGTTGACTACCACAGATGTTTTTGTTTTATTCAGTGGTATGGTTGTCTTTGCGGCATTGATCAGGATGTCTTTCAGTTCTTTCCAGTTCTTTGGGTTCCTCGATTCCAGTAATTCTGTCCTATTCTGAGGTTTCTAGAGCTTCGTTGTCGAATCTTATCGTTTTGTCTCTCTGTATTTTCCTGATGTTTCGTGGGATTAGTTTCATTTTGATTTTCGAGAAGTAGTAATCAGGCCTTGGCCTGAGCACTACCTACAGGCGAATGACCCATCCGGGCGGCCCATTAAAACAATGAAACATTTCCTTACCATACCTGGGCCTGTCCGGATGGGTCATCTTTAATTCGCATCTATTTACAGGTATAAGGAGTGATTCATTCGGCTGCCTTTTGTTCTATTTTCCTTTTCTTTTTGAGCCTCTTGGCCTTGAGCCGAATGAATCACTTTACATTGAATTAAATAACTTTACATTTTTGTGGCCGCAGATCTGAACATACCGGCCCCCTTGAAACAGTGTCCAACTGTTTCAACATAATGATGTTGTTCATTGACTTGATGCTTGATGGACAGTTTGACCAGCTGATTGACCTTCCTGGTGGTTGGCCCCTTGCAATTTGTTGAATGTGACTGCTCTTGTGGTCCCGGCTGAATCGGGCATGACTGCTGTGGTCCTTCCCAATTTCCAGTGTCGTGGAAGTGAATTGGGATCCTTGATGATGAGGTCTCTGATTGAACTTATTTCTGAATCTTTGGAGCAGACGGTATCTTGAATGTCGTGTCGTGGCGTTTATGACGGTATGTCAGTGTTGAGTGTCACTGTGGTAAAGTTGTCCGGCGAGTTTCTATGGTTGACATCTTCTGACAAAGACAGAGACCGGTCTGGTTTAGATAGGATTCCACCCGAGTCTCTTCGCTGGTCCTGAATTGCTGTCGTGGAACTTCACACATGAAGAAGCTCCCAAGTTGCTGTGTCGCTTGGTTCCTGGTTGGTCCACTTACTAGCCATCCGAGGACCGAATTTTGGGCAATTGGTTCGTATGGTTGTCCTCTTCTTAATCCCTCGGTCCACAATTGACTGGTGATGTCTACTCCTAAAATGAGATCGACCTTTTGCGGCTTCCAGAATTGTGGATCTGCTAATTCTATGTCTTGTAAGTGCGACCACGTCTCTTGAATAGGCTGTGCTGGCAGGTTGATGTTCAGATGATCTGAGATGTAGCAGTCGACGTTTCGTTGCCAATCTCCCTTTGAAATTGACAATGTTGTTTCTCTTAGCAGTTGACACTTCCCTGATATTGTCTGTATCTCTTCCTATGAGACTTAGTTCGCAATTGTAGTCTGTTTGCTAAATTGCTGCTTATAATGTTCATTTGACTTCCGGTATCTAACAGGACCCTTATCCTGTGCTTTCTTCCTTTTTTGTCAGTGACCTCCATGATGGACGTGGGCATTAACATCTCATTCATTGTACACGTTGTTAACCCCGCCTGTGCTTGCTCTCTTTCCTTATGTAATAGTGAGTGATGGCTTTTCTGGCACTTCTTACATTTTGATGCCTTGCACTTCGCTGCATAATGATTGGCCGACAGACAGTTGCTGCAGAGATTTGACTTTCTCACTCTCATCCACCGTGCGTGTATCTCCATTTGATTGAATTTTGGGCATGACCACAATTTGTGATCACCCTACATTCTTGACATTGTGGTGAAGGTCTTGACTCCTTACGCCTTTCATGTTTCGACGTTGTTGAAGTCGCTTTCTCGACTCCCATGCTCTAAGTCACTTCCAGAAATTGATCAATTGTTCCAGCGATGGCACTTCTGCGGAGATAGCTCCCGTGCGTCGAGAGTGTCGTCGTCTAAACGTACCAAATGAGATTGGATGCGATGATCTCCCAAAGATTTGCCTCTGGTAAAAGGTTCGTAACGCCTTATTGTTTTCGTGAGCAGTCTA